>CM062818.1:860757661-863157661 GCA_031772625.1 Pinus tabuliformis | reverse complement strand
CATCAGTATGTTCCTCATTCAAAACTTCCTCTTCTTCCCCTTCTAATTCTGCATTTGTTATAGTGTTGGGAGGCTTTGGATTGGTTGAAGGATTCTTCCTGAAAGGTTTGAAAGGTTTCTTCGAAGAGGTTTCTGCCACTTGTTTCTTAATGTCAACCATTTCATTGGACATGGTTTTTAAAACTTTTTGTAACCCTTCCAAGTTGAATGGGTCCTTTGATTGTTTTTTCTTAGGGTCATCTCTGAAAGTGACCTTTTTAGATTTTCTTTCATCTACAACATTTTTCTTCTCTAAAGCTAGGATATGTTTTTCTACCGCTATCGCTTCTTTCATCCTTTAAGCCAATGTTGGCTTGGCAGCCCTATCTAAAAAGATTGCTATATTTGAAGGTAAGGCAGATATATACCATTCACTTCGAACCTCTTCACTAGGTTTAGATGCGGTAGGAATCTTATTTAAGAGTTTATTAAATCGCGAGTTGAAATATTTGATAGGTTCTCTTGATTCGGTTTTAAGATTTGAGAGATCATTTATTAATGTCACTATAGACCTATCATCACTGAATTTAGTCAAGAACTGCTCTTGGAAAATATTCCAACTAGTAATGGATCTTGATGGTAATGAAAAATACCAGGACCCAGCTGCTCCTTGTAAGGTATATGGGAAAATCCTAACAACGTCTTCTTCAGTAACTCCATTTAAGTTTATTGACAACATAAAGTTGTTTATGTGTTCTTCTGCCAGTACACCTGTATCTGGGTTAAACTTTGGCAGCCATTTTTCGGGATGAGCCGGCAATTGACTCAAGGGTGCAGGCATTGCGACTGCCCCTGGATTGGCCCATGGCCTTGGTGGAGGATTTCCTGCCATCGTTGAGATACTAACAGAGGAAAGCGTAGATGAGGTTACAAGTGGTTGGGAAGATGATGTTGAAGTTCCAGTACCCTGTTGAACAACAATATGGAGTTGGGGAGTGGATGGTTGACTTTGCAATGGATTAGATGAAATGGATGATGACGATGAAAGAATCTTACTATCACACCCTTCCGGTGTCTTCCTTGCTCTTTTTATTTTAGGCAGAGGGAATTCTGTTGGTTCAATACCAAGCTTTTCACTCTGTAATCTGGTAAGAGGATGGGAAGGAATGTATTGCGAAGTCACACTGCCTTGAGATAACTCAGATTTCTGTGGTGATATTGAAAATCCTTGAAGTTTATGAATTAAAGACTGAACTTCAGGAGGTTCAAGAGTGGATTTATCTGAAATGTTCAGGTTTTCAACAGTGGTTGTTGTTTTCTCAACTTCTCGCTTAGAAATTGGAGATTCAGAATGCGAGGGAGAAGTTGGGGGAGATGTTGAGGGAGATTTACTCTCAGAATGGGCTATGGATTTGAATTCGCTTGCCATTCATAGTTCAGGCCCTCCTAGTGCCAAATATGTTGAAGGCTTGAAAATCGGGTCTACAAAAAGGGGGATAACCACCTGGTTCGGACCTTGAAAGCAGCTCCTTTTCTGTTTGGAATAGTGGCTCCGTCTGGGGGTGATGGGACCAGTTTCCCAATATTTTTATGATGGTACACTAATGGGACGATGTTTTTCTTTTCTTTAGGTTTATGAGGTGAAAGCTTATTCTAAATCTAATCTATCTATTAACTAACATATGCAATTTTATTCTAATGAAGAAAAACATCTAACTTTAAACTATCCCAAGAGTAACGTTTAGCTTATGCGATCTAAAGTAATTTCCAACAGCAATTGGTAATAAAAATCATTCAATCACTACGAAAAAGGAATCCATTGAAAATGATTGTTTCGTATAAGAAATTAGCTGAAACAATTATGAGAAACATATCACATAAGAGTTATTCATATACTCAGCATAAAAAGAATAGTTATCATTGTACAAAAATGAAATAATGACAACTGAACGTTCAAACTTTCATATATCAATAGCTGACAATAATTTATCACTTGGAACATAAGCAAAAAGTACTAGGAGATAAAAATACCAATGGTAATAGGTTCTACTCATGAGCTTCAGCAATATAGATTTATTTTCAAATAACTAAACATCCACTAAGAGTACAAAAGTGCATTTCAGTAGCAGACATCAAGCTCATATAAAAATAAATCTCGTTCCATTCATTTTATCAAAACCTTCTCAGTGGAGGGAAAATTGCACGTTCTGAAGAATTATTTTTGATAAAATTCTGGACCCCTCTATAAATGCATGAGAGGGGTTTAAATACTACTCTAATGAAAACTAAAAATAAATATTACAAAAATAGATGAGGAGGTTTAAACCACCTTCCTCATTTTAAGCAAAAATGAACTAAAAATAAAACTAAATTGTATCTATGATAAACTATGCATCTGTTCTTTTAAGTTGCAAATATCCAGCGTTGGCTTCAAGAGCATCGGTTGGCCCACCTCAGCTTTTAATTAACCTACAAATATGAAATTGACGAGCACTGGCACTATCTTCTCGGCAGAGGTTATGAGACATCTCAGGGTCATTTCTTAACTATGTGGCTTTACCAGGTACCGCCAGTATGTGTCCCAATTTAACCTGTTTACTTGTTTAATTGACTTAGCCTTTTCCTCTACTGTTTGTTTCCACTTTGTTTGAAGCTACTGTGCCTTCGGGAGGAATCCTGGAGTGGTCTCCGATATCAAATTTTCCTTGTGCATATTTTCATTGATGCATTCAATGACGTTGTTTGCTGTTGTCGCTGCTTCCTCCATCGCATGCTCTGCTTCTTTAAGCTGGGAATCCCATTTTGCGAATAGCATTTCTTTATGAGATTCATCGATTCTAGGAAATTCCGCTCTTTTTCCTTCATCTGATTTCTACCAGCTCAAAAAGTCAGAAACCTTCTTTAAAATTAAATCATAATCAAGTCGTAAGTCTATGACTTGATTTGTAATGTTATCGCTCTTTTCGCAATGGGAATTCCATTGCGAGATCTTTTAGCAAAGTGTTTCTTCCTGTTGCAAGAGTTGGGCATTAAGAGCGAGTGCTTCTGTGATAAATTCTTCAATCTTAGGATCATCCTTATGCAGTCCTATCATGGTCTGTGACTGTTCTTCTTTATTGGCTAGATTTCTTTGATAATCCAACTGCATTTGCTGGAAGTCCTATTGGAGTTTTGTAAGTTGTATCTCTGCTTCTCGATTGATGCTAGCCTGCTGCAGTTGCTGTTCCAAAAATATGATCTTATCCTCCTTTTCTTTTAATAGCATTTGAACTTCAGTTCCCTTATCAATTTTTGCAGAAGCATATGCCCCAGTGATATGAGAGAGTCTAGTTACGTTTTCCGATGGGTCTGTAGTTGGGTCTTTCGACAGAACATCTAGAGGTTCAGCCTCTGGAGAGAGCGGGACATCTATTTTTCTTTTCTTCCTTTGCCTCCTGACGATAGCCTTATGTTGCGAGCTATAAAATACATCTAGAGGAGGAATCTCCTCTATTTTCAATACAATTTTGGATGATGGAGCAATAGGAATATGCTCTGTCTCTTGAGTATTGGTAGCCCCTTCCACCACCATTTCTGTGGCTGTCTCTCCTAGGTTTGTCAGTGGCTCTGTGCTCTGTTCCTCAGTATTGATTAACTCATTAAAATTCTCCCATTCTTTTTCTAGATCCACTATAATTGGCTTTGTTGGCTTTGGAAGGGAAGTGGGAGTTTCAGTTTGTTCTGGGGACAAAACCTGCTGATCAGGCTTCTCTGTAGATTGAGCTGTATCTTTAACTAACCCTTCACTTCTGTTGTTTGTTCTTTTGGACTGATCATTGGAATTTTCAGCCAATTCTTTTTGGGAATTGGATTTAGACTTCCCTTCTTTTGAACTTCCACTTATGCTAATACTGGGAGTGGGTTCCCTGATCGGTTCAATAAACAATTTGTCCAATGGGACCTTTTTAAACCTCTGTTCTCTGTAATAGTTAAACTTTTAAAGTTTTTCTTGATCAAACTGAATTTGTGCCATATGTAAGACCTCTCTGAAAGTGTGCTTTTGCAGGAATACATCATCAAAGGAATCTTCTTCATTGGTAAACACTTTTAATTTGACTGTTGTAGTAAAATTCTTTAAAACATCAAAGGGATTGTACTGCCTCCCTGGGAACTTGAGTAGCTGTAAACATAGCACATTATCAACCTCTTTAAAAGCATGCCCTAAATCAAATAATGCAAAAGCCCCGCAGACTACAGGGAATTGAGGCCGAATGGCCTCCTTAGTATCCTTGAGTACTTTGCTCATTCCCCCAACACCACAGGTTTGGTAAGCTATTTCTCTGGCCATTAGTTTGTGAGAGACAAACAAAGGAAGTACATGGGGGGAAGCAATGCTACCAAATACCCTGATGTATGTGAATAGCTCCTCTGCAAACCACCTTCCCACAGGGAGAATGTCAACTTCAACTTCTGGGGAGAATCTTGGGGCATCTCTGTTATAGAGCATTCTATGAATAGGGAGCATTACTCCATGAAAAATCTTGAATAAATGTGGGATGAAATTGGATTCCCACAGTTCTTTGTGATAAACCTAAATAGGAAGAGGGTTCTGTACTGTCCATTTCCACCCCATGATAGGAAAATCAGAGACAAAACAAATGGTGTCCATGATGCAGGCACTTAAAAAGAATGGAGGGTAAACCCTCTGAGCAAAACTTCTTTTAGTTTGATATCCTAAAATAGCAGAGGCTAAATTATCTAAAAAAATCTAGGCCGAATCCATTATGGTGACATTGGTGGCCACATCCAATAAAGACAACCATTCTGACGAAAACTTGTTGATATATGGCTTCCCAAATAGTCTACATAACATTGCAGCAGTGAACTAATAAGGAGAACAGAGAGAACCAATGGCATACATATCATTTTTGTCCTTCTTTAGTGGTTCCTCCCTGGCAGACCAAATTTTTTTGTAGTCCGCCAAATCTTCGTTCTCTTTGGCGAATTTTTCTACAAATTGCTTGTTGTAGGAAGCCTGAGGTTCTGGCAAGTGGTACATGCGCCTCAAATTTCTTGGGGTAAATGACCCCAGGACTAGTTGATTGGCCGTCTTGAACTCTCTATCAGATATATCTGCATGATCTATGACCCATTTAACCATATCAACGTAGGGAAGTATCTTCGGCCTTGCTGCAATACGATGTAGAAATGAGCATGCAAGCTCAGTTAGGGACGCTTCGGAGGAGCCGTGTCCATCTGTTGTAACTATAACCTTCATAATTCTCAGATTTTCCTCTTTTAACAGTCGGTACATGGATTCCTAGGTAGATATCCTTGCTTCTCTAGTACAGGCAGTGTCTATAAATAACGGAGTCATTTCTGACTTTTCAGATGCAGGAGCCTTGCTTTTCTTTCCCATTACGCTTTGTGTGCTGCTCTACGTACTGCTCCTAAAAATTGCAAGCAGAGAACAAAGATACGATAATGAATAAAAATAAGGTGATGAGAAAGCTTTTAATTCTTTAAATCATATCAAAGATATCACCTTGCATGAGATGGTCCTTTTACCTTGATTCAAATCATTTTTAATAAATAACCATTAATGGACTGTTAAGCTAAAATTTAATGGTCATAACTTTTGCATTGAACGACAGAAAGTACTGTCATTGAAGTCTGAACCCTTAGTTTTGTGATAAAGCGATTTTGCGATTTTATTCACAATATCACAGATTGCAATATCACAAAACCTATTATTCATTAACAACCATTGTTTCGACGGGTGGCTGCGAGATACGATTTGCGAGAAACTTTGTCGCATTTCGCAATATTTGGGCGCTTTACATTAAGTGGTGCTGCGGAATTTGAAATTTGCGATTTGCGATGAGGTGGTTAGGCCTTAGATTTCACATTCCTACAGATCGCGTTTTCATGGAGTTCTTTATTTAAGAGATGCCCGCCATGACCCTTTTTGCGATGCGATACTATTGTTTGAAGAGCAGGTTTTTGTGGAAGGTTTTTATCTATTAATTAAGACTTTTGGCTATTAAAGTTTTTCTTGGGTTTTACTGTTAGGGTCCCACCCTAACCCCCTTATTTATGTCTTGGGATCACGTCATAGTCAAGAGTCAATAAAGCCCATATTAATATTTGTAAGTGGTTAACCCGCAATTAATGACGGGACCACAGTTAGTTGCAAATGGGCGGAAGTATTAGATAGATGGTAAATGGGCGGTAGTATTAGATAGATGGTATTAATAAAACCCACGATATTGGCCCGTGGTATTGCATGTATGAGTCATATATAAAGGATAGAGACTCCCTGCGAGGAGCATCGTGTCTTGTTTTGTAATCGAGCTCTGCTCTATTGGAGGTTGCCCCCTCGAAGAGGCCTGTGAACATTTCTCTCTGAATAATAAAATCATTGCTATTCTGTGCTCTGGGTATATTTTCTTCGCATATTCTGTGTTCTCGGTATCTTTTCTTCGCAAATTCTCTGTTTGGGTATTACTTTGCAGGTTAAGAGCATAACATTTACAATCATATAGCACTTGGGTATGGAAAAGGTAAATTCACACGTTTGGCAAGTTTTTCTTTGATATCTTGTTTTATTTTAAACAAAAAGCATTATTAAGTGCTAAGTTTTGATTTTTTGGAAGGGTCCCCATTTATTAATGTTATTGCTAACACTAATAAAAAGGGGGGTTGTTGATGGTCACAACACAACCTTGGTCACATAGCTAGATATTGCAAGTTGTTTAGTTTACAATGAAAAATGAGCAAAAGGATCAACTTACCCAGAGTAGGCCTAGTTGAAAATCAAAGGAGAATGTTCATGCAAAGAAAAAACCTACCAAGGTGCGTGGGAGGAAAGAGAAGCAACAAGTGAAGTAGCATAAGCTAGTCCCCACTATAGTCCACTATTCTCAGTTATATTCACAAGAAGCCTAGAAAATTGCATGTGAGGCCTACATGGTCTCAGGGGGAGTGTATGGAAGCAACATGAAAATCATGAAGAGTTGATGTAGATGAGTATAAGTACCAGATGCATGATGCGTTTGAGAATGAAAAATGCACAATCAAGTCCACAAGATCAACAAGAATTCAAGAAGGTATAATGAGCTCAAGGGTAGCTACATATGCATCTAGGATTTCAAGGGATATGTATTATTTTTATTTTTCTTTCATTCATTCTTTTGTAGTACATACATATTGGATACATGAGTGGAAAGCTATAAATCATCCATCTCTATATAATTTTTCAAAATTATCTCTTGCGGTTTGGCTGAGTAGCTCTAGTCTCAATCATGTAGAGGAGAGAGAGAGTCTCTGGTGTTTTGGGATGCATAGTAGAGTATGTTTCAACCATGTAAGCACTGCTATGTGCATTTTATTGGCCTTTTACTATTGTTTCTTTTATCATTTGGTTGTTGGTTGAGTGTTGTTGAGTAGTGCATGCATCTATAGCTATGAATGGGACTTTTGGAGTCATTTTTGTAGCCTTATATGTACTTTCATGTCACTAACATGGTGGTTGAATAATATTTAGTTGAGCCATGAATGAGAAGAGTAATTTGTTTTAATCATGCATAAAAGGAAATCTTGTTTCAGGAATGAATTTACGAGAGTGGTATTTCAACCATGTACAATCATGATATAGTTTTGTATTTATATTTCATATCATTGTATATCATTGGTCAATGTTATGTGGATCATTAGTCCAACTTGTAAAGCCTCTTACATGTAGCAAGGAGGCATGGGCTCAAGAAGGGTAGAAACAAAAAGAATATTTGGACAATACCATGATGAATTATTTTCAGCCCCAATAGATGTTTAGGGGGAGCATGTTTTAGAAAGAAGAAGGTCATGTCATTGGCATAGTCAGTGATTTCCATCGGTTACAGAGTGAGTAGTAGATTTCTTAATTCTTAATGATTATCTTGCAGGCGTTATAGATGATCATCCTTCATCAAAAAACAATTGATATCACCAACATTCAAATGGTGTCATCATGGTGCTTCAACGAGGTTAGGTTACCTAGTTCCATTGATGTCAAAGAAGGAGAGTGAGGCTGACAAATAGTAGAGAGTGAGAATAGCCATCTTATAGAGAATGAAGATCAATTGGGTAAAGTGGCTAAAAGTTTCTAGTAATTCCAAAGGTGAGATTGTTCTTAGTATGGTTTTGGCATTAATGTCAACCATGGGGATTCAACTATCTAGTTGGGGATTGATTTCAATACTTAGATGGCTTGCACATGATCTTGATGTTTGTGATGATGATCAGAAGTCTCACTGAGGTGTAAAGGTGCTAGGAAAAATGCTTGAAGTTGGATTGAAGTATGGGTTACATATTTTGGTAGTGAGAGTTGAGCTTTACATGAGTACAACGACTAGCACGGCCTTACCATTATCATAGAGTGGCATTTCCACACTGTCACGGTCTTGTCATGGATTGCATGTGGAACTTTTTGTAGGCTTCCCAACCTATGCCCACAACACTTCTTGTAGGTGTCGAAAAGGTAAAAATAACAATTGAATTTACCCAACGTATTGGTTGAGAACGATGCGATTGATTTGATTTAACATATTTTTTATTATTTGTTCATTGATTGTTCAGCTTCAATAGAATGAACCTCAAAAGGCCTAGTGTAAACCCATTTGTTATTTAAGTAATCATTAAAGTGGTGATAATGGCTAGATTATGCCCATGTAGAGAGCATATATGTGTTGAAGAAACTTGATTAGTTGTGGTAAATGATGAGTGCAATGGGGAAATTAGTTTAAAATAGTGATGCAAAATATCAATGTGAGGTTAGACATTGTGCAACGTATAGTCTGGATTGTTAGCAGCTAGAAGGATGTGATGGCAATGTAGTACGACAGATCGATTGAATAAAGAGAATGAGATGAATGCGCAAGTTTATTAGGTTGTTGATCACTCCAAAGTGATGGATCAAGATCCTAAGAGTTTGGATTTGAGAGTGCCCTTGGGTAGAGAATATGCATAAAGATCCTTTGATGTCATGTGTATGTATGGCTCTATATATTTCTATCCATTGTGTGTTTGAGTTGTATGGATGAATGAGATATGCAATGTAGTTTGTATGCTGCTAGAAGGTGTTAAGTCTAAGTATGGTTCAAATGTATTGTCATAGGGAAGTGTATGTTTTTGGTAGAGTATTGTTGACAATATGTATTTCGGGGGTTTGATGAGCATGTTGTTGAGTTGTTATAGTTTGAGTTTTAGAGAGACTTGTTAAATGCTCCGAGTGTTTGATGAGATATATTTATTGAATAGATCATGTGTGATGGTATATTTTTTTCATGAGAAGAGTTGTGTTTTGAGCAAGTTGAGTTTTTATTCAGTTTGAGGTAAAAACATTTAGTGGGTCCAATTTGAAAATGATGAAACAAGACTCATAATTGTTTTGTGTAGAGAGTAGTGGGACATAGTTTGAAAATGGATGAAAGGTGGTCCATAAGGTTTTGAAGGTTGGTGCCTTCAGTTGATGAGTGGTGGCTTCCTTTAGGTTGTGGCTTCCCCCAAGTGGTGCCCTAGAAAATTATTGGAGGTTGGGGCCTCCAGCAGGAAGTGTCTTGTAGCAGGTAGTGGTATGCATAGTTGAGGGACTCTTGTCTTTTGGTAGGTGGTGGCCTGCAAAGTTGAGGAAGTGGTGGCTTCCATCAAGTAGTGGCCTAGAATAGGTGGTTTCTCATGTGCATCACAATTCGTGGCTTTCACCTTGGTGGTGGCCAATGCATGACGTAAAATGAAGATTTGACTAATAAAGAATAAGAAGAAGACAAAGCAGATTGTGGTTTTTCTCCCAGAAGGATTTCCAACTTATATCGATTGTTCATATGTTGATGTGTTGCTCTTATGTGTCTTGTTGATTTATATGCTACTCATGGTTTACTTTTGTACATGCATTTATTTTCTTATGATCTCATGTGTTATGTTGCTAATAGGTTAATGGTTTAGTACTTGTAAAGAAAGGGTCAAATTTTTACAAATTTGATCCATCGATACAATATTGATTCATCCCCCCTCTAAGTATTATCAAGCTCCCAAGAATTGGTGTTAGAGTGGGTGCTTTTAGGAGCAACTTGACCATTGAAAGGAAAATTTGGGGAGATTTTTTTTTTTCAAATGGATCATCAAGGAGTGTCTCTGGTTAGTATTGTAAACTACCAGGTATTGAAAGGGAAAGTTAAATCTAAATGATTAGATTATGGATATGAAATTTGGAAGTTAGTATATGAATGTTGTGGAAAATATTATATCCCAACAAAAATGATGTAGCACAATTCCCAAGCAAAATGTAGGATCTATGAAATGTCCATAATGTAGATCTAGAGAAGGCAGTGGATCTGACACCTATTAAAGACATATGGGACATACTGTAGGTGTTGCACGGTATCAACAATGGAGAGATCAATAAGAAGCGAAAAATAAGAAAAATAAGAAGGGATCTCAAAACAAAGAGTCTCAACGTAATGAGGTCCTGTTGTGCTCTACAACAACCCCCCATTTCAGATCATTTTTACTTATAAACATTAACGTATGAAATGGGTCCCTTTAAAATTTGACTTGGTATCAATACTATTATAAACCAAAAAAGTCCAAAAAATGAATAAAAGCGCTTTATAAAACTTTCTGGGCAAACCCTTAAAAGAAATCATATAATAATTTGTCATTGCGATAAAGCGATCGCAAGATCGCATATCGCAATGACACATGAATTATAATTAGGCACCCAAAGTTTTCCACCGATGCGCATTCGGCGCATTCGGCGATCAGCGATATTCCATGTACATGTTATAATGCTCCATGCCACTAGTCCTGACGCAATGCGCATTCGGCGATCGACAATCGGCGACACGCTACCACAGTTGTGATGTTCCCAAAGACTAGTCCCGATGCGATGCGCAATCGGGAATCGGGTATTGCGGCAATGTCATCCAAATCCTTATTGCGCTCAAAGCTTTTCGCCGATGCGATATCGCATTCGGTGATCGGTGATATCCAATACACGCCATTAAAGCACACTAATTACTTCCCCGATTGCGATCTGATAAAGCACGGTTTTCAATGAAGAGCCGTTAAGTGATGGGATGGCGCAATTCATTTGTAATAAAGGCTTGATCTCTCACGCAATCCTTCATCTACGCTCAACCGCCAAAACATCCATTGCATGCTTAAATGAATCGTTCACCCGAAAAACGATATAATGGGCATTTAAGAAATGACGGATTGGAAACGGCTAATTAATAAGATCATGTCTTAAAATCTTTTCACAGATTGTATACGCGCCCATTTTAAAAGCTAAATCTTTTAGTTACGCATCTATTCATATGTGCTGTATCACTTAAGAATTTTTCATCGCCATCTCTGTGTATTACGCCCAATTGCCTCCTTGTGCAGAATTCATTCACAGAAGCTAGACCAGAAAAGATGGGAAAGAAGTCCAAGAAGACTGCAGGTGCTTCCGCAACACCATCTGCGGGACAAGCGGCCACAAACAAGAAGAAGGGACTAATATCTGATACCACATGCACGGGGCTCACCAGAGTGACTTGGCAGGGCACTTATAACCTAATTGAAGCTGAGCAACCAGAAAAGATAGTGTCGCAAGCTAGTGTGGACTTACTCAAGAAGTCTGATGCAACTCTCAAAGATTTGGCCGACTCTTTCCTTCACAGGATAGCGGCCAGAGATCAAATTCTTCCTTATACTGACGTTGTGCGATGGGCGATTGAAGAAATCCCCATTTTGGACAGAACTTTTAGTACAAGAGATGGGAGGATCTTCGGATCATTCAAGCCGGATGACCTAAGGCAAATGTATCATTTGCCTGAACCAGAGAAAATATATAACAAAGACTTCTTGGAGAAGTTCGCAAGCGAGAATGAGATCGAATCTGAACCTATCAAGGATTGGAGGCAAAACCCCAACAAGCACAAGCACGAATCCTCCGGTAAGTACTCGGTCGATTCTTTAGCTTCTCCTTATTGTTATGCGGGGATTATGATGTGTAGGCTGTGGGGATTGCATGATTCTGCCAATTTTACCATTGAAATGGTTCCTTTAATGGAGGCGGCAGTAAACAGTTGGATTATGGATTGGGCTACTATCCTTTCGGATAAATTAGCAGTAGCTGTTCGTGATTTTAGGTCTCAGTCTGTTGTTTCAGAAAGGAAAATGCCCCCGTTCTACTATAGTGCATATATCCTAGACACTCTTTGTTTCAATTCAGAATTTCCTGTTCTTGGGTGGAGGTGGACTCCACAGGACCCTTCACCCATTCATATATATCATCAAAAATTGTGGAAGTCTTCTTATAAAGACCACCTGTATCAAATTTGTAATGGTTTCATGGTGCCCATTTACTATTCCATTTTTGATAAACCCATTTCAAAAATTTCCTATCAAGCTTCCTTCGATTTACCAGCAGTAGCAAGTTGGTTTGGAGAAGAAAATTTAACCTACATCAGAGTTTTCGGCAGCAAAGCCGACTCACATGTTCTTCCTCTTTATGTTCCAGATAAGCTGCTAGCAAGGGAGATCGCATATCAGATCATGGCTGAGAGTACTACACAGACTCTCAAAATAGAAAAGAAGAGAGGATGGCCATCATTTCCCTTCAGATGTGGCATTTATACTCTGCATGATCTTAAACATGCAGAAAAGGAAGCCACAAAGCTCCAGTCTTTAACGCTAGCTACGATCCCAAACAGACCATACGACCCAAAAAAGACTGCTTACAATGCATTAGAGCAGGCTAAGTTAACAAGGTTTGAGCATCAGAAGGATATGTTTGATGACTTGTTCATTGCCGCTGAGACAATTGGTCATGTTAAAGAACTCGCTAGGATGCGATATAATGATGTGGGATTAACTGAGTTCAATAAACTCAGAGAACAGAGGTTGCAAACTCTGCCTCTGCATTTACTGGCAACATCCCCAGCAACATCATCAAGCCGACCTGTTCAAGAACAGGAGGAGCAACAGAAAAAGCAACAGGAGGAGCAGCAGAGAAAAGAACAAGCAGAAAGGCTAGAGAAAGAACAAGCCGAGAAACAGCATAGAACACAAATGGAACAAGAAGAAAGAAGGAAGAAAGAACTGGCAGATAGGCAGAAAAGGGAGCAAGAAGAACAACAAAAGAAGGAACATGAAGAAAAACAGAGGAGAGAAAAAGAAGAGCAGCAGAGGGAAGAGCAGGAGAAAGAGCAGCAGAAGCAAACCACCAATGTAGACACTACTATAGACCCCAATTTATTACAAGAATGGCAGCAATTTCACTCCATCATCAGTGGATTGGAATGTTCAAAAAATGGGGATACCTCTAAGACAAGTGATACTCAGGATGTTACCTCTCCTCAGGTTCTAAGTGGAACCAGCGGCCCACCAAGTTCAAAAGAAGTTGAAGTTATTCCGAAAGACCCCTCTGACCAGATTATTCTACAGATAGAAGATATTCCGCCATTGGATGTCTTCTACAGCCCGAGACACAGGGCAGTTGTAAAGCGGTCAAGGAAGAGACGAAGGATTGATCAACCTTCTATCTTCCCCGAACAAACGGTCACGGGTAATGTAGTATGGAAGGAGGAATTGGATCCCTCCGATGACTTAACGAAGCTATCACAGTATGCAGGCGCTTATTCGGCGGCAACAATTGACAAAGCATCGGAGGTGAGCCTTCTGTTGAAGAATAAGGACCAAGAAATCCTTGCGTTACAGGCAGAATTGATTGAAACAAGGCAAAAAGCAGCACAAGCTGAAGAACAGTTGCTGGCGCAACAACAAGAGAACAATCAGTTGACTCAGCAATTGCAAGCGGAAAGGCAAAGGATCGATCAGGGTGCGATCCAGAAACAAAAAGAATTGTCGGAGGCATTGGAGAATTTGAGAGTGGCGAATGAGCAAATGATGAAGACCAAAGACGAGCAGATTGCTCAAATGTCATCGCAGCTGGAGAAGATGAAAGGTGCATCGCAGGTAAAAGAGTTTAAAACAGAGGCATTATTGATAAACAATGCGTTGATAGCTCAGGTCAGACTCTTATGTCAACAGATGGATCAAGCTGAGTCCCTATGTGAGCTGACTACAGCGATAAATCAACAGGTAGAAAAGGCCCGAACTGAACTAGATCAAGCGGACGAGGCCATTACTGCACATCTTGACTGGCAAGATACTGATTTGGGAAAAGCAGCAAAATTGCCCAGGATTAATGAAACACAGAAAGACATTATTTTCACAGAATGGCACACTCAAGTGATGAAGGCAGAAAGGGCGGCTTCAAGATGTAAAACAACCGCCAACAATCTAGTGGATCTAGTCCATAATACTCTTTACCTGGCCAATATGATTTCTCAATGTACACCGGGAAAGATGACAACTCCAAATGCATTAGAGTTAACATGCTACCCTGAATTAGAAGAAAAAGGAAGATTAATCACTGGAGTTAAAACCTTATCCTTAGATGCATATTGGCTCTTTTTGATCAAGCCACATACACAGAGATCTTCCCTAAAGTGCCTTACAGACGCAATCGGGTGTATAATTCCCGATATCCAAGATGCCACCTACGCTGCACATCTCAGTTCGCGCCTCAACAAACCTCCGGAAGTTGAGCCAATGCTTGCAATTAATCAACTCAGATTCAAAGGAAAGCAGCCGACTCAATGAGTCACCCTCCCGCTTGCCAGATCGCCAGCCAAAACAGGATCAAAAGTTATTGATACCAGTTTAGTAGGATTTCTGTTTAAGTAGATATTTAAATTAGATTAGTATTTATAGACCCTTTCATTGTTTTGGAAAGGGTCGTAAAATTTTGTAACAGACTTAAAGGCTGAAGTTTTCACTACTGTGCTTCAGCCTATATTCTTTTGTGAAACTCGACCAATGGTTCTTAATTTAATGGAAAAGCTGTTTTATGCAATTGCGCACTATTGTCTGTTGTTTGGAATGCTTTCTGAATTGAAGGAAGGACTGCGACATAGCGATTAATATATGGGAGTGTTAAGCAGCTTACATGGTACTTTTATCTGCATCTGTATTCATCCCTCTTATATACATTGCTGTGTTATTACTTCTTGCTATTATTGAATACATGCATGCGCTATAACAGCAAATCTCTATCTCAGCCCACTATTGGATGTTTTGTGATTTGCATTTCTTTTAATCATGTATGTAACAATGATATAAATGATAGTGTAGTAATTTCGCTGTTATCGCTTTGTGTAACTATTTATGCACAGCAATCTTGAGTAATTTAACATCTATGTTTGAAGACAGAGTCATCTATATGCCTGTCTAAAAGCCTAGATCATCAAACGCTACACTTTAGAGATCGATAAAACCCCGGGATAGATTATAGTTATTATATTCCTGCTGATAGTTGTAGCTATTTTCTTATCACTACCATAATCTATAAGTCGCTCATCCATCCCATTTTTATCCATTTTTGGGAAACTGGTCCCATTATCCCCAGTCGGAGCCACTATTCCAAACGGAAAAGGAGCTGTACTAAGGTCCGGACCGGGTGGTTTCCCCTATGTTGTTGCAGCGATTTTCGAGGCCTCAACATAATTGGCGCTAGAAGGAGGGCCTCAACTGTGAATGGCACATAAGTCCAAACCTATAAGCCATTCCAAGAGTATTTCCCCCTCCGAATCCCCTCGACCTTCCCATTTGCATACTGGTTCGCCGGTATCCAAACAAGGAGAAGGGGAATCAACTACCACTGCTCAAACCCATCATACCACAGAACAATTAAGTCTTGAATCACCTGAAGTCCAGTCTCTAATCCATAAACTTCAGAGCTTCTTGATTTCACCACAGAAATCTGAGGTATCAGAAAGCAGTGTGACTTCGCAGTTCAATCTCACTCACCCTCTCACCAGACTTCAGAGCGAAAAACTCGGTATTGAACCCACTGAGTTTCCTTTACCTAAAAGGAAAAGGGCAAAGAAAATTACTGAAGGATCTGATAGTGAAGAGCTCTCATCCACGTCCTCCATTGCATTTTCCCCTCTGCGAGGTCAACCATCCACTCCCCCATTACAAATTGTCGTTCATCAAGGATCAGAAGCCTCAATATCCCAACCTATTCACTCCTCATCTTTGATCCCTTCCCATACATCTGGAATCCCAACAGTAGTGTCAACCACTGTCGCTATCATAATGGCAGACCCATGGACTAGGCCAGGTGCAGTCAACATGCCTGCACCATTGCATGATCCACCAGATGCTCCTGAAAAATGGCTGCCTAAATTTAATCCAGATGACGGGACCCAGGCTGAAGAACACATTAACAATTTTATGTTAGCAGTTAACTTAAAAGGAGTGACAGAGCAAGATGTTGTTGTAAGACTCTTCCCCTACACCTTACAAGGATCAGCAGGATCCTGGTATTTTTCCTTACCTTCTGGTTCAATTACCAGTTGGAACACATGCCAAGAGTAGTTTCTTACCAAATATGGAGATGATAGGTCCTTAGCTACTTTAATAAACGACCTCTCCAATCTGAGAATAGAGCACAGGGAACCAATAAAGGAGTTTAATGCCAGATTTAATAAACTCCTGAATAAAATCCCTACCGCTTCTAAACCAAGTGAACAAATCCGAAGCGAATGGTATATTACTGCCCTACCTGCCAACATAGCTATTTTTGTAGACAGGGCTAGGAAACCTACCTTAGCTGAAAACATGAGAGAAGCACTTGCTGTTGAAAAGCGCATCAATGCTCTAGAAAAGAAAGCTGCTTTGGAAGATAGAAAAGCTAAAAAAGTCTCATTTAAAGAGGATTCTAAGAAGAAAACCCCAAAGGACCCGTATGACATGGAAGGTTTACAAAAGGTCCTTAAAACGTTATCTAACGAAATGGTCGAGATAAAGAAGCAGGTGGCCGAAACCTCAAACAAAAGACCATTTAGAACTTATAAGAAAACTGAATCAAAGCCGCCCAATGTTATATCTAACGCAGATTCAGAGCAAGAAGAAGAGGAAGAGGAAACAACCTCACAAACCGATGATGAAGAAGAAGTAGCTGAATGCCACGGAATGTGGGATTTTATACTCCCAAACTCTGATACCGAGAATGAAGAAGAAGCCTTTCCAGTTACTACAAGAAGTAAAAGTACTTCTGAACCTGCCCAGGCAACTTCAAAGAAGAGGAGCGCAGGTGCTGCTACAGCAAAGGAAAAAGTCCCCCTAAAGAAGTCGCCTGTAGTAGTTCCCCAAAACCAGCCTTCAACTTCTAATTCTCCTTCAACATCCAAGACATTAGTGGTATCTGATTCAATGGAATATAACATTGTTGATGACATGAAGAAAACTAAGGCAAATATAACCATGTTTGAGCTTAGTAAATTAAAGCATCAACAAAAATTACTCCTTAAAGAATTAAATGCTGTTCCCTCTACTCCCCTTCCCAGTGCAAGAGCTGCCAACGATTCAGGCCAGCCTCCTGCAGGTATGGTTGAAGCTACCGATTCAGTTCTAATTGGAGATAAATCGAATTCTCACACTCCACCCTTCCTGCTGACTTATGAGATTTATAACAGAAACCTGCACAACTGTTTAATCGATTCAGGGGCATCATCTAATATAATGCCAGCTTCAGTTTGCTCTAAACTAAATATTGAACCCCAGAAGTCTGCGATTCATATTGTACAGTTGGACAGGACTAAAGTGCAGGTTGTGGGAGAAATTAATTCTGTAACCATCAGGTTGTCTGCCGATCCCAGGATTGTACAGAGGATAGACATCCTAATTGCTGATATACCTGAGTTCTATGGTTTAATTTTGAGCAGAGATTGGTCCGAAAAACTGCATGGGTATATTTCCACAGATTGGTCACATATGTGGCTTCCCTACAAGGGAAAGCCAAATCAAATAAGGATCGATCGAGAGAAGCATATGACCCACACAGTTACTGAATTTGAGCAAGAAAACCAACCTGTGGCATTCAACAACAACATTTTGGGGAACTATTCGTCAGAATCATTCTTTGGCAACTTTGTTGCCCAACCATCTCCTTTTTCAGTCAATCATTTTACATCTCAGATTGAAATTTTTTCACAAACTGATAAGTCCAGATGTTTTAATGATGCTGAGAAAAATGTAAATATTTTTGTTAATACTCCTTTATTTTGGTCTTTATATTTTGATGGCTCTAAGTCCAGCGAAGGCTCAGGAGCAGGTTGCATTTTGGTTAGTCCGCAAGGAGAAAAGACAATGTTGTCTTGTAGGTTAGAATTTGAGTGCACTAATAACACAGCCGAATATGAAGCTTTAGTCCAGGGATTATATAAAGCAATCGGCCTTGAAGTGCAATATCTAAAAGTATTCGGCGATTCGGAAATCATTGTCAAACAGGTGAGGAATGCAATTCATTGTCTTTTAAGTCACCTCAAGCATTATCAATCACTAGTACAGGATCTTACCTCACACTTTTCAGCATTCAACATTTCTTCCATCCCTAGGTCACAAAATTCGGCAGCCGACCTACTAGCCAATGTAGCTTCTAAGCTTCTACCTTCTGAAGACTACAGCCTTGATAGATTTTCTGTAGAATTGCTTTTTAGGCCTTCAATTCCTGACAATGTCACTAATTGGAGAGTATTTAACCATGACGAAGATATCTTGCAGTTTCTAACTTCCGAAAAGTCCTATAACAATCAAGTTATTGAGGAAGATGATCATGATCTACAAATGAAAGAAATGCCTAAAGAAAATTCAATTCCTAAACCAGTAGTAAAGCTTGAAGACCTTTATGATATCAAAGACAGGTTTAAACCTGTAATTAATGCAAAGCTTCACAGTTCTACCCTTAGGTTTGAATTGATAAATCTAGGCACTGACGATGCTCCTCAAAACATCAACTTAGGATTAGGACTTTCCCAGGAAGAAAAGGAAGCATTTATTAAATTATTAAGAAAAAACAAACAGGTCTTTGCTTGGAAGTATGATGATTTAAAGACGTATGATACATCTATTATCCAGCATACCATTCCTATGCTTCCTGATCAGAAACCGATTCAGCAAAAGTTAAGAAAAATACATCCAAATTTGGAGAGCCAGATTAAGTCGGAGCTTAACAAGCTCTTGAAAGCCAAGATTATTTTTCCGGTCCGACATTCAAAATGGGTCTCTAATATGGTGCCAGTCAGAAAGAAAAATGGCGATATTCGAATCTGTATTGATTTCAGAAACCTAAATAAAGCAAGCTTGAAAGATAACTTCCCATTACCTACTATGGAGCAAATCCTCCAATCAGTAGCAGGCTCTGAATTGATGTCCTTTCTTGATGGATTCTCAGGATATAACCAAGTTCTGGTTCATCCTGATGACCAACTTAAAACCACATTCAGAACAAAATGGGGAACATATGCATATCAGAAAATGCCTTTTGGACTCATAAATGCAGGAGCGACATTCCAGAGAGCCATGGATATAGCCTTTAAAGGGTTGATTAATCGATCAGTAGTCGTCTATCTAGACGATATTACTGTATATTCTAAGAAGAGATATAATCATTTGCATGACTTAAATCAAATCTTTCAGCGATGCAAAAGATATGGTATTTCTCTAAACCCAAAAAAGTCTTTCTTTGCTCTTGATCAAGGGAAACTCTTAGGTTTTATAGTATCCAAAGATGGCATTTATATTGATCCTGATCGGATCAAAGAAATTTCTGAAATCCCTTTCCCACACAATAAAAAGTCGATGCAGTCATTTTTGGGCCAGATCAATTTTGTTAAACGATTTGTTCCAGATTTTTCTCAAATTGTATTACCACTTCAAACAATGATAAAGAAGAATTCAGTCTTCAAGTGGGGATCAGAAGAAAAGAAAGCTTTTGATGTTATCAAGCAATCAATAATCAATGCCCCAGCCTTGAATACTCCAAATTTTTCTAATCATTTTACATTGTATACCGTTGCGTCCGATGTATCTTATGCTGCAGTTCTCACGCAGCCAAATGCTCACAATTTAGAGGCACCAATATCATTCTTCAGTTCAAATCTTCAGGGTGCCGAATTAAATTATTCTGATGTAGAAAAACAAGCCTTTGCTGTATTCAAAGCGGTCAAACACTATCGACCCTTTCTTTTAAAAACCCATACAAAAATAATAGTTCCTTTCCCGGCAGTTAGGCAACTATTAATCCAGAAAGAGCCGGGTGAAAAAAGGGCAAATTGGGTCACAGCGCTTCAAGAATATGACCTAGAAATTAAGCCAGCAAAGATTGTTAGGGGCCAAGGTTTTTGCAGGATATTGGCAGGAGCATCCAACATTCCAGAATCAAGCGATGCAGATCAAGCTCAAGAAATTAATCAGATAAGTGTTATTGATTCTGAATCTCAATATGCCGATTTATTATGCACCTCCGAATTTGTCTTACAAAAATAAAAGGGCCATTAGATTAAAAGCGAAGAATTTTACCATCATTGATGACGTGCTTTTTAGACAGAATTACGATTCTATCTTGTTAAGATGCCTTGAAAAACCTGAAGCCCAAAAGGTTTTGCAGGAGTTACATGACGGACCAGCAGGAGGACATTTCGGAGCTGACACAACAGCTCACAAAATTATTCGCGCTGGTTACTATTGGCCTACTTTGTTCAAAGATGCTCACGAGTACGTAAGGAAATGTCTAAATTGTCAAACTGCTAGCGGAAGACAACGTAAATCAGCTTTCCCCTTGCAACCAATCAACATTGAACAGCCATTTGAACAATGGGGATTGGATATTATTGGGGAGATTACTCCAGCATCTTCCAAACAGCATAAGTATATCCTTACTGCTACCGATTACTTTACAAAATGGGTTGAGGCAATCCCTTTAAAGACAGCAAACTCTGAAGCAATCATTGAATTCATAGATCAATTCATCATTACCAGGTTTGGTGTCCCAAATGCTCTAGTTTTTGATAATGCATCTTACTTTTCAGGCAATGCTATGTTTGATTTCGCTATTAAAAGAGGATTTAAGTTAAAATATTCTGCTAATTATTATCCCCAAGGAAATGGTTTAGCAGAATCTACTAATAAGAATCTGATTAAAATTATTAAGTGAACTATCGAACAAAATCAGAGGAATTGGCACAAATCCTTAGTGTTCGCATTATGGGTTGATAGGATAACACATAAAGCTTCTATTGGAACTTCTCCATTTAATCTTGTGTATGGAAAAGAAGCAATCTTACCCACAAATCTTATTTTTCCTTCTTTAGCCCTAGTGCAGTTCATTGAGGAAACTCCTTCCTCTTCTATTCAGTTCAGACATGACCAGATCCTAAAATTAGAAGAGGAAAGAGAAAAAGCCAAGGTTACTCATGCCAAACACCAGCAAGTCATCAAAGCAGCTTTTGATTCAGCCTCATCCGGTTCAAAGCAGTTCCAAGCCGGTGATTTAGTTCTGAAATGGGACAAAGCCCATGAAGACAACGGTAAGCACTCTAAGTTCCAGAAGTTGTGGCTTGGACCATTTCAGATCTGTGAGAAGATAGGCCATTCAACCTTTATATTGCAAGATTTAGCAGGTTTGAGAGATTCTCTACCTGTTAATGGCCTTGTCTTGAAGAAATTATTTCACTGAGGAGGTAACCCCTTCTCCTTTCATTTCAGTAGGATTTTAATAGTTTGTAGGATTTTAGGAAATAAGGTTGTGAGATGTCTCCCATTGACCTTTTGCTGTATTTAAAAAAGTTGTCCCATAGAATAAATATGAACATTTGCTTTTAAAATGATAGATTTTTTTAACCAAAAAGGATAATTTCTAGGAAATTAGATGTCTTTGTATTCTGAAATCACAATTCAAATTTTTGTCAACTCCCCTCAAATCATAGGAATATTGTAAACCATTTTTAGTTTTCAAATTGGTCTCTAAAGGTTATCCATACTAAAATAGGAATCAATCCAATCTCAGCATCTTCAACTCTTACTCTGTCATCCATTACTCTTAAGAAGAAGATTGTTCACCCCATTCACTAAAGTTTATGATTTTTCAGAGTGTAATTCTAAAATATAAGATATTTAAGATAAGAGGTATTATTACAAGCCTGCTTACCACGATCATCGAGAAACAGTTTATCTGACATTACCAATACTGCAAACCAAAATAGGGTAATGGCTTGAAATTTCAAGACAAGGGGTCTCATCACGAGCCAGCTTGTTCAGTTAAACTACTATCAGTGAGTGGCATTGTCAAACAGCTGGCCATCAAACCAGGACAATGGCTTTTTATCTTATGACAAAGAAGAAAAAGAAATGAAATACAAAATATGTTAAAAAATATTTTGAATTCATTCTGATAATCACACTCTTAATTGGATGGGACAATGGACAATCACATGGTTAAAAGGTATCCCTGTCGAAACTATAGATGTTTGCTGGCAGCAGAGGCTCTACCTATGACAGATGAGTTTATTATAAAAGGCTGATTTGGAAAGATATTCTATTTTATCATTACAAACCAATAAAGACCTGTTTCAAAGCTTAGAATGTTTTTATTTTCATAGAAAAGAGGGAGTCAACAAAATAGTTTCATTTTTCTCAGAATATATTGAAATCTAGTTATATTAGGAATTTCCCCATTGATTGAAACTCTATTTTTTGAAAAAGCTTAAGTGTTTCTATTTTTGAAAGAGATAACTGGTTCTTCCAGCGAATCGCCAATTGTTGTGCTCTACAACAACCCCCCATTTCAGATCATTTTTACTTATAAACATTAACGTATGAAATGGGTCCCTTTAAAATTTGACTTGGTATCAATACTATTATAAACCAAAAAAGTCCAAAAAATGAATAAAAGCGCTTTATAAAACTTTCTGGGCAAACCCTTAAAAGAAATCATATAATAATTTGTCATTGCGATAAAGCGATCGCAAGATCGCATATCGCAATGACACATGAATTATAATTAGGCACCCAAAGTTTTCCGCCGATGCGCATTCGGCGCATTCGGCGATCGGCGATATTCCATGTACATGTTATAATGCTCCATGCCACTAGTCCCGACGCGATGCGCATTCGGCGATCGGCGATCGGCGACACGCTACCACAGTTGTGATGTTCCCAAAGACTAGTCCCGATGCGATGCGCAATCGGGAATCGGGTATCGCGGCAATGTCATCCAAATCCTTATTGCGCTCAAAGCTTTTCGCCGATGCGATATCGCATTCGGTGATCGGTGATATCCAATACACGCCATTAAAGCACACTAATTACATCCCCTATTGCGATCCGATAAAACGTGGTTTTCAACGAAGAGCCGTTAAGTGATGGGATGGCGCAATTCATTTGTAATAAAGGCTTGATCTCTCACGCAATACTTCATCTACGCTCAACCGCCAAAACGTCCATTGCATGCTTAAGTGAATCGTTCACCCGAATAACGATATAATGGGCATTTAAGAAATGACGGATTGAAAACGGCTAATTAATAAGATCATGTCTTAAAATCTTTTCACCGATTGTATACGCGCCCATTTTAAAAGCTAAATCTCTTAGCTACACATCTATTCATATGTGCTGTATCACTTAAGAGTTTTTCATTGCTATCTCTGTGTATTACGCCCAATTGCCTCCTTGTGCAGAATTCATTCACAGAAGCTAGACCAGAAAAGATGGGAAAGAAGTCCAAGAAGACTGCAGGTGCTTCCGCAACACCATCTGCGGGACAAGCGGCCGCAAACAAGAAGAAGGGACTAATATCCGATACCACATGCACGGGGCTCACCAGAGTGACTTGGCAGGGCACTTATAACCTAATTGAAGCTGAGCAACCAGAAAAGATAGTGTCGCAAGCTAGTGTGGACTTACTCAAGAAGTCTGATGCAACTCTCAAAGATTTGGCCGACTCTTTCCTTCACAGGATAGCGGCCAGAGATCAAATTCTTCCTTATACTGACGTTGTGCGATGGGCGATTGAAGAAATCCCCATTTTGGACAGAACTTTTAGTACAAGAGATGGGAGGATCTTCGGATCATTCAAGCCGGATGACCTAAGGCAAATGTATCATTTGCCTGAACCAGAGAAAATATATAACAAAGACTTCTTGGAGAAGTTCGCAAGCGAGAATGAGATCGAATCTGAACCTATCAAGGATTGGAGGAAAAACCCCAACAAGCACAAGCACGAATCCTCCGGTAAGTACTCGGTCGATTCTTTAGCTTCTCCTTATTGTTATGCGGGAATTATGATGTGTAGGCTGTGGGGATTGCATGATTCTGCCAATTTTACCATTGAAATGGTTCCTTTAATGGAGGCGGCAGTAAACAGTTGGATTATGGATTGGGCTACTATCCTTTCGAATAAATTAGTAGTAGCTGTTCGTGATTTTAGGTCTCAGTCTATTGTTTCAGAAAGGAAAATGCCCCCGTTCTACTATAGTGCATATATCCTAGACACTCTTTGTTTCAATTCAGAATTTCCTGTTCTTGGGTGGAGGTGGACTCCACAGGACCCTTCACCCATTCATATATATCATCAAAAATTGTGGAAGTCTTCTTATAAAGACCACCTGTATCAAATTTGTAATGGTTTCATGGTGCCCATTTACTATTCCATTTTTGATAAACCCATTTCAAAAATTTCCTATCAAGCTTCCTTCGATTTACCAGCAGTAGCAAGTTGGTTTGGAGAAGAAAATTTCACCTACATCAGAGTTTTCGGCAGCAAAGCCGACCCACATGTTCTTCCTCTTTATGTTCCAGATAAGCTGCTAGCAAGGGAGATCGCATATCAGATCATGGCTGAGAGTACTACACAGACTCTCAAAATAGAAAAGAAGAGAGGATGGCCATCATTTCCCTTCAGATGTGGCGTTTATACTCTGCATGATCTTAAACATGCAGAAAAGGAAGCCACGAAGCTCCAGTCTTTAACGCTAGCTACGATCCTAAACAGACCATACGACCCAAAAAAGACTGCTTACAATGCATTAGAGCAGGCTAAGTTAACAAGGTTTGAGCATCAGAAGGATATGTTTGATGACTTGTTCATTGCCGCTGAGACAATTGGTCATGTTAAAGAACTCGCTAGGATGCGATATAATGATGTGGGATTAACTGAGTTCAATAAACTCAGAGAACAGAGGTTGCAAACTCTGCCTCTGCATTTACTGGCAACATCCCTAGCAACATCATCAAGCTGACCTGTTCAAGAACAGGAGGAGCAACAGAAAAAGCAACAGGAGGAGCAGCAGAGAAAAGAACAAGTAGAAAGGCTAGAGAAAGAACAAGCCGAGAAACAGCATAGAACACAAATGGAACAAGAAGAAAGAAGGAAGAAAGAACTGGCAGATAGGCAGAAAAGGGAGCAAGAAGAACAACAAAAGAAGGAACAGGAAGAAAAACAGAGGAGAGAAAAAGAAGAGCAGCAGAGGGAAGAGCAGGAGAAAGAGCAGCAGAAGAAAACCACCAATGTAGACACTACTATAGACCCCAATTTATTACAAGAATGGCAGCAATTTCACTCCATCATCAGTGGATTGGAATGTTCAAAAAATGGGGATACCTCTAAGACAAGTGATACTCAGGATGTTACCTCTCCTCAGGTTCTAAGTGGAACCAACGGCCCACCAAGTTCAAAAGAAGTTGAAGTTATTCCGAAAGACCCCTCTAACCAGATTATTCTACAAATAGAAGATATTCCACCATTGGATGTCTTCTACAGCCCGAGACACAGGGCAGTTGTAAAGCGGTCAAGGAAGAGACGAAGGATTGATCAACCTTCTATCTTCCCCGAACAAACGGTCACGGGTAATGTAGTATGGAAGGAAGAATTGGATCCCTCCGATGACTTAACGAAGCTATCACAGTATGCAGGCACTTATTCAGCGGCAACAATTGACAAAGCATCGGAGGTGATCCTTCTGTTGAAGAATAAGGACCAAGAAATCCTTGCGTTACAGGCAGAATTGATTGAAACAAGGCAAAAAGCAGCACAAGCTGAAGAACAGTTGCTGGCGCAACAGCAAGAGAACAATCAGTTGACTCAGCAATTGCAAGCGGAAAGGAAAAGGATCGATCAGGGTGCGATCCAGAAACAAAAAGAATTGTCGGAGGCGTTGGAGAATTTGAGAGTGGCGAATGAGCAAATTATGAAGACCAAAGACGAGCAGATTGCTCAAATGTCATCGCAGCTGGAGAAGATGAAAGGTGCATCGCAGGTAAAAGAGTTTAAAACAGAGGCATTATTGATAAAAAATGCGTTGATAGCTCAGGTCAGACTCTTATGTCAATAGATGGATCAAGCTGAGTCCCTATGTGAGCTGACTACAGCGATAAATCAACAGGTAGAAAAGGCCCGGACTGAACTAGATCAAGCGGACGAGGCCATTACTGCACATCTTGACTGGCAAGATACTGATTTGGGAAAAGCAGCAAAATTGCCCAGGATTAATGAAACACAGAAAGACATTCTTTTCACAGAATGGCACACTCAAGTGATGAAGGCAGAAAGGGCGGCTTCAAGATGTAAAACAACCACCAACAATCTAGTGGATCTAGTCAATAATACTCTTTACCTGGCCAATATGATTTCTCAATGTACACCGGGAAAGATGACAACTCCAAATGCATTAGAGTTAACATGCTACCCTGAATTAGAAGAAAAAGGAAGATTAATCGCTGGAGTTAAAACCTTATCCTTAGATGCATATTGGCTCTTTTTGATCAAGCCACATACACAGAGATCTGCCCTAAAGTGCCTTACAGACGCAATCAGGTGTATAATTCCTGATATCCAAGATGCCACCTACGCTGCACAGCTCAGTTCGCGCCTCAACAAACCTCCGGAAGTTGAGCCAATGCTTGCAATTAATCAACTCAGATTCAAAGGAAAGCAGCCGACTCAATGAGTCACCCTCCCGCTTGCCAGATCGCCAGCCAAAACAGGATCAAAAGTTATTGATACCAGTTTAGTAGGATTTCTGTTTAAGTAGATATTTAAATTAGATTAGTATTTATAGACCCTTTCATTGTTTTGGAAAGGGTCGTAAAATTTTGTAACAGACTTAAAGGCTGAAGTTTGCACTACTGTGCTTCAGCCTATATTCTTTTGTGAAACTCGACCAATGGTTCTTAATTTAATGGGAAAGCTGTTTTATGCAATTGCGCACTATTGTCTGTTGTTTGGAATGCTTTCTGAATTGAAGGAAGGACTGTGACATAGCGATTAATATATGGGAGTGTTAAGCAGCTTACATGGTACTTTTATCTGCATCTGTATTCATCCCTCTTATATACATTGCTGTGTTATTACTTCTTGCTATTATTGAATACATGCATGCGCTATAACAACAAAATCTCTATCTCTGCCCACTATTGGATGTTTTGTGATTTGCATTTCTTTTAATCATGTATGTAACAATGATATAAATGATAGTGTAGTAATTTCGCTGTTATCGCTTTGTGTAACTATTTATGCACAACAATCTTGAGTAATTTAACATCTATGTTTGAAGACAGAGTCATCTATATGCCTGTCTAAAAGCCTAGATCATCAAACGCTACACTTTAGAGATCGATAAAACCCCGGGATAGATTATTGTTATTATATTCCTGCCGATAGTTGTAGCTATTCGCTTATCACTACCATAATCTATAAGTTGCTCATCCATCCCATTTTTATCCATTTTTGGGAAACTGGTCCCATTATCCCCAGTCGGAGCCACTATTCCAAACGGAAAAGGAGCTGTACTAAGGTCCGGACCGGGTGGTTTCCCCTATGTTGTTGCAGCGATTTTCGAGGCCTCAACAGGTCCATGCCCATAGTGTGAGTTCAATATATCATAAGGATAAATCATAAAATGAAGGTGCCGGAGATCTGGATGTGTTACAACAAAGCAAATATAAAGGTATTAATAATGATGATATTTTTCTTAGTTATGTTTTAGATGAATATGATGTAAATATTCCTAATTCAAAAATTCAAGAGGATAATGAATGTGATAGAATGAAGCTCCTTCAAGCTAAATATGACGAAACCATGGTTGTAATTAACAAACTATTTGTTGATGTAGGAAGGCTAACATGTGTATGTAGAGAGCAAGAAAAGTTATTACAGATCTATGATGCCAAGGAGGTTGAGATCAAAGGATAAATTATCAGGTTGAAGACCTGGAATGAAGAATTCAAAAGAGTTGAAGATTTAAAGGGAAACTAGCTGAAAGAGAGAGAGGGAAGAATTGAAAAACTATAAGCTAAAGTGGTCTCTATGCCGAAGTAGCTAGAACATAAATACATTCAGCTAAAGGAGGAGAAGGCACCAAGGCCTTAGAAAAAATTCTTAAGAGCCAAATATCTCCCTTGATCATATTTGGTCTAGGATTTCAGAAGAGACTTTAGCACTTAAGAAAATACAAACAATAGTGGAGCACCAAAAAATATGTTGCAAAAAAAAGGCTCCAAGATGAGTAGCATAAGAAGTAACAAGAGGCATATACAATAACATTAGAAAAAGGAAGCACTTTATTTAAGGAGACCATTTGATCCAATAAAATATTATGGGGATCTAACAGATTTCAAAGGAGAATAAACAATCCCTTTGCTCCTTTGATAGATGAGGTTTGATGTTTTTCAAAAATATGGATATGTTGTAACCAATTGTACAAGAATAATTATAGATCTAATCATAAAAGCATGTAACAATATGGGAAACATAGGAGATTACTAGCAATCATGTATACTATTTGATTTCATGGTTATTGTTTCTCATGTAACCTATTTGGTCACAAGGCATTTGATTGTAGATTTCATGCATAGAGTAGAGGCATGTTTTATGTATGGAAGATATCTAGTAGAGGTTTTGATCTCCTTTCCTAATACCTTGGCCATATGAGGTGCTATACTTGTGACAAACTTGGTCACATGGCTAGATATTACAAGTTGTTCAGTTTTTCAAGGAAAAATAAGAAAAATGATTAGCTGACCCAAAGTAGGCCTAGCGGAAAATCATAAGAGAATGCACATGCCAAGAAGTAATCTACCAAGGTGTGGAGGAAGAAAGCATAGAAACAAGTGAAGTAGAAAATCTAGTCCCTAGTGGAGTCCATTATTCTCAAATCTATTCACAAGAAGGTTGCAGGAGTGTATGTGACGCTTGCATGGTCTGAAGGGGAGTGTACGGAAACAACATGAGGAGCATGAATATTTGATGCAAATGAGTAAAAATACTAGATGCGTGATATGTTCGAGAGCCAAAATGGACAATCAGGTTCGCAAGATCAACAAGAAGTCAAGAAGGTATAATGAGCTCAGGGGGAGCTATGTATGCATCTAGGGTTTCGAGGGTTATGTATTATTTTTATTTTTATTTTACTCATTCAATTGTAGTAAATACATATTGTATACATGATTGGAAAGTTGTAAATAAAACATTTATATGTACTTGTTCATGATCATCTCTTGCATTTTGGTTTAGTAGCCCTAGTCTCAATCATGCATAAGAGAGAGAGAGGGAGAGTCTATGTTGTTTTGGAATGCATAATAGAAGTCATATGTTTCAGCCATGTAAGCACTATTGTGTGGATTTGATTGGCCCTATACTATTGTTTCTTTTATCATTTGTCTGTTGACTGAGTGGTCATAGTGTCAAGCATGCATCTATTTCAACCATGAATGAGCCTTTTGGAGTCATTGTTTTTAGTCCTATATGTACCTGTATATAATTGACATGGTGGTTGAACTGTCTTTGGTTGAGCCATGCATGAGAAGAATCATTTGTCATAATCATGCATAGAAGGAAGCATTGGTTTAGGCATGCATTGAAGAGAGTCATATTTCAGCCATGTACAATCATGATATAGCCATGTATTTTCATTCCATATCATTGGATATCATTAGTCAAAGTTGTTTGGATCATTAGTCCAACTTGTAAAGCCTCTTGCATGTGGAAAGGAGGCATGGGCTCAATAAGAGTAGCAACAACATAATTCTTTGAAAAATACCATGACGAGTTATTTGCAACTCGAATACATGTTTACGAAGAGCATGTTTCATCAAGAAGAAGGTTATGGTGTTGGCATTATAGTCATTGATGTGCATTGGTTGTAGAGTGAGCAGTAGATTTATTTTTCTTAATGATTATTTTACAAGTGTTGTAGTTGATCATCTTTAATTAGAAAAAAAATAATATCAATAGTGTTCAAATAGTGTCAACATGGTGTTTCAGTGAGGTTAGGTTACCATTTACCAGTGATGTCAATGAATGAGAGTGAGACTAACCACTAGTATAGAGTGAGACCAACCATCTTGTAGCAAATGGAGATCATTTTGGTGAAGTGGCTAAGTGTTGTTATCAATGCCAAAGGGGGATATTTTCGGCATCATGGTGTTGGCGTTGATGCCAACCATGGGGAGTCAATAAGCTAGTTGGGAATTGATGTCAATAGTTAGATGGCTTGCACATGATCTTGATGTATGTGATTGTGATTAGAAGTTTGGATAAGGTGTATAGGTGTTGAGCAAGATGTTTGAAGTTGGATTGAAGTGTTGGTTGTAGGTTTGGGTAGTGAGAATTGAGTTTTCCATGAGTATAGTGATCTTTGCGATCTTACCATTGTCACAAAGAAACATTGCCACACTATTGTGTTCTTGTCATTGCCTGCACATGGCACTTGCTACAGTATCCCTAGCATATTCCCACGACACTACTTAGAGGTCTCAAAAGGTTAAAAATAAGAATTGAATTTTCCTAAGGTGTTGGTTGAGAATTCTTTGATTGATTTCGTCTAAAATAATTTTGATGGTTTGGTCATTTATTATTCGTCTTTGATTGAATGAACCTCAAAAGGAATATTGTAAATTCATTTATTATTTGAGTAATGATTGAACTGGTGATAATGGCTTGATTAGACCCAGGCCGAGAGTTTAAATGTGTTGAAGTAATATGATTATATGTGGTCAATGATTAGTGTGATGGGGAATTTAGTTTAAAAGGGTGATGCCATGTATCAATCTAAGGTTAGACAATGCGTAGAATATAGTTTGGATCATTAGCAGATTGAAAGATGTGATGGTGATGTGTTAGGGTAGATCAATTGAATAATGGCAGTGAGATGAATGTGTAGGTTGTTTGGGTTGCTAATCACTCCATACTGATGGATTGAGAACCCATTGGTTTGAGAGTCTAAGTGTTTGGATTTTAGAGTTCCCTTGAGTAGAGCATATGTGTAGAGATCCTTTGATGCCATGTGTATGTATGGATTTTTATGTTGTCTTCCATTGTGTGTTTGAATTGTATGGATGAATTAGAGATGTAATGTAATTTGTATAATGTTGTATGTTGTTGAGTCTGAGTATGGTTGAAATGTACTATCATAAGTAAGTGTATGTTTCTGATAGAGTATGGTTGAGAGTACGTATGTTGGTGACTTTATGAGCATGTTGCTAAATTTTTGTTGTTTGAGGTTTAGAGAGAGTTGTTGAATGTTGCTTGGGTTTGATGAGATATGTTGATTGAGTTGATCATGTTTGAGGGTACATTTGTTTTCCATGATCATATTTTTGTTTTGAGTTAGTTGAGTTTTTATTTGGTTTGAGCTAAGAAGATTTCATGGGTCCAGTTTGAAAATTGTGAGAGGAGACTCATAGTTGTTTTGTGCAAAGAGTAGTGGGCACTATTTTTAAAATGGATGAAATATGGTCTACAAGGTTTGAAGATTGGCGCCTTCAGTGGGCGAGTGGTGGCTTGGTGACAGGTAGTGAGCTGATGATTCAAGAAGTGGTGGCTTCCTTCAATTTGTGGCTTCAAAATTTTTGGGAGAAGTGGATTCCCCTAGGTGGTGGCATGGGAAACTATTGGAGTTTGGGGCCTCCAACAAGTAGTTCCCTACATAGTTGAGGGAGTGGTGGGTTTTAGTAGGTGGTGCCATGTAAATTTTTGGAAGTGGTGGTTTTCTTCAAGTAGTTGTTTGGAGTTTTTGGTTGATCACATGCATCACAAGTCAGGGCTTACACACTAGTGGTGGCCAATATATGATGTAAAAAGAAGATTTGAATAATAAAGGAGAAGAAGTAGACAAATAAAATGGTGGTTTTTCTCCCAAAATATTTACCCCCTTATATCTGGTGTTCATGTATTGATGTGTTTCTCTTATGTGTCTTGATGATTTAGATGTTGCTCATGGTTCACTTGTTTACATGCATTATTGTTCCTATGATCTCACGTGTTAGGCTACTAATAGGTTGATGATTCAATACATGTAAAGAAAGGGTTAAAAGTTCAAAAAAATTATCCATCAATACAATATTGATTCACCCTCCCCCCCTCCCACTCTCAATATTCTCAATTTCCCAACAATATCACTAATTTCCAATCTCCATTTGCAAAATAAGGGGGAGAGGAACTGGATTTTTATTTTGGGGATTTCCACATTAGTTTTATAAACACTTTGATAGATTCTCGCAAATTAACCACAAAGTTAAATACAGGAGATAAAGAATGATTATGTTGGGAGAAAGTCAAAGGTTTTGTGACATCCCTCGTGGATATTCATTTCTATTTTATGAACTCAAGGGGGTTTCACTGGGGGAGAAATACCATACAACATGCATTCATATTGGGGGATATATAGTGATGAAACAATGACATAATATATTGAGCATATATTAGGGGGTAAAGAGTTTTTATATTGGCATATATGAAAAATGGAGCTCAAAGTTAATGAAAAAATATAAAAGGGTATAAAAAATGTTAATGAAAAAAATTACCTACACTGCCTAGTGGAAGTAGGGGTTTATTAAATTGGGAAGGTGTATTGGGTTTATATTAGTCGAGGTTTAAATAATGAGATTTTTAGAAGTATTTTCCAATATGTATTCAAATTAGGGGTAGTGTTTAGTATGCCACGAATGCACATGCTATGTTGGAGGTTCATTGAGTGAAACCCCCGTGGATGAACTATCTAGAACTGGGTGGATTTTCCTTCCCCCTTGCAGGAGGAGGGGCTTGATTTGGTGCCTTAATTAAGATTTCAAGAAAACAAATGGATTTTGTGGGAACAGGATGGGCTTGCTCCGTCGACTTTGTCTCTCTTTCATTTTCCTAGCCTTAATCGTTTTCTTATTCACATGCTTCCTTCGCTTCCCCATCTTCCTCATTTAACTCTATTAAATATTCTTCATTTTTTTCTCCATATTCTACCTCATCCTCTTCTTCTTATGCAATGGGAATTGTTTCCTCAAGGGATGGATAAAAACCATTACTAGGTGAGTTAGCTTTGGAAGGATCTGTTACCTATTCTTCTTCAACCTCCTTCTCACTATTTTTAGGATTTTTGAGATTTATTGTTTCCTGTAAGTTCCAAAGAACTTCAAATATGTTGTTCCTTAATGTGGGTGGACACTCTTTTGAGACTTTGGATGAGGTTTTCCTTTTCAATGAAAACTCCTTCAACTACTTAAAGTAATATTGAACTTGGGTTCCTTCCTTGATTTCTTTCTTGAAAGGAGTTAATCTTATTGGTATTTTGGATAGTTTTTAGAGAAATGTGCAATGCATGATAAGAAATGCACTTGAAAAGAATCTACACATAATCAAGTGCCTGTTGGTGCAAGCTAACAATAATATTAAAATATTAATTACATCTAAATTAAAGAAATTGTGATGTAATAAAGACTTAAAGTATGACTGAAAATTAAGAAACTATAAGGAGGTGATAAATATTAACTTGAGATCGAAAGTATCTCTATATGTTGACTAACATAAACAAGAAAATTAACATTTCTAAAATAAGAGAAAAGTCTCGCAAGCTCCATAGTGAAAGAGAGCATTAGACCATTCCTAAAATGTTGTATGTTGAAAGAATTCATCATCATTGTGACATTAAGAAGGTTGAAGATGAGAATAGATTTTTCATAGAATGTCTTATATGTTAGATACCTAATCCATAGGGATTGAGGTAAAATTGGATACTCAAAAGTCTATTCATTTTATATTTTCGTAGATACTAAAATCTAAAAAATATTTAATGACAACAAAACCATTTTTTTTCATTTTTAAATAAAAAATTTCAATATTAATGATTTTGGTTCTAATAATAATCATCATAATAATAATTTTGTATTCTTTTTACTATTGCATGAAAAGAATTAATGATATAATTTTTTATAATCATGAAATTAATAATAATAGGATATTTTTTTAGGTTACAAAATATTTTTAAAATAAATGACTAAATCTCTAGAGCCCCACTCTCATTGATTTGTGATAAACATTATTTTGATTCTGAGACAATACTATGATATACATCTATTCTTTGAGGACATTGGATTTGATGATCTAACTATTGTTATTTCATGTGATGGGGAGCTATGATGTACTTCTTCTAGTTTTATTAGACTACATTGATGGTTGTGATATTGTGACTATTGATAATTTGATGTTACTTGTCATGCTTATAATTAAATATTAATATTGTGACTATATGTTACTAAAAATTATTTGACTATGGCAAGAGACCACCTTGCTACACATGCACATGCCGAATCAATAATTCTGGTTTGGGTCATTTCAGTGTTGTTGATGTTAGAATTTAGTTGGTGAATATTATATAATGCTATGATTTCTGATGACATGTTAGTGTTTTCACGTACAGGTCAAATGCTTGGTTGAATGAATTGCACATGGCTGATGGGGCTACATGAAGCAGATTGAACTTTCATGGGAGGGGTAAGACAATGTCCTTGAACTAATCAGGTGCTCAAAAAAATAGCTCAAATTTCAACTTTGTCGGAATGGTGTGGAACCTAGACGACCGCGTAGTGTTATTCATCCTAAATCTAGCATAACTGGTTTTGCGTGAAATGGACTTCGTATGACTCCAGAAACAAGTTCTGTTCACTTCCCCAAATAGGCAAATTAAAAAAAAAAAGACAACTCAGTCAGCAGTTCGTACTGCTAACGTGGCATTGATTGGGTAGGTGAGGTGGACATTGACTTGGTCAAAGTGTTCCTCGGCTAATGAAATAATGCCAAGTGGCACATTCTGAATGGTCAAATCTTCATGGTTATCATTGGTTGGAATGATGGCCAACCACGGGCTAACACATGGCCTAGCCGGAGGCCACCATGTGGCATCCCAGGTGGCTACCAAAAATGTTTCCATAGACCAAGTGGACGCATCAGGGGACGAACCCATGATCTTCCAACACACAACAGGAGCCAAATACCATTTTGCCATGGGGATGTTACTTAACCATATAAATTGCGTGTTTGTTTTAAATTTCAATGTCGCAGAGTTTGGAGAATGGGCTAGTCGCACGAGGCCAGCCCGCGGGCTAACTTTTGTTGTGAAGGATGCTACTATTAACTGTTAAGGTTTTTGTGACCGCCCAGAGGACCACCACTACTTGATTGCTACCGTTTGACCGCCGAGGTAACTGGCCCATGTGACACCTTATTGTTAAGCCGCCCACCGTTAAGTGACCGCCGAAGGAAAGGGACCAGCGTCGGGGGCTAGCCCCTGGGCGCATGCCCCCCCATATGAGCCTATTTGTCGCATTTTTAGGCCTTGGAAACCAAATTATCCGTCCAACAAATCCAACTAGATTTCGGTGGATTTGGTGGCCCGTTAGCAGTAAACTAGGTGAAAATGAGGGTTCGGTGCTAGATTTTGGGCATTTTGTGGAGCGAGTAGTGGAGAAACTAGGAGAGGTCATAAATTCTCCATTTTTTACCAAATTGGGTGTAGAAAGAGGCTAGGTAGCCATTTTTAAACATTCTGGACTTATTGGAGCAAGTTTCAGAAGCATTTTAGCATTGTAAACACATCTTTTTACACATTTGAGCATAATAGAGAGGCCCAAGCCATTGGAAGCTGGACCAAAGAGACGTAGCCCAGGAGGGGTGAACTCCTCCATCATGTTCCTGTTGTAATTTGTTATTGGTGATGTTTTGTACATTTATATGTTGTTGTTCAGTTTCTATTTTATGTTAAATTGCTTATAAAATTAACATAAAAACTCATTTTCGCTTGTAATAAACTCATGAATCCTTAAGCACATGAATAGAATTTTGTTTATAATCTGAGGAGGATTTTAGCACAACAAAACTAATATTCTTAATCAGATCATTTTTTGGTATCAGAGCACTAGGTTTTCTTTGTGCAAGAAGGATTTAACTGTTTGCAATTTTATGTCATGTTTACAAGGTTAAAACTCAAAAGATGACGAGGGAAGCTAGTTGGAAGCCCTGAATTTGGGTCAAGGGGAAGGAGGGCAAGGTTGCTACAATATCCAACACCAGTTCATCGTCAAGTTGCAGTTGAGACTCTAGTGAGTATGTCTCATGAAGGAGAACCTACAAACATGACAGAAGAGGAGAAGGTCTTCTGGAATGATTTCTTTGATATGATAGAGATGGTGAAGGTCCTCGACGAAGAGAGGAATACCAGGCTGCAGGGTGAAAGCTCCAAACTCCCCAAAGGAGAAGGTTATTCAGGAGGAGGTAATGGAAATGGAGGTAAACCTCCACCCTCTCCGCCATCTTCTTCATCTTCTTCTTCACATACATCTTCACCCTCTTCCACTAACACAACTGTTACTCATACTCGTCAACATACCTCAAAAGGAACTCGTAACTCACCCTTAATAAAACTTCATGTTAAATTTGAGCTACCGATGTATAACGGTGAAGTGAATGCAGAGAATCTTGATAATTAGATTCGTCAGTTAGAGGTCTATTGCAGGAATCAAAACCTTCAAGAGGATGACATCAAGATTCAGTTAGCTTCCTTTAGAATGGTGGGTGCAACACTAGTATGGTGGGAATCAAAGACACAAGAGGAGATAAAAAAACACAGTAAGGTCTCAATTTCTTGGTCTGATTTCATTGCTGCAATTAAAAGACAATCCTACCCTCTAGCTTATATGCAAAAAACCATCATGAATTGGTAGAACTTTCGACAACTTAAAGGTCAAAATGTGCAAGATTACACCCAAGAATTCAGAAAAAAGGTCTCTAATGTTAGGTGTATATTTGCAATCGAAAGACATGTTTCTGAAGTACATAGGGGGTTTACACAGTTACCTTAGGCATACTATCTTAATGTTTAATCCCAATAAACTAGATGATGTGCATGTGCAAGCCACTCATATTGAGGCAAGAGGGAAAAAAGCTCTAGAAGAGGGTAGTAAAAATCCATTTAAGGGTAAAGAGAGAGAAAAGGGTTTCAAAGGAAATAAAAATGCATTGATTAAGAAATGAGGAGAGAAAACAATATGTAAACATTGTTCGAAATAGGGTCACGATGAAGCTAATTGTAGGAAGCTTCATTCTGAGATGAAGCAAAAGAAATTAAACAATAAAGGAAAAGAAAAGACAGTTGTCACCATTCAAGAGGATTTGGGATCCGATTTGGGTGATGAAATTAAAATTACATCCATGGGGATAAAATGAAAATAATTCATTGCTAGCACTAGTGTATCAAATTGTCACACTAGTACTCCAAATGAAGAAACAAGGATTGAATTATTTCATGTGAGGGTAATCGCAAACCATACAAAAATCGACACATTTTTGATAGTAGGTATCAAGCCAACTTGATATATGATGATTTAGTCAAGAAACTTAATATTGAAACCATTTTACATCCCAAGACATATCCATTGGGTTGGATATGAAAGGACACAAACTTATAGTTTACAATAAAATGTATTCTTCAGTTTGCAATCACAACAAACATCATTGATGAAGTTGAATTAGATGTTGTACTGTTTGATATATCAGGAATTGTTTTGGGCAGTCCTTATCTTTATGATAGAAAAGAAATATTCTATCGTCATGAAAAAAGTACCACTTGTTCAAGGATGGTGTGGAGTATATTGTGACAGCTCATTGCAAGAAACTAAACCTTTCATTAGTTAATGCAGGGCAAATGAAAAGGCCAGAGAATTCAAGAAAGAATTTAGTGCTTCTTATGATCAAAACCAAAGTTGATTTTGATTATGAAGCATTTGATGGTTGTAATTCAAAATTGAAGACTAATTTGGTTGATGTTGTTAACCATGATGATGAGCTGTTTTAGAAAGAAAAATGTTTCCTTCCAAGAGGAGAATCCAACATGAAATACCATTGCAACAAAGGTGTCTTCTTTCTAACATTGACATGCATAGGATGTTAAGAAGGGAAAGTGCAAAAATAACAAATCAAATCCAAGGATTTTTTAACAAAAGGATCATCCGACCATCTCCTTTACCATGTGGTGCACCTATTGTTTTGGTGCCCAAGAAGAATGGTAAGCATTTCATTGAATGGGATTCAAGAAGTGGTTTTCATCAAAGTAGAGTTGTTGAAGGAGACATATGGAAGACGAAATTCAAAACCAAGAAAGGTTTGTTTGAATGGCTTGTTATGATTTTTGGTCTTTGCCATGCTCCTACTACTTTCATGCATATGAAGAAAGATGTATTGAAGCCATTTCTAGACATGATAGTCTACTTGGATGACATTTTCATTTTCAAAAAATTTCATTATGAACATGTCATGTGTGAGAAAGAAATACTTGATGTCATATGTCAAGAACATTTGTTATTGAAGATGTCAAAGTATATGTTGTATACAACTTGTTTGATGTACTTGGGCAATGATATTGGAGAGGTGAGTTGACGTTAGACCTCTCCAAGATTGATGCCATTATGGATTGGTCAATGCTCAAGATAGTCATTTAGATAAAAGGTTTTTTCGGGAGCAACCCAATGTTGGAGGAAAGATTTTGTTAATTTTTCTTCTATTGTAGCTCATTTTCATTATTTGGAAGTTGTGCAAAAGGTCTTATAGTGGGGAGGAAAACAACAAGAGGCATTTGATGCTTTGAAACAAATATCAGTTCAGCCTTTATACTTGCTCTACTATACTTGGAAAAGTCATTTGAGTTTTAGGTTGACGTATGCAACTATGCCATGGGTGCAGTCTTTATGGAATGTGGTAAGCCCATTTCATTTTGTTCAGAAATTTACAGTGGTGTAGTGCTTAAGTTGCAACGACAAAGACACTTTCATTGGATGGGTTTTCTTCTACTAATCCACTTGGTCAAAAGGTATACGAAAGGTATAAGCGACAAGTTTGTTGATGTACTTTCTAGGCCTATATTTTGTATAACTACTTTCCTCAAGCATCATTTTGTTTTACATGAAATTTATGTTCAACAAAATACATACTTTCAAGATGTATATTCAAGCTTGAGTCAACGGAATCAAGTAGAGGAATTTTTTTAGCATTTGCATCATAATGTGTTGTATCATCATGGTAAGAAGGATGTTGCTAATGATAGTAACATGGACAAAGCCAAAGATTTCATTGAATGACTCCAATTGGTACATCAAATAGTGCAAGATCAGCTTGAAAAGGGCAAAAGCAAGTACAAAGCAAGGCACGACAAGCATCGTGTAGATCACAAGTTCCAAGTCAATGATAAATGGATCGAGATTGGCAAGGTGAAGGAATTGTACCCTCACCTGTTGGACAACTGAAAGTGATCTTTTGGGGTCCAAAAGGTTTCCAGTGGTGAGGAATGATCAGGCGCTAAAAAAAATAGCTCAAATTTCAAAGTTGTTGGATTGGTGTGGAACATGAATGACTGTGTAGTTCTCGTCATCCTGAATCTGTCGCAACTCGTTTTGCACGAAACATACTCTGTATGACTTTAGAAACAAGTTCTGTTCACTTTCCCAAATAGGCGAATTAAAAAAAAAGGATAGCCCAGTTAGCATTCCGTACTGCTGACGTGGTGCTGACTGGGAAAGTGAGGTGGACATTGACCTGGTCAAAGAGTTTCTCGGCTAATGAAATCGTGCCAAGTGGCACATTCTGAATGGTCAAAATCATGTGGTTATTATTGGATGGAATGATGGCCAACCACGGGCTGACACGTGGTCCAGTCGGAGGCCGCCACGTGGGAGCCTGAAAGGCCACAAAAAATGTTGCCATAGACTGGGTGGAGGCAGCAGGGGTCGAACCTGCGACCTCCCAACACACAACAAGAGCTAACTACCATTGCGCCATAGGGATGTTACTTAACCATATATGTTGCCCATTTTTTTTAAAGTTTAATGTCGTAGAGTTTGGAGATCGGGCTAGCCACATGGGGCCAGCCCACAGGCTAACTGCCCATGTGAAGGTTGTTATTGTTAACCGTCAAGGTTTTTGTGACCACCTGGAGGACTGCCATCGCTTGACCACTGGGGTAATTTCCCCATGTGACAGCTTACTGTTAAGCCACCAATGGTTAAGTGACCATTCAAGGAAAGGGGCCAGCGTCAGTGGCTAGCCCCTGGGCGCATGGCCTCCCATATGACCATATTTTCCGCATTTTTAGGTCTCGGTGACCAAATTAACCATCCAACAAATCCGCTTGGATTTCGGTGTTTTTGGTGGCCCGTTAGTGGAAAACTAGGCGAAAATGAGGGTTCAGTGCCAAATTTTGGGCATTTTGTGGAGCGAATAGTGGAGAAACTAGGAGAGGTCATAACTTCTCCACTTTTCGATCAAATTGGGTGCAGAAAGAGGCTAGGTAGCCATTTTTGGATATTATGGGCTCATTGGAGCAGGTTTCAAAAGCATTTGAGCATTGTAAACCCATCTTTTTATACATTTGAGAATAACAGAGAGGCCCAAGCCATTGGAAGTTGGACCAAGGAGACATAGCCTAGGAGGGGTGAACTTCTTCATCATGTTCCTGTTGTGATGTGTTATTGGTGATGTTATATACATTTATATATTGTTGTTCAGTTTCTATTTTATGTTAAATTTCTCATAAAATTAACATAAAAACTCATTTTCACTTGCAATAAAGTCATGAATCATTAAGCACATGAATAGAATTTTGTTTATAATCTGAGGAGGATTTTAGCACAACAAAACTAATATTCTTAATCAGATCATCCTACCCTATAAAAATCCCATTGTGACTTGGTATAGAAGTTGTTATGACACTTTTGTATTGGATTTCACAATGCTATGAGAATTGACTATAAATTCCACACTCACTAGGGATTGATTGTAAATTCATCACTCACTAGGATTTACTAAGGGGCATGCATCAAGGAAGAATCATTGAACATTAGCACAATTATTCTCACAACAAAAGATGACTTAGGAGATAATAGTTTCATTTACTGTCATGCCCATATTCCACTCTTTTAGACAGATTTCTAAAGGGAAAGTGGTGTGGAACCCTTGCAACTTTGTGGAGAAACTCTTGAAGGGTGCAATTGAATTGGAACCCTTGACATCAGAAGATTTAATTAGTAAATAAATGGTTATGATGATGAATTAAAAAATTAAAAGAAATGAGACCAATAAAAAAAATAATAAATTTAAGTCTTAATCAAAATGTTAAAGTAAAAATAAAAGAAATGAGACCAATAAAAAAAATAATAAATTTAAGTCTTAATCAAAATGTTAAAGTTTGGGAATAGGGAAAAAAAGGTTTAAAAATCAAGAGCTAAGCTTAAAGATAAATGAAATATTCCCTCTAATAAGTCCTCCACCCCCCAACTTAGGAATATATATGGAATAAAATAAACCTTTAGAATAGTTAAAATATCCAAAACAAAATGGGGGGAAGAATGAACTCCACATCAAAAAATAGTGACAAATAAATAAGTGATACATATTTTCCATAAGAAAGGGGGAGCATACATGAAATTAAAAAGGAATAACTAAAAACCAGGGAAAATAAATTGATGAGAGAATCTCTTTGTGACCAAACCATAAATTAAAAATCTCCAACTTATATATTACTTGAGAAAAGTAGGAGTAGCTAGGAACAAGAATATGATACCCACATGTTGACTCTAGTTGATTAAACACCTTAACACCAAAACAGGGAGACTAATTTGGGATCAAGGGAAAACTAAGAGAAAAAATAGAAAATCTTGTGTGGGTGAGAGAAATTATCCCTTTTTAAAGAAAATAAGAAAAATACTGTCATGAGATACCTAATAAAATTATGACACTTGGATAGGTGAATAATCAAAATTTTCAATAAAGGTAAATACATGTTTTTCCATGAGGATCCAATTGACACTACTAAAACCTTCTATAGAAAGGAAGAACACGATATGAAAAGCTCATTGTTTTTCACCCTATTGATGGATGGATGTCTTGATGATATTTTTTTGAATGACTATCTATTATGATTTTGGTGTGATTGACTTCCATTGAGTGGGAACCTCTTGAGTTAATATCTCGCCTTCACTCTACTAGTGTACTGATTTATTCTACAATTTCATAGCAGCTCAAAGGTCCATGGAGAAGAAGAGTACTCAACGAGTAAGCAGGGAGGTTCACCAATAGGTTGTCAATTTTCAACAAGATGATTACAAGTTATGAAGAAGTTAGACACAAAATTAGACAACCACACTAAATTAATGAGTCGCAACCTCAATTTGTTGGTGAACAATATTGTCACATGATTTAATTGTAATAAGAATTGTTATGATATTTTGTAAAATTAAATGTAATAGTATCTGATGAAACTCAATATTAATATAATGACTTTACTTCTTATGTAAAAGTAGAATCCACAACTTACTCAACATTTTTGTGTTCAAATTTAGCAATATCAAAATTAATTCTATTGGAAAAAATAGCAATGTGAAGAATAAAATTTTCATTAGATGTCTATATTGGCTTGATGGGCCCTGACCCAGGTTCAACATTAAGCAGCCAAGCAAATCCCTACACTACTAGCCCTTTGGCATCAATACGCGGAGCACGGATTGAAGTCTCACCCGAAGCAATATGGGGGGATGCAGGAACCAAGTTTCTGCACCCTAAGATGGTTGTGATATCGGTTTTCTACCCTAACCCTTCCTTCGCGTTGGCCGATAAGCCCTTTAGGGCTTATCAAAGTATGCCTCTTATTCGTCCTTGAAGCCTCCGCAAATGTCTTTGATCATCCTTCGTGGACCCTAAATAGATATATCAGGCACTTATGCACCTCTGTAATTACTCTACTTTTGTATTCACTAAGATTCGCTTAAGTATTGGTTAACTTTAACATGCATTACATTATCTTCGTGTAAACATATATTCTTACTTGCGTTCATATGACAAATTAAAATACATAGATTCATGCATAAATACAACATTAATTCATAACCTCAATATTCAACATAACATAAGTAAAATAACGCATACACATATAATTCAAGAATGCTTCTCTTTATTGATAATCCAGATTTCCAGTACAAATTCTGACTACCCTATGCACACAGCTGCAGTGGCTTGCACACTCAGCTGTGGACTTCTACCCTAGGCCTCTGTGCACTCAGCTGTAGAGCCTCTTACTATGCTAAGACTCTTTGCCCTTAACAATCACAGAACAATGCATAAAACATAACAAGACTCCACTGAATTACATTGCCTTAGACTCTTCTAAGACTCCCTTTTTATACAATCCCATGGTTCGCGGACCAAGGGTGGATCTCATCAAGCTGACACAAACTATCTAGACTAAGGGCGAAAAATATTTTTGACTACTTACATCTTCGTGCTTCACAACCACAAAATGCGAAGACTTTTCATTATTTACACAAAACTTGGGCCTTTAGCCCCAAAACTTGGGCTTTTAACCCCAAAATTGAACCAGGGGACGCATTCCCAACATACCCCCACCACAAATCTGCTGACTCACCCTCTTTTCTAGAGCGGAGATCTTGTTGCGAAGACCTCCCATCGACACTTGTACCACTGTGACTTCGGCGGTGCACTGTGTTGCCGCTTGCTTCATCTGCTCGACCAGCTGCTCCATTGTTGGCCCTGTGCCATCTACCTGTACCTTCTACTGCATTTCTTGCAGACTAGCCAATTTTCCTTCAATTGTGGACGTGAGCACATATGCTTCATCTATCCAAGGCCTCAATCGAGCCTTCAATAATGCTTCCCTATGTTGTGTTGCGTCTGCCTGCTCTTTCAACACCTTTTCCTCCTACAACTTCGCTAGCCTTTGGGTAATGTTGATGGTGCATGCCATCACTTTAACCTTGTCATATCACTGTTGTAGATCCCGTGCCTCTGTTTCTAGCCTCTACACATTGGGATCCTCCTGTAAGCTGGTGACTACTTCAAGTGGCTTCTCGAAGAGCGCAGTGAAATCCTTTACTACGCTATCTATTGCTACAATGGTGTCCTTAACAGCTGATGCATGTTGCTCTCTGACTTCTGGCAGAGTCGAAGGCTCGGCCTTCAATGAAAGTTCTACCATCTTAAGGTTCAATTCAAACTTAACCTTTGCCAATTCTGTCCTCTCTTCGCCCACTCCAGCAACGAGCTTCGAAATTCTCACATCCACTGCGTCATCTTCGGGAATGTCCAGTTCTGGGACAGAGCTGAATGCCTCAGCAACTACCTTGGCCTTGCACTCATTCTTGTCTATGATAGCCTTAAAGAGATCAATAACGAAGTTCTTATGTGGAACCATCTAAGCGTTATTCACCCTCTTCTCACTGATAACGTGGAGTGTGCATTGTTCATGGGCCTGAAGTTTCGCGATCACACCACCCTGCAAAGTGTGAAGGGATTCACTTGGAAGCATGACAAAATTGAGTCCAACCCCTTTGAGGGAGCTAACAATGGCCTTGTCAGATTCTACTTCTATAGTCAACACTTCATCCAATAGTGCTATTGCCCGGGGATCCAGTGTGTGCACCATCCCAGCTACTTCTAAGGTGCCATGCGTCAAACTAGTTGACACCACACTGCTCTATCCCACATCGGTCTGTACCTGTGACACCTGGATCTTAAACTCATGTAGACCCGTCTGAATGGTGCCCAAGGCCTATTTATACTGCTGCTCGAACTGTTGCAGCAGTTTCGTGGTCGCATCCCTCACCGCATCAACAATGTCATTCAAATCTCCTTTAGTCAAGGTGATTGGGTTGAGGGAAGTCTTGCTGGCCTTGAACTTCTTCCGCAGCCCTACTTTCTCCTATTCCCTGATGCACTTAATCCAAAACATAGTAGTCTCCGCGTCCACTCCTCCCTGCTCTGACTACTGTTCTTCCTCCTCTATCTCTGGGGAAGGCGACTTCTGACTCCTGTCAGAGCCGTGCTCCTCCTCTTCTTCCTATCCTCCTATTTGCTTCAAGGCATCGCACTTCGCCGTGGATTTATCCTCAGCCTCCTTCTTCCTTTTCTCGGTCAATTGTTCCATATTTAGCCTGACCTCTTCCTTTTTCACTTCATTGTAGACTTGCTAGACCCAACTGTCAAGTCCGAAGCAGTGCCCCAATCTACTAGCCATCGGTCGAGGACTGCTACGATCACATCGTTTGTGGCCAGGTATGGAAGGTCATATCAATTTTGTTCAAGATCCTTCCACATGTGCATGGAGAAATGGTGGAAGTTTTTTTTGAACTCCACATACTCTGTAAGCTGATCATAAAATGTCAGCGATAACCATGGCTTGTGGTTGATGGCAATGTCGATATTCATCTCCATCAAGATCCAAAAGACCTTGTTGTCCTTGACCCTTTGGGGGTCCTTTGTAGCATAGAGTTAAGCGAACTTCGCTGCTTCCTGTAGGTCTTGTATGACCAGAGGAAACTGACTATCCTATGGTAACTCCCACACGAAAAGCACTATGGACAACATTAGCCATGCATAGTGAAACGTTTTGCTTTGATCTTGTGCCTCTCTGCAGTTCGCGAGGAACTCGCTGCAGAGGTAGCGTTCCTAGTTGAACTGTACACTCTTCGTGCATTGGGCTGCTAATGACACTGCTGGTGCTGACACTTCATTTGTGTGACACTTCCTCATAACCTTTCCTGCCAGGATCTGAGCAGCTACCTTGACCATAGGGTTGGTTATGCTAGTGATGGACTAGTCACGCGACTTCTTAGCGAGCTTAAATTTATCCTTCATTGCTTCGGCAAGGTTGCGCTCACCTGCCTTTCTGCCAAATACCATGGCCAAATTTTCTCCTGTGTGCAGCAGCCAAGTGATTCTATGGATCAGCATGTCAGTGACCAGTATCGGCTCCTCGAGCCATATGCACCCATCGTGCACCAAGCACAATAGCTGCTTCATCACTATCATGGTTATGGGTGTGCGGTTGTAATGCGGTACCCACAACATGTTTAATAGACCAGCCTTATCCACCCCTTTGACCTACTTTCTTGGCTCCAGCGTGGTCACACCAGAGTCTTTATAGAAGACGCGGTGCATGAGTTGATCTATCGATAAGTGGGGAAAGCGCTCCGTATTAGCCAAATCTCAATCCTCAAAATTTAAATGGGGGATGCACCCCAGGTGCGGTCCTTCAAAGACGATTTTTTCCAACAGCAAGGGTGTATGCAGCGTGACCTTGCTTTCATCAATGTCTCTCGGAACCTTTAGCTTACCTCTGCGTGGAGGAATGTGCTTGGGTAGCTTAGAGATGGGGTCGGACCCCTCAACGTCAACATCCTCTGCCCCCATGTCAATGTCTTCCTCATCCATATGTATTTCTTAAACATCCTCTTCAGGCTCTAGGTCAGTTAGCTTTCCCTTCTCATGCATGGTGGGCTTTCCCTTCTACGGGTGCTTTCTGGGTGATGCGCACATCAGCTGTGGCAGTTTTTACTTATCTTTCTTTATTTTTGGACCCTCTTTGGTCAGCGTAGGCCTCGGCCTAGGCAACCTTGGTGATTTAGGCACTTTTGCTAATACTTCGACGCTATCAACCTCCGGGGCAACTCCCTCTACTGCCATTGCTACTTCTAGGGAAGTTCCCTTAGCTGCCATTGCTTCTCCAACGATCGCGGTTTCTGCTGGTGCCGACATGATACTTGACAAAAACTCCTGTGTTTCCTTTAGCAACTTCTCAAACACTGAACTCGCTATCAAAGCTTCAAAGTAATCATGGTTCATACATGCCTGAGAGCTCAACACCTCAATTCTCAAAATGACAAGTGTTTTTTGCTGGGCAGCCACCTGTCATTTATAGGCATTTTTGAATTCAAATCGGACTGTTCCCCCCAAAATTCATTCATAAATGTTGGATTGGAGGCACATTTTTACAGATCTTGCCCTTAAATTCCAACTTAAATGCTGCCCCCCCACTCCATTTAGTCATTTTTCCAATGTGAAGTCATGAACAGTGACCATAACAGTCACTTTCTGGTTGCCCTACGCGGTCCCTTCTTAGATAGTGCAACTCCCCGCTCATTTCTGATGACACTGTGACATTCCTCCATTTCACATAGTTCCCCAATCGCACAGCTCCCCAACCCAGGAAGTGTAGTTTATAGTCCCGTTTCTCCTTTCAGTTGCCTTGAGCGCTAGGACTGTGCTTCCATTATGTAGTCATCTAGTTGGATTGCCAGTGTATGGCTTCAATTGGCTGCGATTCACTCACCCTGGGAATGGCTCTCCATTCAACTTTACCAACTGAACTGCTCCACCATCGGTACTCTCCTTGATCACATAGGGCCCCATCCAATGCATCCGAAATTTTCCTAGAAATTTATCAAACTTGTTGTCATATAATAGAACTAAATCATTTACCTTGCAGGTGTGTAGTTTGATGTGCCAATCGTGCCATGCCTTTTTGTGCTGCTTTTAAACTTATTGATGGAATCCAGCTAGAAATCTATCTTCTTCAATCTTTGTTAGCTGCATGAGCCTCTCCTCCAGGGCTCTGCAATCCACTATTCCTGTGAATGCCACTATGCATAGTCTAGGTACAATGTACTCCATCGACATCAAAACTTCCATGCCATAAACCAGTCTAAACGACATTTGCCTAGTCAACTTCTTGCAAGTCGTTCTATAATCCCATGGCACCACGGGTATGCGAACATCCTAGTCGTTTCATTGAGAATTGCAAACATTTGTGAGTGCGCTCTCCAATATTTTATTAAACTCTTCCACCGTCCCATTATCCTACCAATGATATGGCATGCTCTTCTGATGGTAAACCTGAAATTCTTCAGTCATTGCTCTAATCATCTCATTGATAAAATGCGTACCGCGATCGCTCATTAAAAATTTTAGATAGCCAAGCCTTGTTAGTACGTACTCAAAGATGAATTTTTTTGTTGTCGTGCTTGTACAGTCATTCACAGGTTATTCCTCCTCCCATCTGGTTAATTACTTTCTTGTGGTGATGATGTACTGCACACCCGTCTTCTTTCCTGGAGGCTGAATCGGTCCCACAAAGTCAATCACCCACTTCGTGAAGGGCTGTAACAATATCTGCAGATTCAGTGGTAGCTCATCCCCAGGGAAAATTTTAAGAACCCCCCCTAAATTTATAAATATAATAAATGGGCGAATCTCCATGGTATATAGGAAGAATGGAAGGCGATTTTATCAATAATATAATATGTATGTATAATTTTTTGGCGAATCTCTCACCAGGCATGGCGAATATTTTACTCAATTATAAAATCTTGTAAGATCTTGGCAAGTCTTTCACTAAATAATAAAACTTTGTATGGATGTAAGACGATAGAATTTCCCCTTTAAATAGTCTATGCTCACATGAATACCATGGTATTACCATGGGTCAATACCGTGGGTTATCATAAACCTGGAGCTTAAAAATTACTATTAGTAATTTATAAAAATTAATAAAATTAATAGTTGATTTTTATTTTATTTTTTATTTTAACCAAGCTAAAATGTTTAACCTACATTAAATTACAACATCCATTTTTACTCTTGACCAAGCCCCAAGATCAAATATTTTTTCACTCTATGCTAGTTTGCATATCACGATATTTGATACCTCTCGGGGGTTAGTAGATCCAGAGTAAAGATGGATCTATGCTGGTTTAATTCCCCCATTTAAATAGGCTACATTCCAGGTGAATACCATGGGTCAATACCATGTGCCATTTTGGTGAATACCATGGGTCAATACCATGTGCCATTTTTATTTTTATTAATTCTAATATGAGGGTTAATAATGGTTTTTTGCATGGTATTAATAACAATCTAGTCCATGGTATTTGTCCCATAGTATTTTGCCCATAGGTTTCACCTAAATATAACCCATTTTTTGAGTGTTTGTAAATGTAAGGTGACTTATGGAGTAAATATAAAAAAATGTTTTATTTGTTTCCCATACCTTTCGTTTATTTATATTTTTATTAATTTACCATACCTCGGTTACAAATATGGTATTTGGCCCATAGGATTCACTTGAATAAAACCTCTTTCTTGAGCCTTCATAAATAGAATGAGGGTTATGGACTAAATATAAAAAGAGGTTTTATTTATTTACCATACGTCTAGTTTATTTATATTTTTATTTATTTACCATACCTTTTGAGTAAGTATAAAAAGACGTTTTATTTATTTACCATACCTCCACTTTACTTATATTTTTATTTGTTTACACCAGGTGACTTATGGAGTAAATATAAAAAATGTTTTATTTATTTACCATACCTCTCATTTTTTTATATTTTTATTAATTTACCATACCTCTTTTATAAATATGGTATTTGGCCCATAGGATTCACTTAAATAAAACCTATTCTTGAAAATGGGCGAATGGATTCACTTAAATAAAACCTATTCTTGAAAATGGGCGAATGGAAGGTTGTAACTCCTAATTTCAAGGGCTAAATTTACCTTTTTTACCCTCTCCCTTAAAATAAGGTGGGCTATTTGAGGTGATTTGTAAAAATGTACTATGATACAAAATATTCGCCCACTAAAAATTTAAAACCCCTTAATTTCGCCAAAGGGCGAACATTCGCCCCTAAAATTATCCTTGCTCATCCCTACACAAGGGTCTTCCAGTCCTTTGGCACACATCGCATGCCCTACAATATGCTTTTGAATCCTTATGCAAGGTTGGCCACAACAACCCAGCACATAGAATCTTCTGTGCTGTTGCTTTTCCTGCATGATGACCTCCCGCGGCTCTACCACGAGCCTCAGTGGGGATGTTGTTTCGTTCAAACTCTAGCACATAAGGTCACAATATTTCATCTGCTCCCATTTTGTACCAGTGTCCTGCAATGACAGAAAAGTCTGTCACGCACACCAACAATTCCTTCTTCTATTGGATTTTATATCCTTTTGGATCCGTACCTGTCGTCAGGAGGTGTATAATATGTTCAAAGTGGTTGTCCACGACATGCACTACAAAGAGATGTGTGCCAGGCATTCCTTCCTCCAAATTAGTAGGCTCTTCGCTAGTTTCAATGCGCGACAGATGATTTGGTCTAGCATTCAAGTGTCCTGGTTTCAAAATAACTTCAAAATCATACTCTTGGAACAACAACAACCACCTGCATATCTTTTGCCCCAACACAAGCTTATTGACCAGGTATTTCAATGTCGAATGGTATGTATACATCTTAAAATTTCCACCCAATAGATAATGCCTAAACTTCTGGAGCACGTACACCATAGCTAAGCCTTCACGCTTTCTCATGGAATAATTTTTCTCAACTTTGGATAGCTTCCTACTTGCGAACGCTATAGGGTGATCCAAGTCCCCTTCACTGGCCTATGTCAGTACTGCTCCCAGCTGTTGTTGGGAAAAGTATCCAATATGGAATGACCCTATCCCACTCTAAGGGTGATAGTACCTCAACAACAACCGAATGCAAAGCTATTCAAGATTACTTCTTTATGAGATGTAAGAGAGGGGAGAAAGAGATCCACTAACCGTTGTCTTCTGCTAATGATTGATCCAATCTTCTCTCTTTGCTGCTTGCTCCCAGCTCCTTGCTCTTTCACTGGCCCAGCTACACAAAGATCCTGCAAAAGGGCAAGAGAGGGAAACTACAAGAAGCATACATTCATAATTGATTCAAGGATTAGAATAAATCAAATACACAAGTATAACAATTCACCATTGAGACACATGCATATAGAAGAACCTCAAATGCTTTATTAATGGAAGAATTAAAGTTCTAAGAGTGTTACAACCATAAGAGGCCCAATCCAGCAACACCTCCCAGCAGAAAGAAATCTCCTCTTCACCTCCTTCAAGCAAATCACCCAATAGTTCTATACTCAAACCAACAACACTTCCTTACATTCACAAGATTCCCGCCTCCCTAGACCTCATGAGAGAGCTCTATATATAGGAGTTTTTAAGAAAGGATGAGTCAGCTTGAGGCTGGCATGAAGCTGACTAGTGTCCTCTCCCACTTCAGTTATTCTTCAGTTCTTGAGTCCACTTGGAGGTTCTTGCTTCCACTTGGAGATCTAGATCCTCTTACTCATCACAAGGCGAATTCCCTGATCCAAGTGTCATTTTGGAAGCTTCCTGGGCATTGACACATTGAGGAATGATTGTGCCACTTGGCCAATCTCGCCCAGCACAGGTAGCCTTCAATAGAGTTGACATTCAGCGCAGGTACAGAGTGGAGCAGTTGACATTCAGTGCAGATGCTCAGTGGAGCAGTTGACATGATCCAAAATTAGCTTGTTTTTGAGTGTTTTCAGGTGGAGAACTGATATTTAGTGCTGTGGTTTGCTGACCTAGTTCCTCTAGGGGTAGGAACAACATGTTTAGGGACTTGGGATCCCTTAGATTATTGACATTTCATGCTTCATGCTGTAAGGCACAAAAATGTCTATAACACCAGCGCAATACATGACACGTCCACATGCACATGAAATTCCTTCCTCCAATCCGGGAAGACTAGGATCAGCGCAATGACCATTTTATCCTTTAGCACATCCAAGCTCTTCTAGAATTATTCATTCCAACAGAACGTAACATCCTTCTTTAGTAGCTTTTCCATCAGCGTGGTGATCTAGGCATAGCTCTTGATGAATTTCCTATAGTATCCCGTATGCCCCAACGTTGTGCGCAGTTGTTTCACACTCCTTGGCACCTCCAAATTGATTATGACCGTGATCTTCGTTGTGTCTACCATCAAGCCCTGTCTGCATACCAGATAGCCCAGCAAGATCCCAAAAGGGACACAAAACAAACATTTCTTCATAATGAGCACAATCTGGTACCTCCAGCATGTATCTAGCATCATGCACAGACTTTCCACATGGTGCTTTATGAATCCAAGCACTGTCCAGAAATTTATGAATGAAATCCTTGAACGCCAGGATGACTATGCGCAAAAAGATCACCCGCGCATTCTTCAACCCAAAAGGCATCACCATATATTGGAAGCATCCCCATTCAGTCGTGAAGGTCATCTTACTTCTATCCTCTGGCACGATATTGATTTGATGGTACCTAGAGAACCCATTTGTGAACGATATGCTTCTTGGCTGACAACATTATCCAGGACCTTATTTGTGAACGAAGTTGGGAAGGGATCATGCACGCAGGCATCATTCAACTTCCTGAGATCTACGAATATCCTTATTTCTTCCTTCTGCTTCTTTTCTTGAACCACTATTGGGCTCACCCAATCATATTCTTCAATAGGTTCAATAATACCTACTGTGAGCATCTTGTCTAACTCTAAGCGGACCCTTTATTTGTACTTCGGGTTGAGGCGGTAAGGTTTTTGCTTCACAGGTTTCATGTTTGGTTTTAGGGTGTTCTTCATGACAACCAGGTCTCCTCTTATCCCTTTCAGATTTGAAAACTTCATGGGGAACAGATCCTGATATTCAAAGAGTAGTTCAACGACCTTATCTACTGTCGCGTAGTCCCAATAATCCCCAATATTTGCAAACTTTGGCTCTGCCTCCCTGCCAATGTTCACCTGTATAGTTTTAAGCAGCTCGGTTATGTTTGGGTTCTCTAGTTGTGGTCCTTCAACTTCGCGGTGACCTTCAGTCTTTGGAATATCAACCTTCCTTGGATCTTCGTCTTCTTCTTCCATTGTTACATTGTAATACTCTAGTGCGTGGCTCAGCTGGGTAGTCCAATTAGGTTGAATCAAATCTAGAGGATCCTGTGGTATCCTAAATATTGTTTTCTTAACCTCTTGCAATGCTTCATCGATAGATTCAAATCCATCCTCAAAACTGAATGTCATAAAAAATCCTTGGCGCAAAATATCCCATTCTTCGGTGCCATGGCGGAGTTCCGTCTCCAAGTACCAATTCATTGGTATAACATCCAAGGTATGACAAAATAGATGGACCCATTTCGATTGAGGATTTGTGCCATATACTTCAAACTATTTGGACAAATGGTCGTGCAGATCATTTCTTCCATCATACTTTTCTGTTAATCACACCTTCAGATGACCAAATCATACCCTCATCATCCTCCTATATTTGCGCCAATCATCGAAGCTATCTTTGTGCGTACCCCACGATCTTGCAGGCGTAGCATGCAATGCCCAATCTTATGCCTATAAGCGATGCTTCTTTGGTACTTCCCTTTCAAATGCATACAAAAAGTGATCAACATTAGTTAACTCATCATAGTAAGGCAGATTTCTTACCTCTACTGATACACAACGCAACGACTTGGTCAACATATTACAGCGCAGCGTAGAAACTTCATTTAGTCGATTTTGCTAGTGCTCCAATTCTTCATTTAAATCTGATGTGATGGAGCTCTCGTAGTCCCACGTAATACACCTATCTGCTATCAGATTCACCCAATCTTGATCCCACACCGTTACTTTGAAAATATGGTCTACGTCATCATCACTTTCATAATCACGGACTAGTTTAGTATAGCACGTTCCTTCTGCAAGGTCTAGTGGCACCACTATGCAGAGCGATTTATTCTCAAATATCATCTTTTTCTTCTTCAGATTGATTACCCCATTCATGTCAGTGGCCCAATCGATCCCAAGGAGTGCAGGGTAGGGATTGTTGTCATCCACAATATCTATCACTTCAAAATCTGCTAGTGCGCTCGCACCTTCAATATCAACTGTTACCCACTACAACCTCCCCATTGGGATGATTTTCTACTAATTCACCATCCTCAACTGAATCAAAGACCACTATAGCGCAGGTCTCCCCATTCTTTCCCATGTTTGTTTTAGCAAAACATTCACGTCGAACCCTAGGTCCAAGATAACTTGGTCCATTTCATATTCTCCTATCTGCGCGGTGAGACTCATCTCACGTCCAATTCTTGCCTTATTATTACCAAACTTTCCAACTATGTGTGGTCCGTCAGTAGCATTTTCCTTGCTAGCACACCTATTGATCAGCTCCTACAGTCCCTTCATAGCCTTGCTATCGTGTAGCAGTTTCATGTAGGTCTCCAAGAACGTGGTAATCATGGATGGGTCCTGTTAGCCTTGTAGGCAAAAGGCCCACAAATGGATCCATAATAGGCTCTTGAAGTCTCCAAATTTTCTTAGAAACATGCCAATGGATCCATTAATGCCCTTGACATTTTCAATTTTGGCTCAAAGATCATCTAATGATCAAAATCGGTGCAAGAGGAAAGCCCTTGGAAGGGCAGAAATGCACTATCGGGAGGCTCAAAACACTCTAAAAACATGAAAAAAAATTACTGCAGGCTTAAACTGGGCATTGCACAACCACCGTTAGATCTGGCTGATCAACTGCCAAGATCTAAGCATCAAATCGCATATTAGCCGGGTAGAGGTAACAGGCTTAAAGCGGGCACATGACACCGCTGATTAGTGATTGTCGATGATCGGATCGGTGGGTCGCATCAGTGGGGAGCTATGTTATATATATATATATATATATATATATATATATATATAGATATAGATATAGATATAGATATAGATATAGATATAGATATAGATATCTATATCTATATCTATATCTATAACTATATCTATATCTATATCTATATCTATCTATATATATATATATATATATATATATATATATAAGGCCCAGGGAATGAGCGATCAACGATTGCAATCGGATCGCATCGCTGTATCGCATCGGCATACTACCATGGGGCGGGACCTTCGCACATACATACGGGCGACCCGAAGAGCTGGACTCGACGACATTATAGCTGGGAATGTATATATTTTGAGATCTGTGGAGGGCCGTTTTCAATGGTTTTTGGTGTATTTTCGTTGTATAAATGAAATACAAAGGGAAGCTAGGTTTGTGATATGCAATGAGAAGAAAAATATATAATATTTGAGATCCGCACCAAAGCTATTTCGCATATATTTTTGTGTTTTTAACACATTTCAAAATATAAAAGGAAGACTGTGGACAGGGCCGAATGCGACTTGCGACAGTGACAAGGGCGGACCCAATGGGTTTCAGAAATAATATATATATATATATATATATATATATATATATATATATATATATATATATATATATATATATATATATTCAGGTCTGCCTAAGGCCAATTTCACATGTTTTTAGTGTTCTATGCATATTTCACAATACGAGGAAAATACACAGGGCAGGCTTCTTTGCAACTTACGACAGCAACAAGGGTAGACCCAAGAGGATATAAACCATCTTTGAGGACTTTTTGAAGTCTGAAAAGGCTAGGGAATGGCGGGATTTTGGAGTATGGCTGTGCTTTCTATTGATAAAAAAAACAATCACAGTTTGCAGTTGAAAGAGAAAGCAAAGGCACATAGACCCTTTCCACCACGCAACAGAGGCTGGGAGAAAGGGATAGGGACAGAAAACATCCATAGAACAAACAGAATGATCGTGGAGCTCTCTGGCACAGGAGAACTCCCAAACAGTGCAACAAGCAGCCAAAATATCTTAAAATTGTTATTCCTCTGTTAGAAGGAGGAAAAACCGCCAAGCCATGCTTGCCTAGAGGGCATCAAAGTAGTTAAACAATGCATATCAGGCAGATTAATAATCCAAGCCTTCTACAGAGCTCAAGAGCATTGTAAACAAGCTATAAATAGTTGTTAGTGAAAGGTAATAGGGGTTCAACTTCTGGAGACTGTTGCTACTTTGTTCCTTCAAGCTCTTCATCTTTATTCTAGAAATACAAGCTTCTTTTTCCATCATATGTTCAACATCCATTCTCTTTACTACACTATGCTTGCACTTTAACAGTTTGTTCATGTTTCCTTTGTGTCTAGGGCCAGATAACTGTTATCTTATCTATGCTTTGATAACTTAGACTTGTAAGATTCTTTGCTGCCTGTAGCTAACCATTCATATGTGGTCATATATGCATATTCCAGTACAGTCAGTATCCTCTTTCACTACCTGTAGCTAGTCATTCATTTATGTTTATATATGAAATCTGCTAATACAGTCAATATTCTCCATTTATCCATTAAATCTACAAATTATTGAGCATTAGTGGTTTAAAGCCTTGTGTTGTTGAGGGTGTTCATGCATGCCTTGAGTGGGAACAGAGCTGAAATGGTCATCTAACTTGATCCAAACCATCATCCATTCCAATAGTTCAAAGAATAAATATTAAAGATTATATGTTACCAGGCATCTCCGAGCTACAACCTAGGAGAGTTTCTCGGAGTGCTAACATAATTGGCACCGCTGCCGAGGAGAGGAAACTAAAGCTCAGCTTCCCTGGGAAACGACATAGATCCAGCTTTGATGATAGACAAAGTCTAGGCACATTTTTGGTTGTAATCATCTATCTGGCGACTCTACTGGAGGCCGAACCTCTTGGCCACTCCACTTCATAGTTCTGGCTCAATTTGTGAGGCATACTCGGAGAAACCCTCAGAAGTCACAAGCTGACCCAGTGCCTAACCATGAAAAGATCATAAAAGAAAGAAAGGTATTGCAGAAAGGAGCATCAAATTCAGGTAAACCTAAAAAATATTGTATATCTCTTCAATAAAATCCTGCAATAGAACAAATACATGTTGAGAGTACAGATTCTAATAATAGCAGTGAAGAAAAACTCAGAAATTCATAAAGCTACTTATTCTTTAGGTTCTCTTTTTGTTGTAAGCCTAAAGGAAACCTCACCTCCTATCCATCATGCTCCTTTAGTCTTATCAATCACTCCTCAGCCCTTTTTTGTTCAGACTTCCAATACTCTTTTAGCCACCACAAATATGGCAGGCCCACAAGGACCTACCAAAATGAAAAGAATCATAGCTGCCAGGTATGGGCCTCTAATACTGCCCACTCCTTTGAATTATATGCCTACTAGAGAATATCAAAAATATAGGCCTAAGTTCACTAGGACTGAAGGTGTTAGTGCTGAAGAACACCTTGAGTCATTCTATAGCTATGCTGATAATCTGGACATTAGTGAAGATGATGTGTGGATGAGAGTATTTGTCCAAAACCTAGATGGAGAGGCTAGAAAATGGTTTAGAGAACTAACCCCAAGATCTATAGCAATTATTTAAGCTTTAGATGATGCATTTCTAAGGCATTGGGGGGATAAAAAGGACCTCCTCTACTACTACAATGAGTTTGGCAACTTAAAGAATGAAAACAATGAGTTTCTGTCTGATTTTAATAAGAGGTTTAACCGTATGTACAACAAGATGCCCACTGAAGTAAAACCTAATACTACCTCTGCTAAACTCACCTATGCTAGCGATTTTGATTCTGAATTCTGTCTATTGTTGAGGGAGAGGAGATGTGCTACTTTGGCTGACATGCAAGATGTAGCCTTGGAAGTGGAATCAAACATCATGGATGCAGAGAAGCTCAACGGAAATGTTGATAGAAGAAGATAGAGAGGTGAGTCTTGATCATCCTTTGATCCTAAGATAGATAAAATGACCAAAATTATAGAGTCATTAGCCTCTGAAATCTCCAAAATAAAGGTTGAGTAGCACCCGAGGAAGGGGAGAGCTCCTAATAACTTCTCTCTTAGAAATCCAAATCCAAATTCAAATAGAAGAACTAATCAGCAGTTGCAGATTTTGCAAAGAAACAAAGATGCTAATGAAGACCAAAGGGTGAGGGCTCCTTTTCAAAATACAGTCATGGAAGAAGAGAAGTTTGAAGAAGAAGATGAGATCCATTGTTTGGAATACAAAGGCAATGCCTCCTTTTTGACCTCAACTGCCTATGAAAGGTCATTATTCAATGACCAAATTAACCAAGAATGGGAGGGTGAAGCTGTTCTACAAACTGTAGATCAGCAAAGATATGATCTGAGGTCAAAGGTAAATAATTCCAAGGAAACTCCTATTCAAAGAGTTGTTGTCCCTATAGTACAACCAGCTAATAAGTAGAAGCAACTAGCAATTAATCCCATCAACCTCAATGCTCCAGCTCATGAGGTAAGAGGTCTTGAAAAGTCTCCTTCTCCTTTGAATTTTCAATCAGAAATTCAGAAGCTAAAGATACCCATGCCTCTAATTGAATTATTGAAGAATGATTCCTTCAAAAGATCCATCCTTGAGGCCCTTGAGCCTAAAGCCATCCAAGCCTCCACTGACTGTGTGAATCCGCAAGATGACAAGCTAGCTGTTATTCTCAGCCCAATGATTGAAAATTGTGAAGACAACTCCCATCATTCTATGTCTCTCTGACTATTCATGATAGAATCCTTCAAAACTACCTTCTGGACACTGGAGCCAGAAATGATCTAATGCCCAAGGTTGTCATGGATGAGTTGGGTCTTGATATCACAAAGCCTTATCATGACTTGTTCTCTTTTGACTCTAAAAAAGTGAAATATCTAGGATTAATAAAGGACCTAGCCATCACTTTGTCTCAACTGCCTATGAAAAGAATGATGATGGATATTGCGGTGGCAGATGTACCCCCCAAGTTCAGTATGTTACTTTCCAGAGGTTGGATCAAGAGACTAGGTGGATCATTACAAAATGATCTGTCTTATGCTACTGTCCCAGTCTTCAGAGGAGAGAGCAAGAGATTATACAGAGAGGCACAATTGGCTTATATAATCAGGGATGAAGGGAATCCCACCAATCATCCCATGTATACTGTTGACACTAATCTTGGAGCATGTATTCTCCATATTGAAGAATCTCAGTTGGCCTCCACGCAGCTCAAGAAACCAGTTTTCCAGATCACAGAGGAAGAAAACCCACAGGTTTGGGATATGTTTTTTGACGGGGCTTGCTCTAAAGAAGCTGCAGGGGTAGGCGTAGTCCTTGTGTCCCCAACACAGGAATATATTCATTTATCGTTCAAATTAACCTTTCAGGTCACAAACAACATCGCAGAGTACAAGGCTTTAATTCTGGGCTTAAGCGCTGCTAAAAAAAGGGTATCAAATTTCTGGAAGTGTTTGGAGATGTAGATCTCATCATTCAACAGGTAAATAAAACTTTTCAAGCGAAGCATCCAAGGCTGAAGGAATACAGAGATGAGTTATGGAGGCTCAAGTATTCTTTCAATAATTTCATCATTTCTTATATTCCAATAATGAAGAACCAACTTGCCAACTCCCTTGTTGTCTCTGTTATCATATTTATTCCTTCGTTGCCTCCAAAATTAACACATGAAGTTCGGATAAGATATAGATCGTATCTACCTGACAATGTCGAATATTGGAGGGTTTTTTAGGACGATGAGGAAATTAATAGGTTTTTGCAAGTCATTGGGGAATTTTTTGAAACGCACATCGATCAAGAAAACGAAACCAGGGAAGAATGCGACCATTCCAAGTTGAAAAGAGAAATCGGCCAAAGAAGCATCGTCCAGCTGCCCAGTAATCACATACCAAAAGGATCGGTGCCTCTAGAGAGGATTTTCAATCATAATGACGTGCCCTATAATGCGGACAAAACAGAGAATGAGTCCGTTGTCTGTAAACACAATATAGGGAGCCCATCTTTTCCAAAAAACATAAATCTGTCCATGCATTTATCCTCTACCCAGAATTCTGAGTATTGCACCCTCATGAAGCAATTTGCTGACATTTTTCCCTAGGAATACAATGATCTTAAAAGCTATGATTTAGACATTATTCTGCATAAGATCCCACTGGAAAAGAACACCATACCTTTTAAGAAAAAATTAAGACCTATCAGCCCTCTCTTATTGCCTCTGATTGAGAAAGAAATCAAGAAGTTGTTGGATACCAAAATCATAGTTCCCCTAAGGTATTCAAATTGGATAGCCAACCTTGTGGTGGTAAGAAAGAAAAATGGAGAAATCAGGCTTTGTGTTGACTTCAGAAATCTGAGCAAGTGCTCTAAAAAAGATAACTATCCCCTGTCGAAGATGAAACACTTGCTGCAAAGAGTTTTAGGGGCTAAAGTCATGTCTTTCTTAGATGGATTTTCATGTTACATTCAGATAGTTGTACATCTTGAAGATCAGGAAAAGACCACCTTCACTACTCCTTGGGGCACTTTCATGTACTCCAAGATGCCTTTCGGACTGATGAATGCTGGGGCTACTTTTCAGAGGGCCATGGACATAGCCTTTGTGGGAGAGAAGGAAAAGTTTGTCCTTATTTATCTTGATGACATAACAGTCTTCTCCAAAAGCCACAAAGACCATTTACAACATTTAAAAAAGGTCTTCCTAAAGTGCAGATAGTTTGGAATCTCAATGAACCCAAAGAAGTCACAGTTTGGTCTAGAAGAAGGAAACCTTCTGGGACATATTGTTTCTACTGAAGTGGTGGGCTCCAGTATTGTAGCAATAATGATACAACTCCTGTAGCTTCCTGTCTCTTATTTTATCAACCTGGTAGTTCGTACAAACTTGGAAGCGACGGTGCTGTATGCACAAGTACTAGCTCTTGTCGCAGTTGTCACTTGGTCAGCTGGCACAAGTCCGCTAGGGCTCAATCCAACTTCTATATGCTCTCAGAAGAAGCTTTTTAACTGATGGATGAAAGCTAACTCAAAGGAAGCTAATCTACTTGCGGAAAGAAACTGAAAGCCAAAAAGAAACGCAAACCCTAGCAAACCCTAGCAAACCCTAATTCTACCAACTAGTCCTACTGATGCAAAAATGAGAATGCAAACTATGAGAAGAGATGCCATTACTTCTAGGAAGGTAAAATGCATGTGTCTAAGTTATCACTATCTGAAGAAAACATCTTTTTGTATTTTTGATTAAGTTGTTGGAATTATCATGCATGTGCTTCTAACTAGTTTTCCACTGTGCAGGGATGGATCAAGGGATGAAATGCTTTGGGAAAGGTTGGGATGGTACAGAGAGGGTCTAAGGGATCCCTAGCATTCTTTCTGAGAGTTTCACAAAGTCTGGAGGCCATGCAACCGTGTTTATGAACTTCTACAGGAAGTCTGCAGGGGTTTCTACAGGAAGTGTTGTAAGTCTTCTACAGGATGTTCTGTAATTCTTCTACAGGATGTTTACGAATTGGATTTTTGAGGATGGATGGTTGAGGGAAGATGCATGGATGGTTATGGAGGTAGGATGGGGGTCTGAAGTGACCCAGGAACTGATGGATGGAGTGGTGAGATGATGTGGAAAGCTGACTTGGCTTGAAGGTAGTTGAGACAACAATGGGGAAGAAGGTAAGGTTACTTGGCAAAAGAGAAGATGGGAGATGAGGGAACAGACTTGGTGATGGAGGAGCTGATCTGAACGAGGCTCAAATGAACGAGGAGGTGATGAAGATACCCTGCATAGTGGTTGCTTGATCAAACCAACTACATCTTGCATGCAATCGAAATATCATGTGATCTATCTAACAAGTTAGTGAAATCGGTGGACAACAACCTTATTCATGAAAAGAATCACGTACAACCTGTGAACAAAACATTATCAAAGAGATATAAATGCATGAATAACTCCTACCAATCTATCTTAAACATAAGAAACTACTTTAACCATCGAAAGCAACCTAAGTAACACAACATGAATTAAATCTAAAGAGCAGATTTTTTCTCAAGAACGCAGCAAACACACATAAAGAGAAACAAGGGAGGTACTGGGCGCTTGAGATGGGCCCAACCCCAAGAGCTACAGCCTCCCATGAAAGATTTAGAGCTGGTGCAAAGCTGGATCCATCTTTATTAATCAAGAAATGAAAAGTACATCAAAACTGTCCACAAGGAGAACTTGAACATGAGCTGAAAGCAAAGCTAATCTATTGCATAAAAATCGAACTACAAACTAGCTAACTAATGGCTAAAACAAAATGAATAACTAGCTACAAAATGACTAACCACTAGCTAACCAAAATGAGGCCCCAAGCCTTCTTATTTATACAATTTGAGGACCCAACAGTCCTCCTAAAAGTTAGGGACTTGGCTGCCCAAGACTTGTAGTTAACAGCAGTCCAACTTGACTTGCTTGGATGCCCTTGAGCTGATTGATTTGGTGTCCTTTGAACTCCGAGCTGATGGTGGAGAATTCGAGGTAAGGGCCCATAAATGAGGGGGACACCTTCCTACAAATCCTCTAGCTTGTTCTCCCACGAATTTGGCTGGCAAGTGCTCATTAAGACCTTCAAATTTGTCTCCAAGTTGACCAACAAGGCTACACAAAGCACCCATTAGACTTGTTGGCATAATGACTAACCAAATTCACTCTATTAACATAAAAATAATCAAAAACATGCAATAAACAAATGAGAATGGTGGACTAAGCCAAATTAGGAGGTTGAATGAGCCCAAATAATTGTACATTTTTGGGGCTCATCATCACCCCCCTACTGAAAGTGTTGCTCATCCTCTGAGCAACCAAATCTCTCTCCTTGTCTTTGATGGCCCTGATGGCCTCCTTGTCATGCCAAGCTTCTGAAGTGATGTCCTCTTCTCTGTCATGAAACCATGCTTCTTTGCTTCTTCCCACTACTTGCTCCTTTTCCTAAAGAATTCTCAGCTTGGGTATGATTGTGCAAGTGTATTCAATCTGATGGCGGAAATGGTGGTGAAAGGAGATGAAACCAGTGGAGGATGGAAGAAAAGAGTGGTTGCATGCCTCCTCAATAGACTTCAAGCTTCAAATCCCTCTCCATAATTGATTCTGGCCTGCCAAAAGGCTTCTACAGGATGTTTTTGGTAAAAATACAGAACTTCCTGTAGAAGGTTGAACCGTGACTAAATTGTGCCCGAACTTTGAAAGAAATGAGTGTTCATGGAGGGGATGGATGTGCTTAGGGTGGCCAACACAGGTGCTGCCTCCTTAGCTAAAATCCCGGCCGATTTCTCCTTTTGCTGCCCTTTTTCCAAGCTTCCTGTAGAAACTGTTCGCTGGCTTCCTGTAGAAACAGTCCTGTAGTGGCTTTTTCTGTCTTCCTGTAGAAACAGTTCGCTGTTTTGGCCTGCTTGGCTGAGGGTGCCTTCTCCTCGACCTGTGCTGTGGTTGCCTTGGGTGTGTCCCTACTTGTTTTGACATTTTTAGTCCTCTCTGCCCGTGTTTGAAACCATTTCTCCCTTGGTGTTTGCGTTTTTACTCCACCCACAGCTTTGGCCTCAGCAGCTTGTCGTTTTTCTTGCTTTTCCTCTAGCTTTTCTTGTTCTTTTACCTGTGGCTTTTCCTTTGGTGGTCTGTCTGGTTATATTGCTGCTGCTGCCCCAAAACTTGACGGTTAAACTGAAATATGGCTCTCACAAACAGAGTGCAGAGCTAATTTTCATACTAACCATATAGCAGTCACAAAAGAAAAACATGTATATGTGCACAGGTGAGCCTTACAGCGGTTTCAATTTTTCTACATGAGAGATTTTAATTCAAGACCCTGGAGAAAATCTCACATGCAGACCATGAAGACAATTCCAGGCAGCGATAATAAAAACAACTTTTGAATTCGTAGACAGACTCCCATTCACATTTTCCTTACCCCCTCAACACATCGAATTCACCACCTTTTGAATTATTTGCATGGGAAAGTTATGTTCAGGCCTACCTCACTGAGAATTTCCACCTTTACCAAGAACACTTGAACCAGGCCTATGTGATTTCAACTCTGTCAAATGCTGGTTAGACATATTTCCATTACCCTTAGAGACTCCATTCTTTTTATCGCCAGTCACATTAGATTGGCCTGCAGTTGAATCACGTACTTCAGACTGATGTTTGTGGTCATCATATGCTTCACCATCTGTCTCAGTACTGTCTTGAACAATTGCTTTCTCTTCTGCTTGTTTTCTTTTTGCAGGGCAGTTTTCTGCGTTTCCTGTAGAAGACTTCCTGTAGAAACGCCTGTAGGGTGTCTCTGCGTCTTTGAATGATCTTGGCATGCGGGAGGATTTTTAACAAGCTGAAAAACTTGGCGAAGGACGTCAGTTTAACAAAATTCAGAGGCAGAGGATTCGGCTGAAGAGGTGTGCAAGTGTAAGTGAATCAGCAGTTAACGCGAGTCTTCAGCCGAGCCGTCATTAATTGCTGTGTGATTTTCATGAGAGAGTGAAGTGGCCAAGTGTACGTGGCCACATGAAACGGCAGTGCTGTGAAGCTGCATGTCCTCTCCCCGTTAATCAACTGCACTAGAGTTAAACTTTCTGCTTTTTTTTCTTTTAAATTTTTTTAATTTTTACGTGAGTCCATTGTCCACGTGCACTGCATGGCTGCCGGCGGAGTTCTGAAGCAGACAATCAGTTGAGCCTTGCTACATTCGTGGCTTAATCCCTCATCCCATTCGTTTATGCAGTTCCCAATTAAATCTATGCAATAGAAGAATGAGATTAGTCACATACCTCGAAGTTGAATGGTTGCTGTGAGCTGCTGTGGCCTGTCATTGCTGCATGCACTTGATTTTATGGTTGCATGATTGCTTGGTTGCTGATTCATGGTTGGTTTCCTTGTGCAGGTGTCCTCTGGCCAGATGCATGCAACAAGAGTTCATTTCCACGTTCAACTCTGCCCGTTCAAGTTGCTGCTGCTGCCTGGTCACAAAACCAGAACTTCTTTTTGCCATTTCTCCCAAACGGTAGATCGGTTTGATCCGAAACTCGGTGAGCATGTTACTACCATCATTATCCATCTCCCATAGCAAATTCGTGATCAATGGATGCACAGATTTCGAGAAAAATGGAAAATGGCTGAAGATTTTAGAGGTCGATTTCTCGGAAACCGTGCATCGGAATCGGCTGAAACTGCTTGGGTAGGCTACTATCACCCATGTGCATCTCCCCATGAAACAGGTTTTGAAACGGATGCACGGTTATGGAGAAAATGCAAAAATTGCTGATGGTGATGGAGACTGATTTCTTGGAAACCGTGCATCGGAATTGCATGAAACTGCTCAGGCATGTTGTCATCAACCTTGTACAATTCCCCATAAAACGGTTTGTCAAATGGATGCATGGTTTTCAAGTTATGGCAAAAACGAATTCTGCTCTATGTGTTTTTGCTTCAAGGCACTTTGCATTTTGGTTGCATGGTATGACAAAACGAATTTTGGCTGTGATGCAGGTATGGAGATGATGGAGGAGGAGTTGGAAGATTGCATGAGGGCTTCTGAACCCTTGAGGAAGCTACCATGCTTGCCAAACCACTTTTTGAAATGCATGCCTAGTTTCCCACAATTTCTACAGGAAGTTCCTGTAGAAGCACAATGAGAAGCAAATGAGGTGGACAAATGATGGAGAAAGGCAAGGGATGGACACACAAGTGCTTGCAGGCCTAACCAATAGACTCCCACCATCAGATTCAATTTTGAAATTGGATTTGGCTCGTCCAAAGGTTCTACAGGATGTTTCCTGTAGAAATACAGAGCTTCCTGTAGAAGACACAATTTTGAGGAAAGAAGCATAATGACATGAAAAAAATGATGGAAAAGGGGTGAGGAATGGAAACATGGATGTGGGTAGGCCTCATGGACATATTCCAAGCCTTCAGGTCCTCCTCGGAGATCAATTTGGCTTTTTTGTAAGCTTCCTGTAGAAGATACGAAACTTCCTGTAGAAGGCACAAAAACTCCTTTGTCTTTGATTTGAGTTCTCCTCCTGTCATGAAACGTCCTTCTTTAACCTGCAATGTCATTGCTGCAACATGAACTTATTCAATGGAGATTAGCTTCATTTTTCTTTTTCTTTTTTCTCTTTTTTTTTTGAAAAACAACTAGGGCACCTCATGGAGGTTTTCACCCTGATTGCCTGCCTTGGGCGCCTCCAAGGGAGGTTTTCACCCAAAGATCTTATTCTCTTTTCTCTTTTTTTTCAACCCATTGACCGCCTCATGGAGGTTTTCAATCAATGAGCCAATCTAAGGCGCCTCCGAGGAGGTTTTCACCTTAGATTTCTATTTTCCTTTTTTTTCTTTTTTTTTTCCTCTTTTTTTTTTTTTTTTTCTACCCTACCCTACTTGAAAAACAAAATTCATTCTCAAGTATAAGAATACTTCCAATGGAGCCATGTGCACATCGAGATTAGAGACAAAATGATGTGAAGGCTCGAGATGCATGCTTTGACAGGTATCCAGATCTCAGAGACCAAATGATCTGGCGTTGAAGGGATCAAACAAAACTGAGGAAGAAAGTACTGCTGCAACTTAGTGACCTTCCGAAACCATATCTCAATATAGCTTTGATATCCTTGGTTCTTTGGCTGATCTGGATCATTCTTCATGTCACCTTCTAACATGACTTTCTCATCTTCCTCTTTTTGCTGATCTTTCTCTTGAATACATGGAAGATCTGATGGTAACCATGAAGGAACTCTCTCGATCTCTGATTCTGATCTCTTCTCTTCATTAAGTGCAGCCCATGGTTCTTTGATCTCCTCTTTGGAATCTTCTTTTGCTTTTGGTCCTTCAATGTTGTCAATAGATTCTCTCTTTTGCAACACTCTTCCTGAGCTTTGGTGAACATCATTGAGCTCAAAAGGAGTCATTTGCACATGTTGTGCCTCAGCTTTGCAATTGGGTTGAGCTACTCCATTGCATGGTTTTGGAAATGGAGGTACGGGTAGCTAAGTGGGGGTGTGAAATTGAGATGGAGATGGATGGCATTGTGGTTGGGTAGGCATTTGGGGTTGCCTTGGTGGAGGAGGAGGCGATGGTTGTGGATGAGCAGGTGGTGGAGGAAAATGAGCGGGATGAGAGTTGTACTGGGGCCTCCACTCCTGATAAGGTGCATTCCACTGAGGCTGTGGCTGAGCATAAGAGTGAAATGAATGAGCAACTGGTTGGGCATAATATGGATCTGTGAAGGAACAAGGAGGATATGACCAAGGAGGAGGTGTAGACCAGGAAGGATGAGCAGGGGGATCCCAAGAAGGCATGAAAGTGGCTTGATAAGGGTCATAATAGGTCTCGGGTATCCCTTGCAGTTCCTGCTGGTAAGATCTAGGTCCATGTGGCCTCCTTTGGTTCATATAATAGAGTGATTCAGTGGCTCCCTTGGCTCTCTGATATGCAGCTTTGATTCTGGGCAAGGAAGGGCACTGATCTGTAGGATGGTATTCTTCACATACAAAACACACTTCTAGGGAGTGCATTGGACATTCGTTCCTAGGATGCTTTTTAAGGCACCTAGGACAAAAAATGACCAAAGCCCTCTTGGCTTCTTCTTGCTTCTTTTGGATCCGCAAGGTATCCAGTTGCATGGCAAGAAACTGCCTCATATCACTCTTGAAATCTTCGATCTGATTTGCAAATTCATCTTTGGACAAGGGACTGCTCCCAACATCTCTGCTTGTAGCCATTTGCTTCAGAGGAATGTTTCTTCTTCTTCTCCCCTAGAGGTTCTTCAGATATGTCTTGATGTCCACCCAAGGGTTCTTTCATCACAGCCATCGAAGAAGAACGTTGGCTGTGTGAAGCAGTGGGGGTGTTGTGCAATCATTTTTCTAACTTATCTCTACTCCTACAAAGCATGAAATGAAATCTTTTTGGTTGATTTTTGCTTTTTTTCTACTTCTACTTGCAAAATTGAAATAAATGGAACTACAACTAACTATCTTGCGAAAATGAAAATGCGGAATTGAAATGAAAGCAGGAAAGGACTAATCTATTTTGCTCAAATCAAATTGCAAGAATGAAATGCTACCCTATGCTTGCATAAATGAAATTGCGGAATTGAAATGCTAATCTATGAAAGCAAGAAATGCTAATCTACTTTTGCATAAATGAAATTGCATAATGGAAATGAAATAAACTACTTAGCAGAAGGTTGTAGTAGAAAATAGAAGAATAGCAAAAATCACCAATACTCTGCCGCTTCCCCGGCAACGGCGCCAAAAAGATGGTGGGCTCCAGTATTGTAGCAATAATGCTACAACTCCTGGAGCTTCCTGTCTCTTATTTTATCAACCCGGTAGTTCGTACAAACTTGGAAGCGACGGTGCTGTATGCACAAGTACTAGCTCTTGTCGCAGCTGTCACTTGGTCAGCTGGCACAAGTCCGCTAGGGCTCAAGCCAACTTCTATATGCTCTCAGAAGAAGCTTTTTAACTGATGGATGAAAGCTAACTCAAAGGAAGCTAATCTACTTGCGGAAATAAACTGAAAGCCAAAAAGAAACGCAAACCCTAGCAAACCCTAATTCTACCAACTAGTCCTACTGATGCAAAAATGAGAATGCAAACTATGAGAAGAGATGCCATTACTTCTAGGAAGGTAAAATGCATGTGTCTAAGTTATCACTATCTGAAGAAAACATCTTTTTGTATTTTTGATTAAGTTGTTGGAATTATCATGCATGTGCTTCTAACTAGTTTTCCACTGTGCAGGGATGGATCAAGGGATGAAATGCTTTGGGAAAGGTTGGGATGGTACAGAGAGGGTCTAAGGGATCCCTAGCATTCTTTCTAAGTGTTTCACAAAGTCTGGAGGCCATGCAACCGTGTTTATGAACTTCTACAGGAAGTCTGCAGGGGTTTCTACAGGAAGTGCTGTAAGTCTTCTACAGGATGTTCTGTAATTCTTCTACAGGATGTTTACGAATTGGATTTTTGAGGATGGATGGTTGAGGGAAGATGCATGGATGGTTATGGAGGTAGGATGGGGGTCTGAAGTGACCCAGGAACTGATGGATGGAGTGGTGAGATGATGTGGAAAGCTGACTTGGCTTGAAGGTAGTTGAGACAACAATGGGGAAGAAGGTAAGGTTACTTGGCAAAAGAGAAGATGGGAGATGAGGGAACAGACTTGGTGATGGAGGAGCTGATCTGAACGAGGCTCAAATGAACGAGGAGGTGATGAAGATACCCTGCATAGTGGTTGCTTGATCAAACCAACTACATCTTGCATGCAATCGAAATATCATGTGATCTATCTAACAAGTTAGTGAAATCGGTGGACAGCAACCTTATTCATGAAAAGAATCATGTACAACCTGTGAACAAAACATTATCAAAGAGATATAAATGCATGAATAACTCCTACCAATCTATCTTAAACATAAGAAACTACTTTAACCATCGAAAGCAACCTAAGTAACACAACATGAATTAAATCTAAAGAGCAGATTTTTTCTCAAGAACGCAGCAAACACACATAAAGAGAAACAAGGGAGGTACTGGGCGCTTGAGATGGGCCCAACCCCAAGAGCTACAGCCTCCCATGAAAGATTTAGAGCTGGTGCAAAGCTGGATCCATCTTTATTAATCAAGAAATGAAAAGTACATCAAAACTGTCCACAAGGAGAACTTGAACATGAGCTGAAAGCAAAGCTAATCTATTGCATAAAAATCGAACTACAAACTAGCTAACTAATGGCTAAAACAAAATGACTAACTAGCTACAAAATGACTAACCACTAGCTAACCAAAATGAGGCCCCAAGCCTTCTTATTTATACAATTTGAGGACCCAACAGTCCTCCTAAAAGTTAGGGACTTGGCTGCCCAAGACTTGTAGTTAACAGCAGTCCAACTTGACTTGCTTGGCTGCCCTTGAGCTGATTGATTCGGTGTCCTTTGAACTCCGAGCTGATGGTGGAGAATTCGAGGTAAGGGCCCATAAATGAGGGGGACACCTTCCTACAAATCCTCTAGCTTGTTCTCCCACGAATTTGGCTGGCAAGTGCTCATTAAGACCTTCAAATTTGTCTCCAAGTTGACCAACAAGGATACACAAAGCACCCATTAGACTTGTTGGCATAATGACTAACCAAATTCACTCTATTAACATAAAAATAATCAAAAACATGCAATAAACAAATGAGAATGGTGGACTAAGCCAAATTAGGAGGTTGAATGAGCCCAAATAATTGTACATTTTTGGGGCTCATCATGAAGGTGTGAAGATTTATCCAGCAAGGGTCCAAGCCATTCAGACATCGTCCATCCCAAGGTCAAAGAGGGACATTTAATCCTTCCTGGGTAAGATTAACTTTGTAAGGAGGTTCATTCCAAACTTTGCAGGGCTAGTAAAGAACATCACTTCCATGCTGAAGAAAGGATCAGAAATAAAATGGACAACTACTTCAAGAAGATCTTTTGAAGCCATCAAGCAAGATATCATGGAAGCTCCCACTCTAATCAGCCCAGATTACACTAAGGAGTTTTGCATCTTCTCTTTTGCCTCTTATGATACACTTGCAGCAGTTCTGTTGCAGAAGAATGATGAAGGCATAGAGCACCCCGTGGCCTTTTTCAGCAAAACTCTAAGGGATGCTGAATTAAGGTATGACCTTATTGAAAAACAAGCTTATGCTCTCATTAAATCTTTGAAAGCATTCAGAATTTATATTCTGCATTCCAAAGTAATTGCATATGTACCTTCAGCCTCAGTAAAAGATATCTTAACTCAACCAGATATTGATGGAAAGAGGGCAAAATGGATTGCAAAATTCATAGAATTTGACATAGAGGTGAAGCCCACTAAGCTTGTCAAAGGCCAGGGCTTGGCTAAGCTTATGGCTGAAGAAAATTGCAGCTTGTTAGATATAAATTGCATAGGTCTAAATTCAGATAATGAACAAACAGAGGGAACAACAGAAGAGCAAAAGCAGAATCAGTCTTTGGCTAAAAATCTAGCCACATGTGAATGGTATTACAACATAGTTCATTTTTTGCAAAAGCTAGAAGTCCCTCCAGGGCTTAGCTCAAGTCAAGCTCGTGCCATTAAACTCAGATCAGAAAAATTCTGCATTAATAAAAATCTGCTTTATTGGAAAGACCCATCAGGAATCCTCTTGAGGTGTCTAGATAAAGAATAGTCTGTAGAGGTCATACACCAGTTCCATTCTAGCATCTGTGGAGGACATCATTATTGGAAAACTACAGCTCACAAAATCTTGAGGGTTGGATATTATTGGCCTACTCTATTCTCTGATGTGTTTTCTTTTGTAAAAGCTTGTGACAAGTGTCAGAGGTTTGCAGGAAGACAACAGCTAAAATCTCTGCCCCTGAAGCCAGTACATGTCAATGGTCCCTTCCAGCAGTGGGGCTTAGACTTTATAGGTGAGATCAACCCACATTCCAGTGGCCAACACAAATGGATTTTAGTAGCCACCGATTATTTCACCAAGTGGATTGAGGCTATACCCACTAAGAATGCCAATCATCAGGTTGTCATAAAATTCTTGAATGAGAATATTTTCACTAGATTTGGTTGCCCAACCATACTAGTCACTGATAATGCAACAACTTTCAAGGCAAAATAATTGATGGATGTGACTGAATCCATGGGCATTCAAGTGGTGCATTCTACCTCTTATTATCCTCAAGGCAATGGCCTAGCAGAATCATCTAACAAAAGTCTGATAAGGGTCATCAAAAATCTATTAGAGGACAGAAAAAAGAGCTAGGATTCCAAGCTGAAATTTGCACTATGGGCTGACAGAGTTACCATCAAAAAATCCATAGGGAATTCTCCATTCAAACTGGTTTATGGCACTGATGTTGTTTTCCCTATCCAGCTAATTCTCCCCGTGGCTAAATTCTTGCAAGAAGAACAAGAGGAAGAGAATGACATGGTAAGAAGAATGAATAATCTAGTTGAACTACAATAGATAAGAGAGCAGGTGGATGAGAAATCAAAGGCTCATCAGAAGGCAATCAAAGAAACCTTCGACAGGAAGGAAAAAGTGGACAATTTCCACGTTGGTGATTGGGTGCTTAAATGGGATGCATTTAAGGAAAAGAAAGGTAATCATGGCAATTTTGACTCCTTATGGACATGTCTTTTTGTCATCGCTCAAGTTCAGCACAACAATACATTCATCCTGCACAATCTGGAAGGAGGAGATACTTTTGGTAACCAAGTAAATGGGCGGTTCTTGAAACTATATTTCATTTAAGGCCTAAAAGCCTTGGTATTGCAAATATGTTTTTCTTTCAGTTTTTATTTTTATGCTAAAAAGACTCCATGCTTAATGGAACACTAGAAGGAATCTTTAATTTTTTACAAGAAAGGCATTGATATGAGATCCTTGAAACCTCACAGGGAGGATTTCATCCTCAGAAGGAGCCAATGACAGCCTTGCAGGCAAACGGCCCACAAATGGATCCATAATAGGCTCTTGAAGTCTCCAAATTTGCTTAGAAACATGCCAATGGATCCATTAATTCCCTTGACATTTTAAAATTTGGCTCAGTGATCATCTAATGATCAAAATCAGTGCAAGAGGGGTAGAAATACACCATCGGGAGGCTCAAAACACTCTAAAAACATGAAAAAAAATCACTGCAGGCTTAAACTGGGCATTGCACAACCACCGTTAGATCTGGCCGATCAACGGCCAAAATCTAGGTGGCAAATCGCGTATTGGTCGGGTAGAGGTGACAGGCTTAAAGTGGGCACATGACACCACCGATCAGTGATCGCCGATGATCGAATCAGCGGGTCACATCGGCGGGAGCTATGTTATATATATATATATATATATATATATATATATATATATATATATATATATATATATATATATATATATATATATATATCTATATCTATATCTATATCTATATCTATATATATAAGGCCTGGGGAATGAGCGATCAGCAATTGCGATCGGATCGCATTGTTGTATTGCATCGGCGTACTACCATGGGGTGGGACCTTCATACATACACAGGGGTGACCCGAAGAGCCGGACTTGACGACATTATAGCTGGGAATGTATATATTTTGAGATCTGCGCCAAAGCTATTTCGCATATATTTTTGTGTTTTTAACACATCTCAAAATATAAAAGGAAGATTGTGGACATGGCCAAATGCGACTTGTGACAACGATAAGGGCGGACTCGATGGGTTTCAAAAATTATATATATATATATTGAGGTACACCTAAGGTCAATTTCACATCTTTTTTAGTGTTCTATGTGTATTTCACAATACGAGGAAAATACACACGACAAGCTTCTTTGCGACTTGCGACAGCAACAAGGGCAGACACGAGAGGATATAAACCATCTTTGAGGACTTTTTGAAATTCGAAAAGGACAGGGAATGGTGGGATTTCAAAGTATGGTTGTGCTTTCTGTTGATAACCGCCAAGCCATGCTTGCCTAGTGGGCATCAAAGCAGTTAAACAATGCATATCAGGCAAATTAAGACTCCAAGCCTTCTAGAGAGCCCAGGAGCATTGTAAACAAGCTATAAATAGTTGTTAGTGAAAGGTAAGAGGAGTTCAACTTCTGGAGATTGTTGCTACCTTGTTCCTTCAAGCTGTTCATATTTATTCTAGCAATACAAGCTTCTTTTGCCATCATATGTTCAACATCCATTCTCTTTACTACTCTATGCTTACACTTGAACAATTTGTTCATGTTTCCTTTGTGTCTAGGGCCAGATACTTGTTATCTTATCTATGCTTTGATAACTTAGACTTGCAAGCTTCTTTGCTGCCTGTAGCTAACCATTCATATGTGGTCATATATGCATATGCCAATACAGTCAGTATTCTCTTTCATTGCCTGTAGTTAGTCATTCATTTATGTTTATATATGCAATCTGATGATACAGTCAATATTCTCCATCTATCCATTAAATCTACAAATTAATGAGCATTAGTGGTTTAAATCCTTGTGTTGTTGAGGGTGTTCATGCATGCCTTGAGTGGGAATAGAGTTGAAATGGTCATCTAACTTGATCCAAACCATCATCCATTCCAATAGTTCAGAGAACAAATATTGAAGATTATATGTTACCAGGCATCTCCGAGATACAACCTAGGAGAGTTTCCTAGAGTGCTAATAGGTCCATCTCTTTAGCTGGCTTCTCTTGACTCGCTGAGGTAGAGGCCTCAATGAAACTTTTCTTCGCATTCATAAATGTTTCTTTTGTGCGTTCTAGATCAAACAAGGTCTCATTTTCTGGTGCTTTGCGGACCCACTCGCCTTCTTCATGGTGTTTCCCCTTATCCTCACGAGTCATTGCTCCACTTTGTAGCACAATATTTACCTTAGGGTCTTCCTCGTGAGGCTCAACCCTCATCATCTGCAGGTTCTGAGTCGGTTGCTGAGGCTGCGCCTGCTTCTCGTGTATCTTAGCTAACAATATAGGTAAATCCTCCATTGCATGGTCAAACAGAGTACAATAGTGGCATGACAGACGCATCATATTCGGGTAGTCTCGCACGTAGTGTCCTGGTCCTCCACAATTGTAACAAATAACCTACCCTCGACCTCTACCAAGTTCTCCTCCACCTCGGCCTCGGCCATGTCCCTGATAATCACCTCGCACTCCTCTAGCACCTTGGTTCGGAGGCCGCGTTTTTGTTTTCACCTTATATGCAGGTGTCATGTCCATCATTAATTCGTAACTCTAGCAATTGCGTTGATCATGACCCACAGATTGACAAAAGTTGCAAAAGAGTTGTTGCGGGGTCTGTACGAATTTCTGCAGCAAATAGCAATTGTATGTCATATGCTTCCTAGCTACCTGACAAATAGCACACCATAGTGTGGGCCCTGCACTTAGCCTTGTTGTAGCTTCCAGCATTAGAGGCATTAGCCCCCCTGATGCAACATAAATTGCGAAAACATGACAATGATCTTTGTCATGCCCCTCGCTTTTGCACTTTAGGCACCACACTTCTTTGTGCGCCTCTGGCCGAGCTATTCTGACTTGTTGAATTGAGGCTTCTGTGATCCATATCAATTTATGAGAGATTCTTCAGCGTAAATCACATAGAATATCATTTGTCGACGCGTTTCGAACCAACTAGTGTGGTTCATCATCAGGACAAGTTGAAGAAACAGATCTAGCTTAGCATGATAAATAGCCTGAGCAGAGTCTCCAACAGCTAATTCGACCAACGGCTAATATTGACTTTGGGACCAGGGTCAAATTATTAATATTATTATTACTATTATTTATTTATTATTATTATTATTATTATTCATTTTTAATAAATAAAATAAATCTAATTGGTGTTAATGGTTAGACTTGTTTTTAGACTTTTCATTTCAAGGCAGAGGTTCTACAACTGTGCATGAACCCATTGAACCCCCAGATTAGCATCTTGCATCGGTGTCTCATGCAATCTCATCGTGATTTCCAAAGCTTCTGCCTGGGTCCCGATCTTCTGTTGTGATAGCGCAACCCTTAGATGAGGTAGGAGTGAGGCCACAAACCATTCACGGTGCTGCCCATCAGTCAGATTCATGTTGGCTTCACGGATCGCACACTTAAATCTTTGATCCAAATCCCAGGGGGTCTCCCTAGGATTCATCATGATCTCTTTGAATCCCAAAATTGATTGTGCCTCAGACTTAGGTCTACTGAATTCCTTATTCAGCGCAATTTAGATATTTGCCAACGCGGACGTCGGATTATCAGTGTAGTACTTAATGTACCAAGTTAGTGCGCGGTACTAAAAAGCACTAACTAACGCCACTTTCTTCATTTGATCATCTGTGATACCCTGAGCTTCCAATACATCCTTTGTGATGAACCAAAATTGGTCCGGATCATCATTTCCTACACCCTTGAACACAGGTAGCTTTACGAATTCGCCATGTTGAACGGTGGTGGAGGTGGCGGGGGTGTGGGTGAGGGGGTATGTGGTGTAGGTCAGGATGGAGGCAGTGTGGGTGGATGAGGTGAGGATGGAGGCAGTGTAGGTATTCGTGGGGAGCCTTATCTTATCAACTAAATAGAGCTTAATGGAGAAGCCTATGCTGCTCCTTCATTATCACTCAGAGGAGGCTCAATCAGCGGGCTATATTCAGGGCCTTTTCTTCCTTCGTACCTGAAAGTCCTTCCACTTCGCATAGCCCCAAACATCAAGGTAACTTCATAACCCACTTTTCACACAAGAGAATCTTAATCCAAGTATTGAACGATTTCAAATACTTATCTCGCAGCCCTTTGAAGAAGCGGTGCTCCGCTTCGCTGTAACTAACCGAAGTATCGACCGCGAACTCTGTCACAAAACCTCCTATGATACTTTCAAGCCAATGATCGACAGCGCATGCAATCTTATCTTCTGAGGCTTCCAATTTCCGCACTAACTTCGGTGTCCAGACAATTGGACCATCAAGTCTCCACCTCCCTTAGTTGTCTGCCAACTTCGTGATCCACTTGTATAGTTCAACCAAGAAGAAACAGAAGAATATTTCATGTATCTCTATGTAAAAATATCTATCCAAACACTATTCTTTCGTCAATCGCAGATTCCTATTTTCTTGTGCCACGAATTCGTGGATTTTTCTATCCAACTAGTCTTCAATCTCCTTCCTAGTTGGATTCCAATGATGCGACATCACACATCTCGTTATGAAGATCCTAGTCCTGGAAACAAAACCATTTGTTGGCTTGATGAGCCCTGACCCAGGTTCAACATTAAGCAGCCAAGCAAAACCCTACACTATTGGACCTTCTGGCATCAATATGCAGAGCGTGGACTGAAGTCTCACCCGAAGCAGTATGGGGGATGCAGGAACCAAGTTTCTGCACCCTGAGATGGTTGTGATATCGGTTTTCTACCCTAACCCTTCCTTCACGTAGGCTGATAAGCCTTTTAGGGCTTATCAAAGTACGTCTCTTATTCGTCCTTGAAGCCTCCGCGAAAGTCTCCGATCATCCTTCGTGGACCCTAAATAGATATGTCAGGAACTTATGTGCCTCTATAATTACTCTACTTCTGTATTCACTGAGATTCGCTTAAGTATTGGTTAACTTTAACATGCATTACATTATCTTTGCGTAAACAGATACTCTTACTTGCGTTCATATGACAAAGTAAAATACATAGATTCACGCATCAATACAACATTAATTCATAACCTCAGTATTCAACATAACATAATCACAACATTCATAATATAAGTAAAATAACGCATGCACATATAATTCCAGAATTCTTCTCTTTATTGACAATCCAGATTTCCAGTACAGATTCTGACTGCCCTGTGCACACTGTTGCAGGGGTCCACGCACTTAGCTGCGAACTTCTACCCTAGGCCTCTATGCAGTCAGCTACAAAGCCTCTTCCTACGCTAAGACTCTTCGCTCTTAGAACTCACAGACCCATGCATAAAACATAACAAGAATCCACTGAATTACATTGCCTTAGACTCTTCTAAGACTCCCTTTTTATACAATCACATGGTTCGTGGACCAAGGGTAGATCTCATCAAGCCGACACAAACTATCTAGACTAAGGGTGGAAACTCTTTTTGACTACTTACATCTTCGTGCTCTGCGGCCATGAAATGCAGAGTCTTTTCATTATTTATACAAAACTTGGGCCTTTAGCCCCCAAACTTGGGCTTTTAACCCCGAAATTGACCCAGGGGACCCATTCCCAACAGGCCCCCAACACAAATCTGGTGACTCGCCCTTGAGTCACTCTGTTGGAGTAGAGATCTTGTTGCGAAGACCTCCCAACTCCACTTGTAACACTGCGACTTTGACGATGCACTGTGTTGTCGCCTGCTTCATTTGCTCGACCAACTGCTCCATCGTTGGCCCTGCACCATCTACCTGTACCTTTTGTTGTATTTCCTGTAGACTAGCCAGTTTTCCTTCAATGGTGGATGTGATCACATATGCTTCGTCTAGAAAAGGCCTCAACCAAGCCTTCAATAATGCTTCCCTGTGTTGTGTTGCGTCCACCTGCTCTTTCAGCGTTTTTGCCTCGTACAGCTTTGCTAGCCTTTAGGTAATGTTGACAGTGCACGCCATTGCTTTAACCTTGTCATATCATTGTTGCAGCTCTCGCGCCTCTGTTTCCAGCCTCTCCACATTGGGATCCTCCTGTAAGCTGGTGACTACTTCGAGCGACTTCTCAAAGAGCACAATGCAATCCTTTACTGTGCTATCTATTGCTCCAATGGCATCCTTAATAGCTACCGTGCGTTGCTCTCTCACTTCTGGCAGAGTCGAAGGTTGGGCCTTCAACACAAGTTCTTTCATCTTAAGGTTCAATTCAAACTCAACCTTTGCCAATTTTGTCCTCGCTTCACGCACTTCGGCAGCAAGCTTCCAAATTCTCACATCCACTAGCTCATCTTCGGGAATGTCCAGTTCTGGGATAGACCTACATGCCTCAGCCACTACCTTGGCCTTGTGCTCATTCTTGTCTATGATGGCCTTAAAGAGATCAATGGAAGAGTTCTTCTATGCAGCCATCTGAGCGTTATTCACCCTTTGCTCACTTATAACATGGAGCGTGCATTGTTCACGGGCCCCAGGTTTCGCGATCACACCACCTTGCAAAGTGTGAAGTCCTTCACTTGGAAGCGCGACCAAATTGTGTCTAACCCCTTTGAGGGCGCTAGCAATTGCCTTGTCAGCTTCTGCTTCTATAGTCAACATTCCGTCTGGTAGTGCTATTGCCCAGGGATCCATTATGTGCACCATCCCAGCTGCTTCTAAGGTTCCAGGTGCAAAACTAGTTGATGTTGCACTATTCCGTCCCACACCAGTCTGTACCTGCGACACCTAGATCTATAACTTGTGCAGACCCTTTTGAATGGTGCCCAAGGCCTGTTTTTGTTGCTGCTCAAATTGTTGCAGTAGTTCCATGGTTGCATCCCTCAACGCATCAGCAATGTTGTTCAAATCTCCTTCAGCCAAGGTGATTGGGTCGAGGGAAGTCTTGCTAACCTTGGACTTCTTCCGCAACCCTACTTTCTCTTGTTCCCTAATGCGCTTAATCCTGAATGGAGTATTATATGGGTCCGCTCCTCCCTGCTTTGACTGCTATTCTTCCTCCTCTGTCTCCGGCGAAGGAGATTTCTAACTTCTGTCAGAGCCGTGCTCCTCCTCTTCTTCCTGTCCTCCTGTTTTCTTCGAGGTAGCGTGCTTTGCCATGGATTTATCCTCAGCCTCCTTCTTCCTTTTTGCAGCCAATTGTTCCATCTTTAGTCTGACCTCTTCCTTTTTTCGCTTCACTGCAGAATTGCTACACCCAGTTGTCAAGTTCGAAGCGGTGCGCCAATCTGTTGGCCATCGGTAGAGGATTGTTGCGATCACATCATCTATGGCTAGGTATGGAAGGTCATACCACTTTTGTTCAGGATCCTTCCATGCACACGTAGAGACATGGTGGATGTCTACCTTGAACTCCACATACTCTGTCAGCTGTTTATAAACTGTCAGCCAAAACCGCGGCTTATAGTTGATGGCCATGTGGATATTCATCTCCATCAAGATCCAAAAGACCTTGTTGTCCTTGACCCTTTGGGGGTCCTTTGTAGCCAAGAGTGAAGCGAACTTTGTCGCTTCTGGTAGGTCTTGCGTGACCAATGGAAACTGACTATCCTCTGGTAACTCCCACGTGACCAACACTATGGATAGCAACAACCATGCATAGTGAAACGTTTTGCTTTGATCCTGCACCTCTCTGTAGTTCGTGAAGAACTCGCTGCAGAGGTAGCACGCCCCGTTGAATTGTACACCCTCCATGCACTAGGCCGCTAATGATCTAAAATGGATTTTGGATAGACTCCTAAGTCTAAGTGTTCCTCACTAAGGAAAATGAAAGTCCAAGGAAGTTCCTAGAACTAGCCCCATTGTAGAGATCGTCCCATTTTGAATCTACTGCAACTTGAATGGGAAAAAATGGACTTAGGATGCAGAAGTTATCACAAAATGAAGCTACCCTTTATCCTTTGGAAAAAGGGGAAAAATCCCCTAAAAATGGGTCCTAAAAACCCTCTAAGTCTTCAAAATAAAAAAACTATCGCATAAGGAAAAACCTTACAAAAGGCGGATTACACTATCGGTCCTGAAAACATGAAAAAATGGCCAAAAACAGAGTTATCGGAGGTCAAAGGGATGATGCACAGGAGCCGTCAAATCTGGCCGATCAACGGTCTAGATCCGATCGGCATGTCGCAATTGGCGATGGCATGGGACTTAAGGCGGGACCTCGGACTAAGTAATATTGCGATCGTCGATATTGGCGTCGATGGATCGGCGTCGGCATAGGCCATGCCATATGGAAAGACCTCAGGACTTTGCGATATGCGATTGTGACATGTCACATCACAAAATCGCATCATGACAATACAAAGGAGAGGGGGCCATATATATATGCGACTTGCGATAAAGCTGGACCCGACAGGACTTATTGGCCCAAATATATATATTTTGAGTTCCGTAAAAAGGAGTTTTTTTCAATGTAAATTTGCATTTTCGTTAAATAAACGAAATACGAAGGAAAAACACCCAAGGCGATGCGATACGATCTTGACCATCAGATTGCGAGATCAGATCGACGACTAGGATTAAATCGGCGATTGGCGATAAATGATCCCCGATGCCGATAAAAAGGCCGAACTCGATGGGATTTCAAAGCCTGATTTTATAAAATTTGAAATTCAGAAATTCAGATTTTCCTGTGTAAATGGGTTTTTGACCATTTGGCCATGTGATGATGCGACTGCGATATAATGCCTAATGGTAGACCCGATAAGGATTTTAGGGGCGATTTGATGGAATTTCACATCCAGAATTCGTGCCCGACAGTGTATTTTCCAGAAAGCTCTATGTATTGGGATTTTCTCTATTTTTGGGTTTTCGCCTATGAAATGGCCTCGATTCCTTCTATAACTACTCCTGATCATCATGCCACGCTACAACAAGAATTTTTACAGGAAATGATGCATTTAGAAGCCACAGAGCTGCAGAGCCAGATGACCAGTCGAATAGACAAGGAGTAGGGAAGCCGAAGAGGCACAGAGAGATGATGAAACATAGGGAAACGACTGGGGAAGCCAAAAAGCTGGGAAAATGCCTCAAAGGAGACCAGAGAGCTCAATTGAGGGGCAATTGTAAGTCAGTTGCAGAGCTGAGGGCAGAGAGAGCGAAAAGCGATTGCACAAAGCAGCTGAGGGAGCCCTTGGAGTCACTTGGAGTTCAAGTGAAAAGCCAGAGAGCTGAAGGTTGCAGAAAGCCAAAGCTAGAGCCGAAGAGCCAGAGTTAGAGTGAGAGCTAGAGCCAGAGCCAAGAGCCAGAGCCAAGAGCCAGAGCCAAGAGCCAAAGCTAAGAGCCAGAGCTAGAGTCAGAGCCAGAGCCAGAGCCGAGAGCCAGAGCCAGAAAGCTAAGAGCTTTAGAGCCGAGGATAAAATGGTGTCTAAACCCATTTTTTCTGTGTAAAACAGTGGATTTGAGCCAAGACCTTGTAAAAAGAACTTAGACCATAATCCCAGAGAGCCTAGTTGAGTTGACTAGAGATCACGGAGACGTAGCCCAAGAGTTTTGGGTGAACTCCTAATTAAATTGTTGTTCTGTGTGTTTTGTTTTATTGCTGCATTGTTTATTGTTATACATATGTTGTATCAACATAACAACACAATATTAAAAGCACATAAACGGTTCTAAAACAGACATAAGCATACACCTTATTTTGAAGCACATTATTAATTCCGCATTGGTTAATCATAAGGACTTGGGAATAAATAAGCTTTGGAAGTGGGAGAGGTTCTTGCAAGTTAGACAAGAAGCCTAAGTGCCCCATTCTTAGATTATCTAATGACACTACTGGAACTGACACTTCATCTGCGTGACAATTCCTCATAATATTTCCTGCCAGGATTTGAGCGGCTACCTTGACCGTGGGGTTGGTTATGCTAGTGATGGAGTAGTCGCGTGACTTATTAGTGAGCTTAAATTTATCCTTCATTGCTTCGGCAAGGTCGTGCTCACCTATCTTTCCGCCAAATGCCATGGTCGGATTTTCTCCTGCGTGTGGCAATGGAGTGATCCTATGGATCAGCATGTCAGTGGTCGATATCACCTCCTCGAGCCATAGGCACCCATCGTGCACCAAGCACAACAGCGTCCTGATCACTATCCTCGTTATGGGTGTGTGGCTGTAACGCGATACCCACAACATGTTTAATAGACCAACCTTATCCACCTCTTTGACCCACTTTATTGGCTCTAGCATGATCACACTAGAGTCTTTATAGAAGACGTGGTGCATGAGTTTATCTGTCGCTAAGTGGGGAAAGCACTCCGTATCAAACAAATCCCAATCCTCCAATTTTAAATTCAAAGACGATTTTGTCCGGCAGCAAGGGTGTATGTAGTGTGACCTTGCTTTCATCAATGTCTTTCAGAACCTTTGGCTTGCCTCTGTGCGTTGAAATGTACTTGGGCAGCTTAGAGATGGGGTTGGACCCCTCAACGTCAACATCCTCTGCCGCCATGTCAATGTCTTCCTCATCCATATGGATTTCTTGAACATCCTCTTCAGGCTCCAGGTCAATTACCTTGCCCTTCTCCTGCATAGTGGGCTTTCCCTTCTGTGGGTGCTTTCTGGGTGATGTGCACACTGACTGTGGCGCTTTCTGCTTATCTTTCTTTGTTTTTGGACCCTCTTTTGTCGGCATAGGCCTTGGCCTCGGTGACCTTGGTAATTTAGTCACTTTTTCTAGTACTTCGATGCTTGCAACCTCCGCGACAACTCCCTCTGCTGCCATTGCTACTTCTGGGGCAGTTCCCTCAGCTGCCATTGCTTCTCCAGTGATCGCAGTTTCTGTGGGCACTGACATGATACTTGAAAACAACTCCTGCGTTTCCTTTGGCAACTTCTCAATTGCTAAATTCACTATTAAAGCTTCAAAGTACTCACATTTCATACATGCCTGAGAGCTCAACACCTCAATTCTCAAAATGCCAAGTGTTTTTCGCTAGGTAGCCACCTATAATTTATAGGCATTTTTGAATTCAAATCCGACCGTTCCCCCCAAAATTCATTCATAAATGCTGGATTGGCGGTAGATTTTCACAGATATTTCCCTTAAATTCTGACTTAAATGTTTCCACCCTACTCCATTTAGCCGTTTTCCCACTGTCAATTCATGAACAATGACCTTAACGATCACTTTACGGCTGACCTGCGCGGTCCCTTCTTGGATAGCGCAATGCCCTGCGCATTTCTGCTGACACTGTGACATTCCTCCATTTCACGCAATTCCGCAATCGCTCAACTCCCCAACCTGGGCAGTGTAGTTTATAGTCTCGTGTCTCCTTTTAGCTACCTGGAGCGCTAATATTATGCTTCCATCATGTAGTCATATAGCCAGATCGTCGGTGTATGGCTTCAATCGACTGCCATTCACTCGTCCTGGGAATGGCTCTCCATTCAACTTACCTACTGAACTTCTCGACCATCAGTAATCTCTTTGATGACAAAGGGCCCTAGCCAATGCATCCAAAATTTTCTTGGAAATTTATCAAACTTGTTGTCATATAATAGAACTAAATCATTTATGTTGCAGGTGCGCAGTTTGATGTGCCGATTGTGTCATGCCTTTTCACGCACCTTTTGAACTTGTTGATGGAATCCATATAGAAATCTATCTTCTTCAAGATCTATTAGTTGTGTGAGCCTCTCCTCCAGGGCTCCGTGATCCACCATTCCTAAGAATGCTGCTATGCACAGACTAGGTGCAATGTACTCCATCGACATCACAGCTTCCAAGCCATAAACTAGTCTAAATAAAATTTGTCTAGTCAACTTCTTGCAAATCGTTCTATAATCTCATAGCGCCGCGAGCACACGAACATCCCAGTCGTTTCTTTGAGCATGGCAAACCTTTGTGAGCATGCACTCCAATATTTTATTAAACAATTCCACCATCCCATTAGCTTGCGGATGATATGGCATGCTCTTCTGATGGTAAACATAAACTTCCTCCATCATCGTGCTAATCGACTCATTGAGAAAATGGATACTGCGATCACTCATTTAAATTTTTGGACAACCAAACCTTGTCAGTATGTACTCAAAGATGAATTTGGCTACTGTCGCACTTGTATAGTCCTTCATAGGCTCTACCTCCGCCCATCTGGTTAAGTACTCAGTCACGGTGATGATGAACCGTGCACCCATCTTTTTTCCTGGAGGCTGAATCGGTTCCACAAAGTCAATCGGCCACTTCTCGAAGGGATATAACGATATCTACGGATTCAGTGGTAGATCATCCCTGCGCGAGGGTCTACCAGTCCTTTCGCACACGTCGCATGCCCTATAATACGCTTTTGAATCCTTATGCAAGGTTGGCCACCACAACCCAGCATGTAGAATCTTCTGCGCTGTTGCTTTTCCTGCATAATGACCTCCCGTAGCTCCACCATGAGCCTCAATGAGGATGCTGTTTTGTTCAAACTTTGGCACATAACGTTGCAATATTTCATCTGCTCCCATTTTGTACAAGTGTCCTGTAATGATAGAAAAGTCTATCGTGTGCACCACCAGTTCCTTCTTTTGTTGGCTTGTATATCCTTCTGGAGCCATACCTGTCGTCAGGAAGTGTATAATATCTTCAAAGTGGCTATCCGCGACACGCACTACAAAGAGCTGCACGTGAGGCAGTCCTTCCTCCAAATTAGTAGGCTCTTCTCCAGTTTCAATATGTGATAGATGATCCGGTCCAGCATTAAAGCATCCTAGTTTCACGATAACTTCAAAATCATACTCCTGGAACAACAACAGCCACCTGCATATATTCCCCCCCGACGCAAGCTTATTGACTAGGTATTACAATGCAGAATGGTCTGTATACCTCTTAAAATGTCCACCCAACAGATAATGCCTAAAATTTTGGAGCGCGTACACTATAGCTAATCCTTCATGCTCTGTCGTGGAATAATTTTTCTAAGCTTTAGACAGCTTCCTACTTGCGAATGCTATAGGGTGATCCAAGTCCCCTTCACCAGCCTGTGTCAATACTACTCCCAGTGTAATACATGACGCGTCCACATGCACATGAAATTCTTTCCTCCAATCCGGGAAGACTAGGATGGGCATGGTGACCATTTTCTCCTTTAGCACATCCAAGCTCTTCTGGAATTCTTCATTCCAACAGAACGTAACATCCTTCTTTAGCGTCTTTTTCATCGGCGTGGTGATATGGGCACAACTCCTGATGAATTTATGATAGTATCTCGTATGCCCCAACGTTGCACGCAGCTATTTCACACTCCTTGGCGCCTCCAAACTGATTATGACCACGATCTTTGTTGGGTCTACCATCAAGCCCTGTCTGCATACTACATGGCCCGACAAAATCCTAAAATGGACACAAAATAAACATTTCTTCAAATTGAGCGCGATCTGGTGCCTCTGACATGTATCTAGCATCAAGCGTAGACTTTCCACATGGCGCTTTACCAATCCAAACACTGTCCAATCGTCAAAGTATACCTCCATAAATTTATGAATGAAATCCTTGAACATTGCGATGACTATGTGTGAAAAGATCGTCAACGCATTCTTCAGCCCAAAAGGCATCACCGTATACTGGAAGCATCCCCATTCAGTCAGGAAGGCATCTTACTTCTATATGTGCATTTAGTGAACATCTATATGTTAGGAAGCTAATTCATTTAAACACTCTATCTGTTCTGCTCAATAATTTATTAATGATATTGAACTATTTAATGGTTTAACAATTATGATGTAATGATATTGTAATATCTGAGAAATGGCAAGTTCAAGTGCGCGGACCATCAAGCGGTGGTGAATTCGAACAGCAGCAGGCTGTCTATTGCGAACTTCCTGCATGGTTGCAATAATGCTGAGGCAATTCTTTATCAAACCATGAACACCATTATCAATTATGTTGCAGATATAGAATTTTGAGTGGATGATATTGAAAATCATGAGATTGTACATATTTTGGTTCAATAAAAAATTTGTCGAACTGACAGAAAATGAAAATCAACTCAAAACCTAACAATTTAGTTAGATTGCAGTACACGTGACTGAGGACCAGGCATATTGGTTCAGGTCGAAGTAATCATTGCTGTAAAGTAATTTAATCAGCATAGATCCATCTTAATTATTGATTTAACATAAGTCTAGAGGGATCTAATTTCCTTATGTGAACTCATATTATATATATATATATATTTTGTATAATTGTTTATTTATTTTTTCTCTTTTTAATTTTATTTTTTAGATAAATATGAATAAAATTTCAATTTTGATGATAGAAAAACAAGGTTACAAATTACACTCGGATGTAAAATACTATAAAATGAACATCTCATCTCAATCTTTTAGTTGTTTATCCTCAGCCATTTATTCTTCCCCTCCCTATTATGTCAACCAAAAATAATGAAACTATAACTTTTAAATATGAAATGGATAATTATCATACTTTTTGTCCTATTCGCTGTGTATCCTGGTTGTAATAAATTATGTAACACGGACTTATGGCGATTTTTTTTTCTCTAAGCAACTCGTCTTTACTGCATTTGGCATCTGATTAGTTTAATGGGTTGTAATTTAACGTCAATTTTCAAGACTTTATTGCTCGGCGATATGATTCTTAGTATTTGAGTAATGTAATTTGGTATCCTCTAGAGAGGTCAATTTTTAATTTCTTTTTTAAGTTATCATTCTGGTAGTTTAATGTTTAATTGTAATTTTTAATATAAAAATAGATTTAATAATTATTATTAGAAATTGTTAAATAAATTAGAATTTTAATTTTAATTTTTTTTTAAAATTGGAATTTATAAGAAATATAAATTTATCAGATAAGGTTTTTAAAATAAATTTATAAATTATTTATTTTGAAAAAAAATTATTTATTTAATATTTATTATAATTTTGTTTATACATTTAATGATGATAATGTTGATTAAAGTTTATTAAGATAGATGTGGTCTATTAGACCTCAAAAAAAGAGAGTCTAATTGTCATTCTTCAATATCTGATATATATATTTTTATGAAGCAAAAACAATTAACACTTAATAAATTTATAGATTATTTGTTTTAAAAAACAATTTCGTAGACTTAACAGTCAAATCACCTTGCAGAGGTGGGTCCCTTGTCCCACAAACAAGGGGGTCTCATACACCAATTTGGTGTCTGGCTTGACCATGACCTTAAAATTAGATGATAATAATAATAATCTACTTTTTATTAAAATTTTATTCTCCATCTATAATAAACAATAATATGTGATAAACAATATAGGTTGGTTCAAAACGCGTCGACCTAATTCTTCTTATGTGATTTTTTCCAAAAATGTTTTTATTCAAAATATAGATTATAAAAACTTAAATTCGAATATAAACAATTCGTATAAAATTTCCATCCACTCAACTACTAGATATAAACATTTTCTTACACTGAAAAGAAAATCTTATAGAAAGCTTCTTCAAAATGCATGAAATTTCATAGTAAATGAGTTTAAAACAAATGTTTTATGATTTTATTATATAGTAAATGAGTTGAAAACAATGTTTTATGATTTGATTATATAGTAAATGAATTTAAAACAAATGTTTTATGATTTGATTTTTTTTCCTTTAAAATTTGATTATAAAATAAATTTAAACTATAATTTTAATAGAAATATTATAATTGTAATTTTTTTATTACATTTATTTCATTAAATTATAATATATACATATATATATATTTCCATGTTTAAGCATAAAATATATTTTTATTTTAAAATAATGTTTTTTAATAAAATATTTAGATTTTATTAAGTAAGTTGGTGTATAAACATGCCAAGGTATATTAAAAAGCAAACTGTCACATCAAAAACGCACCTATGTTTTTCTTATTCAAGTTTATATGTTTAGTGAAAATGTTTTTTTTTTTTTTTTGGATAGTTAGGCTACATAATCTAGAGTGTCATTTCATAATTGTTTTTTTTCCTTTAAATTTTCTGAGTGTGATTTCAGAATTTATTTTTGAATTTTAAATTTATAACTTAATAAAATTAAATTTTATAAAATTAATTATTTTATATTTTATAAACAAAAATGATTTATTTAGATATTATTTTCAAGCTAGGTGTTAAAGTAGTGTATGAGGCTATGTTTATGAAGGCATACATACTCTACTCGTCTCATTTTGAACTTGTAATCTCTTAGGAGGAAACACATGCTCTTAATTATTAGATCCACTTAAGCTTTATTATATTGTTAGTCTAAGACTTTTGTGATCCATAATTTAGAAAACAATCTTTTGGATTAATCACATTGTAATGATTGGGTCAACGTTTTGAACCAACTAATGTGGTTCATCCCCAAACTTTTTTATTATTGATTTCTTCATAATAAATTATTCATTCATTTATTATTATATTGATTTATATAATAATTTAAAAATATTATAAATGTTTTTATTACTAGAATAGTATAGTAATTTGGAATATTAGAATCATTTCAAATAATAAATTAATAATAATAATAAATATGTTATTTTAAGAAAAACGAATATAATAATGATGATAATTATTATTATCATAAATATAAGGGAATAACATTAAACCTTAGGATTAATATTAAACCCAAAGGATTAAACCTTAGGGTTGATATTATAAACCATATGAATAAAGGCAAGGGATTGATATTATAAACCCAAAGGACTAATAAACTCAAGTGACTAATAAACCCTAGGGTTAATATTATAAAACCTTAGATTAATATGTGAACCATGGTTTATCAAAATCAACCATGGTCAAGGATGGTCAATGATGGTCCAATGTTGCATTGTGACAAAGATTGTTTCAATGTGAAAATCAACCATGGTCCAACATCGTATTCTGACAAATATTGTCTTGTTATGAAAATCATTCTTGCTCAAGCATGATTATCCATGGTCCAACGTTGCATTGTGACAAGGATTGTCTCAATATGAAAATCAACCATGGTCAACCATGTTTATTTTAGGATTTATAATGCTTATCTTAAGGTTTATATACCTTAATTAGGTTTATATACCTTGGGTTTATAATATTAATCCCATGGGTTTAATATTATTTTGTTGGGTTCATAATCCCTTGGGGTTTTATTATTAATCCCTTGTGTTTATTATTCCCTTGGGATTATAATATATATCCTTTGGGTTTATTAATCTAAGGGCTCATATCCCTAGGTTTTAATATTTTTCCCTTGGGTTTAATTTCCATTAGGTTTATAATCCCTTGGGTTGTTAGTATCTTCTCAATATGAAAATGAACCATGGTGAATGACAGTCAACCATGTTTATTTTAGGGTTTAATATTATTCCCTTGGGTTTATAATACCTTGGAGTTTTAGAATTAATCACATTGTCGACCATGGTCCAACGTGACATTATGATAAAGATTGTTGCAATATGCAAATCAGCCATGGTCAACCATTGTCAACCATGTTATAAAAGTAAACATGATCATCCATGGTCAATCATGGTTTACTATGGTCGAACATCGCATTGTCGCAAAGATTGTGTTGATATGAAAATCAACCATGGTTATTCATGGTCAACCATGGTCCAACGTCACATTGTGACAAGGATTGTATCAATATGAAAATAAACTATGGTCAACCATTTTTATTTTAGTTTCGATAGTATTTATCTTAGAGTTTATATACCTTGGGTTTATAATATTAGTCCCTTAGGTTTAATATTATTCCCCGGGGTTCATAATCCTTTGGGTTTTAGTATTAATCCATTGGGTTTATTATTTCCTTGGCTTTATAATATTAATCCCTTGGGTTTATAATATCAGTCATGGTCAACCATTGTCAATCTTAGCTAACCATGGTCAACCATGGTCAAATGTCGCATTGTGACAATGTCTGTCTCAATATGAAAATCAACCATGGTCAACCATGGTCCAATGTCGCATTGTGACAAATATTTTCTCAATATGAAAACCAATCAATTTTAAGCATGGTCAAGCATGGTCCAACGCCGCATTGTGCTAAACATTTTCTCAATATGAAAATGAATCATGGTCAAGCATGGTCCAACATCACATTGCGATAAGGATTGTCTCAATATTGAAATCAACCACGGTCAACCATGTTTATTTTAGGGTTTATAATATTTATCTTAGGGTTTATATACCGCATGTTTATAATTTTTAGCCCTTGGGTTTATAATATCAATCACATGGGTTTATTATTCCCTTGGGTATAACAATGTAAACTTTAAAACATGAACTATAAACTCAAAATGGGAATTCTGGCCAAAAAACCCCGTAAAAACATAAAAAACAGTGCTAAAAATGAAAAGTGTTGATGCTGGAATAACACTTCTTTTTTTCTAGGGTAAATTTTCAACATGTTTTAAAAATGGCCATGAAAACCAATTTTTTGTGCAAAAATTGTCCAAAAAACACTCTCAAAATGAAGTGTTGATGTTTGAATAACATTTTTTTTTTTCAATGGTAAATTTTGTGCCAAAAACACCCTCAAAACGAAAAGTGTTGACGTTGGGATAACAGATTTTTTTTCAAGGGTAAAATTTCAACATTTCGAAATAATGGCGTAAAATATTTTATCATAACCTCGAAAAACATTAAAATTTAAAAAAAAATAAAAATAAATAAATAAATAAAAATTAAAGCATCGAAAAAACACAAAAAATTAAAAATAAAATAAATAAATAAATTAATTAATTAATTAAATATATACTCAAAACAAAACATAAAATAAAAATAAAAAACAAAAAAAATAAAACATAAAAAAAATCAATCACAAAGATGTAAGAAAAAAAACAAAAATAACCTATAAAAAATAAGAATTAAAAAACTAAAATAAAAATAAAAATTATAAACAAATAAATAGTAAAAAACCCATATTTAAAAAAAAAGGAAAAAAAAAAAAAGAAAAAACAAATATGTAAACCATAAAAAAAATTTGGAAAAAAGAAAAAAGAAAAAATTAAAATAAACTATAAAATTATGTAGGTAAAAATAGAAAAATTAAAAAAACATTAACAAAAAATTAAAAAAAAATTGAAAATTAAAAACAAACTAGATTTTAAAAAATGAAAAATTAAGAAAAAAATTAAAAAGTACTGAAATTAAGATTAAAATGTTGATTACTTAAAAAAAGAAATATAAAAATATATATAAAAAAAAAAGGACAAACAAAAAAAATAAAAAAATGTTAAAAAAAAATTATCTCATAAACCATAAAAGAATTTGGAAATTTAATTAAGTAAAAATAGAAAAAATAAAATAAAATATAACAAAAACTAGGAAAAATAAAAATTAAAAACAAACTAGATTAAAAAAAATAGAAAATTAGCCCCTTTTTTTAAACTAGTAAAATTACTATTAAAAACATTTAAAAAAACAAAAATAAACTCAAATAAAAAAAATTAAAAAAAAAGAAAAGAAAAGAAAAAGAAAATTTTAAAAATATATGTCTTTCCAAATTAAAAAAAAAAATTAAAAAACATTTTAAACTTAAAAAAAATATAAACTTCAAAAAAAATATGTGCTTTCGATTTATTATATATATATATATATATAGATAATTAAACTTTTTTTTAAACAATTTTTTTTTAAATTATTAAAAAATTTTAATTTCTTTTTTTAAACAATTTTGTTTTTATTTAAAAAACAAAAAAAATAAACATTATATTTATATTTTTTATTTTTTTTAAACATCTCTCATTTTTTTATTTAAAAAAAAACAAAGGTTTCTTAAAAAATAAAAAAAAGATGCCTGCCGCCCCCATGGTGGCGCGGCCGTGGGCAGAGGACCTGCGTGCAGGGCCTTCGCCCACAGCCGTGCCACCACCGGGTGACCGACGGGCTATGGGATGATTTTGGGCGGACTGTGTGGCGATTCCGAGAATTGCCCCACAGCGCGCCCGCCGCCTGATGGTGGCACGGCCGTGGGTGGAGGGCCTACGTGCAGGCCCTCCACCCATGGCCGTGCCACCATCGGGCGACTGGCGGGCTGTGGGGCAATTCCCAAGGGCGATGGGCATTTTTTTTTATATTTTTTAAAAAACCATTGTTTTTTTTTTTTTTTAAATAAAAAAATTAAAGATGCTTAAAAAAAAATATTAAATTTTTTTAATAATTTAAAAAAAATTAAAATAAAAACAAAATTGTCTAATAAAAAACTTAAGATATATATCTATCTATATATATATATATATATATATATATATATATATATATATAAAAATATAAACAAAATTTTGTCTTAAAAAAAAATTAATTTAATTTTTTTTATTTCTTTGTTTTTAAATAAAGAATGAAAGTTTAGTTAAAAAAAAATTATTATTTTTTTAAAGATGGAAAACACATTTTTTTTATAAGTTTAAAATGTTTTTAAATTTTTTTTTTTTTAAAGACATTTTTTTAAAATTTCATATTTTTAGTGTTTTAAAATTTCATTTTTTTAAAATTTCAATTCAACAATTTCATATTTTTTTAGTGTTTTGTTTTGTTTTTTACGTTTGAGTTTATTTTTGTTTTTTAGTTTTTAAAAATATTTTTAATATATATATATATATATATATATATATTTTTTTTTTTTTTTTTTTTTTTGAATAAGATTGATTCTATTAAAGATACAAAAATAGTGTTACAAGGAGGCTCCGGCCTCTGCAGAAACTGTAACAGAGAATTAACTAAGCTTTAGCCATCAGTGACTGAAAATTTGGACTGCCCACGCGAGGAAACCAGTCTCAAGAAGGTTTGAGCTGCCCAATCAGGGGAAACCAGCTTATAAAAAAACCAAGTTTGAGAGTTTTCCAGCATAACAGAAAATAACCAAACAAAACCAAATGCCACGTAACAACCATCACATGAAACATCCATCAGAAAAAACTTGATGACACGGAACCTGGAGAAGGAAGAAGAGCCGGCTAGGTGTCAGCAGGTGGCGGTGTCTCCTCCATGAAGCGACACCCTTAAGCATAAGGATCATCCTCGGGCGGTGTCTCCTCCATGATTGGACACCCGTAATCAGATGGGTCATCGTCGGTTTGCTGTTGGCCACTGGTCGTGGCATCCCGCTTCCCAGTGCCGTCTGGAATGCTTGTTCCTGTTGTCTCCTTCCCATGTCCTCCTGGGAATTCACTCATCGGGTTCCTTGCTTCCTGGTTGGGGCGAGCTGCTTCCGGTCTGTTTCGAACCTCCTCCTGCGAGTTGCTCCTATTGTTGTCACCATTCCTGTTCCTAATGTTGCTGGCCTGGACAATATTGCGTTGAGGCTCCTCCCTAAAGGCAATAGAGACTGTGGCAATGATACAGGGGCGGTTCAGGGTGCATCTGAATTGGAATTGAGTGGAGTGTGAGGGGTTCAGCGATGGCTCAGAGCTGGTTTGAGGGTACTGGGTTTCCGCTATATGACTTTGTCTAGCTCTCTGGCCTTGTCCCCTTCCCCTTCCACTACGAGTATTAGGATAACGACCCCTGCTTGGAGCCACAGACGTAGGCGAGGAGGAGTCTGCCTGAGCTGAATTAGATGGGGAGAGCGAGGGCAGGTGTATTTCTCTCCCACGACTGCTTCCCCTGTGGCTTCTCATTCTGTGCCTAAGGCGGGGCATGTTGACAGGGTAGATACCAGTACGCTGGGTGCGGGTAGGAGTTGGAGATGGGGTGGAGCAGCTTGAGAAGGCGGGGGAGTGGGGAATACGAGTGCCAGAGGCAGAATTGAGACCAGAGACAACAAATTGGTAATGGCAGAGCGGGTTATGGGAGAAATGAGCACCTTCAATGAACTCAATGCAGCATAGAAGTTGACAGTGTCTCCCCGAAGCTATTCTGGAGCTCTGCTGTGCCACTGCGGGAAGGCAATTGCAGGCGAGAGGAGGCAGAGCAGGGGGAGGTCGCAGGTTATTCTCCATATTGAGGTCCAGAACCAGAAGTAGGTGGCCTCGGCTCTCTCCCTTCATTAAGGATTTTTGGTAATCATGCTTCATTAAATCACGCTTCATTAAATGACCATAAATGTTGGTGGTGGGCTTTGCGTTGGCAGTGCGGGAGGCCATGTGTCTATAGCACTTGCCCACCCAGAGGATCGTCGCTGTGCAGGCGACATTAATCACCCGCATTCGGGGAAATGTTTTTAATATTAATTTTACTAGTTTTTAATTTTTTTTTTGGTTAATTTTCTATTTTTTTAATCTAGTTTGTTTTTAATTTTAATTTTTTTCCTAGTTTTTGCTAATGTTTTTTTATTTACTTATATATATATATATATATATATATTTTTTTTTTTTTTTTTTTAATTTTGTTTTTTTTTTCCAAATTCTTTTATGGTTTATGAGATAATTTTATTTTTACATTTTTTATTTTTTTTGTTTGTCTTTTTTTTATATATATTTTTATATTTGTTTTTTTTAAGTAATCAACATTTAAAAAAAGAAAAATAAAACAACTTGAAAATTAATCATAATTAAAAAAATAAAATAAAATAAAATTGGACATAATAAATTTTAAAGTGTGACAAATAATTCCTCCAAAGAAAAGGTATGCATCAACACGTTTCAAAATCAGCATGAAAATCACTAATATTTAAAAACAAATATTTATATTTGATACATAAGAAAATTTAAAATGTCAAAAATATGATCCCAACAAAAAGAAGTGTATTTTGCATAACCACTTTTGAAAATCGGGTCACATTTTTACTACCCCTACGAAACGGGTAATTGTATCGGTTATTTAAAGTGCCAAAAACTATTCTCTAAAAAAAATATGTGTGTTCTGCATTGCCCCTTTTCAAAATCGGGTCAATTTTATGCTATCTCTATGAAATGGGCAACAATATCAGTTCCTGTTTCAAAGTTTATGTTGTTGTATATAATATCAATCCTTTAGATTTATTATTCCCTTGACGTCACATTGTGATGAATATTGTCTGAATATGGGAATTAACAATGGTCAACCATGGTCCAATGTTGCATTGTGGCAAAGATTATGTCGATTTAAAAAAAATCATGGTCAAGCATGGTCCAACATCACATTGTGACAAGAATTGTCTCAATAATAGAATCAACCATGGTCAACCATGTTCAACCATGTTTATTTTAGTGTTTATAATATTTATATTAGGTTTTATATTATTAGTCCCTTGGGGTTAACCATGGTGAACCATGTTTTATAAAATCAATTGTGGTCAACTATGGTAAATAATGGTCAACCACGGTCCAACGTCATATTGTGAAAAATATTATCTCAATATGAATCAACCATGGTCCTTCCTCAACGCCCTATTACCTTAGAAGGAAACATTATCTGTAATATGGTAGTCCAAGGCCCCTTTGGATTTCAATTTTCTCCTTAGGCGAGACTATGTTTATGCCATGAAATTTGTCATGTCCACACTATTTCGAGTGATGTCTTTCTTGCATGATGGAAAAATTGTGACTATTGGCCAACTTTCATTCATTCATAGGGGCTTCACTAAGGGAGCAATACCATAACACATGAATTCATATTAGGGGATATATATTGAGGAAAAAGTGACATAATATATCAAACATATAATAGGGTGCAAAGGGTTTTTATATGTTGTGTATAAAAAATGGAGCTCAAATTTAATGAAAAAATTATAAAGGGGTATAAAAAATGTTAATGAAAATGGATACCAAGAATATCTAGTGAAAGTAGGGTTTTTAAATTTGGAAGGTCTATTGAGTTCGTATTGGTAGGGGGTTAAATAAAGTGTTTTTTAGAGGTATTTTCCAATATGTATTCAAATTAAGGGTATTTTTTAGTATGCCACAAACACATGTGCTATGTCATAGGTTCATTGAGTAAATCCCCCGTGCATTCGATCGTCCTGATTTGACTGCCAACCATCCAACTCCCCTAAATGTTCCTAATATGAAAGGGGTATCCCCGTCACCACAAGTTAATTATGTGGCAACTAGTTGATTTTAATATTTGACTAGATCTTGTAAATTTTGATTTCAGTTGTTTTTACTTGATCTCAAAGATGAAAATTTATTTCATCCGCACATATCACATAATCCTCTTCCTTCCTGGTGAACATGTTTCTATCAGTAACCAATATTCTATCTGGGTCCATGATACGAGTTGGCGGAAGAAATGAAGCTCGGGGGAAATGCGCTTATCTCAAGCATAATTTTTCTCTATTTCAAGCTTGTGTAAAAATGAAACCACTCTCAAGCATAGTTTTTCTCTATTTCAAGATTGTGTAAAAAAGAAACCACTCTTAAGCATAATTTTTCTCTATTTCAAGCTTGTGTTAAAAAATGAAACCTATTCTGAGGTTAGTCTTTGTTCCTTCTTGTGCTCATAAATACATGAGAATACATTACCGAGCTTAGTCTTTGTTGCTTCTCGAGCTCATAAATACATGAGAATACATTACCAAGATTAGTATTTGTTCCTTCTCATGCTCGTAAATGCACGAGAATAAGTTATCGAGCATACTTTTATCACTTTTTCGATATTTTTAAAACTCAAGAAAAATGAACCCCCTAGAGTCCTCTTAAACTCTTTTCATACTCCCAAAATATGAAAAGATCGCCAAGTACACTTGTCTCTTTCACATTGGTTAAAGTGAATGAAAGGACATCTACCCAATATAAGTTTACCCCTTTTACGGACTGGGTTGAATATTTAAGAAAAAAAGATTACTTTAGTCAAGCATGACTACAAGAGTTCTCCTGGGTATTTTTTTACACCTTTTCGGGCCCAAGGGACTAAATTTATAAAAAGCAACCTCTCGAAGTTTTATTTTTTCTCTTTTTCAATCTCTCTAAATATGAAAGGGAAGTCGAGTTACCCCTTCGCTGGACTCATAAAACCATAAACAACATAGAAATCGTCAAGCATGACAAGAGCGATTATCTTCATAGAGTAGCATTCCTACAATGGAAATTTGATCTTGGATTTTTACCGGCTTCGTATTCTAGGACCTAAATGCCCTATTATGATCAATGTACTCATGGGATATTATGATGTAGAACTCTATATTTTGACTTATGATATATATGTGTGTGTGATAGTTTCAATGATGTTTTGTTTTGTTGACGATGCTAGACTTGCCAACATTCAAGGGATCTCCCTGATATGAAGTCCCAATTAGACCTCACGTTGTTTGGTGTAGGAGTCCCATCCAGTATAAGGGTTGCCAAATACTTAAAGATTTTCCTTGGCTCTAACTGTCATCACAAGAGAGTGATGCAATGGTATCTTTGAAAAGAGAGGTGAGTGTGCCTGGTGTGTGCACCACAACTGTGTCTTAGTTCTCTTACTGCAAAAGGGGGGAGAAAAGTGAGCCTCTAAGTGAGCGGTAATAGTACCACCCATGAAGAGACACACATGAACTGGAAAATTCTATCCAACATCCAGTGGAGTAGTCCACAGCAGATGTGACAGTTGTTATAACCAATAAAAAGGGAGGATCATCTAACATCGAGTGGAATAGTCCAAAGCGGATGTGACGGTTGTTATAAATGATAAGCAAAGAAAGGTTTTTCTAGTATCCCATGGAATAGTCCACAAGGATGAGACAACAGTAGCAACCATTGCAACACATTCTGAACAAGATAAGCACTAAAATAGCCTAAATAGTTCAACTATCTTAGTACATGTGAAAGAAAACATGAAATACAAACGTTCACAGAATAGTCTTACAAAAATTCATAATTCGTGCATGAAGAACATGCTAGCCTTAAAAGGCTTATGTAATTATGAAAAAGTTCCAAGACACATATTTACATCGTACATCACTAGCCCCAATAGTGGGACATTGGAGTGACTCCTTTCTCCTCAAAGAATTAATTGATCTCTCTAATGCCTTGCGGGAGGAACCAAGGTGAAAAGTCCTTTGCTCACACAATTAGGGGGTATATATAACCAAGGGGTGATACTAACCCCTTGTGACTCTTTGACTACCCTCGTGACCATTCAACTTCCTATGACTTTTCAACTTACATGATTCTTCATATTCATGTGTGTCCATTGGACTTCTGCTTTAAAATACATTTTATTTACAATATACATGGCCCACAATAATGATGTGGCATATAACTCATGACATGACTCGACATGAAACTATTGACATGGATTGGCTTGATGATGTGGCAATGTCAAGCCACTATTTCTGCTGAGTGATATATGTGCTCTTGGATATACTTTCTCTTGTCCTCTGCACAAATGGATGATGTGGGACCTTCAATGATCTTTGGTCTTGGAAGGTGTTTGCACACTTATGTTCCTTTTTCTTGATCTTAGTAGGTTCATTTGCCCGTTCAGCTGTAAGTGAGTCTTCGGACATGCTTCCTCCTTTTTCTCCTTCTTCATCATCCCACCATGATTTGACAATATACTTGTTCCTACAATTCACTCATGACAGGATGACATCAATTTGAAAACTCCCTAGTCTAAGATGATGCATTATTATCCATGAAATGACACCAGGACTAGTGATAAGATGGGAGAGAGGGCCCAGTAGCTGCGAATTGCGTAGTTCTAGGTGACATGGATAGAGGTTGATCATTGAGACTACGCAGAGTGCATCTCAAGCTTGATTGAGGAAATTTTGAGCACAATCCTCACTGGGGAGAAAATTTGCACAGTGGCCACTGGAAGTCAGGATCGTGAAGTTCAATAAGGCAATGGTTGATGCGGGATGAGACCCTGGGAGACAAATCTGTGCAATTTTCAGAGGCAAGGGCGACTGGGAAAATCTGCGTAGTTCTTGAGGTCAATGAGCTCCAACTGAGGGAAGACACTGGGGGACATTTCTGTGCATTTATTGAGGCCAAGGGAGGTTGGATTCTCTACGCATTGGGGGGTTCTAGCAGGAAAGGGGAAAATATTAAGGACTGGAAGTGCGAAGTACGTAGTTCAAGTTAGACTAGGAGGAATTGCTGTGCAATTCTGGGGGTTAAGGAATGTTGTTAAGCTCTGGAATTGTGCAGAGCAACTACCTTGGAGGACAGTGACTGCACACTGTGTAGTTCCAAGCAGGAAGGTCAGATCACTAAGGGTTGAGACTGCATAGTGCGTAGTTTAGTCAGGGTCCAGTGAAGTTGAGTTTTCAGGTCAGGAAAATTTTCGGTAAAATGGCTAAGTGCTGGAGAAATATGGAATTATGATGAACTTGAACTTCTTATGATACACTTAGCATACTTTGGCGACACGAAAACATAGGCCATCAGAGAAAAAAGAAATAATTTCCCTCTGTGTGAATGTCTCATAACAAGAAGTGACAAGTGCGACACTTGACATACACTTTAGGAAGATCGTGACGAAAGTTGTGCGACAATGCTCAAAACATTGTTTATGAGTGCGACAGGTGTTTACATAGCTAGGACAACTCATATACAGAAATATCATCCTTCAAAACCATCCAAAAGGGTTTGCAAGCATGGAAAAACAATCGAACATGCCAAAAGATGAAAGTTGATCCAACAAGAAAAAGGGATCAAAGGACTTTAGGAAATCTCATGAAATGAGCTTAAGTGTTTGCAGAAATCAAGGGAATCACCAAGGAAGGCTTTGTAATTTGAGCTCAAGCCAAAATTTTGGATGGTGTTGCAAGTGCTACAACACTTCACGACACACTGATTGACTTCCAGCTTCTCTGTCTTGGTTAGTTTCTTCTATGTAGGGCCTTGGTTCTTCAGGGAGTATTGATTCATTGTGTAGATTACTTTGGCTTCCCCAGTTATCCCATGGGTAGACATTGTCCCCTCTATACCTTCTTAGTTGCGCACAACATACAATTCAACATAATCACAATGTTTCAAGTTGGGAAGAGTATTTTAGCTCACGAGCTTAAGATTTTTAGAGTATAGTTTTTCATCTTTGGTGCTTCTTCGCTATCAGGAGGCCTGGATAGTATCCTCGCGGAGTCACATAGGGACACAAGCATTAATCCACTTTCAGCACGCTTGGACAGTACCCCAGTGTAGTTTCCTGCTTCATGTCTCTGCGTAGGAAGCCTTTCTATTCTTTTTCCTTTATTTATTTATTTAAAGAGAATTGTGCATCAACACTTATTTATTTTGGGGAAAAAGAGGGATCCTGAGTTATTGAGAGAAGGAGAAGTTGTTCCTTCATAGAAGTATATAAGACCTCTGATTTAAGTTTGCTCGCTTATATTTTTCCCCTTCTCCATTACTACTAATTGCATAGGCTTGAAAACACCAAAGCTAAAAACTGAGTATAGGCATGAAGTTTCTACACTGGAAACAGGTTCATGGTTGGACCAAAACTCTAATTATGGATGGATCATATTTCCTGCCAGAAATTCATCGGCTAAAATATACAACCATCACAAGGAATATAGACAAAAGACTAGCCAAGCGTTGTAGTGTCACAAGAATCTTTGAACTTCAGCCATACACACACTTGGAAGCCACAATGCAGTAAGGAACAACACATATTTACATGAGAAAACAACACAAAACTGAAGGGAAGACATAATCAACAAATAACAAAAGACTATGTACATAGTATGGGGCACAACCCTAGATATTCATTGAAAATATTGTTTTAAGTCTTGTCCATTGATAGGGAGAGAGTAAATATTCCCATCAAGTGATTGAAGACAATACTTCTATTGGATAAGATTTTCGTGGACTGTGTAAGGACCAATCCACATGACCTGAAACTTAGTATGTTTTCCTTTGTCCTGGCGGGCTTTGTCCCACTTCAAGACTAATTCACCCACACTAAAGCTATTATTCTCTGTAGACTTTCTATCAAACAATATCTTGATATGACTTTGGTGAAGTGAGATTTTTTTTTTCTTTTAGCCTTTCTTCCTATAGCTTGTGCAAAGTGTCTAGCCTCTGCTGAACTAGAAGACATGGCTTGCCCTGGGATTCTTGGGAAAATTGGAGAGTGGGCAAGTAGATATTAAGTGGGAGGATGGCCTCTTTTCCGTACACTATGAAGTAAGGGGAGGTGTTTAGAGAAGGCTTAGGCGTGAATCAGTCAGCCCATAAGGAATTCACGAAAGCAGAGTGTCAGTTTTGTTTTTCAGAGAATATGGCCTTTTTGATGATATGGATGACGTTCTTATTTGTGGATTCAAAAATATCATTTCCCTATGGATAATAATTAGTAGAATTTTTCAATTTCATGCCATTTTCTAATGCAAAATCATAAAGCTTTAATGAGGAAAAGTATGTTACATTATAAAAACAAGTGACGTAGGAACTCCGAACCTAGAGATGATATTCTATTGTAGAAGGTTGATGACTACTTGATCATTCACTTGTTTTAGTGGAACTACATCTGTCCACCACATGAAGTAATCTATAGTAGTTAAGATGTAGCGTTGTTGCTTCGATGAGTGGGTGAAATTTTCCCCAATGATATCCAAGCCCCACTGTTGGAAAGGTTCTTCTATTGTAACGAGTTGCAGTGGGGCTGCTGACCTTTGATTTCTTCCTGCACACCTTTGACAAACCAAACACTTGTGAGCATAGGCATGAGCATCCTTGAATAATGGAGGCCAATAGAAACTAACCTGCATGACCTTGTGTGGTGTAGATTTTCCTGCGAAGTTTCCCCCGGCTAGTCCATCGTGGAGATCACGTAACACCTTTTTTGAATCATGTGCCTCCAAAAACCTGAGCAATATCCCATTGTCGGCCGGATGAGTCGTTCTTGCGGACAAGACCGACCTCCCTAGTATCTAATGATATCTAGCGACAAGCAAACCAAACAAATTCTATCTTTCTCTAAATACGCAATTTATAAATAAAGGCAAACAAGTGTTTTAGGCCTACCTTGGGTCCAATGCAAGTTTGTGGAAGCCTCGCTCTGTTGAATCAAATGAGCTCCCTTGTAGAGAATCTGCAAACACAAACAAGCATACACATTAAATAGCACCTGAAAATCCAATATAATAAAGCATACTTATCATGATGATCAAGGAATTCATGAAACAAATCACATAAGACAATTTGTTGAGAAAAATGAATCTGATTGTATTAATTTTAATCAAAGAAAAACTTTACAACCTGTGCCTTGATGTTGTACAAGCTCCTCCCAGGGTCCAGCAAGAAATCTCCTCTACTTTGACAAGTTTCACTCTCTTCCCAATGAAGCCAAAAGGTATGTAATCTCTCCTCTCAAGCTTAACTAGGAAGTCTCAATTCCAATAGCGTTTACCCTAAAAAAATTTCAGCTTCTAACCTCCCTAGCAACTAGCCCAATGCCTTAATTTATAGTGCAATGGAGGGAAGTTACTAGGTCCACATTCAAAGGGATAAAGCCCTCCTTCAAAGGGATAAGCTCCTCTCATCAAGGGATTAGCTCCTTCAGTTTTGGGATGCATGAACCACCTAGGAGCGAACCATCCACGTCAAGATTCCTTCTAGAATCATCTAGAATTAACCCAAAGTGAGTTTTTAAGAATAAACTTGCACCTTTTTTACTTTCACAAGGGTCCACACCCACTCCTTTAGAGACAGAGCGGGCAGGTCCGCAGGTAACATGAACAGGGGGTGCGGGACCGCAGGCAACAGTGAGAGAAAGTGCGGAACCAGAGCTTTATTGATTTTTAAGGTCTTTCTCTCATTTTCAAAGCTTGACATGAAGAGCTGAGGTTTGAGACTTGCTAAGGAGGACAATATGAATGATGATAGACCCATACTGACTGCAAATAGTCATGGTGACAATATTTTGTGTAACAGATTGTGCCCTAAAGTGCGAAGTCTGTAGTAGATGAGGATTTCATTTATCATCTAAGAAGAGTGAAGTACTTTATCATTTCGAGGATCATCTTGTGGAGAGCCTGGTTGGAACCTGTAAAAAAATTCAATGCAATATATATATATATATATATATGAGATCATATCATCGCTGAGGTAGGCATTCCCATACTCAGATCAAAACTGACTAGAAAACTAACTACTGCTCTGATATAGGAATGATCTTGTAATACATCACAAGTATAGACACATGTAGACACAGTATGGACGCAACCATCTATTTATGAATAGTCTACTGTATAATGAATACAAAATTCCTCGCAGCCTGGATGGTGGAAACTAGATCCAGGGTCTTGATTTCTACTTCCTGAAATAGTACGATTCTATCCATGTGAATGAATGTGTCGAAGTTGAACATGGTAGAAACCACTTGATTACTAGTCAATGATGTAAATTGTTAACAAGTGTGAGAGAAACCACCAGTAATGTCAATGGCTCTCAAAGTACTCAGTACAATCCATGAGATGTGAATAGATGTGTTGATGTCGAACATGTCACGGAATCCTTTGATCAAAGGTCAATGATGCAACCTATCGTCGAAGGCGAGAAACCTGCCATTGAGGCATGCAGATCCCAAGGTACTGACGATTTCTAGATCATCTTTCTAGATAATGAGCTGAAGTCGATAGAAAGCGATCCGTCGTAGGCAAGCCCACAACACAAAATCATAGATCAAGTTTGAAGAAATTTAGTTGCAAGGACTGACTCAGGGATGGTCAAGATGGATGAAAAATATTTTGCAGATGAATGGTTTATTTTCACTGACCTCTTGAACACATAACGACACAATAGATGGTTTGGTGACAATTGACCCAAAGTTAATACCCAGAAACCGATTGAAGACTTTCAATATGGTTTGATCAACTGTTAGGCAAAGGATTTCCAAACCCAGGTGAATACAAGTGTCGTGTTCAAGAGTGGTTACAAAGTATGACAAACAGGTTCATTTTTCTCTCTTTTCCCCCACCATTTCTGGCAAGTACCTCTTTATTTTTGACAAGCTTGAGGAGGATAACATTTGCTTGATTATAAGCTCATCCTTCGGATGAGTCCAACTTAGTTTAAATTTGAACCCTAAGAAGGAGTGGTCCGTTCCTGTTTTTAATTGAACAGGTCCTTTACTGTTAAATTTTAACGAGTCTAGTATAGGAGAAACTCGACGTTTTTCAATTTTAGAGAGTCTGAAAAAACTTAAGAAAACTCCATGGTTGTCCTTTTCCTAAATTTGTGTCTCCCAAGCCCAAAAAAGTATAAAATAATACTTGAGAGAATTGCTTGACCATTACGATCAAGGAGTACTTTTCATAATTAGTGTCTCTGATCTGAAAAAGTAAAACAGCGATCAATGACACGTCGTTTTATAACCAATATCGAATTTGAAACGACAAAAATTCGGCAATCTTTTCATTTTTTTACGGTCAGAAAAGAGTTGTAAGTGGACCGTCTTTTTAGATCCATTTTAACGAGCTTAAAATTTTCATGTTTTAGGGTCAGAAAAGAGCTTAAAGGTGACTCTAATGTTTTTATATCAAAAATGACCAACTTTGCCTGAAAAATCCGTTATCTTGCACAAAAACTCAAACATTACTCATACCTGTTTAAAATGGATAAAAATGCTTCAAAAGTTACCTCCTTAAAGTGAAAAATAAACAAATTAAAAACTCATTTATTCAAAAAAACTTATAAAAGGGGCTTTTGTAAATTCATTTTTACCGTTTGACTTCAGAGTGAGAAAAGAGAGCTTTTGGTCAAAAACTTCCCGTGAAGATTGCGAAAAATCCGTCCGTTGGAATCAAACTTCGTCTCCTCCAGGTAATCCACATCATCCTACTCTTTCATTTCATCCATTTCAATTTTTTTTTTAGGCTTTGATTTCATTTTTTAAGGAATTTTTAGGTTAAAAACCCACTCGCAGGGGTTCGCAGGCATAGCATAGGTAACTTGCGGACCCCGACTTTTTCGTAAAAGGAAAAAAGTCAGGGGTCCACACCTGCTGTGAAGGCAAAGTGCGGACCCATGCACTGTCTCTAACAGAGAGGGTGCGGTCCCCGCAGCAAAGGTTTTTAAACCTAAATTCCTCAAATTCCACCCAAAAATTTTGCTTTTAGATATTCTAATTTGCCTTTTTATTGAATGTAGGGTATACATCATGCTTGATTGGCGAGAACGGGAGCATGAGGATGTATATCTTGCCGCGATTAATCATCAACCTTTGATTGATGCATTGAAGGCACGTGGCTTATACAAATTCTGGGCCATACCTGGCATGAGGGCCTAGGTGGACTTTTTGCAGTGGCTGTTAGACAGATGGAACATACAGGACCAGTGCTTCTTTATTGGTGGTCACTAGCTCGAAATGGAGCCGGAAGACATTTACTTTTTGACTGGTTTGCCTAAGAGAGGTGAACACTTGACTCTATTCGAGACTAGGCCAGGTGGCCAGTCTGTCGATAGCCTTCGGCTAGAGTTTTGCAACGACCAGACTAGAGACAAAGGGATAGATATCAAAACCATATCCCTTCCTAAATTGAAAGTGATCACGTTTACTATTACTAGGCTCTGCGGAAGCACAACACTACATATAGCCACTAGATCCCAAATGCGGATGGTAGTAGACTGCTTTCGAGGCACCATCTTCAACTGGTGCGATGCTGTGTTGGCTAATATAAAAGGCCAACTGACTAGAGAAAAGAATAGACAACTGAAGACCTTTGGATATGGTGCTTTAGTTGTGAGCTTTGGTCTGGAGAGGGTTCCAATGTTGGTCCCACAGCATCTCACTATTGGAGCTGGACTTCCCTGAGAGACCAAAATGATGTGTTGGGTTGCAGTTATGGCCTGTCATCCTGAGGAGGGGACAAAAGTCGTTCGATTCACTCCTGAGTATTTCCATTGGTTGGAGAACCAAGTTTTTGCTATTCAGGACTTTCCTTATGCTGGGGTAGATTATCGTGGTGACCCAGACATGGCTCTTCCACCAGGAGAGCAATGGGATGACTCAGGTAAAATCATTTTCAACATTTTCTAATTTAATTTTTTTTTGTTTTATCTCGTCCCAAAATTGATAGTAAAAGTTTTAAATGCAGATGTTGGTCCACGGCGACCAGCCACTCTCTGGACCTATGAGAGGAAACAACCAGCTGCAGCAGCACCAGCCCCACAGGACGAATCTACAGAGACCTTGGCCGAATTGGAGAGTCATCTAGAGCGTTTGACAGCAGACATTCCGGAGACCAGCATAGATGACATTCCTCTTAGGCTACAACGCTATGTGATTGGGGTCCCAGGACCTTTCAGGAGGTTCCTTTGTAAGGTGGCCCGTACAATGGTTTCTTATCGTGATCATCACCAGTGATAGGATGATCGCCTGTTGTAGACTCATATGACATTTTTTGCTTTTTGTACTATCATTTTTGCCGATCATAAGGTGTTTTTCAACCTATGATCGAAGATGATGTATATTTGACACACTTCTATGCTATACTATATCACTATTACTGGCTTATCTTGTAAAACATGTTATGGAATGTTTTTAAATTTACTTGTATGATTATTGCAAATGTCTACTTAACATTCGAGAAGAAATTGCATCTGCTAATGTATTTAAATATCTTGGAATACGCTGATATTCAATATAGTCAAATTCACGTTCCAAGAGACGAAATCTCAAAAATAATCTCAATAACACTGGATTTCTAATGGCATATACTCTATTAAGCTGTAATACAACGAGTTCATAATCTAACCTCACTATCAAACTCCAAATCCCAAATGAAATAGATTAAGATAATAACTCAATCACTGCACTATACTCGGCAATGTTGTTCATTGTTTGACCGAGGCTTACCCCATGCATAGATACCAACTCGTCAGAGGGCGAATAAATAACCCAAGCTGTGGAAGAAATGTTCTGTGTATTACGACAAGCACCATCAGCAAAACCAATGTATGTTTGGAGAGGCATCGACATCTGTAATATCAAGAGTAAAATCAAGATAAGCAGGAATAATGACAAAAAACACTCTCTAAGCTAAGCACACTTTTTAATCTAAAACACACCAACTAGAAAGAAAACTAAACCTAACTAAAAATCTTCACACCCAGATTTAAGCATAATACCTCTTCAGGTAAAGACCATTTCTGAGTTTACCTAAAGAGACCCCGTCAAAGTCTACCAATTCATAGGCCCTTTTGCCAGCTTTCGCTTAACAACATAAGGACCATGCCACATGGGTACAAATTTTCTAGCACCTAATTTATCGTTTGCTTGATCGTACAATAAGACTAGGTCCCCTTCCGAAAAATTACAAGGGGTAACATTTCGATCATACTGAGCTTTAATACATTTGGCATGAGTTTCGATTGCTAATGCAACATCACGTTGATTCTCATCTAGCTGAGCCAAGTATAACAAATGTTTTTCCTCTTTGGAAGTTGTTGGAAGTAATTCGATGGCCATTTGCAATGACGAGATTTCACATTCAATGGGTAACATAGCTTCCAGACCATAAACTAGTTGGAAAGGAGTGAAGCCAGTTGACGTTTTTACTGAGGTTCGATACGCCCAAAGCGCTAAAAATAGCATGTTATGCCAATTCGACCTATGAATCCCAATGATTGGTCAGATCATGATGACTAGAACTTTGTTGATGGCTTCAACCAGACTATTAGCTTGTGGATAATATGGAGTTGAACTATCGTGACACAGGCCAAGTTGGTCTGTAAGTTCAGTCATCATAATGTTTCAAAAATGACGCCCATGATCAGTGATAATCACTTGTGGAACACCAAACCTAGCAATTATATGATTGAACATGAAAATCGCAGCAGTTTTGCCGCCTGCCTCAAATGTAGGCATCGCCTCGGCCCACTTGGTAAAATAATTTACCGCAAGGATGATATACGCATGCCCCCCAGCCGAGTGAGGGTTACATGTAATAAAATCGATACCCCATTTCGCAAAAGGACCGACGGCAATTATAGGGTGCAGAGGAGCAGGCGGAGCGTGCATATTTAGATAAAAAATTTGGCAGCTGTGGCATTTTCCGACCGCGTTAATACAATCTTTAAACAAAGATGGCTAGAAATAGCCAGCGCGCAATATCTTTTGGGCTGTGGCAAACCCAGACATATGACCGCCACATGCTCCAGAGTGACAGTCATTTAGAACCCTTTCAGCTTCCTCATGAGTTAAACAACGTTGGAAAACAGAGTCCGCCCCATGACGATAAAGTGTATCTCCAATAATTTTGAATTGTTGGGACTGGAATCGTATTTTTCGACGTTCTGACCTTGAAATTTCTGGCCGAAAGGATTGGGTTTGGAGATAAACTATGACATCCCCATACCATGGATCTAAAGTGCTGATTAGAAACAAGGATTCATTCGCAATGGGCTCCTCCACCACAATTTCCATGTCAGCACACGGGAAGTCACACATCAAGTCCGCAAAAACTAAAGATTTCTTCGACTTAGACTTTTCAAATTCCAAGTCGAACTCCTGCAGGACCACAATCCATTTGGAGTACTTGCCCCCTAGCAATTGTTTGGTCAAAATATAGATCATAGGGTTGCAATCAGAAATTACCGTAGTTTTGCGTAGTAAAATGTAATGACGAAAACGTTGGACAACTTGAACAGTTTCCAATGCCAATTTCTCCACATGTGAATATTTTAGCTCAGTTGGATTTAAAATTCAACTAAGGTAATATATCACATGTTCACTACCGAATTCATCTTCCTGAACTAACACCATTCCAATAGTGGAATGCAAGGCGGAGAGATATAAGAAGTAGTCCTGGTTGTAGTTGAGAAGATGCAGTAATGGTGCATGGGTCAACGCGTGTTTTAGTGCATCAAAAGATTTGTCAGCTATCTCATCCCAAAAGAATGGAGTATTCTGTTTCAACAACCGGGTAAAACCCTTTGTGATCTCGGTGTAGTTAGGAATGAATCGTCGTAAAAAGTTTGCTTTCCCCTGCAAACTTTGGAGTTGGCGAAGACTCGAAGGAGGAGGCAATTTGACAATAGCTTCAACCTTCGAGGGATCGACACGGATGCCAGCTTTCGAAACAACAAACCCCAGTAACCAACCCGTTTCTATACAGAAAACACACTTGTGTGGATTCAACCTAATTCGATAATGCCTACAGCTCATAAAGATTGCTCGTAAATGGATGAGATGATCAGCTCGATGTAATGAATGAGCAGGTAAATCATCGAGATAGGGTTGCACAATGTGCTTGATATCATGAAACGCATAAGACATGGCTCTTTGAAAAGTTGCCCCGGCGTTCTTGAGCCCAAAAGGTAATTTGCAATAAGCAAATGTCCCCCATGGACAAATGAAAGCCATTTTTGGTTGATCAGCAGGTAGAATATTTATTTGATTGTATCCGGAAAAACCATCCATGAAGGAGAATATTTCACTGTCGGCACAATCATCAATATTTGATCAATATAGGGGGTTGGGTAATTGTCTTTTGGACAGGATCGATTAATATCCCGATAATCGATACATATTCTTATTGTTCCTTGCTTTTTGTTAACAGGAAAAATATTCGATACCCAATCCGTTAATGGAATTGGATAAATGAAACCTGCTTTAAGTAATTTTTCAACTTCTGCTTTAATAGCAGCAGCATTTCGCGGGTGGATCTGACACAAACGTTGCCGGATGGGTTTAGCATCCGGGCAAGTTTTGATTTCATGAACAACAATTGCTAGGTCAATTCCTTGCATTTCCTCATATGACCAGGCAAACACGTCGCGAAATTCTTGAAATAGGGCCTTATATGTTTGAATTTCATTTTTTGTACAAGAGGCACCTATATGAATGTTTTCAACAATTCCAGGTTTAACCGAAATATCAATAGGAATAGTTCGAGAAATGTTTCCCAAATTTAACTCAGAATCAGGAATTTTCATTGGATTCTGAGGTTCCTTGACATATTCAGTCGTAAAAATAGAAGAAAAATAATTTTCAAAGCGATCAATCTCAGGTAAAAATGAAGATCTATGATGAAGATCCTCCCATGGTAAATCATTGACACATAGGATTTCATGAATTTGCTCATCAGTGTGAACAAGTTCGGAAAACGTTGTTGAATCCGAGTTCGATGTTGAAAGTGATTCTTCATGGACCACATTCATTAAGTCAATTTCGGTTGAAAAAGAGTCGGAAAACGACTACACGGCCTGATACGCAATTTCATATGGACTCAAAGGCATAACATCACCAAATGAATCTATCTCAGATTCAGAAGGTACGATCCAAGGATCATCATAAACAATAGTGTCTGACGAAATCATATGAATGGTTGCAGTAGAAGACGATGCATTGATAGGAGGAAAAGGAAAAGTTCCTAGTAAACCAGAATCTTTAACTAGTCCCACTCCAACATCCTTATAAGGGATAGTTGTTTTTCCGACATGCTGAATACTTTCAGAAGAGGCTGGGTCAGATGAAAAGTAAGTTAGCTGGTCTATAGTTACAATCTTTCCATTATGAGGGAACTTTATAAGCTAGAAGACCGATGAAACAACAACTGTCATAGCGTAAGACCAACTACGACCCAAAAGAAGGTTGTAATCTAAAGGGGCATCAACCACCTCCACATCTAGATTAATAGTTTTGCCTTCAACCCCTATAGGTAAATCCTGTAGAATGCCAAAAGGATGGAACCCATGGCCATCAAAGGCCTTTAGAATCATCGGGGATTGATTAAGCATGGGAGAACCAAGGGATCTCCAACACTGGATCGACATAATACACGTTGAGGCTCCCTCATCAATCACAGTCCTATAACAAGGTCTGTTTTTGACTAACACTGGAATCTGGAAAGCCATTTGATGAGGTAAGCGAGGTGTACTATTTTCTAGATCGAAAATTATAAGGTTCGAGTCCTGAACGTCAACAGCTCCTATAGCCGACAATAGTAATTTACGCTGTGTTGGACATGATTGCAACACTTCCAAAGCCATTTCTGAAGGTGAAATAGCCAAATCTTCAACAATGTTATAGTTCTGAGCCACTCTCGCATGTGGATTGAAAGCTGACTTTCGAAGTATAACCTTGGCGGGCTGTTTGATTACTAAGTATGGGTTAGGTTTCTCGATCTGTAGTGGATCGGAACAGGGAGTTGAAGTTGATGGGTTCGAATGAGAAGATTATGCTTCCTTACCATTGGTGGGACCCAGTATTGTAGCAATAATGCTACAACTCCTGGAACTCCCTTATTTAATTTTATCAACCCGGTAGTTCGTAACAAACTTGGAAGCGACGGTGCTGTATGCACAAGTACTAGCTCTTGCCGCAGCTGTCACTTGGTCAGCTGGCACAAGTCCGCTAGGAGCTTAAGCCAACTTCTATGAGCTCTTAGAAGAAGCTTTTTAATTGATGGATGAAATCTAACTTGAAGGAAGCTAATCTACTTGCGAAAAGAGATTGAAAAACTAAAGGAAAACGCAAACCCTAGCAAACCCTAATTCTACCAGCTAGTCCTACTGACGCAAAGGAGAGCATGCAAACTATGGATAGAGATTCCATTACTTTTATGAAGGTAAAATGCATGTGTCTAGACTACCTCTATCTGGAGAAAACATCTTTTTGTATTTTTGAATAAGTTGTTAGAGTTATCATGCATGTGCTTTTAACTATTTTTTTACTGTGCAGAGGTAGATCAAGGAGGAGAAATGCTTGGAAAAGGTTGAGAAGGTTCAGAGAGGGTCTAAGGAGTCCCTAACACCCTTCCAGAGAGTTTCACAAAGTTTGGCTATCAAGAAACGTCATTCGTGAGCTTCTACAGAAGTCTGCAGGGGTTCTACAGGATGTTTAGGATTTCTACATGATGTTCTGTAATTTTTCTACAGGATGTTTAAAAATTGGATTTTGGAGGATGGGTGAGTGAGGTAAGGTGCATGAATGGATAGGGAGGCAGGGTAGGGGCTTGAAATGACCCAAGGACTGATGGATAGAGTTGAGGAGAAGGTGGGGATGGCTGGACTTGTTCCAAGAAGACTGAAGTAATGCTGCACAAAAGGTAGGGTTATGAGGGCAGTATGGCAACATGAGGCAAGAAACCAAGTTAGGAGATGGAGAAGATGGGTTTGAGGGAGTCTGGGTAGACAGAGAAGTGGTACAAGTGCTCTGCAATTTGTGTTTCCAACTGAACCAACAAAGACATGCAAGAAAACAAAGATCTAGTTATGCTACCCTAATATGATCTAGCTAACAGTAACAAGAATGGACAACAACTTTATTTGCAAGGAAACCATGTATTAACTATGCAATGAAGCATTCAAAGATCTGAACATGTAACCAACTTCTGCAAATGAAAACCAAACACTAATGATTGCATGGCAAAGCAAAGTCAGTGTTTTTGTGGGCAGCATAGTCATCCTAGTTCCAGCCCCTGATCCAATAAGGATGAGGCGAAACAGAGAGTTTTGTTGACCCTTTTCTCAGAGCCTTTTTCTGTTATTATCCTACCAACTAGATCTGAACATGAAAATCCTTTTTTTACCATAAAAAGCAATCTAAATAACAAAGCAAAATTTAAATCTAAATAGCAGATTTTATTCTAAGAATGCAGCAAAAACACATAAAGATAAACAAAGGAGGTACTGGGCACTTGAGATGGGCCCAACCCCAAGAGCTACAGCCTCCTAAGAGAGATTTAGAGCTGGTGCAAAGCTGGATTCATCTTTATTGATCAAAAGAAATGTTACATTCCAAAAACTGTCCACAAGGAGAACTTGAAAAATGTGCTGAAAGCAAAGCTAATCTACTGCCTAAAAATCGAACTACAAACTGACTACAAAATGAATACAAAAATGACTACAAAGTGACTAACTGAAATGAGGCCCTAAGCCCTCTTATTTATACAAATTGAGGACCCCAACAGTCCTCCTAAACTTTAGGGACTCGGCTGCCCAAGACTTGTAGTTAACAGTAGTCCTACTTGACTTGCTTGGCTGCCCTTGTGCTAATTGATTTGGTGGCCCTTGAACTCCGAGCTGATGGTGGAGAATTTGAGGTAAGGCCCATAAATGAAGGGGACACCTTCCTACAAATCCTCTCCCTTGTTCTCCCACGAATTTGGCTGCCAAGTGCTCATTAAAACCTTCAATTTTGTCTCCAAATTGACCAAAAAGGCTACACAAAACACACATTAGACTTGTTGGCATAATGACTAACCCAATTCACTCTATTAGCATAAATATAATCAAAAAAATACAATAAACTAATGAGAATGGTGGATTAAGTCGAATTAGGAGGTTGAATGAGCCCAAATAATTATCCATTTTTGGGGCTCATCATCACCCCCCTACTGAAAATGTTGCTCATCCTCTAAGCAACCAATCTATCTCCTCATCTTTGATGGCCCTGGTGGCCTCCTTGTCATCCCAAGCTTCTGAAGTTATTTCCTCTTCTCGGTCATGAAACCATGCTTTTCTCTCTGCTTCTTCCCACTGCGTGCTTCTTTTCCTAGAGAATTCTCAGCCTTGGTGTGATTGTGCAAGATTCAATCATATGAAAGGAGATGAAACCAGTGGAGGATGGAAGAAAAGAGTGGTTGCATGCCTCCTAAACTGACTTCAAGCTTCAAATCCCTCTTCATAATCAATTCTGGCCTGCCCAACGGCTCTACAAGATGTTTCTGGTAAAAATACAGAACTTCCTGTACAAAGTCCTGTAGCTTCCTGTAGAACAGTTTTCTGACTTCCTGTAGAAACTGTTTTGGTCTGTTTCGCTAGATGTGGCTTTCCTTTAATTTATGTTTGGTTGCCTTGGTTGTTCCCTCCTTTGTTTGGACTTTTTCAGTCCTCTCTGCTCCATCCTCAAGTATCAAACTTGAAAATTTGAGAAATGTATGCAAATTTGACTCCATTTCAGCTACCTGTTCATCAAGGTAAATTAAGAAGCTCTGATATGAGTCAATCCCTTTGAAAATTGCATGGAAGTAATCATCTTCGATCTTCTCTCTTTTTGCCAAAAGGCCCTTGGTGTCTACTTTCTGATTTATCTTGTTGCCGTTTTCACCAGCAACATTTACAGTAGTTCTTAGAACTTCATCCATATTAGTATCCTTGCTACCTAGATCCAAACTGAAATGTTATACTAAATTTTTTGGCACAAGATGCAACTTCTTTGGAAGAGACAACTCTGACTGGTTCCTTAGTCTCTTTTTCAATATCCATGTCAAAACGTGTAGACATTATGGTTTCAATTAATTGGGTTTCCTTTACTAAGATTGCCTCACCAAGCTTTGTCGAAAGCTCATCAAGAAGCTCCACATGGTTTTTTACAATTCTCCAAAGCTTGCAGCACTTTCTTTTTTTCCCCAGAAGCATTTCTCTTGCAGAAGATTCCTTGCCAGCCTTTACACTAGCAGCAGCTTGGAGTTTAAGTTTGTCCACAGCTTCTGTTAACCTCATAAATTGAGATCTTGCATGGTTTGCTCTTTCAGAACTGCAAACTCGATGAAGAAAAGTCCACGCTTCTCTGCTTCGGAAGGATATGCCATACTTCCTATAGAACTTCTTCTTGTAGAACTCTGGCCGGCTTCTGTAGGATGTCTCTGCGCCTTTGAATGATCTTGGTATGCGAGAGAATTTTGAACAGGCCGAAAACTTGGCGAAGGACGTCGGTTTAACAGAATTCAGAGGCAGAGGAGTCAACCAAAGAGGTTTGCAAGTGTAAATGAACAACAGTTAACGTGAGTCTTCAGCCGAGCATTCCTTTAATTACTGCGTGATTTGTGGTGAGGTGGCAAAGACGTGTGTTGTCTTCATTTGAACTATAGTGATGTTATAAACTGTATGTTCTCCTCTATCTATTAATTATTTGACGTCCTGTGCACTGGAGTTCAACAGATCTACCACTAACTGTGTTTTTCAAATTTCTCATGAATGACCATACACATATGCTGCGTGATTTTTCCTTGAGCGCTAGAGAATTGGATATCAAGTTAACCTTGCTATATTCGTGGCTTAATTTCACCATTCCATTCATTCATGCATTTCTTTAATTAGATTCATGCAATAGAGGAATAGGTTTTAGTCACGTACCTGAAGTCAAATGGCTGCTGTGAAGTGCTTTTTGCTGCTGCATGCTCATATTCTGCTGCTGCATGCCTGGATCCTTTGGTTGCATGAGGGCTTGGCTGATGATTTTTGGTTGTTTTTCCTTGTGCAGGTGTCCTCTGACCAGATCTAAGCTGCAGGCATTTGTTTCCACATTCAAATCTGCACCTTCAAGTTGCTGCTGCTGAATTTTCACCGGACCAGAACTTGTTTTCGCCATTGCTCCCAAACGGTAAACCAAATCGATCTTAAAATTTTCGAGCATGTTCCTATCATCATGATGCACCTCCCATATCAAAATCGTGATCAATGGATGCATATATTTTGAGAAAAATAGAAAATGGCTGAAGATTTCAGAGATCAATTTCTCGGAAACCGTGCATCGGAATCGGCTGAAACTGCTTGGGTAGGTTACTATCACCCATATGCATCTCCGTATGAAACAGGTTTTGAAACGGATGTACGGATATGGAGAAAATGCAAAAATGGCTGATGGTGATGGAGGATGATTTCTTGGAAACCGTGCACCGGAATTGGCTGAAACTGCTCAAGCATGTTGCCATCACCCCGGTACAATTCCTCGTAAAATGGTTTTTCAAATGGATGCATGGTTTTCAAGTTATGGAAGAAACAAATTCTGTTCTAGGTATTTTTGCTTCAAGGCATTTTGCAGTTTTGTTGCATGGTATGAAAATTGAACTTGGGCTGTGATGCAGGTATGGAGATGATGGAGGAGGAGTTTTAAGATTGCAGGAGGACTTCTGAACCCTTGAGGAAGCTACCATGTTCGCCAAACCGCCTTTTTGAAATCCATTTCTAGCTTCCTACAATTTCTACAGGAACTTCCTGTAGAAGCACAATGAAGAAGCACAACGAGGTGGAGAAGATGATGGAAATGGGTGAGGAATGGGAACATGGATGCTTCAGGCATAACCAATGGATTCCAAGCTTTAGACCCCCTTCCAAAATCGAATCTGGCTCGCTTGAAGGTTCTACAGGATGTTTCCTGTAGAAATATAGAACTTCCTCTAGAAGGCACAAAAACTCCTTTGTCTTTGTTTTGAGTGATCCTCCTGACCTGCAATTTCATTGCTGCAACCTGAAATTATTCAATGGAAATTAGATTTATTTTTCTTTTTCTTTTTCTCTTTTTTTTTTTTGAAAAACAACTAGGGCGCCTGGAGGTTTTCACCCTAATTGCCTGCCCTGGGCGCCTCCAAGGGAGGTTTTCACCCAGAGATCTTATTCTCTTTTCTCTCTTTTTTTCCCAACCCATTGATCGCCTCATGGAGGTTTTCAATCAATGAGCCAATCTAAGGCGCCTCTGAGGAGGTTTTCACCTTAGATTTCTATTTCCCTCTTTTTTCGTTTTTTTTTCTTTTTCTTTTTTCTCTTTTTTCTTTTTTCTACCCTACCCTACTTGAAAAACAAAATCGTTCTCAAGTATAAGAATACTTCCAATGGAGCCATGTGCACATCGAGATTAGAGATAAACTGATGTGGAGGCTTGAAATGCATGCTTTGACAGCTATCCGGATCTCAGAGACCAAATGATTTGACTTTGAAGGGATCAAACATAGCTGAAGAAGAGAGTACTGCTGCAACTTAGTGACTGTCTGAAACCATATCTCAATATAGCTCTGATATCCTTGGTTCTTTTGCTGATCTGGATCATGGTTCATGTCACCTTCTAACATGACTTACTCATCTTCCTCTTTTTGTTGATCTTTCTCTTGAATACATGGAATATTTGATGGTAACCATGAGGGATCTTTCTTTATCTCTGCTTCTGATGTCTTCTCTTCATCAAGTAAAGCCCATGGCTCTTTGATTTCCTCTTCTGAATCTTCTTTTTCCTGATGTGGTCCTTCAATGCTTTCAATATAGTCTCTTTTTTGCAATACTCTTCCTGAGCTATGGTGAAGATCATTGAGCTCAAGAGGAGTCATTGGACATGTTGTGTCCCAGCATTGCAATTGGGTTGAGCTGCTCCATGGTATGGTTTTGGAAATGGTGGTACGGGTAGTTGAGTGGAGGTGTGTATTTGAGATGGATGCAGATGGGGTTGTGGTTGGGTAGGCATTTGGGGTTGCCTTGGTGGAGCAGGAGGCGATGGTTGTGGATGAGCAGGTGGAGGAGGAAAAGAAGCGGGAGGAGTGTTGTATTGGGGCCTCCACCCATGATGAGGTGCATTCCACTGAGGTTGTGGCTGAGCATAAGAGTGAAATGAATGAGCAGCTGGTTGGGCATAATATGGATTTGTGAAGGAACAAGGAGGAGGTGTGAACCAGGAAGGATGAGCAGGGGGACCCCAAGAAGGCATGAAAGTGGCTTGATAGGGGTCATAATAGGTCTCGTGTGTCCCTTGCAGTTCCTGCTGGTAAGATCTAGGTCCATGCGGCCTCCTTTGGTTCATATAATAGAGTGGTTCAGTGGCTCCTTTGGCTCTCTGATATGCAGCTTTGATTCTGGGTAAGGAAGGGCACTGATTTGTAGGATGGTATTCTTCACAGATGAAACACACTTCTAGGGAGTGCATTGGACATTCGTTCCTAGGATGCTTTCTAGTGCACCTGGGACAAAAGATGACCAAAGCCCTCTTGGCTTCCTCTTGCTTCTTTTGGATCCACAGGGTATCCAATTGCATGGCAAGAAACTGCCTCATATCACTCTTGAAATCTTCTATCTGATCTTCAAATTCGTCTTTGGACAAGGGACTGCTCCCAACATTTCTGCTTGTAGCCATTTGCTCCAGAGGAATGGTTTCTTCTTCTTCTTCCCTTGAGGTTCTTCAAATATGTCTTGCTGTCCACCTAAGGGTTCTTTAATCACAGCCATCGAAGAAGAGAGAAGGTTGGCTGTGTGAAGTGGTGGGGGTGTTGTGCAATCATTTTTCTAACTTATCTCTACTCCTACAAGGCATGAAATGAAATCTTTTTGGTTGATTTTTGCATTTTTCTTCTTGTACCTGCAAAAACTAAAATAGATTGAACTGCAGCTAACTATCTTGCTAAAATGAAAATGCGGAATTGAAATGAAAGCAGGAAAGGACTAATCTATTTTGCTCAAATGAAATTGCAGGAATGAAATGCTAGTCTACGCTTGCGGAATTGAAATACTAATCTACGCTTGCAGAAATGAAATTGCGAAATTGAAATGCTAATCTATGAAAGCGGGAAATGCTAATCTACTTTTGCATAAACGAAATTGCATAATGGAAATGAAATAAACTACTTAGAAGAAGGTTGTAGTAGAAAATAGAAGAAAAGCGGCAATCACCAATACTCTGACGCTTCCCTGGCAATGGCACCAAAAAGATGGTGGGCCCCAGTATTGTAGCAATAATGCTACAACTCCTGGAACTCCCTTCTTTAATTTTATCAACCCGGTAGTTCATAACAAACTTGGAAGCGACGGTGTTGTATGCACAAGTACTAGCTCTTGCCGCAGCTGTCACTTGGTCAACTGGCACAAGTCCGCTAGGAGCTTAAGCCAACTTCTATGAGCTCTTAGAAGAAGCTTTTTAATTGATGGATGAAAGCTAACTTGAAGGAAGCTAATCTATTTGCGAAAAGAGATTGAAAAACTGAAGGAAAACACAAACCCTAGCAAACCCTAATTCTACCAGCTAGTCCTACTGACGCAAAGGAGAGCATGCAAACTATGGGCAGAGATGCCATTACTTTTATGAAGGTAAAATACATGTGTCTAGACTACCTCTATCTGGAGAAAACATCTTTTTGTATTTTTGAATAAGTTGTTAGAGTTATCATGCATGTGCTTTTAACTATTTTTTTACTGTGCAGAGGTAGATCAAGGAGGAGAAATGCTTGGAAAAGGTTGAGAAGGTTCAGAGAGGGTCTAAGGAGTCCCTAACACCCTTCCAGAGAGTTTCACAGAGTTTGGCTATCAAGAAACCTCATTCGTGAGCTTCTACAGGAAGTCTGCAGGGGTTCTACAGGATGTTTAGGATTTCTAAAGGATGTTCTGTAATTTTTCTACAAGATGTTTAAAAATTGGATTTTGGAGGATGGGTGAGTGAGGTAAGGTGCATGAATGGATAGGGAGGCAGGGTAGGGGCCTGAAATGACCCAAGGACTGATGGATAGAGTTGAGGAGAAGGTGGGGATGGCTGGACTTGTTCCAAGAAGACTGAAGTAATGCTGCACAAAAGTTAGGGTTATGAGGGAAGTATGGCAACGTGAGGCAGGAAACCAAGTTAGGAGATGGAGAAGATGGGTTTGAGGGAGTCTGGGTAGATAGAGAAGTGGTACAGGTGCTCTGCAATTTGTGTTTCCAACTGAACCAACAAAGACATGCAAGAAAACAAAGATCTAGTTATGCTACCCTAATATGATCTAGCTAACAGTAACAAGAATGGACAACACCTTTATTTGCAAGGAAACCATCTATATTAACTATGCAATGAAGCATTCAAAGATCTGAACATGTAACCAACTTCTGCAAATGAAAACCAAACACTAATGATTGCATGGCAAATCAAAGTCATTGTTTTTGTGGGCACCAAAGTCATCCTAGTTCCAGCCCCTGATCCAATAAGGATGAAGCGAAACAGAGAGTTTTGTTGACCCTTTTCTCGGAGTCTTTTTCTGTTATTATCCTACCAACTATATCTGAACATGAAAATCCTTTTTTTACCATAAAAAGAAATCTAAATAACAAAGCAAAATTTAAATCTAAATAGCAGATTTTATTCTAAGAATGCAGCAAAAACACATAAAGATAAACAAAGGAGGTACTGGGCACTTGAGATGGGCCCAACCCCAAGAGCTACAACCTCCTAAGAGAGATTTAGAGCTGGTGCAAAGCTGGATTCATCTTTATTGATCAAAAGAAATGTTACATTCCAAAAACTGTCCACAAGAAGAACTTGAAAAATGTGCTGAAAGCAAAGCTAATCTACTGCTTAAAAATCGAACTACAAACTGACTACAAAATGAATGCAAAAATGACTACCAAGTGACTAACTGAAATGAGGCCCTAAGCCCTCTTATTTATACAAATTGAGGACCCCAACAGTCCTCCTAAACTTTAGGGACTCGGCTTCCCAAGACTTGTAGTTAACAGCAGTCCTACTTGACTTGCTTGGCTGCCCTTGTGCTAATTGATTTGGTGGCCCTTGAACTCCGAGCTGATGGTGGAGAATTCGGGGTAAGGCCCAAAAATGAAGGGGACACCTTCCTACAAATCCTCTCCCTTGTTCTCCCACGAATTTGGCTGCCAAGTGCTCATTAAAACCTTCAATTTTGTCTCCAAATTGACCAAAAAGGCTACACAAAGCACACATTAGACTTGTTGGCATAATGACTAACCCAATTCACTCTATTAGCATAAATATAATCAAAAACATGCAATAAACTAATGAGAATGGTGGATTAAGTCGAATTAGGAGGTTGAATGAGCCCAAATAATTATCCATTTTTGGGGCTCATCAACCATCAACAGGACTTTTACTTCCATAATCTTGCGATCGAGTCGCAATCCTAACATGGGACATCATCATTATGGGATCTTCGGAGGCATTTGAGGAAGAACCTATCATCTTACTGTCTTGACTAGGAAAAGGATCCTTCAAGACAGCAAGAGTTTGGGAACCTTTGACGATTTTCGCAACCTCTGCACGATGAGGGCAGTCTCTTGTAAAATGCTCTTCATCACAAATGAGGCAAGGATAATGAGGTTTGCGTTTCTCATCAGTAGATTCCATTTTTTCTGATTTTTCTTCTTCCATTTCTTTTTACCGCCGGATTTTGATTTGGTTGTAGATGACTCTACAACATGAATATCGGCGAAAATTTCTGTGGAAGAATCTTCTGTCAGGGAATCTGGTAAAGTTATGATAGGAGAAGAATTATTGGAAGATTTCTTCTTACTTTTGGTATTAACTGTACCAATCATACCATCAGTGGCATGAGACCCTGAAGGAGCTGCAGTTATTTGATTTTGTTTAGGAAGGTCAGGGATTTTCTCGTGTAACGTACCTAACTGCGTATAAACTAAGTCAAGGTACTGAGCTTGAGCAATTACTTGCTCTTCAGTAACGACTCCTGCCTTAGCTACATCCTCAGTGATCTTCGGTAATAAAGATTTTACAAACCATTCAGCTAAGATTTGATCCGGAATAAAAACTTTCACTAAACGCCATTGACGTCTCCATTCATGAATGTGATCTGAAATGTAAGTGGATGTTGACTATTTTAATGAAGTTAATAATTCCGTGCCATTGTCATATCTGACTGGAAACTGAAAATGAGTTAAAAACGAAGTAGCTAACTGACTAAAGTTATAAAAAGTGGCTCGCGGTAACTCAATGTACCACTTGGCTACAAGACCAATTAGAGTGCGGATTGAATCATCTGAAATGGAGTTAGATGCACACCAGAGGTGATAAATCATCACATGGTTTGACGGGTCCTCTCCTGATTTGCCTTCAAACTTAGAAATATCACTGGGCAGCTTATTCGGCATTGGCAGCCAAAACGGAATATAGTTAATTGGATCGTTCGTAAGGTGCGACAAGTCAGGCAAGTCCAAAGTTGCAATGAATGGTAACTGACGATTAGGGGCCCTGAAACCTTGGTCCATGATACCAGCCCCAGGAGGAGGATATCTAGGATAACTAGGAATTGGAATTGCATTTGGGATATTATATCCTCCGGAAAACCAGGATTAACTGAACCGTACTGGGGTTGTTGAGGTTGTTGATATGCATATCCAGGGTACGGTTGATACTGATAGACTGGCTGCTGCACAGCAGGACTGAATTGGTACTATCCCTGGTACGGTTGATAAGTAAATTGAGGTTGACTTGTGACAAACGTACTTGGACCAGGTTGTCCTACATGCATTTGAACCGAAGTCTGAATTGTGGATCCAAACTATGGTAGAGATGTCTGAGGATTTGATACAGGAATAATAGAAACTGGAGTTGTCGATAATCCAGAAGTAGGTGGGGTAGATTGAACAGATGTTGCAGCAGTCGTTTGAGGTAGAGTACGAGGCATACTAGGCCCAGGCTGAGAAACTACAGAAGGTGCAGAAGTTTGAATAGTAGACTGGACAGGTTGTTGGGGTGAACCAGAAACCCAGGGTTGTCCAGATTGAGATGAAAACTACACATTCGGTTGCAAGATCTGTTGAGATTGAGATGGATCTCACACTAAGTTCATACCGGGGTACGGACCCATAGCAGGTTGAGAATATTGAGGACCATAACCGGGTTGAGGATAAGGTTGATAATTCAAAGGTACATTTCCAGCTCCTTAGACAAATGATTGACTGGAAGGTGGTTGGAAACCTTGGGTTGGGTACTGACCTTGAGGTTGATAACCTTGAGGCACATACTAATACTGGGGTTGACCTTGAGGTACATATTGATACTGGGGTTGACCTTGAGGTACATACTGAGTCTGGGGTTGACCTTGAGGAATGTACTGTCCCGTAGGTATGTATTATCCTTGAGATTGCCCCCCAGGCGGAAATTGGGTACCTTGAGGTTGCCCCCCAGGCGATAATTGAGGACTTTGAGGCTGACCCCCAGGCGGTAACTGGCCACCTTGAGGTTGTGGATTAGGAATAGTACCTGACATCATAAGAATATCTTCTACACTCAACGTCTTAGTTCTGTTATTACTAGTGAATAACCCTTGTTCAATAGGTTGAGGAGATGCTCCCGAAAAAGTACTAGTAAGTGACTGATACCCAGAGGGAACAGAAGGACCGCCGTATAAAAAGGTTTCTGGAGATTGAGAAAACATGGATGACTGTCTTGACATATTTAACGGAGGATAATAACCCCTAGGTGTTGGGTGAAAAGGAATGCGAGGTGGTGAAAAACTTAGTCCTAGGTTTTCCAAAAAATTGGTCAATGAAAGATACCAAGCATCGCTCCTAGGTGGACTGTAAAAGATCGATTCACGCTCCCTAAGTTCTATAGCTGGTTGATTTTCAGGGATATGAATACTTTCTTCCGGAGTAACAAGTTCTTCAATAGCAATAAGTCGAGAAGGAAGATTTTGGGTAATTACTCTTTCTAGCCTGGGTGAACCAAGACCACTGGAAGTTGGAGAGGCAAACCCTGATGTTGGAGTAGCAGAAAATTCAGTTTCAGGTTCAAATATTTCAGGTTCCTCAGCTAAATCACTAGTAGATGAAAAACTACCAGTAATTTCGAAAAATGAAATAGATTGCGGATTATAATCTATTACTAGAGCTTGATAATCAGGATGTACAACCAATGAAGACTCTCCTTCTTCAGGTGACCCAACTCTACTGTCTCTAGGAGTTACAAGGGCTCGTAGCCCTTCAAGCTGGCTCGGTGAAAACTCAGGAGGTTGGCCTCGAAGTCTACGGGACTTCCTTGGTAATTCAACCACAATTAAATATTTTAACTACTTCACATGCAAACAAAGAAAAATCTCAATGAAAACCACCTAAAGCCTCTAAAGAACCAAACAATTTGAATCACACGCCTAAAGAATCTAGGAGGTCAAACCACACACAAACAGTAACTTTCCGTACCGAAAACACTAGTTGGTGATGAAATCGAACGTCGCAGAATTCAATACAGAAATGGCGGTTGGAACAGTTACCTCAGCAACCTGCTTAATGAATAGACTGGCACAAGTTTCTCCACTAATCCGTCTCGAGTGAAGAGAACCCCCCAAAAAATCCAAGTGAGTCTAGCCGATGTCTGCTCCAGGTACAGTGGGATCTTCCCTCCACCGTCACCTTAGGAAAGAATCCTATAGAATATGGTCACTATGGTTACCAACGGAAACAAATATACCTGGGGGAACATTCTACGATCGGATACACACGCAAGGGCAGAATAACAAGCTCAATCCCCTTGAAGGCTCCTTGACATAATCCAAGGTTTACCAACAAGTGACCCTAGGCTCCTCGACAATGGTTAATCCGAGGTTTACCGTTTTTAATACGTGAATATCTTCTATCGTTCCCAATGAGGAAGGATTGATTCCCACACTGGTTCAGATATGATCTCGTGCTTCTCCTTTAAGAGGAGCTTTCCCAGAGCATAGATGTAACAATTGGAATTTATCTCCTACTGCAAGATACAGCTACTTGTTTGTTTTACTATCTTGGAGAGCTAATTACTCCATACTCCAAGATACTAGGCTAAGCTATGTTGGTGATAAAGAGCCCTAGAAATGAAAAGATTACTAGATAGATTTTACTTTAAGCGTTATTTTTATTGGTTTTTTCTTAAGTCAAAAGGTGCGGGGATGAAACTTATGGTGTGAATACTCGACTCCAAATCACTAAAAAATGCACTTAAGATGATAAGTAATCTTTTCCCTTCAATGAATTTCTAGTTAGGAAAGAGTTGAGAATGCAAATGCTTGTAAAAACAAATCTTTTTTTAACAAACAAATCAAAAGAAGAGCTTTTTGTCTTTTCCAATACACTCAAAAATGAGACAACTAGTTATGCTCACGAAAATTTCCCTTTTCTTTCAAACGCTCAAGTACTACAAAACAAACTTTTTCAAAAGAGAATATTTTTATTTTTATAAAACACTCAAAACTATGAAAAATCTAATATTGAGATCTATAAATTCTAAAAACTATTTGAAGTAAAAGCTTACAAGATTTCTTTTCAAGGATGTTTTACTTAGCTATAAGCAAAATAAGGACTAATTTGTCCAGAATCACAAATCAATGAAAAAACAACCAATTTTTGTTTTCTTTTCTAAAAATGAAATCCAAAACTTTTAACACAAGTCCTTTCGAAGTTTCTCAAAGAGAAAAACAAGATGGATTCATCAACAAAGGCAGATTTTGCAAATGGTCAAAATCATAAGAAGGCCAGTAAAAACCAAGGTGATCTAAGGCTTCTAAGGCTTCTAAGCTCTAAGCTACTACAAGACCAAAATGAAAATCAAGCTCGACAACCAAAACTTCTAGGAATTTCACCTAAAACCCTAATGCCAATGGAATTAACCTAAGAAAAGTTCCTGACAAGTCACATGTAGATCTGGGCAGAGGCTAAAAACACCTAAACAAATCCTAAGCTGACTGAAAGAGAAAATCTTAAGTTTTTCAAAATTTTGACAGGGTCCGCAGGCCCGCAGTCCACACAGGTGCGGTACCGCTCTGTGTGTAAAGCAAAAGTGCGGATAGGTCCGCACTGTGTTACAAGCAGAGGGTGCGGTCCTCTCCCAAAAGTATGAAAAACAAAAAATAATTCAAGATCTACTAAACCTACCCAATCCCACACACATCAAGCCAAAAACAGAAACAAAAACATAGTTTCTCAAGTCAAAGTAAAAGCAAATAAAAAATTCAAGTCCCAAGCGGAGTCGCCATTTTGTCGGCTGGATGAGTCGTTCTTGTGAACAAGACCGACCTCCCTAGTATCTAAGGATATCTAGCGACAAACAAACCAAACAAATCCTATCTTTCTCTAAATACACAATTTATAAATAAAGGCAAACAAGTGTTTTAGGCTTACCTTGGGTCCAATGCAAGTTTGTGGAAGCCTCGCTCCGTTGATCCAAATGAGCTCCCTTGTAGAGAATCTGCGAACACAAACAAGCACACACATTAAATAGCACCTGAAAAGCCAATATAATAAAGCATACTTATCATGATGATCAAGGAATTCATGAAACAAATCACATAAGACAATTTGTTGAGAAAAATGAATCTGATTGTATTAATTTAAATCAAAGAAGAACTTTACAACCTGTGCCTTGATGTTGTACAAGCTCCTCCCAGGGTTCAGCAAGAAGTCTCCTCTACTTTGACAAGTTTCACTCTCTTCCCAATGAAGCCAAAAGGTATGTAATCTCTCCTCTCAAGCTTAACTAGGAAGTCTCAATTCCAACAGCATTTACCCTAAAAAATGTTCAGCTTCTAACCTCCCTAGCAACCAGCCCAATGCCTTAATTTATAGTGCAATGGAGGGACATTACTAGGTCCACCTTCAAAGGGATAAAGCCCTCCTTCAAAGGGATAAGCTCCTCTCATCAAGGGATTAGCTCCTTCAGTTTTGGGATGCATGAACCACCTAGGAGCGAACCATCCACATCAAGGTTCCTTCTAGAATCATCTAGAATTAACCCAAAGTGAGTTTTTAAGAATAAACTTGCGCCTTTTTGACTTTCACAGGGGTCCGCACCCACTCCTTTAGAGACAGAGCGGGCAGGTCCGCAGGTAACATGAACAAGGGGTGCGGGACTGCAGGCAACAATGAGAGAAAGTGCAGAACTAGAGCTTTATTTATTTTTAAGGTCTTTCTCTCATTTTCAAAGCTTGACATGAAGAGCTGAGGTTTGAGACTTGCTAAGGAGGACAGTATGAATGATGATAGACCCATACTGACTGCAAATAGTCATGGTGACAATATTTTGTGTAACACCCATTGTAGTGCTTCCTGAACAACATCCCATGCACCAATTGATATGAAAATTCTTCGATTCAGAGTGCCCTCTTCTGTCCTATAGAGAAGTGATAGGGCACGGTGCCATACTAAAGTTATTGGTGCACATCCACATACCAAGGGTTTTTGTCTAAAGTGGAGGAGCTCATTGAATGTTGTGCATCTCGATCTCTTGCTCCCATAATGTGAGCTATTCTTCTTCCTCTTTTGCATTGGCTGCTTCTGATGCTAAATTGTAAAGACCATGACCCTTGATGGTGTGAACTAGATTGATGTTAGGATTATATTCTTGTAATTCGTTCATCCAATGCACCCTTCTCTCACCCAACTCTTGCTGAACAAGAAGTGAAATGACTGTTGGGTGTGGAACAAAGATAATACAATGTTTTTTCAATGGATAGGGTCTAAAGTGTTTCACTGCCTTGTACACTGCATAATCTTGTTTTTCCATAGTGGGGTAATTGAACTCTGGTCCTTGTAGACTTGCAATCATGAAGGAGATAGGTCATTCTTTGTTCAACTCATCCTTTTGAGTGAGCACAACAGTAAGAGAGGTGTCAGAAGCGAAAGTGTAAAGCAAGAAGTCTTTGTTGAAGTCTAGGTTGTGCAATAAGGGTGCTTCTACTATAGATTTATTAATACAAGCTAATGCATCCTTTTCCCTTTTGTCCCATTTATATATTGCGTCTTTCCTGATCATCTCCTATATTGCTTTAACAATTTGAGCATAGTCAGAGATGAACTTTCGGAGGAAGTTGATCTCCCCCAAGAAATAATGCATGGATTTTTTGTTCACTAGGTGGGGTATATGCATGATGGTCTAAACCATGTCCAGATCTACCTTGACCCCACTTTTTGCAATGATGTGTCCTAGGAGATTATCTACAGACACTGTAAAAATACTCTTCTTGGGATTCAAGGATATCTCTTATTTTCGACATCACTCAAAAATATTCTTCAAATGGCACAAGTGGTCTAACCTTTATTTGGAAAATATTGTCACGTCATTGAGGTAGACCACTACGCTCTATCCAATAAGCTCGTGAAAGGAATTTTCCATTGCACATTGGAATGTCACACTAGTTTTGACTAGCCCAAATAACATTCATCAAAATGCGAAAGTGCCCCTCTTTGTTTAGAATGTAATTTTGATCTATCGAGCTTCTCTACCAGAACCTAGTTGTAACCTAAATATCCATCAATCAAAAAGAGCATTCAGCCTTAGATATTGTTTGCAATATCTACTTCATGGACGACATTGGGTAATTTTCTTTGTCTGAGGCGTAGTTGAGATTATGAAAATCTATGCACAGGTGAATTTCCCTAGACTTATTTCTCATAGGGACTAAGTGTGATACCCAAAATGAATGTCACACCTTGTAAATGATCCGAGCATCCAACGATTTTCTTAAATCCTTCTATATGAGGGGCTCAAGCGTTGGGTGAAATTTCCTTAAATTTTGCTGAAATGGCTTAGCCCCTTCCTTGATTGGTATCACATGCTGGATTATTTGTGTGTCATATGTCTTGAGATCATCATACGTCCATGCGAAGACATCATGGTACTTCTTGAATAAGTAGATGAATGCTTTTCGCTCTTGTGGTGTGCAGCAGGTATCGATATTAACATGCTTCAGATATTTCTTAGTTCCTAAGTTGATTTTCTCATGTGACAACATAGAACTATGGGTCTTGGCATTCACAGGTCACTGGAATTATTTTTGCAGATCATACAAATTTTCCAATGATACCACACCCTTAGGGATGAGGTTTCCTTTACTTGCACTGGCTATGTCCTACAGTGTCTAGTTGTGCTCGTCTTATTTGAAAGTTGTGTCTTTGATTAAGTCAACGTTGGCCATAAAGTACAATATCTGTTGGTCGTCCGAAAAAATGTGTAAGTTAGTTATGTTATCTAGGACAGATGGTTTATACAAAAATTCAATAGAAAATCCATCCCTTAAAGTAACATCCTAGCAGCTTCATTTTCGAAGGCATTCACAATTGCATTACACATTCTTGGTACTGAAATAATATTAAAAGCTTGGAAGTGAGAGATGAATCATCGTACCTCTTGTTGATAACTCTTAAGATGAGGTGACACACAATGTATAATGTTACGTACCTAACACACAATTATTTCAGAGTCACCTACCACTTTTAGGATAACAACATTGAGGTCAATGGCCATCTTTAAGCCCAAGATGAGTGCTTCATACTCTGCATTGTTGTTCGTGCACTCGAATTCCAAGCGACTAGAAATCACGTGTTTTTATCTGCAGCAGGTCTATTAAAACACAACTAGCTCTTGATCCCTCTTGTGTCTTGGATCTATCGAAGTACAATGTCCACATATCATATGTATAAGGACTACTTACTGCACTACTAATACTACTGCTACTACTATCACTAACTGTACAAATTTCATTATCACCAATTGGACATGGAAGGAGGTCCAACTGTGTGTCTGGTGGGACTTGGGATGGCTTTGCAAGAGAGCACCCCAGCTGTGTTTGCAGAAAAAAAATTCCAAAAACAAGTTCTACGAAATCCAATGGCTCGTTATGCCCATTCAAGGGAGTCAATGTGTGCTTCATGTATATAGTTGACTCTACCTGGATCTAATTTTTCTTGCCCTTGTACATAAGCCATAAGTGTGACTAGTCTGTGGAAAAGTATCCTTGCAGCTTGCTTGACCAATCTCTACTCAATAATACTCCATATTCTTTTGGAATGTCCACAATCACAATGTTGATGCATTAATGAACACTTCCATCAGCTGATAACGAGATGATGACATCCCTAGGTTCACTAATTGCTGTGACACAAGTTCTGTCCAACTGAATGATATATGTATCTATCTTGTTCCATTAATCATTGATCTTCTTAGCCACGCATAGTGGCATGACATTTACCGATGCACCAGAATTAACCAAGAAATTGTGTACATTGAAGTTGAAGATTTAAAATGTTAACAAGAATGGTGGGTGGAGTGTGTTTTCCTCCAAGCAGAGTGCATTAAGCACATATGTGAGAGTGTCAGGAGACTTAATAGACCCCTTTTCGAAAGAGGTATAATTACAATTAGAAGTTTGTCTAAGTGCATGTAGAAGGATGTCTCGCTGGCTCATTGTTATATGGAATTTGCATCTACGGATAAACACATTTTCCCTAGGTGGGTAGCTACCCCTACAACAACAGAATGAAAGTAGTTTAACCTTTTCCTATAGTATATAGATGAGATGAAGAAACTTATTTGTAGTCTTTTGCTTCCTTGATCCCCTTTGAATTGCTCTCATCACTCCCACTTGAACTAAATATGCTCAATTGGTAACTGTGTCAACGAAACCGAAACAACAACGATCAAAGCATACATGATCTGTCTACTATAAACCAATGGAATCGAGGAAATTGAAACACATAATAATCATAGATATGAACAAGAATATGAGAAAAGGAATAAACACTTTATTAATGTAGAAGGAAGTGTTTCACCCAATACAGTTCAATCCTGTGCCACTCATCTAGCTTCAGTCCAACCCTCGCCACATCAAAAGCACACCAATCCAGCAACATAACATTGCTTGACATGATCTCAAATCTCAAACCAATAGAATTTCCTTACACTATTCAAATTCTAGCCCCTTAATAACTATGATGAGTGCTCAATTTATAGGGAAATGGAGGTGGTTTTGTCATAAATGAGGGATTGAATGGCCTTCCAAACTTGGAGTTAGTTTCCATGGAGCAAGGGATGAGATGATAGGAGGTTAATTGATCCTTGGCCTATCCAAATTCGAGCTCGTAGGAGGAGATAAGATATGGGATCCTTCTAGAATGATCTAGAATCAAGGAATATTCCTGGAACCCTATGCAAATTTCGCTCAATCTCGCCCAACGCAGGTCAAAGAGGGCCTAAATGCACTGAAGTGCAGGCCTGAATGGGCCTGCCTACTCTACATCATAGTTACCCCTAACCAAGGATGCGCTGGTGTCCTAAGGAGACATTTCAACAAGGCTTAAGGCTAGGAAAATTTCATGGATGGAAGCATTCAATGAGATGACTTGTCTAGGGAATGTAACAACTAAATTAGGGTTTCATAAGCCCTAATTGCATTGATTTGAATGTCGGGAGTGATGTGCCAAAATAGACCTATAACAGTTTCCCCCTAAAGCATGAAGTTGAAAATGATAATGTCGAGAGATATCCTTTATGATGTGACGAGGAGGATTTGAAGTGAATGGTGACCTGCATCGATTACAATACATAACATCATAATATTTTGAACTTTTTCATGAATTGTTGAGGGAAGGCATACCCATACTCAACATATAAACTTTTCATTACATGTACATAAATCAAATAGTCGTCTACAGATATAGACCCTTGATAGCATGACCATCTGTGTAAAGCCATAGTACATATGATTTAGTACTCTCCTGAAATCGCAGCCTGGATGGATGTAACTAGATTTAGGGTATTCTATATCATCCAATCGTTTGCTAAAGTATGAGTCTAACCATGTGAATATGTAATCTGAAGTTGAACATGGGAAGACACCGTCTGATTAGCAGACAATGATGTAAGCCATTAACAGACGCGAGAGAGATCACCAATAATGATAATGATTCTCAAGGCACTGCAATACATTCTGCATGGTGTGAATAAATGTTTTGATGTCGAACACCATCAAAAGTCTTTTGGTCGAAGGCCAATGATGTCAACCTGTCAATGGAATCGAGAAACTTTCTATTGATGTATGTAAGCCCTAAGGTACTGGAAGGGTGTTTCTAAGTCAACTTCTTGGATAATGTGTTGATGTCGACAAGAAGTGACTTGTCACAAGAGGGCCTTGATGTATCCCCCATCAATGACATGAAATGAATGTAATGATTTTGGAGACAGAATTGGACTAATGACACAAGGTTCAGGAATGGCAGTCATGAAAATGAAGGTTTATGAGTATTGCAAAGGATGAATTTTACTGAGTGACTTCTCTTGAGCATGTTAGAAACACTGAATGAATTAGCAGCATTGACCCAAAACTAAAGTGATGGATGGTGTGATAGACCATAGGTATGATAACCATCAAGAAGATAACCCAACCCAAAAGGTCATAGAGATGGAGTGAAAGTGTCATGTTCAAGAGTGACTTGCTACCATAAAGTGATTTATCCCTTTCCCCATATTCCCTAGTCGTCGCTGACCAGCACCTCTTTATTTTTTAACAAGATTGAGGAGGATAACATATGCTTGTAGTATAATTCCACCCTTCAGGTGAATCCATTGCTATGTGATGTTTTAATGAGTCTAGCGAAGGTGAAATCGGTCTTGTCATGATGGACAAGTTTGTCTCTATTTGATGTTTTAACGAGTTTAACAACAATGAGAACTCAATCCTTTTCATGTTTAGAGAGTTTGAAAAGGGACAAAAAGAAAATTGGAGGACTTAGTTTTATTAACAAATTTTCTTTGAATTTTTGTTTCGGCACCTCAATCATGGTGGTCGGCCCTTGACTTCTCAAGTTGTATCAATTATTCTGCTTTTGGGTCAGACCATCACTCGGAGGTTCCTTATCAGTAGTACTTTTCTAGGCTGCGTGATCACAATGATACGTGTTTACTGAATGCCCAGTGCTTGGAGCGTCATTAGCTGCAACAACTTCTTCCTGCTCTTCATCAGGCTAAACCTGTTCCTCAACCATGACTATGTCCACAACCTGCACAACTATTCCACTTGCGAGTTGGATCCACTACAGGCACGTCTTTTCTGAATGATGCTCATTATTGAGCATGCAGTATGAGTCTGTGCCAATTTTTTCAATGTTCATCACCACATTGGAACTTTGCACAGATTTTGCTGGCTAATTGTTACTGCTGCTGGAAGTTGCATTCTTCTCATCGTGTACTTGGGGGGCCTGTTGCTCATAGTAGTCTCACTTGTCCTTTGTTTAAGTTCAGTCATTTCAGTGGTCAAGGACTTGACAAGACGAGTAAGTATTTCAAGATAATTTTGTTCCTTTTCCTTAGCCTTTCTCATAGAGGCCTAAGACCTCTTATCTATTTTCTTGTAGTCCTTGATGGGTTCATCATCTGTGATGAAAAAAATAGCAATAGGTCCTTCTCTATGGCAATAACCTCTTGGTAGTTTTTAGTTAATGTTGGTCTCGCAGTTCGCTTTAAAAACTATGTAATAGTTGTCAGCAAGGCATAAGTGTAGTAGTCGATGGTGATGGAGTCATGAGGTTTTTTGTCGTCAGAAAACTTGTTCAAGATGCGATTGAACCTCTAATTGAAATCTATAACTTTTTCCTTCTGCTCCATCTTAAGACTACCCATCTCCTTCAATAATATGGTAGGGGTATTATCTTCAACAAATTTCTCAAGAAATATTCTTTTAAATGCCCTCCAGTTTTGGATGGAGTTTGGAGGAAGGTTGTGTTACCATACAAATTCTCTACCATCCAAGGTACATGGAAGAAGTTTGCATGCAACATCATTGTATCACACCTCAAGTGTTTGCAAGTGTAGGTAAAAATTTTCTAAGTGGTCTTCAACCTTCACTACCTTGCCAGGGTCATATTTCATCAAGATCTTCTCCACGTGTCTCAACATCTTATGCAGGACACTCGGAAGTGCCAATGGGCCCTCAGTTATCCAATCCAGATTCTTCTCTGACATGCCTTCTTCTTCATTGTCCTCCTCTTCCTCTTATGAATCTTATCGTTCCTCCTCCTCCTCTCCTTCGTTTCCTTCCTCTCCACCACCCCACCCCGAACCTGAGAGTAAAGGGTTGCATCCTTCTCCTCCTTGAAAGAGTGGAGGTTCCTCTTCCCTTTCCATAGCTTCTACTAGTTCTTCAAGAGTGGCGAGAATTGCTTCTTCAACAAATGAGACCACTACTCCTGTGGGGGTGGTATTGTTCTTCTTTTGAGAATATAGCAGAGTGATTACTCTTGGAATTAGTCCAAGAACTTTTACAAATTGACAGGTATTGGGGTATACAACCTGAAATTGATGGTATGAGATTTCAAATTCAAGCTTAGGAGGTGAAGAGTTACGAAATTCAGAATTACGAGTATAGGAGAGGGAGTGAACATTACTTCCTTGACCAGAAGATGGATTAGTGGGGTTTGTGGGACAATCAGCCATAAAATATTGGTTTCCCTCCTTCTAGTGCCAGAAATGTTGACAGTGTTGGACCTATCAACATTTAGGGGATATCCCCGATATGAAGTCCCAATCATACCTCACACCTTTTGGTGTAGGAGTCCCATCCGGTATAAGGGCCCGGTTGCCAAATACTTAAATATTCTTCTTGGATCTAGTTGTCATCACAAGGGAGTGATGCAAAGGTATCTTCGAAAAGTAAGGTGAGTGTGCCTGGTGAGTATGCAACACAACTATGTCTAGGTTCTCTTACTACAGAAGGGGTAGAAAATTGAGCTTTTAGGTGAGAGGTAATAGTACCACTCAGGAAGAGACACACATGAACTGGAAAGATCTGTCCAACATCCAACAGAGTAGTCCACAGTGGATGTGACAATCATTACAACCAATAAAAAGGGAAGATCTGTCTAACATCCAGCAAAATAGTCCACAACGGATGTAACACTCATTATAATTCATAAGAAAAGAAAGGTTTATCTAGTATCCCGTGGAATAGTCCACAAGGATGAGACAACATTAGCAACCATTGCAACACATTCCCAAAAATATAAGCACTAAAATAACCGAAATAGTTCAACTATATTAGTACATGTGAAATCAAACATGAAATACAAACGTTCATAGAATAGTATTACAAACATTCATAAGTCATGCATGAAGAACGTGCTAGCCTTAAAAGGCTTATGTAATTAAACAAAAGTTCCAAGACACATATTTAAATTGTACATTCCCAGCCTTAGTAGTGGGACATTGGAGCCACGAAGAACTAGCTGATCTCTATAATGCCTTGCAAGAGGAGCCAAGGTGAAAAGTCCTTTGATCATACAATGACGGGGTATATATAACCAAGGGGTGATGCTTACCCCTTGTGACTCTTTGACTACCCTCATGACTTTAAATTTCCTATTAGTTTTCAACTTACATGACTCTTCATATTCATGTGTGTAGATTGGACTACCACTTTACAATACATTTTATTTACAATATACATGGCCCACAATAGTGATGTGGCATATGACAACTCATGACACGAATCGACATGACATTGCTGATATGGACTAACTTGATGAAGTGGCAATGTCAAGCCATTATTGTTGCTGAGTGATGTATGTGTTCTCGGATATACTTTCTCTTCTCCTCTGCATAGCTGGATGATGCAGGGTCTTTAATGATCTTTGGTCTTGGAAGGTGTTTTCACACTTATATTACTTTTTCTTTCTCTTGTTAGGTTCATTCACCCGTTCAAATGCAAGTGAGTCTTCGAACATGCTACCTCCTTTTTCTTCTTTTTCATCATCCTGCCATGATTTGATAGTGTACCTATTCCTATAATTCACTCATGACGGGATGACATCAATCCGAAAAATCCCTAGTCTAAGATGATGCATTATTATCCATGAAATGAGCCCAGGACTAGTGACAGGATGGTATAGAGGGCCCAGTAATTGTGCATTTCTCAGTTACATGTGACAAAGAGAGAGGTTGATCACTTAGATTACGCAGAGCGCAGCTTAGGTTTGACTGAGGAACTTTCGAGCACAATCCTCACTAGGGAGAAAAGTTGCGCAATGGCCACTAGGATTTAGGATTGTGCAGTTCAGGCAGATAGTTGCTAATGTAGGATGAGACCTTAGGAGACATATCTTTGTAATTTTTAGTGGAAAGGGGGACTTCGCATCAGAGAGACATGGACGAAAAATTTGCGTAGTTCTTGAGGTCAGTGAGCTCTGGCTGAGGGAAGGCACTGGGGGAAATCTATGGATAGTTCTGGATGCCAAGGGAAGTTTGGATCTATGTGAATTGTGGGGTTCCAGTAGGAAAGGGGAAAATATTGAATACTAAAAGTGCGAATTTCACAGTTCAATTCCGACTGGGAGGAACTGTTGTGCAATTATGGGGATCAAGGAAGGTTGCTAACTTTTGGAATTGCGCAATGAAACTACCCTAGAGGACAGTGATTGTGCACTGTGCAGTTATAGGCAGCAAGGTCACATCACTGAGGGTTGATACTGTGGAGTGTGTAGTTCAGTCGAGGTTTGGTGAAGCTGAGTTTCCCAGTCAGGAATATTTTCGGAAAAATGGCTAAGTGCGGGAGAAAGATGGAAATGTGATGAAATTGACCTTGTGATCATACACTTAGCATACTTCAATGGCATAATAACATAGACCACCAGAGAAACAAGAAATCATTTCCCTCTGTGTGACTGTCTCATAAAAAGAAACGATAAGTGCGACCTTGAGATAGATTTTAGGATGACTGTGAAGACAGTTGTGCGACAATTCTCAAAACTTTGTGTACGAGTGTGATGGGTGTTTACATAGTTAGGAAAACTTGTATACGCAAATACCAACCTTCAAAACCACCCGATAGGGTCTGAAAGAATGGAAAAATAGTCAAACATGCCAAAAGACGACCACTGATCCAACAAGAAAAAGGGATCAAAGGACTTTAGGAAAGCTCATGAAATGAGCTTAAGCGTTTTCAACAATCAAGGGAAAGACCAAGGAAGCTTATGAAATTTGAGTGCAAGAAAAAAAAATTTAGGGTGTTGCAGACACTACAACATGTTCTAATGATGTGTTCCATGAGATTGCTTTTATATGCATGGTTTGATAATTATTGTGACAAATGCAAATTCAACACATAGTTGGCTAATGAATCAACAAGTGTGTTATTGTCTCTAGGAATATGAGAATAGGGAATATAGATAAAATTTTATTCTAGGATATGTACCATTAAGTAGTAACAAAGTAATGTAGGATTTCTCTAGAGTAAACATAGTTCAATTGAGCTACTACAATTTGGAAGTTGAGTTCGACAACCAAGTGGTGGATTCCAATGGAAATGACCTTGGTTAAGAGTTGAATGATGGTGGTATACTCTACCATGTTATTGGTGACCAGGAAAATAAAAATGACCCTAAACTCACGAGCTCATCAATGGGTGAAAAAATGGTCCAAGAAGTAAAAGTTATGTTTTGAGTGCTATGATTGGCAATGTTTGCAAAGCCTACATATATCGAAGAGGTTCTTGACATTTTCTAATATAGAGACATGCTGAAATAGTTATGCAAATAAATTGACAACATATACAAACCAAAAATAGTAAAATACATCACACACACTCATATGTGCATTATGTACAAAGTGAAACGTAGTCTAGCAGGTAATGTCAAATTATTCCCATTGTCAGGCATGGGGCAAGGATTCTTGTACATGAACTCATGGTTTCTTTTGGGTACCATATGGTGCACAATGATGGGGACATGCCATAAAGAGTTGAATTTCCATATTTATAAATGTTGATGATGCCAGGGAAATCCTAGAACCATATCATTGTCAGGTACAAACTGAGGACATAAAAGGTGAGTGTTCTCATGAGTGAATACAGTTCCTTGACATGAACAATTGAGACATAAGTATGGTACAAGAAACTCATTAATGGGAGGATGTGGGTTGAAAAATTCATTGGAAAGTTATGTATAAAATAACCAAGACTTGACTCGGTCCAAGGGTGGTTCTTCCGTGAACGAACTAGAAAATTCCCCCTGGCTTGATCCATGATTACCTTCTTTAAGAAAGAACCATGGAAGATTGGATCTACATGTGAAAATGGAGGCAGCCCAAATTTGTAAGTGATACTTCCAATCCTATAAAACACCTTATAGGGGGCATAATACCTAATCGATAATTTATTTTACTTCTTTTATTTCTTGGGAGGAGTCCATTCATACAGTTGTAGTATAAAAAATACTCAATCCCCACATCAAATTCTCTTTCACTATAATGTTGATTGTTTCTTATTTCATCCTATTTTGAACTATAACCAAGTTGTATTTCAATAGTTTGATACCATATTGTTGGTGCAAGCTATGTGGTTCTTCATTACTTGAACCTTTGTAATCCCTTCTAAGGGTGATGTGATCGATGGAGAATGATAGCCATAAAGTTCCATAAATAGGGACATTTTTTATGAAGTATCAAAGGATGTGGTGTACCATTGTTCTACCAAGGGAAACCACTTGACACATTGTGTCTATTTAGTAGATGCAAAGATATGATGATATGTTTTGAAACTTTTACCCACAATATTGGTTTTCCTACCTGATTGAGGATGGTAAAACGAGCTGAGATCCAATTGAGTACCCAAACCAAAAAATAATTTAGTCAAAACATTTCTAGTGAAAATTGATTATTTATCACCAATATTAATCTTCAAGATTCCATGTGACATTTGGATTGTTTCCATGAATTCTTTTGTCACTACACTTACTTTAAAAGGATGAGAAAGGGAGACAAAATACGAATAATTTTTAAAATGATCTACCTATACCATAATGACATTATTTCCTTCATATTTGGGTAAACCTGTAATAAAATCCATCAAATATTCTTCCTAGTGTTGAATTGGTGTGGCTTATGGTTGTAGAATCCCTGGGTATCAATTATCCATCCCTTATCCTATTTGTACACCAAGTGGTTTGCCACAAAAATTTGCACATATGCTTTAATACCTTCTGTTATCAGTTAAGAATACTAATGCCAAAATTTCTCAATTTAGTTTGATGCATTACACAGGGATTCATACAATTGCAGACAGCAACACAGTGGCAATGGTTATTATCAATCCAAGCAACCCATGCGGCACTACTTTTATCCATGATCATTTGGCTAAGATTGCAGAGACAACTAAAAGTAATTACTCTTGGGAGCATATCAAAGAAATGGATGGTTCCTGATTGGCACAACAGATATTCCTGATTGGTGTTATGTGGAGGCATATGGAAAGAATGGGAAAAATGTTCACACTGAAGCATCTTCAATAGAAAATACCGCCCTTGACCGCATTCTGCCTTGTGTAGATGTGGCAACAGCTGAACAATCTTTAAATCAGAGCAAAATAGTGAACATTTAGTAGATCTTATGAGGAGGATGTTGTCTTCATTGCCAATGATTGGCATACATCTCTTCTTCCTTGTTACTTGAAGATTCTTTCACAAATGCCAAGGTTACATATTGCATACATACCTTGAAGAATGGGGTATATATATATATATATATATATATATATATATATATATATATATATCTAGATATATATATATTCAGTTTGAAAAGCTTCAAGGCACATGAAAAGAGACATTTGAAGATAGCAAAAGGCTCAAAATGAAAAATTTTTGGTTCAAAGCTGTGTTTTTGTAATTACACAGCAGTTTCGTAGCGCGCTACGAAACTGCTGTAGGAGAATATTATGAATTAGTGGACCAATTTTGAGAGACAAAGGAAAATAGTTTCAAAGGAGAATCTCTGCAAAAGTTCAATTACAAAGTGTCAACATTCAGCAAGGCCAAAACAAGTAGGAGGACATTTTTGTTGAATTCTAAGCTACATGTTATAAAAGTGGAAATTGTTTCATAGCTAGATGATGCTTCAGGCAGCATTAAAGGAGATATTTGTCTTAATTCAAGTGTGGGATCAGATTTCATGGTTGATTTAATGCATTTCATATGATTAAAGAGACAGCATGGTCAGTAGAAGGATTCGAAGATGAGCATAAGAATGAAACTCTAAAAAGGAGGAGTTTTGTTTCCTTGTTTTTACTAGTCAACTTCTAGAAGCGTTTTTGAGCATTTGAAATCTTATCTCTAAAACGTGAAAGAGGTTTTCATTCATAAGATACTAAAATAAAAAAACCTCTTCCACTTTCTTCAAATCCATTATGATTTGAGAGAAATGAATGATCAAACTTGCGCTATGAAACTGCTGTAGGTGCAAGTTTTCCACAGGCATATTTCTCTGTTTGACACCTGTTTTTCAAAGAAATATTCCAGACGGGAGGAAAGGTTTTTCAAAAAACAAAGAGAGGTTTTTGTTAAGAATGGATTGGTTCACAAAAGCCTCGTTCAGTTTTTCTAAATACATTGCTTATGAGAAGTTATGAGCTCTGGTCCCAAGACCTATTTTTCAGCCAGAACAGAGCAAGGGACAGTTTCCTAGTTTCTAGGAACAACAAAAGGATGAGTCATCAAGGGCCAGCTGGAAGGTTATGGGCTTCATCAAATTCGAATTCATGGAGTTTTATGTGTCAAAAGCAGTGTTTAATGCTTAGATAAGGTTGTTGTAATCATGATAAGGAGTTACACTCCTAGTTGTATTAGGTCTCTAGGACTGCTAGTTAGGTGTCATTTGAATTTAATAGTTAGTTTTGAGTGTCATTAGGTGTCAGGTCAGGTAGAATTCGAATTTTCCTCTTCCTAGAAGAGGAATATAAGCATGTAAAGAGCTCTATATATAGCAGAACATCTGATGTACAAAGGGTTGGAAAATTTATGGAAAAGCTTGTATTTGGCCTATGTAAGACTCATTTTCAGTAATACATGCTTGACTTTACTTCTCAGGATTCATGAAGGATTTTTTATGTTCAGAATATGTGATGTTGTCCTTTTCTTAATTCTTACAGTGGTATGGATGTATAATCACTCAGAATTCACTGAATGTGCTCTGACTTCCTGTATACATTTATAAACTGTGTGGTCCCATATGAGTTTATGTTCTGAATGTTTAAATGTTGAATGCCCTGACTTCCATGTAGGGTTGAGTTCATTGTTATATTGAGGTGTTGTTGACTCCATAAGCCCAATGGATAGTTTTGTTTAATGTGTTTCCACCATTCATATTTTTCACAGTTGTTCTATAAGAGTTAGCCATCTTATCTTTAATCAAAATCATTAATCCATCAAGAGAGAGCCCTCTCAGGTTGAGGAGGCTAAGCCTTAGCCTAAAGTAGGTTGAAATAGTTACTTAGAGTCAACCTGACCAGCAGCCTATCAGGATCTGATTTTGAGGTAACACCTTCCAACAAAAAAACCACCCTTGATATTATGGTATGTTTTCAAGAATATTGAATGTCCTCTTACATGAGAAGTATGTATTTCCAAAAGGACCTTTGTTGAGTTAGAATTATTACATAAGTATAAGAAATCTTTGATACCTTAAAAAATATTTTTCCATGTAAGTTTTCTATTGTATCAATTTCATGTTATAGTTGTTGAATGATCTTGCGTATATTCTCATCTTGCTTCCATTCTATCCTTGCTTATTCCACTTAGTCATATTGTGGAATGGAAATAACACATAGTAAACCATTTGTTACTTTCTTTTCTATTGATAGTGAATTTGCTAGAATAATTGTCTTTCCCTTCGTCAAAATTCTTTGGAAGCAATTTTTGTTGCACTTTTGAAGATAGTCTTTATTCAAGGAAGTAATTCAAAATATCATGTTTTTTTCCATTGAAGTGTCTTCCTCTTATGTATGGATGTTGTTTCTAAACTAAATTTAGTATGACCAACATTTATTTTTCATATATGTGTTTAATGAAGTTATTTCCTTTAAGTTTGCCACTTTAAAAGGTAAGGGGCCTTCATTCCTACATTGAAACTACACAAAGGTCATGGTTTGTGAAGTCTGGTGTGGCCAAGATTGGAGTTATACACATAGCCTCAGTTTTAGGATTTTCAAAAGCTTTCATTTCTTCTTGAATCCAAGAGAATGCTTCCTTCTTTAATAATATCGTTAAATGTGCTATTATTTGATCATAATTCTAGAAAAAGTTGCAATAATAGCCTATAAATCCTAAAAATCCTCTGAGTTTATTCAAGGTTTTGACAATTGATCATTCCATGATATCTTTGAAAAGAAGCTTGATAAAGTTAATCTAACACACTAATATAAATAATACATTGTCATTGTGCGTTGAATAAGTCCATGCCTAAACATACTACTATTCTCAGAATCTTCACTTACGTATCTATTGATAAGAGGTATCTATTTCTATACACCGGTTCATATGGAGTATGCATATTTCTATTTCACCATATGTCCAGTAGGATTACAATTATTTGAGGAGTTTATTTGCCCAGTATTTAAGGACTACCTGAATAGTCTTTGTTAATATGGATTCAATGATCTTATTTTCCACCTCACTTATCCATAATCTGGTGGATGATATGGAATTCTTCCCATGTATTTGATCCTATAGGTTTCCATGATGTCATTGATGAGACTAGAAGTGAACTATTATCCTCCATCAATGATGATTTCTCTAGGTACTTTGATTCTGAAAAGGATTTCATTATGAAGTACTTTTCCTCTACCTTTTTTGTTTCAATTGGGAGTTCTTTTGCTTCCATCCATTTAGTAGCATGTTGCAAAAAAGAATGCAAGAGTTCCATCACAACAGAGTATTGATGGGTCCAATGAAATAAACAACCCATTTCTCAAAGTGCTCAACCCTTAGTTGTGTCTGTAATAGCATTTCATTTTATTGAACTAGTATTCCCATATGTTGGTAGCTATCACTTTTTTCCTTGAACTGTCTAGAATCTCAAATGATACTAGGCTAGTGGTATCCTTAATTGAGTACTATGTAACTATTCCTTTTATCTGCGAAGTGGCCTCCATAAGGGCCATTATGAAAATATTTCAATATATCATGGATTTGATCCTCTCTTACGTGTCATTAGATAACAATTTCCATTCCTATGTAGAAGAGGCATCCCTCAATCCACAAATATCTACAACTTTTCTTGACAAATCCTTGTCACTCCTTTGGGGATATGTGTGATGGAAGATTAATTGTAGCCAATAATTAGCAATATATACAAATCGCATGGAATTAGTAGATATTGTAAAATGATGTTCATCAATAAAAAGTGTCTTCATTTGGTGCTACATTTTCTTTTGTGGTGATCCTAGAGACAAACATCTATAACCACATTGTATTTTCATATCTTGTCCATGATGGTTACGCCACAATAGAAACCATCTAGTAACTATACCATTAGAAAGTGGTTTTTTTCATTAAATACTTGATGACAGCATGATCATCATGTAAAATCACAAGATGCCCAATTATATAATTCCAAAATTTATTTATTTCATGGATTACAACAAGAAATTATTTTTCTATCATAGTGTAATTCAATTATATGAGGGAGATATTATTACAAATAAAATATATGGTGTTTGGATTATGATCTTCTTATTGTCCCAAGATGACTCCAATGGTGGTTTCTAAAGTATATGTAGATATATGAATGAGAGGGATCAATTGGGTCCTCTTTATGTGGGAGCCTTAGACAACTTCAATTTAAACTCCTCAAAGGCATGATGGAAGATATATTTCCATACAAAATAAACACTTCTAGTAAGAAAAGAAAACAAAGGATGAGCTATTTGAGTAAATGTTTTCAATAAAGTGTCGATATTAACCTGTGTGCTTGAAGAAGATACATAACTCCTTTTGTGTTTGTGGACTTGGTAAGTTCACTATTACCTATATCTTCATTAGGTAAACTTTGATGCCTTTAGAAGAAATATGATGCCCTCACATCACTCCTTTAGTTAAGAACATCAAATATTTTTCATTGTTGATATCTACATGACATTCCTTGCCTTTTTTCAATACCTCTTTTAGATTAGCCAACGCTAATTCAAACATAACACCATAAGTTATGAAAACATCAATAAAAATATCTACGCAATCATGAATCAAGTCAAAAAATATCTTTGTCACGGCTCTTTGGAAGGTCATAAGATCATTATAAATTCCAAAGGGTAGAACATGATAAGGAAATGTCCCCAAGGACAAGTAAATATATTTTTTTCATGATCTTATGGAGCCAAATGATTGATTATTCAATTATCTTCTATTCTCTTAGTAGAGAAATGAGAAATTGTAAATTTAATTATCAATCCAATGTTCGTTTAGAACTTGCAAACTTTTGTGCACTGTATATACTAAAAACAATATGTTGAATGCTAATGAAGTTGTAGTATTGGTTAAATGATTACATATTTTAGGTGTTAATGATATTTATCAAGCCACCAAGTAAAACAAATCATACACAAGGGCAATATTTTAAATATTCACACAATGTCTAGAATTAGAATGCTTACTAATGTTGTAGAATTGAAACACACTTGTAAGAAAAGAAATCCTAGTTGATTGTGGATGGCTTGTGATGAACTCCTAATCTCAATCACCGAGAGGGATCATAAACATATTTTTCTAAAACTAAACTTATTTTAATTGAAAGAAAGCACATCTAATCTAAATTGAAGAAAAGTAGAACACACTTTGCTAGAAATTAAGCACACTTTTAGGAAAGGAATCACACTTGCAAAAATGTAAACACTCTTGTAGGAAAATAAAGAAACTTGTAGAAAAGTAAATAATCTATGACTTGATCAAGTTGTTCATACAATCCTTAATTATGTAAAGGAATCACATGTATTGCAATCAATTGATTAAATGTTGATATGATGGAAACTGTTAAACTGGAATTAAAGTAAGGAAAATTCAACCCAACGAATGATGGAATTTATGAATTAGGACTAGAAAATAATAATTATATAATAAAGTAATCCAATGACCAAACTCAATGAATTTCAATAAAGTATAAAAATTAACCTATGCTAATGTATGAGAACTACCTAAATAAGAAGCAAGCACTACCTCCTTAGGCAAGGCACTAGTTAAACATCTAGAAAAAGGTTACTCTACCAATGCATTTATTGGGTGTGTGTTATATTCTTTCCACGACTAACTCTGTGTACATTATGTCGGGTGCAGCAAGGGGGTGGTAGCCCCCTTGCATAGGGTCTAGGCAGTGTCCTGGGAAATTTTTTTGGACCGTATATTACGTGGGTGGACCTACCTATGGTTTTGTGCATGGATTCCACACATGGCTTTTGGCATGATGGTTTTCTGTCCATGGTATTTTGTAGATCCGATCAAGGGAACTACGATTATATTCTAATCCAGGGTTAATGGATTAGGGTTTATGGATGCTTCAACATGTATATATACGTATTGTAGCATTGAAAGGAATATAATGAAAACTCAATCTGGTAGTCCCGATTTTGGGATCCAGGGGAAAATCTCTGTGTATATCTATTTTATGTTTTATGCTCTTGCCATTGTTTATTTTCTATCTTTTAGAATTCGTATGCAGGTAATTTTTGTACGGGGTTAAAACCTACAACATCGCACATAGGAATAAAATTGAGCAAGAATAAAAGATGTTATATTAATAAAAACTTAGCAAAATGAAAGTAAAATTCTCCAATTCTTCTCATTTTATCCTCCCCTTTGTCTCAAGTGGAGCATGGGTATTTATACATGATTCAATTCTTCAAACTAACATGGAGGCTAAGGACAACCATCAAAATATATAATTCTTAGATTTTCTCTCATCGTGACAATAGTATTGGAAAACTATAGATCATAAAACAATTGTTAAGTCATTGTCGAGTTTGATCGGTAGAAGAGTAGTAAAAAATTATCCCACATTACGTAGTTCTAACAACTCTTTATTCATTTAATTTATTTTTTAGATGCAAGGTTTTAGTTCTTACACCAATTAACCAAAAATGGTAGCTAGGTAGTGGTGGTTGACGATGTTTCTTTCATGTTGTCACAACTATCATTAGAAATTAGTGCATGAAGGTGTCACAATGACATGAAGATTAGATGCAGTAGTTATTATTAATATGAAATGCAACAAAGGTGTTGCATCCATGCAAAGGAATTTTTGCAACAACTACTATCGATAAGCAATGTACTAGGGGTGTTGCAGCAATGCAAAAGCAGTATTCCATCAACTGAATAGTTTCAAGTAGCTTTTTCCACTGCCTCGAGAGATACCTACATGATTTTTCTAGATATTTCTCATGATTTCCCATTAATTAGCACAAAAAGGTTGATTATTTCCTTAACATAGTAGTATGTTCATTAAAAATGACATAATTGAAGAAGCATTGTACCTTGGGTTAAAATGCATTATTGTAAGAAAAATCGGATATAAGATGATATGCACATAGGAAAAAAGGTAATCAAAAGGTGGTGAATGGGTGTAGAAAATATGTCATTTTCGATGATCGTCAGGTTTTATTAGCTAAGATATTATGGAATTATTTTTAGATGTCTCATAGTTAAGTCTTTTACTTCCTTCTAGTAATTACTACTTTTCCTAGATAATTTTGATATGAGTTTTTCTAAATGGAATTATTTCCTTAGTAATCAAAAGCATTAGATATTTGATGGTGACACGTACTAGTTGATGTTGATACTTACTAGTTGATGTTGATAGTGTGTCAAAGATTCCAACTAGTTGATGTTGATATTGATGATGATGTTGATGATGTTAAAGGTGTTGACAAGATGATGCTAAGTAGGATGGGCCAAGTTTGTTCCATACACGTGCCAATAATGTTTGGCATCCTAAAGATGAGTTAGATTAAGGTTTTGTGTGGACCTATGTAGGGATATTTCCTTTGGTTGCATTATACAATAGGATATGTGAGTGTTTCTTATGAAATTGCAGAGATCTAAGCTTCTAGAATATTAATGCCACATACCTTGTACTAATGTGGAAATATCTTGTATGACTGATTGTTGCTAGAAAAAAATAGTATATGGTAGAGTCAAAGGGAGCTAAAGGGGTCTCTCACAAAAAACAAGAAAATAGCCATTACACTTCAGCTAGAGGATGACCTCCCTCTTGGAAGAGCTTGTAGTTCTAGGGTTTCTAATACCTAGAAAAATCTTGAAGGTTATAATTAAGAAAACCCTAGGGTTTGTGGACAAAACCCTAGAGATAGACCCCAAAGTATTGAAAGTTGATAATTCCACTCAAAGGAAAGAAATTTGCATTAGTGACTGATGATGAGGGAGAAATGATGAGCTTACAGGTGGATTTTGCAAAGAAAGCAAGGATCAAGAGGGAGTTGAAAATTTCCTTCATTCCACAAAAGATAAGTATTTTATATCTATCTTCCTTGATTAGTATTTCTTTACTAATAGTTAACCTCTTGTATTTGTTTCTTTTTTTGGTTTATAATTGTTTCTTCCATGACCTCCTAATGAGTGTTGCAGGTACATCATAAAGGCTACCAAGGCTTTGGTAGTAGATGGAAGCATTTCTAAGAATGAAGCAAAGTTTTTGGCAAGAGGATTCTCCCTGGAACAATGATTTGTGTTCAAGAGGGAGAAATTGTACTAACATCTATAATCGTACATTATGATAATAAGATCTCCTACTTTAGAGGGAGTAGGAAATCCAACCATTTTTCAGGTACAATTCTATTAGAGTGGTTATATATGTTGGTTCTATCATGGGATGTAAATTACATCAGGTGGATGTGGAGATCGTTTTCTTCAATGGAGTAATTGAAGAAGGAGAAGTGTACATAGAGAAACCTCAAGGATTTGAGGTTCATGAGAGGGAGATTTGATGTTATAGCATCAAGGGGTAGAGAATCTCCCAAGGTCATGGGTTTTGACTAGGAGACATGGGATATGGTTGGGGAGATTGACCTGATGAGCATCAAGGCCTAGAATTCTCCCTTAGTCAAGGGTGGCCTGGCCATATTCCCATGGGTTATGGCTAGTGGGATGAGTGAGTGGCTTATATCATTGACTAAGTATTTTTACCATTCAATGACATATGATGAAATGCAGGGATGGTAATTGGGTCCAAGTTTCACCATGGGTTAGGTGGGGTACCTGACATGACTCTAAGTGGTGACTTGGTAGATTAGTGACCCAAGGACTAGTGGGTGACTAGTTCCTCTATTTGATGCTAATGCATGATGATTTCCACGTGATTCTAGTATTGAAAATGAGGTAGATGGTGTTATCACAATAAACTTTGTTTAAAAAAATGAGAAAAGACTAACAGTTTCAACGTCAACTCTTTTGATGTAATAAACATGGGAATTACTAATAGCGGGGTTATCAACGTTTTAGTGATCCGATATGGCATGCTGAAGAAATTTCCTGACAATGGGCTCATCACAAATTTCATTTTGACTGATGGGCCAATTGTCAATGCCAAAACCAAATTTTAAATTTAAAAGGTTATGACTACGTTGACCACGTCAACGTCAGTGATATCATTAAAACGTGTCTCTATTGAGTTTGAAGGGGTAAAAATTATTGGTTAATGATTTTTCTGCCCCGTTATGGGTGAATGTCATTAAAATGATTTAACCATATGATACAAACTCCATTCGTAGTCATCACCTCAAACTCTGTAATCATTCACTTACCAATTGTAATATTCTATTCTGCATGTCAAGTTATTTTACCGTGTCCCGTCCATAATTTTTTTTGTTAGTTAGGATTAATTACACTTGGCATTGAATTAGTTTTACTCATAGAGATTCAGGATCAAATCCCAAGAATACCACATAGCATGATCAAAAAAGGAGGCAAAGAAAATCGTTCTGAGCCCAAAGCATCAAATTTGTTGGACATATACCCTGATATCCAACAATTGTTTTCACAAGTCAGTTGGAGTGAGTTTTTCCATTATTATACATACTACCATGATGCAATGTATCAGTCATTTTCTCAGGGGTTTGATGGAAATCACGTGGAGGTTGGATTTTTGTCCTTTCAAGTTACAAATCAGTCAATTACTGAGGCCACGACCTTACCAACGGATGGAGATAGGATTTTTCACAACCATGTGTTGGCAGGGATTGATGTACATTTATTTATCAAAGAGGAGTTCAAGGGCTAAAATTAGAGGGCTGGAATTTAGAAGGAATGGTTACTGGATGAATGGCATGTTCCTCTACGCATTTGTAAATAGTATTTCACATGCGAAGGGAGGTTCAATTGGGTAAGACTCTACCACTTCTATTTCCTTGCACATCTAGATGTTCAAATTAGAATCAATCCTTGTTTTTCTCTAATAGAAAGCATTAAGCACATGGAAGCTAGGTTCAAGGCCCAAACAAACCCCTATGCCCATTTCCTATATCACATAGACTTGATAAAACTCCTAATCAAAAATCAGCTAGCCAGGGCAGAAAGGACTTGAAGCCATTTCCTTTTTTGGGGAAGTTTTCAACCTCAAGTCCTTAAAACATGAAGAGACAAACCAAAAATTGCTAAAAAGGGGAAAAATGTCAAAGGGAAAGCCCCTATTGAGCCAACTCCCATCCAAGAAAACATAGAGGTTCCATCTACATCCTCTGGCCCTAAAATCCCCAAAGTATAGCATAGAAAAAGTGTCAGGCTTAGTAAACCAAACCCTATATCCCTTGTAAACCTACTTGTTGATATCAACTCTCCCCAGGTTGTGACTCCACCTATTGAAACCCAACCTGTAGACATAGCTAAATTTGAAGTTATTAAAGGCAAGAGGGAAAAAATTGAGACCCAACAGAAGGAAATGTTATTTGAAGTTTTTAAGGGTGGAAAAAGACCCCATACAAGGCCAACAAACAAATTAAGATACAAAATTAAACTCAAAAATAACCCAGAGTTGGCCAAAGAGGTGATTGATGTTGAAAATACGCCATTAAAGGACCTTATCATTAATAGGAAGAAGGTTACATGCTCTAAGACTGGCAGAGAAAAATAAATTGTGAAGAAGGGTCCTATGGAGACAAGGCAGAGGAAAAAGCAAAGACTGAAGAAGGTGGATGTAATTCTCAGGGCAGCTAGTACCCTCAGCTAAGAGACTTGGGGGCGTAAATTTGAAATGTTTCTTATCTATTTCATAAAACAAGGATATTTTTTTTTTATCATTGACAGTCGGCCTATAGTTTTTTGCATATAGTGGAATAGTCAAGAAGCTGACATGCCCATCGTTAGCGTTTTTGGTGAAGCTGACATGTTCACCAGTAGCTATTTTGAAACAAAACGGTGTATCGACTAATAGAAAATGATACAAGGATGAAAGCTAACATTCAGTCTGTCAGTGATTTTGGAGAAAATAGGGAGTGTTGACATCCCCATCATCAACAAAATTCAAACAGATGAAAATGCTAACATTCCCACTGTGAACAATTTTGAAACAGGTAGAAAATAAATGGTGTCATTCAGTCAGCGAAAACTACAATTCAGAAAGCCAATGAATCTCACAGTTACGGTATCAATAATTTTCACCAGGAGGTCTGAATGAAAGAAAGTATAAATAGAAAGGTGGTTTTGGTGGAAACTTGATCTTGTTTTGTAGAGGGACATGTTTTTCTAGCTAGGATGTTGTGCTATCATTTAGGGACATGTTTCTATTTCTGAGGAAGATAGTTTGAGATATATTTCACTTGACCTAAATATCAACTTATTTTTCAGTCTATAGTTTTAGGAAAAATTGAATGTATTTAAGATTTTATTTACATGCATAAACTTGAAGATATTTAGATATTTTAGATTATTGTAATTAATCTGAAGACTATTATTTTGCAATTAGTTGATGTAAGGTCTATAAAGAGAGTTTATGAAGAATGAAGAAGGGTTGGATTTTACTGAAAACATTTTTCATTATGGTATATTTGAGCAGTCTTAAATATATTATAGTTTTTGATGAGCATTTATAGGAAACTCATGTGTTTTAGTTCCCTGTTAGTTTCCTCTTTGTTATAAAAACTTTCTTTCATGTCTGAAAATGTTAGTATTTGAGATTGGGATGCATTGTTCTCCTTTCTTGTATTTATTAGCCATTAGTATTTATTACCTCAAAGGCTATAAACTTCGTCTCACTTCAGTTCTTTTCTTCCAAATTCTAAATTTGTCAAAGGATATGTTGTTATCATGTTTTTTTATAGCTTGCACATTGGATCTATATCTAAATTACTTGTTAGAACTAGACTCCATGCTCAATGGTGTGTTTTATAAACAACCCAACCAATTATATCCTATAAACTAAATATGGCCATAGAACTCAATAACGAAAACTACTACTACGGTGACCTAGAGTAGTTGAGTTCCAAGGAGAGATCCCTCTTTCGGTTGAAGGGCCAATTTTCAACCTAAAAGAGGTTTGAGGTTACCTTAGGGTTTTTTCCCGCATCTAGGGTTTTCCCTAAGTGATAAAATTTTGGCGTTGTTTCCAGGGAACAAAAGGCATATTTTTTCCCCAAATGATTTGATTGTTGAAGATCAAATCTCTGAGGGAAAACAAATATTTGTATATTAGTTTGGTTGCATGATGTTTTCTCAGGTGACTCCACATTACAATTTGAAGGGTTCTTATTGATGAAGTTCTAGCTCATTTAGGTGTATATACTTGGAGGAACCCTAATTCGAAACCACCTTAGATTTTTTCAAGCCCAGAAAATTTATTCAGGAAAAAATCTCCTAGCGAATCAGGTATGGTCAATTTAGAAAGGTCTTTTTCTCTACCTGTAAATCTTGAAGCTTTTGAAGACTTGGTGTTAGATATTAAATTTGAAAGTAATTTACTTAGATCTAAGTCTGAAAGCAGTTTATTATATATTTCTCTTGATGCAACATAACTTAAGACCTTCAACCTTGGGCCATCTATCCCAGAAGTAGAGTTGTTAGCACAAGATTTTGAGATTTGGTCTCATTTTCAGAAACTAGAACAAAGAGTCCACAAACTTGAAGAAGTTATTACTAGATCTCCAACTTTTCCTTATTTCATCCCGTATTTGTTTACCCCAACTACCCATCTGTCCTTTGGGGGTTCTGAAAATCCTATTCCATCAACTATTATTCCAACAATCTCAGTGCCTTTAACATTTGTTTTCCTTACTCATGTTGCTAGTATAATTTCACATCTTAGTCGTATGGATGCCCGATATGCACATTTGAATCTTGGAGGTCCGATCCATGACCTTCCACAGAATTATGGACAATGTCTAATTTAGTTTTATGGTACTTGATATTATACAGTTCAACAACATCTAGACACGCTTAATGATTTTATAGATCTAGAAGAACTTGACCATGAGGATGTCGAATTGAGACATTTTGCACAAAGTCTTCGAGAATGCTAGAGAAATGGTTCAGATATTTACTTGCAAAAATTTTCAATACTTTCTAGTAGTTTTAATAGTTGTTTCTCTCCAGATGGGAAGTGAAGAAAAATCCCTTGCAGATTTTAGCCAAGTATGATGCCCTTAAAAGGAATCCAAGGGAATTTGTTCAAGAATTAACAGCTAGGTTTAACAAGATTTATAATTCTATTCCAGCTGAGATCAAACCTCCTCCTGGTTTAGCTTTATTACACTATCCTGATGGTTTTGATGTCAATTTGGCTTATCATCTCCATGAGAGGAATCCTTCTACTTTAGAGGAAATGCAGAGTAATGCAATTGGAGTGGAAGCCAATTTATTGGCAAAGAAGGTAAAAATGAAAGCTGAAAGAAGAGTAGGTTTCAAAGAAGATTCATATTCATCTCCTGACTTAAAATTCGTCGTGATGTTGAAAACTATGGAGAATTTGGTGGATAAATTAACTCCTCCCCGAAATGAAAATCAAACTCAAGTCAGAAATTCGAATTTCAGAAGACCCCAAGTTGCTCAAAATCGTCCTAGAGAGAAAAAAAGTCTTGAGGAACAACAACCTATTATTCGACCTCCTTTTCCAGAATATTTTGTTGATGAGGATACCATTAATGAAGAAGATCATCAGATTGGGTGTTTCGATGATAAAGAAACCCAAGTATTTGCCACCAAAGAAGAACATGACATTTCTGCTAGTTGCTCAGGAGAAAAAGACAACATTCATCTTTGTGATTCAATTATTTATCAGTAAGGGTATAATAATGCGGTGGAAGATTTTCAAAGGAAGTACAACCTTAGAAATCAGAATTTCCCTATCAAAGCACCGCCACAAAAGACAGTATATGAACATCAATTTAAACCTAGAAAAGAGATATTGAAGAAACCAAAGGAGCCTAAGAAGGACAATTTGAAAAAAGCAGAAGAAGCAAAAAAGGAGACCAAAGATTCAGAAAAATCACAGTCAGCCTTTAATTTGGAGTATGAAATCAGTAAGTTGAAAGTATCCATTCCTTTTGCTAAACTTTTGAGAAATGAACAATATAGGAAAATAATTTTTACTATGGTTAAAAGTTTAGAAACTGATCAAGTCAACATAAATTCACAAGATTATTTAAACCTAGATGATGATGCTCTTGAATTTGTTTTTGGCCCACATGTCACTAGTTTAAATGATGATGTTCCCCCATTTTATGTAAGTTTGAATATACATGATATGATCCTTCATAACACCATGTTAGACTCCAGAGATTCACATAACCTTATGCCTAAGTCAGTCATGGACCATCTAGGACTCCAAATTACCAGACCCTACAAATATTTGTTTTCTTTTGACTCCAGAAAAGTAAAGTGTCTAGGGCTAATAAAGGATTTAGTTTTCACCTTAGCAACTTCCTACTAAGAATGTATTGATGGATATAGTAGTAGAAGACATTCCAGCCAGATTTGGCATGTTGTTATCCCGATCTTGGGTAGCAAGATTGGGAGGAACTTTATAGATGGACATGTCCTATGCTTCTATCCCATTGTTTGGTGAAATTAAAAGATTGTACCGAGAGGTCTAGATGGCCTATATGGTGAGCAACAGTACCCAACCAGATAATCATCCTATCTATGTAGTAGACACAGAACTAGGATAATATATTTTCTTCAATGATTGATGTTTTGAGGGAGAGACATCAATAGAAAATAAAATTAATATTCAATAAGAAGAGGTTAAATTTTTTTCGGATGAAGTCTAGAAATTACATTTTGATGGTTCCACTTGCAATAAGAGTTTTGAAGCAGGAGAATGGATTGTTCCAATAGATTGTACAAGGAAATTATATTCATTTAAATTTTATTTTGATTGTACAAATAATGTGGCAGAATATGAAGCTCTCTTTATTGGGTTGAATCTGTTAAGAGAGAGAAAGGCGAAAAAAGTCATTTTTGGGGATTCGGAGATGATTGTGAATCAATTCAAAGGTACCTATCAAACTAAGCATCTGAGAATGAGAGCCTACAGGAATGAGGTATGGGATTTATTTTCTAATTTATTTTCTGAACATGAGGTATCACTGGTACCAAGAGAGGAGAATGGAATTGCAGACTCTTTAGCAACAACTTCTAGTGCATTTAGAATTTTGATTTATCCAAATGAAAAGTACAAGATCAATGTTAGGCACATGCCTTCAATTCTATATAATACAAAGCACTGTCAGGTGTTTGAAGACAATCAAAAGATCAAAATATTTCTTGAAATTGTTATCCCCTAGAACTACAGTCCATGTACATCATGTTTTCCCAAACAAAAAGAAATTTTTCATTGTCAAAAAATGTGTGTCTAGTGGTTATGTTCCTATGTGTGTCACTTAGGGATTGTGTTTTAAAAAGGTATTGATGTGAATCATTGCAAAAAACCGTTAATCACCCTTCATCATAATTGTTTAAGGCATGTCTTGTCTTGTTTGCGTCATTGGTCCTTTGCGCAGTTTCATAGCGCAGTCTGATTGGCCAATTTGGCAGCGCAATGATGTTTCCGCCTTTTCGTAGCGTGTCATCTACCAGCCATTTCGTAGCGCATGTTGTTAATTTATAACTGTTCGCGCTACGAAATCGGGAATTCGGGGTTTTTGCAACGCGTTTTTTTGAAATGTCAAGTCTGGGGGGATGAGTCATTAGATCCGTCCATATATTGTCAGTTGGTGTCCTCTCCAGGTCATTATGGTTCATCATTCCGCCATGAGGTTCAGAACCACGCACATAAACATCATTCAAAGTGATTTTATGATGTATGGTAGTGTCATGTTATTTGTTATTAGTGCGTAAACTGACTTGCTTGTATGACAAGACAATTGAAGCGCGAAGGAGCCCGAGTTTTCATTTTAAAAGGACCAGATTTCAAGCGAGCCTGCATTCCAAAGTTCGAAGTTGCCTTTTGAGTTGAAGCTGTTGTTAGTCCTCTGTCCGAAGGTTTTCAAAGCAAAATGGAGAAAAGGGAGCATAGATCAGGAAGGTGCCATAGAACAGAACCGAAGGGGCTGGATATTGCGTTAAAGGATGAAGGAGTAGCCAAAGCTTTTAGAGATGCTGGCTGCTGGAGGTTTTGTGAGAAATTGCAGGGAGGGCACGCAGAGGTAACAAAAGCTTTTGCATTGAATTTTACCGGTTTAAACTCTAAGGTGTCAATGCTAGAATTCTCTGTATCCCCAGAAGCCATTTCTAATGTGACAGAGATTCCTAGAGGTGGACATGAATGGTTCAAAAATTTTAAATTCGACATGAGCCCCTGTAAGGAATTTTTGAAGGAACCTTATGTAAATGAGGATCTCACGAAAGCTGTGCCAAAGAGTTACGTGAAAGAACATTTTTCCCTGCTCCTCACATGCATCCAAAAGTATTTAACATGCGAAGGGAGGTATAACAAAGTGTACTCATATCATTTTAAGCTTTTGTTACATTTCACAGGCAAAGCATCAATTGATATCCCTTTCTATTTATTCAGAAGCCTAAGTAAAATGTGTGATAAAATTCAGTTGAAAAAAGATGACTGTGAAACATCACTGTTCCATCATGGTTTGGTGAAGTTGTTAGTGTTAGATGGTTTGCAGAAGATTGGTAAAGATTGGGACTCCTTTATTTTTATGGCGGGATTTCAAAGCAAGACGAGACTTACTCCATTGCCTGTTAGGGAAAGGGAGAAAACAATTGAAGAACCTACTCTGGCTGAGATCAGGAAGGAGGTGAAAGATCTAAAGAAGTCCAAAACCAAGTTGAAGAAACCAGTCAAGCCTGTGGTGATCAAGGTGACACCTAAATCATCATCAAAAGATAAGGTCAAACAGAAGAAGGATGCACCTGCACCAAGTGAAGTTGAAAAGGGATCAAGAGTAAAAACCAGAGGTCAGTTGAGCAAGGAGAAGGGTAAGTCAATTGCTGTTGAAGAGAGTCCTGTGTCAAAAGCTAGTTTAACTGATTTACTTGAAGCAATTGAACTTGAACAAGATCAGTCAGTGCAGATTGAGCCAATGGAACTTGAACAAGATCAGCCAGTGCAACCAATGCACATTGACTTAACCCAATCTTCACCAGAGAGCATGAAGAAATCAAAGGCTTCGAAAAGGTTACGGTTTGAGGAGCCAAGTGAAGAATATGTGTTTAAACCAAGGAGACAAATGAAAGAGGCCGAGAAAGTGCATAAAGAGGAGGCAGCTGTAAAAATGCCTAGTATAGAGTTTATTGAAATTTTGACTAAAACAGTGCATGCAGCCAAGAGTAAAGACAAAGGTAAAAGGGTTATTATTAGCCAAGGAGGGAATGTCATAGCTATCAAGAACCAGGCAGGAAAGACCCAGGAAGAGGTGCCTCAGACCAAGAGTTTTTCTAGAGAACGTGCAATGAGATATGCTAGTTATAGAAGGGCTGTATTAAAAGGCAACACAAGTCTACTGAAGCAAGCTGGCTCAGGGTCTGATGTATTTTCATGGATGATACCAGCACTTAAACAAGCAAAACACGTGAGAAAGCTGAACATGTGTCTGAGATCAGAAAATAAGGCTTTGAAGGAAGAGGTTAGCAGTTTGAAGAAGAAGCTAGGTAAACTAGCTCACTGACTTAAGAGGAAAGGTACTTTTCAAAGTTTTGATAAATTTTGGTTCAAATTCTATCATTTTGAAGTTATTTAGGTCCCTAGCATCTGTATAAAATGTCTGAAGGAATCATGAGTTTAAACAGAAAGTGCTGCAAAATAGATATGTTTTGTTTTGACAAAAACAGTAGTTTTGTAGCGCGCTACGAAACTACTGTAGAACGCTGTTTTATAAGAAAACAATGAAATTTGATGATGGGGTCAGCGAATTTTGAAAGGAATGCCTCGAGGACCGGAGGGAGATTATACATGGATATCATAGCAGCTCAAATAGTGATAGGTGTGAGTTTTGAAGAAAAAAGTGAAATATTTTGTTTTTTGCTAAAGTGTTCTTAAAGGCACTTTATGTCCGAATTATTAGGGTTCTGGTAGGGTTACCGAGATTGTTGGTTAGCACACCTGTTCAGTCCACAAGGCATCCAGATCATGAGGCAGATGGTGTTATGCGTTATTATTGAAGGATTAAGAGCTTGGGGCGTGGTTTTTAAATGGTGAAGAAGAATGGAAGACAGGGACCGTGAAAATAGGGTGTTCATGTTTACTAATTAATAAGCCATCTTTACAGCTAGCACCCAAAGGCCAGCTCATTCAGTGAATGTTCCTCAATATATCTCAGCCATAACAGAAATTGTACAGCTGTCAAGGATCCAAGGAGAATCATGCACACGAGAAGATAGAGTTGGGCTTTCAATGTAACTAGGATTCTCTGCATTTACAGCACAATACCTTATGTATTTAATAAGTTTGTTTTGAAATAGATAAGGTTAATTAATGGTAGATCATTGAGCTCTCCCCTCATGCTTGTTGAGGAGACTCAAGATAGTTTTAGTTTTGGTTTTCCTATATATAGTGAAAACTCTGATGTATGTAGGGTTGGAGATTTATGAAAAAACAGAGTTTTTATCAGCTTATGTAAAAAGACTTTTTGACAGTAATATAAGGATTACTTTTTCTTCCCAAGATTCATCATGTGTTCAATGCTCAGAATATGTGTGGTTTTGTCATTATCCTTTATATATTTTACAGCTCACTAAATATGCAATCACTCTGAATTCACCTAGTGCTCAGACTTCCTGTGTATATTTATGAGTTGAGGTTCTTTTTGAGAGATGTTTTGAGTGTTAAACATTATATGCCTTGGCTTCTATGATTGAGTGGTTTATAGTTTACTGCAGAAGTGTTTGACTCCATGAGCCCAATGGAAGAGATGTTATTTTGTTGTTCCAACCAGCTTGTTTTCATAAAATGTTTGAAGAGTTAGCCATCTTTTCTTGTTAATAATTCCTATCACAAATCTGTGAGAGAGCCCTCTCTGACTAAGGAGGCTAACCTTAGTCTAAAGTCTGGTCTGAAGTAGTTACATAAAGTCTAACTGGTAGCAGCCATCAGTACATGATTTTGTGATAACAGAAATAACGGATGAATTTCTCAGCACTCCAATAGAAAAGCATGAAGATGAAACTACAAATAAGAATTCTGAAACAACAATCTTTTTGAACGTTGTGGCTGGATAGGAAATTATTCAATTAAGTAACAATCTAATTCCTAGAGGCTTGGTTCCTTTAGAAAGGTTGTTCAATTCTAATGATGTGGCAGTTAAGCCAAGAATTTTCCAAATGATGGTGAGATGGAAGATTACAATTTGGGGACTAAAAATGACCCAAAGATAATCAAAGTTTCTAACACTTTGAAAACGGAGTAGAAACCAAAATATGTGGAGTTGTTGAAAGGGATTGTTGATATATTTGCTTGGAGGTACAAATATTTGAAGATTTATGATCAAACCATCATTCAACATACTATACCACTTAAGGAAGATGAGAAACCTTTTAAACAAAAGTTAAGAAGGATCAATATGAAGCTACTGCCACTGATTGAGAAGGAAGTAAAAAGAATATTAGCTGCAAAAATAATCATTCCACTTAGATTTTCAAATTGGGTAGAAAACTTCGTTCCAGTGAGAAAGAAAAGTAGGGAAATTTGTTTGTGTGTGGATTTCAAAAAATTAAATAATCACTGAAGGATAATTATCCTTTACCGAAAATGGATCACATTCTGCAGAAGGTGGTTGGTGGAGAAAGGATTTCTATGCTGGATGGGTTCTTAGGATACAATCAGATCCTAGTTGACCCAAAAGATTAGGAGAACATTGCCTTCACCACGCCATGGGGTACATTCATGTATTCTAAGATGCCATTCAGACTCATGAATGTCGGAGCTACTTTCCAGTGCGCAATGGATATAACTTTTACTAACGAAAGAGATAAGTTTGTGGTAATTTATCTAGATGACATTATTATTTTCTCAAAATCTGAATCTGCCCATTTGAAACATCTGAGGACAAGTTTTAGCAAGTACAGGAAATTTGGAGTTTCTCTAAATCCAAAAAAATTCCCATTTTTCCATGAACGAAGGCAAGTTGTTGTGATACATAGTACCAAAGGACATCATCCAAATAGACCCCAATAGAGTGGCAACAATCTAGAAGATTGAGCAGCCAAGAAATAAGAAGGAAGTGCAATCTTTCTCAGGTAAAGAAAATTTTATGTGGCATTTTATTCCAAATTTTGTAGATATTTTAAAATTAATGATGAGTATGCATAAGAAAGGGAGTGAGATTAAGTGGATTGAGCAAGAAAATAATTGTTTTAATGATATCAAGACGGATTGAGGCCAAGAAAATCTCCTCATTAGCCCATATTTTTCAAAGGATTTCATGGTTTTCTCTTTCGCCTTCAAGCACACCATCTCTAGTGTGTTTCTTCAGAAGAATGAGGCAGGTCAAGAACAACCCATGCTAAACTAACGTCCAACATTCTAGACAAACAAGCATATGCGTTAATCAAATCACTTAAAGATTTTAGAGTTTTATTCTGCATTCTCATGTGATTACATGTGTTAGATGCTGCAATAGAGAGTATTTTAGTACAATCGGACAGTGATCACAGAAGAGGGACATGGATTGCTAATATATTAGAGTTTGACTTGGAAATCAAGCCTACCAAGTTAATTAAAGGAAATGGTATGACTAGGCTAATGACTAAAAAAAATCTTGATGCTTTTGTTATAAATTTTGTTCTTGAATTATCAGATCTACCATGTGAAGAATCAGTGGTTAAAGTTGAGGATTGTTTCAAACAATGTCTATGGTATGCTGATGTTGTTTACATTTTGTATAATTTACAAGTACCACTAGGAATAGATAGGACTCAAGCTAGATTTTAAATATTGAAATTTGTTAAGTGTTGTCTTTTCAATGGTTATTTGTATTGGAAGGACCCTCAAGGTATTTTATTGAAATTCTGATTAGAAGATGAAGCCAAGAAAATGAGTAAATAATTTCATGAAGGAGCCTATGGGTGACATCATTACTAGAAGGCCACAATAGATAAAATCTTGAGAGATGGATTTTAATAACCTACTTTATTTTTTGATGTCAGAAAAGAAGTAGCAACCTGTCATAAATGTCATCTATTTGAGGGCAATTCAAAACTAATGTATTTACCTTTGAAACTTATCTTTGTGGATGAACCTTTCCAACAATGGGGCCTTGACTTTATAGGTGAAATTAATCCAGCATTGTCAGCATAAAATAGAAGGATCTTAACAGGGATAGATTACTTCACAAAATGGATTGAGGCACTTCCAAATAGGAAAGCTATTGATCTTGTGGTTATTAAATTCTTAGAAAATTTTATTTCTAGGTTTGGTTTCCCAAAGAGAATTATTACTAATAATTCACATTGATTTTCCGTGAAGACTACCATATCAAGCTTAGTCATTCCACAACCTATTACCCTCAAGGCAAAGGACTGGCAGAATCCTACAATACGATTTTGATCAGAATTATTTAAAAATTGTTAGAAGACAACAAAAAGGCTTGGGATACAAAACTCAAATTTTCCTTATGGGCAAATAGAGTTAGAGGTCAATCAACACTTCTCCTTTCTAGTTACTATATGGTGTTGACGTGATGTTTCCTATTTCAATTGGAATGCCTGTTATGAAATATTTTCAAGAAATAGGAGAAGAACCAAATCATTTGTAGAGAAGGATAAATAAACTAATTGAAGTGCAAGAAACCAGAGAGTGTGTGTATGAAAAATATCAAGAAGTACAAGATCAGATTAAGAAATTTTTTGACAGGAAAACTAAAGAGGATGACTTTAAATGCCAAGACTTGGTTTTAAAATGGGATGCCTGTATTGAGGATAAGGGTGAGCACACAAATTTTGAGAACATTTGGAAAGGGCCACACAAAATTGCAACTTTCTATGGTAAGAACAATTTCATCCTAGAAGGTATGCAAGGAGAATTACTGCCTGGAGGTCCTGCCAGTGGACGTTTCCTAAAACAAAGAATAATTTTTAGGTTTCATTGTACATATCCATATATTTTTGAAAAATATTTTACAGGTGTGGATGAATATTGTAAGGGACTTGAAGCTTGAAGCGGAGGCCATGAGGTTTTGTTAATACTCATCGAAAAATAAAAAAAATTGGAGACAATTATATTTTTTCAAGTTAAGAGTCTGTAAAAGATCACCTCTTAAAAGATGAAGTTCTTATTTTTGAGTTAGTAAAAGTTTTATTTTGAGCTATTATTTGTAATGGATGAGGCAACTATTCTATGGGGTTCTTGCTGCCATCATTGATTGACAATATCACATGGATTCAGCGGTTATCACAATAAAATTCGTTTAAAAAGAAAAAAAAAACTAACAGTTTTAGTGTCAACCCTTTTGATGTAATAAACATGGAAATTATTGATAGCGGGGCTATCAATGTTTTAGTGATCCCATATGGTCTCTTAGTATTTGTGATGGATGATGCAACTAGTCTATGGGGTTCGTGCTACCATCATAACCAAATTTTAACTTTAAAAGGTTATGACTACGATGACCACGTCAGCGTCAACGATATCATTAAAATGTGTCTCTATCCGGTTCGAAGGGGTAAAAAGTAATGGTTAATTATTTTTCTCTGTTGCTATGAGTGAATGTCATTAAAATTATTTAACCATATGATATGAAATCCATTTGTAGTCATCACCTCAAACTCTTTAATCATTCACTTATCAACTGTAATATTCCGTTCTGCATGTCAAGTTATTTTACCATGTCTCATCAATAAATTTGTTTTTTGTTAGTTTAGGGTTAATTACACTTGGCATTGAACCCATTTTACTCATAGACATTCAAGATCGAAAATCGGGAAGACCACGTCGCCACGATGGGAAAAGGAGGCAAAGAAAATCGTTCTAAGCCCAAAGCACAAGGTTTGTTGGACATATACCCCGATATCCAACAATTGTTTCAATAATCCGGTTGGAGTGAGTTTTTCCACTGTTGTACCTACTACCATGATCTAGTGTCTCAGTCTTTTGCTCAGGTGTTTGATGGAAATCGTGTGGAGTTTGGAGGTCTGTCCTTTTTATTTACAAGGCATTCAATTATTGAGGCCACGACCTTACCAGCAGATGGAGACTGGATTTTTCACAGTCATGTGTTGGCAGGGATCAATGTCCCTTTATTTTTCAAAGTGGAGTTCAAGGGTTAAAATCGGAGGGTCGGAATTCAAAAGGAATGTTTACAAGACAAATGGCATGTCCCTCTATGCCTCTACTAGCAATATTTCACCTGCGAAGGGAGGTTCAATCGGGTAAACCTCTACCACTTCTATTTCCTTGCACATCTAGTTGGTCAAATTAGAATCAATCCTTGTTTTTATATACTAGAAAGAATTAATCACATGGCAACTAGGTTCAGGGCGTGAACAAACCCCTCCTCCCATTTTATATATCACAAATCTCTGATAAAACTCCTAATCGAAAACCAACTAGCTAGGGAAAAAAGGACTTGGAGCCATTTCCTTTTTGGGGGAGGTTTTCAACCTAAACCCCTTAAAAGATGAAGAGGCACACTGTTGGCTTGTTGGGGCCTGACCCAGGTTCGGAGTTAATTAGCCAAACAAATCCCAGTACTATTGGCCCTTTCGGCAACAGTTCGCAGGGCGCGGATTGAGGTCTCACCCAAAGTAGTATGGGAGGGTGCTAGAACTAGGTTTCTGCACCCTGGAGATGTCTGATGAGTTCGACTAGTCCTTTGTTTGTTCCTTCGCACAGGTGGCTTCGTACATCTTCCGTTCCTCGCAGCTTGATACCCTGCCTTCGCCCAGATGTTGTGCGATGCTCTGCGTTATTACCCGAGATCTTATTTGTCTTCAAGTATTATTTAAGCACCTTTGCCTACTTAAATGTCTTAAGTTCTAATTAACAGTACAAAACATTCATACAGGTTCGCGCAGTGGATAAACAATATAATTGCAAATTATATCCAATCATGCATTAAACTAGGAAAAGATACACAAAATTATAACAATTTTTTTTTTTATTGATTTTCCCAACTATTATAGACTTGACATTCCTTGCGCACTCAGTTTCCGAGGTCTGCGCACTCAGATACAGACTACTAGGCCTCTATGCACTTAGCCTGCAGAGCCTTCTCCTACTCTATGACCCACAATTACACTTTACACTTCAATTCAACCCCTTATACTTCTCATCCGATCTCTCTTCATTCGTTCGTTCCTTTCTACACTTAGAGCCTCACTCTATTTATACAATCCCATGGTCCACGGACCATGGGTAGGTCTATCCAGCTGACATTACATTACAAAACTAGGGCGGACAACCCTGTGACTCTATTATGACTTCGCGCTTCGTACCCATAATTTTCGAATATTTTACAAAAGAATTTCTCAAAGCTTGGGCTTTAAGCCCCAAAACATGCCTTGGGGGGATTCCATGCCCAACAGGCCCCCAGCACAAACATCGTGACTCGCCCTCGAGTCACTCTGTCGGTGCAGAGATCTTCGCACGGAGTCCCTCTAGCTGAACTTGAACTGCGGAATGGTCAGCAACGCACTGAGTTGTTGCTTGCTAGATCTATTGCATGTGTTGTTCTGAGACCTCTGTGTCAGGAGTGCTTCTCAGCATCAGTATGTGCATCCCCTGCATGTGTGCAACCTTGCCTTCAATTTCTGTTATGATGGTGAAGGCCTCATCGATCCAAGGCTGAACGCGCGCCTTCAGGACTACTTCCTTGTGTCGCACCATGTCCACTTTCTCTTTTAGTGCTTTAGCCTACTACATCCATGCGAGCCTCTGAGTGAGGGCCACCGTCTACGCAGTTCCCTTGATGTTGTCATACTGCTGTTGGAGTTCTCGTGCCTCTATCTCTAAGCGCTGGATGTTGAGTTCCTCCTGCAGATTTGTGAGGATATCTAATGATTCTTCTAACATGCTGGTGCAGTCTCGCACTGCACCACCAATCTCGTCCAGTCCCGTTGTGATAGTGCTAGCGCACTGTTCTCTAACTTCCAAAGGGGTGGACGATTGTTCCTTTAACCATAGCTCAGCAATTTGAAGGTTCAACTCCAGCTAAGCCTTTGTCATTTCTTCCCGCGCCTTGCGCACCCCTACTTCCAACCTATGGATGCGCGCCTCTACTATTATGTCCGCTGGGATGGTCGACTTTGGGACACTTTGGCAAGCTTCGTCTATTATCTACACCAACTGTTGATTCAGCGACACCAATTCATCGCGCTGCAAGATCAATTGTTCCATATTGATTTTCTGCTCACTAAGAACTTGCAGTGCGCATCTCTCCTTAGCTCGTAGCTCTGCAATTATCCCATCCTGCAAAACATATAAGGTCTCTCGTAGGAGTGCAGCCATATTGATACCGAGACCCTTTAATGTGCTCATTGTAGGCCTATTGGCCTCATTTGTTGTCACTAGTGCCCCTTTCGGCAGCACTATGGTATTTGTCATCCACACGTGCAACATCTGTTCTGCTGGCATTGTTCTGACTGCAAGGCTGGTCAAAAGGGTACCAACATGAGGAGGGCATGCCTATAATTCCAGCAACTGCACTCTAACAGCCCCCAACACAATCTGGTTCTCCTGCATGATGTCTTGGAGAGCCTTAGAGGTGACATCGTGCACTATCTCGCTGATGTCGTGCAGATCACCCTCAGTTAGGGTGATTGGGTCAATATACAACTTCAATGCCTTGACCTTCTTACACGACCTTGCCTACTCTATTGGGTGTTGGCACTTCAATTTCCCTGACGCCTTTTGTGGGTTTGTGCCTCCCTCTTTTATCTCTGCTTCCTCCACTTCTTTCCCCTGCGAAGGCGTCGTTTGGTCCTTGCCTGCCTTCGTGGCTGCCTCCTATGTTGTCGCTGTTGTTGTGGCCTTTTCCTGGTCATTTGCATTCTGTGCAGTTTCCCGCGCTGCCTGCACTTCCTCCGCCACTGCTTCCTTCCTTCGCTTTTCGGCCAACTGGGCGATGCACAGCTTGGCCTTGTCTTTCTTTCTTTGTGTCGCTGACTTATCTATCTCCGCGATGTCTGGGGCATGCCACGCCGGTGGCCATGCCTCCAGTACATTGAAAATGATGTCATTTGTGGCTATGAAGGGTAGCTTTGTCCATTGTTTAGTCGGGTCCTTGCACGCTCTTATACAAATGTTATGCATGTCTGCTTTGAATTTTGCATAACTCTGCAGACTGTTGTAAACAGTGGCTGACAACTGCGACATATAATTGATCCCCATTCTGAGGTTCATCTCCAAGAACACCCAGAATATTTTTCTGTCGCGGATCCTAGAGGCATCCTTTATGGCCCAGAGTGAAGCATACTTTGCAGCCTCCGGTAAATCCCTCTCAATTATGGGGAATTGACTATCCTCTAGCAATACCCCAGCCACAAGCACTATGGATAGCAGAAGCCATGCATAGTGGAACATTTTGGCCTATTCCTAAGCTTCGCAGCAATTTTCTAAAAACTCTTTGCAGAGGAACTAGGACCAGTTAAACTGGACCCCCTCCACGCAATGCTTAGTCAGCTACCACTAGCGCGGGTACTTTGTTGGCAGGATTTGGGTCACCATGCGTACTTCTTTCTCCTTGATGCTGGAGATGGCGTAGCCCCTCTTCTTGTTTTCCAGCTTGTACTTTTTCTTCATGGCCTCCATGATGGCCAAGTCATTGCCCTTCCCTTCTGAGATGTCCGTAGGGTCCTCTCCTTTGCATGGAAGCCAAGAGATGCGGTGAATCATGTCTGCCATGATGGGGATGGGCTCCTTCAGCCACAAACACCCATCATGCACCAGGCAGAGCAGCTACCTGATGACGAAAATGGTTATTGGGGCATGGTGGAAATGTGGCACCTAGAGCAGATTTAGTAGCCCAGCCTTTTCCACTCACGCAACCACTTTCGTGGCTCTAGTTCTTTAACCCCCGCTGCGGTTTTCTGCTTGGGCTTCATGAGGTGCTTGGTCTCAAGGTGGGGGAATTTCTCGTGGTTAGTGAGGTCCCAATCTTCAAATTTTAGGCTCGGCACGTGTCCCAGGTGTGTGCCCTCAAACATAATGTTGTCTGGGAGGAGCAGTGTCATGCCCCTACACCTACGGTAGTCTTCCAACTGCTTATAGCGAGGTGCGGCACTACCAATCGTTTTCTTTTCACTAATACTTATGATTGTATACTACGCCTAACATTCCATACTTAGCTTTATTTTCGTTACTAAGAATTATTATGTTCCTTTATACAAGTGAAAGCCCATAACATTCACATAAACAACATTATACAAGAGAAATGCACAACAGTGTAAAGGGAGGGGCAACTCCCTGCAATATGAGTCTGCCCGAGTCAATATATTATACAATCTTCACTTTTACAAAGTACAAGTTAAATCTTGGGAAACCCAAAATTTACACTTAGCCAATTTTCAACTTCGGAAACCTCGGTTACCCAGCTCATCGGCGCCTCCGCACGGTCGTCGCATGACTCACCAACCCTTTGTTCACCTCATTGCATGATCGTGTTATTTGCCCAACTTGGGCGCACCTCGTCGTAACCAAGTCACCACACATGGGTGCCTCCACACGAGTCACACCTCCGTTCACAATTTCAACACTTCACCATTTCATCGTACACAAATTCTACGTTTGCCTCTGCACGACGGGCGGGCGCTCACCCGAGATGCCCAAGAACCTGTGCACAATCACCCAACCGCACAACTGTACACAACTGGGCGTTCACACCTTCACCCGTGCGCCTTTGCACAACCAGGCGCCCTCGCCTTCACCCGGGCACGCCTTGCACAATCGGGCGACCACGCCTTACCCATGCATGCCTTACTTCGACCGGCCTTCATTTAGACTTGTGCGTTCAAGAGACTTGCCCAAGACTTGGGCGCATATCCATTTGTGCCTTCCTCTTTTCTGTGCCCTCTTCTCCATGCAATTCTTCTTGAAGACTTGCTTGTCAAATGATGATCTTTCGTTCCAAACTCATCACATATATATAAGGTGCGTTGGGCAAGTCTTGGCTGCCCAACCAACTTGCCAACGCCCTATACCTCCAACCATGTCGGCCTTTGTTCTAACACGTTGTAAGCATAGGTCAGCCCGTGGGTGTACTCCATCCGTGCTCCCACGCCTATAAACATGTCTCACCCTTCCTCCATGCGTTATTATCACATAACCTTTGCGCACTTCGGTTAGGAATCACACTTCACACCTTCATTCACTGTCAAACTTGGTCGCACTTCGTCCGGCAGGCGTGCCAAGGACCGCAGGTCCTTACATCCTCCTCCACCTAAAGTCGTTGTCGTCCTCGAAAATATGCCATCTTGGTAGCCATCCACCAAGATCATCAACAACTGTCTCATCCATGATATCAACTCCTCCACATACTGCAACCATCCCTGCAACATATGTAGAACCACCGTCTCCATCATGTCTCGTCCTGGCAACCATCTGTCACCAAGATCACCATACCAAGGTATACACCCCATTGGTATGTCATACATTGGAAATCATCTCAATCCATGGTCATCAACCGCTCTGTCACAATCTCCACATGCTGCTCCCCATTGTGGAAGGCTGCCCCCTCCATCTCAAGCTACATGCTTCCTGCAACATCTCATGTCGACCTCATCATGTGTCATCCTTGTGTGAACTGCTGTCATGATACTCCAACATAATGCTAACACATATTTGTATATGCCGGCCCCCATGTCTGAGCTAGTTGGGTGATCAGTCCAACTATCACGCTCAAACCATGAGAATGCACTTCCTCATGCCACCATCAGTTGTTTCTCAGAACATCCCGTCACATCCTCAACTTGATCAAGAATCCATCTCCATACAAGTGTAAGCCATGCCCAGGTCCATGAAGTAGTCCTCATCTAATTTGCAACATGTTGTCCATGATGTTTGGTACCAATGTGCTGCCTGAAATCAACCACATCTATCCCAACATCATCACCCATATGTGTGCCTCCTCAACATGAAGAGACCATCTCATCAAACTCCAACTCTCGATGTGCCACATCCAGGTCCATGAAGCAACCTCCATCATATCTGCAATGTGCCATCCCTCAAGTCTGCCATAGAAACAAGTATACACCTGTCTCATCTATCCATGTGCTGCCCATGATCATAGGTCAATCAGCTCCCATGTGTGAAAAGTGGTTAAGTATCGGCTCAACCCATGCCCAAGTGTTGCCACCAAGGAATCATCATCATTGTAACTCCATCACTCCAAGTGTCTCATATCGATCCTCCACATCAAGTCACTCTTTCAAGCCATCCCCATACATGTACTTGAAAGTATGCACCCCATCTTGCATCAAAGTCTTTGACCTCAGCTCCTTAATGCATCAGATCCTCCAAGTCCACCATATATGAAGTCCCCAAAAGTCACAACAATCTCATGTCATCATGAGCTCCATGAGTCACCTCCAACCAACACTCTAGCAAGCATACAAGTCTTGGCCCAAAGGTCTCTGCCAGATGCCTCAGCTCTACATGTAGTGGGAATGCTCCATAGTCTACTCACAACTCCATCCAAGTCCATGGCCTTGTTGTACAAGAGTGCACAACCTCTCCATCGGCTCATAACCAAAACATCTCCATGTCACACCAGAAAATCCACCCACACAACATCCCTGCCTTGGCACTCCTCATTGGATGCCCATAAGTGACACCTCTACAAGTGCTCCTGCATAATGTCCCTACATAAGACTACCAAGCTCCATGTCTCCAACCTGATGTCCATGACTAAGTTTCCCATGTAGTCCAACCAAGTAGACCCATCACAACAATCGGTCATCCTCATCCAAGTTTGCAATTTTCAGTCTAGTGAACTCCGTCACTCAACCATATCATCATCACATGAGACTCTTCATCATAACTCCCCCACTAAAGGTCCCACCAAGACTTTCTCTTGGTCTCGGCCATGAGAAGTCCACCCATGTATCATCATACTCAAGTTTGTGCCCTCCAATCCATCCATGAGTCATGCTGGGCACTTAGCCAATTCTCCATATGGCTAAAGCATGACCCAATCCTCCACAACGATCATCATGTTCCTCCCTTGTCACGGGCCTTTTCACCTTCTACCATAAGGTCACAAACAACCCCAACAAGTCTTGCAACAGTCAACAATCCTTTCTTCTCCATGAAAGGTCTCATCATAGACATCCATAGTAAGATGCTCCCCTGCATCGGTAAACTGATTTTGCTCTTCCCTGCATATGGTTCATCTACCAAATGCTCAACTAAAACAAAAGTATCAATAATACTTACATAATCATCATGAGGCTCTTCCATGTGAGTATCCTCATCCATCCATGTCTGCAAACTGCACGATCTCGGTCCAACTTGATCAATCTCAAGTTCATTCTCCATCATTTTCACGTCTGCAACATCCTCAATCATCATGGTTTCTCTTCCTTGTTAGCACAATCTGTAACTTCATCTTGCTCCATTGTCCAACCAAGCCGAAGAAGTTCATCTTCAACATTCTTTTCCAAGACTTCAAGTTCCTTTCAAATCCGAGGGTTCTCTTCTTTTAACCGCTTCAACGTGTATAAGGTAAGCAAGAGCTTCCCTTCACATTCTTCCAAACCTGCCATGCCTTGTCGTTCAGCTTGGTCCAAGCACTAAGCTTCACCTCTACTAAACCTATTTCACAATTCACCCGAATCACCCTGATATTCCACCTGTCACCTGCAAAACTTGAACTTCCTTTCAAGTCTTCAGTCTTCATAGAATCAACTCCTTGATTCAGTTCACCAAGTTTCCTGCAACCATGAACCAGCGCTTGTTCCACTTGTATGTGAAACTAGCTTCCTTCACCTGCAAGTACCTGCTTCCACTATCATCAACTATCAAGCTTCTTCAACCCTGAATCAGCTTCAATACCATCTACACTTCGTCACGAGAAACCTTGCTTTGATACCACCTGTCATGCCCCGACACCTGCGGTAGTCTTCTAACCGCTTATAGCGAGGTGCGGCACTACCAATCATTTTCTTTTCACCAATACTTACGATTGTAGACTACGCCTAACATTCCATACTTAGCTTTATTTTTGTTACCAAGTATTATTGTGTTCTATACAAGTGAAAGCTCATAACATTCACATAAACAACATTATACAAGAGAAATGCACAATAGTGTAAAGGGAGGGGCAACTCCCTGCAATATGAGTCTGCCGGAGTCAATATATTATACAATCTTAACTTTTACAAAGTGCAAGTTAAATCTTGGGAAACCCCAAATTTACACTTAGCCAATTTTCAACTTTGGCAAACTTGGTTGCCCAGCTTGTCGGCGCCTCCGCACAGTCGCCGCACGACTCACCAACCCTTTGTTCACCTTGTCGCACGATAGTGTTGTTTGCCCAACTTGGGCACACCTCGTCGTAACCAAGTCACCACACACGGGTGCCTCTGCACGAGTCACACCTCCGTTCACAATCTCAACACTTCACCATTTCACCGTACACAACTTCCGCATTTGCCTCTGCACGACGGGCGGGTGCTCACCCGAGATGCCCAAGAACCTATGCATAACCACCCAACCACACAACTGTACACAACCGGGCGTTCATGCCTTCACTCGTGTGCCTTTGCACAACTGGGTGCCCTCGCCTTCACCCGGGCACGCCTTGCACAACTATGCGCCCACGCCTTACCCGTGCATGCCTTACTTTGACCGACCTTCGTTTAGACTTGTGCGGTCAAGAGACCTGCCCAAGACTTGGGTGCATATCCATCTGCGCCTTCCTCTTTTCTGCGCCCTCTTCTCCATGCACTTCTTCTTGAAGACTTGCTTGTCGAATGATGATATTTCGTTCCAAACTCATCGCATATATATAAGGTGCATTGGGCAAGTCTTGGCTACCTAGCTGACTTGCCAACACCCTATACCTCCATCTCAAAACGCCCTCCAACCATGTCGGTCTTCGTTCTAACGCGTTGTAAGCATAGGTCGGCCCGTGGGTGTACTCCATCCATGCTCCCATGCCTATAAACATGTCTCGCCCTTCCTCCATGCATTATTATCACATAACCTTCGTGCACTTCGGTTAGGACTCGCACTTCGCACCTTTGTTCACTATCAAACTTGGTCGCACTTCATCGGGCGGGCGTGCCAAGGACTACAGGTCCTAACAAGTAGGGTCTGGAGTGAGATCTTGGTTTCGTCCAGGTCCTTGGGCACTTTAGCCTTCCCTTTTCGCTGGGGGACATAGGTGGGCGCTTTTGTCGCGAGGTGTGCAGGTTGAGTGTCCTCCTCCATTCCTTCATCCTCGTCCTCTGTCATGATAAGATCCTCTAGATCTTCTTCTTCTTCATCGGTCTCTATGGTGATAGCTTTCCCCTTTTCCTCCATTGAGAGCTTGGTGCGCAACGGGTTCTGCGGGGACACACATACAGGGAACATTGCTTGTTTGTCCTTCTTGGGTCTTGGCATGCGTGGTGATTTCAGAATTTTTGCCACAATCCAGGCACCTTCCGCAGCATCCCCCATAGTCAAGGCCTATGCGGCCTCCTCGGCAGTCATTTTGGTTATCTCCATAACATCCTCAGTTGTTGCCATTGTATCTGCGAATAAATCTATCACTCGCAAACTCAGGGGCTCAATCAATGCTCGTCACTTAACAATCAAGGCTCTGCTCAACAGCTCAATTCGAAAATGGCCAAGTGTTGTTTGCTGGGTAGCCCTTTGTAATTTATAGTGCTTTTTGAATTTGAATTCAACCGTTCCCCCAAAATCCGGTTCATTAATGCTCCCTTGGCGACAGATTTTCCCAAATCTTGCCCATAACTCACGTCTTAAATTCCTACTGCCCGATCCCTTTGGTCTCAAGTCGAGCATCCCATCATGAATAGTGACTTCAATGGTCACTTCTTGGCCAACCCGCGCTTCTTTTCAACTGCTTGGAGCACTAAGACTGTCCTTCCTTTAGCTAGTCAGGTGGTTGCACCACCCGTGAAAAGTTTCATTCTATCATCCATCATGTTTCCTGGATAATCCCCACCTTTTATTGTTATGGTCAGCATTGCGCACTTTACCATTTGCAACGCGGTACCCTGGTCACTATGCTTAGCAATGTGCAGTCCAAACCAAGGCATCAAAGTGATCAATTTGCGACAATAGGCCTTAAACCTGTCATTGCGATCATACGCATCCAGCCTTTCCACCCTGGTCTTTTTGCCGAGAAAATCTTCCTTTATCTAGTCCTCCATCTTGTTGACGTCCACATCCACCAAAGCGCTTTTCTTCCTTAACCGTACCCTTTCTTCTTCAAGTTCTTGGAGTCTAAGATTTCCTTGTTGGATTTCTGCTTCCAAGGTTCCGTGAACCGTCGTATCTATCGGTGCTGTCGGGAGCAGTCTAAGTTCCCTAGGTACCCTAGGGCTTACTCTGGTTGCTTCATAATCCAGCCTAGGCGGTGCCTGCACGATCAGGTTTTTTCACACTTTCCATTAAGCCCAGAGAACCGCTAGTACGTGCAGGTCCCAGTTAGTCTGCTTCACATGGTGGACCTTGTTCAACACGTCACCCAACAAGCCAACAAATCCTGGTACTATTGGCCCTTTCAGCAACAGTCCGCGAGGCGCAGACTGAGGTCTCACCCGAAGTAGTATGGGAAGGTTATAGAACTAGGTTTCCACACCCTAGAGATGTTTGATGAGTTCGGTCGGTGCTTTGTTTGTTCCTTCACGCAGGTGGCTTCATGCATCTTCCATTCCTCACGGCCTGATACCCTACCTTCGCACAACCTTAACCAGGTGTTGTGCGATGCTCTGTGTTATTACCCGAGATCTTATTTATCTTCCGGTATTATTTAAGCACCTTCGCCTACATAAATGTCTTAAGTTCTACTTAACAGTACAAAACATTCATACATGTTTGTGGAGTAGATAAACAATATAATTGCAAATTATATCCAATCATGCATTAAACCAGGAGAACATACACAGAATTATAGCAAAACTTCTCTTTATGGGGAAATGATTATAGGTGATCAACCATAACATCTCCTAATGCAAAAGTTCAGACATACTAAAATGACTTCATTTCAATTGGAGTGTATCTTGAAGGTTTCCAAGAGGGAGGATGAGGAACACTTACAAACAAACAAGTAGAAGGGATGAGAAAAACCTCTTTGGAGGATGGAAAGGAAGGAATATCTCCCCGATACTATGGTGTTAATGGAGTGCTTATTAGAAAAATAAATTGTGTTTTTCTCACATTGATGCCTTCTAGAAAGACACTCTTTTGACCACGTTGAGATCACATCACCCTTTAAAAGGTCTTATTTGCAAGCTTTATGCCTTATTACATAGTTTTTACTTAAATTTCTCCTAACATGAAGATGTTCCTTAAGTCCTTTTGATATTTATAATTTCATACTATAGTCTGAAGTGAATATTGGACTTTCAAATTACACTCTTAATGTACCTACCATGGAAGAAATGGCTTCAATTTTTCAAGAACGAGGCTAGTCCCCAACAGAGATTGTGTCCTCAACCTAAAGGCTAGAAGAGGAGATGATAATCTCAAATGGTATAAAAGCATCCTTGAACTATAACTAGAGAAATAAAGAGACGACATGGTTTTGAAACATAGTTCTCTCACTAGAAGTTTCCCCCTTTGTCTTTGATAATTCTTGGAGAAACAACAATTGGAAACTCTAATTAGGTAAAGGAGATATTGTTAATTAACTAAGTGGAATATCTCATTAATTTTTTTTTCTAGTGGAACAATAAAATGTAATTCAAGGGTGGTAAGAGACACCAAGGGGAGCTTTTCATAATTGACCTCATTGGAAAGAAATTTGTCTCTTTCGCATGAGGACTAGTCGCCACCATAATCATTGAAGAAGAATCTTTCTTAGTAGCAACAAATTTCTCTTCTAACCTTTAGAGCCCTATCAACAACCACCATGATAGGAAACTCCATGATTGTCATTAGAGTGTTGAAAGGAAACATAAATCTCCTCTTTTATTCTATGTTATGTGTTCTTTAGAGAACCATGGTTCTTTCCAAGAATTTCGAAAAAGACTCATTTTCCCACCATTCTCCATGATAAAAATCCAATTAGAGTTGTAATAAAGATGCCACAATGGAAGAGGGCATGCTTTATTTTAATGCATATTATTTTCTTCAACATTACATAGATCGTCATGCATAACCACCTTATCCAAGTAGAAATTGTGTGGGGTTTAGTTTTAGATTTCAAGGGGGGGACAATCCTTCCACATGTGGGTCACATCATTTTAAAATTATAAGGGAGAGGATTTATTAAATATCATGCTCTAATAAGATCCTCCCATCCCTTTACATGCATCTTTTATAAGGGAATCTTGGTGTCATGTTCCTCCATCCTTCTACTTCTTGAATATTCCTCCTTTCCCACTCAACCTTGTGTGTCTTATTCATCCTTTTGGGATCTATCCCTATGGGTTTTAGATAAATACCAATGAATTTGTTGGATTTATTATCCCCCTCATTATGGATCTTTCCTATTGTCCCTTTTTCCTAACAAAGGAAACTAAATCCCTCCATGCTTGCTTAAAACAATGTGAAGAATAATTTAATGTCATTAAGGATGCTATTGAACATGCTATATTTTAGGTTTTACATGTAGAGCTAGGTTGGATACATCAAAAGATGAAAGAGAGTGCCATTTTCAACAATCCTAGGGTGACATCTAGTAACACCTCTGGCAATTTCAACCATGCAAGATAAGCATCCTCCTTGACCCTTTTTATCTTCAACATTTGGTTCATGAGCATCTTTAAATTTTCCAAGAGAGAACTCCATGATATTAGGGATTTCAAGCACCAAATGGTCTCCACTCAATATTTACTCCCAACACAACAAGAACTCCCTACTCTCATTGCAACCCCAACTTCAAAATATCACCCACTTTCACCTTTATCGACACCATTTCACTCACATGTCACAACTCCATAGCCATATAATCTTTCATTAGCCTCCATTTTCATGATTACATGGCTTACCTTTGTGTTTTCCAAAAACTAATGATTTATAGTATTTCAAGTGAATTTATGGCTAAAACTTAGAAAAATGACATATACTTGCTAATATTTAAAAGTGGCTTGAGTTTCATGACATGTGTAGGTCATTTGGAAGCTTCCAAGGCACCCTTACCTGGCCTCCAATGCTCAAATTCGAATTCCCTTCAAAATATGGAAGAGGATTTGAATAAAGGTCAAAGAGGATATGTGTCTCATCATTACCTATTTGAGTTATAACTTTATGAGATTTTATAGGGATCTAGGGAGAGAGTAATGGTCCTCCATTAATGAGGTAGCTTCTTATGTTATTGTATAAATAGGAGAGCCTTCTCCTTTCAAAGGCATGTGTAAAGTTGGAGATACTCAGGTGTACAAGTTAAGATTACTCATGTTTGAATGGAATTTAGATTTAGCACCATGCTCATGAGTGATGTTCACCTCTTTCTGGTAATGCTTGCATTGGGAGCCTCTCAACTTGCCATCTCTCATACTTTTGGATTGGCCACCTACAATGTGTGAGATTTATTGTTTTCATAGATTAAGTTTTATTGCTTTCATATCTTTTCCTGTGTGAGAGGTTAAGAGTGATTGTTTTTATTTTCTTTCATATCTTTTCCTATGTGAGAGGTTAAGAATGATTGTTTTTATTGCTTTCATAGATTAAACACTCATTACCACTTTATGTGTTTTTTGAAAGCAACACATAAAGGTCGCCTAGAGATCCTAGTGATTGTTTTTGCTTTCATTTCATGTCATGTGGTTTTGGTTATTCATTTCATAGGATCCCGATTTAATAATGCACACATGAACCCTTAGATTAAATTTCATTTAATGCAATTTCAATTCCTACAAGTGTGGTTGATTAAGATTTCATTCCTGCAAATGTGGTAGATTAATATTTCAATTCCTGCAACTGTGGTAGATTAAGATTTCAATTTCTGCAAGTGTGATAGATTAAGATTTCAGTTCTCCGCGCTATACTATAATTGTACTATAATTGATTTTGAATTGATTGTTGAATTAGAATAGGTGAATTTGGTTTGTTGCTATTTAGTTTTGTAGTTAGATTAATTTAAATTGAAATTTAATTTCTAGCATATACAACGCAGGCATGCTTCGCAAGTTTTATGAAACCCCCAGGTTGACAATTAAATGATAGGTAATCAATTTTCCTCAACATTTTGGCGTCATTGACAGGGAAGTGTGCATAGGAAATCAATTTCAGTCTAGAGTTCATGTTTCAGTGTTTTTCCTAGATACATATTTAAAGCATGTAGATGCATCATTTCACTACATATCAGTTTTATAAAAAATAAAAAATAAAATACAAAATACAAAATCGATACTAACCATTTATGGACGTTCTAGAAAGTCTAATTCGTAAATGGCTCCATTGGAAACATTCATATACTTCAAAAATAAAAAATAAAAATTTCTTTCAAGTAGATAAATTAGGAAAAATAAAATCAAGCTTGATTGCATTTTTTTAAGTTCTTGATTGATTTTTTTTTTTAAGTTTTTAGACATTAAAATCTTTAGATTTTTATTTATTTTCTTGCACTTTTTCATTAACCTCACAAAAATATTTTCAATAAAAAATCAATTTTTGATTTTAAATAATAATAAAAAAACCATGTTAGATTTTCAAAAAAAAAAAATAATAATTTCTTTTGAATAAGGGAAATGTAAATTTTTAAATAAAAATTATCAATTCTTTTTTTTCAAGAGAATTAAGAAATTGACAATTTAGGCTCTCATGTTACCTGTAAAGAAATATTTTTGTTGCATTACCTTGGAATCCAAATTCAAAAATACATCATTATATATATATATATATATATAATCTTACTTGAATGGCTGCATATTATGAATGCTAAAATTCATATGGGATCAGAATTCTTATATAATGGGAATGAAATTTTTATTTGTTGTTGGGCGTTTGAAGTCTCCCTCGGTTCTCCCTCTTTTTCAGCCATTCATTTTCTTGTATGTGAAGCCAAATCCTTTGGAAATTTCCCTATATTTTCTGCATTCCAAATCCAATTACAACTCCTCATCCGTCAAACAAAGATCTTCGATGGTTCCATTGGAAAAATGATGTGATAGAATTCGGGTTTAAGGTGAGGACTCGATCAAATCAATTACAGAATTGGGTTCGCTCTAACTATTTATGAGATGGTGTTTTCTCCCTTCACGCACAGAATAGTTCGACAATTGCCTTGCTAGCAACTAACACACCAAGAAACACTACCTCATTTAATGCACTCATTATCCATGCTTGGTGGTGGACATGAAAGATCCAGCAAGTGATTTTGTTACCTAAGCATTTTGGAGAATGCGTAACAATTTTAAAAAACGCCCTTTTTAAAATGCATTTTTGGAAGAGAATCTCAAAATTCATAACTGTTTGAGAGATTTTCGGGGTTCTTTGGAGCCTTATTTTCCATATTACATTGTTTTCAATTAAATGTACATGTTTCAGTTGCAACCATGCAACGGATTTGATTTTCCTTATCTATATGAGGTAGATCCGCCATGGAGATGCTAAGAAGTACCATATTGATTGTCAACTTGGTGATCTTAAGAAGGATTGACGTGTATGCTATCTGGGATGAAATTACCGGTTAGTATCCAAAAAAGTCTATTTCATGCAACCGATTACCCATCGAAGGGGGCTCTACACGAGCCACAATCAATAATCCAGGAGAGTGTCAACATGTCTGGGATCCCTAAGCTCTCCAACAACGAAGGAAGGCCAATTCCTCGCAAGGAGGTTTGGGTGAAAAACAAAGTAGTAGCATTGAGGTGTTTCACCACATTCTCATGGGCATGAAAATTCCTTTCACTTCAAAACGGTTTTACTTTTCACGCATGAAAACGCTGTCCACTCAACTTTCATGGCAGATTATATAACCACGTAAAACAACGTTTTAATTTTTCATGCTTTTCACTCATGGAAAATTTCATATGAATTTTGAGTATATGCATTTTAATTTTGATATTATGTGTTTTCAGAAGACAAAATTAATCGAATAAAGGTGCTTTATCTGTAGGATCAATTGATGAAATTTTTATCAAAGATTGTTTTGGAGGAATCATCAAGAATTCACAAATAATATTTCTTTATCTTTATGAAATGCTATGATTCAAACATAAATGGAGGAAATTGTTTACGTGTGCATATCGTCATTTTTTTAGAAATTGGATTTATTATCGCAATCGTGAAATTGGACTGACCATTTGAAATGAAGACACGTCATGAACTTGTTAATTATGCAAATTTTTCGTATGTACCTAGACAAATTGAACACTTCTCTTTGAACACACTTACGTTTTATTGCCATATTAGTGTTGTTATCACTCCAGGAAACTCTCCTAGGTTGCAACTCGGAGATGCTTGGTAACATATAATCTTCAATATTGTTCTCAGAACTATTGGAATGGATGATGGTTTGGATCAAGCCAGATAACCATTTCAACTATGTTTTCACTCCAGACATGCATGAACACCCTCAGCTTGACAAGGCTTTAGACCACTAATGTTCAATAGTTTGTAGATTCAATGGATAGATGGAGAATACTGACAATACCGGTAGATGCATATATATAAACACATATGAATGGCTAGCTATAGGCAGTAAATGAAGAATAATGACTGTATCGACAGATGCATATATAAAACACATATGAATGGCTAGCTACAAGCAGTAAAAGAAGCTTGCAAATCTAATTTATCAACGCAGAGATAAGATGACAATTATTTGGCATTAGACACAAAAGAAACCTGAACAACCTATTCAAGTGCAAGCTTAGAACAGAAGAGAAAATGAACATTGAACATATAACAACAAAAGAAGATTGTATTACTGGAATGAAGATGAGAAGCTGCAAGGAACATAGTATCAATAGTCTCCAGAAGCTAAACCTTGTTACATATAGCTTTCAGATATTTATAGCTCTTTACAATGCTCTCGAGCCTTCTAAGGCTCCAGAGGTATTAATCTATCCCTCTGTCTCTTCAACGACCTGATGCCATGACTAGGCACGCATGGGCTCGGGGATTTCTTCTTCTAACAGAAGAATAACCACATTCTGATATGTTGGCTGTGTTGGCAGGGAGCTATCTCATGCCAGAGATGCCCCACAATCATTCTGTTTGTTCCGACTGTGTCGTGTTGTGGCTCCATGATCGCTTCGGGTTGATTCGGCTGTGTTGCACTGTTTATGCTCCCTAATTGATTTTCAGCCTCTGCTCTGTGGTGGAATGGCTTTTTAGGCCTATGAAATCCCTTTAAAATTTGGACAGTGACTGTTTTCTGTTATAAACAGAGAAATGATGCAATACTATAAATTCATGCCCAGCTCTGCTCTTCTGAACTTCAAAAGTCCTTAAAACTAGGCTATTCTCCCATCGGGTCCGCCCTCTGGGTCATTGTTGCAAGTCGCAAACAGCCTACTCCTGTGTTCCCTTTGTATTCTAAAATGTGTTGAAACAACACTAAAAACCATGAAAAATTGGCCTTGGCGGACCTGAAACATTATATATTTCTTTCCTGAACCCTTTCGGGTCCAGGACTTATCGCATCATCGCTGCCCCTTTGTATTTCGTTAAATACGAAATATGCAAAAAATGCATTGAAAAAGTCTTTCCCGCAGACCTCAAATTTTATGGAATATTATATATATAACCTTCGGGTCCATTATCGGGTCGCACATATGGATGTGTAAAGGCCTCAGTTCATGGTGTTTCCCCGATTGCGATCCAACGATGCGATCCATCGTAATTGCATGATGGTCATGCCCTGAGCCCGTGGTTAGCGCTCATAGTAATCCCCGATATCGATTTGCCAATCCAATCATTGGAGATCGCTGATCGGGGATGTCTGGCACCCAATATTAAGTCCCCCTCTGTGTAGCGCCATTGTGATTTACCGCTTAGATTTGGACCGTTGATCGGCCAGATCTAACAGCTGCTGTGCATCTCTCTGTTTAAGCCTCCGATATGTGCTTTTTCACTGTTTTTTATGTGTTTCTGCCCTCCGATAGTGCATTTCCGCCATGCTAAGGGTTCTTGGCATGCGACTGTTGGGATTTTTGAATGATCCTTAGGTAATTTTGAAGCCTTCAGTAGTGTTTTGGATCCATTTTTGGGCCAAATGCTTCCAAGGCTAACACTGGCTCCTTCTGGGGATGAAATCCTCCCTGTGAGGTTTCAAGAATCTCAGACCGATGCCTTTCCTGTAACAAAAAAATTAAATCTTCCTCCTAGTATTTCATTGGGCATGGAGTCTATTTAGCATGAAATAAAAACCGGAAAAAACATATTTACAATACCAAGGCTTTAAAGCCTTAAATGAAATAAAGTTTCAAAAACCGCCCATTGACTGGCCCATCAAAGACTTGTAAAAGCCTATTAATTTGATCGTCATCTTCAAAAAAATTTCATCATTTGACTTTTTCAGGCATAGATGGTCTATATTTCACCTCAACTCTGCATGCTTTCGGCCTCAGATGTTTTACTTGGAAGGTTTTGTTGAGCTGAAAAGTTAATATGAAAGATGAATCAAGGCATTACTGTGTGGGGGACACAAGGATTACACCTACTCCTGCATCTTCTTCAGAGCAAGCTCCATCAAAGAACATGTCCCAAATTTGTGGGCCTGCTTCCTTTGTGATTTGGCAAATTGGTTTTTTAAGCTGTGTGGAGGGAAACTAATATTCTTCAATTTGAAGAAAACAAGCTCCAAAATTAGTGTCTACAGTATGGATGGGATGCTTAGTGGGATTCCTTTCATTGCTGAATAATATAAGCCAACTGAGCCTCTCTGTATAATCTCCTATTTTCACCTCCAAAAACTGGGACAGTAGCATATGACAGATCATTTTGCAATGTTACACCTAACCTCTTGATCCAGCCTCTGGAAAGCAACATACCAAACTTGGGGGGTACATCTGCTACCGCAATATCCATCATCATGCTCTTCATGGCCAACTGAGGCAAAATGATGGCTAGGTCCTTGATTAATCCTAGACATTTCACCTTTCTAGAGTCAAAAGAAAGCAGGGTATGATAGGGCTTGCTAATGTCACGACAAAATTTATCCATGACAGCCTTGGGCATTAGATTATGGCTGGCTCCAGTGTCCAAAAGGAAATTGTGAAGGATTTTATCATGAATAGTCATAGAGACATAGAATGATGGGGAGTTGTCTTCACAATTTTCAATCAGTGCGCTGAGAATAACAATTGGCTGGTCATCTTGCATATTTACATAGTCAGTGGAGGCTTGGATGGCTTTAGCCTCAAGGGCCTTGAGGATGGATCTTTTGAAGGACTCATTCTTCACTAGTTCAATCAGAGGCATAGGTATTCTTAGCTTCTGAATTTCTCATTGAAAGCTGAAAGGAGAAGGAGACTTGTCAAGGCCTCTTACCTCTATTGCTAGAGCTTTGAGGATGATAGGATCAACCACTGGTTGCTTCTACTTATTAGCTTGCTATTCTGTAGGGATAGCAACTCTTTGAACAGGAGTTTCCTTGGCATTATTCATCTTTGACCTCAGATTATATATGTGTTGATCTTCAGTTTGTAGAACAGCTTCACCGTCCCACTCTTGGCTGATTTGGTCATTGAATAATGACTTTTCATAGGAAGCTAAGGTCAACAAAGGGGAATTTCGTTTGTCTTCCATACAATGGATCTCATCATCTTCTTCAAATTTTTCTTCTCCCATGACTACATTCTGGAAAGGGGTCTTCACCCTTTGGTCTTCATTGGCATCTTTGCTTCTTTGCAAAATATGCAACTGCTCATTAGTTCTTCTATATGGATTTGGGTTTGGATTTCTAGGAGCAAAGGTATTAGGAATTCTCCCTTTCCCAGGGTGTTGCTCAACCTTTAATTTGGAGATTTCAAAGGCTAATGACTCTATCATTTTGGTCATTTTATCTATCTTGGGATCTGAAGATGATGAAGACTCACCCCTCTGTCTTTTTCTATCAACATTTCTCGTGAGCTTCTCTACAGCCATAATGTTTGATTCCACTTCCAAGGCTGCATCCTGCATGTCAGCCAAAGTAGAACATCGCCTCTCCCTCAACAGTAGGCAGAAGTCAGAAATCAAAAGCACTGGCATAGGTGAGTTTAGCAGAGGTAGTAGTGGGTTTTACTTCAACTGGTATCTTGGTGTACATGCGGTTAAATCTCTTATTGAAATCAGATGGCAACTCACCATTTTCCCTTTTTAATTTTTCAAAACTCAGTGTGGTAGTAGAGGAGTTCCTTCTTATCCCCCCAATGCTTTAGGAATGCATCATCTAAAGCCTCAATATCTGCTATAGATCTTGGGGTCAGTTCTTTGAACCATTTTCTAGCCTCTCCATCTAGGCTTTGGACAAAGACTCTCATCCAAACATCATCTTCACTAATGTCCAGGTTATCACCATAACTATAGAATGATTCAATATGTTCTTCAACTGCAACACCTTCAATCCCAGTGAACTTAGGCATATACTTCTGATACTCTCCAGTAGGCATGGCATTCAAAGGAGTGGGCAGTATTAGAGGTCCATACCTAACAGCTATGATTCTTTCCATTTTGGTAGATGCTTGTGGTCCTGCCATAGCTGTGGTCGTTATAAGGTTGTTGGTAGTCTAAATGATAGAGGGTTGAGGAGTGACTGACAAGACTAAAGGAGTATGATGGATAGGAGGTGAGGTTTCCTTTGGGCATACAACAAAAGGAAAACCTAAAGAATAACGAGCTTTATGAATCTCTGAGATTTTTTCTTCGCTACTAGTATTAGAATCTATACTCTCAACATGTATTTGTTCTAATACAAGACTTTCTTGAAGAGATATAGAATATTTTTTAGGTTTACCTGAACCTGACGCTCCTTTCTGCAATGCCTTTCTCTCTTTGATGAATTGTTCAGGGTCAGACACTGAGTCAACTTGTGACTTCTAAGGATTTCTCCGAGTATGCCACACAAACTGAGCTAGAACTATGAAGTGGAGTCACCAAGAGGTTCGGCCTCCAGTAGAGTCGCTAGATAAATGATTACAACCAAAAATTTCCCAGACTTTGTCTATCATCAAAGCTAGATTTGTGTTGTTTCCTAGAGAAGCTGAGCTTCAATTTCCTCTCCCCGACAACGACGCCAATTATGTTATCACTCAAGGAAACTCTCCTAGGTTGTAGCTTGGAGATGCCTGGTAACATATAATCTTCAATATTATTCTCGGAACTATTGGAATGGATGATGGTTTGGATCAAGCCAGATAACCATTTCAACTATGTTTTCACTCCAGACATGCATGAACACCCTCAACTTGACAAGGCTTTAGACCACTAATGTTCAATAGTTTGTAGATTCAATGGATAGATGGAGAATACTAACCATACCGGCAGATGCATATATATAAACACATATGAATGGCTAGCTACAGGCAGTAAAAGAAGCTTGCAAATCTAATTTATCAACGCAGAGATAGTATCAATAGCCTCCAGAATTTGAACCCCTGTTACACTTAGCTTTCAGATATTTATAGCTCTTTAAAAGTATGAAATGATGAGTATGTAAAAAGTAATAATTAATATACAAAATTTAACCAATGCTGTTGGTTGAAGCACAAATATTATTAGCTAGTGTTGTTGATTGAAGCACAAATACTATTAGTTCCTATCATGATTGGCAATGGATTTTCCTGTTAACCACTATTAGTTTAGCATTGACTAATCCAAGTTATAATGTTTAATTTTGACAATAATTATTTTTTAAACATTTGATTGGGCCATAACTTTGAAGGTCTTATTGTAGCCTTTATGCCATGTGGATGACTGTCTCAAATTTTTTGTCATAATTTATGGATGTAGTTGCAATATTTATGCATGATTTTTAAATATTTGTGCAATGTTTTTTCATTGTTAAGCTTCATAATTAAAATCCTTGAAAATAGCTATTTAAATAACATATTTCCCATCAGTTACGGACCACCATAATTTAAGCAAGTATTTGAATAAAAAAATAAATCGAAACATATTGGAAATAGATATACATTCTACCATTATTTATGTTTTCTTCAATACTTTAACATATAAGAGTAAAAGTGTAAATGTGTCAACTTACTGGTGCTGACTACCCAACATAAAATTATACAATTCCTCATCTCTTAATAGACAATTAATTTTCAATTAGTAATTTTTCTTAAAAAAATATAACAATAATTAAATATCATCTTGCACGCTCTCTTATAACATCGATGCCCAACTCAGTGGGATCTGTTGCCTGCACTTCACGGTACACACCATCCAACTCCCTCCTAAACTTGTCCTTAGAGCTCGCATACACCATCTTGCTCCTCACCCTTGAAGACTCAGGAGACCTGTAAATTTGTTTATGCACGTCAAAATCCATGTAATATATTTGAAAGAACATGTACAAAGAAAACCACCATAAAATATTGCTAAAATAACCATTTTAGAATTCAGTGATATTACATTACGAGGAAATAAATTAGTCGTTAATTGAAACACTTCATAATCAAGGATCTTACATTACGAGGAAATAAATTAATGACGCTGCCATACTTACCAGGAAATGAAGATTATCTTGCTCTTTTGACAGCCGTCTTCAGTGACAAAATCGAAGTCATAGACCGCGTATCTACACTCTGTCTCGGGAAGAGAAGCCCTAAAGCTATCATAATTCTCACCAGGGCCACCAAGTTTATCTACTGTGACCTCATTTTCTTTTTCGTCAATCTTGAATATTATGAAGCGATATATCTTCTTCCTCTTCAGCTCCAAGAATCTAAACTTGCATTCATCACTGACAGCCATCCCAGAACATGCACTCGCCTGCAAATATTCTAGATTTGTCAGAATTAAGAGAGAAAACCTTCCAAGAAAGACCTACACAGAATTTGTTTTACCAAAACAGTGGACCTTTAAGCATTTAAAGGAAAATTAAAGAAAAGGCAGAATACTGACCATTTGAGGAAAAAAAGGGGCGATTCCTGTAAATTAAAGGCACCGAGAACGTCTATCTCACTCCAAGATCCGCAGGAAGGATAATTAAAGGTGTAGGCGGATAGTGAAGACTCCCAATTCCAATTGAATATCTCACACAGCTGGATGCAAGCTCTGGCCCCGACAACTCCAAGAGATTTATTGAAATTAAAGGGGGAGCTTTCCTGTAGAAATACGTTCAAGAAAATCAATGAATGCCGCGTAGAGCAAGCTTGAATTCAATTTTTCAAATAATAAATGGTAACATGCTTTTAACTCAATTTATATGGAAACGCTTTAAATTGTTTGAGTCATTTGAATGCTAGAAAAGCCGGATTCAATCTTAAAGTCGGCCATCATTTCCCTTTTAAATTGTTTGAAAAATAAAATTGAAAATATTTTTCTTTCGATTTAATTTTTATTTGAAATTATTTAAAAATAAAAAATTTTATTTTCACTTAAAAATGAATTTCTAAACTTAAAAATAAAAAAAGGGTTTTCACTTAAAAATAAATAAGATTGGAAAAATTTCTAAATTTCAAGATAAATTTTCATTTTAAAATTTTCCATGCTGTTTATTTAATTCTAAGAAATTATATTTTAGTTTTTGAAACCTTAATTGTATGCAATTTTGACTTTATCTCTAAATAGCAAATTATTGTATTTTTTAATTAAAAAAATCTCTATGCACCCTTAATGGGCCTTTTAGCATTACTTTGTATTGTTTTAAATAAATCGTTTAATTTAACACTGACTTGTTAAAATAGAAATTAAGTAGAAAATTGTATTAATAGTTTATTTTATTAAAATATAATATGAAGTAGTTTATGTGAATTATTTATTGATATTTAAAATAACAAAATAAAGATATATTTATTATTTCTTTTTAATGTTGTTGTGATTTTCTTTTATTTTTATATGTTTTTCCACTTTTATATATAGGGGATTTTCATTTTAGTTTCATTTTAGATTATTAGTTTTATGTTATATATGGCATTTATGTATAGTTGTTATATCTTTAGTCTTAACTCTATCAAGTATCTAGAGATCAAATCTTTCCAGGTGCAAACTTCTTTTTGGATTACAAAATTTAAATGAAGGTTTGCACCCTAAGAGATTTGTCCCTCTCAATGCTAAATAAATCTATGATTAAATAGATCTAAGTTGATTTAAAAACATCTATAGAATTATAATACCATAATATAAAATATACCTATATGTTTGTATGTTATGTATGGTAAAATTTGATTCTATATTCTTGCATATTGGTTGTGTTTTTGCTCATACACAGAATTTTTGTAGACAATAGTGGGGTGGTGGATTTCTACATATTTGGTTGTTTCAGATAGTGGGTGCAAATACTTTGGCCGTGGATATATCAAAATCCAATAAATGAGGTTAGAGCCTACTAGCTAATGTTGCAAGTTATGTTTAGCATATTATGTAATGGAATATTTTATATGTTGATACTTCATAAGATATTTTGAGTTCTTCCGCATTAGGCATAGAAAAATTTATTTTAATAACATTTACCATAATTTGTTATGCACATTCAGAAGGAGAATAATGACAAGGAATGGAAGGAATTTGAGTAAGCAATATCCACACTTGTTATTAGAAAATTAACACAATTTTCCGCATCTTGAAAAGATGATGATTTCCACCTCAACCTCGCAAAGCATAGACAATTCATATGCCTTCTTCAACAATATGTTTTTATGCTTGTAGAAAGTCACTCACCAATTTATAATATTCTTGATTTGATTTATCTCAATCCTTCTACAACCCATTGTGTATTTATACCCGCTCTATAACCATTCCAATCACATCCACAAAGTCCTAGGTTAACAAAGCCCTAGTCATGTTAATGTTATTAGTTGTTAAGCCAAAGATGATCTGTGGATTGCCAATTATTTTGACTCATAAAGAGATATGAGGAAATCATTGCAGGTGATCAACCATAATATCTCCTAACGCAAAAGTTCAGACACGCTAAAATGACTTCATTTCAGTTGGAGTGTATCCTCAAGGTTTCCGAGAGGGAGGATGGGGAATGCTTACAAATAAACAAGAAGAGTGGATGAGAAAACCCTCTTTGGAGGATGGAAAGGAAGGAAAACCAACTTGTATTTTGTTTTCTCTAAAACCTACTTTTATTTTTTTCATTTTTTAATGTATTTTTATTTTTATGTTTTAATGTAATGTTATGTGACAATATCTCTCCAATACTATGGTGTTACTAAAGTGCCTATTAGCAAAATAAATTGTATTTTTCTCACATTGATGTTTTCTAGGTGGACCTTCTTTTGACCACTTTAAGATCACATCACCCTTTAAAAGGTGTTATTTTCAAGCTTTATGCCTTATTACATAGTTTTTACTTAAATTTCTCCTAACATGAAGATCTTCCTTAAGTCCTTTTGATATTTATAATTTCATACTATAGTGTGAAGCGAATGTTGGACTTCCAAATTACACTCTTAATGTACCTACCATGGAAGAAATGGCTTCAATTTTTCGAGAACAAGGCTAGTCCCCAATGGAGATTGTGTCCTCAACCTGAAGGCTAGAAGAGGAGATGATTATCTCAAATGGTATAAAATCATCCTTGAACTAGAACTAGAGAAATCAAGAGAGGACATGGTTCTAGAACATCCTTCTCTCACCAGAAGTTTCCCCCTTTGTCTCTGACAATTCTTGGAGAAACAACAATTGGAAACTCTAATTAGGTAAAGGAGAGCTTGATAATTAGCTAAGTGGAATATCTCATTATTATTATTTTATAGTGGAGCCATAAAAGGTGATCTAAGGGTGGTAAGAGACCCAAGGGGGAGTGTTGGTCATAATTGACCTCATTAGAAAGCAAGTTGTCTCTTTTGCATGAGGACTAGTCACCACCATAATCATTGAAGAAGAATCCTTGTTAGTAGCAAGGTATTTCTATCCTCACCTTTAGAGCCCTATCAACAACCGTCATGATAGGAAACTCCATGATTGTCATTAGAGTGTTGAAAGGAAACATAAATCTCCTCTTTTATTCTATGTTATGTATTCTTTAGAGAACCATGGTTATTTCCAAGAATTTCAAAAAAGACTCATTTTCCCATCATTCCCATGATAAAAATCCAATTAGAGTTGTAATGGTTAATCAAGTTGCCACAATGGAAGAGGGCATACTTGATTTTAATGCATACGATTTTCTTCAACATTACATAGATTGTCATGCATAACCACCATATGCAGGTAGAAATTGGGTGGGGTTTTGTTTTAGATTTGAAGGGGTGGTCAACCCTTCCACATATGGGTAACATCATTTTAAATTTATAAGGGAGAGGATTTATTACATCCCATGCTCCAATAAGCTCCTCCCATCCCTTTACATGCATCTTTTAGAAGGGAATGTTGGTGTCATGTTCCTCCATCCTTCTACTTCTTAAGTATTCCTCCTTTCCCACTCAACCTTGTGTGTCTTATTCATCCTTTTAGGATCTATCTCTATGGGTTTTATAAAAATACCAATGAATGTGTTGGATTTATTATCCCCCTTATCATGGATCTTTCCTATTGTCCCTTTTTCCTAACAAAGGAAACTAAATCCCTCCATGCTTGCTTAAAGAAATGTTAAGAATAATTTAATGTCATTAAGGATGCCATTGAACATGCTATATTTTTAGGTTTTAGATGTAGAGCTAGGTTGGATACATCAGAAGATGAAAGAGAGGACCATTATCAACAAGCCTAGGGTGACATCCAGTGACACCTCTGGTAATTTCAACCATGTGAGGTAAGCATCCTCCTTGACCCTTTTCATCTTCAACATTTGGTTCATGAGCATCTTACAATTTTCCAAGAGGCACCTCCATGATATTAAGGATTTCAAACACCAAATGGTCTCCACTCCATATTTACTCCCAACACAACAAGAACTTCCTACTCCCATTGCAACCCCAACTCCAACCATGATAGTTGCACACCATAATTGGTTGCTTGTTTTTATTGTGATGCATAATTTCTATGTTTTTAATATGGTACTATTTTTATCTCTTTGTATTTATATTAAGATAATTTACTATGTAATATTCCTATTGAGTTTCGAGAAGAAAAACTTGGTTTAAGATGTTGATTAGCATTTCAATAGAGTTCTTGGAATATTTTAATATCAAAGTTCAAATACCTCATTTTGTACTTTGTCCTTTAGTCTATTCAATTTTTGTCTTTTAATATTAATATAAATGACCTTTATTAAGTATACAAAAATCCCAAGACCTAGGTCCTCAACATTATTCCACTTTTTTGGCCCTCAAATTGAGGATTTACTAGTTTGGTCCACTCGTGTAGTTTAGTAGGTTCTAACCCAAACTAGCCCAAACTAACCCCAAATGCATTGTTTCCTTTACTAATTCATTAATGAAGTCATATGGTAAGTATCACTAGAACATTTGGCAAAATTTTTGACATTTTATCGATGTCATTTTGATGAATGCACAACAAAATTTCGATGAAGTATATTAGCTTAGTTTATTGGCATAGTTTCTTCAAACCTAAGACACAAAAACACATTGATCTATGATCCTTAATAATGCAAAAGGGAGCATTATCCCCAATTAGATTCAGTTGTTGTAATTATTTTTTAAATGAAATTTCCAATTTATTTATGAGGGACTAAGAGCCTAATATTTGTATCCGAAAAATCAGTGGCTTAACCAAGTGAAAAACACTTGCAAAGTATATAAAGTTTGGGGTATATTAATATGAGGGTTGTGATCCAATGAGATCAATGACTATAATTTGAAATAGAAATATAAATAGCCATGAATTTACAAACTATTTATTACATCATACCCACATTAATTTACCAATGGTAATAATCCAAAGGTGGATATTCACACTAAGTCAACAATTAAGGTGGATATTGGGTCATCTCCCTAAGATAGACTTAATGAGATATTTTACACCTAAAAGCACAAACCACTCTAGGCACACATGTTAATAGTGAACCCCATCAAAGCCTTTTGTACCATTTATAAAACCACTTCTTAATATTCCCAAACTACTCTAGTTTTGGGGTTATTTCATTCTCTTGTGTCAACACAAATAAAAGGTAATAAATGTTATGAACCATGCACCTAAAAAATGATGAGAAGCCAAAAACTACAATCCACTTTTAAAGACATACAATTATAATGAAAGGTTCTGGCCTACGTAATAATATAAAAATAAATATGTGATAATTCAATATATAGGCATACTACATGGATTTAGGTTTAACAAGGGGCTTGTATAGGGCTTAACATACCCCTCCCCTTCAAACAAGTGTTCTCCTCAACACTTGACTAATTGTGGATGTTTCTACATGGATAACTCATCTTCCCATGTCGCCTCTTCCACTAGTAGGTACTTCCAATTGATGAGATACATAAAAATTGCTCAATTTTTTAGCTTCCCAATCCTTGTTGCAAATATTGTTTTCGGTTCTAGTATGATTTTTTCTTCTTCTTTAATCTCTGGAAAAATAGTTTGGACTAGGATCTTGTCACCAATTACCATTTTTAAGCAGGAAACATGGAAGAATGGATGTACAGTGAATATGGAGGAAACTATAATTTGTAAGCCATCCTTCCAATCCTCTGCAACACCTTAGAGGGAATCATACCTCAATGACAATTTATTGTCCTTCTTTTTTCGCTTGAGGGAAATATATCTATATGGTTGCAGTATCAAAAATATGAAATCCCCCACTTCAAATTCCATTTCACTGCAATGTTGATATTTTTTTGTTGTTTCATCTTATTTTGTGCTATAACCAAGTTGTTCTTCAATAGTTTGGCAACATATTGAACAATGTTACCAACTTAATGAGAAATTTACCGAGTTCTCATTTTTTGGAGGTCACATCAATCATGATTTTCAAGTTGATTTTGAAAAGTGTTGATGTAAGCATCACCCTTTTTTCATTTCAGGGTTAAAATTTTAACATTTTTTAACCATGGCATTAAAAACCAAATATCATGATTATGAAAGACATGAAAAACTACACTAAAATACAAAAGTGGTGATACAACATCACCTTTTATTTCTTTTTTTTAGATTTCAAACATTTTTCAATCATGGCATTAAAGACCAAATGTCATGACTATGAAAGACATGAACAAACATGTTGAAATGCAAAAGTGATGATGTCACATCACCTTTTTTTTTTAGGATTAAAATTCAAACATTTTTCAATCATGCAATTAAGGACCAAATATCATGACTACAAAAGACATGAAAAAACACATTGAAATGCAAGAGTGGTGATGCAACATTGCCCAATTTTCTTTTTAAGGTTAAAATTGAAACTTTTCAACCATGGCATTAAAGACCAAATATCATGACTACGAAAAATCCTAAAACTTAGCACTTAAAATTTTCTGCCTTTCTAATAATTATTCATTTTTCTTTTTTAAATACTTGTGTTTTAAGTGTTTTCCAAAGTTTTCAAACTTTTATTTTATTTTTAGCCTTAAAATATCAATTAATTGACATTACATCCATGACCATTGTTACTATAGAAGGAGAAAAAAGACATAAAATCATTTTAAAAGAGAGACACATTAGAAAAAAGGTGGGGTGGGACCAGGGGGCTATTAAAAAGAGATGGATGTTAAAAAAAAACTTTAAAATTTTAAATTCATGAATAATAATAAATTTAAAAAATAAAATAAAATTAATAAAACATTTAAAAAAATAAGAAATATATATATATATATATATATATATATATATATATATATATATATATATATATATATATATATATATATATATTAAAAAAAAAATTAAGAAAAGAAAAGAAAAAATAAAAATAAGATATAATTAAAAAAATGGTGTGTGGAGTGTGTGTTGTATGGGTGAGGGAGATTCCTGCATCGCCCTCCCCCACATGGCACACATCATGTGTGTGTGTTAAATTAATTTTTCAATTGTTTAAAAAAATCTAGTTTTTTTAATTTTTAATTTTAAATTTTTAATGTTTTTCTTTGTTTCCATTTTTTCTATTTTTTTTAGTTAAATAAGTTTTATTTATTTATTTATTGAAAATACCAATATATTTGTTTTTTTTCTTTAATTTCTTTTTAAATTATTTATTGTTCTTTTCTTTTTCTTAATTTTTAAATTTTTTGTAATAGTTTTTTTCTTTATTAAAAAAGAAAAAAAATGATGGGGCTGGAGTATGCCCTAAAACTACTTTTTCTTGGCTAAGAGCCTGTCTTCCTCAGACATAAGAAAATAGGTTAATGACCCAAGACTTAGAGGCGTGTGGCAAGAGTGAAAATCGACCCCCTTATAGACCATCAACATGTAATTCTAAGTGGCATGGTTTTCCTTGAATAATAGTGATGAGTCACCCTGCATTCACTATAATAGTTAGTGAAGGTGGAATAGTTAGTGATGGTTGTCTCCACTGTTGATTTGACAACTGAGTTATGACATTTTTCTTACCATTTAAAAAAAAATGATATTCTTTCTTGAATGTGTACTTATTATAAAATTTTATTCGTTTTATTATTACTTTTTATTTTAAAAAAATTATTGTTTTATTTCTTTTTAATCATCTTTAAAATTCTCTACATTTTTTATTGTTTAAAATTGTTGTTAAATTTTGCCATAACTTTTTGGTTTTAATCATTTATAATTGATTTTTTTTGGAAAGGACATTTTTTTATTATTTAATTTGTTTTAAAAATAAAAACTAAAATAAAATTTCATAACTTTATTTAAAAAAATTGTGTTGCAACTTCTTCTTTTTTAAGGGTGCCTTTCATGATTTTGTTTATATTAATGTTGATTATATAAGCAATAGCTAAAATTATTGCAATTTTAGTGCCCCATTGAAAATGGGGTAAGTTGTCCTACATGGTTTTTAATGAGGTATGTTACAGAAGGTTAAGGAGGTCAAGGACGGAACAGACTACAACTTGAGCTAGGGTTGGAGTTGGCACTAGGGTTTTGACTTAAGGTACCATGACGAGATGCGCAGGGGGGAGTGTTGATCCCTCCTACAGTCAGGTAGTTACAGAGGGAAGTAAGGACGTGGGAAAGAAGCATTTCAAAAAACCTCTAGAGAAGGTATCAGAGGCAAGAAGCAAGGGAACATTGGGAAGAAATAGACTTCAGGATTAGGAAGGGGATCAACAAGAAACAAGTAAGGAAAAGGAGAATGGAGGCAGCAATGAAAAACATACTTTCATAAGGAGAACTGGGGTCTGCAAACCCAAGTTGAGCATTATTACCTGGGTCATATTGAGCGATCAAGTGCTACAAGCGCATAGGGATCATATGACGGAACATGCAATCATATGTAAATTCATGGGGTTATGGCCGACAGAAAGGGTGTTATACGTCTAGATAAGGAGCCATTGGAAGCCAAAGGGGGAAATACATCTACATCTGGGTTCTAAGGGCTTCTTCACAGTGGTGTTCACAAGCCTAGAGGATAAAGATAGAGTGTTCGAAGGGGGACCATGATTCTATGCTGCGGCAGGACTCTACATGCGGCCATGGATGATGAACCTTGTCCTGGAACGTGAAACATTCACATCAGTACCAGTATGGATCAGACTATACTCCCTTCCTCTGGATTATTGGCTACCAGAATATCTGAAAGCAATAAGCAACAAGATGGGGCAATTTCTAAAGATCTCAGAGGCAACTCTAAAAGGAAAATATACCTCCTTCGCTCGAATATGTGTGAAAATGGACTTATCTGGTGCCCTTCCAGAAGCAATAATTTTAGAAGTGTATGACGAAGAATGGGTGCAGACTGTGGACTATGAGCATATCCATTTAGGTGCCGCAAATGCCATGAACATGGGCATCTATTCAGAGACTACCCAACAATCAATATGGAAGGTAATGGGAAAACTACTGTGGACAGAAATCACGAGGGCTTCACCAAGGTTGGGGGCAAAGGGAAAGGGGGTAAACGTCCACAAAAGAATATAAATGAGGACAAACTTACAAGACACAACAGTTTCAAGACCCTAGAGGAAGAAGAGGAGAAAAAGGATACAGTCCAAGACATGGAGAACATAATCAAGGAGTAGGAAAAGGTAGCTGACATGGAGAATATCACAATAAACAACCAGCAAAAGGATGATCTACCAAGCTGTATGGAGATCAGTAGGGACCATGAGATGACCCCGAGTGAAGTGGGAATAGAGGACCATGAACTAAAGGAGATTCTAGATAGGGAAAATCTAGACCTAGAGAAATTTCTGGAAGAAGGGAAGATCATAGGAGTGGACTCCCTACCAAAAGAGGATTATGACAGAGTACAACAGCCCTTTCTATGGAGATCACAATCGAAGGGAGCTGTAGTCAAAAGAAATCATGAAAGCCAAGACCCCAGTGGGGTCAAAATGATGGAGAATATACAAGCACAATCTCCAAAGAACTCAGGTAGGAAAAGAGGAAGAAAAAGACAGAATGAACTGTTGAACGAATGTGGAAAACTATTGATCAACTCAGGTAAGATGAAAGATGTCACCAGTTATTCCTTTACTAACCTTTCTTAATGAATCTCACAAACTGGAATATTAGAGGCATAGGAAATACAAGGAAACAAAGAAATCTCAGTAACAGAATGAAAGAAGAAAATCCAGATATGGTCTTTATTTAGGAGACAAAATGTTTGATGGATAAGATAAGAGATATTCATAATAAGTTGCTAATCAAGTATGAGTATCTAGAGGTTAAGGCAAATAACTCGGCGGGCGGTATTCTCACGCTGTGGGATCCACAGAAATTTGGAATCCTGGATGCTAAAGCATCTAGGAACTATCTTTCCTTGGTATGTCAACTTGTAGGTGATAAGGAGATATACATGATCACAAATTTTTATGGACCTCAAAAGCAAGCAGACAAACTCAAGCTTCTCATCTCCCTGGAGGATCTAAAAGCAACACATCCTAATATGCGCTGGTTCGTTGTAGGGGATTTCACAATGATAAGATCTCTTTTAGAGAAAAAAGGAGGTATTAGACAGCTAGGCAGAGACTCCATGGCCTTCCAGAACTTCATTATGAACATGGGACTAGTGGACACTGAAACAATAAATGGAACCTTCACATGGAACAACAAGAGGGGAGGGGCTTCTCAAGTTGCCTCCAAACTTGATAGATTTATTATTTCAGAGGACCTCCTTCTCACAGGCCCTGCCATGATAGCTTCCATTCTGCCCTTTGGAGGATCGGACCACTGGCCTGTACAGCTGGAAGCCACCTTTATGGGCACACCGAGAAACAGACCTTTCAGGTTTGAAAATGCCTGGCTCTCTCACCCTAAATTCACTAGTAACATTAATAAATGGTGGAGAGAGGATTTTAACATTCAAGGTACTAAATTGTTCATGGTCCAACAGAAACTTAAACATATCAAATCTAGACTTAAAGTTTGGAACAAAAAGGAATTTGGTGATATCTTCAAAGCCAAAAGAGAAGTTGAGCAGAAGCTCCAAGAGATCAATCAGATCAACATCACAGATGGAATCACTAAGGAGCGGAAAAAGCTAACTGAATCTTTACAGGAAGAATGGGAAGATCGATGCTTGCAAGAGGAAATTTTCTGGAGAGGAAAATCAAGGATATAATGGATTAGAGAGTGAGAAAGAAATACAAAATTCTTTCATAAATCCACCATGGCTCACAGGGCACACAACAAAATCACAAAGATCAAACATTCTCAAGGGATTGAACTTGTCCCTCACAATGATATGGAATTGGTCCTTGTACAACGCTTCCTCAATATTGTGAAGGAGGCACTGGAGGATAGATCCAGGTTCATTGACCATTTCACTTAGTATATCCCTCAGCTGGTTACTAGAGAGGAAAACCACAAGCTTAACGGGCCAGTGTCAGAAGAGGAGGTCAGCGAAGTGATTAATGAAATGCAAAATGGAAAAGCACTAGGCTCGGATGGGTTCAATGTAGACTTCTTCAAAGCCTGCTGGGAAACAGTCAAACAAGATATCCTCAAGGTTATGGAAGACTCAAGAAAATCCAAAAAGGTTCTGAAGGCTCTTAATGCTTCCTTCATAGCTTTGATCCCAAAACAGAAAAATGTCATGACTCCGGATGGTTTTAGACCCATAGCCTTATCTAATGTGGTGTATAAAATTATTTCCAAAGTGATAGCCAATAGACTCAAGCCCCTTCTACCATCTCTCATCTCGGAGGATCATACAGGATATGTGGAAGGAAGACAAATCCTCAACAATATCATCCAAGCTCATGAGGTGGTACACTCTCTCAAAAGCAACAAACAAGCTAGTACGATCATTCAGTTGGACCTAGCAAAAGCCTATGACAAGCTAAGTTGGTCTTACATAAGAGCAGTACTAAGAGCCTATGGCTTTTACCAAAATTGGATAAGATGGGTTATGGCACTAGTCACCACGACCAGTTTTTCCATACTGCTTAATGGAGCTCCATCAAGAACCTTCACACCCTTCAAAGGACTCAGACAGGGAGATCCGCTCTCACCTTTCCTCTTTGTTCTTATGACGGAAGGGATAGGTAGAGTGATCAAAATGGCAAATGCTGAAGGAAGAATCTAGGGTATCAAACTCACCTTGGATGGAGAATAAAACACTCATCAAAAATTTGTGGATGATACAATGTTGCAGGGCATACCCACAGTCAGGGAATCCAGAGCAATCAAAAACATCTTAAATGACTTTGCTATGGCAGCAGGCATAGAGGAAAGCCTCAAAAAGTCTAAAGTCTTTTTCTTTAAGACTAATATTGCTATTCAAAGAAACATAACCAGAATTCTTGGGTTTCAAAGGGAATAGCTACCTTCCAAATATCTTGGCATACCTCTTACAGACAAACCTCTAAGCAAGAAAGTGTGGGAGCCAATATTAAATAAACTTTAGGACAAGGTCAGAAAATGGACATGTAGGTCACTAAATTTGGCAGGGCGCCTTGTGCTCACACAAGCGGTCTTGCAGGCCATCCCCATTTTCATGTTCTCAGCTCTTCCTGCTCCTCAAGGCATTAAAAAGCAGATAAGGAGCATACAAATGGATTTTCTGTGGGGAGGAGGAGAAGAGAAAAAGAAGTGGGCTTTAGTAGCTTGGGACAAGATATGCAAGCCCAAAAGCCATCGTGGCTTGGTGCTTCATGATCTTGAGAACCTTAGTAGAGTTTCGGGAGCCAAAATTTGGTGGAGATGGATCAAGGAGTTGACTGCTCCCTGGGCTAAGCTTTGGAAACAAAAATATGCCAAGTATTGGCAGGAGAAGGATCACATTAGAATGTCAAGGAAAATCAAGGGCTCCCATATTTGGAACCTTGCTTGGGAAAATAAAAGTATTGTTCAACAACATTGTTTCTGGGAAATCCGAGCAGGGAACCTAGCTCGATTTTGGGAGGACAACTAGCAACAGGAACCCAACCTTTATAAGGATGAATTAGCAGCTCTCAAGAGTGACACAGATAACAAAGGTCTACTTTTGGTAAAAGACTTTTGGGACCAAGAAAGGAATAATGGAAAATGGAGGAATTGGAAGGATCTAGGACATAGTGATGAGAGTCCTCTGAGGGCCCAAGAAGATGCTCTCACCCATGATATAGAGCATAGAAGGATTATGGTTTCCTCCTCACCTGACCAATTAATATGGGGAAATAACACCGAAGGTAACTTTAACCTCAAAGAGGCTAAATAGGAAATTACAGGATTTAACTATCTGAATCCTGATCAAGTCTGGAAGAAACTATGGCAGAGCCCCCACTGGATGAAAATAAAGTTATTCATCTACTAGTGCATCTGTCACATGGAATAAGTCGATCTTGCGGACAAGATAGACCTTCCTAGAATCTAAAGAAGACCTAATGACAAGCAAACCAACCAGACACTATCTTTCTCTAAATATGATTTTATAAACAATGGCAAACAAGTGTTTTTAGGGCCTACCTTAGGTCCAACGCAAGTTTGTGGATGCTCTCGCTCCTTCTATCGAAATGAGCTCCTTTGTCGTGAATCTGCAAACACAAACAAGGCAAACAAATTAAATAGCACCTGAAAAGCCAATGTCATAAAACATATTTAACATGAAAGTCAAGGAGTCCATGAAACAAATAACATGAGATACTTGTTGAGAAAAATGAGTTTGATTGTATTAATTCAAAAGAAGAAGAAATTTACAACCTGTGCCTTGACGCTGTACAAGCTCCTCCCAAGGTCCAGCAAGAAGTCTCCTCTACTTTGACAAGTTTCACTCTCTTCCCAATGAAGCCAAAAAGGTATGTGATCTCTCCTCTTAAGCTCAACTAAGAAGTCTTGATTTCACCAGCTTTTACCCTAAAAAATGTTCAGCTTCTAACCTCCTTAGCAACCAGCCCAATGCCTGAATTTATAGTCCAATGGAGGGAGGTTACTAGGTCCTCCTTCAAAGGGATAAAGCCCTCCTTCAAAGGGATAGCTCCTCTCATCAAGGGATTAGCTCCTTCTCTTTTGGGATGCATGAACCACCTAAGAGCGGCAAATCCATGTCAAAATTCCTTCTAGAATCATCTAGAATTAACCTAAAGTGAGTTTTTTTAGAATAAACTTGCGCCTTTTTGACTTTCACAGGGGTCCTCACCCACACCTTTAGGGACAGAGCGGGCAGGTCCGCAGTTTTTGTAAACAGAAGGTGCAAGACCGCAGGTAATAGTGAGAGAAAGTGCGGAACCAGAGTTTCATTGATTTTTAATGTCTTTCTCTTATTTCCAAAGCTTGACTTGAAGAGCTGAGGTCTGAGACTTGCTTAGGAGGACAGTACAAGTGATGATAGACCCATACTGACTGCAAATAATCATGGTGACGATATTTTTGTGTAACAGATTTCCACCTAAAGTGCGAAGTCTGTAGTAGATGAGGATTTCATTTATCATTTAGGAAGAGTGAAGTACTTTATCATTTCAAGGATCATCTTGTGGAGAGACCGGTTGGAACCTGTAAAAACATTCAATGCAAGATACATATATGAGATCATATCATCGCTGAGGTAGGCATTCCCATACTCAGATCAAAGCTGACTAGAAAACTAACTACTGCTCTGATACAAGAATGATTTTGTAAAACATCACAAGTATAGACTCATGTGGACACAGTATGGATGCAACCATCTGTTTATGAATAGTCCATTATATAATGAATACAAAATTCCTCGCAGCCTGGATTGTGGAAACTAGATCCAGGGTCTTCATTTCTACTTCTCGAAACAGTACGATTCTATCCATGTGAATAAATGTGTTGAAGTCGAACATGGTAGAAACCACTTGATTACCAGTCAATGATGTAAATTGTTAACAAATGTGAGAGAAACCACCTGTGATGTCAATGGCTCTCAAAGTACCCAGTACAATCCATGAGATGTAAATAAATGTGTTGATGTCGAACATGTCACGGAATCCTTTGATCGAAGGTCAATGATGCAACCTGTCGTCAAAGGCGAGAAACCTGCCATTGAGGCATGCAGATCCCAAGGTACTGACGATTTCTAGATAATGAGCTGAAGTCAATAGAAAGCGATCCGTTGCAGGCAAGCCTACAACACGAAATCTAGATCAAGTTGAAGAAATTTAGTTGCAAGGACTGACTCAGGGATGGTCAAGATGGATGACAGATATTTTGCAGATGAATGGCTTATTGGTAGTGACCTCTTGAACACATAACGACACAACAGATGGCTTGGTGACAATTGACCCGAAGTTAATACCCAGAAACCAGCTGAAGACTTCCAATGTGGTTTGATCAACTGTTAGGCAAAGGATTTACCAACCCAGGTGAATAAAAGTGTCGTGTTCAAGAGTGGTTACAAAGTATGACAAACAGGCTCATTTTTCTCTCTTTTCCCCCACCATTTTTGGCAAGTACCTCTTTATTTTTGACAAGCTTGAGGAGGACAACATTTGCTTGATTATAAGCTCATCCTTCGGATGAGTCCAACTTAGTTTAAATTCGAACCCTAAGAAGGAGTGGTTCGTTCCTGTTTGTAATTGAACAGGTCCTTTCCTGTGAAATTTTAACGAGTCCAGTATAGGAGAAACTCGGCGTTTTTCAATTTTAGAGAGTCTGAAAAAACTTAAGAAGATTCCAGTTGACCTTTTTCCTAAATTTGTGTCTCCCAAGCCCGAAAAAGTATAAAATAATACTTGAGAGAACCACTTGATCTTTACGACCAAGGAGTACTTTTCGTAATTAGTGCCCCTGATCCGAAAAAGTAAAAAAGCGATCAACGACACGTCGTTTTATAACCAATATCGAATTTGAAACGACAAAAATCTGGCAATATTTTCATTTTTTTACAGTTAGAAAAGAGCTATAAGTGGACCGTCTTTTAGTTCCGTTTTAACGAGTTTAAAAGAAAAACTCGGCAATCTTTTCATGTTTTAGGAGTCAGAAAAGAGCTTAAAGGTGACTCTAAGGTTTCACTTTTTCGTAAGATTTAACGAGTTCGAAAAAATGATAAAAATGTACTCATGGTTTTCACTTTTTTCCTAAGTTTTAATGAGTTCGAAAAAATGATAAAAATGTACTCATATAGCCGACTTTCAATTTAATTTACGAGGAGGAAAAGACGGAAAGAACTCGACATTTTCATTTGTTTTACGAGAATGAAAGATAGAAAAATAATCTCGAAAAATAACTAAAATTGACTCAAGATAGGTTTCATTTTTACAAAAGCTTGAAACAGAGAAAAACTATGCTTCAAAGTAGTTTCATTTTTGCACAAGCTTGAAACAGAGAGAAAACTGTGCTTGATGCCCCCTAAGCATAACTTCTAGAGTGCATGCCCCCCCAGCTTCATTTCATTCAACTAAGTACACTGCTGGTAATTAATGTCTGGATGGAATGAAGGTTCATTTACGAGATCATTTGAAAGACTCGACCTAAAACTGTAAGAAAATTATGCAAAAAAAACTAAAATAACTAACCTAAATATACAACTTAACATTTATGAGATCTAGTCAAACTCTCGACTCAATTAGGGGAGGATGTGTTTCATTTTTTTAACGAGCTTGAAACAGGAAAAGAACTATGCTCGGATTCGGTTTCATGTTTATGCAAGCTTGAAACGAAAAACTATGATTGTTATAAGTTCGCATGCCCCCAGCATAATGACGCAAATCGAGGTACATGCCCCCCAAGCTTCATTGCATTCAACCAGGTGGATGAAATGAAGGTTTACTTTCAAAATCTTGGAAAGACTCGTGGGAGTTGTTTCATTTTTTAGTGAGGTTGACACAGGAAAAGAACTATCCTCAAAACCATTGTTTCATTTTTTTGAACGAGCTTGACACAAGATAAGGAACTATGCTCATAACTACTCTCTACAATCTACCTAACAAGGAACTATACTCTAAACACCTTGATTCATTTTTTAACGAGCTTGACACAAGACAAGGAACTATGCTCTAAAATCCTTGATTCATTTTTTAATGAGCTTAACACAAGACAAGGAACTATGCTCATGACTACTCTCTACAATCTACCTATATAACCTATGACTCCTTGTTTCATTTTTTAACGAGCTTGACACAAGACAAGGAACTATGCTCAAAAAACCTTGCTTCATTTTTTAACGAGCTTGACACAAGACAAGGAACTATGCTCATGACTAACTGATTCATTTTTTAACGAGGTTGACACAGGAAAGAACTGTCCTCATACTCACTGATTCATTTTTTAACGAGGTCGACACAGTAAAAGGAACTTTCCTCGACACAACTGATTCACTTTTTAACGAGGTTGACACAGGAAATGAACTGTCCTCATGACATCCAGTTTCATTTTTAACGAGGTTGACACAAGAAAAGAACTGTCCTCATGGTAGCCTGTTTCATTTTTTAACGAGGTTGATACAGGAAAAAATTGTCCTCATAATAACCTATTTCATTTTTTAACGAGGTTGATACAAGAAAAAACTATCCTCGCACTCACTAATCATGGCTTCCAATTGGAAGAAATACATGTCAATGGACATACCTTGATCATGGCTTCCAAGAGGTCTTCATCAGAAGGAAGAATAGTTCTCTGGAAGGAACACATGTCAAGGGACTCAAAAGGGATAAGAACATCGTGTTCAAGTAATCCCATAGAGTTTTCCATGTCAATTACCGGATCTAAATCAAAGGAAGATGAGAACTCACTTACATCGGTAACTGAAAACATGGGACCAGTTGCCACATATTAACCTGTGGCGGGGTAGATACCACTTGAGAGTCAGGAACATTTAGGGTTGTCATATTATTGGTAGTTGAAACAAGACTAGGGAATGAAAGCTGGTCTACAGTCACAATATTTCCATTGTGAGGGAAAGACATCAAGCGAAATAGTGTCGATACGACAGCTTTCATTGCATAAACATAGTCTCGCCCAAGGAGTAAATTGAAATCCAAGGGACCTCGAACTACCATAAGATCAATACAAACAGTTTTACCTTCCAAGGTAACAGAAAACTTAGGAAGGATCCCTAAAGGTTCATTAATGGTTCTGTTAAAAGCTTTTAGATTCTGCGTAATAGGCGCAAGCTGACGGGAACCCAAAGCTTTCCAAGCAATTGAGGATAAAATACTAACAGAAGCACCTTCATCTACCTGCGTGCGATGCATGTCCCTACCACCAACCTTGACAATGATTTGGAAAGGGATGGAGGAAGGAAGACGAGGTTCTGTCAATCTATTCCAATCAAAGGAAAAGACCTCAGTACTTGGAGGGGGTTCTTTAGGAAATGACATGCCCCCCAGCATAGAAGAATCTGATGTAACAAGAAGAACCTGAGCGGTATGAAGTTCACTCTCTAAAGGGAAAGTGGGATCGACCGAATGTGAAATTGAATCGACCACTTGATCAACTAAAGGATCATCAACCTGAGTGACATGAGTTTCACTCTCCAATGGAAGAGTGTGATCGACTGTACTTGAAATTAGATCAATCACTCCGTCAGTTGACGGTAGGTTGGGAGAAATTTTACAGTAACCAGTTGGAAATTCTTGTTGTGGAACAGTAAGGTTTTCCAACAATTTTGAGGCTTCATCCATGTGAGGGAAAATGTGAGTTTGATGACTCCCTTTGCATAACTTACAAGGAAACCTAACTTTACCCTTTTTCCCAGGAACCTGACTATCGCTGGTTGATGGATCAATGGAAAGTTGATGAGATTTTTCTGACCATACTTCCAAGACCTTTGGAATACCAGGACAATTGATAAGGAAGTGGTCACCCTTACAAAGCCTGCAAGGGTATTTGGGTTTACGATGCATGTCAGAGTTTTCCTCAACACAACTAACACTTACAGTTGTGGTTGGTTGGTTGACTTCTTTCTTATCTTGCTTCTTCTTCTTAGACACCTGGTTACTAGTGTCAAGGTTTTTACCAAGCGAAGAGGAAGAAATGGAGGAAGAAAAATTAGGTGAAGAAGGTAAAGGGTCAACAGAAGGTTGGTGATGTTGAGATGGTGAACTCTGTTGAGGTGAAGCATTCGGTTGAGGTGGAACAATTGGAGTATTTGGGGCCAATGAAGTTGAAAATAACCATATTGGTAAACCTATTGTAAATCCAGGTAATGACAAAGTAGCCATATAAGGAGGACCAACATTTCCAAAACAAGGAAAGGTACTAGGATTCTCGTTAAGAGGGGTTCCTTGGTCGGTAAATTCCAGAACACTTGCCATTATATTCAACTTCAGTGAATTTAAAACTAAAATTAACAATTCACAATTCACACCTATGGTCTCTAAAAGTAAAAACAAACAAATTAACACGCGCTATCAAATCTAGGAGTCAAACCACACACAAACAGTAACTTTCCGTACCGAAAACACTAGTTGGTGATGAAATCCAACGTCGCAGAATTCAATACAGAAATGGCGGTTAGAACAGTTACCCCGACAACCTGCTTAATGAATAGACTAGCACAAGTTTCTCCACTAAACCGTCTCGAGTGAAGAGAACCCCCCAGAAAATCCAAGTGAGTCTAGTCGACATCTGCTCTAGGTATAGTGGGATCTTCCCTCCACCGTCACCTTAGGAAAGAATCCTATAGAATATGGTCACTAAGGTTACCAACGGAAACAAATATACCTGGGGGAATAGTCTACAATCCGATACGCATGCAAGGGCAGAGTAACAAGCTCAATCCCCTTGAAGGCTCCTTGACATAATCCAAGGTTTACCAACAAGTGACCCCAGGCTCCTCGACAATGGTTAATCCGAGGTTTACCATTTTTAATACGTGAATATGTTCTATCGTTCCAAATGAGGAAGGATTGATTACCTCACTGGTTCAGATATGATCTCATGCTTCTCCTTTAAGAGGAGCTTTCCCAGAGCATAGATGTAACAATTGGAATTTATCTCCTACCGCGAGATACAGCTACTTGTTTGTTTTACTATCTTGGAGAGTTAACTAAAACCTATTCCAAGACACTAGCCTAAGCTAGATTGGTGGAAAGAGCCCTAAAAATGTAAAAATTACTAGATGAATTTTAATTAAGCGCTGTGTTATTTAGGCTGTTATTACTCAAAGGGGTAAATGGATACGAAACCAATGGTGTTATGACCCGACTCAAAACTGAATGCAATCGAATATGATAATGTAATCCTTTCAATTCAATGAATCCTAACTAAAGTAAGGAGAGAGTTTCCATTCACTTCCAACAATGCAAAAAATTGATCACTGAGAGAAAATATAACAAATTCTCTAATGCACTAATTTTATCAAGAAAAACTAATGCAAATCAATTCCAAAAAGTTTTTTATTTATTTTTATGTTTGTGTGTAAAAACCAAGAATAAAAATATGTAAATTCAAATCAAAGAAAGATGATCCAAATCTACGATTGATTTTTCAGAATGTAAACTATGCAATTGTAATCTATGCACAATTCACTTGAATAGTATGCAAATGTAATCTATGCACATTTTTCATTCATATTCTGAAAATGAGAATTCTAATTATGCAAATGTGATCTATGCAAGAGAATTCTCAAACACAAGATGATTCTAATGTAATCTAAGAATCAATCAAGTGCAAGTCGAGAAAATTGGGTGAGAGTTCCAAAGATCAAAAAATAAAAACACTCAAAGGCGATTAACACTCATACACAATTTAGCGAATGAGGGGGAAATTTTTTTGCAAAAACAAAAGCAAAAAGATGCAAAATTGTGAAAAGACTAAGACAAACCTCCAAGTAATGACCAAAGGAAATCAAATTAAGAATTTCTCAAAAAAGAGACTCAAAGCACCCAATTGATAAAAGCGTAAAACGAGAATGCCAATGGAATTATCCTAAGGAAAGTCCTTAACAAGTCATATGCAGGTCTGGGCAGGGGATAACAATATCTACACAAAAACTAAACTAACTGAAAGAGAAAACCTTAAGTTTTTCAAAATTTTAGTAGGGTCCGCAGGCCCATAGTTCACACAGGTGCGGTACCGCTCTGTGCTAAAAGCAAAAGTGCGGATAGGTCCGCACTGTGTCAAAATCCTAGGGTGCGGTCCTCTCCCAAAGTTATGAAAAACAAAAAATAATCCTAGATCTACTAAATCTACCCAATTCCACACACAACAAGCCAAAAACAGAAACAAAAACACAGTTTCTCAGGTCAAAGTCAAAAAAGGAAACAATCAAGTCCCCAGCGGAGTCGCCATTTTGTCACACGGAATAAGTCGATCTTGCGGACAAGATAGACCTTCCTAGAATCTAAAGAAGACCTAATGACAAGCAAACCAACCAGACACTATCTTTCTCTAAATATGCTTTTATAAACAATGGCAAACAAGTGTTTTTAGGGCCTACCTTAGGTCCAACGCAAATTTGTGGATGCCCTCACTCCTTCGATCCAAATGAGCTCCTTTGCCGTGAATCTGCAAACACAAAGAAGGCAAACAAATTAAATAGCACCTGAAAAGCCAATATCATAAAACATATTTAACATGAAAGTCAAGGAGTCCAGGAAACAAATAACATGAGATACTTGTTGAGAAAAATGAGTTTGATTGTATTAATTCAAAAGAAGAAGAACTTTACAACCTGTGCCTTGACGCTGTACAAGCTCCTCCCAGGGTCCAGCAAGAAGTCTCCTCTACTTTGACAAGTTTCACTCTCTTCCCAATGAAGCCAAAAAGGTATGTGATCTCTCCTCTTAAGCTCAACTAGGAAGTCTTGATTTCACCAGCTTTTACCCGCAAAAATGTTCAGCTTCTAACCTCCTTAGCAACCAGCCCAATGCCTGAATTTATAGTGCAATGGAGGGAGGTTACTAGGTCCTCCTTCAAAGGGATAAAGCCCTCCTTCAAAGGGATAGCTCCTCTCATCAATGGATTAGCTCCTTCTCTTTTGGGATGCATGAACCACCTAAGAGCGGCAAATCCATGTCAAAATTCCTTCTAGAATCATCTAGAATTAACCCAAAGTGAGTTTTTTTAGAATAAACTTGTGCCTTTTTTACTTTCACAAGGGTCCGCACCCACACCTTTAGGGACAGAGCGGGCAGGTCTGCAGTTTTTGTAAACAGAAGGTGCGGGACCACAGGTAATAGTGAGAGAAAGTGCAGAACCAGAGTTTCATTGATTTTTAATGTCTTTCTCTTATTTCCAAAGCTTGACTTGAAGACCTGAGGTCTGAGACTTGCTTAGGAGGACAGTACAAGTGATGATAGACCCATACTGACTGCAAATAATCATGGTGACGATATTTTTCTGTAACAGCATCAAAGAAAGATCTTAACTTGGGAGAATCTCCTAAACAAAGGCTTCATTGGTCCTTCCAAATGTTACCTCTGTGGCTCACATGAGGAGACGATGGAACACCTTCTCAACCTCTGTCCTTTCACATCCAACGTGTGGGACTGGGTGGCCTCAATCTTTAGACAAACTGATAGGGACAAACTCAGCATATCCAACACTTTGAAGAACTGGAGGAAGAACTTCTTAGGGAATGATATTATTAATAAAGCCTGGATTCTGGTTCCAGGCTTTGTTATCTGGAATGTTTGGAAAGAGCGCAACAGTCAGATCTTCAAAAACAAAACAAGCAAGCCCCAACACATAATTGACCAAATTCTAAGGCAGCTCAAAGACACAGTAAGAAGCTTGTTGAGGACACTTCCTAAGGATCCTCCTCTGCCCCAAGAGGTGAGTATTATACTTCATTTGGGTCTCCAGTCCATAAACCCACAGGGAATAATTAAGGCAGTGAGACAAATAAATATAGATGTTAAAATTTGGTAGCCTCCTCCTTATGGTTTCTTAAAGGTTAATATAGATGGAGCATCTAAGGGCAACCCAGGATTAGCTGGCTTTGGGGGTGCCATAAGAGATGATCAGGGTCAAATAAAGAAGATATTCCATGGCAGAGCTCATGGCACTAGAGCAATGCTTGGAAATATTGGTGGATTTAAATTCACATAATGTTATCATTGAAGCAGATTCAAAATTGATTATTAGAGCGGCCAAGAAAATATGCAATGGAACTTCTCTAGGTAAAGTATCGAAGCATTGGAAGCTTTTGCAGGTCTTTCACCATATCTACTCCCACCTGCAAACACTAAAATCTATCAGATTTGTCCATGTGAAAAGGAAAGCTAACATGTTAGCGGATCGTTTGGCGAACGAAGGAGTCACCAATGGGGATAGGATTCTCAGTATGCTTGGGATTTGTTACCTCCAGGAAAATTGTGGGAGGACTGTCTCTATCAGACGAATAAAGATATGGAGTTATGGATTAACAGGATGGATCGAAGGGGTTTAGGAGACAGGCAGGAGGATGGAGAACCCTAAACCGTCTACCCTTTTTGGTTTTGGCTGCAATACAAAGCTCTGTTTTCTATTGGTTGGCTGGCGAAAGCACTGAATCAAGAAGTATCACAGGTTTGGTCGTCCATCTTCATATCACTTAGATTATGTTTGACAAAGAATCTATGAGGAAGGCTCAAGAACCACCCGCTGGACTAGATTAATGGTTATTGCTTGGCAAAAGAGCGTGCATGCTTTTCTGCGAGATGATCAATTCAAAACCACAAGTGGTATATTAGGCAGGGTCCAAGTGGTATCTGGTTTTTTGAGGTTGGACCCCGATTCCAGTCTTCATGCAACATGTAGCGGCGAGGAGGTAAGAGAAAACCACCCTCATCGGGTGGTTAATCCTCGCGCTACTTGTCCACCCGATATCTACGAAGACCGTCGGATCCAAGTCGGGTGATCAACGGTGGAGATCTGTTCGTGTTAGTTGGTTTGGTGTTTCAGACCTGAAAAAGTTTAGAGAGCTGGCCTAAAGTTTTCTTCGAGTCCACAAGAAAGGTTTACGTGTGGTATGATGTTGGAATTCTTATGGACCCTCAGTTCTGTGGACCCATCTTCCAAGGAGTTCAAGGTCTCATTTGGTGCACGACAGTACGACCAGATGGTCTTTTGCTTGCTTTTTGTCCAAAGTGTTTGGCTGGATCTCCTAGGTTTTCTTGTTCAGGCTTCTCATGGTTTTGGGTGCGTGCTTCGGTTTTTGCTTGCCCCGCTGTCTGTTGAACTCTAATAGAGTGAGTGTGGCTACATGTAAATTATGTATTATTGACTAGATTAATAGAAGGTCCTACTCTTACTTGATCAAAAAATAAAATAGGTTAAGTTGTCTTAGGTTAAGATGTCAAAATAGCTATAGTTTTAACCTTAAAAAAATTGTTATTTTTTCTATGCAGTTCACAAACCTCGGAGACCAATGACTGCTATGTCTACAAAATATTTGTACCAAGTAGATCCACTTGAAGAGATCACTTCATGCGAGCTCAACCACGAAGCCTGGCCCCAAGAGTGTCGAGAGAATTGAACCCATGGCCTCTCAATATCAAAGGTGCTTTAACGAGAAGGACTCAACCAATTAAGCCAACCCTTACGACTCAAGAAAAGAAATTTCTCCTAGTAGAATTATTCTTTTATTAGATGTGGAATCTGAAGGTTCTTTTTAGTTGTGATATTTAGTTTATAATGCCATGGTTGAACAATGTTTAAATCTTAAGGTTTTTTGTACTCATGATGTTTCGTTTCTATTCCATAGTTGAAAAATATCAAAAGTTTATGGTTTTTCAGAGTCACGTTATTTTATCTTTAATGTCGTGGTTGAAAATTGTTGGGAATTTAATGTTTTCAATGATCATGACTTGGTTTTTAATGCCATGGATGAAAAATGTTGGAATTTTAACCCTAAAAAGGTGGGGATGCAACATCACCACTTTTTTATTATGGGGTGTTTTTTCATGTCTTTTTGCACAAAAAGGGGTTTTTTGGGCTAGAGCTCTTGTTTTTAGGTTATAATTCTCATTAAGTTGGTAACATTGTTATTGTTGGTGCTCTATGTGGTTCTCCATTGCTTGAAAATTTATAGTCCTTTTCAAGGATGATGTGATGGATGGAGAATGATATCCATAAAGTTCCATAAATAGGTACAATTTTTATGAAGTATCAAAGGATGTGTTGTATCACCATTATGCCAAGGGAAACCACTTGAAGCATTGTGTATTTTTATCATATGCAAAGAAATGATGATATCCTTCAAAATATTTATTGAACAATATTAGTTTTCTCATTTGATTAAGGATGGTAAGATGAGCTATGAGCCAATTTAGTACCCAAACAAGAAAACAAGTTAGTCCAAAAATTTCTAGTGAAAATTAGATCTCTATCACATACAATAATATTCAAGATTCCATGTAGCTTTTGGATTGTTTCCATGAATTATTCTATCACCCTAATTACTTTAAAAGGACGAGAAAGAAAGACAAAATGGGAATACTTTTTCAATTGATCTACCAATACAATAATGGCATGATTTCGTTCATATTTGGGTAAACCTATAATAAAATCCATTAAAGTTTCTTCCCAACATTGGATTGGTATGGCTAATGGTTGTAGGAGCTTTGGTTCTTGATTGTATCTTCCATATTCTATTGAAATACCACACATTCAACCACAAAATATTTCATATATGCTTAAATACCTTCCTAGAAAAAATATTTCTTGATGCTATGGTATGTTTTCAAGAACCCCGAATGCCCTATAGATGAGAAGGGTGCAATTTGAAAAGTAATTTTTTTTTAGTTGAGATTTCTTGCATAAGTATAAGTAATATTGAAACCGTGAAAACAAATCATTCTTCCACAAGAAAAAATCCCATTGCATTTATGTCTTCTCATAGTTATTGAATGACCTTGCATACCTTCTCATCTTTCTTCCATTCTATGTTGAATAATGTTGTCACTAATGTTGAAGATAGGGGGAGAACCAAAGGCGAGAGCACATGAAAAATGGATGGACTACTCATATTTTTTTCATTATATATTGAATAATGTTTTCATTTATGTCAAATATAGGGGGGAACCTAGAGGCATGAGCACAACCTAAATGGGGAGCTCGATCTAAGATGGGAGCACATTTGAGTGTTGAAAGAAGAAAAATGGGCAAACCTTAAATAGTTTCTAGGGGGGCGGGATGAGGAAGAAACCTCAAATTTCGTGGTAACAAGGAAAGATAGGACAAGATCATCAAACCTTGAAGCGACCTCAAATTATTGTAGAAACCTCAATTTTTTTATAATGTTGAAAGCCCTAAAAATCTAATAATTTCAGATCTCCATTTTAGTTAGTGGATAGACAAATCATTGTAAATCATCATTCCATCTACTAGACCCTCATCATATTGGAGATTTTAAGAACTCATAAGTCCACAAAATTACAGACAACTTGGTATGGAAGTAGCCCCTAGTCATAGTGTTGGTTGCAGGGTGCCAATGTGTAATGCCTAAAGGATTACAACAATATATTGGCATGTTGGAAAAAGGCACAGATTCATGCTTTTTCGATATAAAATATCTATAGCTCTAGGGCACAACCCCCATCACATGGCACTAAGGTGCAGAACTCAAGGACTTAAGGTCCCTTGACATATCACCATATTGAAAATTTGGTAAATTCTCATTTTCACAATTTTGTCAATATTCCAAGCCCTACTGAGCACTTGGTCACAATGGTGTTTGGTGATAGTACCGAGGCATAAATCCCTCATCGTATTGATATATCAATGATTTGTTAAAGTGAAGAGTTATGGATTTGTTGATACCTTGAGCCCTACTAATCACCTGGTCTCAATTTCTAGTTAGAATAATGTTATGCTATAAAATTAAATATTAAATGCCTAAAATAAAAGTCATTTTTGTAAGTACTTATAAAGCTAAAAATATAGGTATCTTTCTCGTGATAAAAAGTGAAATTTGGAGTTTCAGGCCTTTAGTTGTAATGATATGAGCTAAAATGTGTGTTATCAAGGAAATTTGATGTTTTCTTTTCATTCACTCAAGAATTTTGATTAACTGATATCTCAATATAAAATATCCAGTCCACATTATATGGAATGTAATGAGGAGGTAAGGCGTGTGAACAACCTTCGAAAAGTTTGGATTAAAGGGAGCTCCAAGGTACATTAAAGTGCTTGCATTACACTTGGTTATATGTATAGTTATGAATTTCTAAAAGGTTAGACTAGAAGGAGATTCTATATGTTAAATAATTATATAGGCGACATAAGTTTTTTGATAGTGTAAATGCCAAACTTTTAAAAAGTTGGATTAAAAGGGAGTGCCAAATTAAATATGAATATCATTGGTAAAGCACATATCTAAAATATGAGCTGAAGGAAGCACTAAGCCTTGAAATGTGGAATTAAAGGAAATTTTGAATTTAATGTTAAATATTGTAGCTTGGATATGTGTTCTAGGCTTGAGAGGTGTCACTAAGGCTAGGAACACAAAAGGAAATAATTATCTCCAAGCCAGTGTAGTTTTTCCTAAGTTTCACCTAAGGAAAATATCTTAAGTCAAATATGGGTTTTTTAGATATTCCGAAGTTAAAACTTAGGGAAAGTGGTTAATTAATTAAAATTAGTTAAGATAAGATTGATTCACCTGTAGAAGCTTCTTGAAAATTTCTAAGATGATCTTAGCCATCGATTAGGACAAGATAACTTCTAATCTTGGCCATTCGTTTGTGAATAAAAGACTCTAAAGGGAGATTCATGGGTAGCATTGGAGATAGATAAAACATTGAGTTGGGTAAGATATCAGTGAAACATTAGGAGGGTTTCAATAGCACAAACTGAGAAGGATATTTCTGGGGTTATTCTTCATCCAATAGACTTCCAATTTCTCAATTTCATAAGGAGTTTTTCTATCCAAATTATTTTTTGTAGGAGGATAAGATTTTCTAGTGCAAGTTGTGAACTTCAGGAGGAGGTTGAGTTTCTCAGTAAATTCTCACGTGTGGATTCAAATATTATCTCTGGGAGGCAGTGTGATTTTCAAAAGGGTAGTATGAATTTTCAGAGAGCCAGTGAAAATTGCTAGAGAACTAGTACGAGTTTCCAAAGAGGCAATGTGATTTCGAAAAGAGGGTTGCGTGGTTTTTTACCTAAAGGAGTTGATAAAAAAAAGAGAAGATAAAATTTTATGGAGATCCACTGGTATGAGGCAAGTAGTTTTTGTAATTTCTCATTAGTATATTACTAAAGATTAATAATAAAACCCTCAGACTAAAGACTAGATTTCCCCACATTGAGGTTTTCCAGGGATGTATGTCCAAAAATATTTATGTGATTGGTTTCTCGTGTATCATTGATACTAATATTATTTGGTGAATGATGTTGTTCATGTTTTTATTTATTAATTTTAGTTTATAAATCAATTTTCTTGTGTATATGTAATCAAAATAATTAACTAGATTCATAACACCTTCTGGGTAGCATAAATTTCACATGGTATCAGAGTTATCTACAGTGTTGGGGTGTTTATTTGTATGAGAATGAGGCTTTTGAAGGAGAAGCCAAGGGGTTCATCACACAATTTGATTCTATTTAAATCTCTTCAAATTTAATGGGGTTTATTATTCAAGGGTTTCATAAATGTCTTCAACTAGTTTGAGGGATAAAGATAAACTTGATGGTGCATCAAAATTTGGTATCTAAAAATCTAGGATAATTTTGTTGTTGGAGGAGAATAGACTAAAGGAATATACAATGTATGTTGTTGCCATACAGACATGTCCAACGCAATTATTGACCTACCTCAAGGAGGATTCCAACACTAGATGTATTATCTAAGATGGCATCAAAGATCATAATGTTCCCCATATTGTTGAGCTAGATACATTTAAGAAGATATGAGATGCCTTATTGCATTTGTTCCAATGTGCCAATGTTTAATAGGGAGTTTGTTCTTACAGAGAAGCTACAAATGACCAAACAAAACAAGAGAGAAATCATTGTCCACTACCTTACTAGGATCAAACAAGTCAAACACTAGTTATTGGTTGGCATAGAAAAAGTGGATGATGATGAGCTCATGAGAATTACATTAAATGGGTTCTCAAAGCATTGGATGTATTTTTTTAGGTGATTTATAGAAGACAATACCTTCCTAACTAGGATCATATTTGGAGTGATTTTACCTAGGAAGAGCTTAGGTTGAGCCTTTTTAGTGGAGGTAGCAGTAAAGGCTAAAGGGTGAGGATCATGAGAACGTTGCTCTTGTAGGAAAGGGAAAACCCAAGAAAGGCTCAAGTAAATGGTCTAACTCCAACAAAGAGGAAACATAAAGACTTCATTAGAATCAAGTGTTTGAGTTGTCATCAACTAGGACACTATGTCAATTAATGTTTGAACAGTAAGAAGGGTGAAAAGAAGAAGAAGCAGTAGATCACAGCTTGAGAAAACATTAATGAATTGTCTTCAAGACTTGAGGATGATTTCACTCTTATAGTTTACATATCTATTACTAGAGTACACTTGCGAAACAAGTCCAAGTGTACTCTAGTTGGGAGATGGACAATCACATTTGAGAGGGAGTTGGGAAAAAATATCCATGTTACAGATGTGTTGCACATTCTAGGTATGGAAATGGATCTAATTTCAATATATGCTCTTTAGGATAAGGGATATGATGCATAATTTCGAAAACAAAAGGTGCATCTAAAAAACCAAGATTGGAAGTTAGCAAAGGAGATTAGGGTAAGAAGAAACAAGTTGTACATGTTGCAATTTGATACTTTAAAGACACTAGTTAGCAACAACAGTATCAGAGTTATGGGAGGAGTATGGCATTCGAGGATGATTCATATCCATCATGGAGCACTTAATATTATTAGAGAAATGGTGACAGTTATTCCAGAGGTAAGTATAGAACATGGTGACATATGTAGAGGGTGCATACTTGGAAAGTTTCTAAAATAAATATTTCCAAGGAGTGATAGTAGAACCAATGGTGTTTTAGAGTTGATACATTCTAATATTTATGGTCCATTATCCTCAAGGTCTCTTAGGGGTTATGAATATTTTGTGATTTTCATTGATAATTTCTCTAGAAATACCTAGATATACTTCCTGAAGACAAGAGATGAAAATATTCAGTCGCTTCCAAGAGTTTAAAACTCTTGCGGAGAACTTAGATAATAAAGAAGATACTTGTACTTTGGATAGATAATGGAGGAAATTATTTTGAGAAATCCTTCAAGGATTTATGTGCAAATGAGATAATCAAGTGGCAATGGACATCCACATATGACCCCCAACATAATGGGGTTGTATAATGCAAGAACATAACCATAGTTGGAGTAGCAAGGGCCATGCTTATGATCATGATATGCCTAGATATATTTGGGCTGAAGCATGTAGCACATTATCTTACATTCAAAATAGGGTCCTTCATAACGTGACGAGAAAGATGAAACTTGAGGAGGCATTTATAGGGAAGAATCGAGAAGTTGAGAATTTTAGCATTTTTGGCAATATCGCTTATTCTCACATTGCAGCCGAGAAGTGCACCAAGATAGATTCAACTATAGAGAAGGGGTATTTAGTTGGTTACAATGAAACTTCCAAGGAATACAAGATCTATATTCCAGAGAATCAAAAGATCATCATGAGATGGGACATTAAGTTTCAGGAGGAGAAAGACTTTAGGAGATAATAGGAAATAAGATAAAGGTGCTTTGGATAGATAATGGAGGCAAGTATATTAATAAATCCTTCAAGTATTTATGTGAAAAGGAGACAATAAAGAGGGAATGGACATCACCATATGACCCACAACATGATGGGGTTGTAGAATGCAAGAACATAACCATAGTTGGAGTAGCAAGGGTCATGCTATATGATCATGATATGCCTAGATATATTTCTGCAGAAGCATGTAGCACAACATTTTACATTCAAAATAGGGTCCCACATAAGGTGTTGGGAAAGATGACACTTGAGGAGGAATTTACAGGGAAGAAGCCAAAATTCGATCATTTTAGGAATTTTTTGCAATATCACTTATTCTTGCATTGCAATCAAGAAGTGCACCAAGCTACATTCAACCATAGAGAAGGGGTATTTCATTGGTTACAACAAAAAATTTAGGGCATATAAGATCTATATTCTAGAGACTCAAAATATCATCATGAGATGGGACATTAATTTTCAAGAGGAGAAATCCTTTAGGAGATCTCATGAGTTGTCAGCAGTTGATCATAGTCAACAAGAAAAATCTCCAAGGGTTGAAAAATGATCTTGAGTGCAGGGCATAAGTACAAGTACAGTGAATAGTACAAGTACAAGTGTAGAGGAGAGTTCATGGAGTAAGAAGCCAGAGAATGATTAGGAGCTTGAATATCCACCCACTTCAATTGGTAAGAGGAATCATGAGTTGTTTCAGACATCAATAGGTGCACAAGGGTTTCTATGAGATCCTAGATTGAGCAATAGGGATAAGATACCACCATAGAGATATTTAGGTTACAGGGCATTAATGAGTTAGCTCATTGGCAGTGATTCTTCCAGCTATGAAGAGGTTGCACAACACTAGGTGTGGTAGGATGTTATGGTGGAGGAGTACAACTCCATCATGTTGAACGATGTATGATAGGTGGTGCCTAGACCATTAGATAGGAAAATGGTTGGTTCTCACTGGATCTTTAAGATCAAGCATGCTGCAGATGGTAGCATTGAAAAATTCAAATCCAGGTTCATGGCCAAGTGTTTTTGTTAGAAAGAGGGAATAGATTATGAGGAGACATTTTCTGCCATGGCTAGGTATACTTCCATTGGGGTTGTTATCCCACTTGAAGCATAGATGGGATGGAAGATTCATCAGATGGATGTCAAGATGACATTTCTAAATGAATTCATAGAATAGGAGGTGTACATTGAACAATTAGGGGGCCTTGAGACACATGGGAGGGAAACCCATGTATGCAAGTTGAAGAGAGTGATATATATACTCAAGAAATCTCCCAAAGCATGGTATGGTCATATTTTTAGATATTTGTAGGAGATGGGCTTAGTGAAGAGTGAGGAAGATTTGAACCTATAATATATTATGATTGGAGGTGAACCACTCATTCTCGTTTTGTATGCGGATGATCTATTTTTTACTAGGCCACTAGGGCTCATAGAAGACTACAAGAGGGAATTAGAAGAAACATTTGAAATGAAGGACTTGGGGTTGATGCATTATTTTCTAAGACTCAAAGTGTGGCAGACAAATGGGGAAATATTCCTTGGTCAAGGGAGATATACCTTGGAGATCTTGAAGAAATTCAGGATGTTGGATTGTAGACCCATGTCTACACCTATGATAACCAATTGGAGGAAGATTGATGCATCAAAGAAGGAGGTAATGTACCCCACCTTATATAGACATCTTATTGGCCATCTTATGTATATGGTCAACACAAGCACAAGCATTTTCTTTTTAGAAAAACGTCTTAGTCAGTTCATGGTGGAACAAAAAAGAGTGCATTAGACAACAAAAAAGAATGTGTTGTGGTATCTATGAGGTACAGTTGATAATGGGTTGAAATATACTCAAGTTTATGGTGTTAAGTTAATTATCTACACTGATGTAGATTGGGTAGGTAATGAAACGAAACAGAAAAGAATTTCAAGGTGTTCCTTCAACATGGTATCAGGGGTTGTCTCTTAGTAAAGTAGGAAGATGAAGTCTATTGCATTAAGCTCTACAAAATAAGAGCACATGGCAACAAGCATGGAAGCATGTGAGGCCATATGGATTTGAAATTTACTAGTGGCACTGTTTGGCCATATTATAGAGTCAACCATCATTCACTATGATAACCAAAGTTGTAGAAAGCTACTCGGGAATCCATTATTTCATGATCGGTCAAAACATATTGACATATAATACCATTTTGTTAGGGATTTTGTATAGCATAGATTAGTTCAACTACAATATGTGCCTACAGATCAGTAAGTGGCAAACATTCTGACAAAGGCCTTGAATACAACAATTTTTGTTTTCTTTAGGGACAAGTTGGGTGTTATGGAGAACACCTTCCTCATTAAGATGGAGTGTTAAATAATGTTGCATGGACATGTGTTCTAGTCTTGAGAGGTGTCATTAAGGCTAGGAACACAAAGGAATTAATTATCTCCAAGCCCATGTATTTTTTCCTAAGTTTCACCTATGGAAAATGTATTAATTAATTCAATTAGTGATTTTTAAATATTTCCTAAGTTAAAACTTAGGGAAAGTGGTTAATTAATTGATATTAGTTGAGATATGATCGATTCACCTCTACAATCTTCTTCAAAGTTTCTAAGATTATCTTAACCATTCATTGGGACAAGATAACTTCTAATATTGTCCATTCGTTTGTGAATGAGAGATTATAAAGGGAGATCAATGGGCAACATTCGATACATATCAAACATTGAGTTGGTTGAGTTTTTAGTGGAACGCCAGGATGGTTTCAATAACGGTAATTGAGAAGGATATTTCTAGGGTTATTCTTATCCAAGAGACTTCCAGTTTCTCAGTTTTAGAGGGAGTTTTGCTAGCCAAATTATTTTCTGCAGGAGGCCAATATTTTCCAGTGGAGGTCATGAGCTTTAGGAGGAGGTTGATTTTCTTAGTAAATTCACATGTGTGGAGGCCAAGATTATCTCTAGGAGATAGCTTGAGTTTCATAAGGGATATTAAAATTGTTGGAGAGCCAATGTGAATTGTTGTAGAGCCCTTGCGAGTTACTAAAGAGGAAGTAAGATTTGTATAAGAGGGTTGCATGGTTTTTTTCTCTATCCTATTGGATCAATAGAGGAGAAGATAAAATTTTTGGAGCTTTTCTAGTGTGAGGCAAGAAGTTGTTTCTCATTAACATGTTGTTGAAGATTAATAATAAAACACTCAGACGGAAGATGAGTTTTCCCCACATTGGGGCTTTTTAGGGAAGTTTGTCCAAAAATAATTTTGTTATTTGTGTGATTGGTTTCTCATGTATTATGATGCAAGTGTTATTTGGTGGATGGTGATGTTCATGTTTTTATTCATTACTTTAAACTAGTAAATTCATTTTGATGTGTATAAGTAATCAAAATAATTAACTAGGTTAATAACACCTTCTTAGTAGTATAAATTTCACATTTAATTTATAGGTTGAAGGGAGCATCACATAAAAAGAACATTACATTTGTAAAAGGAATGATAACAAGAGAAGTGATCATAGAGAGTTAGAGAATAAAGAATGCATATTTAGAATTTAGGATCTAAAGGAAGTTTCTCATTTAGAGAAAAGAGTTGGTAATTAATGGGAATGAGTTGAATGAAAAAAAATTGAGAAGAGTAGAGTGGAACGAGGAAGAAAACCTTTACAAATCAAATTTTAAATTGCATTGGTGTCTCTTATAGGTTGGTGCCTAAAAAGTAGAAAAGTACATTGGTGCCTCCTACAGGTTGGTGGTCGAAAATCATAGTGGATTGGTGTCTCGTGTAGGTTGGTGCATAAAAATATTGTAATAAGATTTTGGTTCCTATAAAGAACAATCAATTAAAAGAGGTTTTTTGGTTTTTGTTGGTATCCTAAATTGCCCTATTTTCTACCCCATTTCCATCAAAATAAACCTCTGTTTTATCTCAATAAAAGACCCTTCCTTCCTGCACTAGTACAAGATAGTTAGCCATTCTTGCACATGCTCATATTTTATATTAAGATTTATTACAACACTTTATTAATCTTTTTATACAGATTTCATGCCTAATTACATACTTCTTGTAAATCATATTGATTTCCTAGAGTAATCATGGAACTTAGTGTTAATGATGAATGAGTTGACTAGTGCAAGTAGATTCCTGCACTGCCACGAAGACTGTCCGAGATTTCCGAGAAGCTAAATCTTCCACGAGGATGGGTCTCGATCCTCGACTCCGAGTCTAACTGCTGATGAACTGAAGCAGGATAATAGGTGGCACACATTTAGGGATTATTCTCCAAAGTTAGGTTATGGCCAAACGAAGTTCATGTGTATTGCAATTGCTCACCAAGTTTGTAATTTCATTTTTCTAAGTTTGTTCGGTCAAAAGCCCTAAACAAGAAATATCTGTAATTAGTATAAACAACCTAGAGCTGAAAGGATATATATGATATAGATCATAGGTAGGAAGCCCGTGAACCATCGACTTTCAATTTGTTTTATGTAATCTGGTTATCGCCTCAGCTCTGGGGTTGGACTGCTCTGTAATGTATATTTGCCAAATTGATTAATACAAGAGAACCACCATGATCTGCATACATAGCGTTTAGTTTATCTTTGATGTCCATTTGAAGTGCTGATATTTTTCGTTCCTTAGAAGGGGAATGAGCTGGTTCAATAGGGCCCAACCAAACCAGCTCGTTTACTCCTCTCGCTTTCGCTATTTAGTAAGACGGTGTGGTTATTTCTTTTGCAGCTGTGTGATGTTATAGTTTTAATCATTAATCTTTAAGTTCTGAATTAAAATATCTTTTGTAGCTAACGTGTGAAATGGATCTGTGGTTTGAGAGTAGCTGTGTTTATTTTGCTTACGAAATATCTTTCTCGCATTTCCTTTACTCTCATTCTCTATTTTAATTCATTTTCAATCGGATTGTGCAAGGAACTCTTTCCTACACCAATGCATGTTGTTGCCTGCACTTTGGTCTAGTCATTCGGTGCAACAAACAGTGAATTACTTACCTGCATATTATTTTCAGTTATTTCTCAAGTGAATGAGCCATTAATTAAGTAATTGTCTTCAGTATTAAAAGTTCATCTTTAAAATATCTCGAAGCAGTTGTATCAAATTATCATATTATACTTGCAAAGAACATAAGCATTTTGGGTGAAGTACCAACGTTGATTAACACATGAAAAATACTTAGGCTACTATTTGATTATTTTAAAGTGCTTTTATTTCCTGAAGTTTATTTCCTTTGAAAATTTTAATGAGTTGAAGCATTTCCTTTTTCACAGATAATTTACTTCAGAATTTCATTTACAGTTGCAATTCTTTTTCAACACATCTTTCAGTTCTTTTGAAAGTAACCTGGAAACTAAGTGAGGGAAACTCTACCTCAGTGCAAGAGCAAGTCTCTTGTCACAGAAATAGAGTGCTCTAAGCCCTGAGGCTTAGAGGAACTTCACTCAGACATAAGTCTTCATTAAGGAAGGTCAAATATACTCTTACATAGAAATATTGTACCTGCACTAGTGCAAGGATAGGTTGTTTGTGTGAGAGGAAGATCAGAAGGAAGACAAAATTCTCCAAGGGCCCACTTGTCAGACTGTTGACCATCCATCTGAAGATGAACATAAAATTTCATTTTAGCATTTAAGATTGTTTCCGTTGTGTGGAATTTCTTTACTTGATTTACTTGCAAATTGTCTTTTACATTCCAGCACTAGAGTTGCCTTGGTGCTAATTTCCTTTCTAATTGTTTTCTATCTAATTCTGCAAAGAATATCCTTTAAGAAGTAGGATAAGAGATAGGAAAAGTTCATACCATTTCTAGCATTTCCTATGCTTCGTCTCTAAGTTTACGAAACCCTCAGGTTGGCAATTAAGTGTTGGGGAGTTTTCTCAAGCGCAATTCCTGCACCCAACATTTTGGTGCCGTTGCTGGGGAGGCGATTTTAATTGGTAAGAGTTTTACATTTTTACAATAGGGGTAAGTCTGCTATTATCTTTTCTCCAGTGTGCTTCTATTTTTCGAAGGAATTTATAGGTGCCGATTTATTTTTTGAAACTTGTAGTTTTTATCTGAATTTTGTTTTCTCATTTTTTTGAAATGAATGCCTGAAAGAAGTAGGGGTCCAAAGCCCACTAGGGGACAAAGAAACACTGAAAAATCTGAAACCAAAACTCATATTGGGCCTTCTTTTGCAGGCATAAATTCCAAATAAACTCAAACTCCTCATGCAGGAACAGTCCACCTAGGCCCTGGTAGCAGTGGTTCAGGTGTGACACAACCCATAAAGGGGAAGAAGGAGACTGTTGGAATCCATAGTTAGCATTCTTAGCCTATTAAGAGAGGTTTAGGTGGAAGAACAAAAATGGTAGATATGGAATACCATGCAGAAGGAAGTGGTGAAAATCAGGTAAATGAGGAACAATCCACTTTCAGATTCCCGATTGTGGATCCTAATACAGAAGGAAGTGGTGAAAATCAGGTAAATGAGGAACAATCCACTTTCAGATTCCCGACTGTGGATCCTAATACAGAAGTACAAATGAAAAACATTTCACCATCAGCTCTTCCTCATTTTTATGGTAAGGTACATGAAGACCTAGACTCTTTCTTATTTGAGTTTGATATTCTGTGTAGGAGTTATGAGTATTCATCTGATGCCCAGAAGTTAAATTTGTTTCTTGCAACCCTCAAGGATGCAGAACTCCACTGGTTCATGGAAATAGGAGGAAACACTATATCTTCTTGGGAGCAAATGAAGAGAGTGTTCTTGTCAAAATATCAGGAATATTGTAAGACTAGAGATATTCAAGATGAAATATTTACTATTGTGAAAAATGATGATTAGACTTTAGAGGACTACTTGGAGAGATTCCTATATATCCTTCAAAGTTCAAAGCACAAAATTGATCTAAGTACCATTAGAACCTTGTTCTTACGTGGGCTCACTGATGATGCTAGAAATAATTTAAATTTGTTAGGACAAGAGGATATTTCTCAAAATAATTTTGATCAGATCTGTGACTTGTGCAGGAAATTCTCAAGGAATCAATATAGATCCTGTAAAGGGATTCAGAATAAAAACAGAAAAATTGAATATATTGATGCTATGATTATTGGATTAGAAAACAAAAGGGACAATATGAAAATTGAAATAATGAATACTGTTATTAAAAAAATAGACTCTTTGAATTTTTAGCAGAAACTTGTAGAAGAGCAAGAGATATTGTCTATTTTATGTCCTAAATGTAGAAGAAAGCATCCTTTAAGAGAATGTCCTCTAGATATTAAAGAAACTAATAAATGTGTAATTTGTGCAGATAACCATCCTATGGATAAATGTCCCTCTATACCTGTGCTAAAAACTGTATTGGAGGGGGGACAACCTGAAGCCGAATCATTGCATGCTATCAGAGCAAGAAGGAATTGGCCTCAGGTAAGTGTAGGTATGGTTCCTAAACCTCCACTGCATTTTTTTGGTTATAATGCACACTCATATTCCTATCCTAACATTGGTCACTCTCAGCATTAGAAACATGGGAATCAATATCAATATGGACAACCCTCCCAATCTTGGAAACAAGGATGGAGAGGGCCAAACCATTCACATCATTCACATAATTCCTATCATGCACCTATGCAATCATACCCTACTACATATGCAACTTACCCAATGCCTCAACCATCATTTCCTCAGCTGAGTCAGCCTACTGTTACCTCCACAATTTTGACCTTCTCAGCTTCTTGCTCAAACTTTACCCAACCCCAATAATAAAGCGGTACAAATGATACATTCTATGACCTTGCTTTCTTCATCCAGATTTCAGATTATGCCAGTTGGAGTCAATGATCTCCAATTGAGATCAGGGAAGGTAGTAACCTCAGAGAATCAAAAGTAGACCATGGTGATTATTGATGAGAAAGGAGAGGAGAAAAGTCTTGATCATTCCGAAAAACATGACATAATTCAGCCTATCCTTGTGCATTATGAGCCCTTGTCATCTTCTCCCAACCAACCTCCCTATCCAAAGAGGTTAGTTGTGGAGAAGAAAGACCCCATTCCTGAGTCTAGCCCAGTTTTTGAGTTGAGGAACCTTTTCATCAGGGTACCTTTGCTCCAAGCTATTAAAGAGATCCCCATCTATACAAAAATCATCAGGGAACTCTCTCTCAAGAAGCTAGGAAGGAGAAGATTGGAACCCCAAACCATTAAATTTGTTGGTAGAGCAGCATAGTTAATGACGAGAAGTATGCACATGGAAAAATATACCGACCCTAGAAACACTATTGTGTCTGTTCAGATAGGTGATGTTCTTGTCTCCAATGTACTTATAGACCTAGGGGTAGCCATTATTGTTATGACCAAGAAAACCATGGATCAGCTTGGATTGGTCCATATTCATCCTACTCCCACTGTGCTTGAATTGGCAGATAGATCTAAAATCAAGCCGGAAGGAGTATTGGACGTTTCCCTAGATTCTTGGGAATATCCCACAGATTTCATTCTGCTTCAGCCAAGGAATCTTGTGGGAGGGCATCCCTTGATCTTGGGGTGACCATGGATTGCTATTGCATATGCTTATATCAGATGTCGTTTTGGTGATATGTATATTTCCCATGGAGATTCCAGAAAGAAAGTCACCCTATATCCACCTACTAGATCTATTCAGGAGCTCCGAGACACTTTATGGTTAGACTACAGTAGTGATGAGAAGGCCTAGCCTATTTCCTTGATACATCAGAATGTTGAGTCCTCACAGGAGGGTGAAATTCAAGACTTTCTAAACAATCTAGACACCATGCCTAATTTTGAGTCGTTGACTCAGAGTTTTAGTCTAGATTTTCATGAAGGATATGACTCTATACCTCCATCATCACCATCTCTAGTGACACCTTTGTGTACTCTTGAGCCTGACACTACTCTTGTTGAGATTAGTCTAGGTAAATCCTTGTATATCCGTTCCGACTTGAATCCCTCTCAATGAGAGCAGCTTGTGAATTTTTTGCGGAACCATCTTGATGCCTTTGCATGGGGATATGAAGAGATGAAAGGCATCCCTCTTGAAAATTATACTCACCATATCTATATTCAGGATGGAGCATGACCTATCTGACAACCCCAAAGGCGAATGAACCCAGCTCTAAGAGATGTCGTAAAGGAAGAATTGCAAAAACTCTTAGATGCTGATTTTATCTTTCCCATTTCTGATAGCTAGTGGGTCTCTCCATTAGTGTTAGTCCCAAAGAAAGATGGGAGATGGCGCATTTGTATTGATTACAGAGAATTGAATAAATCCACTCTAAAATATTACTTCCCCCTTCCTTTCATCGATCAGGTACTCGATACCCTTGCTAGTAAGAAGTACTTTTCTTTTCTAGATGACTTTAGCAGATATAACCAGATACAGATAGCACCTGAGGATCAAGACAAAACCACTTTTATGTGTCCATGGGGTACATTTTCTTATCGAGTGCTTCCCTTTGGGCTATGCAATGCTCTGACTACCTTTCAAAGGGTAGTCTTGGCTATTTTTGCTGACCTTGAATGCGTAGAAATCTATATGGATGATTTCTCTATATTTGGTGACTCATTTCAGGAAGCCCTCAAGAATCTAGAAAAAGTGCTTCTTTACTGCCAAGGATCTCATCTCACCTTCAGTGACAAGAAGAAGATTAATGTGCAAGGCAGTAGTAGTTCTTGGCCATCTTATTTCTGGCAAAGGTATTTAGGTTGACCCTGCAAAAATAGAAGTCATTTTGAGTCTTCCTAAACCTAAAACTCAAAGGGAAGTGAGAGGTTTTCTAGGACATGGGGGCTACTATATGAGATTCATTGAGAATTTCTCAAGGATATCTACCCCCCCTTTCCGACTTTTGGCTAAATATAGTGAGTTTTCTTGTCTGCAGCTTGCCAACAGTCCTTTGAGACATTCAAGGAAAAATTAATTCAGGCACCAGTGTTGAGAGGACCAAATTGGCCCTTGCCATTTCATATTTCCTCTGATGCCTCAGATACTTCTATAGGCGAACATTTAGGACAGGAAGAAGACAAATAATCTTATGTTATTCATTTCATTAGTAATAACTTCTCACCCGCTGAACTCAATTATATGGTTACAGAGAAAGACTTTTTAGCTTAAATTTTTTGCATTAATAAATTCAGACATTATATTACAAGATATGAAGTTTTTGTACATATTGACCATTCCACTACAAGATGTTTAATGAATAAACCATTAACTAGTGGTAGAGTGACTAGGTGGTTGCTTTTTTTTCTTGTGGAAAAGTAATAATTTTATTCATAAGACAAAATTACATCTTGTAGATGCTGAAGAGAATATGCAAATGTTCTATTCCAGCTTTCACTGAAACCAAAAAGATTTAAAAAAATAAAAAATTGTGATAACTATTGTTTTCTCCCTTTCTTCTTCTCCACCTTTCGCCATCCTCCAGTGTTGGGGGTAGTAGTTACAATGGATAGCCAATTTTCTGTTATAGTTGTGGGAGAATCCTTGTCCGACTCTAATCCTTCTTATCCATGAGATCTCTTGTTGTCGGGTGTTTCCTTTCCTGTTAGCTGGGAATCCTGTTGCTGCATGGGGCTGTTGGGGACTTCCTCTTCTTTTTGTGAGTTGTCCTATACTATTTGTTCATCTTCTTCTGCATTCTCTATTGTGTATTCTTCCTTCACCAATGGCTATGTATGTTTCCGTCCTTTCAATTTCCATTGTTGCTTCTTGTTCCTATTGGGGATGTTTCTTGCTTATGGGCATGCACTAAGTAGGTGGCTAATTTGTAGGCATCCATGGCATCGAAACACTGTGTTTTCATAATCCAAGGGTTGTATCCACTGTGAATTGTTGAAGTTCAGTGTTATACTTTCTCATAGTCCTTGACTGAGATCTACTTCGATACATATTCTGGCGAAAGTAAATATTCCCTTTATGAGTCTCTCCTTGTCAGTATTTATGAATTTACCCAGGGTATTCCCGATGGCTATTAAAACCTGGTGGTGCCAGAAATGTAATGGGAGGTTGTGCAACCTAACCCAAACTGGCATCTTTGATACCACCATTGCGTTGGCATCAAATTCTGGAAACCATGGGGTGATGAAGAGTCTAGCACTACCCTATAACCATGGCCCCTTGTTTAGGATAACGTCCATTTCCTCTTTTATATTGAATCTTACTATGAAAAGCCCCTTGGGGCATAAGTAGATTTTGCAATTTGTTGTCCAGAATGTATGTAGCCATTGATGCAATACATCAGATCTAGGCCAATAACCATTAAATCTACAAATGACCACATTAGTATGTAGGTCTAAGTATATGGTGCTTACCTCAAGAATAATGATGGCGAGAGATGGGTTCTGAAGTTTTTGTTCTACTATGTATGGCTTGGGAAGTTCAGTGGCAACTGTAGGATTGATCTGCGCTTTCCCTTTGCCCTTAACTTTGTCCTTGAATTTTCCCGTGTTATTTGACCCTATTCCAGAACATCCGCACCATAGACAGAGATTGACAATGATGGTTGAATCTAAAGTTATGTTGTAGGCCTGGAGGGTATGATGGTCATGCAAGCTATGTCCCATGTAGATAAGGTTTTGCTCATGTGCAGGTATGCTAAGGAGACTCTGTATTCTAAATCACAGATCCCGGATCTTGCATCCCTACTAGAGACTTAGGCAATAGTGTCTGCCTTCTGGTGCTTTGAGAAAGATTTGTGTAATGTCCGTGATTTTAGGGTCCAATCTGCTCCTATTTGCTATCTCTTTATTTGTCACCTTGTCATTCAGGCCCTCTTCTGCGCTTTCAATGGCAGATCTGGGGTATTTGTGCCTTTCCGTAGTGGGAGTGAACAACCTGGCTCCTTGCAGCGGCCTTCCAAGGGCAGTAGCAGATCTGGTGAATAGACCTGTAGATCCAACACTGTCAGCGTCGAAAACCCCATTCCTTTTCTCCCATCTTTTATTGCTCAGAGAAACTGACTTTTCTGCGCGTCGCTGGAGGTGGCTTGCCCTGGCCCCTTCTGCAATGGGCATGGACGTTGCGACATCTTTGGTTATTCCACGTTTCAAACCCTCCCATCCTCCATAGCCAAGATTCTTTGCAGATGTGGGCACGTGAGGGTTCATGGCGCAGACCTGAGCACCGTGCGTTGATTCCTCCCGGCTTGGGTTGCCTTTCCCTGCATCTTTTGAGTTGAAGCGTTGGGTTGCAGAGGCAGCCATGGGTGCAGTGTGCAATAGTCCGCTCATCAAATTCCCTCTGGGTCCAAAGTTTGTGTCACGAAGAAGTTATATTTGATAGCCTTCCTTTGTTTCTATCATTCCCACTAGGTGGTTGCTATTATTATAGGAATTTAATATTACCATTGTTGATAGAACAAGAAAGTCAAATGTAGTTGCAGATTATCTTTCAAGATTAAATAATCCTGCTGAAGAAATTCCTATTGATGATGATTTTCCCGACGAACATCTTTTTACTATGTCAACAAAATATCCATGGTTTGCTGACATAGCTAACTATTTAGTCACCTGAAAATTACCACCTCACTTTTCTGATCTTGAAAAGCGAAATATCATTCAGAAAAGTGTTGCATATTCCTGGATCCAAGGAGACCTCTTTTACATGGAGCATATCTCATTATCCGTAGATGTGTAAGAGAGGAAGAGGTGTTTGATATCTTAAAATCTACCCATGATGAACCTTGTGGAGGTCACTTCGTTGATAAGTGGACTACATACAAAGTATTACGAGCTAGCTATTTTTGGCCTTCCTTGTTCAAGGATGCCAAACAGTATGTCAAGAGGTGTGATAGTTTTCAGTAAATTGGCCAGCCTAATCAAACCAATGAGATGCCTTTATGTCCTCAGGTTATGATTAAGCCTTTTGAAAAACGGGCCATTGATTTCGTAGGACCAATAAATCCTGCATCATCAAATAAAAAGCATATTTTGGTTTGTAAAAATTTTGTTACAAAATGGGTAGAAGCTAAAGTTGTTTCTTTTGCTACTGAAAGAGTTGTTGTTGATTTTCTTTTCACTGAAATCTTAACTAGATTTGGTGTGCCAAGAGAAATTGTTTATGACAATGGATCGTGGTTTATTTCTAATCTGGTACAGGGTGTGATGGAGCAGTGCAAAATACGGCATAGGAGACCTACACCATATCACTCGCAAGCCAATGGTCAGGTGGATTCCACGAATAAGGTAATTGAGTCCATCCTCAAAATGACGGTAAATATGCACAGAAAGGATTGGGCTGACAAATTACAGGAAGAATTGTGGACCTATCGAACCACTTGGAGAAGCAGCACAAGACACAGACCATATGAGTTGTTGTATGGGAAACAGGTCCTCTTGCTGATAGAATTCTAGATCAAGACTTTCAGGACTGCCATCCATTTGGGACTAGATCTCTCTGAATCACAAAAACAACTCCTTCTACAATTAAACAAGTTAGATGAAATCTGAAGGGATGCTGTTCAGTAGAACATCTTGGTTCAACAACAACACAAGAAATGGCATGACAATTCCATTTAGAAAAAGTAGTTCCAACTAGGTAAGTGGGTACTCCTTTATCGTTCGAGATTTAGACATTTTAAAGGAAAATTCCATACGCGCTAGATGGGACCATATGAGGTGGTCAAAGTATTTGAAAATGAAGTGGTAGAAATCAAGCAAAATTGATGGACGGAATTTTGTGTTCCTGGTAAACATGCATACACTGAAGGTATATTTTCACCCCTTACTAAAGGAGATTTTATGCAACAAATCCAAAAACCATTTGAAAAGGAGTTGGTAGGTGATAACACCAACCTATTGAAGAATTGATTCCTTCTTGTCCTTATTGAAAAATAATTGAAGAAATATAAAAAGAAAAAAAAATGACAAAAATAAAAATTATAAAAAGAAAAAAAATTCATGTAATTGTGAAAATCAGTTGACTGACATGGTTGCAGAAGGATCAACCTGAAAACCAACATGTTGGTAGGAAGATCAAAATTTTAATAAAAAGTGAATGTTACTTGATTTTTAGATATGCTGGCTACCACCAAGAAGAAGCAAGTTCACGAAACTGAGCACTTATCCAAGTTTTGGGTAACTAGCATGGAAATTTTTATCCAAGTAAATTCTTACTTCCCATTGCAGTTATTTTTCCTGCACCAGTGCAGGCAGATTTCAAGGTAAAAATATTTTCCTTCTTCTATTTCCCATTTCGAAATTTCCTACTAAGTTTCTTTTCTAAATTTCCCAATGAATTACCTTCCTCCTCTTCCAATAAACTACCCTTACCTAATTTCATAAAATCCCTCTTTTCCCTTGAATTTTTTCCCATATCCCGTTTCGTTGATCCCTCTTGGTGATATTTTTTCTGAAATCCCTGCAGTAATATTCCTTCCCATTCTAAAATTTTTACCCCTTTCCCACTTATTTATTCCCTCATAAATTGATTGCAGAATTTGATGAAGTCAATCTAGAAGGCATGTTCGAGAAACACAAAAGGATGGCGAATAAATTTTTCTTGTATAATGAGGAAAATTATTTAAAGTCCAGCTACAGAAGTATGTCCTATCAGATTCTCTGTTTGGTAAAAATCTTTGTTGCAAGCACAGCGCAGTGCAAGCGCAACAATGCAAGCAGGTATGGTGCAGAAATATAGTTGACTGTATAAGAAACTTACACAGTCCTGAAATGGTTTATCAAGGGTTTGTGGGCCTATATTTTACTACACATGCGTTTATATGTTCTCTCATTCCATGTTTTAATTAATACTTTATTTCATTAATTACTAATCTAGGAACAAATCTTTAAAGTGCAAGATGTGTAAGGTTTGAAATCTAATATTTTTTAATAAATGTTGAAATATGTCTGAATGAATTATGATGTTGACTGTGAAAGGGTACTAGTCTCTGATAACCTGCACTCAACCTCCTTGCAATAATTCCACATTTCCTGACCATCATTAACTTACCCAAAATCCAATCATTGTAGTTGTTGCATCATAGTCACTTATACCGCCATTGCATCCAATTATTACGATTCACCTGTAACGAGCTGACACAAATCTACACCCGATATGGGGGGGGGGTGATGTTCCATCATAGCCGGGTGAGTGGGTCTGAAAAGACGGAGGGCAAGGAACCTCTAGCATAAAACTCTCGGTGAACGTTGGAGTCACTCAAAAATTCCTTCGAGGGTGTGATCAGTGAAGTGGAGGAGGTTCGAAATGGCACCTGTGAGGAGTGAACCGTTGTTGCTACAGGAGATTGAACAAACTACCAAGTACAGGAATAGTCTTGCACTATTGCAAGAATCTGGATTCCTACCATTCCTACAAAAGTTTGACGGGTTTGACATGGCCGTAGTGTTAGAGTTTGCAAGGACATTCAAAGAAGGCCGAGTCAGGGTCGGGTCCTTAAAGTTCAAAATTACAGAAGAGTTCATTGCACAAGCCACAGGCCTACCACTCATAGGGGAGCGATGGTTTAAAAAGGAATAGCTTGCAAAGAAGCATTGGCACCGGTTCATGGTTGATAAGAAAATTAAAGTCGATTGGAGAAAGGGACTTCCACAAATTGCCATGGTCAGGAAGTGGCGAGATTTACTATTTACATTATAGAAGCTTGTCATAGGGGAAGGATGTTATACCTTGGCATTCGTATACCACCTTCGATTTTTGTTGCATTTCGAAGTAGGAAAATTGATTAATTTTCCTCATTTCTTGCTCAGGAGCCTTGAAAAGATGGCAAAAAATGTGCAGAGCGGAAGTTCAAGCTAGGTTGCAAACAAAATCTGCCATCATGGACTCATTACAATGCTAGTCAAGAAGAATTTAGGAAAAAAGGGAATAACGTGGGGGGCATTTATGAAAGAATTCTAAACAAGGGGTGCAGAAGAGTCTGCTAGCACCAGTACAGGTAAGAAGAGAAAGGTTGGGACATTGTCTCCTGCCAAGCAGCAAGGCAAGAGTTCACCAATTCAAGCAGAGAAGAGGGCCATTGAGAACACTCCACCCACAACAAAGAATAGGAAGACTAGAGCCTTGTTGAGGAGGAAAAATCTCACCCAAGGGATGAACCAGTCGAGTTCTTCAAACGTAATTGATGAAACACCCCAAAGTTCCCCCACAGTTCATAATCTTGTGGTGCTTGCAGATGCAGTGGCACACACTATGGATGATAAGGAGAATGAAAAAGATGACGTCCTATTGCCAACATTTGTCAGCATGCTAAAGAGAAAAAAGATGACATCGACACCACATACTAGTGAAGTCGAAGTAGAAGAGAATGAAGAGGAACAACGTGCAGAGGGTCTTGATAATTTTAGTGAACCAGATGTGGAGACCCTCAATGATTTCGAGGAGTGGGGTACTGAAGACCCTACGGTTTTTGAAGGTTAGGGCATTGCAGACCCTACGATTTCTGAATATCAGGGCATTGAAGACCCTGCGATTTTAAAAGGCCAGGGTATTGAAGACCCTACGGTGTTAGAAGGTCAGGGTACTGAAGTCCCTGTAGTGGTAGAAGAATGGGGAATTGAAACCCCTACTAATTTGGAAGGATAGGTTGCTAAATCGCCTAAGAAGATGGGAGAACAAGGTCTTAAGAGCCTCAAGGAATTGAGTGCACAAGGCACAAAGATTGATGAGGGCACAAAAACCCTTAATAATGAGAAAACCCCAAGTATAGAAGCCCTCGACGATGTCATAAAACAGGCTTTCGATAGCCTTAACCTTGATGATGATGGGACTTGTTTCAAGTCTGTGGCAGAAAATATGTTCACACCTAAAGATCTTAGCACAACACCCTCCACTCTTTTCCTCAATAGTAGAATAATAGACATGGAGAAACAAGTCCATGACCTGGCAGCTTTGAACTAGGTCATGAAAGAGCAGAGTTGCCAAAAACAGAGTGAGGTGGAGTTACTGGTAGAAGTAAAGAGGCAGAAGTAGCAAGTAAAGGTATGGAAATACTGGGCTTCCAGATGCTATAGATGCCTCAAGAAGGTGACTAAGTAGCTGCGAAAATCCTGAGACAAGAAGCCAAAGATAGTAAAGATAGGAATAAACATTGAAGTGCAGAACTGAGGAGCTGGCCATTCATTTTTGAAGGTTTTTGCAGAGGTAAAACGTTGTGTGAGGACACACAACAGCTTAGGGATGGGAGGATGTTGGTATCCTAAATTTCCCTATTTTCTACCCCCTTTCCATCAAAATAAACCTATGTTTTATCTCAATAATAAACTCTTCCTTCCTGCACTAGTACAAGATAGTTACCCATTCCTGCACATGCTCATATTTTATATTAATACTTATTACAACATCTTTTTAATCGTTTTATACAGATTTCATGCCTATTTACATACTTCTTGTAACTCATATCAATTTCCTAGAGTAATCGTGGAACTTAGTGTTAAGTATGAATGAGCTGACTAGTGCAAGTAAATTCTTGCACTGCCACGAAGACTCTCCAAGATTTTTGAGAAGCTAAATATTCCACGAGGACGGGTCTCGATCCTCGACTTCGAGTCTAACTGCTGATGAACTAAAGCAGGATAGTAGGTGGTGCACATTCAGGGATTATTGTCCAAAGTTAGGTTACGACTAAGCAAGGTTCATGTGTATTATAACTGTTGGCCGAGTTTGTAATTTTGGTTTTCTAAGTCTGTTCGGTCGAAAGGCCCGAACAAGAAATATCTGTAATTAGTGTAAACGACCTAGAGCCAAAAGGATATATATGATATAGATCATAGGTACGAAGCTATTGAACCGATTATCATTTTGTTTTATGTAATCTGGTTATCGCCTTAGCTCTAGGGCTAGACTGCTCTATAATGTATATTTTCCAAATCGAGTAATACAAGAGAACCACCATGATCTGCATACACAACATTTAGTTTATCTTTGATGTCCATTTGAAGTGCTGAGATTTTTCATTCCTCAGAAGGGGAACAAGCTAGTTGGCTAGGGCCCAGCCAACCCAGCTTGTTTACCCTTCTCGCTTTCGCTATTCAGTAAGACGGTGCGTTTATTTCTTTTGCTACTTTGTGATGTTATAATCATTAATCTTGAAGTTCTGAATTAAAATATATTTTGTAGCTAACGTGTGAAACGGATCCGTGGTTTGAGAGTAGTTGTGTTTATTTTGCTTATGAAATATCTTTCTCGCATTTCCTTTACTCTTATTCTCCATTTTAATTCGTTTTCAATCGGATCGTGCAAGGAACTCTTTACTGCACCAGTGTATGTTGTTGCCTACACTTTGGTCTAGTCATTCATTCCAGCAAACAATGAATCACTTACCTGCATATTATTTTTATTTATTTCGCAAGTAAATGAACCATTAATTGAGTAGCTGTATTCAGTATTAAAAGTTCATATTTAAAATATCTAGAAGCAGTTGTATCAAATTAGCATATTATACTTGCAAAGAACATAAACATTTTGGGTGAAGTACCAAAGATGATTAACACATAAAAAATACTTAGGCTACTGTTTGTTTCTTTTAAACTTCTTTTATTTCATGAAGTTTATTTCCTTTGGAAAGTTTAATGAATTGAAGCATTTCCTTTGTCACAGATAACTTACTTCAGAATTTCATTTATAGTTGCAATTCTTTTTCAGCACATCTTTCAGTTCTTTCGAAAGTAGCTTGGAAACTAAGTGAGGGAAATCTACCTCGGTGCAAGACTAAGTCTCTTGTCACAGAAACAGAGTGCTCTAAGCCCTAAGTCTTAGAGCACCTTCAATCATACATAAGTCTTTAGTAAGGAAGGTCAAATATACTCTGACACAGAAATAATGTACCTGCACTAGTGCAAGCAGATTGCAACAGTGAAAGGACAGGTTGTTTGTGTGAGAGGAAGATCAAAAGGAAGACAGAATTTTGCAAGGGCTCACTTGTCAGAGTGTTGGCCATCCATCTGAAGATGAACATAAAATTTCCTTCCAACATTTAATATTGTTTCCATTGTGTGGAATTTCTTTACTTGATTTACTTGAAAATTGTCTTTTACATTCTAGCACTAGAGTTTCCTTGGTGTTAATTGCCTTTCCAATTGTTTTCTATCTGATTATGCAAAGAATTTCCTTTAAGAAGTAGGATTAGAGATAGGAAAACTTCATACCATTTTTGGCATTTCCTGTGCTTCGTCTCTAAGTTTAAGAAACCCTCGAGTTGACAATTTAGCATTGAGGATTTTGCTCAAGCGTAATTCCTGCACCCGACAGTTTTCTCCTTCAATGGTTTCCACCTATATCCTATGTTTCATATTCTTCTTATGAGATTAATTTTTTTGTGGTGCTTGAATATTTTAAATAATTAAAAATTGTATTATATTGATCTCAGAGGAACAAATTTCTAGTCAGGATGGTTCTTTCTCAAATAGAACCCCACTACTTGATGGAATAAATTATTCCTTCTAGAAGATAAGGATGAGGATCTATATGATATCTCTTGATGTTGACATTTGACTATCTGTTGTGGATGGTTATAAAATTATAGCAACTACTCCAACTAATCTAGATGGTAAAAAGGATTTTGTAAATAATTCAAAATCAATGAATGTCATTTTATGTGGCCTTGTAGAATCATATTTTTTCAAATTAATGTAGTGTGGTTGACTAAAAGAAAAGGAAAGAAATTGTGAGAAACTAGAATCAAAGGTTGTTTCCTTAACAAAGGAACTAGACAAAGGAATTTCTTAGTTGAATCAAAGTTTAAAGTTTGTAAAGGGGATTGAACATTAGATAACATTTTTTGCTTCTAGATATCTCCTTCTATCAAAATAGGCCTTGGGCATAAAGAAAATCATGATACCTTCAAAGGAGAGGCAGGCACAAAGACATCAGAAAAAGTAGAGCCTCAAAGCTATGCCAATATGCTCAAAGGATCTATCAACAATGCATTTAGAATAAAAAGTGAAGCTAAGGACTAGCAAAGACATGACCCTATCAACATTATAAAAGTACCAGAAATGGAGTAAAGAATCAGCAAATATCTAAATCATCTCATAGACACAGTTATAATGGGTTTGAAATAAATATTCCTACAAGAAGACCCTTCCCATATAGGTATCAGAATTTCTTTTATGGCTATTTCCTTTTTTTGTAATAACTTTGGTCATAAAGTGATATATTGTAAAAGAAATACAAGTAGAGGATCTTATAAGACCTCAATGAATAGTTATATAAACAACAAATATAGAACTACTTATGAAGGTGGTGTTAGAAGATATAAGACATTTTCTCACCTATTGGATCATATTGAGTGTTAAAAATGCAATAACTATGGGAAAAAAACATGTGATTATAGAAACAACTTAATAAGGCCTCCCAATCAAAACAAGCAAGAATACACAAAGATTTGAAAAAGGAAGCAATGCAAGATAGGAAGAATGTGGATTTTCTCTATATGCTCAAAACCAAGGAAGTCAATGGTATATTGATAATGGGTGTTAAAAGCATATGAAAAAATATAAGAGAAAAATTATATCTCTAAAAGAAGACAAAGGAGGAAATGTTGCTTTTGGAAACAATGTACCAACCAAAATAACGAGTAAAGGGACAGTTAACCTTAGAAATGGAAAGGATAAAGCTCAAAAATTTGTGTATATTGATGGTATAAAGCATAATATTGAGTGTTTGTTAAATGTGTGATCAAGGATATGATCTCACATTTCATTTTAAATGATGTGAAATAAGGAAAGTAGGATCTAAATGAGTGGTTTAAAATGAAACTATTCCCTTGAGTAATATATCTAATCTTGTCAATGTCAAAGATTATATCTAATAAAGCTACCTTATGAAGGAAGGGAAAAATATGAACTTGTTGTTCAATGATAAGGATGAGATGAACATAAAAGAATGATAAACAAATAATTCAGCCAAGATGATGGATGGTATGGAAATTTGAATGGAAGTCCCATAAATTAAATATGAGATTTCAATTTGTAACATAAAGAAGAGTAAGAAATGAAAGGAATTGATCCTAAAACTTGATGGAATATTTTGGAATAGTCATACTAGTAATTAATGAAGTTTAATTATTATGATAATAATGGTGGTAATTTTAAGGATCCATAGAAAGTATGATGGCACCAGACCAAATCAATATCGATAGGATGGAAGCAAGAAGAAAAAATGGGGAAAAGAGGAAACACCTGAACATAAAAGAAATAATCTCCTACCTATTCAACTATTCTTGATATTTAAGTATGCTACCCCATTGAATAACAACAATATGGAAATTATTAGATTAAAAAAGTCAATTAAAGCTTAGAAAAATTACTTGGGGTGTATATCTGGTGAATAGCATAGGTTGGACCATGAAATTCTATGACTAACTGAGGTGATGGCATTGAATAAGTGTTTTTCTCTTAATGGAGATTTCTCTTAAGGATCAGACTGATGTTCTTGTATCATTAGGAAAATATATGAAGATAATCACATCAGAAATGTGACGAATTTTCATCTCAAGGATATATACTAAGTGGATCGAGCAATATCGACATTGATTAGGGATGATTCAGAGGGTCATTGTGATGACCTACATAATTTAAAAGCATCAAGTGGGACGTTGTGAACACTCATAATTGAGGAATGGCAAGTGATAAACTATGAAAATGTTTAAAGGTTTGGATGATCAAGGGTAAAAATTGTCTACCTTTTGGAAAAGGAAATAGACTATGAATATTAATGAGAAAAATCCTAGAAAGTGTAAGAAGGAAGGTTGATGGAAATTTTATAACAAGATTATGAGACGAATTATGCACAAATTGACAAAAATAAGTGTATCAACTAATAGGGGGTGAATTTGACTAATCTGCACTCATTATTTCATGAGTGAATTGATGATATATTGATACTTCATATAAAACAACTTACTAAGTTTGTGCCATTAGTATTGAAAGAATTTATTTTCAAGCAAACCAAACATATAAAATATTTTGGTGGATGATAATGGTAGTCGTAGTTCAAGTACTTCAATTTCTAGACCAAGGATAGTTGTCACAAGCCAAAAGTGAATTTACGATAAAAGAGATCAAGTGATATTGAGATGGGTACTTGACGAGATAAGAAAATATTTTTAAGGATGTACAATCATAATTACCTGGTAATGCATAAATCATTAGGGATCATAAATCCCTCATCCAAGTGAATTAATCATGACAAAAAACTTAAACAATGATGACCTAGTGTTTGTGTGCCACTAAGTAGAACAATACTAGAATAGATAAGAAAAATATGTACAATGATTGCAGAATTTTAATTTTGATATTGATGCTTTAAGTAATGATTGTACAACCAGTAATATCTTAATAATGAACTTCACTAAATTTCCTTGGGGAACGAATAATACATCACTAAATATTAAGGGTCAAAATGGTGAGTGTTACTTGAAAGTTTGATAGTATATGTAATTAAGGAAATAATGTGAAATTGTGGGAATATTGATTAGGTGACTATCCCTACCATGTAAATTTTCAACTTCCATGTTGAAAAGATAAGAAGTGATTATCTAGCCTTAACTAACTTACAAAACCAAAATAGCTCATTGATATATGTTTAATGGTATTGTTTCATTAGATAAAATAGATGATATTCAATGTTTATGCATGTTAACGAATTTGATTGATGAATTATGTTAAGAATGTGTATGGTTTTCTTTCTCTCCATATGAAATTTGTTTAGATTATTGTAATATTGATATGATGTAATATGAACATGTGGTTCTATACGTGATATTGATGTAATGTTATATTTTTAATAAAGTTGTGTTAATGTTATAGTATTATTATGAGGAAATTTCATGATTTTATGGGATGTGGTAATTGGATGCAATTTTAATGATAATAATGTTGTATTCTCAAGAATGCCTACAAGAGTTGGCATGTGGATTATTTTCTATGATATTATGATGTTATAACTAATGCATTAGTTATAAGTTGAGAAGTGGTGATTGACAGGAAATCCAAAAATGGGCCAAGCGAGTTGTTTAATTTGATGATCTTGTGGGAACCTATACCTCTGTGGGAGAATATGCAACACCTTATGGGTTGGGGGAAAAATCAATGAACTATTTATGCCATTGTTTCATTTTCCTTGCATTTCCCTTAATGGGTTATGGGAACATCTTGAGGAGGTCGAGTGCCTGATATCAGAGTTTGGATGTTGAAGTCCAAAAGTGGGTGTGAGACTTTGATGCTTAGGGCTTTACTTGGTACGATTTGTGGAGGGAGTTTGAGTCAAAATTTCGAGATACCTTGCATATGTGAGTACCATACTAGATTCCTAACTTGGGGCAAATGAATTTTGAGTCTTGTGGCTCTGGTATAGACCGATGGGGATTCGAGCCTAGTTCTGAAAGTTGGAAACGAGGCACTGAGAGTACTCGTGTTTTCCCTGGTGTTGTGATGTCACTTTTGATGCCTATTTTTGTCACTTGTGTGGACTTATACTAGTTCATCAAAGGGATTTGGTTACAAGAGAAGGAATAAATAAATAACTTAGAAGTTGAATGATTAAACTTAACTTCGAGACAAAATTCCTTAAAGAGGGGGAGTAGTAATTCCTTGTATTAATAAATCAATAAATAATGATGATGATGATGATAAAATAAATGAAATAATAAAAAATAAAAAGTGAGAATATTAATAAAAAATATGTAAACTAATAAATAATAAATAGAATATAATAATAGTAAATAAATAAAATAATGAATAATAAAGTGAAGTTCCAAATAAATAAATAAGAATAAACTATAAAAATAGTAAGAATAAGTAACATTGATAAAAAGTAAAAATGAATAAAATAATACAAGTAAAATTTAGGAAAAGTTTGAGCAAGACAAAAAAATATAAATTGGCACAATGACACATGGATTATGCGTTTGAAGGTTCCCTTTCCATTTTTGGAACAAATTTTTCTATTTAATGGATGAAAATGAGGATGTGAGGCATTCTTTCTTTCTAGAGGAGAATTCTAGGAGTGAAGGTTTCACTAACTATAATAGTTGATTGAGGGCTTAGGGTGGTCAGTTATAGAAGGAATTTTAGTGAGTTGGAATTGATAGGATGAAAGGTGGCATCAAGTGTGTTGAAATTGATATCAATTGGGTTAGGATGGAAGATGCATAGTGTGCTTGGCATTAACGTGCTATGTTTCTTATTCAGTTGAAGTTGGAGCCTTGGTCAAATTCAAAGGGGGACACACAAATTTGATTTTATTTCTTCCTTATGATATCAGTTCATATGCTCCTCAACACAACATAGTTGGATAGTGCATGAAAAGAGATTTGTAGCCGACTCTGAAAAAGGCTTCTTAGTGCGAAAGATATGACCAGTCAAAATATGTAGATCTTAAAGGTCAACCTGAAGGGTTCTAGGGCTCAGTTTTTCGCTTCTCCCTTGTGTTTTGCAAATAAATTTCTTTATTTTTTACTTAGGTAGATTTTGGAGTAAGGTAGACACTTAGACATATTCAAGCCTAGTTGGAGATTGGGTCATGCAACAAAATTCCTATGTCGAAATACTTTCAAATCCTGACCCTTGACCAAGTGGGATCCTTTACTTGGATGTGTCATCCTAGTTGGGAGGCTTTAGCAAGGGTTCAAAGGATCAACTCCAAACCCCTGACTTATGTGGGACCTAGCGTAGACAGACAAATATCGAGGGTAATACGTGGAAGATAAGTGGAAGCCAGGCTCGTAGATGATATTAGCTCAGGGTGATGTGGTAGCACAAGAAGATGACATGTGGAATATGTTTTTGGCATTTTCTTGCATCCAAGTGGGCAAAATATAGGTGACACGTGGCACTATGTAGGTATTAATGACATCAACATGGTTCAGGGATGATGTATGCTAATGATGTGGTAGGACCTTGAATTTCACACCAAGGAGTTGATTTGGTGAAGTTTCACCGTGTATTTGGTGATAGCAATGAAGCTCAAGATAAGGACAAAGAACCTTCCTACTCAAATAGTTAACAAGACCCTAAAAATGTTGTTGCTAGATATATGAAGAAAAGGAGAAAGAGGGTAAAGGAATCCTAGAGGAAATATGTTCAAAATATTGAAGATCTTCCTCCAAATGTGTAAGATACGAAACATCACTCTCGAGATTATGATGAAGAATCAGAAGAGAGGTCATGCTACTCAAAAGGTATGTTATTTTTTTTTATGAAAGTGAAGAAATATGTCACTTATCTCCTAGTTGTGCATGCACACTATCAAAAGAAATGGATAAATGCTCATCTACTGTTAGAGATGAAGATAGACTTATCTTAGTAGAAATAACAAAGGAAGATACCTCTAAAGAATAGGGAAGAGCGTCTCATGGTGAGAATGGAGAGAGATCCCATGAGTGTTCATCCATAGGAGAAATTGAAAGTACCCCTAGTAGTGATGAAGAAGGAATACTTCTTAGGCATGTGGAACAATCCTTAGATAAAGAGAGATATTTAAATCTTGCTACTGATTTTTCTAACACATCTAATAGTGAAATAGACCTTGGTTGTGGGTTAGCTAGTACTTCTAATAGAGAAGGAAAATACTTAGAGGAGAAGATCTATTTCAGAAATAAGTTTATCTCTGTACTAAGATAGATCAAGGACATATTAGACTATAATCTCAAGAATAAGGAGAAGTTGCATGAATATTTGCTTGAGATGAGTTGAGAAAAAAAATTATTGATCTAAATGCTCAACAAGGAGAGGCTAGAAAATTGAATGGGAGGTTGACCAATCAATTATATGAAGGAGAAACCTATTGTGAGAGACTAGAAGCTAAAGTATTCTTAGTGAGACATCACCTAGAAAGGTAAAATAAACAATTGTCTCAATATTAGAAGCTTGAGGAGAGAAGAAAGGCCTTGGATCAAGTGCCTATTAAGTAGAGATCCCCTCTCATCAAGGTTGGTTTGGGTTTCAAAGAATATTCAAGCTCCAAGAAAGAAAAGGCTAAATGTTCAACTACCCAAGAAAAGTCAGTAGAAAAGTCCAATAAAAATAAAGGAAAATGGATTGTTTGGAAGCAACAATAATGAGGAAAGAAGAAAAACATTAAAAATAGCAAATAATAGCTCAAGGAAGTGATTCAAATGGCCATAGAGAGCAAATGAAGAACTAGTAAGGGTCCTTCTAGTTTAGGGAAAAAGGTCTCAAGGAAAAAGTATGTTCAAGTATCCAAAGTTACTTTATGGTTACTTTTTTCTTGCAACAATTATGGGCATAAAGCCATAAACTCTGGGTGGAATGTAAGAAAGCAAATTATGATGGGTAGAAGTGACCTAGTAAGGCATCAGATGCCCAGGAATAAGCATGTTTGTAGTGTGAGGATATAATAATTCTTCTGCCCCATTCATGTACCATGTTAAATGTTACAACTATGGCAAGTTTGGGCACAAGGAAGAATGTTACATATATATTAGGACAAATTCCACTTCTCAGAAGACGCAGAAAAATGTAGTAGCTTGATATTTGAATACGATAAGAAACCTTAGAGCATAAGAATGTGAGTTTGTCTTCAGTTCTCTATGTAAAGGAAACATGATGCAAGGAGGTGAAAGGAATCAATAAATACTTAATACTTCCCTCAAAGAATATCAAAGAAGAATTAAAAGGTATGATCCTCTTATTTTTGTAGCAAACTTCTCTGAAATTATCAACTACAAAAGGAAAAATCTTCAGGTAGGCAAGAGCAACAGTAGACCAAGTAATTATTCTTTGTGAATCAAGCAAAAAGTAACAAAAAAAAAATTGTTAAAGAAAGAAGATATTAAGAGAAGTATGTTTCATACATGCACAACCAAGATGAAAATCAAAGTTGGTTGAGAAAGAAATTAAAAGGTAATTCTCTTGCCAAGACTCAATAAATGAAGATTTGGAAGAAAAAGGAGGATAATCTACTCAAAGAGAGTAGATCATTTCTTTCTCTTCTTTAGAAGAAGAGAATGTATTCAAATGAATCCAAAGAATTCAAGTGCAGGATTCAAGAAGGAATAGATAGAGAGGTGCATTTGAATTATTGGATGTACGGTTGAGTCCCCTTGCTAATTATAATGATGAATTTGTTTATTTAAAATGTGTTAGCATTGCAAGAGAAAGGAAAGTGAAGCTATCATGGTTTGAAGGGTAGGTCACAACGCATTATATTGTGATAAGAAGAGGAGTTGCAGCGAGTTTGTGGAGAAATATTAGGCCCGGAGTTAAATGATATTCACATGATTAATCCACAAGTAGAAACAAGGCAACATATGTATGAGATCAGAGAGAATTGGCTCAATGGGAGTTGCTTTATTAGCAGTAGTAAGCAATGATTTTTACCCTCAGGAAGAAATATAGTTCAGGAAATGAAAGGTTTACACCTTGGGTGAAATACCCTTATTTCATTTAAGTTGTGAATTTGATTATGTCGAAAAATATTATGTCATAAACATAATTGGAAAAAAAATTGAATGTTCCTTAATTTTCAATTGGTATTGCTATGTCAATTGTGGTCTTTGGTTCATGTGGAGTAACCTTTTTTGTAAATGGACATTTCATTTTTAGAAGGATTCATGGAAGTTTTCCCGATGTATTGTCCAATGTCTATCAATCATTGGTACAATTGGTGTATTATTTTTTAGCAATATTCCCTAGTTGTGGATGAATGTTCTCAAGAGAAGATAAGTTTATAGTCTATTTTATTGAGGAAAGTTAGCTCAATGACTTAGCAATAGTAGTGAATAGAAAGCCTAAATGCATCAATAACTATGGTATTTGCAGCAACAACAATACCATTTGTAGTTTTAAATGGTATCAGTTCCTTTTTAATTGGTACAAAAGATGCATTATTAGAGAGAGTTTTCAACGAGTAGTCATAATGTGTCTAGAATTGGATGATCATTCAAGGAGAGATGATACATGTTCATGGGGAGCATATCATATATTTCCAGTCCTTAGACCAACAACAACTACAAGTCACAAGGACATGCTTTATTAATATCTGATTTTTTCAAGTGTCTTTGTTTCTATTGCTTATAACTGAAATGGATGGAAAACTTCAAATGACTCATCAAAGAGATATTATCCCTTGAGAGGAGAAGTTTGAAAATAAGAATTCACTTTAGCAACTCAACCCTCATACATTATTTGAAAGGGGGGGCGATTAGTTTGTAGCCCCTTTTATATTTATTTCAAAGGGGGAGGGAAACTTATTAGTGGTTCATGCAGGGAAGAAAAATATCAATGAAAACAATTCATTGTGTTTGTTAGATGTAGCATGAGGAGTGACCATCAATGTGAAGAATTGATGTTGTTTCCATGAATGTAAAGCGAGGATATTGCTAGTCAGTTGGCATTGTTAGGATGGCAAGTGGCATCAAGTGTGTTGGCATTGATGTCAATTGGGTTAGGATGGAAGATGCATAGTGTGTTTGGCATTGATGTGGTATGTTACTTGTACACTTAGATTTGGAGCCTTGGTCAAAGTAAAAGGGGGAGATATAGATTTTATTTTACTTTTTCCTTAGGAGATTAGTTCAGATGACCTTGCAAATGGCACAATTTGATAGTGCTTGGAAATAGATTTCTAATGGTACGTTGAGGTCTAAAATAAGCTTCGTGGAGTGAAAGATATGGCTGGTCAAAGTATGTATATATTAAATTTCAATAGCTAGGGTTCTAGGGTTCAAGGTTCCACCTCTCCCTTTCATTTTGCAAATAAATTTATTTATTCATGAATTAGGTAGATTTTGGGGGACATAGGCGTATTCGGGCCTAGTTGAAGATAGGACCATGCAGATTTTTTTTTTTAAGTGGAAATCCTTCCAACCCATAACCCTCAACGAAGGATCGACTCCTAAACCCTAACCTGTGGGGGATCCAATGCTAGTAGACAACTAGCAAGGGTAATACGTGGAGTATAGGTGGTAACCATAGTTGCAAATGATTTTAGCTTAGGTTGATATGGTAACATAAGAAGAGGACACATGACATATGTTTTTCTCATTTTCAAGTGGCCAAGTGGACCAAAATAAGTGACACATGGCACCACATAGGCATTGATGATGTCAACATGGTGCGGGCATGATGTATGGTGAGGACGTGGTAGGACCATGCTAGGAATGTTCAATCCATAGTCATAGTGTATTGTGAAACACATGTTGACTGTTAGTCTGCTCTCGCCATTGACAGTCTTCCTCATTTCGATTGCAATTGTACTTCTATTTCAATGAGTTCTCTGAATTGTCACTCTGGCACACCTTTATTTTCACAAGTGTCACTTTCACATTCGCCACTATTATTTTTTCTTGATTTTACTTTAACAAGTGTCATTTTCATGTTATCTTCACTCTGCCATGTGTTTCTTTCACTTTATTTAGCATTTACAAGTGTCATTTTCAATTTTCTCTTACTTTAAGAAGTCTCATCTTGTGGTTAGGGAAGTGTCGCATCTAGTTAAAGGGATTCATTTGTACATTATTGATGGGTAGTTATGATTCATTCTCCTACACTAATTTTTCTATCCACCATAAATACATGCATTAGACACATTCCCCAAGTCTTTAGCATTGTTTCAATAGTGTCGTCACATGTGTCATAAAGTGTATCCTAAGTGTCGCACTTGGAGGTAAGTATTGTAATATTATCGTTTCAATAGGAATATGCTAATTGTGGGTGGTAAATGATTCCTTTTTGAGTGTTTAATTTTCTATAAGTGTGTGATCTTGTTCAAGTCATGTTTTGGTTCCATCTCTCACCTTTTGGATCCCACACTTAGTCATTTTCTACAATTGATCCTTATTTGGTCAACCTCCTCCTAAAATGCCTCCATAAATGCCACAAGAATCTTATCTCGAACTTAGGAGCTGCAAATTGTGTAGTCTCAACCTCAAAGGACTGCATAATGCATAGTCACAGTGCTTAGTCAGACCTTTCTTCCCTCAAAAACAGCACAATCATCTCTTTGAGTCATCCTTTCTAGCACATTGTGCAATTTCAGTCAATAGTGTGGCCTCTTTATCTCTTTGAGCTACTCAACTACGTATTCATTGGCATCCTAGGACCATGCACTACATAGTCACAGTGAGAAATCCCTTCCTATCTTCCTTCTAGCTTTGCTCAACTGTGAAATTTTCAGTCTTTGGCCTTCCTAAATTGCACATTTTGTAATCACAATGAGCAAGCCTTAATCACTGTCTTACTAACTTTCCCATCTACATAATCATGTTACTCCTTGTCACTCAGAACTACGCACTACATATTTTCAATGAGAAAGCCCTCACTATTATCTCTTTAACTCCCTCAACTATGAAATCTCCCTTGTCTGACCCTCAGATGTTGCAAATTACGCAGCCATAGTCACCAAAGCTTCACTGCTACCTCCTAGAATTGTGCACTACACAATCCCTAGGCATCCTCCTTAGTCCAGTACCTTGTTCTGGATTAGTCAATGCATTCCATGGAAAATCAGATAGACTAAGATTTTTCCAGACTAATGTTATCTTGTCATGAGTGAATTCCATCTTCAGGTATTGTATCTTGACATGACATGATAATTCTCAAAGAGGATGCTTAGGAGATCATACAAGAAGAAACTTGTGAAATTGGAACCATGAATAAATCATCAGCAAGAAGATGAAGGAACACTAGCTTACAATAGAAAATCCAAGATCAGGATTTCATGAAGACTCCATACCAATCAACCCCTTGGGGTATGAGGATGAGGCACATGAAACACTTTCCATGAAGACATGAAGGAAGCAACAAGAAGAGAATCTTGGCTTGTACATATCATCATGAAGATCTGAGTCATATTTTCCTAATTCATGGCTTGTAAAAATGTCATCATAATATCATATATGTCAATGAGTCTTGCCACATGATGTGGAGTGCAATTATGTATTTCCAAAAATTTAAAAAATGTAAATGTGTGGAAGTCCAAGACTCACATGTGGAATATGAAAAGTCACATGTAAACTAAAGAGTCAGTAGGAAGAGTCCAAGAGCCTTATACAAGCTCAAGAGTCACTTGGAAGTTTGATAGTCATGAGGGAATCTCAAGAGTTGTGATGATATGAAAGGTCAATCCTCTTGTTATAAACACACCCTCATAACTCAAGCAAGGGGATTTTTATTGGAGTTGTAGACTTTGGAGAGCTAGCCTTGGCTTATATAGGTTCTCTAGCTTGTGTTATTTTCTTCCTCACCCTTGAAGGTTGAGTTAATGGATGGTGTCATACCCTACCATCTTCCTCCATTCATTCATTTGATAAATTCCACAAGACACTTCATCAAACCTTTGATAGGTACCGTTACCAAGATGTTCTTAAAAGGTCTATTCAACTAAGAATGAGCCCTAATGAATCAATTGAGGATTTTTTGTAATATAATTCTTCACCTGTGTTATGAATTCTTCGAAAATTATTTGGATTGGGATTTATTCAAGGTAAATTTGTAGAATTTCACTGTAGATCAACAGATTATGCAATATACTAAAGTAAAATACAAGATCTACTTCTACAACAAACTTTGCGGAAGCTTAATCGAATATGAGCAAGATCAAATAGAACACATATAACTGAGAATCACACATGAACATGGAAGAATACTCTGGGTAAATCCTCAGCCTAAAACCTAGATCTCTGTAATATCATACAAGTGGAAATATGTCTGGATTACACAAAGCCTTAGCTCACAAGCTATCCTGTTCTTAGTACACTCCCTCTGCTGCTCATAGCCAGTAAAAGGCTTCTCACCAACCTTCTCCTTCCCTCCAAGCCTCATATTTCCTTGCGCAGTTTCTCTTGGGGTCCAATGTTGCCACTTGTGTGAATTCACCTCTCACACAACACATTAAACTCAATAGTAATTGCGCAGTCTTGAAGGATACAATTCCTTCTGCATGGATGAGTTTCCTCCAGCTGATAGTATATTGTCCCTTCCTCTGCTCTCAACTGCGTCTCTAACTGAACTGACATGCATGAGTTATTTATGAGAGAATATTCAGTTATCTAAAGTGTAGCAGTTACATGCATGCATGCATTAACTAACCAAACTTACAATCAGTTCCACAAACTGTTGGAACTAATCTAGCTGGACTTAACTCAGATAACTCAGCTAACTAATTACAACTCAAAGTACAACTCATCCTGATCTCTCTTAATCAAGGGATAACTTCCTCAATCAATGGAGAAAATGTTGCATGTCTTCACATAGACTTCATGTTTGATTTCCTACAACTAATTAACTCAAGATGAGTTAATTAATTATTTTACAAACAACTCCTAAGATCAAATTCAAAGTTTACTTCTCAATTTTAGTTCAGGGACTAACTAAAATTGGAATCTATCCTGAAATGCTATTTATAGAAATTCTATTTTTAGAACTTCCATTTTTCCATTCCTTGTTGCTATGTCCAACACTAGTACCTGAAATTTTATTTATAGCAATGCTATTTTTAGCATTTCTTGTTGCCATTTTCAACAAAATTTTCAATGCTTTGTTCAAATCTCTTTGAAGAAATCTGAAAATGAATCCTTATTCAACAATGCTCCCCCAATTTTCATTAATCATGACACATTTCTACTTTTGAAGGAGGAATATACTACTCCTTTTATTCCTTCTCCTCCTCCTTTTGTTGTTAATATTGGGAAATCTATAAATTGGGTTGTTGATCCATTCATCTGAGATCTCATCCAAGAAAACTTTGAATGTAGGGTGAGGACCAATCCCTTGAATTTTGAAGACGATATTAACACTCATACCCTAAATCTTGAATCTAATTTAATTGACGACATGACCACTTTAAAGGATGTTTTTCCTCCTCTACTATCTCATTCTCAGTACCCCTTGTCCATTGAACTAATTTATTATTCTCTTGCAAATCCAAGTAATGATGAGGAGAAATTTGGTCACATTTCATAGGTAGAGGAGCAAAAAAGTGAATATTTTTTCGATCTTTCTTACCTTTTTGAAGATCCTCTATGTCAAGATGGTGTTCCTTCATTCTTGGCTGACTTGGAACCTATTCATATCAATATTCAATCAAATGAAACCAACTTGCATAATCAATCAAAAGCCTCAGGTAGCTATCATTTCAATGATCATGATTCAAGTGATATACAAGGTAAGGAATTCCCGAGTGCACCAAATGATCTTTCAATTCTTCAAGAATATTTGATTTGAAATATTTAGATCTAGAATCTCATTCGGTTAAAGAATATGTTCCTATGGAAACTTCCTCCTTTTCCCACTATCCCTTATGCCCTACTATTTTCGATGCATTAACTTGTGAAGAATATACTCCATGCTTATCAATTTAATTTTCTAATGACTTGAATTTTTAATTGATATAGGATAGTGAGGTTATCCATGATAAGGGAGAAATCAATCAATTCACCAACCATCCATTCCATCCCTTATTATTTCTTGTTTTTCATGAGGAAAAATATTTTGTTTACGTTACTCATGAGACTGATCAAATCTATCCATCCTTAGATGTTCAATTATAAGAATATTTTGACTTTGGTAATCTATTTTTTTAAGATGCATATTCTAATCAAATCAATGATAGATATGGTTGTTATCTGCGTAGTAGTGATCTTATTGAAATTACTGGTAGTAGTTGTCCACACACCATGCACGATCTGATTCAATATTCAAAATGAAATTCTACAATCCTTTAAATTTTCAGGAATTTTCAGGAATTCGAGGCACTTCAACTCCTATTGACGGTTATGTCAGGTTCTCGCAATCCTGGTAATATCCCAAACTAGGTCAGATCTGGATTTCCTTGCAAAACTATTTTCTTTTTGTGGTTTCACTGAATGCAAATTACTCCTTGAAAGGTATTTGGTATTTTGGACATATCTCTTTTAACTCTCAAGATTTAGTTTCTAATTAGACTGAAGATTTTACTTTAATTAGCCCATCTTCATGTCAATCTCTTGTGTCCAATTCTAGTTTGGAGTGTATTCCTTTCATGGATCTACAGAACTATGAAGCTAATCATTTTAAATATTAACATTGACCGAAAGGTTCATGGTTATCAAATACATTTGAGAATAACTAGCTCCTAGTCTTTCTTGTGAATGTTGTAATACTAATCATTTTCTTCATGGCACCAAACACCCTCTTCAGTATTAGTGAATGCTTGAGTTATCTAGTGAGTCAAATTCCTCTATCTGATATACAAATTTATCCATTGTATTTTGACAGATTTCATGTGTTTGTGATGCTAGCATTCACTTTCAATTCTTTCGATGATTTTGATGTTGATTTAGTTTGTAACCAATTACAAGGAAATCATTTGTCACATTCAACATGCGAGGGATATGAATCTATTGCTAAAATAGTTTTCAAAGTTGTTCAAAATTATCTATCTTTATTGTCCACTAACCGAGAATCTTATGTCTTAATCAGTCCATCTAATCATAATTCTAAACATTTTCCCACCGATATAGTGGATGATAGTCGTTTTGCATCAATTGATCTTCGTGGTTTATCATCTCACTATTCGGATACTTATCAAGAAGTCCATGCACCTCAAAATTCATTGATGGTTATGTCAAGTCCTCACTATCTTGACAAGCCTTCTGAATATGGTTGGATTCATTTTCCCTTACAAGATACTCATCTTGATTCCATGCCATTAATTTAAAAATCATTCTCTCAATGATATCAGGGTTTTCAAGAGGATAGTTTTGAATTCAATGATCCAATATATGATTTCCTTGAATAATGTGACTTAGAAAGCCCTTATGCTAACAATAAGTTTTGATCTTTCTTTATATTTTATAAGAAGGACAACACAGATCCAGGTACATTCACAAGATACCTCTGAGGTTTGTACAATTTTCATTGTAATAAAAAAGGTAAGGTTGCAAATTGGTTAAAGTCAATTGTTACGACACATCTTTCTACCTATGGGTAAGGCATTCAATATTTTTTGCAGGTTGTTCAAGTTCTTATCTTCTCTTTTTCACACTATTATATATCAATTTCAATTGTTGTTATCTTAGTTTTTGCAGGTCAGGAGCAGTTACGGTGGTTACATTGGAAATATAATTACACTTGACCTAACCTTCTAGGTGGTTAGGTTAGGAGTAGTTGTAGTTGCATTCTAGTTTCCCTTTTTTGCACTCATTTTTCACTTTCTCTCCTCTGGTATTTTTTTTTCTTTTTTACTTTGTCCAACAACATTTTTTTAAAGTTCAACCTCTACTATATTTGTCCTTTTAGTTTGTTTAGTTGTTTTGTCAAGTCTTTTTCCATGTTTTTTGTTATACACTTTGCATGAAATATGCTTTTGTTTAGCTGAAAAGACATTATGTAAATATGAAAAATAGAATTGTGATGACGAACAATTCTTTACTTATCCGTTATCCTCCTCTCTATCTTGGTTTTACATATATTTTAAATTTGATGATGTATGAACTAAAAATATGATTCGTTCTATAAGGAAAGCCTTTGGCCAAACTACAAAGATTGTATCTCTCTTAGGATATTCATTCTTAACTCAACCTTGTATTAAATGGTATTTTGACCTGTTGGCTCAATCAAGTAGAGAAAGGAAGGGAAGAGAACTTAAAATGAGCATACTAACTTCAACCATTATTCAAATTCCTTAAGACAAGGAACAACCTCTCTTGAAAAGTGAGTAAGACGAGATACCTCTTCCACCTTCAAAATAAATAAGTGCATTTTGACATTCTATAATTATCTAAATAAATAGGTGAAGAAGAGAAAGGCTTCACTCACAGAGAGGTGAAGCAAACAAATTCTCTGGGGTACTGAACAGGCCTGCTGGCAGTGAAGCAAATATTGTGTTCCCTTGAGGTGACTTCGTCAAGGTACTGAACAGGATCACTAGTAGTGGAGTGACATAGGGGAATGTGCTTAACTCCTACTGTCAAAGGATCGATATACTCAATTCCTTTCCCCTATTGAAACCATTGAGGTATGACTAGTCTCATGTTGATGTGTTTCAAGCTAAGCAAGGAAATGAAGAGACTATATATTTAACTAGGATAAGTGGCAAAGATGAGGTGATGTACATAGAAAATCAATACGTCCTGAAATACTAAGACCTTGCACTTGAATGGTAATACCTATACAGAGAATTTGGAGTTCTACAAGTGTCTCTCCAAGTGTTGATGTTGTGATCAACACCCTCCAGAATTTTTCTTACATTTGAATTTTGGAGCCTACTGAGGATCTTACGATCTGTCATTCAATAGTCACTTCATGGTTGATTTATGCTTTGTTAATTGTTTGAGTCTTCTTACTAGATTGTAATTTTCAAACTTGTCACTTTCACACACATGTTATATCTTCGATGAATTAATAAATACACATATTTTCTAAGAAAGCTTAGATAGGAATTGTGCAACTCTTGAAGGTAAGGCTTGCACAATCACTAGTGACAATGAATGCACAATACATAAGCATAGTGTACTATGAAACATATGTCAACAACAAGTGTGGACTCACAGTTAACAAGCTTTGTCACTTCGATTGCAATTTTACTTCTATTTCGGTGACTTCTCTCAATTGTCGCTTTAGTGCACCTTTATTTTTGAAAATGTCTCTTTCACGTTCGTGGCTGTCATTTTTTCTTGATTTTACTTTAAAAAATGCCACTTTCATGTTATATTTGCTCTAGCATGTGTTTCTTTCACTTTATTTAGCCTTTGCAAGTGGCTTTTGCACTTTTCTCTTACTTTAACAAGTGTTGTCTTGTGGTTAGGGAAGTGTCACATCTAGTCAAAGGGAGTCATTTTTACATCCTGTTGTGGCCATCAACAACCCCCCTCTTTGTTTAGTATTAGAAATAACACTAAGCAAATGGGGACCCTTAATAAAAAATCCAAAAAACATTTTTATAATTTTTTTTTTGTATTTAACTCCTTAAAACTATATCGCATCGTGAGAAGAGAATAAAGCATTTCCTTATGAGCATAATAAACTGCAAAGAAGCGACGCGAAATTCATCGCATCGCATACATTATGAAGCGCTCTTAAATGAAAATCTTAAGAAATCTCCGACGGCCGATGTGCGACGTCGCATATCGCAACGTCGCATAAGCAGCACACAATGATTGAATGACTAAACGCAATGCTGCGATCTGCGATGCCGCGATGCTGCGATTTGCGATAAATGCGATCTGCGCTAAGCTGATCATGAAGCTCTGCGATGACACATCTTGATAACGCGATCCGCGATGCTGCGATGCGAGTCGCAAAAATCACCCATCACAAATTTTCCTCAACGCAGTATTCAAGGAAAGCTGTCCGTAAACCAAAAATTGGGCGCGCGCCTTAAAAGAAATTAATGAATGTACGCCAAAGTATTCAAGAAGGACAGTTTTGTGTTTTTTGAAGAGTCAGTTCGCTATGGGTGTCATAATTTCATACATTTCTAGAGCTTAGAGCTTTCGTGTCAATATTTATTATCATTACTCTTTTCCTTTGTGTGAACTGCAGAAATAAAAAACAGGAAACAATATGAAGCAATGAGCAGGAAACATCTAAGGAAAAGGGGAAAGCGTCAATGCTCGGAGAACAGAGAAGAGATGCCTTCATAAATGGATGCCGCATGCAACAGAACCGCAGATTCCAGAGTATCACTCAATAGATGCTGATGTCAATAGGTGATTCAACATTCAAGGTCAGAAAGCTCACAAAAGCAGCATGTTTATGAAAAATCCTGAAACTTCTACCCGGTGAAGGAAAAAGCACTAAAGGCGGAAAATGCACCAGAAAATCCCAAAACAAAGAATGGAGGCAGTTTTCGATGCGCGATTAGCGCCTAGCGCTAATCACGCATCGCTAAGAAAATTGTTCAGAAAGCAAAGTCCCTAACTTGCTTAGTCATTCGCAAGGCCGGAAACCGAAATAGCAAAAGCAGAAGCAGTTTGAGAGAAATTTGGGTTATTACCAAGTATACACGCAGTAAATCCACCCAGCCAAAGGAAGATTCTCAAAAATATCTTCTAGTTTACTAAAAAGTGGTGCCAGCGCTTGCCATTTCTATTTTCATAGCTCAAACAAAAGCAGAAGACGACTAGCCGACTCTTCCCAGGCGAATGTTGCATGCTCGCAGCACTGAGGAGCAAATACAGAAATAGTTAGGAATTAGATTCAATTTTTAGAAATAGTTTTGCTGAAGAAAAAGGGCGGTCATTTAAACCGTATTCGAAATTTATGTAATTAAGTTATTTTAGTTAGCAGTATTTAAATCCTTCTCATGCATTTGGAGAAGGGTCCAGAAATTTGTCAAAAAACTTGTCCTCAGAACATGCACTTTTGCACCCTTGGAGGGGGTTTTGATGAATGGATGGATCAAGGTTTATTAATGTTTGCATTTGATATCTGCTACTGATGTTGCACTTCTGTACTCTTAGTAGATGTTAGAGCAAGGAGAGATAAATCATTGTTGCTTGAAGCTTATGAGTAGAACCAGTCATAAATGGTAATTTTATCTCTTGACCATTTCTGCTTATATTCTTAAAGTGATATACAGTTTTTGTTGTTTATATGTTATTGCATGAATGTGTGAGTTACCATTTGACAATTTTGTACGGTGGAGCCATTTATTTATGTCTGATATATGAATAACTTATTATGCGATATGCTGCTCACAACTGTTTTGCCTAACTTTTTATGCAAAGTGGTTCATCTTAATTGATTTCCATTCCTGTGATAACTGAATGATCTTTATTACCAGTTATTATTCGAAATCTCTTTAGATCGCATAATAGAAGAAATACATCCCGGGTTAGCATAGATTAGATGTGCTGTTTTTCATTAGATTACAATAGCATAGAGTTAGTTTAAAAGTTTGAATTAGATTAGCTTTAAATATTCTTAGATCAGCAACATCCAACTCTGCACACACACACACACACACACCCTTAGATTGGGAAACTGGTCCCATTATCCCTAGTCGGACCCACTATACCAAACGGATAAGGAGCTGCCAACCAAGGTCCGGACCGGGTGGGTATCCCCCTTGTTGTCGACCCGATTTTCGGGGCTTCAACATATTTGGCTCTAGAAGGAGGGCCTGAACTATGAATGGAACCTAAATCAAAATCTAAATACCATTCTGAGAGTAAATCGCCCTCACCAACTCCCCCGAACTCCCCACTACACTTAAATCCAGAGTCAGAAGTTGCTCGAGTATTAACCGCTGCTACATACCCTAATATTTCAGACCGATTGACCATTGAACCTCCTGAAGTTCAAACTCTGATTCACAAACTTCAGAGATTTTCCATTTCTACTCAGAAGTCTGATAAATCTCAAAGCAGTGTGACTTCGCAATACAATCCTTCTCATCCCCTGACCAGATTAAAGAGTGAAAAATTTGGCATCCAGCCAACTGAATTCCCTCTCCCCACCAGGAAAAGAGCAAGGAAAACACTACAAGAGTCTGACAGTGAGACTCTTTCATCTACATCGTCCATTTCAACTCCCTCACCGCGAAGTCAGCCACCCACACCTTCATTCCAAACCATCATCCATCCATCCTCCACAACCCCTCTTCTTCAATCATCTAAGATCATAGTATCCTCATCTTCCCAGCCATAGGGATCATCTTCTGCACTTTCATTCACTAGCAACTCAACGATGGCCTAGTCTCCATGGAACAATCCTGGGGCAGTTTTAATGCCTCCACCCTTGAGTCAAATATCGGCCCATCCTGAGAAATGGCTACCCAAATTCAATCCAGAAGCAGGCATGCTAGCATAAGAACACATAAACAATTTCATGCTTTCTGTCAATCTCAACGGAGTTACTAACGAAGATGTTGTTGTTCGGCTTTTTCCCTATACAATGCAAGGAACAGCCGGGTCATGGTACTTTTCATTACCCTCCGGGTCTATCACAAGTTGGGACATTTTCCAAAGTCAATTCCTTACCAAGTTTGGTGATGACAGATCAATGGCAACGTTAATCAATGACCTATCCAATCTTAAAGCCGAGGCTAGAGAACCCATCAAATATTTCAATTTACGGTTTAATAAGATCCTCAACAAAATTCCCACTACTTCCCAACCCAGCAAAGAAGTACGATGTGAATGGTATATTACGGCCTTACCATCAAACTTAGCAATCTTCGTGGATAGGGCAAATAAAACAACCTTAGTTGAAAACTTGACAGAGGCGATAGCAGTAGAGAAACGCGTAATAGCCCTGGAAAAGAGATCTGCGATAGAGGAACGCAAGTCTAAAAAAGTCACCTTCAAGGAAGACTCCAAGAAGAAACAAACGAAAGACCCTTTCGATTTGGAAGGATTGCAGAAAGTATTAAAGACCATGTCCAATGAGATGATTGACATAAAAAAACAAGTAGCAGAAACTTCTTCAAAAAAGCCCTACAGAGCTTTTAAAAGAGGTCCTTCAATGGATGTGAAACCACCCAACGCTATTTCAAATGTCGAATCCGAAGAAGAGGAAGAAGAAGAAAGTACCACTGGAGGGAAAACTGATGACGAAGAAGTTGTGGAATTACAAGGAATGTGGGATTTCATCCTCCCAAAAGAAGAAGATCAAGAAGCATTTCCGGTTAGCACACGAAGCAAAAATCAACTTGATCCTCCCCAAACTACCCCTAACCAGAAGAGCGCAAGCTCTGCAATAAAATATAAAGTCGCAACAAAAAAAACGACCACTAAAGCGACTCAACCTAGCCCGGTCCAATCAGATCAAACAACTCCATCAAGAACACTGATAGTGTCAGATGAAATGGAATACAATATTATTGACGACATGAAAAAGACTAGGGCTAATATTACCCTTTACGAATTGAGCAAATTGAAACATCAACAGAAGATAATGATGAAAGAATTACATGTCGTGCCTATTACATCTTTGCCTACAGCTGTAGCTTCCCACAACATGGGAAGACCTCCAACCAACACGATCAATAAGATTGATCCAAATGACATCGCCTTGATTGGAGGAAGATCAAGGTCTCACACTCCCCCTTTTCTTCTCACTTATGAAATTTTCAATAAAAATGTGCACAATTGTTTGGTAGATTCTGGTGCTTCAACGAATATTTTACCCAGATCAATATGTGCCAAGTTAAATGTTCAACCACAAAAATCCGCAGTGCGCATAGTTCAGCTTGATCGATCTCAAGTCGAAGTGATTGGTGAACTTAATCAAGTAACCATAAGATTGTCATCCAACCCGAAGGTATGTCAGGTTATTGACATTCTAGTGGCTGATATCCCAGAATTCTATGGTTGATTCTTAGCAGGGATTGGTTCGAGAAACTCCATGTATACTTTTCAACCGACTGGTCACACATGTGGTTACCCTACAATGGTAAACCGAATCAAATAAAGGTTGAACAAGAGTTACACCAGAAGTACATAGTAACGAAATTGGAGGGAGAAAATGAAGCAATAGTGTATAACAGCAGTATCATAGGCAATTACTCGGTAGATTCTTTTCTCGGCAATTTCAATGCTCATACATCACCTTACATAGAAAATTCAGTTTTATCCAAAGTCGAAATTTTTTCCCAAACTGATAATTCAAAGTGTGTTAATTTTGTAGATAAACTTGTAAATACATCTTTGTTTTGGAAATTATATTTTGATGGCACTAAATCTAATGAAGGAGTAGGAGCAGGATGCGTTCTGATTAGTCCAGAAGGAAATAAGACCATGCTTACGTGCAGACTCGAATTCGATTGCACAAACAATACAATTGGTGTAAGGCCTATACAAAGCAATCGGGTTGAATGTCAAGTATCTTCAAGTCTTCAGAGACTCTGAGATTGTCATCAAACAAGTACGTAACACTATTCATTGCCTATCAAGTCATTTAAAACACTATCAATCTTTAGTACAAGATCTGACTGAGCATTTCATAGCATTCAATATTTCTTCAATCCCAAGACTCCAAAACGCAAGCGCAGACCTTTTGGCTAACGTAGCATCTAGGCTTATTCCCTCCGAAGAGTTTAGTCCAGATAGATTCTCAATAGAATTAATCTTTAGACCATCCATCCCTGACAACATTACAAATTGGAGAGTATTCAATGACAATCCTGATATTGTAAATTTTCTCACTTCTGAAGGATCCTACTCCAATCAGCTAATTGACGAAGACCATCACGATCGACAAATACAACAAAATGGCACTGATAATGCTATACCTAAATCGGTGGTTAAGTTATAGGACTTATACGATTTGAAAAATCGGTTTAAAATGTCTGCCAATTCAAAGCTCTACAGTTCGACTCTGAACTACGAATCAGTAAACCTAGGGACCGATGATAAACCACAAAACGTTACTTTAGGCATAGGCCCGGCCTTGGAAGAAAAACTAGCGTATATTTGTCTTTTGAGACAATATAAAAATGTCTTTGTCTGGAATTACGATGAGCTGAAGACGTACGACACTTCTATCATTCAACACACTATTCCTATGATTGACAACGAAAAACCTGTCCAACAGAAACTGAGAAAGATCCACCCCAATTTAGAAAATCAAATAAAAACTGAGCTAAACAAGTTATTAAAAGCTAGAATAATTTTCCCCGTCAGACATTCCAAATGGGTTTCCAATATGGTACCCGTTAGAAAGAAAAACAGAGATATTAGAATCTGCGTCGATTTTCGAAATCTCAACAAAGCCTGTCAAAAAGACAATTTTCCTCTCCCACCTATGGAGCAGATATTACAGGCAGTAGCAGGCTCAGAACTGATGTCTTTCTTAGATGGATTTTTAGGATATAATCAAGTGCTGGTACATCTCGATGATCAGTTGAAAACCACATTCAGAACTAAATGGGGCACATACGCATATCAGAAGATGCCATTTGGTTTGATCAATGTCGGTGCTACATTTCAGAGAGCCATGGACATCGCATTCAACGGTTTAGTCAATAAATCCATAGTAATTTATTTGGATGATATAACAGTGTTTCCAAGAAGCGAAGCAACCATCTCAGAGACTTAAAACATATCTTTCAACGATGTTTAAGGTATGGGATTTCACTTAACCAAAAGAAATCTTTTTTCGCATTAAGTGAAGGAAAACTTCTAGGATTCATAGTGTCAAAATCTGGTATTCACATTGAGCCTGACAGAATCAAAGAAATTTCTGAAATATCCCTACCTCATAATAAAAAAGCCATGCAAGCTTTCCTTGGTCAAATCAATTTTGTAAAGAGATTTGTCCCAGATTTTTCACGAATTGTGTCTCCTTTGCAAACCATGATTAAAAAGAATTCAAATTTTAAATGGGGTCAAGATGAACATGAAGCATTCAACCTGATCAAACAAGCTATTATTAATGCTCCATCTTTAGCAACCCCAAATTTTTCAGAATCTTTTATCTTATACACATTTGCCTCAGAGAAATCTTATGCTGCGATTCTAACTCAAGCAAATCAAGAAAAAGTGGAAGCTCCAATTGCGTTTTTTAGCTGAAATTTACAAGGTGCTGAATTCAATTATTCAGACGTGGAGAAACAGGCCTATGCTGTTTTCAAAGCGGTCAAATATTTCAGACCTTTCTTACTTAAAACCCATACTAAGATCATAGTATCGTTTCCAGCGATAAGAAATCTTCTAGTACAGAAGGATGTGGGTGAGAAAAGAGCAAATTGGATCACTGCTTTACAGGAATACGACCTTGAGATCAAACTAGCGAACATTATAAGAGGTCAAGGCTTCTGCAAAATGTTGGCTGGAGCATCGCAAATTCCTGAAGTCCCATCTGAAGAGGTACAAATGTATGAGGTAAGCCTAAATGATGCAGAATCATTATACGCTGATATCATTTATTATCTTAAGAACGGGTATGCTCCATCACACCTGGATCACACTAAGAAAAGAGCTCTGATATTGAAAGCTAAACAATATCAGCTCATAAATGATGTTCTTTTTAGAAAGAATTATGATTCTGTTCTTCTTAGATGTCTTGAGAAAACTGAAGCTGAAAAAGTTTTGCAGGAACTCCACGATGGACCAGCGGGTGGACACTACGCCGGAGATGCTACTGCACATAAGATCTTACGTGCAGGATATTACTGGCCTACACTGTTCAAAGACTCACACAGTTACGTGAGGAAATGTCAAGTCTGCCAAACAACTGCTGGAAGACAAAAGAAGCTGTCCCCGCCACTACAGCCAGTAAACATTAAGCAACCATTCAGTCAGTGGGGCTTGGACATAATAGGTGAGATCGTTCCTCACTCTTCTAAGCAACATAGATACATTCTCATGGCAACAGATTATTTTACTAAATGGGTAGAAGCAGTTCCTCTCAAGACAGCTAATTCTGAAAATATCATTGAATTCATAGATCAATTTATAATCACTAGGTTTGGATTGCCAACGGCTTTAATGTTTGATAATGCATCATACTTTTCTGGAAATGTAATGACTGAGTTTGCACTTAAAAGAGGATTCAAACTAAAATATTCGGCCAATTACTATCCGCAAGGTAATGGGCTAGCTGAGTCAAAAAATAAAAACCTAATCAGGATTATTAAGAGAACAGTTGACCAGAACCAAAAGAATTGGCACAAAGCTTTGGTAAATGCTCTATGGGCAGATAGAATAACAAAAAAAGCTTCAATCGGCACTTCTCCCTTTAATTTCGTTTATGGGAAAGAAGTGGTTCTTCCAACTCACTTAGTCGTCCCCTCTTTTTCTTTAGTACAATACATCTATGAAGTATCTACTTCCTCCATACAACTAAGACAAATGGAAATAATTAAATTAGAAGAATAGCGAGAACAAGCTAAGAAAACCCATGCTCATCACCAAGAGCTGATAAAATCCTCTTTTGATTCAAGCATAATGACCAGAATTTTTTTTCAGTTGGGAGACTTAGTTTTGAAATGGGATAAGGCTCATGAAGAAAAGGGCAAACATACGAAATTTCAAAAGATGTGGCTTGGTCCTTTCCAGATTATTGAAGTCATAGGTCCATCAACGTTTGTGTTGCAGGATTTAGCAGGTAGAAGGGATTCTTTGCCTGTTAATGGACAAATCCTCAAAATATATTTTCCATAGAAGATTATTCTTCTATTTTGTAGAATAGTTTTGGTTTTTCTTTTCTTTTTCATAATAAAACCAGTTGTAAATGATTACTACAGGTATTCACGGAAAAGACACCAATTCTCTTTCAGATTTTGAGCTTTTCGCTTGTATAAATAACAAAAATTTTCATAAATCTGATCTTTATTATAGACAGATAGAGTTAAAAACTTTGGCCTAGATATGATACTAGTTTCAGCTTCAAAAAAATTGATGAAAGCAACCTTTGGCGAAAAATTGTTTTATATCAGCACAATGAAAGGTATCAATAATAATATAAAGATTCTTTGTAAAACTGCTGTTTTCAAACTCTATTATTGTCGTCCAGAGCTTTCTTAAGGAAAACAATGATTTCCTCCCTGTTAAAGAAAATCGCAGCATTCAGAGGAACAATCCAAGAAGCACTGTATCTCAAAGAATAAGAGGTCTCATCACGAGCCGGCTTATCATGATCATAGATATTATAACTCGCTGACTTTGCCAAACACTGTCCATCAAAACAGGGCAATGACTCAAGATCATTGAAATCAAAAGGCAAGGGGTCTCATCACGAGCCAGCTTGTTCAGCAAAAGTGTAAATCAAGTGAATGACTGTGTCATAATTTGGTTACCAAACCAAGACATTGTTCTTTGAGAATAAAAAAGGAAAAAGTGTCAATGTGGATTTTTCTTCGAAGGTTGTAGATAGCCTTAAGTAGGATAAAGGATCATTGCTGGGTAACAGGTAACCCTGTCGAGGCTATGGACGCCTGCTGGCAGCAGAGGCTCTACCTACGACAAACGAGCATATTTTAAAGCCGGCACACAGAGAAGGCTTTATTTTATCTTTAAAAGACCAAGTAATGGCTGATGTAAATACAAGGACAAAGCCTGAGGAAGAAAACATTTAGAATAGAAAAAGGTTGAAACAAAATATCATTAATAGGATAAGGCATAATGTACTCTATCTGTCCATAACGAAATTTAGACTTATGAAAATTTTTCTGTTTTGGAAGTTAAAATTCAATAGAAAAACAGAGATAACTGGTTCTTCCAGGTGAATCGCCATTGTTGTGGCCATCAACAACCCCCCTCTTTGTTTAGTATTAGCAATAACATTAAGCAAATGGGGACCCTTAATATAAAATCCAAAAAAAAAAATTATATTTTTCTTTTTTTTTGTATTTAACTCCTTAAAACTATATCGCATCGCGAGAAGAGAATAAAGCATTTCCTTATGAGCATAATAAACTGCAAAGAAGCGACACGAACTTCATCGCATTGCATACATTATGAAGCGCTCTTAAATGAAAATCTTAAGAAATCTTCGACGGCCGATGTGCGACGTCGCATATCGCAACGTCACATAAGCAGCACACAATGATTGAATGACTAAACGCGATGCTGCGATTTGCGATAAATGCGATCTGCGATGCTGTGATCTGCGATGCCGCGATGCTGCGATGCGAGTCGCAGAAATCACCCATCAAAAATTTTCCTCGGCGCAGTATTCAAGGAAAGCTGTCCGTAAACCAAAAATTGGGCGCGCGCCTTAAAAGAAATTAATGAATGTACGCCAAAGTATTCAAGAAGGACAGTTTTGTGTTTTTCGAAGAGTCAGTTCGCTATGGGTGTCATAATTTCATACATTTCTAGAGCTTAGAGCTTTCGTGTCAATATTTATTATCATTACTCTTTTCCTTTGTGTGAACTGCAGAAATAAAAAACAGGAAACAATATGAAGAAATGAGCAGGAAACATCTAAGGAAAAAGGGAAAGCGTCAATGCTCGGAGAACAGAGAAGAGATGCCTTCATAAACAGATGTCGCATGCAACAGAACCGCAAATTCCAGAGTATCACTCAACATATGCTGATGTCAATAGGTGATTCAACATTCAAGGTTAGAAAGCTCACAAAAGCAGCATGTTTATGAAAAATCCTGAAACTTCTACCCGGTGAAGGAAAAAGCACTAAAGGCGGAAAATGCACTAGAAAAGCCCAAAACAAAGAACGGAGGCAGTTTTCGATCGCGATTAGCGCCTAGCACTAATCGCGCATCGCTAAGAAAATTGTTCAGAAAGCAAAGTCCCTAACTTGCTTAGTCATTCGCAAGGCCGGAAACCGAAATAGCAAAAGTAGAAGCAGTGTGAGAGAAATTTAGGTTATTACCAAGTATACACGCAGTAAATCCACCCAGCCAAAGGAAGATTCTCAAAAATATCTTCTAGTTTACTAAAAAGTGGTGCCAGCACTTGCCATTTCTATTTTCATAGCTCAAACAAAAGCAGAAGACAACCAGCCGACTCTTCCCAGGCGAATGTTGCATGCTCGCAGCACTGAGGAGCAAATACAGAAATAGTTAGGAATTAGATTCAATTTTTAGAAATAGTTTTGCTTAAGAAAAAGGGCGGTCATTTAAACCGTATCCGAAATTTATGTAATTAAGTTATTTTAGTTAGCAGTATTTAAACCCTTCTCATGCATTTGGAGAAGGGTCCAGAAATTTGTCAAAAAACTTGTCCTCAGAACATGCACTTTTGCACCCTCGGAGGGGGTTTGGATGAATGGATGGATCAAGTTTTATTAATGTTTGCATTTGATATCTGCTACTGATGTTGCACTTCTGTACTCTTAGTAGATGTTAGAGCAAGGAGAGATAAATCATTGTTGCTTGAAGCTTATGAGTAGAACCAGTCATAAATGGTACTTTTATCTCTTGACCATTTCTGCTTATATTATTAAAATGATATACAGTTTTTGTTGTTTATATGTTATTGCATGAATGTGTGAGTTACTATTTGGCACTTTTGTACGGTGGAGCCATTTATTTATGTCTGATATATGAATAACTTATTATGCGATATGCTGTTCACAACTGTTTTGCCTAACTTTTTATGCAAAGTGGTTCATCTTAATCGATTTCCATTCTTGTGATAACTGAATGATCTTTATTACCAGTTATTATTCGAAATCTCTTTAGATCGCATAATAGAAGAAATACATCATGGGTTAGCATAGATTAGATGTGTTGTTTTTCATTAGATTACAATAGCATAGAGTTAGTTTAAAAGTTTGAATTAGATTAGCTTTAAATATTCTTAGATCAGCAACATCCAACTCTGCACACACACACACACACCCTTAGATTGGGAAACTGGTCCCATTATCCCCAGTCGGACCCGCTATACCAAACGGATAAGGAGCTGCCAAACAAGGTCCGGACCGGGTGGGTATCCCCCTTGTTGTCGACCCGATTTTCAGGGCTTCAACACATCCTTAAATGGAATTTATAATGCATTCTCCTACAGCACTATGTTTTATCCATCATAAATACATGCATTAGACACATTCCTTAAGTCTTGAGCATTATTTCTTTAATGTCGTCACTTGTCTCACAAAGTTTATCTTAAGTGTCGAACTTGGAGGTAAGTATTATACTACTGTCGTTTCAATAGGAACGTGTTGATTGTTGGCTGTAAATGCTTCCTTGTTGAGTGGTTTATCATCCATAAGTGTGTGATCATGTTCAAGTCATGTTATGATTCCATCTCTCAGCTCTTGGATCCCACACTTTTTCATTTTCTATAATTGATCCTTCTCTGATCCACCTCCCCCAAAACTGCCTCCTTGAACTGCACATTGTGTAATCTCGGGCCAATAGAAGTATGTTCTACCCTCAAGATCTATGCACTGCATAGTCTCAACCTCCAAGGACTATGCATTGCATAGTCATAGTCCTCAGTCAGGCCTTCCTTCCCTTAGAAACTTCACATTCAACTCTCTCTGTCATCCTTTCTTGCGCATTGTGTAGTTTCAGTCAGTAGTGTGGCCTCTTTGTCTCATTGATTTGCTTAATTGTGCAGTCACTAGCCTCCTAGGGTTGTGCATTATGAAATCACAATGAGAAATCCCTTCATATCTTCCTCCTTTCTTTGCTCAACTGCACAATTTTAAGTCTTTGTCCTTCCTAAACTACACATTTTCCAATCACAGTGAGAAATCATTCATCATTTTTTCACTGACATGCAAAACTAAGTAATCTTATGCCTCATTTTCTCCCACAACTATGAATTGCACAGTTTCAATGAGAAATCCCTGATTTTCCTCCTTAGCTCCCTCATCTAGCCCTTAGATGTTATGCATTGTGTAGTGGCAGTCACCAAAGCTTCACTCTTACCTCCTGAAACTGTGCGTTGTGCAATCCCTAAGCCTCCTCCTCAATTCAATACCTTGTTCTGTATCAGTCAATACATTCCATTGAAAATTTGATAGATTAAGCATTTTCCATAATAATGTCATCTTGTCATGAGTTAATTCCATCCTCAAGTACTATATCTTGACATGACAGGATGATGCTCAAGGAGTATGCTTAGGAGATCATACAAGAAGACACTTGAGAAGTTAGAACCATGAAGAATTCATCAAGAAATCAGATGAAGGCACACTAGCTTACAATAGAAGATCAAATATCAAGATCACATGAAGACTCCATATCAATCATCCCCTTGGAGGATGAATATGAAGCACATGCAATAATTTCCATGAAGAAATGAAGGAAGCAACAAGAAGAGAAGATTGGCTTGGACATACCATCATGAAGATATGAGTCATCTTTTCCCAAGTCATGGCTTGTACAAGTTTCATCACAGTTTCATATATGTCAATGAGTCTTGGAACATGATGTGGAGTCTAATTATGTATTTCCAAAAATGACAAAAATGTAAATGTGTGGATGTCAAAGAGTTAGATGTGGGATATAAAAAGTCAGATGTAAACTAAAGAGTCACTCAGAAAATTCAAAGAGTCTTATAAAATCTCAAGAGTCACTTGGAAGTTCAATATTTATGAGGGAATCTTGAGAGATATGGGGATATGAAACTTCATTCCTCCTGTTATAAATACAACCTCATAACTCAAGAAAGGGGACTTTTTTTGAGAGTCATAGACTTTGGAGACCTAGCCTTGTCTTCTCTAACTTGACATAGGAGAGAAGATCATTATTTGGAGGAGAACGGACTAACTTAATTATGTTTTACTTGTAGATTTTCCTGTAGATTCACAACTCATGTAATGTACTAAAACACAAGACAAAAATCTACTTTAATCTTTAAACAACAAAAACCAAGGATCGATGAAAACAATAATCGACAAGAGGAAGATAATAAAAGACACATAACACAATTTTTTGTCTAGGGAAATCCTTTACTCAAAACCCTGACTATATATTGCATTAATCATAAATCTGAGTGATAATACAAAGCTTGTTCTCACAAGAACAATTCCATAGAAGTATGATCAACTCTCTGCCTCACAAGCCCGCACTGACAAACACTTAGCAAATTTATGCTACCTATTGAACCTATATTTCCTTGTGCAATTCCTATGAGCATCAATCAAAATTTAATGTGGAGAATCCTTCCTCAAAAATGTGCAATACAAACTAGGTACTCTTCCTGATTGCATGCATGACCTGTATAACTCGGATCACTCTAAAATTGATAGTACATTGTCCCTGCCCTCTATTCTCAAATGGGTCTTTCTCTGAACTGACATGCATGAGTTTCTCATGAGGGAATCTTTAGTTAGCTGGAGTAGCACCTGAGGATGCACTAGTGCACCAACACACTACTAATCCTCTACTAGTTCCACAGACAATTATAACTAGTTTAACTGTCTATAACTGTGTCGAACCGAGTTATCTAATTACAACTCAAATAAACTCATCGTGGACCCATAAAATTTAGGGAGAACATATACATGACTACAGAAATACTTCCAACTCAAAATTCCTAAGCTAATTAAGTCAATTAAACTTAATTAACTATTTACAAGTGGCTATGAGAATAGAATTCGATTTTAATTCACAATTTAATTCAAGGATAAATTAAACTGGAATTTCTTGTTTCCATTTCTCAACACTCCCTCTCAACAAGAAAGGCATTATCAACTACCCCGATCCTATCTCTATGAAACTCGAATTTACATCTTGACAATGCCTTTTTTTAAATGTCAACATCTTTCTCCTCTGTGGGAATGTACTCCAACAACATAATCCACCTCACTATAGCATCTCTGAGATGATGATATTGGATATCAATATGCTTGGATCGATCATGAAAAAATGGAATTTCAGAGAGTTTGATACAACTTTGATTATCACAATCAATCACAATTGGATCCATCTGCTGACCAAATCAACCAACCATGATCATCCTCATACAGATGGTCTCACATGTTGCCTAACTTGTAACCATGTACACTACCTCTGCCGAACTAAGTGCAACCGATATCTATTTCTTATCATACCAAGAAACTTCCACTGACGCAATACTAAATATCCCTCCTAGTGTGCACTTCCTATCGGATGGACTCCCTACCCAATTTGCATCGATGAATCATTAAATATTCACTCCCCTTTTCTGTCTGTTCCACAATCCATACTGAGTAGTGTCCTTGAGGTATCTCAACACATGATTTGACAACTTCCAATACAACTTGGTAGGCCTAACCATTGCTTGACTAAGTTGGTTAACTGCATAGCATATATCTGATCGTGTGTTCACCAAATGCATGAGTGAACCAATAAGCTGCCTATAAATAGTAGCTTCCATTACTTCCCCTAAAGTAGCATCCTCTTTCCTCCAATTACCTCCTAGAGGAGTCTCCATGGGTTTTATGCTCTCCATGTGGAACTTCCTAAGTATCTCGTTGGAATACATGCCCTAAGACACAAACAATTCCCCATCGCCCTGCCATACTTCCATGCCAATAAAGTAATGCATGAGCCCCATGTCCTTCATCTCAAACCCTCTTGCAATGTCCTCCTTGCAATCCCTGATCAACTGACCATCACCTATTAAAATCAAGTCGTTGACATTTAACACAATGATCAACCCGGTGAAGTAGTTATTGATCCTGGTGTACCAAGCACAGGGTGCTTTATTTAGACCATACAACACCCTCTTGATCCGACACAGATGTGAATTGTTGTAACATTATCTAGTTTTGATAAGTTAGCATATTAGTCAAATAATTTAAAAAAAATGTTAAGATAGGATATGGATGCAAAAGAATGGAAAGTTAAAATGTCAGGAAAATTTGACAGCCATATCAATAAAATGTTAGGATTTAGCTGCCCTAAATAAAGAATGCAAAGGAAAATAAAATGTTAAGTAAGGAAAAGAAAAGGAAAGCTTCATTTTATGTTTTTGAAAATGCACAGGTTGCTAGTCTAAATGTGCCATAATCAAACATCCATTATGTTTTCATGTGCAGAAGAAATTGAAAGAAGAGTGAAGGTTACTCTAAGGTTTATATGCTTACTCTGGATATTAATACTATCCTAAGTTTTGAAGAAAACCCATGTCATAAGTATTAATCCCTTATCGTTCCTCTGCCAATTGATTCCCTTCATATCATTTCCCTAAGTTCATACCCCCCTTATATTCCATTTTTCTCGACATCACATTAAATGTTGATTACCGACCCCACCAATCCATCTCATCACATCACGTTAATTCTTCACCATATCACTCTTCATCTTCGCCTATCGCCTCTCATCTGATGACCGTCATGCCATTTTGGCCCCCCTTTGCCATCCGAGCATTACCGCCAGGGGGGTCTAAAATGGGCGGTATACCAAACAGCGCCCACCCATACATGGCATCTCCACAACGTTTCAGACCCCCCATGAGTAAAATCACAAACTGCTCACCCCCCTCCGAAAATATGAATTCCTCATTCTCGATACCACTTACCTGACCATTGTGCATCCACCATTCCTCTGCTGCCACCTCATCTATTCATTAACCCCATCAAATCATATACATTCCCTCCATAATCAATTCATTAAGCATTTAATTTGCTTAGCCGTTAACTCAACAGACTCGTGCCACCAACAGAAAACCAAAACTCCTATATAAACCTTCTTCTTGTTTGTTTACAGGTTACATAATTCTTATTTTATCACTACCATTGCTTTGATTATAGGTTGCTCGCCAGATCCCGACACTATCAACTGCCAGCGACACTACCTGCTTGATCATTTTCAAATTATTCTTTCTATTCCTAGCCCCACAAATTTATGTCTGTCCATGAATTGTCTCCTTTCCCAATCAAATTTTTCACTATCAGCCTTAGCCATCATGCCTCCCAAGGATAAAGGACCAGAGGAAATTATTAATCCTCTGATCTATTCTCCTGTAGATCTTCACCATATCCCTATGGCTAATAGAGACTACAAGATCCACAAAACACTCTGTGAGCTCGACCTCTTCAAGATGTACCACCGGCTCGAAGGTAAATACATTGATAAATCAGATGATATCCAGTTGTGGGAGTCAAACCTACCTCATTACATCTTTCCTCATGCCCTCAACACCTGATTTCATTAGAAAATGCCATGCCTCACATCTACCAAGCCAAAGGGCCATAAACAATCCCAATGGACAAATTCTATTCACCATAACCCCTCAGGTTATTGATCAAATGATGCAAGCCCCCATAATCAACAATGCTACCCCATTTTCCTATGAAGCTCTGGTTGACATATAATAGAAATTAGACTTTGCTAAGAGAGCCCAAACTCTTGAATTATTCTTAACACAAGATGTTGCATTACCAAAGAAAAATCCTCCTTATACCCCATCCATATTCCCTGAGAGATCCAAGCATATAATCATTGTCATTTCCTACCTCCTTGGCTACTATTATGACCAAATGGTAGATGAGGCCATTATAGGATTTTCATCCATCTTTTCTAATGATGCTAAGCCCTCAATTATGTTCAGTTTCAACCATTTCCTTGCAGAGTATATCCATCAACAATTGGTCAAGTTTCCTACAGAGGAGGTATTCAAATATGCCTTTTTCTTAGTCTACATGTTCCTATATTTTCAGGGGACAACATGAACTTGTCATTTCAAAAGCTGGATGAGAAAGGAAACCAACAGTTGGTAATTTTTGGACCACTTTGGTTATGAAAGACTAGAAAGAATATACTTACAAACAATTTATTGAGATGTTTGTCCATCCAGCCATAAGCCTCCTAAGAAGCAGAATTGAACCAAGGATTAGTGAAGAAATCAAAAAGGTCTTGCAGCTATCAAAACAAGTACAAATAGAAGATTGGTACTTATATGATAATTACACAGAGATAAGGACTTTTGGATGTGAGCTACCACCATATAAGCTGCCAAAATTCCTCCCAATGAGGATTTTTTCCTTAGAATACATCAGGGAGATGATCAACATGGATGAAGTCCATTTTGTTGATGCCAAGAAAAAGTCTCAGTTCAAGATAATAATGCAGGTTGGTCCATTCATTTGCAACAGCAAGGCAGTAGATAAAGAGGCTAACAAACTACTCAAAGAAATGCAGTTTAATCTTAGTTTTTCCTAGTCCTATGATCCATTAGGGATAATTTCCAGATTAAGGGTAGAAACCAAGTCTACTCCTTATTTTCACACACCTAGGCCAAAGATAGAAAAATATAAGAATCAGCCAGATTGGGTTGAAAACACATTATAGGAGGCAAAAGAACAACAGGTCTCCTCATCAACAATGTAGACTCCTACAATGCAAGAAAAGATAGCCAAGAGGAGTAGAGAGGAAGAGTCTCATTTAGGGACATATCTTTAGTGAGGGATTTAAAATCATGTATAGAATGAAAGTTAAGCTTAGCTCTAGACTATGTCTTAGCAAATAGTTAGAGCAACAAACTATCATCACCATTGATGAGACTCTTGTATCTTTATTAGTTGGTGATCAGTCTACACAGCCTCCTACCACCTCCACGACCTCACAAGAGCAGCAACAAATTATGCACACCAGTACATCTACTTCAAGCGAGCTAGAGAAAGAATCATGGATATATTCAAGGAAATAAAGGTCAGAAATGAAGCCTTGAAGATAAACATACAACCAATTTTGGAAACAAACCTCCGGTTCCCAAAGCAGGCTATTCTCAACCTTTGATTCAGAGAAGGGGAAAATGCAGATGGCATTCCTTTAGGCACAATTTCCTCAGCCCAAAGGAGCATCAGATTATAAGAAGACATCTTTTGAGTTTGATTTCAAGGACATACATCCCATTGAACAAATGGATATGCTTAAACAAACTAGAGAAATGGTCTTCTCTATGGTAACTAGCACATCTATGACCTTGTCCAAGCTGCATGTCACACTAGAAAATGTTCAGCCACAGCTAAAGATGGAGAAAGTTTTATCTCTTGTCAAAGATACCAAGATTAAAACCTTGGAAGATTTGGTAATTAAACTTGGTTATGATCCTACAAACATCAGTGCTACAGAGGAGTTGATCAAAAAGAATAATTTGGATATAGAAGCACTAAGGAAACAGTTGAAACTCCCAGCTACTGAAGATCTTCTAGCCAAGGATATTGTAGAAAGAGAGACTAAAAAGGCAAACATGATGAAACTCATCATAGAATAGATTTCTCAGCTGAAATAGATGGAGATAGAGATGGAGAAATTAATCAAAGAAAAGGAGAAGGCTATTAAATAGACCACTCGTTTAGAAGGACATCTTATCACAATCATTCTGACTGCAATATCAGCTACCACCAGTACAAGAGAGGTTGCAGACCAGTTGGCTAGTGTAGTTCAAAATATGTCCTTGCAAACTGAAGAGATTAAGAAATTGCAAGATCAAGTAAAACTATTAGAGGATCATCAAAAGAAGTGTGACATTTTTCATGTGGTAGAGCTTCAAAGAGCTCAGAATCAAGTTGAGGCATGGAAGAAGTCAGCCACCGAGTCTTCCATTGGCTACACTCTTGGTAGTGTTAAAGAAATTATTTGGAACAACATCATAAAGGATATTGATGAAATCTGGCCATGTATCAAGATCATTTTTGAGAAAAAGGAGTTAATGGAAAAGGCAAACCAGACAATTGCCAATATAAATGCTCAACTGGGAGAGATGCCTTCTACAACCAACAACATAATAAGGTTTCTCAATTCTAAGAACAAGTATGAACTGGATGATCTAGGAGTGGATGACAAGACTAAAACCATTATGGAGGTAAAGAAAGTCTTGAATAAAAAGAATTCGGTAGTATAGTTAACTGAGAAGTGTCACACTCTGGAAATTGCAGTCAATAGATTTTTCACAAGAATTGATGCCTTAAACAAGAAGGGTCTGCCTTCACTGTTTGTCATCAATGATAAGCTAATGACCATGGAGGATTACTTGAAGAAGCTACAGGACATTGTCAAGGACACAAGCAAGTCCTCCAACATCAAAAGTTCCATGACAGGTAGGGCATTCTACGAGGCCATCAGTAACATATGTTTTATTCACAATGAGTTAAAACATATTTTTACTGTAAAGCCAAATTTTGCCAAGTATACTGAGGTAGATGAGATCTACAGTAGAGTAACTAAAATATCAATTCCAAATGAAGAACAGTGGGAAAATTTGTGTGAATATCAGGATTAGAGGAAAGATCAACTTGGCCAGTGCAACACCAGAATAGTGGCCACTCAGCAACAATTTTCCATCAAAACAAGGCCAGATGTTCATATTCATTCTTTTGGACCGAATTACTTCTCTTTCTGTTAAATTTCAAGTAATAATAGCATGCCTTGTCACTCAATCATTGATTATAATATTTTGTATTTTTGTTTAAATACTTCATTCTGTCGAAGTATTCAGTGTTGCACCCTTGAGCTAGTTACCAGACATATTTGTACTAAGCTGGAGCATTTTTGATTGAATAAAATATTCTAGATTTAATTCATATGGCTTGTCTCTCTGTGAGTTATTTTCTTATGTTTTTCATTATGTATTCCTCATATAATTTATTTCATTTATAGTCATCTGATTAAAAATTTAACTGAATTTCAGTTTCATTTTGAATCTTCTGTGAAGTTGTAGTTTAATTAAGAGATTAATTTACAGGGTTGTCTGTTCTTGTAAATTCCTCTTAGAATTTAAATTGCACGAGATTTCTGAAATGACTTGATTCTATTTTGTTAATTAAGAAAACATAGTTTTCTCAATTTTTGCTTATAAATGGTGAAATAATCTATCTGAATATTAAATCATTTATATTTATATATATTCTTCTTATGCATCACATTTAAAATCAAAATAGCCACATGTATTTAAAGAAAACCCTTTTGTTTTATTAAATATCTTTCTATGTTTAAAGCACCTGTTAAAAAGCAGTTCACTGGTCATCCAACCATTAAAATCAAGAAAAATATTTTAGATGCTTTGGCATGGCCAATAGACCTTAGGTTATCTCAAAGGACAACATGACTCACGGTCGAAGGTTTGAAAACCTTCAGGCTACTCTATGTACACTTCTTCCTGAATCATGTTGTTAAGGAAGGCTATCTTTACATCCATCTAATATATCTTCCAACCCTTCTGCGCTGATAGTGCCAATATAGATGTGATCGATGAGTACCTTGCAATAGGAGAAAAGGTATCATCATAGTCAATCACCTCTACCAGTGAAAATCCACGGGCCACAAACTTGGCTTTATGCTTCTCCACACTACCATCTATAGCTTGAATTACCTTGTAAACCCATCAGGAGCTCACCACTGAATTGTCCTCCAATCTCGAGACCACATCCCAAAAACTGTTATGAATTATGGAGTGATACTCCTCCACCATTGCATCAACCCAAACCAGCTGCTACAATTCTTCCTCGAAGGAAGATGGCTCTGTCTAAACAAATCTACTCATAATATCTATCTATCCAATGTACCTCTCAGGTGACCTCCTTTGCCTGCGCTGAGATGTAGATGCTCCCACATTCTCTCGTGCATCATGCAATAACTTGTCAGCCTCTTTAGTGCACTTTCTCATATATTTGGAAGACTCTTCCTGAGTGGATGTCTCCACTCCCAGATCCTCTGCATGTGGCTGCTCCACATCAATCTGAGGCTCCTCAACCTTAGGAGATAAAATCTCCTCGATCACATGTAGCTTAACCTCCCTTTCAAGGGAAACTCACATGGCATTCTCCTCATCAAATATGACATCTATGTGAACCATTGTCATCCTGTTGGTCAGCAAGTACACCAAATAGTTGTAACATGTATAAATGTACCCCACAAATATCTCCAAATCTATTATTGGCTTAAGCTTCTTCCGTGCATCTTTGGTCACATGGGAATATACCGATGACCCAAAAATCCTGAAGTGCCCAACATTTGGTCTCTTACCAGAATAAGCCTCCTTTGGTGTCTTCATCCAAAGCATCCAATGTGGGCTACAGTTATGCAAATAAATCGTTGTGCTGCATGGATTAGCCCACAATTGTAGTGGTAGGCCCTAATCATGCAACATCGCCCATGTTGCCCCTACAATGCTTCTATTCTTCCTCTCAGCCGCCCCATTCTACTATGAGTTATGCGATGTTGTCAACTACTGTTTAATCTCTTCTGCTCCATAAAAGTTCTTAAACTCATTTGATACATAATCACAATCATTATCAATCCTTAGATCTTTAACCTTATTTCCTGACTCTTTCTTGACCAATGCTTTAAATTCACAAAACTTTGTGAAAGTTTGATCCTTCTTCTACATGAAAAATATCAAGCATTTACGAGAAAAGTGTCCAATAAATATAACATAATACCTGTGTTTTTCCATGGATGTTATCAAGAATGGTCCACACACATCTGAATAGAATCGCTCTACAATCACCTCTACTTGACTGTCTCTTTCGTTAAAGGAGGCCTTGGGTATTTTCCCAAATTACACCCCTTGCATGTATCAACGTTCTCTAGTGTACCTTTGGGAGGACCAGTAGAGATATGTTGCATGGTTTTCAAAGCCCCATGATGCAAGTGGCCCAATCGTCTGTGCCACAACTTGCCAACATCTCGGCTCTGCACCTTCTCTACTTTCATGCTCAAAGTAACACAATCCTCTACATCCATATTATAGAGATTCTTAACTCGAATCCCTATCTTTTTTACTTGACCTGTGGCTATGTGTTGAAGGAATGCATTTCCCTTAGAGAAGATCACATCATAGCCTCTATCCTCAAGCATGGCGACCGATACTAAGTTCTTCTTCAACCCAGAAACATACATAACATCCCTAAAGGTAAGAGAAGTACCCTACTCCCTCTGAAAAGTAACCGTGCCCAATCCAATAGCACTATACCTCCTCTCATCAGCTATCTCGATATGCATCTGGAGATCTTTCTCCTCCATGTCACTAAACAACTCCTTGTCACTAGTCATGTGGAATGAAGCTGCACTGTAAAGGTAACATACACTACCCATCATTGATGACACCATGCATGCAGTGAGAGTAAATTCCAATCCGAACTGAGAGGCCAAAGCCTCACCCGCCGCTCCTCCTAAGGACTTCTTCTTGGACTTCTTGAGTGGATAATTTGTATCAAAATGGCCCATATCATGACATTGAAAGCACTTAACTTTCATCATGTCTTTATTCTAACCTCCATGGAAAGAATCTGATTTGGAATGGGATGCCTTCCCTTTCCTTGCCTTACTCGCTAAGGCACAATTTTCCTCATCATCAGTCTTTGACGAGGAACCATCTTGGGTGTTCCTTCTGGTCTCCTCCTACATCAAATCTTACCATAGTCATTCCCAATATTGCAGTTTCTCCCTTCCATTCACAAAATCCTGATAGTTATTCCAACTCTTAGGAAGGCCTAAGAGAGATTGACTCACCATATCATCCTTGGCAATGGTTATTCTAACACTTCTAAGCTCATCATGATAGTGAGTGAACTTGGTCAATTATTTTGGAATGGTATAGCCTTTCTCCATCTTCATTTCTCAAAGTTTGTTTTTCAGTGCCAACTTCCTATGGTCACTATTATTCTGAAATAGTTCCATCAATGCTTTCCACATAGCATACAGAGTTTCCTTCCCATGGAGCCTCGAGACAATCTAATTAAGTTAATTAAACTTAATTATTTATTTACAATTTTCTATGAGAATAGAACTCGATTTTAATTCACAGTTTAATTCAAGGAAAAATTAAACTGGAATTTCTTTTTTCCATTTTTCAACATCACTATTAGATCTAGTGTCTCACCATTGTAACTATGTACTCAGATATTTCACCTAGTAAGCAGGAGTTCATTGAGCCAACACATTTTCATGCATGCATCATGAATATTGCAAGACTTTTCTTTAGATGTTTGTGGCATGTGTTTTGCTCATATGTACTAAGGAAATTAAACTACTTTATTGGATTTGGTACTTATCTTGTTGAATGTGTGTTGTATTTTCTTTAATGTTAATTGTGTCCATGTGAACTATTTCGATAGATAACTAATGAATCTTTCCTTGCTCTCATGCTCCTCTCTTAGGATAGTACTATTACTTTCCTTCTAGATACTCGCTCTTTACTTCCTTCTCATGAAAGTATCATTTTACACATTGCAATTGGTGTTTCACAATGTCAACTTACTTGCTAATTTCAAAGGTTATGTGCATACTATTTTATGTTATCCATTGCAGCTAAGGAAAACCATAGAGTTATGGTGGTCAATTCGATTCTTTGGATGGGGATCCTACTCCAAATAATGTGAGGTCTAACTCGGACTTCACATTAGGGAAACCCCTTGGTTGATGAATTTCCAGCACCATCAACAGAACATAACATGTTAGAAGAATGGAAATCCATGCTAGAGTACACTTGGGAGAGTAGGTTAATGACAACAAATATTGCATAGTTCCTTGTGCTGGAGAGGAACAAAACCCAAGAATGTAGAGTTATAATTAGGGTGATTACAACATTTGAGGCGAGAAGAGAACTATAAGTGAGTGTGCATTTTTTAAACAGGTTGAGAGTACCTATGGAATAGCTAGGGAGGCCGAAGTGAGAATGTTGAATTCATTATGCTTGAGAGATAAATGTGTGTTTTTGTAGAGTGAGGAAAGAAAGAAGAAGATGTATTGTTATCTGGGTTGTGTGAAGCAAATGTTGTTAAGGAGTAATGGGCCTCTAAAGTAGACATAAATTAAGGCACATGCCTCTAATTTAAAACATAAATTAAGGCCTATGACCATCCTTCAGCACATTAAACCTCTCTTTTTGCATTAGATAATTTATTTTTAACTTTAATATATTCATTAGGAAGGTTTATGAATAATTGAATATTTGTGCCTAATATTATTTATTTTTTTTGGAATATTATGAGAATATTGAGCAAATTATGAAGAGTTGGAGGAGGAGATAATTTAGGGACTTGTTCCCTACTACTGGAAGATCAATAATAACAAATAATTGAACAAGATATTATGGAATTATGGAACAAATTGTGGAACTCCAATGATTTAGGAAATCTAGAAATGTGTTCCACTAATCAAGGGAGCAAATCCACCAATCAAGGGAGCAGATCCACTAATCAAGGGATTTCGGTAGAGAAAGTTTCCCCCATCCATGAGGAATTATTATTAATCATTTTTTATAAGTACCAAGTCAAATTTACCTCTAGGGAATGATTTAAAAAATCTAGGAATGTGTTCCATCACATTTAATGCAAATTCCTAGCATTGGGGACTAGTTCCACTAATCAAGGGATTTTGGTGGGGAAAGCTTCCTCCATTCACGGGGAAAGATTCCTAATAATTTTGTATAAGTACCAAGTCGAATTATCCTCTAGGAAGATATTTTTCGTTAGTGTTATTTTGGAGAGAGCTTGTATTTTTGCAACTCCATTGTGTTTTCTTGTAGGGATGTAATTCTATTGATGAAAATAATGAAGATTGGTATCATGTTCAGCTTCTAAATATTATTCTCCTCCATAGGTCTCTGAGTTTCCTTGGGCTTGGCCATCCCAAGAACCTCAAAACCCTTTTGTATCATTTTATTTCCGTCTTTTCATTTCTTATTCACATGCATCTCTAGTTTTTATTTCTTTCTATTTTTGCATTTAGTATTAATGATTTTTTGTTCTAGGATTGAATTAAATGGTTGATGTAAGTTCTTTTGCAGGATCACAAGAATTATTTCATCCTTGGAAAAGTTTTGGAAGTTCATAATAATCATTGAGTTGCTTGGATTAGTCTTCTTATTCCCAAATCTAGATTGTTGGACCTCCCTTTTAGCGAAGAACAATAAATTTCTGCTATTTTTTAGAGCATGCTAATGATCTTCAATCAAATTAATTCCACTTGCATCAAATCACAAAAACATTCTAGTTCATAAAAAATTTACCCCATTGCATTTTCACTTGATTTGGTTAGGATTTGTTTAGATTTACTAGCTCAATAGTTCTCGACTAGATTTTCGACTAGTAATGTTTTTTATTTTAATTTTTGCATGGGTTAACAAAGATCTTTTTGAATGATTCCACTTGGAATAGGGACCTAATACATATTAGTTAATAAAAACAAATTTCCCATCCAATTTTGATTTGATTTTCTTTGTCATTAATCCCTCACCAATTTCATCATTTCACAAAGAAACTTCTCCAAGTTTTTTGAGCAAATCCATCCATCTCCCAACTTTGGTTTTGAGTTCTAAGTGATCCTAGGAATTTTCTCACTCCATTCCACCCATCACACACCTTTCCTAGGCATCCCATCACCTCCAACACCTCACATTTTTCTCTCGGTTGTGTCCTATAGGTTCACTGTAATTCCTACAGGATCATCCTGTAGGTTTTCCTGAAATGGCTTTTTTTAAGGCCTAATTGATGGAAAACCTCTAGGAAGACACCAAAAGCATCCAAAGGGTCTCCCACACCATCCAACCATCTCATAACCCTTCCATCCAACCTCCAACATCCTTAATTCACCTCCCACATCACTAAAGGAAATTAGTTTGCATACTTGATTTTGCATGAAAAGACAAAAAGACAAAAACCGATTTATTTCAGTCCCTTTACTTGCACATTAGTGATGTTTTATGCATCTTACTTCTATTCTTCGATAGTACCATTTGGTTCATGATAATTTAGCATTATTGCCAAGAATAGTTTCTTGGCAGATTTGACTTCAGTACATGCACTCCATTACATCATGACAGCAAAGGAAGGACACATTGTATGTCACACAAATAGTGCCAACGCCTCTTAAGTTTGTACGAACCCCGGGTTGATAATTAAAGTTGGTAGCCTTTGGAGTTGCAGCATCCTTTTTGCAATACCGAGTCTCATTACTTTTTGGCATCAATGCCAGGGAGGTGTCAAAGTATGCATTATTTTCTTCCCTTGTTGATTCATTTCTTTTTAGTTTCTACAAAAAGAAAAAAAATATTTGCATTAGGCATATTTCATTTCAAAAATAGAAAAGTTAATTTCATTATAGTTTTCATTCAATCATAAAAACAAGAAATATCCAACACCAACCCACCTCTCCATTTGATCACGTGGTGCAGTAAGAGCCACATCACCATTCACTTTTACAGGTAGAAGAAGAAGATGGAAAAGAATGTAGAAGAAATGGATGGAGATGATGACAATGAGGAAGATCCTCTCAGATTTACCATTCAATATCCTAATGTCTGTGTGCATATTAAGAACATCCCTCCATCTTTTCTTCCAAAATTTTATGGTCTAATGTTAAAGGATCTGAAAACCTTTCTCTTTGAATTTGAGATTGTTTGTAGATCTTATGGCTATTTATTAAAAACTCAAAAATTGAGATTGTTTCCAGCAACATTGAAGGATAGAGTTATTAAATGGTTCATGAGTTTAAGGACTAATTCAATAAGATCGTGGAATGATATGCAAAATATATTTATAGAAAAACATAAAGAATAAAGAATAAATATTTAGAATGAATCAAAGAGAAGATGAGAGTCTAGAGGATCTAATAGAGAGGCTCATGTATAATGTTAAGACGGGAAAACTACATCATTTAGGATCTGACACACTAAAAACCCTCTTACTTAGAGAAATTAGGGATGAGTGGATTGATCTCCTTAATATCGTAAGTAGAGGTGATGTATACCAATTATCATTTGATGAAATTTGTGAAACATGTAAACACATATCAAGAGGAAAGGCAAGAGTAATTCAATTAGCATCAAGATCGGTAAGTCAAGCTAAACTTGGAAATTTGTTCGATGACTTTAAAATAGAAACTCTTAGCAATATAACTAAACAGGTAGAAATGTTCAGAATACAAAATGAGAAAAAAGAAGATGTATGAGTTGTCCATGCAGAATCACATGATGTTAAATATTTCTCATCATTACCAAGGTTGAATGAAGTTCACCAAGAGGACAATGGAGCATGTCAATTGCCAATGCAGCAATATTATATAGCACCAAGAGGACCACGACAACCTATTCAGCCTGATATGATGCAAGAGTCATATCAACACCAAAACCAATCTTGGCAACAAGGTTGGCAACGAACTTATGGGAGCCATCCAAAATATCCTCAGTATTGTCCTCAATATCCTCCATACCGAACTCCATGTTATCCTTACCATTCACCTCCACCACAACCACAACCCCATCCACATCCATCTCAAATATACACTCCCACTCAACTACCTGTACCACCATTCCCAAACCCACACATTGAAGTAGCTCAGCCCACTTACAATGCTAAGGTACAACACTTCCAAACATCTCCTCTTGAGCTCAATGGTATTCACCATAGCTCAAGAAGAGTATTACAAAAAAAGAGATTTTCTTGATATCATTGAAGGACCACATCCAGAAGAAGAAGATTCAAATAAAAAGACTACAGAACCATGGGCTATGATTGATGAAGAGAAGACATCAAAATCAGAGATCGAGAGAACTCCCTCATGGTTACCATCAAATCCTCCATGTATTCAAGAGAACAATCAACAAAAAGAGGAAGATTTGAAGGTCATGGTAGAAGAAGACATGAAGAATGATCCAGATCAACAAAAGGACCAAGGAAATCACAACTATATTGAAATATGGTTCCAGATAGTCACTAAGTTGCAACATCACTCTCTTCCTCAACTATTCTTGATCCTTTCAAAGTCAAATCATTTGGTCTCTGAAATCTAGGTACATGTCAACACATACATTTCAAGCCTCCACATCATTTTGTATGTCATATTGATGTGCACATGGATCCATTGGAAGTATTCTTATACTTGAAAGTGATTTTGCTTTTCAAGTAGGGTAGGGTAGAAGAAAAAAAAAACAAAAACAAAATGAAAAATAAGAGAAAAAAATAAAAATCTAAAGTGAAAACCTCCTTGGAGGTGCCTCAGATTGGCTCATTGATTGAAAGCCTCCATGAAGCAGTCAATGGGTTGAAAAAAAAGAAGAAGATCCTAGGTGAAAACCTCCTTTGAGACACCTAGGTAGAACTACTAGTTGAAAACCTCATTGAGGTGGCTAGTAGGCCTAAAATAAAAATAAAAATAAAAGAATCATTGCTCCATGCATGCATGTACTCTCCAACATCTGCAAGCAAAAAGAACAAGTTGGTACCAAAAGAAAAATTGCTCAAGCCTAGTCAAAATAAGTCAAATTTTGACTTTCTCCTACTTCGCTCAAATGCTCCAACAAGGCCAAGGCCATGCCAATCCATCACCCTCATCTATTTTCACCATCCACCCATCATTCTCAAGCTTCTACCACCCATTTTCCTTGTTGTCCTAAGAAAACTATAAGATGCTCTGTTTTACTACAGGATATAAAAATACATAAATAAGAAATGTGTTTTTTCCATAACTTGAAAACCATGCATCCATTTGCCAAGTTGTTTCAAGGGGAGATGCATATGAATGATGGTAACATGCTCAAGAAATTTCAGCAAATTCCAATGCACGATTTCCAAGAAATTAGCCTCCATTACCTTCAGCCATTTTTGCATTTTCTCAATATCTGTGCATCGATTTAAAAATTTGTTTCATGGGGAGATGCATATGGATGATGGTAACCTGCCCAAGAAATTTCAACAAATTCTAGTGCACAGTTTCCAAGAAATCGACCTCCATCACCTTTAGCTAGTTTTAGTTTTTCTCGAGTTCCATGCATCCATTGACCAAAAATTTTCTATGGGGAGGTGCATAATGATGATGGAAACATGCTCAAAAAGTTGTAGCTCAATCCAATCTACCGTTTGGGAGATATGGAAAAAACAAGTCGATGTCCTGTAAACCTACAGGATACATAACAACACCTACAGGATTGGCAGTGAGCAATTTAAAGGAGATACAGAGGTCAAAGAAGCTCCTCCAGAGATTAGCAGTAGCATCAGGATCATCATCATCACCATCCAACGCCTACACATACACATCAATTCAGCAGCAACATGCATGTCTCTCCAACAACCCTTAGGTAGGTACAGGTATGCAATATTCTTGACCTATTCTCTTGAGCTTATTATAGTTAGAAATTTGTTTTCAATGCATGAGATATGAGGTTTTATAAGCTAAGGATGGGTCAAAAGTCTCAGCCACCTTCAACTAGTTTATTCATCTCACTCTTTCACTCATGCAATGTTGAAAAGTAAAATTATGAAGGGTGATGATTTCAAGGAATCAGGACAACAATTAAAAGAAGAAATTTTTGCAAAGGCCAAGGTCACCACAACACTCCAAGCCCTCCATCCACTTCATATTCACTATCTGTTCATCATTCATCCATCCCATTTCATTCTTGAAAAAAAAACAAAGAGAGCATCCTCTCCATTTTCATAAAATTTCCATTTGCAGGTCGGCAAGGAGGATGGTCAAGAGCAAAGGAGGATCACAAAGAGACCCCTCTCACTCACATTTTTATTTTACCACTCATTACCATTCATTCCTCCACCATTTATGTCATTTTTTCCACTCCTTTACTTCAGTTTACAAAGGGACTGTGTTTTCTACAAGATGATCCTGTAGGAATTACAGTGACCTAGAAATCCTGCAGGATGCAGTCCTAAAGAAAATAAATGACTTGCTATGCCAATAAGGGTATTGAAGACATTGATAAACAAAAAAATATTCAAGAACTCATCTTGAATTAGGGAAAGAAAGCAATCTAATGGTCTTAAGAAACAATGATTTTTCTTTGAACAAATATGTTTTTTGGCTTGTCCTTGTAGAGCTTACAGCCAAGATTCTTAATGCACGAGAGGGAGGCCACTAGGGCCATGGATGAGGCACACTGAGATCACTAAGTTGCTCAGAGGATGAGCAACACTTTCAGTAGGGAGTATGATGGGCCTCTAAATTAGACATAAATTAAGGCCAATGCCTCTACTTTAAAACATAAATTAAGGCATATGACCATCCTTCAGCACATTAAACCTCTCTTTTTGCATTAGATAATTGAATAATTGAATACTTGTGCCTAATATTATTTATTTTTTGTGGAATATTATGAGAATATTGGGCAGATTATGAAGAGTTGGAGGAGGAGATAATTTAGGGAATTTTTCCCTACTACTGAAGGATCAATAACAAATGATAATTCAACAATATATTATGTAATTATGGCACAAATTGTGGAACTCCAATGATTGAGAAAATCTAAGAATGTGTTCCACTAATCAAGGGAGTAGATCGACCAATCAAGGGAGAAGATCCACTAATCAAGGAATTTCGGTGGGGAAAGCTTCCTCCATCCATGGGGAATGGTTATTAATCATTTTGTATAAGTACCAAGTTGAATTTACCTCTAGGGAATAATTGAAAAAATCTAGGAATGTGTTCCCTGCCATTTAATGAAAATTCCTAGTATTGGGGACTAGATCCACTAATCAAGGGATTTTAGTGGGGAAATCTTCCTCCATTCATGGGGAATGATTCCTAATCATTTTGTATAAGTACCAAGTTGAATTTTCCTCTAGGGAGATATTTTTCATTAGTGTTATTGTGGAAAAAGCTTATATTTTTACAGCTCCATTGTATTTTCTTGCAGTGATGTAATTCTATTAATGAAAATAATGAAGATTGGTGTCATGTTCAGTGTCTAAATATTTTTCTCCTCAATAGGTCTCTAAGTTTCCTTGGGCTTGGCCATCCCATGAACCTCAGAGCCCTTTTGTATCATTTTTTTCCTTCTTTTCATTGCTTATTCACATGCATCTCTAGTTTTAATTTCTTTCTATTTATGCATTTAGTATTAATGACTTCTTATTGTAGGATTGAATTAAATGGTTGGTGTAAGTTCTTTTTCAGGATAACAATCATTATTTCATACTTGGAAAAACTATGGAGGTTCATAATAATCATTGAGTTGCTTGGATTAGTCTTCTTATTCCCAAATCTATATTGTTGGACCTCCTTTTTAGCGAAGAACAGTAAATTTCTGCTAATTTTTAGAGAATTCTAACAAGCTTCAATCGAATTAATTCAACTTGCATCAGATCACAAAAAAAATATAGTTCATAACAAAAATTACCTCATTTCATTTTCACTTGATTTGGTTAGGCATTTTTTAGATTTACTAGCTCACTAGTTCTCGAATTTCTATATTTTCGACTAGTAATGCTTCTTATTTGTCTTGCATGGGTTAACAGAGATATTTTTGAATGATTCCACTTGGAATATCGACCTAATTCATCCTAGTTAATAATAAAATTTGTCCCATCCAATTTGGATTTGATTTGCTTGGTCATTAAACCCTCACCAATTTCATCATTTCACAAGGAAACTTCTCCAAGCTTTTTGAGTAAATCCATCCATCTGCCAACTTTGGTTTTGAGTTCTGAGTGATCCTAGGAATTTTATCACTCCATTCCACCCATCACACACCTTTCCTAGGCCTCCCATCACCTCCAACACCTCACATTTTTCTTTCGGCTGTATCCTAGAGGTTCACTGTAACTCCTACAGGATCATCCTGTAGGTTTCCCTGAAATGGCCTGTTTTAAGGCCAAATTGATGGAAAACCTCTAGGAAGACACCAAAAGCCTCCCAAGGGTCTCCCACACCATCAAATCATCTCCTAACCCTTCCATCCAACCTCCAACATCCTTAATTCACCTGCCACATCACCAAAGGAAATTAGTTTGCATACTTGATTTTGCATGAAAAGACAAAAAGACAAAAACAGATTTATTTCAGTCCCTTTACTTGCACATTAGTGATGTTTTATTCTTCTTACTTCCATGCTTATAAAGTATCATTTGGTTCATGATAATTTGGAATTATTACAAATCATAGTTTCTTGGTAGTAAATTAGGAAATGGTGGTGATTTAGCATTAAACTTATGTCTCTTTCCTTGTACTTTCTTTCTTGCAATAGGTTAAGATTCCATTTCGAACATTTCATTTTCTGCAATTAGTTTAGGATTTGAATTTAGTACATGCACTCCATTACATCATGGCAACAAAGGAAGGAAACATTGTATGCTGCACATATCGTGCCGACACCTCTTAAGTTTGTACGAACCCTGGGTTGATAATTAAAGTCGGTAGCCTTAGGAGTTGCAGCATTCATGTTGCAATATCGAGGCTCATCAAGAGAATAGGGATCTAGTGCATGAAGGACAGAGGGCCAAAAATTGGTTATGAGCAGAGAATAAAATCAGGTAGATTCAGTCCCAGTTTAGAGTACCAAGTTGATGAATGAAAATTTGAGACAAGGAAAAGTGAGTGTCATTACAAAGAGAAAATATTTTCTTATTGAGTGTGGGTTGGAGCCTACAAAACAAGGCATTGGAGCTTCCATCGTAGTGGATATCTGAAGAGATCTTGGATATTTTTTCCTCTTGCAAGTTGGCGCTTGCATAAATCCATGAAATTGCAAGTTGGGGCTTGCAACAAATCTATGAATTTGGTGTTTCAGTTGGTGCTTCATGGTAAGATGATTAGGTGTCTTCAAAATAAATGAGTTGGTGCTTCCTACTAGTGGGCGCTATAAAACAATCTAAGGGAGGTGGTGCTTCCTTTGAGTGCGTGCTCACAAATATTGATGTAAACAAAGTAGGAGCCCATATTTTACATCATAATATAAACAAGGCTTTGGTGGCTTCTCTCGAAATGGTTTCCACGTCAAACCTCGATGTCTTATGTGTATGTTTCTTATGGTGTATGTGTTCATGTGTTGATTTGTATTACTAGTATATGATATGATGATTGTCGCTCACATGAATAAATGCCAAACTTGAATGAAAAATTATAAACCAGCATAAGATTTTAAATTATCCTTAAAATGTTGGTTGCAGTCAGCAGGATTTGAATAACACAATGACTCTAAAATTCTAGTAAGTTGAATCTTCATTTTGTAGGTAAGTCCTCATCTCTCATGTTTTCCTAAATTAATTACTAACTAGATGAAATAATATTTTTTTGTGTTGATTATTAATGACGTTAATTTATGTAAATAATTTGCATGTTTTAATTTCGATCCATTACAAGAGGTGAAAAAGAAATGAAAAAGATGTTGATGGAAAAAACAAGGAGCATGCTCAGTGGTTCTAGGTTAGGATATGAATTCTGGGTAGAGGTGGTATATATAACATGTTACTTGGTAAATATATCACCTTCATTAGTTTTGGATGATAAGACTTTACATAAGTTATGGACTAGTATGAAACATCTCTCACACATCTCAAGGTATTTTTCTATGATGCATATGTATATGTTCCAAAGGAAAACAAAACTATGTTGGAAGGAAAATTTGAAAGGTGCATATGTATTGGTTATAAATATGGTTTAAAAGGTTACAATATTTAGAACCGAGAAACAAAGAAGGTTGTGTGTGGTCAAGGGTGGTATTTAGAGAAGTGAAAGATGTCATCAAAAAGGAAGTCATACCAAGAGAGAAAGAACTAGAGAAGATAAATTTTGAACTAAAGGATGACGATTCAAACTCTACAGAAGAACATGAATTAGAGGAAGAAGAACCACATACTCTAGTTTTGAGATTGGTTCAAAAAAAATGTAGCTTGAAAGGTATACTCTACTTGATTTTTGTTCATTTCTGTTTGTTTATTACTTATGATTATCCTAGAACTATTAGGAAGGAAGTGGATTCATAGGATGGAAACTATGGAAAAGGGCCATGATTTAAGAAATGGAAGATTTTGACAAGAGTGAAGCTTGGGATCCAGTGGATTTGTTGGCCAGATGAAAACCCATTGGAAACGATGGGCATTTAATGAGAAGTTGAATGCAAAAGGAAAAGTGGAGAAACAAAAATATTGGTTAGTAGAAAAAGGTTATTCCTAGGTGGATGGAATTGACTTTGGTGATATTTTTTCTCTTGTTGAAAATTTAGTTTTTATTATATTTCTTTTCTCTATTGTTACTACTTTTGATTTTGTGGTAGAACAGATGGATGTGAAGGAAACATTCCTAAACATAGATATAGAAGAAGATATCTACATGAAGAAACTAGAAGCCTTTGTAATGAAGGGTAAGATAGATTTGGTATGTAGGATGAAAATTTCCTTGTATGGGTTGAAGCAATAACTAAGGATGTTTTACCAAAACGAGGGATACATATATATAAGGACGTGGATTGAAAAGGATAAAAGAAGATCATTATGTGTATTTTAAATTAGTTGGTGATCGTGTTATTAATATGGTATTATATGTGGATGAAATGTTATGGATTGGAAATGATAGAAAATTCATCTAGGAAATGAAAACCCAATTTTCCTCTAAATTTGACATGAAGGATCTGAGTGTTGCAAATTTTATCTTGGGAATGGAAATTAAAAGAGATAGGGAAATAGGAAACTATGGCTAAGTTATAGGAAGTATGTTAAGACAATATTGTAGAGGTTTTATATGAAGGGAAAATAATCAGTGAAGGTCCAAATTCATGTATGTGTAAAGTAATCTGCAAATCAATGTCCCAAAGCATAGGAAGAGGAAGATATCATGTCCCATGTTCCATATCCTAGTGTGGTTGGAATTTTGATGTATCCAGTGGCATATGGGAGTATTGAGAAAGTATAGGCCAAAATCAAGGAAGAATCATTGGACATCAGTGAAGAGGATTTTCAAGTATTTGTGTCGCACTATTAGATATGGATTGTGCTATCAAGGAAGACTAGGATTGGATAGACTGTTAGATATTTACGGCATTGTTGATGCAGACTTGGTGAGAGATATGGATAAAGTAATATCTAAGTGGGTATGTGTTGAACCTATTTGGAGGAGTAATTAGCTATATGAGCAAGAGACATTCTGTAATGACACTTTCAAATACACAAGTTGAATACATGGCAACCACTCATGCTAGAAAGGAAGCACTCTAGTTGCAAAAATTGTGTTTAGGTATGGGATTGGTACAAAATTCTATAGGGGTAGATTGTGATAGAAAAACTGCAATTTTCTTGGCGAAGAACCCTTATTATCATTTGAAAACAAAGCATATTGATGGTAAGTATCACTTTGTGAGGGATATGAATATTGAAGACAAGGCGTAAAGGTGGACACTTCGAAGAATGTTGTGGATGCAATAACAAAGTTTTTGGGCACTAAAAATTTCTCTTGGTGTAGAGAAACAATGGGTATCATTGCCTTGAATTACTGACTATGTACTCCTATAGCCCCTTGTATGCAAAGAAAACAACACGAGGGAGAATGTCGGGTATGTATAATATTCTTTGCATAAATTATATGCACCACGAACATTAGGGTGGTCACGGGGGTTTTCTAGTCCCCCCTAGTTGGGGGGAATGTAGAGGGTAGGAGCACCTTGCATGGGGTTCAGGGTAGCGCCGTAGAAAAAAATAAGTTGTTTTTTGTGTCCATTTTATGGTGGTTTTCAACCATTGGTTTTGCTAAAAACTATTTTGTGGCATGTGGTGTTTCTTCCATGATTTTGTAGTTTTGGTTAAGTAAATATGAATGGATTAGAAATTCATTTATGATTTGGGATATATATTGTATTGTAATACTATACAGAAAATATAATGAAAAGAGGGTTGTTTGATTTCTCAGTTTTGGGTTTCCGCGATAAATATCTATGTAAATCTGTGAGTTTATCATTATATATTTTCTTTTTTATTAAGAATATATTTACAATGATTATCTATACAAGGTCAAAACGTATTATTTTGTGGGTAGTTTCACTCTTATTGAGGGACATTAGAAGGGAAGAAGCCTATCAAGGTTGTGTTGGAGAACATTCCAAGCTTCAACTCTTTGGAATTTCGTCTAATATGAACCTAAAAATATTCAAAGGGTATTCTGTAAGAATGGAAAAAATCACAAGAATTGTAAACCTTATTCAAGAATATGTTCTCACTCACTTCAACCAGAATAATTGAACTACAAAAATATTAAAATAAAAGTAGGTGGAATTTTTTGCGTTTGGGGAGTGGGAAAGTGAACATGCAACTCTCTATCTAAAAGAGGCCCAAATGATTTCATTACTTATTTATTAGGATACATCCATCACTCTATTAAATATAGTATATGGCACATCCTTTTCTTCAATGTCTTCGATGGTAATCATGAACCATTAATATTTAGTGATTTGATCTATAGTCCTTAAAAAAATCGAAAGCTAAAGTTTTCCTAAAATATTAGTAAACTTACAAATAATCTTATTTAATTAACAACATTATGACAATTATCATACATAGTAAGATGAATTAGTTAAACAATATATTATGATAATAGGATATTATCATCTTAAAGTTATGCTACTCGATAAAATAAAATATTCCTTCCTCTATATTTCCAAAACTTTTAATATGTAAGGACATCCTTAAAATACTCAAATATTGGTTGTATCAATGAACCATATTTAATGGTGAATGAGTTAATAAGATTTTATCTAGAATTTAGTAAAATAAAATCTATAGAGATAAAAAAGAAAGGATATAAGTAGCATGTCCATAATTATCCAAAACAAGAATGTATTAAAACATATAATTATCAAATTTGAGTTCCCATGTGTGTCACTATTGGCTTGATGGGGCCTGACCTAGGTTCAGAGTTAATTAGCCGAACAAATCCCTGTATTACTAGCCCTTTCGGCAACAGACCACGGAACGCGGAATGAGCTCTCAACCGAAGCAGTATGGGGGGATACTAGAACCAATTTTCCGCACCCTTGAGATGTCTGAGGGGTCGGTTTAGTCCAACTGTGAATACCTTTGTGTAGGTCACTTTGCGCACTTTCTTGACCTGTGAGGCCTTCACGCTCTGTTATACTTGCCTTCGTGCATCCCTAATTAGGGGCTGAGATGATTTTGCGCTGCTAAGACAATGATCTGCGCTCTTTTCCTAAGTTACACTGCAGATCTTACTTATCTTCTTATAACTGTTAGTTAACTTCACGTAAACAGATGCTTATCTTATATTCACTTATTCAACACATTCATATAAGTTCGAGCAGCAAATAAATAGTAAACGTGCAATTCATACCCAATATACTTCAAAGCATAAAACAGGTAAAAGACACATAGAATGATAAGAAACTTCTCTTTATTATTTTCTCCAATGGTTACAGACTCGACTCACCCTTCGCACTCAGCTGGAGGGGTCTGCACACTCATCTGTGGACGACTAGGCCTTTGTGCACTCAGCTATAGAGCCTTCTCCTACTCTACGACCCAAGACACAACTTTACACTTCAACCAAGACTCAATGCTTCATCTTCTCTTAGATTTTTCGATCTAATTAGCTCCCTCTACAACTTAAAGCCTCTCTCTATTTATACAATCCCATGGCCTGTGGACCATGGGTAGAACTCTCAAGCCGACATTGCATTACGAAAGTAAGGGCAGAGAACCCTGTGACTCAATTACGACTTCATGCTTCGCACCCATACTCCGCGGAGTATTTACATCGAACGTAGTCAAAACTTGGGCTTTAAGCCCCAAAACTTGCCTTGGGGGATCTCGCACCCAACTGGCCCCCAACACAAACATTTTGACTCGTCCTCGAGTCATTCTGTCAATGCGAAGATCTTCACGCAAAGACCTGCCAACACTACTCGGACTGTTGCGAGGTCAAAAATGCACTGAGCAGTTGCTTGTTGTATCTCCTGGATGCACTATTTAGAGACTGCGATATCTGAACTGCTTCCTTGTATGTGCTCATGCATCCCCTGCATCTGCTCGAGCTTGCCTTCAATTGATGTTGTGATAATGAAGGCTTCATCAATCCATGGTTGAACGTGCACCTTCAACACTGCTTCTTTGTGCCACGCTGCGTCTACCTACTCCTTAAGTGCCTTGGCATGTTGCATCCGTGTGAGCCTCTGTGTAAGGGCCACCGTCTGCGCGGTCCCTTTTATGTCATCATATTGTTGTTGCAACTCATGCGCCTCTGTCTCCAAGCACTATATGTTCGGGTCCTCCTACAGAGTGGTGAGAATTTCGAACGATTCTTCCAACATTTTGGTGCAGTCCCTCATTGCATTGTTAATCTCTTCTATGCCCGTGGTGATGGTGTTGGTGCACTATTCCCTTACCTCTGGAGGAGTTGAAGGCTACACCTTCAACTGCAGCTCTGCTATTTGAAGGTTTAGGTCCAACTGAACCTTGGCCATCTCTTCCTATGCCTTGCACCGCGTGCACTCCTACTATTAACCACTGGATGCACGCCTCTACTGGTGCCTCTGCTGGGATGGCCAACTTAGGGACCATTTGGCAGGCTTCTTCAAGTACCTACACGATTTTCCTATTTTGTGACATGACGTTGCCGCGCTGCAAGCTCAACTTCTCCATGTTGATCCTTCGTTTGCTCAATACCTACAACGCATGACCCTCCCTAGCCCGCAGTTCTGCAGTCACTCCATCTTGCAGGACAAAGAGTGTCTCTCGAGGGAGTGTAGCCATGTTGATCCCTACTCCCTTCAACGCACTGACCATAGGCCTGTCAGCCTCTTTTTCTATAACCAGTGCCCGCAACACTATTGTGTTGGTCATGCGGGTGCGCAACATTTCTTCAGCCACGGTCGTTCCTACTGCGAGGATAGTCGAGAGAGTACTAGACTCAGGAGTGTGCACCTGCAACTCCTGAATCTGTGCTCGAAGGGCCCCCAACACAATCTTATTCTCCTCTGTCAACCACTAGAGGGCCTCCATGGTGACGTCATGCACCATCTCCCCTATATCATCAGATCTCCCCCAGTGAGGGTGATCAGGTCAAAAGAAGTCTTAGATGTTTTCAACTTCTTTCGCTGCCCCACTTGCTCTCTCAGGCACTGGTGCTTTAACTGTGTTGATGATGTTTGTAGGTCCACACCACCCTCCTCTGTCTCTATCTCCATTTCTTGTTCCTGCTAAGGCAAAGGTGACTTCTGGCCCTTGTGCTTCTTCTCTGCTACCTTTTGTGCTTCTACTGCGGCCTTCACAGCGTCTCACGCCTCCTGTGCCTTTGCTGCTGCGGCCTTTTTTCATCTCTTCTTTTCAAACTGCACTACCTGTAGTTTTTCCTCCTCCTTCTTTTTCTGTGTAGTAGACTTTCCTACTTCCACCGCGGAGATGGCTGGAGTGCACCACTCCGGCGACCACGCCTCAAGTACGTCGAAGATAAAATCATCTGTGGCCATGTATGGTAGTTCATTCAACTTCTTTGCGAGGTCCTTGCGCACCCTGATGTAGACATGCTGGAAGTCCACCTTAAACTACGTGAAGCTTTGTAAGCTGTTATAGACAGTGGGTGATAACCACGGCTTGCGATTAATCCCCATCCTGATGTTCATCTCCATGAACACCTAGAATGTTTTACTGTCTCAAATCTTGCGTGCGTCTTTAGTGGCCCACAGCAAAGCGTACTTCACGGCCTACAGGGGATCCCTCGCAATTGTGGGGAACTAGATGTCCTTAGGAAATCCCCAGCCACCAGCACTATGGACAGCAGAAGCCATGCATAGTGGAAGGTTTTCCCTTGTTATTGTGCCTCGTAGCAATTCTCCAAGAACTCCTCGCACAAGTATTCAAATCAGTTAAACTGGACCCCCTCTGTGCACTTCTCGGAAGTGAAACCACTAGTGTGGGCACCTCATCTGTGCATCACTTACGCATGACCTTACTCGCTAGTATCTGAGTCGTGACTTTGACTGCCTTGTCATTGATACTAGAGATCACGTAGCCCCTCTTTTTCTTCTCCAACTTATATTTCTTTTCATGGCCTCCGCGATGGCAAAATCACTGCTTTTACGCTCTGAAATGTTTGTTACATCTCCCCCTTTACATGGGAGTCAGGTAATTCTATGGATTAGGTGGTCTGTGATGGGGACGGGCTCTTCCAACCACAAACACCCATCATGCACCAGGCAGAGTAGATACTTAATGATGAAGATAGTCACTGGGGCATGATGATAATGTGGCACCCAAACCAGGTTCAACAACCCTATCTTTTCAAAGCGGCGCACCCACTTGCGCGACTCCAACTCTACGACTCCCGTTGTGGTGTTTTTCTTTGGCTTCATGAGTTGCGCGGTCGCCAAGTGAGATAATTTCTCGTGGTTAGTGATATCCCAATCTTTGAACTTCAAAATCGGCACCCGTCCCAGGTGTGCTCCTTCGAAAATGATATCACGAGGTAGCAGTGGAGTCTGTAGAGAGCTTTTACTCTCATCGATATCCTTGGGCATCTTTTCCTTCCCCTTTCGCAGAGGAACATATGTGGGCGGCCTGGTTAGAGGGTCTGAACCCTCAGTTTGTTTCTCCATGTCTTTGTCCTCGTCCCCTTCTATCAGGATGTCCTCAAGGCCTTCCTCCTCCTCATTGATTTCCAAATTAACCACTTTCCACTTTTATTCCATTGTTAACTTAGTTCGCAGCGGGTTTCGAGGGGACAAGCACACCAAAATCATGGGCAACTTATCTTTCTTGGCTCTCGGTGTGCGCAGTGATTTGGGGATTTCCACAACTATCTTGACGCTCTCAGGGGAATCTTCTACTATCATGGCCTGCACAACCTCTTTGTCAGTCATTTCTCCAATTTCCCTAGCTTCTTTAGATGCTGCCATTTTGTTTGTCTATAAATTTCTCAACTGCTCTACCAGGTGCTCAAACAACACTCTCAAAAGGTTAAACAGGTCTCGTTTCATAATACTCTAGGTGAACAATAGCTCAATTCTCAAATGACCAAGTGTTGTTTGTTGGGCAACCCTTTGTAATTTATAGCACCTTTTTAATTCAAATTCAACCATTCCCTGCAAATTCAGTCCATTAATGCTCCCTTGGTGGTAGATTTTCCCAAATCTTGCCCATAAATGTCGCCTTAAATGCCTGTCACCCACTCCATTTGGTCTCAAACCAAGCATCACATTGTGAATAGTGACTATAATGGTCACTTTCCAGCCTACCCACGTGGCAGCACAACTATCCCTGTGTTGTCGTGGACCCTGTGACGCTTCACTTCTGCGTGCAATCCTGACATCGCGCAGCTCTTGGACAAAGTAATTTATAGTTACATGCCTCCTTTCAACTGCCTGGAGTGCCAAGACTATGCTTCCAATGGCTAGTCAAGTGGTCGTGCCACCTGTATATTCAGGGAGGAACTCAACGCAATGGGGACCATGACTTCCTAAGGGGGGAGGAATGATCTAGGTGGATGTTGGTGGCCACCCACCTATCCCATTTGGACCCCCACAACTGTCTCTTTTAGTTTTTCAATTTCCTAAATTGTAGCACAGTTTACTATTATTCGTAGTTTTTTGGGTCCTAAACTTCTGGAGTCGTTTTGAGGCCCTAAACGATGTTTTTTAGGGAAATCTAGGGGCAACATGCATCCATGGACCGATGTTTCCCTTCCCAAAGTGGCATTGCTTGGATAGATCTTTCTAACGAGCTATTGTATGTGTCAAACAGATATCGTATGCCAAAGTTACGACCCCGGGAAATTAATGTACCAATTTACCCAAACGGGGCCCACAATTTGGTGTTCCATCTTCTAGGGTTAGGTTTTGGGATTTTAAGGTTTTTTCCATTGTTTCTCAACAACAAATAGGGCTTCGAGCCTCATTGTAACACAGTTCAGAGGCATGTAGCTGCCACATCTCTTCTCAGAGATAAGCTACCATCGCCCTAGCTGGCGTATTTCCATTACTGTTTGTAAGCATATTTCAGTATTTTACATTAATGAAATGAAGTAATATTTCCACTACATCTTTGTGTTTATGGTTATCTCTGTAATTTGTTGCATTCTTGTTTAAATCCAGATCAAATATTCACTCATTTAGGTGAACTATTATAGCTCAAAAACCCACCCTCGGGGTCCAATAAAAGGGGACAATACTTACAAAGTTAGTATATCAAGAAGTTATTTGTGGAATGCTCCAAAACAAAGGAATTAGAGGCTTCAACACTCCCTTATTTTCTTGTCTAAGTAACACTAGGACTAATAATTCCTGGTACACAAAAATATCGTCACCATGATTATTTGCAGTCAATATGGGTCTATCATCACTTGTATTGTCCTCCTAAGCAAGTCTCAGACCTCAGCTCTTCATGTCAAGCTTTGAAAATGAGAGAAAGACATTGAAAATCAACAAAGCTCTGGTTCCGCACTTTCTCTCACTGTTTCCTACAATCTCGCACCTCCTGTTCACAAAAACTGCGGACCTGCCCGCTCTGTCCCTAAAGGAGTGGGTGTGGACCCCTGTGAAAGTCAAAAAGGCGCAATTTTATTCTAAAAAACTCACTTTGGGTTAATTCTAGATGATTATAGAAGGAATTTTGACATGGATTGGTCGCTCTTAGGTGGTTCATGCATCCCAAAAGAGAAGGAGCTAATCCCTTGATGAGAGGAGTTATCCCTTTGAAGGAGGGCTTTATCCCTTTGAAGGAGGACCTAGTAACTTCCCTCCATTGCACTATAAATTAAGGCATTGGGATGGTTGCTAGGGAGGTTAGAAGCTGAACATTTTTGAGGGTAAATGCTGGTGGAATTGAGACTTCCTAGTTAAGCTTGAGAGGAGAGATCACATACCTTTTTGGCTTCATTGGGAAGAGAGTGAAACTTTTCAAAGTAGAGGAGACTTCTTGTTGGACCCTAGGAGGAGCTTGTACAACATCAAGGCACAAGTTGTAAAGTTCTTCTTTGATTTGAATTAATACAATCAGAGTCATTTTTCTCAACAAATTGTTTTATGTCATTTGTTTCATGAATTCCTTGATCATCATGATAAGTATGCTTTATGATATTGGCTTTTCAGGTGCTATTTAATTTGTTTGCTTGTTTGTGTTTGTAGATTCGCAACAAGGGAGCTCATTTGGATCAAAGGAGCGAGGCTTCCACAAACTTGCATTGGACCCAAGGTAGGCCTAAACACTTGTTTGCCTTTGTTTATAAATGCATATTTAGAGAAAGATAGTTTTTGATTGGCTTGCTTGTCACTAGATATCATTAGATTCTAGGAAGGTCTATCTTGTCCGCAAGATCGACTCATTCCGTGTGACAAAATGGCGACTCTGCTGGGGACTTGATTTTTTCCTTGTTTTTACTTTGACCTGAGAAACTCTGTTTTGGTTTCTGTTTTTGGCTTGTTGTGTGTGGAATTGGGTAGATTTACTAGATCTAGGATTATTTTTTGTTTTTTCATAACTTTGGGAGAGGACCGCACCCTCGGCTTGGGACACAGTGCGGACCTATCCGCACTTTTGCTTTTAGCACAGAGTGGTACCACACCTGTGTTAACTGTGGGCCTGCGGACCTTGTCAAAATTTTGGAAAACCTATGATTTCCTCTGTTAGTCAGCTTAGTTTTTGTTTAGATGTTATTATCCCCTGCCCAGACCTGCATATAACTTGTGAGAAACTTTTCTTAGGTTAATTCCATTGGTGTTAGGGTTTTAGGTGAAATTCCTAGAAGTTTTGATTGTTGGGTTTGGTTTCCATTTTGGTCTTGTAGTAGCTCTGAGCTTAGAAGCTGTAGAAACCTCAGATCACCTTGGTTTTTGCTAGCCTCCTTATGAGTCTGACCATTTGCAAAATCTACCTTTGTTGAGGAATCCACCTTCTGTTTTCTCTTTACGAAACTTCGAAAAATCTTGTGTTAAAAGTTTGGATTTCATTTTTATAAAAGAAAACAAAAATTGGTTGTTTTTTGACTGATTTGTGATTCTGGACAAATTAGTCCTTAGTTTGCTTGTAGCCAAGTAAAACATCCTTGAAAAAGACATCTTGTAAGCTTTGACTTCAAATAGGTTTTTATAGTTTATAGATCTCAAGATTAGTCATTTCCATAGTTTTGAGTGTTTTATAAAAAATAAAAAAATCTCTTCTGGAAAAAGTTTGTTTTTGTAGTGTTTGAGTGTTTTGAAAGAAAAGGGAAATTTTTGTGAAAATAACTAGTTGTCTCGTTTTGAGTGTATTGGAAAAGACAAAAAGCTCTTCTTTTAATTTGTTTGTTAAGAAATATTTGTGTTTACAAGTATTTGCATTCTCAAACTCTTTCCTAGCTAGAAGTTCATTGAAGGGAAAAGATTGCTTAATCATCTTAAGTGCATTTTTTTAGTGATTTCGAGTCAAGTCTTCACATCACGAGTTTCATCTCCGCACCTCTTGACTTAAACAAAAACCAATAAAAATAACGCTTAAAGTAAAATCTATCTAGTAATATTTTTATTTCTATGGCTCTGATACACCAACATAGCTTAGGCCAGTGTCTTGGAGTAGGGAGTTATTAACTCTCCAAGACGGTAAAACAAACAAGTAGTTGTATCTTGTTGTAGATGAGAAATCCAATTGTTGCATTTATGCTCTGGGAAAGCTCCTCTTAAAGGAGAAGCACGAGATCGTGTCCGAACCAGTGTGGGAATCAATCCTTCCTCATTGGGAACGATGCCAGATATTCACGTATTAAAAATGGTAAACCTCGGATTAACCATTGTCAAGGAACCTGGGGTCACTTGTTGGTAAACCTTGGATTATGTCAAGGAGCCTTCATGGGGATTAAGCTTGTTACTCTGCCCTTGCGTGTGTATCGGATCGTAGACTATTACCCCAGGTATATTTGTTTCCATTGGTAACCTTAGTGACCATATTCTATAGGATTCTTCCTAAGGTGACAGTGGTGGGAAGATCCCACTGTACCTGGAGCAGATGTCGGCTAGACTCAATTGGATTTTCTGGGGGGTTCTCTTCACTCGAGACGGTTTAGTGGAGGAACTTGTGTCAATCTATTCATTAAGCAGGTTGCTGGGGTAACTGTTCCAACCGCCATTTTTGTATTGAACTCTGCGAAGTTGGGCTTCATCACCAACTAGTGTTTTCAATACGAAAAGTTATTGTTTGTGTGTGGTTTGATCTCCTAGATTCTTTAGGCGTGTGATTCAAACTTGTTTGGTTCTTTAGAGGCTTTGGGTGGTTCTCATTGAGATTTTACTTTGTTTGCGTGTGAAGTAGTTAAAATTTTTTAATCATGGCTGAATTACTGAGGAAGTGCCGTAGACTTCGGGGCCAACCTTGTTGTTGGGAAAAGTATCCAATACGGAATGACCCTATCCCACTCTAAGGGTGATAGTACCTCAGCAACAACTGAATACAAAGCTATTCAAGATTACTTCTTTATGAGATGAGAGAGAGAAGAGAAAAGGGATCCACTAACCGTTATCTTCCGCTAATGGTTGATCCAATCTTCCCTCTTGCTGCTTGCTCCTAGCTCCTTGCTCTTTCATCGGCCCAGCTACACAAGGATCCTGTAAAAGCACAAAGAAAGGAAACTACAAGAAGCATACATCCATAACTGATTCAAGGATTAGAATAAATCAAATATACAAGCATCAATTCACCATAGAGACACATGCATATAGAAGAACCTCAAATACTTTATTAATGGAAGAAGCAAAGTTCTGAGAGCGTTACAACCATCATAGGCCCAATCCAGCAACACCTCCCAGCAGAAAGAAATCTCCTCTTCACCTCCTTCAAAGAAATCACCCAATGGTTCTATACACAAACCAACAGCACTTCCTTACTTGCACAAAATTCCAGCCTCCCTAGACCTCATGAGAGAGCTCTATATATAGGAGATTTGGAGAAAGGATGAGTCAGCTTGAGACTGACATGAAGCTGACTAGTGTCCTCTCCCACTTTAGTTAAACTTCAGTTCTTGAGTCCACTTGGAGATTCTTGCTTCCACTTGGAGATCAAGACCCTCTTACTCATCACAAGGCGAATTCCTTGACCCAAGTGTCAGTTTGGAAGCTTCCTGGGCAATTGACACCTTGCAGAATGACTGTGCCACTTGGCCAATCTCGCCCAGTGCAGGTAGCCTTCATTAGATTTGACATTCAGCGCAGGTACAGAGTGGAACAGTTGACATTCAGCGCAGATGCTCAGTGGAGCAGTTGACATGATCCAGAAACAGCTTGTTTTTGAGTGTTTTCAGGTGGAGAACTGATTTTCAGTGCTGTGGTTTGCTGACCTTGTTCCTCTAGGGGTAGGAACAACATGTTTAGGGACTTTGGATCCCTCAGATTATTGACATTTCATGCTTCATGCTGTAAGGCACAAAAATGTCTATAACAGTTGCCCCCTAAAGTATGAGGTCGTTTATCAGGTGAAATGCTTTATCAGGAGGATCCGAAGTTCATTCAATCGCTGAGAGGTGCCCTGTAATAAAATACAATACAATACATTATTTTTCATTCTGCTTTCATGATCTATCTGAGGCGGGCATTCCCATGCTCAGCTTTATAAATTCATTTTGGTACATAGAACAGACGATCATCTGATGGTAGACTGATAATTCTCTGCTGAAATTATCATCCTTTGAGTAGGATGATCATCTGTTGCAATGATGTACATAACAAATGTCTTTATATCCTGAATATATATATCACAGCCCGGATGGATGAAACTAGATCCGGGGTCTTCAAACTCGTTCAATCTTCACTCTAAGTACAAGTCGATCCATGTGAGAATTGCGCTGAAGTCGAACATGGAAAGACATCGCTTGATTACCGGTCAATAATGTAAACCGTTAACAAGCGCGAGAGAAATCACCAATAATGACAATGACCCTCAAGGTACTGCAGTACAATTCACGTGGTGTGAATAAAGGACTTGGCGTTGAACACCACGCAAAATCTTCTGGTCGAAGGTCATTGATGTATACCTATCGCCGGAAGTGAGAAACTTGCCATTGAGGCATGCAAGCTTCAAAGTACTGGGGGGTTTGTTCCTAGATCAACTTCTTAGATAATGAGCTGAAGTCGACAAGAAGCGATCCGTCAAAGGAGGGCCTTAATGAATCCCACATCAGTGACACGGAACGGAGCTAATGATTTTAGTGGAGGTGAAAACAATCTGTGAAATATGATTCAGGGTGGCGATCATGGGTGGATGAAGGATAATGTATGGCAGTGGATGGGACACGGTTGACTCTTTCTGAACACATCTCTTGAACATATAACGACACTGATGTGATGGATCGGTAGCATTACCCCAAATGTGGATGGTTTGGCGAGGACCATGGTGATGAGACCGGTGAATGAAACAACCCAACCCGATGTGATACGGAGGACAAAGTGTCATGTTCAAGAGCGACTTGCTACCATTAAAGCTTTGAGGTTCTCCCAATTTTTCCCCAGTCATTTCTGACCAGTACCTCTTTATTTTTGTCAAGCTTGAGGAGGATAACATATGCTTGTTCTATAACCTGCCCTTCGAGCAAGCCCATCGCTATGTTTTAACGAGCTTAGCGATAGGGAAACTCGTTCTCGTCTAAAGACAAGTTTGTCACTATTTAATCATTTTAACGAGTCTAACGACAAGGAAAACTCGGTCCTTTTCAATTTTAGAGAGTCTGAAAAGGTACAGAAAGTTAACTCCAAAATTCCTTTTTCGTCATCTAATCCCTTAAGTCCGAAAAAGTATAAAACAATATAGAAGGGATGAGTTTTCGATTACTTTAACGAGCCGAATAAAACAAGCGCTCGACCTTTTTGTGTAATAATCCCTCGGGTCCAAAAAGATTAAAATCTAGAGGAGGGATAGCTCTTCCGGTCACTTTAACGAGATGGAAGGCCAAAACTCGGCAAACTTTTCATATTTTATGATTCAGGAGAAAAGAGCTCAAAGAAGACTCGTCTTTTGAGGAACGAGTGATAAACAGGGATAGCAGCAGATTCCAGGTACAGGTTGGAATTTTCCAATCACGGCAGTGTCACAAGGATGGCTAAGTGAAATCACTCTTCGCAGCTGTTCCTCAAAATGGGTAAACAATCATATGGAGGTGAACGATTGGCCAAATGAAATGGAGGTGGCGAGTGCAAACACGACCAAGGCTTTTATGGCTAATAAATTTATGATCACAATGGTTATTTACCGAGATGGGTTCATTTTTTAATGAGCTTGAATGCGCCAAAACACTGCTCAAAGCTTATGTTTATTTTTTAACGAGCATGAACTATGACGCTAAAACTGCTCGGATCTCGCTTTTCTATTTTTTAACGAGCATAAATTTCGCGGTAAAACTGCTCGATATACCAGTCATAAGATAAGAAATGTCTCCTGTGAGATAGCTATTTTTTATGGAGCTTTATCTCACGAAGCTATGCTCCTCATTTCGCAAATTTTGACCTTTGCCCCACATCCTTTCTTTATGCAAGTTCGGAAACGACTAATCCAAAAAACAGATAAATAACCGCTCTTTGCTTGCACTCCAAAAGGTTCGCATGCCCCCAGGTATAAAATACAATTTCAAGGCTGCCCCTACTTATCCTTCAAAACATATGTTTTGAAGGATAAGTAGGGGCAGCCTCCAAAGAAAGAGATTCCTTTGCTGCAACAAATTGTAACCATCTTTGAGTAACCTAATGATAGACATCGCCGAAGAAAGAGTTTCATTTGTGGCAGCAAATAAAACCATTCTTTGGGTAACCAGAAAGAGGCAAGCCTCACCAATTTGTTGTTGGGAAAAGTATCCAATACGGAATGACCCTATCCCACTCTAAGGGTGATAGTACCTCAGCAACAACTGAATACAAAGCTATTCAAGATTACTTCTTTATGAGATGAGAGAGAGAAGAGAAAAGGGATCCACTAACCGTTATCTTCCGCTAATGGTTGATCCAATCTTCCCTCTTGCTGCTTGCTCCTAGCTCCTTGCTCTTTCACCGGCCCAGCTACACAAGGATCCTGTAAAAGCACAAAGAAAGGAAACTACAAGAAGCATACATCCATAACTGATTCAAGGATTAGAATAAATCAAATATACAAGCATCAATTCACCATAGAGACACATGCATATAGAAGAACCTCAAATACTTTATTAATGGAAGAAGCAAAGTTCTGAGAGCGTTACAACCATCATAGGCCCAATCCAGCAACACCTCCCAGCAGAAAGAAATCTCCTCTTCACCTCCTTCAAGCAATCACCCAATGGTTCTATACACAAACCAACAGCACTTCCTTACTTGCACAAAATTCCAGCCTCCCTAGACCTCATGAGAGAGCTCTATATATAGGAGATTTGGAGAAAGGATGAGTCAGCTTGAGACTGACATGAAGCTGACTAGTGTCCTCTCCCACTTTAGTTAAACTTCAGTTCTTGAGTCCACTTGGAGATTCTTGCTTCCACTTGGAGATCAAGACCCTCTTACTCATCACAAGGCGAATTCCTTGACCCAAGTGTCAGTTTGGAAGCTTCCTGGGAAATTGACACCTTGCAGAATGACTGTGCCACTTGGCCAATCTCACCCAGCGCAGGTAGCCTTAATTAGATTTGACATTCAGCGCAGGTACAGAGTGGAGCAATTGACATTCAGCGCAGATGCTCAGTGGAGCAGTTGACATGATCCAGAAACAGCTTGTTTTTTAGTGTTTTCAGGTGGAGAACTGATTTTCAGTGCTGTGGTTTGCTGACCTTGTTCCTCTAGGGGTAGGAACAACATGTTTAGGGACTTTGGATCCCTCAGATTATTGACATTTCATGCTTCATGCTGTAAGGCACAAAAATGTCTATAACAAACCTCCTGAGTTTTCACCGAGCCAGCCTGAAGGGTTAAGAGCCCTCGTAACTCCTAGAGACAATAGAGTTGGGTCACCTAAAGAAAGAGAGTCTTCTTTGGTGGTACATCCTGATTTTCAAGCTTTAGTAGCATACTATAATCCACAATCAGTGTCTGTTTCCGAAATTACTGGTAGCTTTTCATCTACTAGTGATATAGGTGAGGAACCTGAAATATCCAAGTCTGAAAGTGAATTTGCTGCTACTCCAACATCGGGGTTTACCTCTCCAACTTCTAGTGGTCCTGGTTCACCCAGGGTAGAAAGAATAATTACCCAAAATCTTCCTTCTGGACTTATAGCTATCGAAGAACTTGCTACTCTGGAAGAAGAAGTAGGCATCCCTATCCCTGAAAATCAACTTGTTATTGAACTTAGGGAGCATGAATCAATTTTTTACAGTCCACCTAGGAGCAGTGCTTGGTATCTTTCATTGACTAATTTTTTGGAAAACCCAGGGCTAAGTGTTTCACCACCTCGTATTCCTTATCACCCAACACCTAGAGGTTACTATCCTCCGTTAAATATGTCAAGATAGTCGTCCATGTTTACTCAATTGCCAGAATCCTTTTTGTACGACGGTCCTTCTGTTCCCTCTAGGTATCAGTGACCTTTTGGTACTTTTTCGGGAGCATCTCCTCAACCCATTGAACAAGGGTTATTAACTGGAAACAATGGTACTAAGCCGTTGAGTGTAGAAGATATTCTCATGATGTCAGGTACTATTCCTAATCCTCAACCTCAAAGTGGCCAGTTACCGCCTGGGGGGCAGCCTCAAAATCTTCAATTATCGCCTGTGGGGCAACCTCAAGGTACCCAATTTGTGCCTGGGGGGCAACCTCAAGGACAGTACATACCTACGGGACAATACATTCCTCAAGGTCAACCCCAGACTCAATATGTACCTCAAGGTCAACCCCAGTATCAATATGTACCTCAAGGTCAACCCCAGTATCAGTACGTGCCTCAAGGGTATCAACCCCAAGGTCAGTACTCGAACCAAGGTTTCCAACCACCCTCCGGTCAATCATATGTTCAAGGAACGGGAAATGTACCTTTGAATTATCAGCCCTACCCTCAACCCGGTTATGTTCCTCAATATTCTCAACCTGTTATGGGTCCATACCCCGAAATGAACTTAGTGTAGGGATCCATCGCAAACTCAACAGGTCTTGCAACCGAATGTACAGTTGTCATCTCAAACTGGATAACCCTTAGTTTCTGTTTCACCCCAGCAACCTGTCCAGTCTACTATTCAAAGTTCTGTACCTTCGGTAGTTTCTCAACCTGGGCCTAGTACGGCTCGTACTCCACCTCAAATGGTTGCTGCAACATCTGTTCAATCTACCCCACCTACTTCTGGAGTATCGATAGCTTTGATTTCTACTATTCCTGTATCTACTCCTCAGACATCTTTACCTCAGTCTGGATCCACAATTCAAACTTCGGTTCAGATGCCTGTAGGACAACCTAGTTCAAGTACGGTTGTCACAAGTCAACCACAATTTACTTATCAATCGTATCAAGGACAGTACCAATTCGGTCCTGCTGTGCAGCAGCCAGTCTATCAGTATCAACCGTACCCTGGGTATACATATCAACAACCTCAACAACCCCAGTACGGTCCGGTTAATCCTGGTTTTCCGGGAGGATACCATATCCCAAATGCAATTCCTATTCCTAGTTATCCTGGATATCCTCCTCCTGGGGCTGGTCTCATGACCCAGAGTTTTAGGGACCCTAATCGTCAGTTACCGTTTATCTCAACTTTGGACTTGCCTGACTTGTCGTGCCTAACGAACAATCCCATTAACTATCTTCCGCTTTGGCCGCCAATGCCGAATAAGTTTCCTAGTGATATTCCTAAGTTTGAAGGCAAATTAGGAGAGGACCCGTTGAACCATGTGATGACTTATCACCTCTGGTGTGCGTCTAACTCCATTTTAGATGATTCAATCCATCTAAGGCTTTTCCAATGCACTCTAATTGGTCTTGCAGCCAAGTGGTACATTGAGTTACCGTGAGCCACTTTTTATAACTTTAGTCAGTTAGCTACCTCATTTTCAACTCATTTTCAGTTGCCAGTCAGATATGAAAATGGCACGGAATTACTAACTTCATTAAAGCAGTTGACGTCCACTTACATTTTAGATCACATTCATGAATGGAGACGTCGACGGCATTTAGTGAAGGTTTTTATTCCGGATCAGATCTTAGCTGAAGGGTTTGTAAAATCTTTATTGCCAAAGATCTCTGAGGATGTAGCTAAGGCCGGAGTCGTTACTGAGGAGAAAGTAATTGCTCAAGCACAGTACCTTGACTTGGTTTATACTCAGTTAGGTACGTTACACGAGAAAATCCCCGATCTTCCTAAGCAAAATCAAATCACTGCAGCTCCTTCAGGGTCTCATGCCGCTGATGGTATGATTAGTACGGTTAACACCAAAAGTAAGAAGAAGTCTTCCAAGAATTCTTCTCCTATCATAACCTTGCCAGATTCCGTGACAGGAGATTCTTCCGCAGAGATTTCCGCCGATATTCATGTTGTAGAGTCATCTACAGCCAAATCAAAATACGGTGGTTAGAAGAAATGGAAGAAGAAAAATAAAACAGACAAAAATTCAAAAGAGAAACCAGAAAAAGCGGAATCAAATGATGAGAAACGAAAACCTCGTTATCCTTGTCTCATTTGTGACGAAGAAAATTTTACAAGAGACTGCCCTCATCATGCAGAGGTTGCGAAGATTGTCAATGGTTCCCAAATGCCTGTTGTTTTGAAGGATCCTTTTCCAAGTCAAGACAGTAAGATGATAGGTTCTTCCTCAAATGCCAATGAAGAACCCATACTGATGATGTCCCATGTTAGGATTGCGACTCGATCGCATGATTATGGTAGTAAAAGTCTTGTTGATGGTAAAGAAACAAAATCTTCTCATTCTAACCCATCAACCTCAGCTCCCGGTTCCGATCCACTACAGATCGAGAAACCTAATCCAGACTTAGTAATCAAACTGCCCGCCAAGGGTATACTTCGAAAGTCAGCTTTCAATCCACATGCGAGAGCAGCTCAGAACTATAACATTGTTGAGGATTTAGTTGTTTCACCTTCAGCAATGTCGGCTTTGGAAGTGCTGCAATCATGTCCAGCACAGCATAAATTACTTTTGTTGGCTATAGGAGCTATTGACGTTCAGGACTCGAACCTAATAATTTTTGATCTAGAAAATAGTACACCACGCTTACCTCATCAAATGGCTTTCCAGATCCCAGTGATAGTAAAAAACAGGCCTATTCATAGGACTGTGATTGATGAGGGAGCCTCAACGTGTATTATGTCGATACAGTGTTGGAGATCGCTTGGTTCTCCTTCACTAAATCAATCCCTGAAGATTCTAAAGGCCTTTGATGGCCGTGGGTTTTATCCTTTTGGCATTCTACAGGATTTACCTATAGGGGTTGAAGGAAAAACAGTTAATCTAGATGTGGAGGTGGTTGATGCCCCTCTAGATTACAACCTTCTCTTGGGTCGTAGTTGGTCTTACGCTATGACAGTTGTCGTTTCATCGGTCTTTCGGGTTATAAAGTTTCCTCATAATGGAAAGATCATAACAATAGACTAGCTGGCTTACTTTTCATCCGACCTAGCCTCTTATGAAAGCATTCAGCATGTCGGTAAAACGACTATCCCGTATAAGGATGTTGGAGTAGGACTAGTTAAAGATGTCGGTTTACTGGGAACTTTTCCTTTTCCTCCGATCAACGCATCTTCTTCTTTTGCAATCATTCATATGATTTCGTCAGACACCATTGTTTATGATGATCCTTGGATCGTACCCTCTGAATCTGAGATAGACTCATTTGGTGATGTTATTCCTGTGAGTCCATATGAAATTGTGTATCAGGCCGTGTAGTCGTTTTTCGATCCATCTTCAACCAAAATTGACTTAATGAATGTGGTCCATGAGGAATCACTTTTCACATCAAACTCGGATTCAACAACGTTTTCCGAACTTGTTCACTCTGATGAGAAAATTCGTGAAATCCTATGTGTAGATGATTTACCATGGGAAGATCTCCATCACAGATCTTCGTTCTTACCCGAGAATGATTGTTTTGAAAATGATTTTTCATTAATTTTTACGACTGAATATGTCAAGGAACCTTAGAATCCAATGAAAAATGCCGATTCAGAGTTAAATTTGGGAATCATTTCTCGAACTATTCCTATTGACATTTCGGTTAAGCCTGGAATTGTTGAAAACATTCATATAGGTGCCTCATGTACAAAAGATGAAATTCAAATATATAAGGCCCTATTTCAATAATTTCGTGACGTGTTTGCCCGGTCATATGAGAAAATGCCAGGAATTGACCCCGCAATTGTTGTTCATGAAATCAAGACTTACCCGGACGCTAAACCCGTCCGACAACATTTGCATCAAATTCACCCAAGAAAAGCTGCTGCTATTAAAGCAGAAGTTGAAAAATTACTCAAAGCAGGTTTCATTTATCCGATTCCGTTAACGGATTGGGTATCGAATATTGTTCCGGTTAACAAAAAGCAGGGGACAATAAGAATATGTATCGATTATAGGGACATTAATCGAGCCTGTCCAAAGGACAATTACCCAACTCCCTATATCGATCAAATCATTGATGATTGTGCCGGCAGCGAAATATTCTCCTTCATGGATGGTTTTTCTGGATACAATCAAATCAATATTCTACTTGCCGATCAACCAAAAACGGCTTTCATTTTTCCATGGGGGACATTTGCTTATTGCAAATTACCTTTTGGGCTCAAGAATGCTGGGGCAACTTTTCAAAGGGCCATGTCTTATGCGTTTCATGACATCAAGCACATTGTGCAACCCTATCTCGATGATTTTCCTGCTCATTCATTACATCGAGCTGATCATCTCATCCATTTATGAGCAATCTTTATGAGGTGTAGGCATTATCGAATTAGGTTGAATCCACATAAGTGTGTTTTCTGTATAGAAACAGGTCGATTGCTGGGGTTTGTTGTTTCAAAAGCCGGCATTCGCGTCGATCCCTCAAAGGTTGAAGCTATTGTCAAATTGCCTCCTCCTTCGAGTCTTCGCCAACTCCAAAGTTTGCAAGGGAAAGCAAACTTTTTACGACGATTCATTCCTAACTACGCCGAGGTTACAAAGGGTTTTACCTGGTCTTTGAAACAGAATACTCCATTCTATTGGGATGAGATAGCTCAGAAATCTTTTGATACACTAAAACACGCGTTGACCCATGCACCGTTATTGCATCCTCCCAACTACAACCAGGACTACTTCTTGTATCTCGCCGCCTCTCATTCCACCATTGGAATGGTCTTAGTTCAGGAAGATGAATTTGGTACTGAACATGTGATATATTACCTTAGTCGAACTTTAAATCCAACTGAGCTAAAATACTCACATGTGGAGAAATTGGCATTGGCAGCTGTTCAAGCTATCCAACGTTTTCGTCACTACATTTTACTACGTAAAACTACAGTAATTTCTGATTGCAACCCTATGATCTACATTTTGACCAAGAAATTGCTAGGGAGCAAGTACTCCAAATGGATTGTGATCCTGCAGGAGTTCGACTTGGAATTTGAAAAATCTAACTCTAAGAAATCTTTAGTTTTTGCGGAGTTAATGTGTGAATTCCCGCGTGCTGACACGGAAACTGTGGCAGAGGAGCCCATTGCGGACGAATCCTTGTTTCTAATCAGCACTTTAGATCCGTGGTATGGGGATATCATCGTTTATCTCCAAACCCAATCCTTTCGACCAGAAATTTCAAGGTCAGAACGTCGAAAAATACGATTCCAGTCCCAACAATTCAGAATTATTGGAGATACTCTTTATCGCCGTGGGGCGGACTCTGTTTTTCAATGTTGTTTAACTCATGAGGAAGCTGAAAGGGTTCTAAATGACTGTCACTCTGGAGCGTGTGGCGGTCATATGTCTGGGTATGCCACAGCCCAAAAAATATTGGGCACTGGCTACTTCTGGCCATCTTTGTTTAAAGATTGTATTAACGCGGTCCGAAAATGCCACAACTGCCAAATTTTTTATCGAAAGATGCGTGCTCCACCTGCTCCTCTCCACCCTATAATTGTCGTTGGCCATTTTTCCAAATGGGGTATCGATTTTATTACATGTAACCCTCACTTGACCGGGGGGCATGCGTATATCATCCTTGCGGTAGATTATTTTACCAAGTGGGCCGAGGCGATGCCTACATTTGAGGCAGACGACAAAACAACTGCAATTTTCATGTTCAATCATATAATTGCTAGGTTTGGTGTTCCACAAGCGATTATCACTGATCATGGGCGTCATTTTCGAAACGTTATGATGACCGAACTTACATGCCAGCTTAGCTTGCGTCACGATAGTTCAACTCCTTATTATCCACAAGCTAATGGTCTGGTTGAATCCATCAACAAAGTTTTAGTCATCATGATCCGACGAATCATTGGGATTCATCAGTCGAATTGGCATAACATGCTATTTTCAGCACTTTGGGCGTATCGAACCTCCGTAAAAACGTCAACAGGGTTCACTCCTTTCCAACTAGTTTATGGTCTGGAAGCTGTGTTACCCATTGAATGCGAAATCCCATCATTGCAAATGGCCATCGAGTTACTTCCAGCCACTTCCGAAGAGGAAAAATGTTTGTTATACTTGGATCAATTAGATGAGAATCGACGTGATGCTGCATTGGTGATCGAAACTCACGCAAAACGTATTAAAGCTCAGTATGATCGAAATGTGACCCCTCAAAATTTTTCGGAAGGAGATCTAGTCTTATTGTACGATCAAGCTAATGATAAATTAGGCGCTGGAAAATTCGTTCCTATGTGGCATGGTCCCTATGTTGTCAACCGAAAGCTAACAAAAGGGGCCTATGAGTTGGTAGACTTTGACGGGGACTCTTTAAGTAAACCCAGAAATGGTCTTTACCTGAAGAGGTATTATGCTTAAAGAATGGGTATGGAGATTTTTAGTTAGGATAGTTTTCTTTCTAGCTGGTTTGTTTTAGTTTAAAAAGTGTGCTTAGCTTAGAGAGTGTTTTTCGTCATTATTCCTGCTTATCTTGGTTTTACTCTTGATATTGCAGATGTCGATGCCTCTCCAAACATACATTGGTTTCGCTGATGGTGCTTGTCATAATACACGGAACATTTCTTCCGCAGCTTGGGTTATCTATTCACCCTCTGACGAGTTGGTATCTATGCATGGGGTAAGCCTCGGTCAAACAATGAACAACATTGTCGAGTATAGTGCAGTGATTGAGTAATTATCTGAATTTACTTCATTTTGGATTCGGAGTTTGATAGTGAGGTTAGATTATGAACTCGTTGTATTACAGCTTAATAGAGTGCATGCCATTAGAAATCCAGTGTTATTGAGATTATTTTTGAGAGTGCGTCTCTTGGAACGTGAATTTGATTATATTGAATATCAGCATATTCCAAGATCTTTAAATACATTCGCAGATGCAATTGCTTCTCGAATGTTAAGTAGACATTTGCAATAATCATACATGTAAATTTAAAAGCATTCCATAACATGATTTACAATATAAGCCGGCGATAGTGATATATATAGGAGTGTGTCAAAATATACATCGTCCTCGATCATAGGTTGAAAAACACCTTATGATCGGAAATGATAAGTACAAAAAGCAAAAATGTCATATGTGTCTACAATAGGCGATCATCCTATCACTGGCGTGTTGAAAAGTGTGCAACAAGAAATGCTTGTTGAGAGTGCAACAAGATGATGGAGCTTAGTGAAAAGAGTCGCCTTCACTAAGTGGGCCCGCAGGCTATTTTTGGCGCAAGTCTATTTTTAGACTATGTCTATTTTTAGACATATGGATCATGTCTATGGATGATTGATCAAGTTGGGAAAAATAGATGGACTTCTATTTTTGATGAAAGTGTGAGTGATCACAGTGTGAGTGATTACATTGTGAGTGATCACAGTGTGAGTGATCAAAGTCAAAAATAGAAAAGTCAAATATTATTATCTCACAATAATATTTGGACTATAAACTTAATCTTATTCTCTTGGAGCACTTCAGTTTGAGCTACGGAAGTGGCACATGCAGCTGTCAGAAGGAAATACGCTTTTCTCATGAGTCAGTTGAGTTGGTGCATGCATGACTTCAGTTAGAACTCAAGTGAGTTGAGTTTAGTGGACTGGAGGTACAGTTGATGGAGTTGTGTTCAGTTTAGCTTTGTTAAACTGGTTGTATTTAGTCTAACTGATCAATAGACTAAAGATGAGTTGGGTGAATTAGTTATTAATTAATTCACAAGTTATTAACTCATAATGCAACTATAGAATACATCAGTTAACTCAGTTGCATGTCAGTGCATGTTCAGTTCAGCAGGGACAGGTGTTAGAGGATCAGATTGCTATCAGTTGTGACTATAGCTGTGCATGATGATTTGCACAATCAAAGGATTGAGTATGCCAATGAGTTTGCTCACGTATCTTCATGATATTATAGCTGTTGCTCACGTCCAACATAGTGTGGGTGACTATTTTGCAGTGTAAAATCGAGTTTGGGAAGCAATTCTCATCAGTTCTCGAGCAGGTTTGAGCAGTGGAGGCAGACAAGCAGCGGGAGAGATTTGGAGATCAAATCTGAGCTGTATTGTGTGTAACAGGTGGAGATACTTGTGAGAAGTATTATGCTTTGTATTGTTACATGATTCAATCAATATAATATACAGATAGTGTGGGGTTTTTAGCGAGATGCTTTCCCCGGGATACATACTGTGTTTATGAGTTTGATTGATGCTTCTATGTGTGCCTGTGGATGTTTCTGCTTCTGTAAATTGATGATCAACGTAGAGGAGATTATGTATTATACATGTTCCGCTTAAATTGTATGATCAGGATAATCTCTGTTGAATATGTGTTAAATTATTCAAAATTTCTACATGGTATCAGAGCTAGATGATTTGTAGAAAAAATTTCTACATGGTATCAGAGCAGCTTGATTTGTAGAAGAGATTTTTACAGGATATCAAGCGAGGATTGATCATCAGATCTACTATTCAGGAAGTGTTTACATTCTATTTCTCTAGGCAGAGCCTGTAATCGGGCCAGGTAGCCTCTGGATTCATCCTTCCTTTGGAAGGTGAAATATCCGGTGAAAGCCCATACAGTCAATCTCTGTACGAGAAATATTTGTTCTCCCGAATTCTAGATCGGAAGCAGTTGAGTTTTGTGCTGGTGGAATTCGAATTTAATTCCAAAGCAAGAGATAAAACTCAGAAACATTCAGTTCGAGAATGGAGATAGTATGCCCCAGTATCTCACGAGGTTCACTCAGTGTCGAGATGAGCTGGGAAGTGTGGGGGTTACTGTTGATGATGAGGATGGTGAGTCTAGGACACCTTGACCTTCCTAAGAGTTGGCATAGCTACCAGGACTCGGTGAATGGAAGGGAGAAACTGCCAAATTGGGAACGACTATGGTCGGATTTGATGCAGGAGGAGATTAGACGGTGCACCAGAGACAGTTCTTCATCTATGCATGATGAGGAGAACTGTGCCTTAGCGAGTAAGGCGAAGAAGGGGAAGGAGAAGGTTTCTCTTTTCGAATCTTGTTCTTCCAGTGATGGGAAGAAAGTTGACAAGTCGAAGGTGCGATGCTTTCGTTGTCATGAGATTGGTTCATGGGTCAAGAACCTGTATGCTCTTGAGGTTCAAGATGCATGCAAAGCCTTGAGCAGCAAGGCAACTGATGGAGACTTGGTGGTTGAGAGGGAGCGTATATTACCTCTCAACATGCAGAGCCAGAAGAAGTCTCAGACGATTGTGGAGGAGCCACGATTGGTGCAACAGCTTCAGGAGATTGTGGAGGAGCCACAACAGGGGAAGCTGAGAGGAGATCGAGTAGAGACATCTACTCATCCAGAGACCTCCAGTAGGGGGAAACTTCAAGCCAGGTGGGCTGAGGGATCGCATGCATCCATACCTCCAGGTAGGAGGTGGGGTGATGTGGATTGATCATCCCAAGGAGGAGGGGCAATATCCTTGAGGTACCCAACCTCTTGGATGAGACCTTGCTACGGGAGCCCCGATGTGTAGTAGCAGGAACTGACTGATTGGGTAGAGACAGATGCGGATGGAGCGGCAGAGAGAGCGACAGTGCAGGGAATCCCAGGACAGCGCATAGCTAGCAGGCTGTAGCAATGCGAGAGGCACAAGTGTTTTGCACAGTGCTAGGTGGCACAGAGAGGTGTGCAATGGTGCGAGATGCATGGAGATGTTGCAGTAGCGCAGATGTCAGAAAGGGAGCACTTGTCAGCAGCAGGTAGAGCTTCAGCATCAGAGGATGTTTCTATCCCAACAGGGAGGTCAGTTGGGAGGTGCAGTGCGGATGCAATGCTGGGAGATAGAACCAGCAGCAGCACGGATGCAGTCAGAGATCAAAGTGACAGAGGCTAGAGCAGTCAGATACTGAAGAGCACAGAGATGCAGAGTTTTAGTTGACAGAGGCAATAGCAGTCAGAGACTTTGATGACAGAGCAAGTGGACCGGCCAGATGTGTTGCATGGAGAACATTCCAGAGTTACAGGATCGGGTTTGAGAGGAAGCCTTTCTTGTTGAGAGGGAGTGTTGAAAAGTGTGCAACAAGAAATGCTTGTTGAGAGTGCAACAAGATGATGGAGCTTAGTGAAAAGAGTCGCCTTCACTAAGTGGGCCCGCAGGCTATTTTTGGCGCAAGTCTATTTTTAGACTATGTCTATTTTTAGACATATGGATCATGTCTATGGATGATTGATCAAGTTGGGAAAAATAGATGGACTTCTATTTTTGATGAAAGTGTGAGTGATCACAGTGTGAGTGATTACATTGTGAGTGATCACAGTGTGAGTGATCAAAGTCAAAAATAGAAAAGTCAAATATTATTATCTCACAATAATATTTGGACTATAAACTTAATCTTATTCTCTTGGAGCACTTCAGTTTGAGCTACGGAAGTGGCACATGCAGCTGTCAGAAGGAAATACGCTTTTCTCATGAGTCAGTTGAGTTGGTGCATGCATGACTTCAGTTAGAACTCAAGTGAGTTGAGTTTAGTGGACTGGAGGTACAGTTGATGGAGTTGTGTTCAGTTTAGCTTTGTTAAACTGGTTGTATTTAGTCTAACTGATCAATAGACTAAAGATGAGTTGGGTGAATTAGTTATTAATTAATTCACAAGTTATTAACTCATAATGCAACTATAGAATACATCAGTTAACTCAGTTGCATGTCAGTGCATGTTCAGTTCAGCAGGGACAGGTGTTAGAGGATCAGATTGCTATCAGTTGTGACTATAGCTGTGCATGATGATTTGCACAATCAAAGGATTGAGTATGCCAATGAGTTTGCTCACGTATCTTCATGATATTATAGCTGTTGCTCACGTCCAACATAGTGTGGGTGACTATTTTGCAGTGTAAAATCGAGTTTGGGAAGCAATTCTCATCAGTTCTCGAGCAGGTTTGAGCAGTGGAGGCAGACAAGCAGCGGGAGAGATTTGGAGATCAAATCTGAGCTGTATTGTGTGTAACAAGTGGAGATACTTGTGAGAAGTATTATGCTTTGTATTGTTACATGATTCAATCAATATAATATACAGATAGTGTGGGGTTTTTAGCGAGATGCTTTCCCCGGGATACATACTGTGTTTATGAGTTTGATTGATGCTTCTATGTGTGCCTGTGGATGTTTCTGCTTCTGTAAATTGATGATCAACGTAGAGGAGATTATGTATTATACATGTTCCGCTTAAATTGTATGATCAGGATAATCTCTGTTGAATATGTGTTAAATTATTCAAAATTTCTACATGGTGATGATCTCGATAAGAAACCATTGTACGGGCCACCTTACAAAGGAACCTCCTAAAAGGTCCTGGGACCCCAATCACATAGCGTTATAGTCGATGAGGAATGTCATCTATGCCGGTCTCTAGAATGTCCCTTGTCAAGTGCTCTAGATGACTCTCCAACTCAGCCAAGGTCTCTGCTGATTCGTCCTATGGGGCTGGCGCCGCTGTAGCTAGTTGTTTCATCTCGTAAGGCCAGAGAGCGGCTGGTCGCTGTGGACCCACATCTGCATTGAAACTTTTACTATCAGTTTTGGGACGACATAAAAACAAAAAAAAATTAAATAGGAAAATGTTGAAAATGATTTTACCTAAGTCATCCCATTTCTCTCCTGGTGGAAGAGCCATGTCTGGGTCACCGCGAAAATCTACCCCAGCATAAGGGAAGTCCTGAATAGCAAAAACCTAGTTTTCCAACCAATGGAAATACTTAGGTTTGAATCAAACAACCTCTGTCGCCTCATCAAGATGACTGGCCATAACTGCAACCCATCGCATCAGTTTGGGCTCTCGAGGAAGCCCAACTCCAACAGTAAGGTGCTATGGGACCAACATTGGGACCCTCTCCAGACCAAATCTCACAACCAAAGCCCCATAACTGAAGGTCTTCAGTTGTCTGTTCTTGGCTCTGGTCAGTTGGCCTTTTACATTAGCCAACACAGCGTCGCACCAGTTGAAGATGGTGCCTCGAAAGCAGTCAATTGCCATCCACATCTGGGATCCGGTGGCAATATGTAGTGCGACACTCTCGCAAAGTCTGGTAATAGTAAACGCGATCACCATGAGTTCAGGATGGGACATGGTTTTAATGTCTATCCCTTTGTCTCTAGCCTGGTTGTTGCAGAACTCTAGCCAGAGGCTATCGACAGACTGGCCACCTGGCCTAGTCCCGAATAGAGTCAAGTCTTCGCCTCTCTTAGGCAAACCAGTCAAAAAGTATATGTCTGCTGGCTCAATTTCGAGCTGGTGGCCACCAATGAAGAAGCACTGGTCCTGTATGCTCCACCTGTCTACCAGCCACTGCAAGAAGTCCACCTGGGCCCTCATGCCAGGTATGGCCCAGAATTTGTACAAGCCGCATGCCTTCAATGCATCGATTGAAGGTTGGTGATTTAACGCGGCAATATCTACGTCCTCAAGTTCCCATTCTCGCCAGTCAAGCATGATGTACACTCTACATCCAGCAAAAAGGAAAATTAGAATGCAAGAAATTAAATTGTTTGGGTCAATTTTGAGAAATTTTGGGTTAAAAACCCTTGTTGTTGGGACCGCACCCTCACTATTAGAGACAGTGCGTGGGTCCACACCTTTCCTTCATGGAAGGTGCGGACCCTGACTTTTTCCCCATTGAGAAAAAGTCGGGGTCCGCGGGCTGCCAGTGTTATGCCTACGGGCCCCCGTGCGTGGGTTTCTAGCCTAAAAACCCTGTAAAAAATGAAATAAGACCCTAAAACACAAATTGAAATGGTTGAAATTGAAGAGTAGGATGATGTGGATTACCTAGAGAAGATGGCGTTCGATTCTGACGGATGGATTTCCGGCAATCTTCACGGGAAGTTTCTGAACAAAAGCACTATTTTCTCACCCAAATCTCAAACGGTAAAAATGAATTGACAAAAGCCCTTTTTATAATTTTTTTGAATAAATGAATTGTAAATTTGTTTATGTTTCACTTTAGAAAGGTAACTTTTGCAGCATTTTTATCCATCTCAAACAGGTATGAGTAATGTTTGCAATTTTTGTTCAGGATAACGGATTGTTCAGGTGAAATCGATCATTTTCGACGGAAAAACATTTAGAGTCACCTTTAAGCTCTTTTCTGACTCCTAAAACATGAAAATATCGCCGAGTTTTTCTTTTTAAACTTGTTAAAACGGAACTAAAAAGACAGTCCACTTACAACTCTTTTCTGACCGTAAAAACATGAAAAGATTGCCGGATTTTTGTCATTTCAAATTCGATATTGGTTATAAAACGACGTGTCGTTGATCGCTTTTTTACTTTTTCGGATCAGGGGCACTAATTATGAAAAGTACTCCTTGGTCGTAAAGATCAAGCGGTTCTCTCAAGTATTATTTTATACTTTTTCGGGCTTGGGAGACACAAATTTACGAAAAAGGTCAACCTTGGAGTCTTCTTAAGTTTTTCAGACTCTCTAAAATTGAAAAACGCCGAGTTTCTCCTATACTAGACTCGTTAAAATTTAATAGTAAAGGACCTGTTCAATTACAAACGGGAACGAACCACTCCTTCTTAGGGTTCGAATTTAAACTAAGTTGGACTCATCTGAAGGATGAGCTTATAATCAAGAAAATGTTATCCTCCTCAAGCTTGTCAAAAATAAAGAGGTACTTGCCAGAAATGGTGGGCGAAAAGAGAGAAAAATGAGCATGTTTGTCATACTTTGTAACCACTCTTGAACACGACACTTTTATTCACCTGGGTTGGGAAATCCTTTGCCTAACAGTTGATCAAACCACATTTGAAAGTCTTCAGCCAGTTTCTAGGTATTAACTTTGGGTCAATTGTCACCAAACCATCTGCTATGTCGTTATGTGTTCAAGAGGTCACTACCAATAAAGCCATTCATCTGCAAAATATTTGTCATCCATCTTGACCATACCTGAGTCAATCCTTGCAACTAAATTTATTAAACTTGATTTATGATTTCATGTTGTGGGATTGCCTGCGACGGATCGCTTTCTATCGGCTTCAGCTCATTATCTAGAAAGATGATCTAGAAATCGTCAGTACCTTGGGATCTGCATGCCTCAATGGCAAGTTTCTCGCCTTTGATGACAGGTTGCATCATTGACCTTCGATCAAAGGATTCTGTGACATGTTCGACATCAGCACATCTATTCACATCTCATGGATTGTACTGGGTACTTTGAGAGCCATTGACATCACTTGTGGTTTCTCTCACACTTGTTAATAGTTTACATCATTGACTAGTAATCAAGTGGTTTCTACCATGTTCGACTTCAACACATTCATTTGCATGGATAGAATCGTACTGTTTCGGGAAGTAGAAATGAAGACCCTGGATCTAGTTTCCGCAATCCAGGCTGCGAGGAATTTTGTATTCATTATATTGTGGACTATTCATAAATAGGTGGCTGCATCCATATTGTGTCTACATGAGTCTATACTTGTGATGTATTACAAGATCGTTCCTATATCAGAGCATTAGTTAGTTTTCTAAGTCAGTTTTGATCTGAGGATGGGAATGCCTACTTCAGCGATGATATGATCTCATATATATATTTTGCATTGAATGTCTTTTACAGGTTCCGACTGGGCTCTCCACAAGATGATCCTCGAAATGATAAAGTACTTCACTCTTCCTAAATGATAAATGAAATCCTCATATACTACAGACTTCGCACTTTAGGGGGCAATATGTTACACAAAAATATCATCACCATGATTATTTGCAGTCAGTATGGGTCTATCATCACTTGTACTGTCCTCCTAAGCAAGTCTCAGACCTCAGCTCTTCAAGTCAAGCTTTGAAAATGAGAGAAAGACATTGAAAATCAACAAAGCTCTGGTTCCGCACTTTCTCTCACTATTGCCTGCGGTCCCACACCTCTTATTCACCAAAACTGCGGACCTGCCCGCTTTGTCCCTAAAGGAGTGGGTGCGGACCCCTGTGAAAGTCAAAAAGGCACAAGTTTATTCTAAAAAACTCACTTTGGGTTAATTCTAGATGATTCTAGAAGGAATTTTAACGTGGATTGGTCGCTCTTAGGTGGTTCATGCATCCCAAAAGAGAAGGAGCTAATCCCTTGATGAGAGGAGCTATCCCTTTGAAGGAGGGCTTTATCCCTTTGAAGGAGGACCTAGTAACTTCCCTCCATTGCACTATAAATTAAGGCATTGGGCTGGTTGCTAGGGAGGTTAGAAGCTGAACATTTTTGAGAGTAAATGCTGGTGGAATTGAGACTTCCTAATTAAGCTTGAGAGGAGAGATCACATACCTTTTTGGCTTCATTGGGAAGAGAGTGAAACTTGTCAAAGTAGAGGAGACTTCTTATTGGACCCTGGGAGGAGCTTGTATAGCATCAAGGCACAGGTTGTAAAGTTCTTCTTTGATGTGAATTAATACAATCAGATTCATTTTTCTCAACAAATTGTCTTATGTCATTTGTTTCATGAATTCCTTGATCATCATGATAAGTATGCTTTATGATATTGGCTTTTCAGGTGCTATTTAATTTGTTTGCTTGTTTGTGTTTGCAAATTCGCAACAAGGGAGCTCATTTGGATCAAAGGAGCGAGGCTTCCAAAAACTTGCATTGGACCCAAGGTAGGCCTAAACACTTGTTTGCCTTTGTTTATAAATGCATATTTAGAGAAAGATAGTTTTTGATTGGCTTGCTTGTCACTAGATATCGTTAGATTCTAGGAAGGTCTATCTTGTCCACAAGATCGACTCATTCCATGTGACAATTCCCTTTATCAGAGTTACTTGAGAAACATAGGGCTAACAATGTCCTAGTGTCAATGAGTTGGAGCAACAAATCATAGTTTTTCATGGATAACGCTTGATAAATTCATATTGATCAGTTAGAGTAGATAAGGATAAAAGCACCAAAAATGGTTAAGAAAATTTCTAGATTAAATGTGATCACTCCCATGAAAAGCTTATATAAACAATCTCTCCATAAGTCAGAAAGGAGGAAAACATTACAATGTTAGAATGTTGTCAGAAAGCTAACATATAGTCTATTTACATGAGTGGTGGTGAGGAGGTGTCTCAGGAAGGGAACACATAAGGTGCATTCATGTCCATTTACTTGGTATATTACACACTTACACAATTTTCCCCCATTTCATACATGTTTTCCATTGATTTTTACATGCATGTTTAGGATATGTATCTGTGTGTGTGTGTGTGTGTGTGCTAGTTCTTATTGTGATATATAGTGGCTTGTTGGTTTCTCTTTTATGTGTAGTGATCTAGAAGTAGGACCAAAACCTGAGATATCTAGGAGAGCTCCTACAAGTTGGCAACAACAAATAGATTTTTTTCTTCATGATAGGAAAGGTAAGCCTCTCCGCTTTCTTTATCACTTCAATTTTGCATGCTTGGGATTTCTTGATTTGTGTTGCAATACACTTTATTCACACACCCTCTATCCGGGTAGACCTTGGGCAGGTCTGGTGGATCTAAAGTAACTCAATATTGTGAGTGAAAGATATCCTTGAACAAAATTGGTGACTCCACTAGGGAGACCCCAGTGGGCACTTTTTTGTAGCCTTCGTCTTTAATTTTTGCGGTGATTTTTCATTTTCCTTTGTAATTTATAGTAATAATAATTCTAATAATCAACTTGGATAAAAAAACCCTAGTGCCCAAAAACTCAAAATCTATTTTTTTCCCTTTTATTGCTCAACTCTAGTTAGAACCAGAGCATTGAAGGCTCCTCTAGTGCTCATATAACTATGAAACGTAGAATTATGTGACCTCTATTTCTCAGTTTGTTTAGGAAAAAATAATTAAAGACTTCTTATAGGGATTTCTGAAGGGTTTCACTCAAACCTTTCTTAGCTTTTTGGTGCTTTTGTCTTCCCATTAGCAGTCTACTTTCAAATCCATATTTTGTGTGCTTGATTAGTGTGTAATTGTCTAGATTTGGTTCAAATAAGTTGATTTGGTTTTCTGATTAGATTTTTGAGTTCTCTCTTGGGTTTTATTCACATCAAAGACATTGGTGATGAAATACCTCTCTTCCATCATTGTACTCACAACCCTTTTTATTTGTCTTCTTATGAGTGTGATGCTTGTTGGTTTTTTCTTATTAGTGCATACTTGCATGTAGATTAGGTTTTGGTTTTTTGAGTGGGTCTTTTAATTGTTTTATTTTTATTTTTCTTAGTGGACATTTGCAATTTTTATTTTCATTTGGTTTATGTGTTTGAGCATTAAATGAGAGTGAGAAAGGATTTTTTTCATACTTTCATTTGAAAGAAAAAATATCATCACTTTTATTTACAATAAGATTCATCTAAACCAACACTTGCATGGTTTATTTGAATAAGATGAGTCTAAAACACCACTTTAATTTCATCCACAACACCCTTGACTTAACTAGTAGCCATAAAATAAATGCATAGTTAAAATTAACTCGATATTTTCACTTTCTTTGGTAGAAAATCCACACTAGCATAGGCTAGGGGTCTTGACTAAGGGAGGCAAGTAAACTCTACAAGACCATAAAACAAACCTAGTATCTTGAGTTAGGGAGATTAAATCCAACTTGAGTGGCATGTGCATGGGAAGCCCTTCTAACACAAGGGTCAATCATGAGGAGACATTGAGATTGATGGAGTGATCTACCCCACTTCCTTTGGCCTTGGTGGCATGATCTACATGTATTAATTGGGGGTCTCACTAGGGAGGCTTAGCCCATAGCTCCACTACCTTTGTGTGTACATCCAGTTGAAAATTGTTCCCCCAGGATGCGTTGATATTGGTGGTATCCTTAGTGACCATTATCTTAGGTGATTATCATAGGTGATGGCAAGGGGGTCATCCTTGGTATACTCTACGAAAACATCAATTAGAACTCACTCGGTTCTCTTGGGGGTGATCCACAACTCATAATATCACTTGATTTTAGGTGTAATATTTTTTAAGTGGGAGCCTTTTGTAAGTATGCCAACAATTTCATCCCAGATGACCTGAACATTCAATAACTAGGCTTAGATTTGGGAGGATCCATTTGATATATAGTTTTATTTCTTCTAGATTCTTTACAAGCATTTTTTTTGTTATATCTGGTAGCATTAGGAAATTTTTATTTTCACATTTGTGTCATCTTTTAGTCACGACTATGGTGGAGTTTCAATTGCATAAATCTCGTAGACTTGAAGGCATTTCTCCCTATAAGGAGGGTATACTTAACCATAAGCATAGACTTAACCCCACCATACATACACCTGTGACTTGGTTCACTTTGGGTGCTACTCAAGGGTTCAAATCTTATGTTCATTGAATGGTTGACCATAGTCTTCCACCTCATCATCATACCTCTACATCCATCTCTCTACGTGCGGGTGTTGGATTATCTTGATATTTACATAGTCCTTTACACATGTTCTTTATAGATAAAACATCTACCTCCATGATAAGACCTACTATGTCCACACTTGTAGTGACTAATGGGCTTCCACCTATCACGTACACTTCTACCTCTATGACCACATGTTGTGTTCCCATCATGTCAATTCAAAATCTATTCTCCTCTTTCTAGTAGAATATTCAAGAATATTATTTTCGCATATATAGTACATCCACTATGGGCACCTCCACACTAGTGAACACCTCATCTTCATTTATATTTATCGGAGGTTATATCTTAACGATGTATAGCATACCTATGTCCAATTTAAGAGGGTCAAACTTCTAATTTACATTTGGTTTCTCTGGCCCCACGATGGGTACTAGTTTTTCAGTGCCTACCCTTTGCGAGTGATTGTAAGTCGTGCTAAAGACAAATCAAAAAGTTGTAACTCATATGAAAACAATTCACTATCCATTTTAAGTTTCTCAATTCTAACAATAAGCTATTAATAATTGTAGGTCAGATTAGAGACAAGAAACCACTAACTACAAGTCATGTAAGGGGGAAGCTACCATCTACTGCAAGTCATGCTGGTTGTAATGGTATTATTGATAAATATGTATGATAAAGACACAAGCCTAAGTTCACTTGTATATTTTTCATGGGATATCACATTACTCATGTATTCCCTATTATTCTAGAGAGAAAAGAGTGTGGCCCTTGTCTAAAGGCTCTTCCACTCTAAAAACAACTTTGGTTTATTAGAAAACCACCTTTGATACCACTTTTCTTTGGAGACTGATGTCTCTACCAACCATTTTTTCTCACTGCCAGTTTAAAACTACCTAAGCAAGGGGGAAGTTTGCTTTCCTTTACCACATTATCTACATGGTCTAGGAATATTTCAATTGATTGGAATGGTCATGTTGAGTGTCACCTACCTTCTTTTGCAACCTTCCATTTCGAGGTTTAAGTGTATTCAATTTTTTCAATGTATAGTAGCTAAAGGAGCCTCCATAATTATTTTATCCTCCTCCACTTGGCCAATTATTGGTTCTCCCTAGCTTGTGTTAGCTATTAATAAGTTGTTATCTTTTGACATAATACTTGCTAAATATTTGGAGATTGTTCCTAAATTTCCTATCATCTTAGGTGGGAATACTTTCTTAGTCAATAGGATTAAAATGAGTGGCCCATTAGACTTCATTATGCTTCTTGGGAATGATTATGTATAGCCTTTTAATATTATAGTGTACACTATTTCTAGTGATGGATTTTCAACATAACATGAGAATTCTCACTATTGATTTACTTTCATCTAATAAACACCTTCTTTACTCAATTTTATACTAGATGACCCATATTATGTTCCTATTGTTCAGGAAAACTCTGCCACCCACTAGTGAATTATGTGGCATCATAATATATGTGTTAAAATTATTTTGAGGAGCATTGACATTCATGTTTCCCCTTTTTGGGATAATATCCTAGCAATTGATAAATAATATACTGAAATTGGTTAGAAATTCCATTCTAATATTCAATCAATACACTTGACCCACTTGGGTAGTCAAGTCTCCTACTTCCCATGATTTCCTAGATATTGAGTTATCTTCAAAATTGGACATACTAGAAGTCATTTCTATAGTAGATAACCCATGGGAAGTTGTGTTTAATTTATCATTATTTATTCCTAAAGTGGAATATTTAGTGTGTGAAAAAAAAAATATTAATACATGATGAGGGGTGTTTTCTAGGTTTTCCACTCAAGTGTTAATTCTTAACCAAAATGAATCTTAGATTTCCTTTTTGAAAATTTCCACTAAATTTTCCACTTCAAACCATACAAAATATTAATGTGTCTTATCTTTTCCATGTCTTGATGTACATGATCAAGGAGCTATGCTAGCTCATGGGATTGCTTATCATGCTTGTTCTTCTATAGTTCCTAACAAAGACTTGGTTCCATTTTCTAATTAGAATCATGAAGATTTCGGAATGTGAAAATTTAATTCTATGTTTCTATCCTAATCATGGTATCCCATATGATGCTAAAATTCATAAATGAGTCAATAAATGTTAATATAAATCCCATGCTTCAGCCTAGTAGTGGACTCTACTATGTATAAATTGTCAAGATGCATAGTGCCTTGTATATAGGTGTGTGATCTGAGTGCTTTTTCTTTTTGTATGTGGGTTGATTTGGTTCAATTTTTACCATGTTTGGTGCTTGATTTTCTTATGCCAATGGGATCATATTGTCCCTCATCATAGGCACTACAACCATGGTTAGAGAAATAGGTTACATATATTGGTTCATTTGTTAGCTATCTATGTCGACATTTGTCATAATAATTTAGCATTAATACAAGCACGCATGTACATCAACACATGAAATTTTAAGACTATCATTTGAATTCATAAGTAACAGTCAAATTATATGTATATACAATATATGGCCAATAATCATGTACAACAAGTCTGAAAAAAAAAATGTTAAAAATAAAAAAAACATGGTCTTATTCTTACTTGGTCCAAATGAAATGGAATTGTGTTGATGGAATCTCTTGTAGTCTTCTCTATAAGTTTAAAGAGAAAAAGGTATTTCATTACTTCTAATTTATGCTTCATTATAACTTTTATAAGATTTCACCATGCAATTTAACCTTCAATCTAGTATTTATGGTTTGATGTTAGAGGATGGGATAATGCTTTGTAGAAACATCCACTAAACCATGATGAGCATTTTATCAATTAGCATATAGAAATATATTTTCCCTTCTTGTTTTGAACTATTTAGCATCATTGTTGCAATCATTATTCCATAGGTTCATTGTAGTTATTTTGTGACATTATTCCTTCTCATTTTCATGTTATAACTTATGTGGTAATGCCTACCCTTCATGAGTTCCCTAATTAGCACCCATATTTTTCAATTAGTGTCCATGTTATGATTCCTTTTATTCTTGAAAACCCTTCTTTATCCATTCCATGATGAAAATTTGAGCCTCATTCTTCTCCCTTAATGATGCCTTCATGCCATGTCCCAAAGGGGTTCCCATTATTTTTATGTTTCTTAATAGTTTCACATGCTTATCACTACTAATGTCCATATGCATACTAATATCTTATTGTTTTGTTTAGTCCCACCTACTATAATTATAGTAACTTTTGACCTCTTTCTATTTGCATCATATTACCTCTAGTTCACAACCCTTTATGCTTGGATAAAACAACTACCATTAGTAGACATCAATTCTCCAATACCTTTTCTACATTTGATAGGTCTATTCCATATAGTTGGATCATAGATGTGTGCCATTGAGTGATTATTTTTCTCCAATGAGATTAAAAATAACTCTCTTTCATGCTTCTAAAACCATGGAAAATACCATATCAATTATCCTTTTATATATTTCATGCACTTATAAAACCGTGAATAAGATAACAGAACATTAACATGGCTCCTGAGAACATGGCACCTATTTTTTTTTGTCTTATAGTTGGGTTATAGAATTCCTTGGAGTCGTACCATGATTATGAGCTATAACATACTTCAATTTCTTTCTCTTTCGACCACTATGGAGAGTTATTCAATCCCTCATGTGTTTTTGTACGATATTATTGGTACTCTTGAGTCAATGCTACCAAGTCATCAATCTATCATGTTATATGTTCAAGGGAAGTGAAGTTTGAGTTGGCTATCCTAGAATATTGTTGACCTTTCATGTTGGCCATTCTTATGTAAATTGTACTTGTTTATTTTATCTCATCACAACATATATATGTGTTTGTTTCATGTGTATTGTGGAGGATACATTAAGGCCTTCATTTTGATATATCTCTTCTTGCTAAAACTAGCTCATCATTTAGAACAAAGATTTAGAAACCAACTAGTATCTTGGAGCTTGAAGTCATAAGTGGCAAGTTTCCTCTTTATTATTAGTGGGTTTACCTTATTGTCTCTTGATTGATAAATTCTATGTGTTTGATATTAATTATTATATTCATTCTTTCTATATTGAACCAGGTATGTTAGTTCCCATTTTAATTATCCTTAGGTCCCCTTGCATATGTTAATAGTATTGAGTAATGGTTGTTAATCTAATGATTTCAACCAAGCTTGACATTGGCTCATCAATTCACATGATGTGCAACAATCCTTCCCACCCCCTTGTATTGACTCAAGTTGTGGGAGGTGTTACTTGGAAATTTAACCTGACCTCCAAGGTATATTACCAAGATAGAGTTACAAAATTCATATTCCTCCAACTTCATTGAAACTCAAAAAAAATTATTGCCATCGCATTCATCTTATTGATATATTTCCAATTATATAAATTTTATCTAAGTCTGAATCCTTGATTGAAATTTATTCCTATTTGAATTTTAGCCATTTATGTTATTCCACATTAGTAAGGGACTTCCATGTGGCATCCATGTGACCATTACTATGTTCCAATGGAAATTTCCACGTCTACTCACGCTCATGAGTCCCACCAAGACCAACCTCTTCAAGTCACACAATGATTTGAAGTTATGTTTTGTTTCCACTAGGGAGGTTCTTCAAAGGTTCACAACCAAAGGTGGCTTCACAAGGGGGTATATACTCGATTTGTAGATTGGATGAGGGGCCCTCGTGATAGATATTTATCGTCCACATACTCTGGTGGATAAACAAAGTGGTTCCTCTAAACAACCTGTTACACTAAAATTTGTCACCGTGACTATTTGCAGTTAGTATGGCTCCATCAACTGTCATACTATCCTCCTTGGAAAGTCTTATACCTCTGCTCCTCATGTCAAACTCCAAGAAAGAGAGAAATTCCTTAAAAAGTCAAATAACTCTGGGTACACAGTTTCTCTTAGCCTTACCTGCGTGTACGCACCCCAAGTTCACAATACCTGCGTACTTGTACGCTCTGTCTGTAAAGGGGTGGGTGCGTACTCCTGTAAAGGTCAAAAGGCGCAAGTTTCACTTCAAAAAAGTTACTTGTGGTCATTTCTAGAGCATTCTAGAAGTTTGTTTGACGTGTATTGAGCGCCTCCAGATGGTTCATGTATCCCTATGAAAGAGGAACTTATCCCATCAAGAGGGGAGCTATCCCATTCAAAGAGGGGCTTATCCCATTGATGGTGGACCTGATTAACTTCCTCTAAAGCACTATAAATACAAGCATTGGGCAAGAGGGAGGAGAGGTTGAAAGCTGAACATTCCTAAGGGTAGATGCTGCTGGAATTAGGACTCCCTTATAGAGCTTGAGAGGAGAGATTCCCATCCTTTCTTAGCTTCATTTGGAAGTGGGTGAGCTGATCAAAGTAAAGGAGAACTCTTGCTGGACCCTAGGAGGGACCTGCACAACACCAAGGCTCAGGTTGTAATGGTTTCTTTTGTTTCCACTTAATACAAATAAACTCATTTTTCTCAACAGATTGTTATACATGATTTGTTTCATATACTCCTTGGTCTGTATGATGAATATGTTTTATTTTATAAGTTATTCAGGTGCTATGTAATCTTTTGGCTTGTTAGTGAATGCAGGTTTCGAAGAGAAGGAGGAGCTCATCCGGATCGACGAGGCTGGACTACTACAAAGCGTTGGACTAAAGGTATGTTATAAACACCTGATTACTTGTATTCTAAATGCATATTTAGGGGGCATCAAGCACAGTTTTCTCTCTGTTTCAAGCTTGTGTAAAAATGAAACTACCATGAAGCATAGCTTTTCTCTGTTTCAAGTTTTTGTAAAAATGAAACCTATCTCGAGTCAATTTCAGTTATTTTCAAGACTCGTTAAACTCATGAAAATCCCGAGATTATTATGCTATTTTTCATTCTCGTAAAACAAATGAAAATGCCGAGTTCTTTCCGCCTTTTCCTGCTCGTAAATTAAATTGAAAGTCGGCCATATGAGTACATTTTTTATCATTTTTTCGAACTCATTAAAACTTACGAAAAAATGAAAACCATGAGTACATTTTTATCATTTTTTCGAACTCGTTAAAACTTACAAAAAAGTGAATCCTTGGAGTTCTCTTTTAAGCCCTTTTTAGACTCTCAAAATATGAAAAGATTGCCGAGTTTTTATTTTTAAACTCGTTAAAACGGAACTAAAAAGACGGTCCTCTTACAGCCCTTTTCTGACCGTAAAAACATGAAAAGATTGCTGAGCGTTTCTTTTACACTCGTTAAAACGGAATTAAAAGACGGTCCTCTTACAGCCCTTTTCTGACCGTAAAAACATGAAAAGATTACCGGATTTTTGTCGTTTAAAATTCGATATTGGAAATAAAATGACGTGTCCTTTATCGCTTTCTACTTTTCAGGTCAAAGACACTAATCATGAAAGTACTCCTTGGTCGTAAAAAACCAAGCAGTCCTCTCAAGTATTATTTTATACTTTTTTCGGGCTTGGGAGACACAAATTTACGAAAAAGTTCAACATTGGAGTCTTCTTAAGTTTTTCAGACTCTCTAAAATTGAAAAACGCCGAGTTTCTCCTATACTGGACTCATTAAAATTTCACAGTAAAGGACCTGTTCGATTACAAACAGGAATGGACCACTCCTTCTTAAGGTTCGAATCAAAACTAAGTTGGACTCATCCGAAGGATGAGCTTATAATCAAGTATATGTTATCCTCCTCAAGCTTGTAAAAAATAAAGAGGTACTTGCCAGAAATGGTGGGGGAAAAGAGAGAAAAATGAGCCTATTTGTTATCCTTTGTCTCAGAAGAAACCTTATCACCACTCTTGAACACGACACTTTTCATTCACCTGGGTTGGGAAATCCTTTGCCTCACAGTTGATTGAACCACATTGAAAGTCTTCAGTCGGGTATTAACTTTGGGTCAAATGTTTCCAAGCCATCTGTTGTGTCATTATGTGTTCAAGAGGTCACTGCAAATAAACCATTCATCTGCAAAATACCCGTCATCCATCTTGACCATCCCTGAGTCAGTCCTTACAGCTACATCTCTTCAACTTGATCTATGATTTCGTGTTGTGGGCTTGCCTGCAACGGGTCACTTTCTATCGACATCAGCACATTATCTAGAAAGATGACCTAGAAATCGTCAGTACCTTGAAATCTGCATGCATCAATGGCAGGTTTCTCGCCTTTGACGACGGTTTACATCATTGACTTTCGATCGAAGGATTCCGTGAAATGTTCGACATCAACACATTCATTCACATCTCATGGATTGTACTGGGTACTTTGAGAACCATTGACATCACTGGTGGTCTCTCTCACACTTGTTAATAGTTTACATCATTGACTGGTAATCAAGTGGTTTCTACCATGCTCGACATCAACTCATTTATTCGCATGGATAAAATCGTACTATTTCGGGAAGTAGATATGAAGACCCTGGATCTAGTTTCCACCATCCAGGCTGCGAGGAGTTTTGTATTCATTGTATAGTAGACTAACTATAAACAGATGGCTGCGTCCATACTGTGTCTACACAAGTCTATGATTATGATGTACTGCGAAATCATTCCTGTATCAGAGCAGTAGTTAGTTTGTTAGTTAAAGTTTTTGATTTGAGTATGGGAATGCCTACCTCAGCGATGATATGATCTTATATATGTATTTTGTGTTGAATATTTGCAGGTTCCGACTGGGCTCTCCACAAGATAATCCTTGAAATGATAAAGTACTTCACCCTTCCTAGATGATATGAAACCCCAATCTACTACAGGCTTCGGACTTAAAGGGGCAATCTGTTACACTAAAATTTGTCACCATGACTATTTGCAGTTAGTATGGCTCCATCAACTGTCACACTATCCTCCTTGGCAAGTCTTATACCTCTGCTCCTCATGTCAAACTCCAAGAAAGAGAGAAAGTCCTTAAAAAGTCAAATAACTCTGGGTACGCAGTTTCTCTTAGCCTTACCTGCGTGTACGCACCCCAAGTTCACAATACCTGCGTACTTGTACGCTCTGTCTGTAAAGGGGTGGGTGCATACTCCTGTAAAGGTCAAAAGGCGCAAGTTTCACTTCAAAAAAGTTACTTGTGGTCATTTCTAGAGCATTCTAGAAGTTTGTTTGACATGTATTGAGCGCCTCCAGATGGTTCATGTATCCCTATGAAAGAGGAACTTATCCCATCAAGAGGGGAGATATCCCATTCAAAGAGGGGCTTATCCCATTGATGGTGGACCTGATTAACTTCCTCTAAAGCACTATAAATACAGGCATTGGGCCAGAGGGAGGAGAGGTTGAAAGCTGAACATTCCTAAGGGTAGATGCTACTGGAATTAGGACTCCCTTATAGAGCTTGAGAGGAGAGATTCCCATACTTTCTTAGCTTCATTTGGAAGTGGGTGAGCTGATCAAAGTAAAGGAGAACTCTTGCTGGACCCTAGGAGGGACCTGCACAACACCAAGGCTCAGGTTGTAATGGTTTCTTTTGTTTCCACTTAATACAAATAAACTCATTTTTCTCAACAGATTGTTATACATGATTTGTTTCATATACTCCTTGGTCTGTATGATGAATATGTTTTATTTTATAAGTTATTCAGGTGCTATGTAATCTTTTGGCTTGTTAGTGAATGCAGGTTTCGAAGAGAAGGAGGAGCTCATCCGGATCGGCGAGGCTGGACTACTACAAAGCGTTGGACTAAAGGTATGTTATAAACACCTGATTACTTGTATTCTAAATGCATATTTAGAGAAAGGTAGTGTTTATTTGTCTTGTTTGTCACTAGAAAGCCTTAGCTTCTAGGGAGGTCGGTTTTGTCCGCAAAATTGACTCTTTCCGCATGACACAACCCACCCCCACCCCCCCATCCCCATATGTTAATTTTTAGAAGGAAATGATCCCCTGCACACTGTTGATCTTGAAGACTCCAAAATCACACCATAAAAATGAAATCACTTGATAAAAAGGTTGGTTGCATCAGTTGATGGCCCTGATAGATAGGAAAGTTTCATGGAAGTTTCCAGCACCTCTCCATCGCCACTAGCCATTCCATGTTACATTTTTCATTGGCTGAAATGGAGAGTGGTGGTAAGGTCATGTGGTGCCCATGTGGTCTCCACATCACACTGACAATTCATCATAAAAGGGGCCACCTCCATATCTAAGTCTTGTTGCTCGAATTTTTCATTATTGTGACATTCAAAGTTAAACAAATGAACAGAGGAGGTGAGTGGTGGGTGGTGTTAGAGCTCCACATGTCCACTTCCATGTAAACAAGGGTGTGAGGCCCACTAATCCTTTCCCGTCATGTTTTGCAACCATTTTACATTATATATGATCCTCAGACAATCTGAGAGTTCCAACATTGTTCACACTTCTACATTCCTAGATGTGAATATCTAACTTGTTCTCAAAAGTGATCCATCCAACTTACATGGTATCGAGGCCTATGGTCATCCAAGACTCCACAGGGGTGTGCACCTTTCCCACTCCTAGATTTTGGATGCCCAAATCATCGGATGCATCCACAAATGATTTGGAATATGCCCTCTCGAATATCCTTAAGAAATTAACGTGTGGAATATGAACAAATATTTGATCTAGATACAAAATCCATTAAGAGGACCATCCAACCCTGGATAATTACAAACTACTGTTAAGGCTTGCAGACAAGGGAACGTAAGGGAATTTTATTAGAGTTCCTTAAGGCAGGGTATTTGCGCAAAACAATAAATTTCAGAGACAAGGGAAAAATTATAAGAGCAAACCTTTAAAATTCTATTCCATGTCCAAAAGGGTTCAAAGGAACCAAGAGGGAAAAAGAGGGGACATGGATCTAATGGCCAGATTACACAATAAAATTATTGAATCTAAAGATATCACAACCTGTAACTATGCATAGCCCATAGAATCACCACATCAACATTAAACTAAGTGACCATAAACACTAATAAGATCCTCAACACAACACATGAGAAACCTTCTTAACATAAGGGATATTTTATAGCCTTATGTAATTCATAGATATATCAAATAACTGGAAACACTTGTAATAATAGGTTAACTAAGAAACCTCATACCACTAGCCATATTCATATGAATGAATCTATGATTCAATTGCACAGTACCAAAAGTTCAACATACCCATAAGGACATATAAGTTATTTTATTCACGATGAACATGTAGTAAATTTAGGAACCTTTCATAAGTAGTTTTGAACCACAAATCAACCAATAACATGCTAGGAAAATTTCACCATCCATAGTTCAAATATATACAAGTAACTATACTTATCTAAATAACTTGAAATGGCGAGCAACTGAAGGAGGTATTTCAACTCTCTTCCCAATCATAGGTCAACTACATAACAAATTATTTTGCAATTTTCCAACCCCAAGTTGAATCAAACTCTATGGGGATGTTTTCTCAGGGAATTTACCCAATTTTAAGCTAGGGTATTTCTCAATTCCAGTAGCCTAAATCCGCTATCTATGTGGTTTATCAATTTTACTTTTAAAGCAATAACTACAAGAGCATATAGCACATTTTTTCGAGTGGTTCATCACCCTCATGGCAAGCACCACAATGGCTAGTTCACCATGTTGAGGGGTTTATCATCTTTACAACAAGAACTTGGGTGTTTTATTAGCACAACCACCAAGTAATAAGTGTCTTATTGGCTTCTTCATCAAGAACTTAGTGGTTTATCAACTTAATCAATAACCACTTATGGTTCAGCCATCCTCTAAGCCTCCCACTGGCTAGTCAAGCTTGGACACATATAGCCCAGTGACCTCAACATATCAATACAAGGGGAAAACACCCCAATTTTAGAATATAAGACTTTGTTTCACTTACAACATTACTCATGTTATTTTTTTGTAGTGTACATCATTCTCTCTTTGCTACCCTCTCTCTTCTTGCTTGATTTTCCTTCTTGCCTCTTGCTTTTCCTTGAGTCCCTTTGTATCTTGTGTGAGACTACAAAACTTCACCTTCCCTCACATTGCGCATAATTCAATAAATGTAGAACTTTTCCTCTATCCAATCATGTATTTTCCATCTATTAGGTGGTGGTTTGATATGTTATGCAACAAGATACCACTCTCCTGCTTCTCTACTCTCCCTCAAAGTTGGATTTTTGTATCCCTGTCTTCAAGCCAACATTTCATATTTTCATTATTTTCATTATTTTCAAGAAAACATTTTAATATTTGAATTATTCATAGGATTTGTCTCATCCAACCATGGTTGCCACATTTGCCTTTATAGTTATAATCGCATATACAAAAACAAGGGGGTAGAAAGGTGGGATTGCTACATGATGTAGAACCATATCATTGACAAGATTAGATTGAAGACCTTGGGTCTAGAGAGCACGATCCATTTATGTTACCCTTCCCATGTTATGATGTAGTATAAAACTACTATTTGAGTACTATGAAGACTATATTAGCACTCTTATTTGTGCTATATATCTTCCTGATGTAAACTATGATATAGATCCAGATTGTATTTTCTCATGCTTATGATCTTCTTGATGACATGGATTCACCATGTACTTTTTTGTGGCCATGGTCTAGCATTTCTTATCATGGATTTGTAGTGTATTGTGTTTCCATCCATGTTTTTCAATACATCTAATCATGGGTATGCCTAGTTGAGGATGATTTATACATATGAGTGGTTGTTGACTATTTACAAGCACTTCCAATTCCTTGATGTAGGAGCTCTTCCTTGGTGCAACTCCAACACTATGTCCTCTAGTAATTTATTTTTGCCATATGTTCCTCTTCTAACATCACACATTATAGGGTATATATTATACTATTATTTTTCACCCTAGACCTCACAGGGAACCTACATATGGCATCATGTTGAAATTTCATTTTCTAGGAACTAAAATCACCATTTTTTTGCATGGATGCTCCTTTTCCTTTTGCAAGGAGCCACTGATCTCTTTTTTCTAGTATAGAAGAAGAAATTTGTCTCTTGTTTCTAGTATTCAATAACTGATAGGTCTCTTGTTTCCAGTTTGCAATAAGTAAATTCCTCTAGAAATTTTTATATTTGAGAATTTTCAAAGAGATTATATTTAGTTAGACTAAACATTACCAATCATGATCCTTGTAACCCATCTATCAGATATTGTTTATCAAATTCCAATATTTGAATCTATCTCCAAGCTCATCCATAATTCGATAAAAGAGTGGTAGTTCAATAGGTAAACATATATAGAGAGCTAATTTCATCCTTATGCTACTAGAGTATAGCTAAAGAGACCCTTCACATTCTTCTAAAGCTCATATATATTTGGAGAGAATACTAAGGAGAGGTTAAGGAACATGCATTTAGAAATTATCTCAATAATTCTTAACACAATTTTGTGCTTGTTGTGATTTCTATTGATCATTAATATAGATCTATGTCTTTCACCTCTAGTGTCTATAAATTGTTGTCATTTATTTTCAAGCATTTGCACATTCAGTTTTACTCAATAATAATAGATAAGACTTATTTCCACTTATATTCTCTTTGTATCAAATGCGTTTGAGGGAGGTATATTGTCAATTTTGTGCAGGTGTCTAAAATGATGAATATAGAGCTAGATTCTTGGAGCTACATCAATTAGGATCACTGAAGGATTATCATTATAAATATGGTGGGATTTATCATCCTCTCGCCATTAGTCTAAATTGAATGAAAAAATATATATCTAGAGTATAAGGGCCATAAGTATCTATCTCTAATATTGGTAGATCAAATAGAGGATGCTCTTATTTACAAGAGGAATTATCTTACAAGACCAACTCAGGAAGGAAGAGATATCATCATTTTAGGATCAAAATATGTTATTTACTCTTGAATGAAGGCCTATAGGCTCTCTCATCATAGGTTCCCCTATTTTATATTTGGAATTCTATTGTTCCAAGTTCTTTCTCCCCACCTCAATTCTAACAATATTATTTTTTCTATAATTTAACTCATGGGAAATTTTGACAACTAATATTTTACCTAAGAGAGGTATTTTTGAACCCCCTAGATGTGAATTAGAGTATGTAAAATAATAATCCATGAATCACATATTACTTTCTTACCCCTTTGCCTTTTCACTATAGCTCATTATCTTATAAAACTCTAGATTCCCCTAACCCTTCAACCTTCTCCATGGCCTAATCTCTACTATGGGTAGTTTCACTCTTATTAAGGGACATATTAAGTTGGAGTTGGAGAAAATTACAAGCTTAATATCTTGGGAGTTTTGTGTAATATGAAATATCAAAATATTCAAGGGATATTTTGCAAGAATTCACTCAATAAAGCCAAACCTTATTCAAGAATATTTGTTCCAACTAGATTCATTAAAAATAAGTGGACTACTATACTCTCTCTATATATAATTTTGTGAATTTGAAGAGTGGAAAACTAAACATGCAACCATTTATCTCAAATAAGTCTAAATGATTTAATTATTTATTTATTATAAGAAATCTATGACTAGATTTATATGACATGTCCTTTTCTTGAATGGATTCAAAGGTAATTTTAACCTTTGAAATTTAGTGATTTTATCTATGATATTATGAAATTATAAACTAATATTTTCCTAAAATATTAATATTTTTACAAATAATTTTATTCATTAAACTAATAACATAATGATAAATATTATATATATTAAAATACATTACCTAATTATAATTAACAAATTAATTATAATAATAGGATATTCTCATCTTACAAGTATGTTACTCCTCACTCAAATAAAAGATTCCTATCTCTAGATTTCCAAAACTTTCAATTTGTAAGGACATCCTTAAAATCTTCAAATATTGTGTAGAAAATCTTGCAGATTCACAAGCTCATGAAATGTACTAAAGCACATGACAAGAATTTACTTCTACTTTCAACCAGTGAAAGTCAATAGATCGATGAAAACAATATGAATAGGAAGAAGATAAATCAATGGCACATAACACAAGATGTATCTAGGGAAAGCCACTGCTCAAACCCCCGCTATATGTATTGCATATATCAGAAATATGAGTGAAGAAACAAAGTTTTTTCTCACTAGAACATTTCCGCACAAGTATGCTCAACTCTCCGAGCTCACAAGCAAGCTCTTGGCCAACACTTAGCCAATTCTACATCTCTCCAAGCCCCTAATCTCTTGCGTAATTCCTAGGATGAATAACTCGTATTTAAAGGAAATTCATGCTTCCAAAATTGCACAATCCAAACATAAGTCCTTCTCTGATTGCATGCATGATATTTACAACTCAGTAAATCACACAATTGAAAATACAATGTCCCTGCACTCTAGTCTCAAATGGGTCTTTCTCATAATCAACATGCATGATTTTCTGATGACGGAATCTTTAGTTAACTAGAGTGACAGTTGTGGATGCACTAGTGCACCAACTAACTATTAACTCTCTATTAGTTCCTCAAAAAAATTGGAACTAATTTAACTGAACATAACTTAGTAAATTGAGTGATCTAATTTCAACTCACAATTAAACTCATCCTAGACCCCTAAAACTTAGGGAGAACACATATATGACTTTAGAAAGACTTCCAACTCAAAATTCCTAAGCTAATGAAGTAATTAAACTTAATCAACTATTTACAAGTTGTTATGATAATAGAGTTCAATTTTAACTCTTAGTTTAATTCAAGGACAAATTAAACTGGAATTTCTTATTGCCATTTCTCAACACTCCTTCTCAACAAGAAAGGGATTATCAACTACCCTGACCCTATCTCTGTGAAACTCGAATTTACATCTTGACAATTCCTTTTTCAAAATTTCAACATCTTGCTCCTCCGTGGGAATGTACTCTAACAACATAATCCACCTCAATAGGCAATCTCTGAGATGATGATATCGAATATCAATATGCTTGGACCAATCATGAAAAACTGGATTTTTAGAGAGTTTAATACAACTCTGATTATTGTAGTAAATCACAATTGGCTCCATCTGCTAACCAAACAACCCAACCAGGATCTTCCTCATCCATATGGCCTCACATGTTGCCTAACTCACGTCTATGTACTCTTCCTCTGCCAAACTGAGTACAGCCAATCTTCTTTTCCTAACGTACAAAGAAACTATCGCTGGCCCAATACTAAAGATCCCTCCTGATGTGCTCTTTCAGCCAGATGGACTCCCTGCCCAATATGCATCAGTGAAGCCTTGAAGCTTCACTCCTTCTGTCTATCCATACCATAATCCATACTGAGAAGTTCCCCTGAGGTATCTCAACACATGCTTTGCCGCCTTCCAATACACCTTGGTAGGCCTAACCATCACTTGACTAATATGGTTAATTTCATAGCACATATCCGGTCATGTGTTCACCAAGTACATGAGTGAACCCATAAACTACCTGTAAACAATATCTTCCACTACTTCCCCTGAGTAGCATCCTCTTTCCTCCAGCTACCTGCTAGAGGAGTCTCCATGGGTTTCCTGCTCTCCATGTAGAATCTCTTGAGTATCTCATTGGCATACTTACCCTGAGACACAAACAACTCCCCATCTCCCTACCATACCTCCATGCAAATAAATTAATGCATGAGCCCCATGTCCTTCATCTCAAACTCTCTTGCAAGGTCCTCCTTGCAAAATTTGATCAGCTGATCATCACCTGTCAGTATGATATCATCAAGATAAAGTACAATGATCAATAATTTACCTTCCACCACTATGTGGTATAGGTTCACATCCACTTCACTCTTTGTGAAGCCCAACTCAATGAAGTAGCTACCTATCCTGGTTCACCAAGCATGGGGTGTTTTCTTCAACCCATACAATGCTCTCTTGAGCTGGCACACATGCGATTCATAGTCAAAGGTCTCAAAACCTTCAAGTTTCTCTATGTACACCTCTTCCTCCATAATTCCATTAAGGAAGGTTGTCTTCACATCCATCTGATGTGTCTTCCAACCCATCTGTGTTGATAGTGCCAATATAGATCTAATTTATGAGTACCTTATAACAGGAGGAAAGGTATCATCATAGTCAATCCCCTCTACCTATGAAAAGCCACGGGCCACAAATCTAGCCTTTTGCTTCTCCACACTACCATCTATAGCTTGTTTTACCTTATAAAGCAAGCGTGAACCCACCATTGACTTATCCTCCAGTCTCGAGACCACATCCCAAACAATGTTATGAATTATGGAGTCATACTCCTCGACCATGGCATCAACCCAAACCGGTTGCTGCACTACATCTTTAAAGGAATATGGCTCTATCACAACATATTCACCCATAATATTCATGTGTCCAGTGTACCTATTAGGTGATCTCCTATGCCTGCAGTGAGAAGTGGGTGCTCCCACATTCTCCCATGCATCATCCAACAATCTACCAGCCTCTCTGGTGCACTTTCTTCCCTATCTAGAAGACTCTTCCTAGGTGGATGTCTCCACTCCCAGATCCTCTGCATGTGGCTGCTCCACATCAATCTGAGGCTCCTTAACCTTAAGAGCTAAAAGCTCCTCATCTACATGTAACTCTAGCTCCCTCTCAATGGAAACTCGCATGGCCTTCTCTTCATCGAATCTGACATCCCTACGAGCCACTGTCATCCTATTGGTCGGCAAGTAGACCCGATAGTTGTGAGGTGTATCAGTGTACCCCAAAAATATCCCCAACTCTATTGTCGGCTCAAGATTCTTCCATGCATCTTTGGTCACATGGAAATATACCGATGACCCAAAAACCTTGAAGTGACCAACATCTGGCCTCTTAACGGAATAATCCTCCTCTAGTGTCTTCATCTCATTTGTCTAATCTAGGCTACAGTTCTGAACATAAACCACTGCGTTGCATGCCTCAGCCCACAAGTGTATTGGTAGGCCCTAATCATGCAGCATCAGCCTCACTACCCCTACTATGCTTATGTTCTTCCTCTCACTCACCCCATTCTGCTGAGGGTTATGGGGTGCCGTCAACTCCCATTTAATCCATTATTTTGCAAAGAAGTTCTTAAACTTGTTTGGGATATACTCACCGCCGTTATCACTCCATAGAGATTTAACATTCTTTCCCGACTCTTTCTCCACCAATGCTTTAAACTCACAAAACTTTGTGAAAGTTTGATCCTTTTTCTACATGAAAAATATCCAACATTTTTGAGAAAAGTCATCAACAAATATAACATAATACATGTGTTTGGTCGTGGATGCTGTCAAGAATGGTCCACACACATATGAATGGATTCACTCTTGAACAAACTCTGCTTGACTATCTCTGCAGTGAAAGGAAGAATTGGTGTATTTTCCTAAAGTACACCCTTGAATGTATCAATTTACTCAAGCATACCTTTGGGAAGACCAATAGAGATCTGTTGCAATATCTTCAAATTCCCATGATGCAAGTGGCCCAATCACCTGTGCCACAACTCACCAATGTCTCAGTCCTACACCCTTTCTACTTTTGTGCTCAAAGAAACACATTCCTCTACGTCCAACTTATAGAGATTCTTCACCCAAATCCCTATCTTCTTTACTTGAACTGTAGCTATGTGTTGAAGGAATACCTTTCCTTTCAATAATATCACATCATAGCCTCTATCCTCAAGCATGGAAATGGATATCAAGTTCTTCTTCAGCCTAGGCACATACATAACATTATTCAAGGTGAGTGGAGCCCCATGCTACCTTTGAAAAGTAATCGTGCTCAATCCAGTAACACTATACTTCCCGTTGTCGCCCATCTCAATATGCATCTGGAGATCTTTCTCCTCCAGTTCATCGAATAACTCTTTTTCACCAGTCATGTGGAATGAAGCTCCACTATCTAAGTACCATACACTTCCCATCATTGATGACACCATGCATGCAATGAGGGAAAAGTCCAATTCGAATTCAGAGGCCAAAGCCTCACCCGCCGCTCCTCCTGATGACTTCTTCTTAGACTTATTGAGTGGAAAATTTGTAGAAAAATGGCCCAACTCATGATAATGAAAGAACATCATTTTAGTCATGTATTTCTTCTTGCCTCCATGACAAAAATCTAATTTAGAATGGGAATCTTTCCCTTTCGCCTTCTTCACCTTAATCGCTAAGGCACAATTCTCTTCATCATCAGTCTTTGATGAATATCCATCCCTGTTGTTCCTCCTAATCTCCTCCTACATCAAATCCAACCACAGTCATTCCCAATCTAGCATCTTCTTTCGATCATTGACAGAGTCCTGATAACTATTCCAACTCTTAGGGAGTCCTAGAAGAGTAAGACTCACCATATCATCCTCGACAATCGTGATTCCAACACTTCCAAGTTCATCATGACACTAAGTGAACTTGGTAAAGTATTTTGGAATCGTCTTGCATTTCTTCACTTTGATTTTTTGAAGTTTGTCCTTCAATGCCAATTTCCTTTGGTCAGTATTGTTCTAATACAAGTCTATTAATGTTTTCCACATAGCATGCAGATTTTCCTTGCCATGGAGACTCGAGACAATGTGGTCTCTAACTCACTCAAGGATTATCTGCCTCACCTTCACCACCCACTTCTTCCATTCGACCAAATTCTATGCATCTAATGCTGCTAGCTTAGGAATTTCTTGATCAACGAATTCCTTCAAGCCATTATCCTCTAGTACAGCCTCCATTATGTCCCTCCAAGCTATAAAATTCGAGTTTCCTTCCAAGGCATACTCGATTCGCAAACCGTAGAAAACCATCGTCTGATCTTGAGGTATGTATTGCAAATTCAAATTTCAACTCTAACCCAAAACTCAAAACTTTGAAATCTCTTCTAGTATATTGTTCTCAGCTTCGATACCATGTAGAAAATCCTGTAGATTCACAAGCTCATGCAATTTACTAAAGCACAAGACGAGAATCTAATATGATTATGTTGGCTTAGGAATTTCTTGAACAACGAATTCCTTTAAGCCATTATCCTCTAGCACAATATCCATTTTGTCCCTCCAGGATATAAAATTCGAGCTTCCTTCCAAGGCATACTTGAGCCACAAACCATAGAATGCGATCAACCGATCCTGAAGTATGTATTGCGAATATGAATTTCACCTGTAACCCAAAACTCAAAAATTTGGAATCTCCTCTAGTATACTATTCTTAGCTCCGATACCATGTAGAAAATATTGTAGATTCACAAGCTCATGCAATGTACTAAAATGCAGGACAAGAATCTACTTCTACCTTCAATGAGCGGAAGCTAATAGATCAATGAAAAAAATATGAACAAGAAGAAGATAAATCAATGGCACATAACACAAGATGTATCTGGGGAAATCCACTCCTCAAAACCCCGCTATATTTATCGCACATATCAGAAATATGAGTGAAGATACAAAGCTTTTTCTCACTAGAACAATTCTGCACAAGTATGCTCAACTCTCTCAGCTCACAATCAAGCTCTTGGCCAACACTTAGCCAATTTTTCAGCTCTCCAAGGCCCTAATCTCTTGTGTAATTCCTAGGATGAATAGTCCATATTTAAAGGGAATTCGTGCTTCCAAAACTGCGCAATCGAAACATAAGTCCTTCTCTAATTGCATGCATGATATTTGCAACTTAGTAAATCACACTTTTGATAGTACACTGTCCCTACACTCTAGTCTCAGTCAGGTCTTTCTCAAAATTGACATGCATGAGCTTCTGATGACGAAATCTTTAGTTAATTAGAGTGACACTTGTGGATGCACTAGTGTAACAACTAACTGTTAACTCTCTATTAGTTCCTCAAATAGTTTGGAACTAATTTAACTGAGCATAACTCAGTAAACTGAGTGATCTAATTTCAACTCAAAATTAAGCTCATCCTGGACCGCTAAAACTTAAGGAGAACATATACATGACTTTAGAAAGACTTCCAACTCGAAATTCCTAAGACAATTAAGTTTATTAAACTTAATTAACTATTTACAAGTTGCTACGAGAATAGAATTTGATTTTAGTTCTCAGTTTAATTCAAGGACAAATTAAACTGGAATTTCTTGTTTCCATTTATCAACATATTGCTAGGTATTACATATGTTATGTTAAGGAAGTATATCAACAAGGGTAATAACCGCAATGCAACATAGTACATGCCTCTACCGCATTTTAATTGAATTTTTTTTTGGCATAATTTTTTCTTAGTAAGGACGTATTCATTTTCCAATAATAAAATAAAATAAATAGCTTCACACAATGAGCTAAGTTCTGTACAATAGGCTATAAGCTCGACACAATGAGCTAAGTTCCACACAATAGGCTAAGTTTCTCACACAAAAGTTATTCTTTTCTTTGTCGGAAATGATATATTCATTTTTCAATAATAAAGGTAATGATGTATTCATTTTTCAATAAAAAAATAAAATTAATAGCTCTGCACATTGAGTTACATTCTGCATAATAGGCTATAAGCTTTGGAAAATGAACTAAGTTTCACATAATAAATTGTAAGTTCGCACAATGAGCTAAGTTCCGCACAATAGGCTATAATATCCATAGAATGAGCTAAGTTTTACACAATAATGAACTAAGTTCTACACAATAGGCTATAAGCTCCACACAATGGACTAAGTTATAAACAATAAGGAACTAGGTTTCGCACAATAGGCCATAAGCTCACGACAATGAACTAGGTTTTGCACAATAGGCTATAAGATTTGCACAATGAGCTAATTTCCCCGCAGTAGACCATAAGCTCCACACAACGACCTAATTTATGCATAATAATGAACTAAGTTCCACACAATAGGATATAAGCTCTACATAGTGAATTAAGTATTGCACAATAAGCTATAAGCTCCACACAATGAGCTAAGTTTCACATAATAGGCTATAGGCTTCGCACAATGAGATAAGTTCCACACAATATTGAACTAATTTTTGCACAACATTTTATAAGCTCTGGACAATGAACTAGGTTCTTCACAGTAGGCTATAAGCTCCACACAATGAGCTAAGTTCTGCACAATAGGTTATAAGCTCCACACAATGAGCTAAGTTCTTCACAATAGGCTATAAGCTCCACACAATGAGCTAAGTTCTGCACAATAATGAACCAAGTTCCACACAATAGGCTATAATCTCTTTACAATGAGCTAATTTATGCACAATAGGCTATAAGCTCTGTACAATGAGCTAAGTTCCCCACAATGGGCTAAGTTTTTCGCTTCTGCACAATAAGCTAAGTTTCTCACTGAAAAGTTATTATTTGTTTTCTCAGTAATGATGTATTCATTTTCCAATAATAAAGATAATGATATATTCACTTTTTAATAATAAAACAAAATAGATAGCTTGTCACAATGAGATAAGTTCCACAAAATAAACAAAGTTTATTGCTTTTGCAAACAATTGTTTTCTCAGTAATAATGTATTTGTTTTCAAAAAATAATATAAAATAAAAACAATTGATTTTTTTGCCTAGTGTTTTCTCAATAATGAAATATTCATTTTCAAATAATAAAATAATACAAATAGCTCCGCACAACTATTGATAATATTTCAATTGTAAATTATTAGGCACATGTGCAAAAGTGTGGATGAGTTGTATTTTGTAGAGGAATCTTTCAATGTGTTTTTGGATCGCTTTCTCCACACAACTAGTCATTTTATCATATATACATTACTAATTCCTTATTCAAGAGTGTTTTTCACAATTGCATTTTTTCATTATTTTCACCTCTTTTGGCTCGTATATATGTTATTAAATTGTTATTTGAGAGCATTTTCTGCACTTTCATTTTCTCGTCTTTTCCCTCTTTTGCCTCAAGACACGGGTATACTATACTAGAGCAAGTGGCTATTTTAGTAAATAGTTGACATATATGTTATGGTTAATTTTTAATTGTAAATATTTTGAATATATATTTATTCAAGCTTTTTTGCGGGTGGATATATGCAATTTGTACTAACTTCTAATATTATTGCTCATAGTCTAGTTATAACTATTGTTGTTTAGGTGATTATGTACAAAAATCACAATAATATTGAATGTGGGTGTGGTTTGGAGTGCATATTTCACCCACATTTCAGTGTTAGACTATGCATATTCTGCTTTGCTCGCTCCACACAATGATGTCTACAAATATTTGTTCGCACATGCTATATATTTATGCATATGTTCATATCTTTGAATATATTTCAAATAATACATTTGTATGGAATTGCAAAGTATGTCTATTGTCTGGAAAAAGCTTTTAATGTGCAGAATGTCGCACTTCACACTAAAGGTATTTATTGCTAATATTTTAATATTAAAAAATGAATATTTGTTGCTCACAATAAGACCACGGCAACTGCTGAACTTATACAATATTGTTGCTAATCTTTTAGTGATAAATAGTGCATATCTCCCTGTCTATGTAGCTAATTAGGACAGGTCCACATTCCATCACACTTTACACTGATTAACATGTAAGTGCTTCATGTTGTTCAAGTTTCATTGTGTCAAGGTGTAAATTATGCATAGGTGTAGAATTGTCTTAGCCCATGCTTGTTCTACACTGGTTGATTTTCTCAATGATGTCTACACAACTTCCTCTGAATCTGCTATATATGGAGATGTATGCGAATTTATTGCTAATACCTTTTAGTGTAAATAATGTTTATTTTCAAATATTTCAAATATTTGTTTTTTTACGCTCTTGTGGAAATGATCTTTGTGCATATTTCCACATTTTACACTAACTACTAATATTATAGCTGATATTTTAGTTTAAAATAATGCATATCAGCACTTAATTTAGTAAAATGTAGGTCATCCTGTAATTTCATAATAAGAAAGACACCTTTATATAGCTTTTATCACACAAAATTTGTACAAAATGCTTTTATTGCTAGTGTTATTGCTCATACTTTAGTTATAGATAATGCACATCAGTAGTTAATAGAGTAAAATTATGCAAAATGCACAGAAAGTTATATACAAAACCACATTTCATTAAACAAAAGCCTTGTTTGTACAAAGGGAGTTCAATGTACTTACAATGTTTTTTTGTGTAGAACTCTACACTTGGCACTAAAGCTTTTATTGGTAATATTTTATATTGGAAAATCCAATTTTCACATCATTGGACAAATTCACAACTTGTGCTTAAATGATTTAATAAAACCTTAACTCGGATGAATTTTATTTAGTAATAATGTTAATTTTTATTTTAATAAATAAAACAATATGAGATACAAATATGGTCAAATACAAATAATATATCCATATGGTCCATACAGTCAAATGGTTCACTACAACTAATTCATAGGATGTTTAGATTCAAGACATAGGCATTAAAAAAAATTATGGTCCATATGGTTTTTATGAGCCATATTGTCAAAAACCATATAGTCAAATACCATATAGTCAAATGATTCACTGCAACTAGTTCATAGGATGTTTAGATTCAAGACATAGGCATTAAAAAAAATTATCAACAAGATCGAAACTAATGTAATTTAATTTATATTTATGTTTTTTTTTTCATTTATAGTTTTTTTAAGTACAATATTCCTTGTGTAAAGCTTTGACCATGCGTAAGAAAGTTGTTGTGCACAACGAAACTTTTTGGTGTAGTTTTCTACTATTAAGAGGTATATGTCTAGAATTACAAATCATTGCCCAATGTTCAATTTCATTTAAAGCAAAAACACAACACTAAATGTAACAGAAAAGTCGAAAGCATATTTTTGGAAATTTATAGAAAACATTATGTTAAAATAAAATGTCAATAAGCATGGCCATAACTCATATTTATACGAGAGCATATATAAAACACGGTCTTCAAAGACAAAATTGCTAAGTAGAATGGTGATTTTCCAAAGAAAAATGTAAAGTACATGGATTTGTTGTAGAGGAAATTGCTATTTGGTATCCTTGAGTAATATTTGCATCTAGAAAGTAATGGTCTGTAAGATGTATTATGAGTCTATGACTTGTTGAAGAAATAATTTGATCATTGTTTTAATGTAGTCCTTGTCAGGGCAACTGTGACTTTTGGTTTTCACATTTTTGGTGAAAATCTTGTTTTCAATTTCTCTCATTTCTTCTTGCACATCGACAACCAACCTAGCATTCTACATTGACCTTTGCAAAAGTAATTATCAATTTTTCAATATGTTCTGTAGTAAAATCAATGATGCTATCAAAATCTTCTACCACTTTCTATTTTTTCTCTTGCAATTGAATTTGTAACATGTCCTTGAAATTAAATTAGAATCCTACACCATGCCCAGACCATCTAAGCCTTTTATAATGTATATTTCTTTGAAATAGGATTAATCTCTCCTTTTGGATAGTTCAATACAAGAAGAATTCATATTCTCAAGTGTACTGACCCCTTCCGCCCATCCAGCTTTCAATTGTTTCACTCGTTTAGCATTTGGTAACTGTTTTTTTTTCTTTTTGAAATCAGAGAGTATTTCTATCCTAATCTTAAAAGTATTTAATTCATTGCCAAGGAATTCCTTGCCTTCCATACGATTACTATTAACCAAGTCTGTAAAAAAATTTACCTGTTCTTGCAAATGCGTTAAATCAAGAACTTCTTGCCAGACATGTTTAATATTTCTAATCTTTCACATATGTTATCAAGGATATAGGTGTTCATTGCATTAAGTTGATTCACAACCTCATTGAATGTTTGTGGTAATGCAATAGCATGACTTGATGATGAAGGTGATCATATTACCAGTGGAGTCATTAACACAGGAGCTGGACTTGAAATGTCTTGTAGTTCTTTTAATTTCCTTTTCACATTAAGATTTTCTACAAGCATGTTAGTAACATTTTGAGTAATTGCAACATTGGCAGACTGTTCGAATACCATGAGCCCCATCATATCAATGCCAGCCAAATCAATCTACATATTTTCTTGATCAATAATCTTTTTGTTTTCAAGATTTACCTTTTCAAATCTCAATTTTTGTTGGTCTTGTCATACTTTGCATTTTGTAATGTGACATGATGTCCATCGAAAATATTGTCCTCTTTTGCAATTTGCTCCATTATTGTTTGATTTTCTACTAAACAAATAGAAATCCAATTAGGTTGTTCATTGCTATCACTTTCTAGGTATATATCTTGTTCAATGCTTTCTCTATTGATGAAACTTTAGGACTTGGGAATTTGAACTGTATGCTCATGTCGACGACTAGTTAGCTAACCAATAATTAGTTTTCTAGAACCAATAATTTTCCTTTTTTATTGAGTCATGGATGATGTTGGACCAGTAACAAGTGTCAAAGGTGAATATTATTGTGCAATATTTAGCGATTTTTGTTTATTTTTTCTTTGGGTGTCCATTATCGATATTTGATACTTGATTTCCTACAAATTTAATAAATTATGTGATGTGTAAACATATTTTCTTGTAGATTATGACATGCAAACATTTCACTTGTTCTTTCTTCGCATGCAATTTAAGCTATTAGGACAAAGAAAATGCACATACCAGAGGAAAAATAGAAAGAAATAGTGAATTGATCAGATGTAATGAGAAAATACAAACCACTAAACAATTTCTAAACAAATGATAGAGTTCATGTGTTCATAAAATGTGTAATGAGAAAATACAAATCCCTAAACAATTCTACACAAAAAGAAATATGTTGTAGAGAGAATTGCGAAAGAACTTGAGCAATTGAGAAAATGAATTGTTGAATACTACTAAATCTGCTAAGAAGTGATACCAGGAAAGTATTCACTAGAGCAAATGTCTATGTTTTTTTTCTTCTCCATTGGAAGATTGAATATAACTTCATTGATGGCATAATTGCAAATAGATTGCTTCATTTAACTGCTACTTATATTCATCTACAATGTCACGTAAATTTGCAATTTGTTGTTGCAATGGAAATTTCTAGTTGTTACTATTTTTCGTGTGAAAATTACCAGATACGACACTCTTAATAAATAACAATTGAAAATATCAAATCCAATGTTTATGGGAAGTAATAGAAATAAATATCCTTATTGCAAAACCATCTTCTCCACTAACTGCATATTTTGTTGTTGATTTAATATCATTGAAATATGTGTCATACAAATAGAAATTATAATACAATATAATACCATTTTTTTCATGTACTACATTGTGAAAGGTTTTTTCGATGCATTTTTCAGCTTAAATTGCCCAAAATTTGTCAACAATTTCTTGACAGTTGTACAAGATTTTGAAATGGATAGATACATATATGAAGTAATAAATGAGTATCAAGCATAGATGTGTTTCACTATTTCTATAACAAAATTGATTTAGTTATTGAGTTGGCCCCTACTAGTAAATTATTGACGATTTGTTTTATTTTTATACTCACAAAGATAATTTTCTATTGGGGCCACAAATTTTCCCAAAAAGGTTTTTTGTGTAAGATTTTTGCAAAAATCATGACAGAATTTCCGCAATCTTCAAAGTGAATTTGTCGCCTTTTAACAAGGGTGTTCATTTTTTAAATCAATTACTCCTGATTAATAGTATGATACCAATAGTCCTCAAAGCTATTCTTCCTTAGTCGTTATCGAATTCAGATCTGATTTATTGATAGGTTTAACACTTCAATAAATAGGAATTGAAAATTTCAAAGAAATCATTGGTGGTAAAGGGTAAAATAAATCTCACAATTTGAAAAATCATGACGAAATTTCCACAATCTTCCAAGTGAATTTTTCACCTTCTGACAAGGGTTTTCATTTACTAAATCCATTAATCATGATTAATAGTACGATTTCAGTAGTCCTCACTACCATTTTTTTGTAGTCATTACCGAATTCAAATCTGATTTATTGACACGTTTAACACTTTCAATAAATAGCAATTGAAAATTTCAAAGTAAATGTTAGTGGTAGATGGTGAAATAAATCTTAAAATTCAAAAATTATTTGCTTTCTTACTTTGGTAACGGTTATTTCTTTAATGTTGTCGATATACGTGTACTAAATAGCAAGAATGTACGAAATAAAATAAATACAAGTTCATTGTGATCATGTACATTATTGTGCAGGTATTTAATATGATGGTATACGAATATGGTGTACAAACACAAGTAAAACTCGATCACCCAGAAAAATGCCAAAACATTTTATATTTAATATAGTATTAAAGGTCCTTAATTAATTCTTTTTTTAACACTAAAGAATGTCACTAAACATTGGCATATAGCTTCCTTCACACAACAATCAGTATATTTTTTATTTGGATAAATATTGGACAAAGCTTTGGGAACAATCAAAGCGCTATCGAACATGCATTTGTTGTCAAATATGCACAACCATTTCCAGATAACTACTTTCGTATTCAATAACATCATTCGGTGGACACAGTTAAATAAATATGAATATGAATTTGTCCTTTGAACATGCTTCTTCTGAACAGAAGCTACATAATTCGGTAATCTCAAGGGAATAAAAATGCGTTCTCATAGCTTCTATCGCATACAATAGTCATTAGATTCAATGTTATTAAACAATCGTTATTACAGTTACATCATAAATTGGTCTTATTTCTTTGAAAGGAAAACATATTGGTTTGAAGTATGTACAAAAGGATGGTGTCTAGAACAAGAAACATAAACATCCATATTCACATACATATCAACTTGGATGTCACTTCATATATCTTAACTTTAATACAATTTGTGTTCCTAAGTGAAAATATGTTGTTTTTCATTATTTATTCTGAACACTGTATTTTTGTCCGAACAACTATGGAACTGTTAGTTGGATGCAAACACTAATTACAGAAAGATCAATACTGTATACAATAGAAAATCTCATTTATCAATTTTAGTATTGCGTATAGTAGTGGATTTTAGCCAAATTAATATTTTTTTTATGACATATTGTATCTCATATGCATCATAACAATAGTAGATAACGTACAAATTGTCGAAAGAATTCTCTACGTTCCTGATAAAGAAACTTGTTATTCACACCTAAATAAATAAACAGCTCTGGACAATGAGTTAATTTTCGCACAATAGGCTATAAGCCCGCAAAATGAGCTAAATTATGCACAATATGCTATAATCTCCACGCTATGAGTTAAGTTCCACACAATAGGCTAAATTTGTCGCACAAAAGTTACTAGTTGTTTTCTCGATTTTAGAATTGTGTATTGTAGCAGGTTTTAACCAAATTAATATTTGTGTTTATGACATACTGTATCTCGTAACCATCATAAAAATAACATATAATGTACAAACTATTGAAAGAATTCTCTACATTCCCGATAAAGAATCTTGGTATTCACACCTAGCATGCAAAAATTAATTAAAAGTAAGTACTACTATTAATATCCATTCAGTAAATCCACATGCAATGACATTATTGTAGCTAGTTGCAAAGATATCAATAATGTCGTATCTATTGTTGAGAAATGGAAACAAGGGAGTCGATTTTAATTTTTTCTTGAATTGAAATAGGAATTAAATTTGAATTCTATTCTCATAGAAACTCAAAATAGTTAAATTAAGTTTATTAAACTTACTAATTAACTTAGGAAATTCGAGTTGGATGTCCTTCTGTCATCATGTGTATGTTCTCCCTACTTTGTAGGAGTCCAGTATGAGTTAATTGTGAGTTCTAAAATACAAGACTCAGTTTCATGAGTCAGTTCAGTTAGATCAGTTCTCAAAATGATTGAGAGAACTAATAATGAGTTAACTTTGAGTGGTGTCACTAATGAACTCTGCCAGTGCTACTCTAGTTAACTAAATATTTACTCATCAGAAATTCATGCATGTCGAATCATAGAAAGACGCAGTTGAGACTAGACTGTAGGGACAATGTACTATTTGTTTTAGATTTTTTTGAGTTGCAATGATAGTGCATGCATTCAAGAACTGACCCTTGAGGGATTGCGCAGTTTTTAGAGGCTTTATTTCCCTTTAAATACAATCTATCCTCCATAGGAATTACACATTGGAATAGAGAATTGGAGAGCTTGTGAAGAGGTTAATATTTGGCCTTGAGCTTTCTTATGAGTTGGAGATTGAATTTTCTAAGTGTTGGGATTGTTCTTGAGAGAAAAAACATTGTAATTTCATCTTGATTTTTCGAATTAATACAATACAGATAGTGGCGTTTTGATTTGTGGCTTTCCCCAGATATTTATTGTGTTATGTGCCTTTGATTCTCTTCCTCTATTTGTTATTGTTTTCTTGATGTTTATGGGCTTCAGTTGTAAAGAGTAGAAGTATATTCTTGTCTCTTTAGTAAATTTCATTATCTTGAGAATCTACAAGATTTTCAACATGGTATCAGAGTAAGATTGTTTTTTGGGTTGAGAGATTGCAGAGAAGATCTGGAAAATTTTGTGCAAATTTTTTAGAAACAAATAGAAGATCTGGATTCCTTGGGAAAATATATCCAAATTCAAAAAAATAATCGGCCGAATCGGTGTTCGGATAAGGGAGATATCACTCATTTAAAATCGGCTCTATAGAGGAGATTTCGAAGTTTTGAGTTTTTGGGTTACAGGTGAAAGTCAAATTTGCAATACATACTTCAAGATCAGAAGATGGCATTCCATGGGTTGAGGCTTGAGTATGCCTTGGAAGGCAGCTCAAATTTCATAGCCTGGAGGGATAGGATGGAGGGTGTGATGGAGGACAATGGCTTGAAGGAATTTGTTGAACAAGCAATTCCTAAGCCAGTGGCTACTGATGCATAGAACTTGGACGAGTGGAAGAAGTGTGTGGAGAAGGCAAGGTGGATAATCCTTGAGGGAGTTCGAGATCATATTGCCTAGAGTATCCATGGAAAGGAAAATCCACATGCTATGTGGAAAACATTGACTTATCAGAATAACAATGATCAAAGGAAGTTGGTGCTGAAGGATAAACTTTGTAAAATCAAGATGGAGAAAGGCAAGACGCTTCCAAAATACTTGACCAAGTTCACTCAATTTTGATATGAACTTGGAAGTTTTCGAATCACGGTTTCCAAGGAGGATATGGTGAGCCTTGCTCTTCTTGGGATCTCAAAGAGTTGGCATAGTTATCAGGACTTTGTTAATGGTCAGGAGAAGTTGTCAGATTGGGAACGACTATGGTCGTATTTGATGCAGGATGAGATCAAGAGGAAGACCAGGGATAGCTCTTCCTCAAAGACTAATGATGAAGAGAACTGTGCTTTAGAAATTAAGGAGAGGAAGGGGAAACGTAAAATTTCCCATTCCAAATCAAATTCTTATCATGGAGGTAAAAAAAAGGACATGACAAAAGTTAAATGCTTTCATTGTCACAAGATGGGTGACTTTTATACAAATTTTCCATTGAGGAAGTCCAAGGAGAAGTCCTCAGGAGGAGCAGTAGGTGAGGCTTTGGCCTCCCAAATCGAATTGGACTTTTCCCTCATTTCATGCATGGTGTATTAAATGATGGGAAGTGTCTAGTACTTAGATAGTGGAGCTCCTTTCCAAATCAATGGAGACAAAGAGTTATTTAGTGAACTGGAGGAGAAAGATCTCAAGATGCATATCAAGATGGGTGATGATGGTAATTATAGTGTTACTAGTGTGGACACTATTACTTTTGAGAGGGAGCATGCGACTCCACTCACCTTGAAGAATGTTATGCATGTACCTGAACTGACGAAGAACTTGGTATCTGTTTCCATGCTTGAGGATAGAGGCTATGATTTGATCTTTTCGAAAGGAATGGCATTCCTTCGACAGATAGCCATGGATCAAGTAAAGAAGATAGAGATTCAAGTTCAAAATATCTATAAGATAGATGTAGAGGATTGTGTTGCTTTGATTTCAAAAGCAGAAAAGATGATGAGCCGAGACGTTGGCGAGTTGTGGCATAGGTGATTGGGCCACTTGCATCATGGGGCTTTCAAGATATTTCATCAAATCTCTACCAGTATTCCCAAAGGTACGCTTGACCAAGTTGATACATGCAAGGGTTGTACTTTGGGAAAATACACCAAGTCTTCCTTTGGAGACAGAGACAATCAAGCAGAGTCTATTCTAGAGAGATTCCATTCAGATGTGTGTGGACCATTCTCAATAACATCCATGACCAAACACATGTATTATGTTATATTTTTTGATGACTATTCTCATAAATGCTGGGTATTTTTTTATGCAGAAAAGGGATCAAACTTTCACAAAGTTTTGTGAGTTTAAAAGAAAGATTCTGGAAAGAAGGTTAATGATCTATGGAGTGATAACAATGATGAGTATGTCTCCAATCAGTTTAGTAACTTAAGTGCAGTGGAAGGAATTAAATGAGAGTAGATGGACCCTCATAACCCTCAACAGAATGGGGTTGCCAAGAGGAAGAACAGGAGCATAGTAGGGGCAACAAGGGCGATGTTGCATGATCAGGGCCTAATACTACACTTGTGGGTTGAGGCATGCAACACAATGGTTTATGTTTAGAACCATAGCCCACATCAGATACTTGAGATGAAGACACCAGAGGAGGCTTATTCTAGTAAGAGGCCAAATGTTGGTCACTTTAGGATTTTTGGGTCATCAGTTTATTGCCATGTGGTCAAAGATGCACGGAGGAAGCTTGAGCCAATAACAGAGTTGGGGATCTTTGTGGGGTACCCTGATACACCCCACAACGATTGGGTGTACATGCCGACTAGTCGAATGACGGTCATTCGGAGGGATATCAGGTTCGATGAGGAGAAGGCATTGTGACTATCCCTTGAGAGGGAGCTTGAACTACATGTGAATGAGGAGATTTTAGCTCCTAAAGTTGAGGGACCTCAAATTGATGTGGAGCAGCCACATGTAGAGGTTCAGAGAGTGGAGACATCCACTCAGGAAGAGTCTTCCAGAGAGGGAAGAAATCACACTAGAGAGGCTGACATATTTTTGGATGATGCACAGGAGAATGTGGGAGCACCCTCTTTTCAACGCAAATAGAGGAGGTCACAAGAGAGGTACACTGGATACATCGAACTTATGGGTACATGTGTTGTGACAGAGCCATCTTCCTTTCAGAAAGTAGTGCAGTGGTCGGTATGGGTTGATGTGATGGTGAAGGAGTATGACACCATAGTTCGAAATAGTGTTTGGGATGTGGTCCTGAGACCGAAGGACAAGTCAGTTGTGAGATCCTGATGGATTTACAAGGTAAAGAAAGTTGTAGATGGTAGAGTGGAGAAGCATAAGGCCAAATTTGTGGCTCGTGGTTTTTCACAGGTAGAGGGGATTGACTATGATGAGACCTTTTCTCATGTTTCAAGGTACTCGTCAATCAGATCTATTTTGGCACTATCAACATAGATGGGTTGGAAAATCCATCAGATGAATGTGAAGACTACCTTCCTCAATGGAATGATTAAGGAAGAGGTGTACATAGAGTAGTTTGAAGGTTTTGAAGCCTTGGACCGTGAGTCGCATGTGTGTCGACTCAAGAGAGTGTTGTATGGGCTAAAGAAAGCACCCCATGCTTGGTACACCAGGATAGATACCTACTTCACTGGGTTGGGCTTCACGAAGAGTGAAGTGGATGCGAACGTGTATCACGTAGTGGTGGAAGGTAAGTTGTTGAACATTATATTTTATTTTGATGATCTCGTACTGACAAGTGATGAGAAGCTCATCAAATCTTGCAAGGAGGACCTTGCAAGAGAGTTTGAGATGAAGGGCATGGGGCTCATGCATTAATTTCTTGGCATGAAGGTATGGCAGGAAGATGGGGAGTTGTTTGTATCTCAAGGAAAGTATGCCAATGAGATACTCAAGATATTTTGCATGGAGAGTAGTAAACCCATGGAGACTTCTCTAGCTGGTAACTGGAGGAAGGAGGATGCTAATTCAGGGGAAGTAGTGGAAGCTATTGTTTACATGCAGCTTGTGGGTTCACTTATGTACTTGGTGAACACATGACTGGATATGTGCTATTCAGTTAACCACCTTAGTCAAGTGATGGTTAGGCCTACCAAGATGTATTGTAAGGAGGAAAATAATGTATTGAGATACCTCAGAGGAACTACCCATTTTGGGTTATGGTACAGATGGATAGAGGGAGTGAAGGGTCAAGGCTTCACCAATGCAGATTGGGCAGTGAGTCCATTTGACAGGAAGAGCACATCAAGAGGGATATTTAGTATTGGGTCAGTGACAGTTTCTTGGTACAACAGGAAATAGAGATCAATTGCACTCAACTCGGTAGAGGTAGAGTACATGGCCACAAGTGAGGTAGCATGTGAGGTTATCTGGATGAGGAAGATCATGGTTGTTTTGTTTGGCCAGAAGATGGATCCAACAGTGATTTATTATGATAATCAAATTTGTATCAAACTCTCTAAAAATCCATTTTTTCTTTATCAATCCATGAATATTCATATTCGGTATCATCATCTCAGAGATTGTGTATTGAGGCGGATCATGTTGTTAGATTACATTCCCATGGAGGAGCAAGATGCTGACATCCTGATAAAGGCATTGTCAATATGTAAATTTGAGTTTCACAAAGACAAGATCAGGTAGTTGATAATCCATTTCTTGTTGAGAGGGAGTGTTGAGAAATCGCAACAAGAGAGTACAATTTAATTTGTCCTTGAATTAAACTAGGAATTAAATTCGAATTTTATTCCCATAACAATGTAAAATAGTTAAATTAAGATTATTAAACTTACTTAACTTAGGAAATTCGAGCTAGAAGTCTTTCTGTCATCATTTGTATGTTCTCCCTACTTTCTAGGAGTCCAGTATGATTTAATTGTGAGTTGTAAAATAGAAGACTCATCTTCATGAGTCAGTTCAGTTAAATTAGTTCTCATACTTATTGAGAGAACTAATATTGAGTTAACTGTCAGTGATGTCACTAATGAACTCTGCCAATTCTACTCTAGTTAACTGAATATTTACTCATAAAAAACTCATGCATGTCAAATCAGAGAAAGACCCAGTTGAGACTAGAGTGTAGGGACAATGTGCTATTTGTTTTAGATTTTTCTGAGTTGCACTAATAGTGCATGCATTCAAGAACTGGCCCTTGAGGGATTGCGCAGTTTCTAGACACTTTATTTCCCTTTAAATACAAGCTATCCTCCATAGGAATTACACATTGGAATAGAGGCTTTGAGAGATTTTGAAGAGGCTAAGATTTGGCGTTGACCTTTCTTATGAGTCGGATATTGATTTTGCTAAGTTTTGGGATTGTTCTTGAGAGAACAAGCATTGTAATTTCATCTTCATTTTCTGGATTAATATAATACTTGATAGTGGGGTTTTGAGCTATGGATTTCCCCAGATATTTATTGTGTTATGTGCCTTTGATTCTCTTCCTCTATTGATTATTGTTTTCTCAATGTTTATGGGCTTCCGCTGTAAAGAGTATAAGTAGATTCTTGTCTCTTGATTTAGCAAATTACATTATCATGTGAATCTATAGGATTTTCTACATCTATCGATATTATAAAATACCATTTTCGATATTTATTTTGTGAATTCAAGTATATATTGATTTCAATAGACCAATATTTAGCATTCGATTATGTTGTCATGGATTAGACAAAAAACTATGAGGATTGGTTGGTGGTGCTCTTGATGTTGGTGTTGGTGTGTTCACTACTGTTGTGGCTACCACTGGTATTGTTGGTGTACTAATGAGTAGCTCGTATATGTATATAATTAGTGAGAGAAATTAGTGATAGACAAGGAACATTTGGAGAGAGCATAGTTGACGAATTAGAGATTAGTATGAGAATATTTCTCAAATGAGTGGTATGAATATTTCTCGACTTAGTATAATGAGAATGCAATATTGAGTTAACTGTCATTGGTGTCACTAATGAACTCTGCCAATGCTACTCTAGTTAACTGAATATTTACTCATAAAAAACTCATGTATGTCAAATCAGAGAAAGACCCAGTTGAGACTAGAGTGTAGGGACAATGTGCTATTTGTTTTAGATTTTTCTGAGTTTCACTGACAGTAAATTCATTCAAGAACTGACCCTTGAGGGATTGCACAATTTTTAGACACTTTATTTTCCTTTAAATACAAACTATCCTCCATAGGAATTACACATTGGAATAGAGACTTTGAGAGATTTTGAAGAGGCTAAGATTTTTCCTTGACCTTTCTTATGAGTTGGAGATTGATTTTGCTGAGTTTTGGGATTGTTCATGAGAGAACAGGCATTGTAATTTCATCTTCATTTCCTGGATTAATATAATACTTGACAGTGGGGTTTTGAGCAATGGATTTCCCTAGATATTTATTGTGTTATGTCCCTTTTATTCTCTTCCTCTATTGATTATTGTTTCCTCAATGTTTATGGGCTTCCACTGTAAAGAGTATAAGTAGATTCTTGTCTCTTGATTTAGCAAATTACATTATCTTGTGATTCTGCAGGATTTTCTACATCTATCGATATTCTAAAATACCATTTTTGATATTTATTTTGTGAATTCAAGTATATATTGATTTCAATAGACCAGTATTTATCATTTGATTCAGTTGTCCTGGATTAGACAAAAAACTATGAGGATTGGATGGTGGTGCTCTTGATGTTGGTGCTAGCGTGTCCCCTGTTGTTGTGGCTACTTCTGGTATTGTTGGTGTACTAATGAGTAGCTCGTATCTGTAAGTAATTAGTGAGAGAAATTAGTGATAGATAGGGAACATTTGGAGAGAGAATAGTTGACGAATTAGATATTAGTCTGAGAATATTTCTCGACTGAGTGGTATGAATATTTCTCGACTTAGTATAATGAGAATGCAATATGGATATGGATGGTGAGGTGGTTGTTTTTTTTTCTTCTTCCATTAGTCAGTTCCACGGTGTTATTTGGTATTATCCTATTAGAAAAATGTATGCGGATGTTCTTGTGCATATAAAAAACTAGTGGTTATTTTATTATTAGTAGATTGTACGAAATGTGGGGCTTAACATAATGAAATCTCGCGAGTTTTTTGCATGTTATGATTTCTTTTGCAATTTTTCCCGTGTGCATTTATATTTTGTTATTTTCGTTGTTATTATTATGATATGTTTTATTATTATTATTATTTATCAACATATATCGCAACTACAAAATAGCTATCCAAAAAACGTTGTGCGGGAGTAGTTGTGTGAAACTAGTTCTCTGGAAAAAGCATGAGCATAAAAGAACAAATGCATGTGCATAAACATAAATAGCTATGCATGTCTTAGTTACAATGTTAATAATTGCTTTGCAAGGAATTCAATTTTGATACTCATGTTTTTTTATTCGAGAGCTTCTTCCTGAAAGTTGTCATTGTAGCCTTTAGAAAATGTAATTAGTATTATTTAGGATTACTTGTTGTAGCTCTTATTCTCATTGCATTTAGATTCGAGGACATTAAGAAATTTGGAAAGAAGAGAATATGATAAGTTGTAATTCTACAATCGGAAGTTCCTTTTTACTCTGTCGAAAGAAACCTTAGAAAACAATTTTTTTTATTATTTATCTCATGAACTAAGTGTTATCATGTGAAAATCATACACTCATCTGTATGCACTAAAAGACACTCAAAATCAATGATCAACACATACAAAGGTTACATTGTCAGCTGAAAGCACCATGAAGACCAAAAATTAAAAGCTTTTCTAAGGTTCAAGTTAAAAAATTGAACCATGTGGATGCACCATTACTGAAAATTAACAGTCACATAGTTATTTCTTCGATAGTTCCGTGGTGGCGAAAAGTTTAGTCAACACCTCAGGCCGTGAACTTGCTTGAAGAACACTCCAAACCTTGACATGATGGGCTAACAAATTCAAGCCTTTATCCCCAAGAAGCATTTAAGGAAAGGAGATGGTAGCTCTCATCTCATCTATGAGGTGAAAAACCACATTGATGAGCCTAGGAGGGAAGGAGTGTCCAAAAAAATCCATAAATATAGCCAAATATAATAAGTAGTGCATTGTTATGTTTCCAAAATTACTCCCAAGCAATCTAACATTCCATTGAGAAGATGATTCTACAATAGAGAGTGTCTTTTATGCTTCTTTGAGAGAGAGAGAGAGAGATATTAGAAATAGATTGAGAAAGGGAAATCCTTTTTGAGTGTTTTTTAGCACCATTACTCAAATAATTATCTTCAAGTGTCTTTGATTCTTCTATTGTAACACTTCTAGCACCAACAGTCAATAAAGAGGAACCTTTTCCTAACCTTTTCTAATTTGTTTTTCTTCATTAAGCTTGTTCATTTATTATTTAGTGTATTTTTATTTTGTATTTGTTCATGCATTGTTTCCATTTATTTCAATTCTTTGTTTATCCATGTTTTCTATAACACCCTCCTCCCACATCTACCCAAGCAATCGGCTAGCCAGGGTAAACATGCAACGAGAGGCCACTATGATAAGATTCAACCTCCTTGGGGACTTTAAGGAAATGTAATCAATGAAACATCACATATAGTCATCCAACATCATCCAAATAACCTTTAGGAGACAAGTCAGCCACTCAAACTGCATGTCCCTGTTTCATACTACTGTTTGAGAAACTTAGGGCAGGATAACGCTCCTTAAACATTACCTAGGTAAGTTAGTATCCAGACTAATTCTCCCCAGACACTGGCCATGTGCTTTATAACGCTTCCCAGGCACTGCCCATGCGAGTTAGTCTCAAACTAATGCTCTATTTTGCTAGCATTTTGATATTTGAGCCACCTTTTTCGGCCCAGAACCCGGGACACTGCCCAAAATGAAATGATCACTTTGAATTGGTAAGGATACAAGGATACAAGGATACAAAAGCAATAAGATGAACAAAATCATAACCAAACCCCTACTAGCCATGACAAGGTTTTTTTCAAACATATCATCAACATGTAACCTATAGGTGTAAATAACAGAATTAAGTGTAGGGATCTCATACTTATCGGAGAATCGCCATGAACCATTGTTTCCTCATGTCTTTTGCTGCCTTATTACTTAGTAGGTCATAGATACAATACCCATTCAAATACAAGTAAAAACATGCTGAGAGCCATACATGGCTACTGTCACAAAATATACATATAACCAACATAATAGGAACAGAAATACAATGGATGTATTAGCCATAAAAGTCCATATATACATCAGTACATTTTCACATGAAAATCAAGGGAATGAATTGTTCATAATAAATGAAATGAACCAACCAGTGATGGGACTACCACATTCCACCCAACCATAGATTGGTTGAGCCAAGTCTCCTTTCAGCCAATCACCCCCATGCCATATTCCAAGCATGAATGTGGGACTCATAGAACACATCAAAAACACCAATCACTATGGATGCCACCGGAGTTCTCTACTTACACTGTGAGGAATTTGAGTGCCTCCTAGTATCTCAAGCTTTACCATGCATCCGCGGTCTAATCCAGGTATCACTAAGCCTTACACCGAGACATACTCTCCAGGCTTTACCATGCATTCCATCCTGGAATCACTAGGCCTATTGGAGAGAAAATCCACCTCTTAGCTTTACCGTATATCCCACCATTCACCAGCAAGGATTCCTAGGCCCACTAAGGCACATAATCTAGCCTTACCGCAACCCACAGTCCTGTTTAGGGGTTGTTAGGCTAGTGGCTTCGTGCACTCTCAATATGGTTCAAGGACCACTACCACCATGTGTTTGTCAATTTGGAGCTCCACCCCACTTAGCTTCGAATCCAATCCGGCCATCCCCCCCAAATAGCATGAGAGAACCCATCTCATCAAATCTATCAGGAAATGGAAATGCTAGGCTGAAAATATTGTCACACCTAGAAAAACCCATACCATGGTTGAAAGGAAATGCATTCAATCCCATGCATGCCAAATATAGCAAGGAAAATACACATGCAATTTGATACCTGCAATGAAGCCTATTGTAGTTTCTTGATCCTACCTTTCCCTATTTTATCTTTTCTTCCTCTTGCCTTCCTTGCTCCAATGCCAAAGTGCTCCAAGAAAGCTATTAAGTGTCCAAGAGTATGAGAGAGAGAGAATAATGAGAGAGCTCCAAAGCTAAACTGACAAAAGGTTACCAACTGATCCTCGTAAGCCTTTTAATGAATGAGGCCTCTATTTTCTTCCTTTTCCATTATTTTCCTTCATTTTCCTCCTCACATGCAACCTGTGACCTTTCACCTCCTTTTTCTCCTAATTTCCATTATTTTCATAAATAATTGTGCCAAAATGCCTTTTAATGCCTTAGCCATTGCCCTTGCTAATTTCCTTAGCGATAAACAATCAAATGAACACCCCTAGGATGTATTGCCCGACATTTGGCTTGGAAAAAGTGTCCCAATTATCAGTGGTTATTGTTTTTAACATTTATTACATGGAATTTTCACTAGGGTTGTTAAATTTTCCAAATAACAACAACCAATTTCATGTATGCTCCTTGTAGGTAACAACCAACTCCAAGGAAGGTGTTTTTGGTACTCATAAGCAACAAACACACCATTACAAGATGGTGACTCCACTTGTTGCCTTTCTTTGATCTACTGGTTATTTTGTGGGACATTTCTCTCTACATTTACACTCCATTGTATCTCTGTTAGTTCTCTAAAATTTTGCAGGCCTCCGTGGACCTGTTTTCTAGCCTGGAAACATCGTTTTTTAATTTTTTGCACCAGTCGCATGGCTTTTATCATATACAAATGCATAGTTCATGTGTCTCTATATTACATAACCTGAAAAGGCTATAGAGAACTCAAAACATCATTGTAATTCTTCTTTCCTAAGTGTTAGGCAACCTTTAGTGAACTTCCTACCCTTCTGCAATTCTTTTACAGTTAGATAGATTGTTTAATTGCTTTACTAACCACAATTAGTAGGGTAATTACTTAGTCTTTACTTTCAAAATTTTCAATCCAAACATAGCTTAATTAGGGGAAGAGTAAGTGGCCATTATCCACCCATCTTTTCAACTTGTTTTGCTATTTTTTTCACAAGTCACATAGCTTAATTAGGAAGAGAGTAAGTGGCCTTAAATCCACATATCTTTTTTACTAACCAAATATTTTTATTTCATTAGTATTGGGACTAGGACCCTGTGTTATTAAATAAAGGGAGTAGCCTCTTCTTCCCTTGTGTCTTTTAGATGATCCTAAGCTTGCATCTAAAATCTTTCTTAACACACTCAGTTTTTCCATCTCCGTTTTAGGCTCACTTAGTGTAATAGGAAGGAAGTGAGTGGCCCATTATCCACATATTATTTCTTTTCATGCAAGGAACAATCACAACTTAGTGTAAGTAGGGAAATTGTGTAAAGGATCATCACATATCCACATATTTACACACTTTGTATGCTCACTTTTCCACTTGCACACACATTACACGCCACAAACTAAGCTACTCTAAACTTTGTTATAAAGGGCATCTAGTTTCAAGAGCCTTTGCACTTAGTTTATTTTAGCTTACCTTTTCACACCATAACTGAAGTAAGATTCACTAAAAGCAACCATAACCTTGAACACATTAAATTCCCCACAAGGGCCATAAAATAATTTATAATTCAAGTTAGGACCATTGGGGGTAGGTATCCAATAATCCACCATGGTCATGTTCCATTTTGAAACATAGAAGTTGTATTTTAAGGTGCTTCAAATTCTTCTCCATCCCATCATTAGGGGAATTTTGAGGCCTGAAATGGGCCTCCTAAGAAAAATCTACAACCAAAATAAACTTCATAAAAACCAATAGGTATCAAGATGATGATGTCAACCATGGGGGATGATTCACCATTTTTGGAGTAAAAAAGTAAAAATAATAAAAAATAATAAAATAATAAAACTACTTTTTCAACGCATATTTTCAACTTATCGCCCTAAGGTTTAACTCAAATTTCGAGTGGGAGTTCTCCTTGGATGCAAATTCAATTCTTCATCTAAGGAGTGCCCATGTTGCATACTTTCGATGGACCCAACTACACAAAAAATGAGAAATACATGAAAAACGTGATTGCAATAACATTTTTCATGTATTTCTCATTTTTTTGTAGAAAGGTCCATCGAAAGTATGCAACATGGGTACTCCTTATATGAATAATCAAATTATGCACCCAACGAGTGTTTCTGCTCGAAATTTTAGTAAATCCATAGGGAGATAAGTTGAAAATACGAGTTGAAAAAACAGTTTTTTTCTTTTTTCCTTCAAAAATTTGATGATGTAATCTAATCTTATTTTATTATTTCCACTATTATTTTATAATTTCCTTAGGAGGCCCATTTTAGACCTCAAAATTCCCCTAATGTCAAAAATACTACCCAAGCACGTCAAAAACCTGATTTAGAGGGGGTTCAACTTAGGTCTCAATGTTTGCAGTACTATGTGAGGCTACCCAACCTCTATAGTTCTCGATACTTATGACTAACTACCAAGAATCTTAAGACTCGACTGCCCCCATGGGATGAAGGTATCCTAGTGGAAACATTTTAGGACATCTTTATTTATAGGTGGAGGTGTGTGAAGCACTAAAGCCTCTTCATTACCTTGGTTGATTCTTTGGCTATTCGAAGTGATGCTAGTTCTTTCGGGATGTAGCCCTAGTACCCATCAAAAATATATCTCCGTAAGGCCCATTTACTTTGAGAATGGAAAGGACTAATATGTATTTTTAGGAATTTTTATCATATGAAAAATGAACAAATACCTTTTTCTTGTTTGATTGATCACATAGCATAACTTAAAGGAAAAGTAACCATTTATTTTTTCTTTTTTATGTATGTGATTTACTTCCTTTGATACATATCTCCCTCACCATAGAAGTCACACACACTCCATTTTCCATCATAGGGGACCCAATGACACCTCGTCACTTTAGGCGCTTCCAAAACCTCCACCCATTGTCGGGAGGTGTGTCAAGTATCTCTCCATTTTGGCATAGAAGACATCACGCAACCACTATTTTTGGTTAATATTTTATTAGAGCAGCTTTGGTTGAGAATCCTCCCCCTCAAAGTAATCCTTTCACCACCCCTCATGGGATTCCACACGCCACCCCTCAGGGGATCCCACATGCTACCCCCCCTCCCCGCGGGTAGTGCACCTCGCACTCCCCCATAGGGAACCCCTTTGCACATTGCAATTCAAAATTGTTTTAGGATGGTGAACAACACCAAAATCCCATTTCTAGTTTCCTTAAGTCTCCAGATCTAAGCAAGTTAATTTTCCCCCTATTCCAACCAAGTTACCCTCAGATATACCAAAATTCGAAGGGGAAACATGGGGAAGATATAGGAAACCACATAATGACCTTTCACCTTTGGAGCCAATCCAACAAAATCATAGATGACTCAATTCGCCTACAATTTTTTCAATTCACCCTCACCAGGCCCATGGTGAAATGGTACATAAGTGAAACCTCTGGTTCCCATGGGACCTTTGACTCGATTTCTAGGTCATTTCTCACTTTCTTCCAACTCCCAATACATCATGATATTGGATTGGAGCTACTCACCCACTTCTAGAAAACGTCTACAATACATATATCAAGACATGTCCATGAATGGTAGAAACGTCATAGCCAGTGCAAGGTGTATGTATATGAGGACCTCCTCCTCAAGTTATTTTTGAAATATCTTACATCATAGATATCAAAGGATGTGGCTTCCACATTACCACAAAAAAATAATATGTTGTCAATAAAGCTCAATAAGTTGAGCTCATTTATACTTAATTTGGAGACCTTTATCGTGTCCTTTATGATGCCCCTCAGCTAAAGTCTTTCAGACTGGAGATACTAGGAGCATCAAGTGCTGCATATGGGTTGATTGGAACCATAGCTCAAAATCAACCCAGAAACACTTTACAACAGCCTGGAAATTTTTAGTGGCCCAAACACTTACTAGCCATATAGTACCCCACCTGAAATACAACCACTAATGAGCCTCAGTATTGCAGGAAGAATGTTGCAACTCCTAGGGCTACCAACTTTACTTTATCAAACTGAGGTTTTTTAAAAACTTGGAGGTGACAATGCTATATACACAACAGATGCATCATTCTACTCATGTCATTTCTCAACTGGGGCACTTGGCCATTAGGGTTACAAACTAGTCCTCTATTGAACTAAAGGGAGTATGACTACTGACAGTGAATGTAAAGCTAGTTCTAGTGTAGGAAAAGTAAATTCTTGTTTATTTAGGAAATGAAAGCTGCCAAATGGTAAATGCTATGAAATTCCATAAATCATCTAGGTATGAAATGACACAAATTACTTGCAGAAAGGAAATTATTCTAATCTTGCAATTGATCGTCTAACTATCAGGACTACTTGAAAATAGAAAGTTACTCTATCATCTGAAAACTAAAACATGCATACATTAACTATCTCATTCACATTTGCACAAAAAGTCTTAATTGGTAACTTTAGAGATATAAAAGCCAATATTGTACGATCTTGCAGGAGGGAAAGGAATGGGAAAGTTGGTCTAGTTTGCACTTCTAGTCATGGAGTCCAAGATAAGGGGCTAACCTACTCCTATACTAGGTTATCCTATCATTTTATGTCAAAAGAGGGTCAAAACAAGCTGCTACAGGTTTTCTACAGGAAATTGCTATAGGATGTCCTGATCTGCTACAGGATGTCCTGAACTGCTATAGGAAATTAGTTGAGCGGTTTTGGAGGGTAAGAATAGTGAGATGAGGTGTTGGACGGGCTCATGATAGTTGTAGAAGGTGTAGGGAAGGTAAACATCACCCAAGGCCAATCCCGAAATCCCAATGAGGTTGGATTTTCCTAAGGTATCTTGCTCACGATGGCTGGAAAACAGAGGTTTGGGTTATGGGTTGGTATGCTTCAACATAAGGTGGAGAAGAACTAGGTGAAGCTGGTTGGAGGAGTCCCTTCTTGCAGATCAACAATCCCTGCAATACAACTTGTTCCTCTTTTCATATATAAATCACTACATGACCACATGGAAAAGATGAGTTGAATTTGAGAAAGGTGTTCTATCTACTATTAAGGACTGGCTCTATGAAATGGATTACCTTTCAAGCTACAAAAATCTTAAGAAACAAGATAACAATTTCAAATTCTTCCAAGAAATCATAAATAGTTATCTAGCTAAGAATGAAACTCACTCTATGCAATAAAAAAAATACAAACTTTGTTTTTGGGGGTGTGATAGTGGGGTCCTCTAATCATGATCCCATGAGGGAGATGAGATAGGGACCACTATCACAAGATTTTCTAGTATAATTTCCTCCACTAAACTACAATACTAATCTACCTCTTCAAACTAATGAAAACAAGGTTAAGCAATAATTCAAATAACCTGCTAAGCTAAATAGAACAAAAAAAAACTTCAGCAGTTAACTATCATTCTAAGCTAAAAATATAGCTACAAAAGAGGAACTTCTGCAGCTAGGCTTGGGCCCTAACCCAAGAGATTCAGCCCTCTAGTCAATTCAATGCTGGATCAAAATATAATTTCTCATTATCATAAAAATGTCAAGTACATCATAAGAATAACAGTCAAAATGGCCTCTTGGCTACAACAAAAAATCAAATCCTAATGAGTCCCTTGGCTCTCTTACTTATACAAAATTGGAGCTACCAACAGCTCCCTATCAAATAGGGATACTTGGCTCCCTAGCTCGAGAATAACTCTTCATTGACTTTCACTAACTTAGCTACCAATGAACTCAATTTTCTTGGCTGCCAGTGACCCCGAGCTAATGAGATAGAGCGGAGGAATATTCAAATGATTTGAGGAGTTAAGGAGGGAGACCAACTCCTAAAATCTGTCTTTCTTGCCTACTTTGAATTCTTGTAGTTAAGTCAACACAAAACTTCTCCAATTCCTACATTTAACACACATTAGGCCACATGACATGGTAACTCACCTTTACTCTTCTCACTAAGAAAAATTTAACAAAATATGTAAATAAATATGAGAAAATTCAATTTAATAAGCTAGAGAGTGGCATTGTGACCCATATAGTTTACCTATTGATGGGCCTCATCATCACCCCTACTGAAATTGTTGCTCATGCTCTATGTAACCTAGTCATCTATATCCATATCTTTCATAGCCCTGGTGGCCTCTCTAACATCGTGGGATTTTGTGGATGGTGTCCCTTCTTGAGGCTAGGACCCCACATTTTTCTCTATCTCTTCCCACTGCTTTCTTTGACTTAGAAAATTTCATCCATCGATGTGTCCTTCCTCTTTCTTTTTCAAGTTTAAAGAAGAGAGGGATTGCAAATTTCTATGGTATCACTCTATCTCACTCAATAAACTTGTAGTAGGAGCTCAGATTTGGTTGTGAACTAGGCTCTTGCAACTCTAGAAATTCTCCCTCAAATATATTTGGAGAAGTTTCCCACTCCTATACCTGTGTTGTTGTTTCCTTTCCTTATTTTTTCTCCTATTCCTCTTCTTGTGGCTCTTTCTGTCTTTCGTGTAGCACTGCCAATGTTTCTTGTAGCATTATTTGGGGATCCTGTAGTAGGCCTTTTCCTTTCTATTGTAGGGTTACAGGTGCCTTGGCTTTCTTAGATGATGTTGACCTGGTGACAGGCTTCTTGACATAGGTGATGGTAGCATTTGGGGTTGCTTCTGGTGATGTGACTTTCTCAACCTTCATACCCATGGACTCTAGCACCTCCTGCTTGCTTTGTGATTCTTCAATTATGATGGGGGTTTTTGTTATTGTTTGTGGCTTCCCCTGTTTAATACTAGTGCTTCTTCTTGTTTTGAAATATAGGGGAGTCTACCTTTGAATTTTCCTCTTGGACTTTATGGGTGTGCTCAAGGAAGTCGAGGCAACAGTTGCCTCCTTTTCAGTGGGTTCAGGATACAATATTGGGGATATATCCTCTTCTTCAAGTGCAGTATTTTTCTCAAGGCTGGTCTCTAACTTCTGCTCCTCCTCGCCTTCTTTCTTTTCTTCTTCCTCCTCTTATTTTTCTTCTTCCTCTATTTTGTCTACCTCTTCTTCTCCTCCTCCTCCTTATTCCTCATCTTCTTCTCCTTCCTCTTCCTCCTCTCTTCTTCAGCACTAGAGGTTGTGGTCCCACCATGTTCAAGGGCTTGGGTTTCAAGGAAGTCTTCTCTGTCCATGTCCCTAAATGTGGACCAAAGAACATGAATTCTCAATTGGATTAAGGCATCTTCCATTATTAGCTTGATGAGACCATGGTGTGATAACTACTGGTGCTTCCCTTCTTTCACCTTCTCACTCATGTCTATAATGGATTGTAAAAGGAAATAAGGCACACTGAGCCTATGGTTTATGGGTACTTTGTCTCTCAATATCAACTCATGGAGGAGTATGAATTGGTAGCCATAGACTACACTTAGTCTCCCTTCACAAGAAATGTACTTAAGTATGTGGTAGCTCACCTCATCCCATGGATAGGGAAGGCTCTCCCTTCTGACCCCATTTTTGTCTTCAATTGGATTTTCATCATTTAGGAAGAAATATTTCTTAGCAAAGGTGTTGCTAGCCTTGTCCTCCTTTCTCCATTGAACCCCTAGAGGAAGTTTTGTCACTCTGCTAATCACATCAGGGTTGATGGTAATGGAAAACCCTCTCACCATAGTGGTAGCACTTGTTCTTGCTTGAGGGTTTAGTGCCATGGAAAAATCATAGGTTATATCATCATCGTATCCCTTGAGAAACTCAAATAAGGCTAACCAGTTATCCCTCCTGAATATTTCTACCACAAGGAGATGAAGGTAAATTCTTGATGTATCTGTGGGTTCTTTTCTATTGAATACCCCTCCCATTTTCTTCTCCATTTTATCTAAATGTAGGAGGTTTTGTAGCATAGATTCAATATTGATTTCAGGGTGTCTGAGAACTTAAATTTCTTAGTGGATTACTGTAATTCATACAATTCCTTATAAGCACAAAATTCTTCTTATATAGCCCCAAACTCTATCTAATTCCCAAGCTAATAGCAATTACCAAATGAGTGTAGAGTTTATCAATTATCAAAGCATGGACAAAGGAGACATGGGCCACTTACTTTTCAATGTAATGATTGGGATTATGCCAACTGATGACCATGTTGACCCTAGGCACCCCCTTGCAGACTTCCGATGGAATTCTAGTGCTTCCTGTAGCTAAATGTAAGCTTCTGAGTTTCCTGTAGCTATTTCTTGTAGTCGTCTCCTGTCGGATGGCGAGAGAAGGGTTTGAATTTTTGATAGCTTCCCAAGCTTGTCCCTATCCCTTTGATCTTGAAATGAGCAAAAAGAGTGTATGAAATTTTTGGGTTTATGCTATTGATGGTCAAAGCTCAGAGCATTGTGTTGGATCGAAGTGGTACGAGATTTCCTAATTGGGATCATTGGCCCACTGTTGGTGATCATTCACTTGCTCCTCGTAATCATCACCCACTCCCCCTTAACTGATTCGACCACCTTTTTAATTGATTTCCATTGATGTGACACTCTCACGTGGCATGTTGACTAGGAGTTCACTTTTTGATCACAAGTTGAGGGTGGCCAAGTTAACTGGCCACCTTCAGCTTATGAAAAGACCTTTCTTTGACATTTATACATTTTCCATTATATCGTACCTAGGGAAGATTTGGGTAATTTTACATACCTATGCCTACCTTTTGTTGATCGATGCATGTTGAAGGATTGGCCTTTTGTGCTTCTAATCAAGGAATTGTTCCTTTTCTTTCTTCCTGTGTATTTCTTCCTCCTTGTATACCTAACCATTTGTTGGTTCATGTGTGCAGGTGCTTGATACATCGTTTTTGTTGTTGTGGAGAGTTGGCTAGGAGAAACAAGGTATTCAGAGATGATGGTGCTCCTCTTTTATCTGTTTGGGAAGAAAAATTTAGGCTAAGGTTGGTTGCAGTGGTGATACAAGCTGCTATAGGAGATCCTATAGCTATTACAGGAGATCCTACAGCTGCTACAGGAAATCCTGTAGCTCCCTTTTCCTTTCTTTTTTTCAATTATTTTTCTCCAAGGGAGGTTGGGTAGTGGTGTAGGGATTGGAGGATTGATCCAGGTGGCTCCAGACACATGCAAAAGTCCGAGAGGGCTAAGAAATGGTCAAAACTTAAAGTGGTCAGATTTATCTCAAACCAACACCAGATCAAAGTTCTCATCGCCCTGATTCCAAGGGTGTGAACAACACTCAAATCTGAGCTCATATGAGGGAGATAGAGCTCTTCAAAGTTTTATAGGACAGGGAAAAAGTGGGGCCCACAACATGCCACATGGAATCCTAGTCAACAGGTGGGACCTACTAAGTTTATGTGGCAACTAAATGACCACTAAACATCGACACATGGCACACTAGCATTTACTCCTAACCCTGCACAAAAAGAGAAGAAAATAATCATTTAAAAATATTAATATGACAAATACCATATAAAAGAAAAACAATCATTAAAAAACAATATATATTGAAATATGGTTATAACAAATCATTTAAAGAAAGTAATGAAGTAATGGTTATTAACCATATCATAAAAGTCCAAAGACAAAAATTAGATTCGAATTGTGCCACTGAATATTTAATGGTGCATTGTTTTTTTAAAAGGGAACACTTGTGGCCATAACATTTCAAAAAACCAACAAACTTAGGTTAAAAAGGTATATGGTTATGGTATAATAACCAATGGCAGGGTAACATGCCAAAACAACGTGCCCATTCAAACGATTGACCACTTCCCAACATAATTGTCACAGTTTGTTATAACCGTAAACTCATATGTGAAAGCCGCCAACAAAACATGACTAAGGTAAGGGTCAGCACGGCTTGATCCCTTGACCTCCCACCACTATTATGATGCTTTCACCATTAGGCCAATGGCGCACATTGTTTATTCTTCCTGCAGACTTCATGTAAGTTCCTTTTCTAACCAGATTTTCATAGGGACGAGCCGAGAACGGAACAGAGAGAGAGCCAACGGAACGGGGAGGCCAAGAATGGAGTTCCGTGTAGTGGAACCACGCCTAGGTGGAACCATGATTCAATTCCAGGAGACGGAACCTTGACATGCTTTTTGAGATGAGGAATATTCTCTTGATGCTGAAGATTCCTTGGGAGGTCATTTTTCTCAGTGTCAAAATGTAATCAAGTTTATATTCATTTTTCTCAGATTTTTGTGGGAAATGCAATGGCAAGGTTGGATTCGCCTTTTGAGCAGTAGATTTGAAAATTCCCAAAAGAGGAGAATCTTCAAGAATCTTGGGGGAATCTTCCAGATTCCTTGGAGGTTGAAATTTCCAAGATTGAGAATGAAGCCAACTTTATACTCATTCTTCTCAGATTCACAAGGATCTCAATGACGATATTAGTTTTTTTATTTGAGTTGCAGATCTCCACTCAACCTAAATGATGGAATCTTTGGAGAATCACAAGGGAATCTAAAATATTCCTACCCAAATTTTGTCGGCGTCAGAATTCGACAAATGTTAGCATGTCAACAACACAAATTTAGTAGTGCAGTCAGTTTTTGCAGCAAATCCTTCCATTTTTCAGCCATTTTATAGATGGGAGCAACAATGTCATATTTCAAAACATGGACAGTCGATTATATGCCATTCGATGCCATGATTTCGATGGTGCATTCAGATCTAGCAGTTAAGTATTATACTCTTCAACTAGCATTAGATTTGAGGTATATGAAGTGTTAATGTCATGTACTTCTTTGATCATTTTCTGTGAGATGTAATCATCATGGATTTTTATGTATGTTTTGATTGAGATCCCTTTGTTTTCATGATGGCCAGATACTCATTGTCACCATGGGTGTTTCGGTTGAGATCCTTTTATACCATGATGGTGGGATACACATTGTCACCGTTGTAAGATTATGTCATGCTGATAGGAGGTCTATTGTGAGTGATAGTTCCTATAGTGGAACATCTCGTGGAGAGACTTTTCCACTAATGTAGAGGGCACATTTCCTTGTATGACAGAAAACATAGTCCATGTACATCTTCACCATTTTAGCACTGAATGAAGCGGCCAACACCATCTTGACATCGGGCCTGAAGATGTACTCCACACTGGACAAACTCCATTATCAATGTCTCCTATTTATGATTTGTTGATCACCATTATGTTTCCATTTGCTTAAGCATGCATATATTTTTATTTATTCTCTTATAAAATGCAATTCGAACTACATCATGGAAGCAAAATATCTTGGTTAAATTAGGAAGTTGAGTCAACTCATATCAAGTTTGGTATCAGAGTGGTCTTCGTGTGGATGTGAATTGCGAGCATGAACAATGGAACTTGCAGCAATGGAGGATGAAAAAGAGATGTATGAGGCCATGCTCAGAGTGTCGAAAAAGATGGACATAATGTATGAAGCTCTACAAGAAGAGACAGAGGAAAAGCAACAATTGCAGCTTCAATTGCGAGCCACGAAAGAGGCCTGGAGGAAATGAAGCACAGCAACCAGAGTCTTCAAGCAGATAATGCTAAATTGAAGATTCTTCTATGAGAAGAGAAAGAGGAGCAACAAAGATTGATACGATAGCTTCAAGCTAAGGACGAGGCCTTGGAAAAGTTGCAGCATGACCCCTGTGAGGTAAAAAGTAATTCTTCGACTCCATATACGTTTCCTGATGATGATTTCGTTGTTTTTGAAAATTATACCACGGGAATTGGCTCCAAACTATTGAAGAAAATGGGGTATGAAGGAAAAGGACTTGTTGTTAATAGCCAAGGCACAAATCAGCCATTAGAGGTCATGCAAAGACCCCGATTTACAAGCTTGGGATACACCGAAGGAGAATGCTCAAGGGCATCAGATGCTTCCAAGACATTGTTGAAATTGTCGAGGAAAGAGAATGATGGGAACACATCACCATCATCCCATGGTAGTTCCCATTGCAAGGAAAGAGCTGAGGCAAGCTCTCATCACCATTACACCAGAGACAACAAGGAAAGGTATAACAAGTCTCAATATTCGAATGTTCATTTCAATTACAATCATGTTGTTAATGATGGACATAAATCATGGCATCGAAAAACATGTACTTTTTGTGGTTTACATAACCATGTATTTGTTGAGTGCTGGAAGAGAATGGCAACATGAAAGAGGATGAGGCATGAAAGGCCTTCTCCATAGTAGAGAAAGAAGCAAGTTAAGTAGATCTGGAGGAAGAAGACTTATTGTAGTCATTGCAACATAGGTGGCCATCAAAGAGCCACGTGTTGGAGGCTCCATCCAAAGTAGCACCTTAAAGACAAAGTGTTAGTGCATGAACTAGTTGAAAAAGTCGTTCAACAAGAAAAACCACCACAAGGGGGTGATCCATTCACATTGATAAGTGAAAAATGGTTTCTAGATATGTTAGCATGTCATGGCCATGTTTTTGTAAATCATGTGTTGAAATTTAAAATGTAAAAGTGATGATGTGTTTTCCATCACTTGTTAAGCAACAATGATGTCTTGGCCTTGTGTGTTTGATAGCTGGGGTATTGTTTCCATTTTGATGTAAACTTGACCACCGAGTATGTGTTATAAACTCATGGCAAGTATGGGATGCTTGGGTAATTAGTTGGTCTTGTAAATCAAGAATGTAATTTGAAAAACAATGTACTAAAGGGTTGCATGGGATGAAGGTGTTAGCTCATCGTGTATGGCTCCCACAGACAAAGGTGAAGGAGAAGGAAGGGTGACTTATCAGACACTTGTGGTGTAGACAATGTACAAAGAAGTTGTAGATTATTTTTCATGCTTTTGGAGGACCAAAAGCTCCTAAGTGAGGAGGATTGATCCAGGTGGCTTTAGACACATGCAGAAGTCCAAGAGGGCTCAGAAATGGTCAAAATTCAAAGTGGTCAGATTTATCTCAAACTAGCACCATATCGAAGTGCTCGTCGCCTTGATTCCAACGGTGTGAATGACACTCAAGTCCGAGCTCGTATGGGGAAGATATAGCTCTTAAAAGTTTGATAAGACAAGGAAAAAGTGTGGCCTACAACATGCCACATGGCATCCCAGTCAGCAAGTGGTACCTACTAAGTTTATGTGGCGAAATAGCCACTAAACCATCAACACATGACACGCTAGCATTTTCTCCTAACCCTGCACAAAAAGAGAAGAAAATAATCATTTAAAAATATTAATATGACAAATATAAATCAAAAAAATCATTAAATATATATATATATATATAGAGAGAGAGAGAGAGAGAGAGAGAGAGAGAGAGAGAGAGAGAGAGAGAGAAATGTCGTTATAACAAATCATTTAAAGAAAGTAACGAAGTAATGGTTATTAGCCAGATCATAAAAGTCCAAAGACAAAAAATTAGATTTGAATTGTGCCAACGAATATTAATTGGTACGTTGTTTTTTAAAATGGAACACTTGTGGCCATAACATTTCGAAAAACCAACAAACTTATGTTAAAAATGTATATGGTTATGGTATAATAACGAATGGCAGAGCAACATTCCAATACAATGTGTCCATTCAAATGATTTACCGCTTCCCAATGTAATTTTCATGGTTTTTTATTACCGCTAACTCATATGTGAAAGTTGTCCACAAAACATGACTAAGGTGAGGGTCGACCAATGACGCACATTGTTTATTCCGCCCGCGGACTTCATAGAAGTTCCTTTTCTAACCAGATTTTCACAGGGAGGAGAGTCGAGAATAGAATGGAGAGGGAGAGCCAACGAAACAGAGATGCTGAGAATAGAGTAACGTGCAGTAGAACCATGCCCAAGTGGAACCATGACACAGTTCCAGGAGGCGGAACCTTGACATGCTTTTCGAGACGGGGAATATTCTCTTGATGCCAAAGATTCCTTGGGAGGTAATTTTACACTCATTTTTCTCAAAATTTCTTAGGAAACACAATGGTAAGATTGGATTCACTTTTTGAGCAGTAGATTTTCAGATTCCCAGCAGAGGAGAATCTTCAAGAATCTTGAGGGAATCTTCTGATTCCTTGGAGACTGAAATTTCCCAGATCCAAAATGCAACCAACTGTATACTCATTCTTCTCAAAATTTCACAAGGATATCAATGGAGAGATAAATATTTTGATTTGAGTTGTATATCTCCAGTCATCCCAAAGGAGGGAAACTTTGGAGAATCACGGGGAAATCTAAAAGATTCCTATAGGCCGAGATTTTGCCAGCGTTAGAATTCGACACATGGATAATCAATTTTACACCTCTCGATGACACAAATTCAGTGGTGCAATCAGTTTTTGCACTTGAGCCTTCCATTTTTCAACCAACATTAGATTTGAGGTATATGAAGTGTTGTTTTCATGTACTTCTTTGATCATTTTCTGTGAGATGTACTATGTTGCTTTGATTCCAGCTTAATGTATGATGTAGAATCTTTGTGTCTATTTCATGTGAGATGTATTCATCATGTATTGTTATGTATGTTTGGATTGAGATCCCTTTATTGCCATGATGGCGAGATACTCATTGTCACCATGGGTGTTTTGGTTTAGATTCCTTTGATGCCATGATGGCGAGATAATCATTGTCACCATGTGTAAGATTTTGTCATGTTGATAGGAGGTCTATTGTGAGTGATAGTTTTTATAGCAAAACATCTCGTGGAGAGACTTTGACAACAATGTAGAGGTCACATGTCCTTGTATGACATAAAACATAGTCCATGTACATCTTCACCATTTCCATCAATGAATGAAGCGTCCAACACCATCTTGATATCGGGCCCGAAGACGTAGTCCACACTGGATGAACTCCGTTATCAATGTCTCTTGTTTATGATTTTTTTATCGTCATTATGTTTCCATTTTCTTAAGCATGGATATAAATTCATTTATGCTCTTATAAAATCCAATTCTAACTACATCATGGAAGCAAAAGATCTTGGTTAAATCCAGAAGTTGAGTCAACTCAGATCAAGGATGATGGAAGGGCTCTGATGGAGTAGTGAATGGTTGAGGAAAGGGAGGACATGTCCTTTGGATTTTTCATTAAATTTTTGGACATTTTCTTGTGTTTTTCCTTGAATGGGACAGAGATAGGTATGGATATGGTGGCTTGGACCAAGGATGCATGGATGATGGGTGAGTGGTTTGATGAAGTGTGAGGTCCCTGATCAACCTAGAATAGGAATACATGATGATTTTCTTATTGGGTCCCCTTTCCTGTAGCATTTCAGGACATCCTGTAGTGCTATAGGATCTTCCTATAGCAGTTATAGGACATCCTGTAGCAAGCCAAAAATTCAAAAAAAATGATTTTTGATGCCTGAAAATGGATATGAGTGGTAGGGACATGGTTGGCATGGATGAGATGGAGTTGATGGTGGGAGAAATGGAATGAAACTTGGCATGTTGTCCTTATAGCTCTGCATCTTTTACCACCTTAAAAAACTTGCAAAATCACAGACTTTATTAGTGTATAGGTTTGAGTTCCCTGCCATGGTATTTTTTTTTTTTTTTTTTCTTATTTTATGTTTTCTTTTTGAAAGACACACATGTTTTCCTCAAGAGAGGTTTTCAATTTGCTTGCCTACCCTGCGTGCCTCAAGGGATGTTTTCACCCAGGGATCTTTTTATTTTTCTTTTCTTTCACTCCTGGCATACCTCAAGGAGGATTTCAACCAAAGAGTAGGCCTCAAATTCCTTATAGAGTTTTTCATCCAGGAATCTTATTGTATTTTTTTGTGTTTTTTTCAAAAATAAAACAGTTTTCATGAATTGTGTGACTTGGAAGTTGGGACACTTCCAATCACATTTACCTCCTTACTAATGGTGTTGATGAACTCCTCCTTGGACAAAGGTCTTTTGTAAGCTTTCAATCTGTATCCATTGACAAGAATGGGAATACCTTCCTCATCAATAATCCTGATCTAAACAACCCCATTGTTATGGCACTTCTCTATCAGGTATGGGCCTAACCAACTTGTCATCAATTTTCCTTTGAAGTCCTTGAACTTGGAGTCATATAGCAAAGCCTAATCCCCTTCTTTAAAAATCTTTTCCTTGATGTTCTTGTCATGCCAAACCTTCCTCTGGAGTCTGTACTTGGATAACTTCAGTGTGTAGGAGGGCTTGCATCCTGAATTCATCCAGACTATTCAGCTAGAGAAACCTCTCCTGTTGTGCCTTTGTAACATCCAAATATAATTGTGCTTCCATTATCAAGGTTTTGTACTCAAACTTAATGGAGAGCCGAGCCTTCTTTCCATAGACCAAGTTATAAGGGGTGAAACTAGTGGTTGTCTTCCAAGTTGTATTATAGGCTCAAGTGGCCTCCACTAGTCTATCAGCCCAATATTTTTTGCTGCTGCTCACAACCTTGGTGAGGATGCCTTCCAATGCTTTGTTGGTGACCTATACTTGTCCATTAGCCTGAGGATGATAGGAAGTTGACTTCCTATGTTTTATCCCATGCTGCCTCAACAAATTTTCAATTAGATGTGATGTGAATTGAGCTCCCTAATCAGTGACTAGTTCTCTAAGGTACCCAAACTTGTAGAATACATTATCCCTTAAGAACTCAGTCACTTTCTCCTCTGTTGCTACATTGACAACCTTGGTCTCAGCCCACTATGTCAAATAATTAGTTCATACAATTATGTACTTTTTCTGCCCTTATGGTGGATCAATGGGCCCAATGAAATCCATGCCCCACTTTTCAAATGCCTCTAGAGTCACCTAACATTGCAAGAGAATTTCATCCTTGCGATTAGGTTTTTGCATCCTCTGGAACTAATCAAATTGACTGGTGTATCTTCTTTCATCTTTGTGTAAAGTGGGATAGTAGTAGCCAGTTTGTAGTACCTTGAAAGTTGTCCTCTTGGCTACAAAGTGACCTCCACAAGGCCCATCATGACAAGCTAGAATGATTTCAAAGACTTCCTCCTCCCTCACACACCTCCTCAAAATTTAATCTAGGCCCACCTTGAAGAGATTTCCCCCAATCCAAGTGAATAGGGCACTCTTCCTTACAGTTCTACTCTTCTCCCTGGATGCTATATTTGGAGGGAACTTTGTAGCAACTAGGTAGTTGGCTATGGCAATAAACCATGGAGAGAGAACTGAAATAGAAAATAAATGTTCATATGAGAGTTGATCATCAACCATTCCTTCCTCACCTACAAGCAAAGAAATTCTAGATAAAAAAACTGCAACTACATTTTCTTTACCTGGCTTATCAATGATAGTTAAATCAAACTACTTTAATAAAAGAATCCATCTAATAATTCTAGCATTCACATCAGGTTTGTTCATTAAGTACTTGATAGCAGTATGGTCAGTATGCACAAAGGTTTGATAACCAATGATGTAGTGTCTGAATTTGTTCAAGGAGTGGACAACATCTAAGAGTTCCTTTTCATTCACAGTGTAGTTCAATTCAGCGTTGGAAAAATTTTTCTAATGAAGTAAATGGAATAAGCAAACTTGTCATATATCTGGCCTAGAGCTGCTCCTATATCTTTATCAGATTCATTATCATAGATGTGGAAAGGAAGAGCCCAATTTGGGCCTCTGAGTATGGGTGCAGTAGTCAGCTTGTCCATCAAGATTTCTAGGGCCTCTTGGTAACTTTTTGACCAGCAAAATTCAAAGTTTTTGGCCAGTATTCCAAACAATGGTGAGGCTACTTTCCTTAAGTCTTTGATAGATCTCCTTAATATCTAGCTAGGCCCAAGAAACTCCTAACACCCCTCTACTTTTGAGAAGTAGGGACCCTTTTTATGATGGAAATTTTGTTTGGGTCCACTTCTAGTCCTGCCTGGGATATTAAGTGACCCAAAATAGTCTTTGCATTCATCAAGGATTAAAACTTCTCGAGACTAAGTGATAGGTTCATTTCAATGCAATTATTTAATACTTTCCCCAAGTTAGAGAAAGCCTCCAGGAAATTACACCCATAGGGAGTGAAATCATCCATATATATTTCTATAGAGTCATGGACTAGCTCAGCAAAGATGCTCATAATCAATATAGATCAACACATCGTGAACAACTCCCTCGGGAGCTACTATAGATTTGTCTGCAAGTTATAATACTATTGGGATCTTTCTTAAGGACCCTTGGAGATTTAGTTTGAGCATGGTCTCCTTAGTCATCACATTGATGGCAGCCCCAAGATTAATCAAGGTGTGGGGGACAATGATGCCATAAATGTGCACATCTACCATAGGACTTCTAGGGTCTAGATACTTTGGGCAAATCACTCTCCCCAACATTAAGCCAGACAACTATCCAATGACATTAATGGTAAGGGTGTCTTTCTTTCTCCTCCCAAGATGTTTGAAGCATTTCTCCTTGATTAGCTTGTTGTAGATGGGGACATCCTTGATGGCTTGGAGTGGGATTTTAACACACATGTTTTTTAATTATCCCAGAAGTTAAGTCTCTTTTGGGGTGTGTTGACTAGGATGGATCAATCTTTTAGGAAAAGGAGGTGGATTGGATTTAGGAACACTCTCTTCCTTTTCCTCTTCAAGCTCCCTAGGTGGAGATGGAGGTTGGTTATTTGGAAGCACTCTTCCAGACCTGAGGTTGATTTCTTGAATTTCCACAACATAGGCAGGGTAGGATGTCTCTCCACTATAGACCTGTTATGCTGCATGTTTGTTGTTCAGGTTTGGACTTGGTTGAGCAGGCATATGAGGTTGCTTAGGTGGAGAAGGATGAAGGAGTTGTGGTTTAAGTGCAAAAATGTGATGAGCCTCAGTATTGCAGCAAGAATGTTACAAGAACAAGGACTACCAACTTTACTTTACCAACCTGGGGTTTCGTACAAACCTGGAGGTGACAGTGCTATATACACAATAGATGCAACATTCTACTCATGTCACTTCTCAACTGGGGCACTTGACCATTGGGGTTCCAGACTAATCCTCTATTGAACTAAAGGGAGTCTGACTACTGACAATAAATGTAAAGTTAGCTCTAGTGCAAGAAAAGTAAATGCTTGTCTATTTAGGAAATGAAAGCTGCCAAATAGTACATGCTATGAAATGCCATAAATCATCTATCTATGAAATGACACAAAGTACTTACATAAAGAAAACTATGTTAATCTTGAAATTGATCATCTAGCTATCAGGACTGCTTGAAAATAGAAATTCACTCTATCATCTCAGAGCTCAAACATGCATACATTAACAATCTCATTCACATTTGCAAAAAAATTCTTAATTGCTAACTTCAGAGATATAAAATCCAATGTGGTCTGATCTTGCATGAGAGGAATGAATAGGAAGGATGGTCTAGTTTTCACTTCTGGTCATGGAGTCCAAGCTAAGGGGATAACCTACTCCTATATTAGGCTATCCTATCATTTCAAGTCAAAACAAGGTCAAAACAAGCTACTACAGGTTTGCTATAAGAAACTACTACAGACTGTCCTGATCTGCTACAAGATGTCCTGAACTACTACAGGAAGTTAGCTTAGAGGTTTTGGAGGGTAAGAATAGTCAGATGAGGTGTTGTAGGGGTGCATGACAATTTTAGAAGGTGTAGGAAAGGTTAACATCGCCCAAGTCCAAGCCCATCACCCCAAAGAGGTTGGATTTTCCTAAGGTATCTTGCTCACGATGGCTAGAAAACGGGGTTCGGGTTATGGGCTAGTATGCCTCAACATAAGGTGTAGAAGACCTAGGTGAAGCTGGTTAGAGGATTCCCTTCTTGCAGATCAACAATCCCTACACTAAAACTTGTTTCTCTTTTAATTTATAAATCACTACATGTCCACATGGAAAAGATGAGTTGAATTTGAGAAAGTTGATCTATCTACTATTAAGGACTAGCTCTATGAAATGGGTTTCCTTTCAAGCTACAGAAACCTTAATAAACAAGATAACAACTGCAGGTGCTTCCATGAAATCATAAGCAATTATCTAGCTAAGAATGAAGCTCAATCTATGCAATAAACAAAAGAAAAGCTTTTTTTGTTGTGGATGTGAGAGTGGGGTCCTATAATCATGATCCCATAAGGGAGATGAGATAGGGACCACTGTCACAAGATTTTTTGGTATAGTTTCCTCCACTAAACTGCAATACTAATCTACCTATTCAAACTAATGAAAACAAGGTTAAGCAATAAATAAAATAACCTTCTAAGCTAAAAAAAATCAACATCTAACTATCATGCTAAGCTAAGAATACAGCTACAAAAGAGGAAATTCTACTGCTAGGGTTGGGCCCTAACCCAAGAGCTTCATGACCCTATGTAGAATTTCTTGTATATTTACAAGCTTATGTAATCTACTAAAACAAGAGACAAGAATCTACTTCTACTATTTACAGTAGAAGCCCATAAAGATCGATGAAAACAATAATCGACAAGAGGAAGAACATCATTGGCACATTACACAATAAATATCTGGGGAGAGCCACAACTCAAAACCCCACTATTTGTATTTCATTAATCAGAAATACAAGATGATAGTACAATACTTGTTCTCACAATAACAATCCCAACATTCAGTAAAATCAATCTCCAACTCACAAGAAAACACTATGCTAACACTTAGCCAATTCTATTGCTCTCCAATCCCGTATTCCTTGTGCAATTCCTATGGCTGATTAGCCCATCTTAAATGGAAATCAGTTCATCTGAAACTGCACAATCCCTTCTAGTTTCAATTCTTGATTGCATGCATCATCTGTACAAATCTTAAAATTATACAACAAATAGTACATTGTCCTTGCACTCTAGCCTCAGCTGGGACTTTCTCAAAATCGACATGCATAAGTTTCTGATGAGGGAATCTTCAGTTAACTAGAGTAGCATTAGTTAATTCATTAGTGCACCAATTGATTGTTAACTCACTATTAGTTCCTCAAATAGTTTGGAACTAATTTAACTGGACTTAACTGAGTAAACTAAGTTAACTAATTACAACTCATACTTAACTCATCCTAGATGCCTATAATATAGGGAGAATATATACATGACTTCAGAAAGACTTCCAACTCGAAATTCCTAAGTTAACTAAGTCAACTCACTCTAGTTAACTATTACAAGTTGCAATGAGAATAAAATTTGATTTTAATTATCAGTTTAATTCACAGAAAAAATAACTGGAATTTCTAGATCCTATTTTTATCATTTCTTGTTGTTATTTTCAACACTCTGAGTCAAACTCAATGATGTATCAAAACATAATTTCTCATTATCATAAAAATTTCAACTACATCATAACAATAATAGTCAAAATGGCCTCTTGGCTACAACAAAAAATCGAATACTAATGAGTCCCTTTGCTCTCTTATGTATACAAAACTGGAGCTACCAACAACTCCTTAGAAAATAGGGATATTTGGCTCCCTAACTCGACAATAACTCTTCATTGACTGTCACTGGCTTGGCTACCAATGAACTTGGTTTTCTTAGCTGTCAGTGACTCCGATCTGATGAGATAGAGTGGAGTAATATTCGAATGATTTGAGGAGTTAAGGAGGGATACCAAATCCTAAAACATCTCTTGCTTTCCTACTCTGAATTGTTGCACTTAAGTCAACCTAAAACTGCTCCAATTCCTGCATTTAACACACATTAGGACACATGACACAGTAACTCATTGTTACTTTTCTCACTACGAAAAATATAAAAAATGTGTAAAAAAATGTGAGAAAAGCCAATTTAATAATTTGGAGAGTGGCATTGTGACCCATATAGTTTACCTATTGATGGGCCTCATCAACCAGCATCCAACATGGCATACCATCCCAATCAGCCTGCACCCTCACAGAACCCTTCTATGCAGAGTAACCAATACTCTACCATGAAAAGTAGTCAATACACTCCCATGTAGGGTGGTCAATACTCTCCACGTGTTGCTAAGGTGGTTTCCACGTCCCGAAACACTTACTCCAACCCAGGACAAGGGAACCCTTACTTCACCTTTTCAACACCCGAACATAATAACCCACTAACACAACCTAACATTGGGGTTAATTTCGTGCAACCCTATTTCTTGCAACAATAACAGTATTTTTGAAAACTTGAATATAACCAACCCACCAAACACCAACAAGCAGAAAGGGGAACCTGGACAGGGGGGAATCTAGCAACAACCCATGCAAGCACTCGATGGGGAAAATACCCCTAACCATAACCAAAATTAGGGTCAGAACAATAACAACCCACAAAATTAGAACAAGAACACTAGTCTAAGTACTAATCATGCTTATGCTAGTTGTGGGGAATATGCACATTACAACCATCATTTCCCTCAAATCCCTGAGTTGAAGAGGATGAAAGATGTTAAAGGGAACGGGGGCAAACCAACAACCTGTAGTTATGCAAAATCCTTTCCCCCACTAGAGAGTGGTAAATACCTATCATGAACCCTCCCAATAGTAGTATCAGGATCCTCCTGGAGGAAGTTCCATGGATCTCACCAATCATGACATTCTCATGGTCAAAGAAGATATTATCGTGTAAACATCAAACCAAGAGTACAAAACCCATCTAGAAATCAACCTTTCCACATCAACCATTGTTACAACTATGGAACATTTGGTGTTGCCTCAAACTCCCTTACAAACCATCCCACATATGGTCATAGGGCCATTATGTCAAGTAGAAAATAATTCAAAGTTTACCCATACCTATAGCATCATTAATGATCTAGTTAAATCCGCAGAAATCTCTTCTTTCATCGTTAGGAGAAATTGACCCAGTCAATTCGCGTTTGATGGCTTTCAATTTAGATAACACTACTCTACACCTTCCATCGATAGTTGCTTTCCAAATTCGGTTCACCATTCATAATATCAACATCCATCGTCGCATTGTAAATGATGGGGAATCTACCTCTATCATGTCCAAATCAATTTGGAAGAAACTAGGATCCCCCAAACTCACTCCATCACCCTTTACACTCAGAGCATATGATGGGCACCCCTTGGCTCCCATTGGACTTTTTCAAGATGTTCTGGTAGAGCTTGCCATCAAAACAGTTCCCGTAGATATAGAGTTCCTTGATGCACAATTGGATTACAATATCTTGCTAGGTCATAGCAACATGTATTTCATGACAACAGTGGCATCTTTAGTGTTTAGTATCATAATTTCCCCCATGATGGGAAAATGTTTACGATAAATTAACTCACGTACTATCAGAAAGGACATCCACCACCCCCGATGGTGTGTTACCCTTTGTAGGATCCCACAAATAGTTGGTCACAAATTTTACTGAAGCAGGTCCAGGGATGTTCAATCGATCATCAATCCTCGGCACATACCCTAGTGACCCACCTTTAATTGAGGCTACCCATACAACCCCAATGTGTATGAATAGTTTTTCAAACACGCCTCATCCTCAGGAACCAATTCCAGACACACCCAATGTTGTGAATACTCATTCAATATTCCTACCATACGCAATCAATCAGACACCTTTCTTATACCCCCCACCTGGTTTTATTTTGTACCAAGTCATGACAACACTTATATTGCCAAATATGTATTTCACAATACCTATCTGGTATTTGGCCCCTCAAGCCATGATAGAAAACTAAAGAATTACCTCAACATGCACCATTCCTGTAGCCACCCATTAGGAAGTCACCCCAAGATGAGATCTACCAAAATCGACACTAGTACGTGACACCAAAAGGGATAAGAAGAAAGGAAAGAAGATGGAAGCCTCAACCACTTCCTCATCCATGGTACCACCACCTTGTGCATTATTTGAAGTATCAAGGCACCCTACCAACTTACGCCCATAATTAGATGAGTTAAAATCTCTTCTTCATGCCCCAAAAATGCCAATAGCCCCACCTCCACCTTTAGGAGATAAGGACACACCAAAATGTAATAAGGCATTACATACAAACCATGCATGCGCTATATGTGTAGAGTACAGACATTACACACATCACTGTCCCAAAATTCCTTGTTATCAAGATGCATTGGGATCCCTCAATCAAGAAAATGCTATGATAGCATCACTCCTCACTGTGCTAGTGGTGATGATGGGTGAAAAACCATTTATTGTGTCTTTGAGGAAGAAACTTCATGACAAGTTTATCCTTGCACCTATTTTAATTCTACCTATCATCCGTTGTTAGTATCCAGTAGGATGGAAAATATTCCCATGAAATTATTGCCAAAACCTCACCGCTCATGCACCCTATGCTACCGACTATGCCATTTTATTAATCAATGCTGAGAATTGAGCAAAATCAAAGACATTTTTCTCTTATTGGTCCACCTTCCTTCATATTCCACTCAAAAAACTCTAGGCACAAATGCAACCATTATTGCATTTTTTCTTAATTTTATCATATGTAGAACTATCATACCTCTCACGATTTTGAGTAGCAAGAGAATCCTTACATCAAACTGACGACAAAATCACAAATCCTCCTCCCATCATCGATACTAAGATAGGGAGGTGGCTCACACCCTTAAATGCACCACATCATGACACCAACCACCCATCATCATCACAAACTATAACAAATGTTTATACACACACCATTTATTACATTGGCATAGAACCTACATTACCTACAATTCACATTTGCAACATTTGTACCAACAACTTCATAGTTTGGAGACATGTCCTATGTTTCAAATATTTGGAAAACTTAACATATAGTGCCCATTGGTTCAAGTAAAATCCCTAAACACCCCCTTCCCATAGAGGAAGATTCCTTGGCTCCTAGGATGCCAAAATTATCTCTGGAAGCTTCTCCCACTCATCATCAAGCCCCCATCAGAGAAATCCTCCCACCACCTTATTCTGATGACACACAATTCCATATATGATTCATTTCCTTGACCACATGAACCCTGATTCATGTTTTCTACTCATTATTTTTTGGTGTGAAGATCGCTTCGCCTGCTAGGAACATAGTACAACCCCTGACTATGCAGATCCATGCAATATACACATTGTCAACATCATTAGGTTCTATAACAGCAACCAAGGAATCATTGTCTTGTTTTTCAACCCACACCACTAGGTCCTAATCCCATCCTCATGACCTCCCACAACCTCTATCACCATTAGAAAAAAAAATTCACTCATATGAAGATATTCTTGAGACCATGATAGAACCAAAGTGTCCATGGAATTCCATGCGTCATCCCTCTTTCTCTCTGCCCAAGAAAGAATTTTCACCTATTGATGCATCAACCTAGAATATTTTCATAGTAGAAATAAAGGAATCTCTACCACCATAATAGGTAGATTGGTTAAAAAATCCCATTATTGCACCAGATGCATTTGAGGAAGGGTACATGCCTAATATCTCATCTACAGTCAAGGAAGATGTTTCCACCAAGCCCGAAATATTTGAAGAAATCTTGTTGGGGGCAACATGCTCCCTAGACAAAGTGGCCTCATACAAAGCCCTCTTTCAAGAATATAGGAACATATTTTCATGTTCTTATTTGGAAATGCCAGGAATTAGTCCTACAATCGTGGAGCACCACATTGACACATGGTATGATAATTACCCTATTAGGAAAAAGCAACATCAACTCCACCCTTCTAAAGCATAAGCAGTCAAACAATAAATTGACAAGATTCATAAAGTTAGTTTCATCTACCCTATTGCTTACACATCTTTGGTTTCCAACCCTATATCCATCATGAAGAAAAAAAGGGACTACTTGAGTTTGTATTGAATTCATATATCTGAACAAGGCATATCCTAAAGATAATTACCCTACACCCTTCATCAATCAAGTAATTGATACATGTTCTGGACAAGAAACCTTATCCTTCATGTATGGTTTCTCAGGGTATAACCAGATTTAGATACAACATACTCATCGGTACAAAAAATCCTTTACAACACCATGGGGCACATTTTCCTATCACGTAATTCCCTTCAACTAGAAAAATGTTGACGCCAAGTTACAACAGGCCATGAACTATATCTTCCATGACTTGGCTCATCTAATACTAGCCTATTTGGATGACCTTATAGTGCGATCCAAAAAGCACTCAGACCATTTGGAAGATCACTGCCTGGCTTTTTAGAGGTGTCGGCAATATAACTTACGCTTCAACCCTCTCAAGTGTGTCTTTTTCATCAATGAAGAATGAATGTTGGGATTCATTATTTGCCAAGAAGGCATTAGATTCAACCCTCTAAAGGTCCAAACCATACAAGAAATCCCACCTCCAAAAGTTTGAAGCAATTACAAATCCTACAAGGTAAGGCCAACTTCTTACACCACTTTGTCCCCAATTACGCCACTTGTGTTCACGATTTCTTATGACTTCTTCGTCAGGACATTCCCTTCCACTAGGATGAAGAAGCCCAAAAATCATTTGTGGCCTTGAAATATGCATTTCCACAAACACCGTTGATTATCCCTCCTAACCATACCAAGGATTATGCCCTCTACTTATCAGCATCTGAGGTAGCCATTATGGGGGTATTAGTCCAAGAAGGAATAGATAATAGAGAACACATCATCTATTACACAAGAAAAAACCTCTCTGGGCTTGCTTTAAAGTATGATCCAACAGGGAAAAAACCCTAACCCTTGTACACTCATTATAAAAGCTTCGACACTACATCATCTTGTAGACCACCACCGTAATAGCAAACATCAACCCCATGAGATAATTGGTCACTCATCGTATGATGAACCATAACTATGCCTAATTGGTAGTTATTTTTCAAGAGTTTTACCTAAAATTTTCTTCACCTAAAAGCAAAAAAGCTCTTATCCTTGCAAAATTCATCATGGATCTCCCCACAGAATCCCAAGGGTCTCTTATTAACATTCCCCCTCCCAACCCCCATGACAACTTGTACGTTATGTAGTTCAAACCTCTGTAAACTCGTGATGATCACAAGTGCATTCACCAACAAGCCCTTTGTTACCTTCTTATGGGGGAGGTCCTCTACTGTCATGGCATCAACACTATTCTTGATCGATGCCTTCAGATTGAGCAAGCTGAGCCGGTCTTAAATTATTTCCACAGTGAACCTTGTAGCGACTACCTATCCAGGATGGCCACTTCCCAGAAAATATTCCACATTGGTTATTTTTCGCCCACTTTATTTCATGATTGTGTTTAAGTAATCAAGCGTTGTGAATGTTGTTAGTGATATGCTCACAAAACACAATATCCACGAGCTCCCCTTCACCCAATCATTCTCGTAGGGCCTTTTTGCAAATAGGGCATAGACTTCATGACTTGCAACCCTCAATATCAAGGAAGCCATAAGTACATCGCGGTCATCATCAACTAACTTCCCAAATGGGAAGAAGTCATGCCCACTTATAATAACACCACTGAAACTGTTGCATGTTTTTTCTTCAACCATGTCATCACACGATTCGGCGTTCCCAAGGAGTTGGACTCGGATCATGGAAACACTTTGAGGATGAGATATTCCAAGGATTATCCCAACACCTTGGTTTTTTTCACATGAGTTATCTTCTCCATACTACCCCTAATCTAATGGCCAAGTAGAATCTATCAAAAAAGTCCTTAAAACAATGTTGCAATATATGGTGAACAACCACAAAACCAATTGGCATCAAATGGCTTTTTTATCCCTATGGGTACACCGCACTACAATCAAGGTGTCCACACCTTTATAATTAGTATACAGATTCAAGGTTGTATTCCCCATAGGGTGAAAGATCCCTACCTTACATTCAGTCATCAAACTCCTCTCAGATACCTCACCTTTAGAGTAGAGACTACTGCAGTTGGAACACATCGACGAAAATTGGTGAGAATCTCTCCAACATAACTAAGCCCACAAAAAGAGGACCAAAACCTCCTTTGATAATGATGTCACCCTTTGTTTAATCATCGAAGGGGATCTAGTCCATCGTTATGATGTTTCCAAAGAAGCATTAGGACCAGGGAAGTTCAAAACTTTAAGGAAAGGCTTGTATATAGTTAAATATTGTCTCCTCGAAGGAGCATACATGTTAGTAGAGCTTGATGGGACTTTCCTCAAAGACTCAATGGGCTCTGCCTCAAAATATTCTATCCATAATGCTAAATTCAAACCTAAGATGTAAATGCATGCATCTTGACTTATTTTTTATGATAATCGCCTCATCCTAGATGTACTATAAAACCATACTCTCATCATGTGTCAAAAATGGATCATTAGCCATCTTATCATCATAGGTTTATTGATGGTTCTTCTCGATGATCGCAAAATCTCGCTGCAATAGCCTAGGACATATACTCTCTTGACCTAACCCCCTTCCACGACAATGGGATTTGCATCAGTTTAACCACCAATAATCAAGCTAAATACGATGTCATCATAGGCCTCTTGATTTATGCCTCCTACCTAGGTATTAGTCACCTTCATGTGTTCCTTGACTGCCATCTTGTTGTATTGTAGTTGAATAGAACCTTCAGGGTAAGTGACCCTTGCCTTTTTCAGAAATACCTGCATGCACAAAGGTTAGATTGTGGTTTTGATCATATCACATTTTCACATATACCAAGAAATCATAATCATATAGTATATTACATCGCTGATCAAATCCTAGATTTGCATGCATCAAATATATATCATCATTGAGATACATAAAGTATAATGAGCATGTCCATCAATAATTGAAAATTACATCACATGTATGATAGCATAACATATAAACACATCATGAGAGCCAAAAAAAATGGAACTCGTATATATATCTATATATCTATATATATATATATATATATATATATATATATATATATATATATATATATATATATATATCATCAAAAAATATACAAATTTACATATGTTGGCCCATGCCAGAAAAAATAATAAGTCATCAAAAAGGGGAGCATCCTCATAATGGGTGTTTCCCCTGGTACATACAACAGTTGCATCTAGGACTGTGGTCCAACACCCACTACACCACCCACACTCCTAGCATTAGGACCTCCTACCTCATTCGTTGTTAGAGCCAAAATAGGTTGCACAATGGTCGTCCCCACTGCAAGTTGATGGAGGACAGGATGCGTTACCCTATCCTAATCCATAGTCCTCTTAATAACCTCCTCATCTAGCATGGCATGTATGACCTCAGGTATCCTTTGGATTAAGGTTTTTACTCGATCCCAAGCATCCTCAACAACCTCAGTGCACACCTCAACAACCTCAGCATGTGTCAACAACCTCTCCACGTTAGCCCGAAGAGATGAAACCTACCCCTCCCCACAAAGGCCACCCATCTCCAACCATCGGTGTTGAGCCAGCCTATCAAGGCCCTCCTCTCTCCTGTCATCCCTCTGACGTCATTTCCCAGTAGCCACACTTGCCCCACTAGAACACTGAGGATCATTTCCCACAAACCTAGCCAACGGGCATCTGGTAGGTCCAACATCTGCAATCAAACATACATAGTATCAATGTGGAGTTATATCATAAACCATAATACATGTAAATCATCAAAATACTAAAATCATAATCACATTCCTGTTGGGCCCCAAGCATCATCTAGGGGCAAGCCCATCTCTATATCTCCTTGGAAATCCACACCAACATACGGGAACTCAAGAATAACCTGAGAGTTGGACATGAACCAACCCTCGAATGTGGGCATCCAACACTACCCTGCCTCACCTCCACCTACCCATGGCATCACAAGTGCTCACTATCATATACATGGGTGTCTTGGTGGCCCAACTAGCATCGCCAGTACTTGATGTAGTATCACCACTTGCTCATACAGGATGTTTCATAAGACACTACCATAGAAGAAGCTACTCACCTCACCTCTACAAACTTGTGATAGTTGTTCCATCATCCTCCTATGAAGGAACCTTGTCCAGTCATAAAAAAAACCTACTTGAACCCTCTAGAGCATAGCTAGCTATGGTCTTGAGGTGCGGTTTAGGGCCAATGACCCCAACAACCATACAATCATAGTTGAAGTTTCTAGCTAAAATAAATCTAGAATAGAGGCGATGCATATGCACCCCTCCTAGAATCCATCATCCTCGCAGTGCAGTCTCACCTATGCTATCAGGTCCACCCGTTCAGGTGGAAGCTCTATGGGTAGTAAGTCACCTCGAGGCAGTAACATAGTTACGAAATAAAAATTCACCTCAGTGGTGAATGCCACATCTTGGCCCTAGATATTAATAACTTGTCTATCAATCTACCATCTATGAATAAAAAAGTGCAAGAACTGATCCTGCATCCTCAACAAAGGGTTCTGAACAAATTTTAGTAACCCCCACCTTTTTAGATGTGCTTGATCTTGAGCATCGTGAGCCATTGATGTGCATATGTAGTCTCAATCTCACTCGAGCCATGTAGCAACCATCCAGCCCAAAGAAGAAGAAAAATCCAAAAAATAACCCTCTTGGCTTAAAAAATAGAATTTCATTGTCTACATGCACCTGTTCCGAAAACATGTGTCTGGTCGCGTGTCTATATCCTAAATAGACACATGATATCATGTAGCATTTATGTAAATAGTTGTGTTCACTCTGTGACAGTCTTGTTCTTACCCGTGAGGAACTTGGAAGGGGTGCCTCACACCTATGATCCCTACAATCACACATATTATGCAACTATTTTACCTATATTCATGCACATCACATGACTTTCACTCCCTTAGCTATGATGACTTCATATAGAGGGCATCATGGTTGTTCTCCCCACAACCACACACGTCACATGACTGTTTATTCTTTACCCGCATGTCCTTTCGTGTATATGTCAAAGTGGTTAGCGTGAATTTCCACTTTTTTCCCTAAAAAGGTCCATACATGCCATCTTCTATGGCTTATATAGCCTAGATTATTGAATTAACAAAGGTGGGGTAGAGACCTCTAACTTGTCTTTATCCGTGTGCTACCCAGGTACTCTAGCTGACCATTGTAACTGAAGTGGCATCCAAATTCAACTTTGGACCATATGTCAGGAAGTGAAAATGAGGTAGCATATGCAACCTACACCCTTACATATCACCCCTCATCCATTCTTCCAAAGGCCCATTCAGGAGCTCACGACCTCCATTCAAAAAACCATTAGCGGCATCGGAATCAAGACATCCCCACCTACGTCATGGTACCCTCCATTTTGTTTCAGTAGCATACTCATTTTTGGGCCTGTTTCACAGTTCAAAGTACTAATCAGGTGCACCTTTCCATGTTTTTTTAGTTCATCTTGATTAGTGTATTTCATTTTACACATGGTTTCATCAAGATGTTTTCACTTGGGTTATTGTTTGTCAAAGTTGCAAGTTCCCCGCAATTTCTCAACAAAACGAGTTTCCTGGTGACAATCGGAAGTTAAGGCATCATTCTCCACTTAGCATGATAGGCTTCCTTCAAATATTTGCATATCCTTACATCATTTCTCTGAAATAAACCATAGGGTCCATCGTCTCGACCACGTTTACCACCACCTTCCACTTTCACATGGTAAATGCCCACGTCGGTTGATAACATTTCTCCTGCATGGATCACACCACTTTATAGCTCACTTCACACTATTAGGATCCATGAATATTCCCCCAAGCCCAGGAGCCATCTCATACTCATGTCTTGAAGATCAACCTCATTCTCCTCTTCTTTACTCATTGCTTACCAATCCCACTCAAACGCCACCATATTTATTCATTGTCGGATTGAATCAAATGCACAACCGCATTCCACATTTGGCCTATCGCCCCTCCATATGGAAATAATTTATTTGCATCAATTCATCTACCTCATCAATTTTTCACTAAGACCAACCAATGGGAGCCCTTCCCTAAGAAAAAAACCCACCTGCATTGTCATGCACGTCACCATTTTCTTGGGGCATCCGTCTCCGTGTTTGTACATCCCAAACCACTTTTACATTCTTTTCGAAAGTGTACAAATATTTTTTAAGGAAAAGGATTCTCACCCATATTTTTGTGTCAGTTACTCGGCGATAGTCCTTATTCACCCTTGATTAGAGCTCACTTTTTGTCACCCACACCATAACCTTATCTACCATGACAAACAAAACATACGCTTACCCACCCTGGATGTCCTACCGACTCTAGGGGAATTTCCCCCATAAAATTTCTTTGATTGTCGACACTCGTATTACAATTCCAACCTTAGGTAGTTCTATGTATCCACTTATTAGTGTGAAATTTCTTGGAAGGTGTACCAAAATATTTTTGCTTAAGTCACTGGTGACAAGTGACCCTAACAACAATTTGTGGTTACTTACGCTTCATATCTGCAATAATAAAATGAGAAAAACTTGCAATAAAAAGATATATGTGATCCAATACAACAAACAATAATATATATACAATCTAATAACCCAATATGGAAAGTATTTTAAATGAATAATAATCTTTATTGATAACACCTAGTGAAGGATATCTACAAAAAGGGTCTACAAATCCCCCTCCGTGGGATGGGTCCTTTGATTTTCTTTATGTTTTAGTAATCGAGTCTCTCTTTCAACATGTGAAAAACCCAAAACAATGTGTAGAACTCATGTGGGATCTCAAATGTAAGAAGACAATAGTGGCGACGATGATAATGATCATGGTGAAGAATGAATGGAAAGCACTCTTATTTATAACAAAGTATTGGGTTGATCTCGAAAATGGAAAATAATAAAATAATATTGACCAAATCAAGATCTAACCGTTAGGAATACTTTATTATTTTTTTGGAGAGGGAAAATATATTCAAATTTGTCAAATATTTTTATTTAGAAATAATTAACAAATAAAATGATTTATTAAGTATTTCATGAGGATTAAGTATGATGTGAAATTGAAATAATTATTATATAGTGATTTAACAATTATTTCAATCATAGAATTAAGGAATAATAAATAAATAGTGATTTATTTAATTATTCCTAGCTGATTTAGTCGAATGGGACAAGGAATAATTATTAAACAACAATTTAATAATTAGTCCTAGAGAAAATTAAATAAATAATGATTTATTCAATTATTCTCATGGGGTTTTTAAATTTTAATTAGAAATAAGTTAATAAAAATGGTTTAATAAATTATTTCCCATGGTGAAAGCGATTTTACTATGGTAAAATCAATCCTACATAGTGTATTTCGATCTAGCTAGTTAGCAATGGCTACATGATCATTTTTTGGTGATAAATATTTCCACCAAATGTATGAGTGTTAGGAGCACATTGTATGACCGTAATATGTTGTAGCTTACATTTGCACAAAACACCAAAGGGGAGTCAGAGAGAGAGAGCTGAAGTAATGCAAGGAAGGATGAAAACGGAGGGGGCAAGACCTAAACTGATAGAAGTCTCCTTTTATGTTGTAGTACATGATCTCAAATGAGGCGGGGAGGCATACCCATACCCGCCGAGAAAACTAAGTATAAATAATAATGGTGAGCCTACCAATATGAGACTGAGCTACAAAGTCCATGATACATGATATTGCTAGATTTTAAATTTATGTGGCCTTCTTTTAGAAAAATATGGTTTGGATTTTCCATAGTATTGTTTGAATTTTGTCAACATTTTGGTGGTTTGGTTGCAGGTGTAAGGGATAATCGTTCAAATCCTGAAACGATCTCCTCAAGTGTAGCTATAAGTTCTTCTTCAATTCCATTTTGAGTTTCAATCATTCGCCTCCAAACTTAGATATTATACTAAAACATTTGAATTGCTAATATTACCCGAAAAATAGGAGAACTTCACTTACGCAGAACCAAAAGAAAACAAAGTTCCAGTTTATAATATCTTGAGTCTGAAATCTGGATTAACCAGCGTATACTTTTACCACGCGATCACCGTTGGATCGCGGCATCCACAACGGAAAATTACGATCATCCAAACTTCAACAGAATAAAGCCACAATTGAATTGCTCATCGGGTCCAAAATTTTTATTAACCACCGTTCACTTTTCAACGTGATATCCATTGGATCTCACTCCTCTAATTTGATGGCCCAAATCAATTGCACTATTAAGCCAGTTTGATAAAATATCGTGCCCGATTTTGGGTTAAACCTTGACGCTAATTTGCACGCGACTACCGTAGATCTAACGGTTATGTCGATCAGATGACTCTAGGCTTCTTTCTTAGGCTCTCTCATCTTTTATCGGGTTTTCCTCCATTCCGCCAAGTATTTGCCTACTGCCAAGTATTTTCCTTCCACCAAGATTAGATTATGTTAAACTATATTTCTTTTAAACATATCCCTATTATCCCAATACACAGAAATAAAGATTTAATCGTGATAACACAAAGTTATATTATCAACCTCGAATTCTAAAGGGAAAACTGGAAATTAACAATACACAGAGATATTTCAAAGGAATCCAAACCTCTGAGATTTAACCTTTCATGCATAAAATACACAGAGATACAAAGATATTTCAATTCTTTTACAATCTAATTCTCCATAACCAAGTCCAGCCAAATCCTCTTACAATAGTTCAAAACTTACATAAATACTTTACATCCAACAATCTGATCCTCAATCAATGGATCGAATCTATCTAATCCTAGATAAATACCTAAACTGCTTGATATTCTCCTCGAGAATCTCAACTAAGTCTAAACTACTTGGATTAATTACAAAATCATTCAAATACCTATATTCTAGCTCAATTCCTATCTAGAAAACTTTGTAAATTGACAGCTAAAGGATCCCACTCCTTTCCTTGTAAACTCTTTTTTTTTTTTTTTTTCAGATTTTTTTTAATAAATGAACCCTTTTTTCTTTAAGCCTCATGCTCCTGCATCAGAATCCTGAGGACAAAATTCTTCATGGGCTCTTGTCCATGAGATCTTCTACAGAACGGCCCAACTTGTGTAACATGGTTTTTGTCACCCAGGTAGCACCAGCAATTGGTTGATCTTTCCACTTGACCAAGTATTGAAAATACTCCTGTCCCCTTGTTTTCTTGACCACTCTTTTATCCAATATCTTCTCTGGTTGCAATGCCTTCGCTATAGGTAACTGTTTTACCCAATCCACCTCTTGTTCTTCCTTGTCTTCTGTTGTGTCATCTTCCTGTCCCTTTTCATACCTATACAAATTGGCAACATTGAAAATTGAATATATTCCAATACCACAGGGTAACTCAATTTCATATGCATTTGCAGAAAATTTCCTTAAAAATCTGCATCATCCAATCTTCTTGAATTTTAATTTGTTATACTCCCTTTTGGAAATCTTTCCTTCCTTAGGTGTGCCAAAACTAAATCTCCAACCTCAAAACTTACTTCTCCCTTCTTCAAATATACTTTGTTCTTGTACTTTGTGTTTCTTTCCTGTAGCTGTTGCTTTACCTGTTCATGAACTGCTTGAATCTATGAAGCAAAATCTTCTTCTAGAGAACTCCTCATTTCATCTTTACCCAAATCTCTCAATTCAGACACTCCTCTTGGGTGCATTGCATAAACTATATGGAATGGACTCTGCCCTGTACTCCTATTAGGAGAATCATTATAAGTGTACTCATCCTATGCCAAAACTTGATCCCACTGTTTTGGATGTTGACTTGAAAGGTTTCTCGGAAGATTACCCAAGCTTCTATTCACAACTTCAGTCAGCCCATCAGTCTGAGGATGATATGCAGATATGAAACCTAGTTTAGTGCCAAGATTCTTCCACAAAATCCTCCGGAAATGGCCAACAAATCTGGTATCTCTGTCTGAAACAATGCTCTTAGGTAACCCATGCAACCTTACAATTTCCTTAAAAAACAAGTTAGCAACATGAGTAGCATCATTGGTTTTATAACATGGAATAAAATGTGCCATTTTTGAAAATCTATCAACTACTACATAAATTGAATCATGTCCCCTTTGAGTTTTTGGTAAACCCAAAACAAATTCCATACTTACCATATCCCAAGGCCTATCTGGAATAGGTAATGGAACATACAAACCTGTGTTTTGTCTCCTTCCCTTTCCATACTGACAGACTTTATAATTCTTTACATACTTTTCTACTTCATCTCTCATCTTCGACCAGAAATAAAAGTAGTTCAACTTCTCATAAGTCTTGTCAGCACCAAAATGTCCTCCAAGTCCACCACTATGTTTTTCCTTGATCAAATTTTCTCTCATAGAAAAATTTGGTATGCACAACTGATTTCTTTTAAATAACAATCCTTCTTGCATGAAATAATCCATCCACTTACTTCTATCTAATAAAACAAGATTTCTACAAGCTTCAAATGCCTCTTTAAAATCTAGATCTTTCTCATATAATTCCTTAAGAAAATCAAACCCCAACACTTGAATTTGACTTTCTTGCACCAAAATTCTTTTTCTACTTAAGGCATCTGCTACTTTGTTTGATTGACCAGTTATATGTTTTAACACAAAATTAAAACTTTGAAGGTATTCTACCCATTTTGCATGCTTCTGGTTAAGCTTTGGCTGTTGCATAATGTACTATAATGCATGGTTATCTGAATACAGTATGAACTCCTTAGACATCAAGTAATGTCTCCACTTCTTCAAAGACTGCACCACTGCATAAAACTCCTTGTCATAAGAAGAATATTTCTTCTTTGACTCATTCAGTTTCTCACTGAAATAAGCTACAGGTCTGTCCTCCTAACTTAAAACAGCTCCAATGGCTTCTCCACTGGCATCACACTTCACTTGAAAAGGTTTATTAAAATCAAGCAAAATCAAAATAGGTTTCTCAGTAATCTTTCTCTTCAACAGTTGGAAGTTCCTTTCTGCTTCAACAGTCCATTTAAATGGTTGTCTATCCTTATTTATAGTGTCAATAATAGAAGCATTGATCTTACTAAAATTCCTTATGAATTTCCTATAAAAACTAGCAAGACCGTGAAAACTTCTTACCTCAAAGACACCTTTTGGTGAAGGCCACTCCATGATTGCCTTGATCTTCTCTGGATCCATCTTTAACCCCTCAGCAGAAACAACAAAGCCCAAATATACCAATTCTTCCTTCATGAATGAACATTTTTTAAAATTTAATAGTAATTTCTCTTGTTGTAGCCTCTGTAAGACATAATTCAGATGTCTCACATGTTCCTCTTTTGATCTGTTGTAAACTAATATATCATCCATATATACTATTAAAAATTTACCTATAAATTCTTTCAATACTTCATTCATGAGTCTCATAAATGTGTTGGGACAATTTGACAACCCAAAAGGCATTACCATCCATTCATACAATCCTTCATTTGTCTTAAAAGCAGTTTTCCACTCATCCCCTTCTCTAATTCTAATTTGATGATAACCACTTTTTAAATCTAACTTTGTAAAATATCTTGCTCCACTCAAACAATCCATCAAATCTTCAATTCTAGGTAAAGGAAATCTGTACCTGATTGTTATCTTATTGATTGCTCTTGAATCAGTGCACATTCTCCAACCTCCATCTTTCTTTGGGCTCAACACTGTTGGCACTGCACAAGGACTCAAACTCTCTCTAATCAATCCCTTGTCTAATAGTTCCTGAACCTATTTCCCGATTTCTTCATTCTCTATGGGAGTCATCCTGTAAGCTGATTTATTAGGTAGATTTGCTCCTAGAATCAAATCTATATGATGGCTGATTTTCCTAACAAGTGGTAACTCATTAGGTAAATCATGTACAATGATATCACAATAATTGTCCAACATCTCTTGAATTTCAATTGGTAAATCAGAAACTTTTGTGGAAGTAATTATTACCTTCGCTTCACAAACCAATGCAAAACTTACCTCATCTTCTTCAATCTGCTGCAAGTACTCCTTTCCACTCAACAATAAGGTCTTTGGATCAGGTTTCCTTGATGCATCCTCTTCTTCCATAGGCAGCAATGTATGATTGACACCATCTTTGCTAAATTTGTATGTGTTCTTCTTTCCATCATGCATAGCTCCTATGTCATACTACCAAGGCCTTCCCAGCAATATGTGGCACACATCCATAGGCATCACTTCACACAAAAAAATTTCTTTGTATTTGTCCAACTGCAACTCCACTTCACACTGTTCATTCACTATCAATTGATATCCCTTTTGAAGCCATAACACCTTGTAAGGTGTTGGGTGTTTCTTTGTCTTCAATTTAAAATTCTCCACCACTTCTGTGGAGACAAAATTATTTGTACTACCACTATCAATTATCATCTAACAACACTTCCCTTGAACCTTGCACACAGTCTTGAACAAGGTTTTTCTCTATGCTGGTTCAACAATTTCCTTAGCTGGCTTTAGTAAGACTTTGTTAACTACCAAAGACTCTCCTTTCTCTGGTACATTTTCTTCTTCTATTACCTTCGCTGATTCCTCTTTAGTCCTAGCAACAATTGCATTCCTCTGATTCATTCATATGTTTTCTGGGAACTCATAGACTCTGTGTCTCAACTTGTTATATCTGTAACATCTGACTGCTCTTCCTCTGCCTCCACCTCCTCTTCCTCTAGAAAAACTCCCTCTGCCACTTGCATCACCTCTTGTGTGTGCATGTTGACTTGAGTTGCTATTAGCCCCATCTTTAGGTGTTGTAGACCTTCCTCTACCACCTTGAGTTCCCCTTCCTCGGAAAGTACCTCTATTTATGGCAGACTGCTTCCTCGTGAGTTTTTCTTCAGCCTTCAATACCATCTGATAAGCCTCTTCTACTGTTTTAGGAGACAGTACACTTATCTTACCTTGGATATCCATTTTGAGACCATTCACATATCTTGCAACCTTCTCATCTGTATCTTGGATTTGTCCTGCTCTTATACTGACTTTGTAGAATTCCTCTGTGTATTCCTTTACTATCATAGACCTTTGTCTAAGATTCTGCATCTATCTAAATAATGTCTGTTCATAGTCACTTGGCAAAAACTTACTTTTCAACTTTGCCACCATTCTATTCCAATTCTTAATTGGTTGTTTACCAAGTCTTCTTCTTTCTACCTGCATTCCATCCCACCAAAGTGCTGCATGTCCTTTAAATTTTGTGACAACAAACTTCACCTTCTTTCCTTCTTTTGTTTCTTCATAGTCAAATAATTTCTCCATGTCATTAATCCAGTCTATAAATTATTCAGGGCTTAAGCTTCGTGTATAAATTGAAACTTCAAGTCTTTGCTTGGATGTGGATCTCAATACTGACTTAAAGAATCTCATTTTAGGAGTTGCATCTGCAAGTTCGTCTTCTTCTGCAGCTCCAACTCCAGGCTCACTAACATCTCCAGCATTTGCATCTCCTCCCATTTCAATTTCTTCCAATCTGGCTTGCATTTGTTTCATAGCTTCTAACACTTCAGCATTTGCAACTGATCTTCCTCTTCTTTGACCACCACCTCTTCCTCCAACTCTCAAATCCATGTTGGATTTCTTTTTCTGGTCCTTGAATTCTTATTTAGTGTCAGTAGAGATCTCTAGTACCACAAATGGTGATCTAGTTGCAGGTGTAAGGGATAATCGTTCAAATCTTGAAACGATCTACTTAAGCGCAGGTGGAAGTTCTTCTTCAATTCCCTTTTGATTTTCAGTCATCCACCTCCAAACTTAGATATTCTACTAAAATAGCCGAATTTCTAATATTACCCAGAAAATAACAGAACTTCACTTACGTGGAACTGAAAGAAAACAAAGTTCCAGCTTATAATTTCTCGGGTCTGAAACCCGTGTATACTTTTACCACACGATCATCATTGGATCGCAGCCTCCACAAGAGATGATTATGATAATCTGGACTTCGATGAAATCAAGCCACATTTGAATTTCTCATCGAGTCCGAAAATTTTATTAACCACCGTTCACTTTTCCACGCGATATCTGTTGGATCTCGCTCCTCTAATCAGACGACCCAAATCAACTGCACTATTAACCTAGTTTGATAAAATATCGCATCCGGTTTTGGGTTAAACCTCGACGTTGATTTGCATGTGACTACCGTAGATCTAACAGTTCTGTCGATCGGACGACTCTAGGCTTCTTTCTTAGGCTCTCTCGGCTTTTATCGGGTTTTCCTCCATTCCGCCAAGTATTTTCCTTCTGCCAAGTATTTTCCTTCTGCCAAGTTTAGACTGTGTTAAACTATATTTCTTTTAAACATATCCCAATTATCCCAATACACAGAAATAAATATTTAATCATGATAACACAAAGTTATATTATCAACCTCGAATTCTAAAGGCCAAACTGGAAATTAACAATACACAAAGATATTTTGAAGGAATCCAAACCTCCGGGATTTAACCTTTCATGCATAAAATACACAGAGATATAGAGATATTTCAATTCTTTTACAGTCTAATTCTCCATAGCCAAGTCCAGCCAAATCCTCTTACAATAGTTCAAAACTTACATAAATACTTTACATCCAACAATATGATCCTCAATTAATGGATCAAATCTATCTAATCCTAGATAAATACCTAAAATGCCTGATATTCTCCTTGAGAATCTCAACTAAGTTTGAACTACTTGGATTAATTACAAAATCATTCAAATACCTATATTCTAGCTCAATTCCTATCTAGAAAACTTTGTAAATTGACAGCTAAAGGATCCCACTCCTTTGCTTGTAAACTATTTTTTTTCAGATTTTTTGAATAAAATGAAGCCTTTTGTCTTTAAGCCTCATGCCCTTGCATCACATTTCAAATCATAAAGGGGATCCATCATCAATACAGAGAATGAATGGATCCCCTTTGGTATTTGAAACGTCAACAAAATTCAAACAATATTGTTGAAGATACATGATATGTTGGCATCAATGGGCAAGAAAATAATACAGTGAATCCAATATACATAATGCACTTGGAAAGACATAGGCTAGGACTGAATAAAATGACATCTAAGTACATGAGACATAATTCCCCTCAAGCTAACATGGTGAGGGGGGATCATAACCAAATAAGCCCTGTTGAACAGGAAAGGACTCTGAAGATCTAAATGGATCATCTGAAGGAGACATGCATGATGTAGGTGCTACAAGATGCTGAAACCAAACCCATCATATCTATGGAACTACATCTGAGGCTAGATCTACATCTGCAACCATCTGGGCATGTGGGGGGCTACCTGAAGGGCCACCCCCTCATGAGGACTATAACATCTCACACACACCTGAGGAATCACTAGTACAATTGTCTAGATCAAGGGACTATTGAGTGTATGATTCTCAATCATGCAATAATGAGCTAGCATCGAGCACGTGAGAAATAACCAAGTCAAAAGGCAATGATGATTCCCTTTACTTGATCTGAGACACCGAACAAAGATGATGTTAGGCCCCTATACTACTAGTGTAACCCCTTATTATTATTAGTACAACCCACTTATTATATTGATGTACCCATGTAGTGCCCATATTGTTACTATTGTGCCCCATAGAAGCCCACTATTGTTATTATTGTGCCCTTACATTATTATTGTTATGTCGGCTCTGATTATGTTATGACCCCTTAGACTCCTATATATAGAAAGGAGGTCTTTTCATTTGTATCATCCAAGAATTTTTCATTTATGTAATGTAAAGGAGGCTGCCCCCTCGAAGAGGCTGAATTCTAAGGCGTTGATCTACCTTTTCTATCTTTTCTTGAGCTGGTTTCATAACATTTGGTATCAGAGCTTTGGATTCTAGGGTTTCGCTGCTCCAAACAGGTCATCGTGGCATTTTTGTTATAAATTCTTTTCTGTGACGTTTCAGAAGTCGCAAAAAAAACCCATTTGAGAAGAAATCGCGCTGAACCTTGGGTCCAAATTTCAGAGCTTTTAGCAAGAAATTTGTGGAGATATAATCTGAGGAAGTTTGTCTTTTTGCAGACTCCTGAATTACATTCAAAACATGTGACCTGGGGAAAATCGTCATAACTTTCTCTCTGGGGATGGGATTGAAATTTCGTAAGAAGTTACAGAAAGAGGACGGACTGTAGCTTTTTGTATGCATGTTTTAGATCCAAAGGTTGAAACAGTGACTCGTGGCACGTCGTACAAGTTCGCTCTAATGAACTAGTCTAGAAGCAAGTCACTGTGGGAGATTTCACATAACTCTTCCTTGGAGAATCCAAATTAGGTCAGACTTGTGGCATTGGAAAGAGGACACAAAGGGCTACTACAGGCCACAATTTCGGAACTTAAAGATCTAAAAGTATAGAGTTACAGGCGTTTTAAGATCGAGCTCCTAAAATCAAGAAAAAGCGAGATGAGGAAGTTTGATGGCAAGGATCCGGTAAATTGGATACTACAGATGGAGAAATATTTCGATCTACATGAGGTGCAACTATTACAAAAGGTATGTATTGCATCTTCATATTTAGAACCGGATCAATTTTTATGGTATGAAGGGCTTTGTTCTCGTAAAAAACTTGTTATGTGGTCAATTTTCATGGAGGAAATGATAGCACATTATGAGGATACAAAGAGCAACACCCTCTTTAGAGCAATACCACAACAATTGGAAAGAGTGAAAGGGCTTTGTGACATAGTGGAAAGAAAAATTATGGAAACCAGGAAGCATACTCCTCACAGCTATAAAGATGGAAGTGTTGTTTCTCCTAGCCTTCCACAACCTACAAGGGTTACACCACAACAATTGGAAGAAAAAAGAGAAAAAGGGCTTTGTTACAATTGTGATATCAAATGCACTAAAGGTCATAAGTGTGTTGAGCAGAAAGAGGAGGAAGAAAAGGATCAAGAAACATCAAAAGAAGAAGATATACGCTAATACCCCACCCCAGAGAAAGAAGAAATGAATCAGACCATATCTTGTAAAGCATTGGCAAGAATTACCACTCCTCAAACTCTCAAGATAGAAGGACATAACAAGAAGAAAAAGGTGCAAGAAGTGAAAGATCACATCGAGAAAGAAGAAACGAATCCAACCATATCTTGTAATTCATTGGTCGAAATTTCCACTCCTCAAACTATCAAGATAGAAGGACATATCAAGAAGAAAAATGTTCAAGAAGTGAAAGATCACATCGAGCATCAAGAAATGAATCCGACCATATCTTGTAAAGGATTGGAAGAAATTACCACTCAAACTCTAGAGATAGAAGGACATATCTAGAAGAAAAAGGTTGAAGCAGTGAAAGATCACATCGAGCATCAAAAACAAGTTCTCCAACTTTTAAAGGATAACGCCACTTCGGTGCAAAATCAAATGAAACAACATGTAGATCAACATTGTAGTGAAAAATGTTTTGATGTAGGTGATTGGGTATTTTTACTGCTACATCTCAAGCAATATATTTATGAGAAGGAAATGTTGGCAATACTACATGCACTTAAAAAATGGCGACCTTACTGAATGGGAAGACTCTTCAAAGATGAGGATGTGGAAGCATTGTTTTGTGCTATTTCTCTTATCCAACCAGATTGGATAAATGAAGCAAGGGATGAATGGAAGAAGGATGAAGAAGTATGGCCACTTATTCAAAAGTTGCAAAAGATCCCAATTCAAACAATATTGCCAGAAATTGAAGAGGAAGGAAAAATCATATTGGAACCTGGAGCAGCCACAGAAACAAGAACTCGATAGCTAGAAAATCGATCAATTTCAGAGTATCTCATCAAGTTGAAGAACTTAACCGCTGAATATTCCACATGGGAGGACAAGAATTTTATACAGAAGCATCAAGAACTACTCAAGCGTTGAGGACAACGCTTTTTGAAGGAGAGGGGCATGTTAGGCCCCTATACTACTAGTGTAACCCCTTATTGTTATTAGTACAACCCACTTATTATATTGATGTACCCATGTAGTGCCCATATTGTTACTATTGTGCCCCATAGAAGCCCACTATTGTTATTATTGTACCCTTACATTATTATTGTTATGTCGGCTCTGATTATGTTATGACCCCTTAGACTCCTATATATAGAAAGGAGGTCTTTTCATTTGTATCATCCAAGAATTGTTCATTTATGTAATGTAAAGGAGGTTTCCCCCTCGAAGAGGCTGAATTCTAAGGCATTGATCTATCTTTTCTATCTTTTCTTGAGCTGGTTTCATAACAGATGAAGGATAGAACAAAGGTACACCGCCCTCTAGACCACACTTCTGGAATAAATGTGTTGAAGTCAACAGAAGAAGGCCCGCCAGAGTTAAGGCATTGAGGAATCCTTAACAAAGGCACGAGGTATCAAAGTAGAGTGATTGATGGACTAAAACCAAATATGATGATGGAAGGAAAAAAGATGAATGGTGGTATGATGACTTCCCTTGTCAAAGCATAATATACATGGTTGACCAGACAGTGACTGACTCAATTCTAGAGGGGATGGTCAATTACTCAAACGGGGGATTTTCAAAGATGGAGCAGTGTAGATGGAGAAAAAATATGAGCAAGATGGAATTAATGTGACATAAAAATGGATGATATACTATAATAAGACACAAGCGGACTCGGAACAAACTCGATAGATGCAAGGGTGACTCATCTCGGATGCTTTGAACAAGGATGACTTAGTGATGTTGCCACATGGGGGAGGCCCAGAGGGGACCTTAAAAACATGAGTAAATAATGGTTACGTATGATGAAAATAAATACACGAGTCAACCAGTGCACAGGTAAAGTGGTACTATAGTATAGGTTTCTCAAATGAAGACCTCATGGAAAAAGTGGCTTCCTAGTGAAGTGTCACATTACCAAAAACAAAGGTAGACCCATTATAGAACTTGGTGAGATATTTCCAATGATGCTGATAGTTCGTCAAACTGAGCTATGGATTAGTCGCAATGGATGACAGAAAAACTAGGGTTTTTCCTATAAAAGGGCTTCTTGCCCCCAAATCCAATTCATTTGCATAGGGAGATGTTTGAGAATCTGGAGATCAGGAGAAGGACCTAAATCTTGAGGAGATCATAGTGGACAAACCAACCATCAAGATTTAGATCTGAAATTTTCAGATAAATGGGCTTACTTGTCTAATAATGACCTTATTGCTTCTTGGAAGGATGGTTCCTGGTGAAGAATTAAGGAAGGAAAAATGAGGAAATGAACTACTAGAGGAGGTCTAGAATCATGCCCGCACACCAAGTCAAACATGGGGACTAGACAGTAAATGTGGCATCACATAAAGTAGAATATTTGAAGACATTGTATCAAGAATCTACAATATGTGATGTGAATATGGCTCGTTAGAGAGGTTGGTAAGACAAACTATTCAAGGAATAAAAGAATAATCGACCATACCTAGATCATTGAGGTCTAGGTCGAGACTTATGATAATCAAGTGAGAAGGTGGATAGGGGCCATCATGCCCCCAAGCATGAGATACTTCCCCCTAGATGATGGAGGGGACTGATCAAGTTAGAATGATGCCCACTAGCTAGATAAGGATGAGGAGCGCCATTGTGCTTGAAGTGCTCAAATAAGGGATTCAAGCATTCGGCCCTACAGGCACAAGATCCTCCAAAGCATGTTATGGACATGTAAAATGCATTTAGAATAGTGTATTCTAAACACATTTCTATGATGTGGTTCACCATTTGTTTATTTTATGGATGTATTCATGTGGGAAGAATGGATAGATAAAGTTAAAGAAATAAAATGGTGGATTACCAATCTCATTATGTACTAGATATATTAATCAAATGGACTATCGCATACATGGTGTCACTATTCCAAAGAGTGTCTTTAAGATATAATGAATTGATGCTCACCTACATGACATGGTGGTTTAACAACAAAAATGTGTAAGTTACTAGGTTGTTGATTTAAGGTGGAGGAGTGATCAAGTGGATGATCCTGAAAGTGATCAGGAGTGATATGAGACTCTAGAGGTTCTTCTAAATGACGATGAGTAATTTTTGGGAACGGGATCCCCCAAGGACAATTTGGGGCTAAAAGCCCATGTTTTGGGTCGAATTTTATAATAAAATTGTAAAGTCTCCAAATATTGTGGTTGCAGAGTGCGACAGTGTCATGAGTCATAAAGGGTTGCCCGCCCTTATTTTTGTAAAGTAAATTCGGCTGTAAAAGATCTACCCATGGTCTGAAAACCATGGGATTGTATAAAAAAAGCTAAGTAATTAAGCTCTAAGTAGTTGAATGATGAGTCAATGGTCGTGAAGATAGTCATAGCTCTGAAGTAAGAAGTCTAAGTTTTAGGTCATAGCTTAGGTAGAGGCTCTGCAATTGAGTGTGCAGAAGCCTAGGGTGGAAGTCCACAGCTGAGTGCACGGACCCCTGCAGTTGTGTGCACAGGGTGGATAGAGTCTATAATCATCTGAAAATATCAATAAAGGGAAGCATTCTACGAATTCTATATCTTTGTTTCCTGTTACTGCATCTTGACATGTTATGTATGAATTTCATTTATGATGCTTATATGATGCGCAAATGTATGTAATTACATTGGTTAAGTGAACGTAAGTAAGAACATCTGTTTATGTGGTGCTAACTGAGATTGTTTAATAAGATAAGTAAGACACTTCAAATATTTTGTGAATCTACCCGATACACTTCCCTAGCAGCACAAAAGCACCTGAGCCACAGGTTAGGGTTGCGCGAAGGTCAATCATACCTTTTCGCGGAGGTACTGAAGGGTGGAAGAAAGGACTAGTCTGGCAATCCCTAGAACTAAGTGACCTGCGTGAAAGCAAGAATATAAGGAATAAACCGACATCACAACCATCTCAAGGGGCAAAAACTTGGTTCCAACATCCCCCCATACTGCTTCGGGTGAGACTTCGATTTGCACTCCGCGGGTTGATGTCGAAAGGGCCAATAGTGTAGGGATTTGTTTGGCTGGCTAATGCTAAACCTGGGTCAGGCCCCAACAAGCCAACAGTAATGGTACTAGAGCCAACTGATCTAGGTGGATATTGGTGGCCACCCGCTTATTCCACTTGGACCCCCACCATTGATTCTTTCAGTTTTTTAGTTTCCTTATTTGTAGCACAATTTACTATTTTTCGAAGTTTTTCAAATCCTAAACTTATGGAGCCATTTTGAGGCCATAAACGAAGTTTTTTGGGAAACCGAGGCCACCATGAGGTATGGACCGATGTTTTCCATGCAAAATTTGTATTCCTTGGATAGATATTTCTATCGAGGTATTATGTTCGTCAAACGAAGATCATATGCCAAAGTTACGACCCTAGGAAGTTGATGTACCAAGTTACCCAAACGAGGCCAACAGTTTGGTGCTTCATCTCTTAGGGTTAGCTTTTTGGATGTTTAGGGTTTTCCATTGTTTCTCAATAATAAATAGACCTTTGAGCCTCATTGTAACATAGTTCAGAGGCATGTATCTGCCACATCTCTTCTCAGAGTAAACTACCATCGCCCAAGCTAGTCTTACTTCCATTTTGTTTGTAAGCATATTTCAGTATTTGATATTTAATGAAATGAAGTGTTATTTACGTTGCATCTCTGTATTTATGATTATATATGTAATTTGTTGCATTCCTGTTTAAATCTAGATTAGTAGTATCAGAGCGGTGTTCTCTTTCTTTGTTTTTCTTTGCATGTCCCCAACGAGGTCAGGATATAAGGAGTTAGGGCTCGATCTAGTTGAACCTTTGCAAGATCATCCTTGCAAACCACGATAGCTGCCAATGGGGGAAGAAAAGAAATATCAGGGAGCAGAAGATCCTAGCAAAATATTGCTCGAAGATAACTTTGCCTAGATCCTTCAACAGTTACCCACAGACGACGCACCCAAATCCAGCAGCCACTCTAGATGCTCCACTCCTTTTAAGGTACAAGTAAACTTTGACATTCCCATATTTGAGGGCCAAATAGATGAAGACGTCGTAGATAAATGGTTAAATCTTCTAGAAGGATATTTTTTTGTTCATGATTTTTCCAGCTGGGAAAATATTATTTTTTCTCTTCTCAAAGCTAACCCCCACATCAAGGACTAGTGGGAAACCTAATGTAAGAAGAAGGATTAAAGTATGACCACACTATTTTCAGGCACACCCACTTAGAATTCATTCAGGGATGTAATCAAGGATCAGTACTACCCTTTCGGGAGCTATGAGGATAAATACATAAAGTGGACCACACTGTGGCAGGGAAGGGACCAAGATGTGCTGGAGTTTACCAATGTTTTTCATACCCTTTGCACAATGTTGGGTATCAAGGATTCTGAGAAACATTTGGTACTCAAGTACTGCGGCTGCCTACATAGGTACATCTAGGATGAGATGGAGTTCTTGGACATCTCCTCGCTCGGAACGACATACCATTACGCCATCAAGATCAAGCAAAAGTTTAAACAGAAGAAGTGAGACTTTGGATCTGCGAATCCGAAGCAAGGGAAAGGTGCCCCCGAATCATAGAAAAAAGGAAAAATCCAAGGCAAGGTGGCCTAGACAACCCGCCAAAGCCACAAGAAAAGAACAACACTGCGAAGCCGAAGAAGGACATGGGAAAGTGGTGTGAGTTCCATAACAGCTCCACTCACAACAAAAGTGGGTGTCGGGCCAAGCAGTCACTGGTGGCCGAGCTGAGAGCTTCGGAATTAGATGCATGTTCCGACTCTAAGTCAGAACTTGACAAGGGGAATGACGAAGGGAAGCAAATTATTGATGCGGAGCCCAACGCCACCATTTCCACCACGAAGATCTAGAAGGAGACACCCAAAGATCCATAGGAGGAGGAGTGCCTCTTCCACTCCCATATGTGGGTAAAGGGTTCCCCACCACAATTCATTGTTGAATGTAGGACCCAAAAGAACCTCATTTCAGTATAGGTCCTGAAGTGGCTAGGATTATCGACCACAACACACCCACAACCGTACACCATCAAGTGGCTTCACCAAGGACGAGAGATTCGTGTGAGCCAGAAGTGTCGCCTTCCATATAGCATCAAGGCCTTCATGGATGAGGTATTATGTGAAGTTTCTCCCCTTGATGTTTGTGATGTATTACTAGGCCAACCATACTTTTGGAAGTGACATGTTGTGTACGAATTGAGGCCTCACGATGTTATTTTTACCTTGGAAAATAAGTTGTACAGGATATCAGAGGTAGCACTGCCTACCGCATGTTATCCTCTACAATTTCCTAGGTTGAGGAGATCGAAAGAGGTAACCTCAAACCACTTTCATATTAGTAGCCAGCCCTACTGAACTAGAGAGGGATCCCTCAAGGGATTTTTCAATGAATATATGTAAAGAGACAGGTTTTAGTCTAGATATATAAGTTTTTTTTGAGTTCTTGTGAACTTAGGGTTTAAGTTTGTTGGACTAGGGTTTAGAGCAGGTAATTAGGTCTAGGCTTCAAGTATGTAAAGACAAGTATAAATAGGATATATATATCAGTGTGTTATGGTTCACTTAGAGTTTTTTTCAATGTAATGTAGATTTGTGAGTTTAAGAAAGCCTAATGAGCATGTGAAAGCATGAATTCATTAGCTTCAGAAGAAAAGAAACACAAATATGAATTCCACATAAACAAAGCTTAAATTTCAAGATTCCTGTCTATATAACTGCAAGGAAATTCATAGGAAGAAGATAAAGAATGTAAAGAGAGATGATTTACCCATTAGAAACTGATAGAAAGAGAACACAAACACCATAGACTCACTGAACTAGAGTTCCTAAAATATAGTTGCAACTGCTATTGTATTAGTTGAAGAGAACATAAGATACAAGCCTTCTCCACAAAATTCCAACCCTTCTCTCTGAATGAGAAAATGATACATATAGACTCAATTGAACCACTTCCCCACCTTCAGGAGTTGAACTCCTAGGTTGTGGAACTACTTCCAAGATTCTCTCAACCAATAGGTGAGAGAGAAAAGGTTGAATACAAACACTTATTGTAGATTTTGTTTTGGATTTTGCTTCCTTAATGATGCCTAATAAACCATAAAAACAACCTATCATGTCTATTTATTCATGATTACATCATCTAACCTTGAACTAACTTCAATTACATCAATATTTTTTATGTTGACCAAGTCAAACTAAAAACTAGGAAATTTACACAATGAAACTTAAATGAAAAACACAAAAATTTGCAGAAGCACATTTCCAAATTTGAGCCCACTCTAAGGTGTCTTCCTAAGGTATAGATGAATATCTGAAAGAACGGTCAACAATATTTTCAAGTCTAGTTTCTAGAACACCTTGAATTTGGGAAAATGACCCATGGGAAGGCCTTAAAAAACTCGTTCTTCCAAGGTGTCTCCAGAAGCACATTGTCTTTCAAAAAGAGAGGTAGAATGTTGATTTTTGACCCCATTTCCCGATTTTCTCAAAATTTGGGCCCTCTGAGAAAAATAATGAAATGGGTTTTGAGAGGATGCCATGCAATTTCCAAAACTATAAACCATTTATCATTTGGATGCCTGAGGAAAAAGTTCAGCACCAAGGCACTGCGCTTCTGTGACTAGCCAATTTTCTAAATTAGGCACCAAAATAGCCAAAAAACAAAAAATTCTCATAATTCCTTCAAAATTGGTAATGAGCTGCAAAATGATTTATTTCAATCCCTCATGGATTCCTAAGCAAGCATCTCTAATTTATCCCTCTCATTTTTTTACTTTAGGGTTTCCTTGAGCTTGTTTTCCAACTGTTTGAGCTTGACATTACATATCATGTTTTTGGTTTGATAGTGATGTGCCATGTGCCTAAGTAGTTGGTTATCTCTGTTGGCTTTGTCAAGACGCTTTTCCAAGTGTTCATTGACCTTATATAACCAATACTCCCTGTCCTCATTGATCTCTAAGGAAATTCTGTCCTCCATGTCTAGGTCTTCATCTAGAAAAATGTGTTATTTCTCCTCTTTCAATGCCTTCTTGAGTCCCTTGGTTCCTGGCCTCTTTTTCTTGCCTTTTTTTTCAGTTTCCTTAGGTTAACTAGGCTCCAATACTTCTTTTCCTTTTCCTTCTTGCTGCAACAATTTAGCTTGCTCTTTCTCCATAATAAATTGCCTAGCTTTTAGCTGATTGTTTTCTTGTTCTAAGAATGAGATAACAAACCTTTCCCTTGCCATGTTGTCCATGAGTTCTCTGATCTGAGAATATTTCTCTTTGATAGTATGCTACATGTTTGAAGGCTCATTTTCTGTTTCCAAATCCACCAACTCAAATTCATGCTCAATCAAGTCTTTATCCTGTACCTGTGATCCCTGTTTTGCTGATGTAGAAGGCTTGGCCCCTTTCTCAACATGAGAAGTAAACAGAAGCCTCTTTCCTCTTTGATAGATTTTTTGTGTTGTGTTATATTATTTCCACGTAGTTAACAGGGGGTGTGAAGGGCACCCATAGCCCCACTTTATGGGGTTCGGGGCAGCGCCTCGGAAAATTTTGGTTTTGGACCCTATGTTAGGTTGGGTGGAACCACCTATGGTTTTGTGCATGATTTCACACATGTTTTTTGGACGCGATGGTTTTCGGTCCATGGTATTGGATGCAATGGTTTTTCAGTCCATGGCATTGGACGCAATGGTTTTTCGGTCCATGGTATTGGATGCTTCGGCATGTATAAATATGTTTTGTAACATTGAAAGGAACATAATGAAAAATCAAGCTAGTAGTCCCAGTTTTGGGATCCAGGGGAAAATCTTTGTGTATATGTGTTTTATGTGTTATGATATCACATTTTTTATTTTCTGTGTTTTAGAATTCATATGCAGGTAATTTCTATACGGGGTTAAAACCTACATTTGGTTTCAAAGCTATTTTTGGCTTCAAGGGATCACCTTTGCTATTGAGGGGTTTTGCTCAGGCCTGTGGTAGACCCTGTTCAGTGGGAGATCTGCAAGATCAATTCTGGTGGTGAAAGAATATGGCGAGTGGTGGAAAGATAGAGATCGAGAAATTTAATGGTCATAGTTTTGAGTTGTGGAAACTCAAGATGGAGGATCTATTGGTGGATAAAGATCAGTGGATCGTGGTAGATCCAGGTACTAAACCCGGGAGTGACCGATGAAGAATGGAAGAAGTTGGATCAGAAGGAAAAGAGCACAATACGATTGTATGTCTCAGATTCAGTATTGTTGAATGTATCAGGGGAAGCTACGGCAAAGGCTTTGTGGGACAAGTTGGGGACTTTGTACCAATCTAAGTCTCTGGTGAATAAACTGTTCCTGCGGAAAAAGCTGTATAACCAGAGGATGAAAAATGGAGGCTCAGTGACAGAGCATATGAATGCGTTTAATACTATGGTAAGTCAGTTAGCATCTATTGATATTAAAATTTCAGATGAAGATAAGTGCATCAGTTTGTTGTGTTCTCTACCAAATTCGTGGGATAGTCTGGTTATAGCAATAGATAGCAATGCCACTGCCTCGCATTTTGATGAAATAGTCTCATCCTTGCTGACGGAGGAGATGAGACGAAAAAATATGGAGAGCCAGAATGGTGATGCCTTATCCGTACGAGGACGGTCCCAGAACAGAAACAAAAATAAGTCATCGAGTGGGAGATCTAAATCTAGAGGGAGATCTAAATCTCCAGGAAAACCTGTAAAGGTGGTGTGTCGGAAATGTGGAAAGGAAGGGCACTTCAAAAGGGATTTTAAATCTAAAGCTCCTGATAAAGGAAAGGGATTTGATGATGCTCCTTCTACAGATGCGAAAACCACCTCAGATGAAGGTAGGAATGTGTACTTGGCTTTGTCAAGTACACATGTATATCATGAGGCATGGTTGATTGAATCAGGTGCATCCTTTCACTTCACTCCCCATAGAGAGTGGTTCTGTGAGTATGAGAAATATGATGGTGGTGATGTCTTCTTGGGGGATGACAAGAAGGATAGAATCATTGGTCACAGAAAACTAAAGTTGAAGTTGTAGGTGGAAGGGTTAGAACACTTCTGGGTGTTCTACATATTCCTGCATTGGCCAGAAATCTGATTTTTGTAAGCAAGCTGGATTATGCATGTGTAAAAATAGTGTTCGATAAGGATAACTACAAGATGGTTTGGGGAGCACTAGTATTGATGCAGGGAGTTCATACTGGAACTTTGTACAAGCTGCAAGGTAGCACTGTTGTTGATGGGTGCAACAATTCTGTGGTTCTTGAAAGTGGAGCAGAAAAGCTAGTTGTCTCTGGAGAGAGGACCTGTTGAAGCCCCGAAAATCGGGTCTACAACAAGGGGGATACCCGCCCAGTCCAGACTTTGGTTGGAAGCTCCTTATCCGTTTGGTATAGCGGGTCCGACTAGGGATATGGGACCAGTTTCCCAATTTATAAGTGTGTGTGTGTAGAATTTGATGTTCCTGATCTAACGGTTCCTAATTAAGATATTCTAATTCTAACTTTAATCTAATGCTATGCTATTGTATTCTAATAAGCAGCAAAATCTAAGTCTATACTAACCTGGGGTGTAATTCTTCTATTATGCGATCTAAAAATATTTCAAATAGCAACTAGTAATAAAGATCACACAGCTATTATGAGAAAAGAAATCAATAAGGATGAACCACTTCGTATAAAAAGTTAGACGAAACAGTTGTTAAAAACATATCGCATAATGAGATATTCATACATTAAGCATAAATAAATGGATATCACCAGACAAAAGTGCCAAATGATAACTCAGGCATTCATACATTAATATATAAACAAGTAAAAATTGTATATCACTTTAACACATAAGCAGAAATGGTTAAGAGATAAAAGTACCATTTATAACTAGTCCTACTCATGAGCTTCAAGCGACAATGATTTATCTCCTCTTCCTCTAACATCCACTAAGAGTACAAAAGTGCAACATCAGTAGCAGATATCAAATGCAAACATCAACAAATCCAGTTCCATTCATTCATCAAAACCTCCTTGGAGGGTGCAAAAGTGCATGTTCTGAGGACAAGTTTTTGACAAATTTCTGGACCCTTCTCTAAATTCATGAGAAGGGTTCAAATAATACTAACTAAATCTAAAAATAACTTATTTACAAAAATTCAGGATGCGGTTTAAATGACCGTCCTTTTTCTAAGCAAAAATAAAGCAAACTATTTCTAAAATTAAATCTAATATCTAACTATTTCTGCATTTGCTCCTTAACGTTGCAAGCATTCAGTATTTTCTTGAGTAGAGTCGGTTGACTGTCTTCTGCTTTTAGTTGAGCTAAGCAAACAGAATTGGCAAGAGCTGGCACCATCTTCTCACCAAAATCAATGATATACTTGAGAGTCATCCACTGACTATGTGGCTTTACCGTGTATGCCCAGTAATAATCCTAGTTCAACTTGGTTAACCCCTGGATTGCTTCTGCCTTTTCTTTAGCTTTCTGTTTCTAGTTTGTTTTTATCATTGCTTTCTTTCAATTTTCGAGGCTTGCAGGTGACTGAGCAATTAGAAGCTTTCCTTCTCGAGCAATTTTCTCGAGCTAATCGCGCATCAGAAACTGCCTCCGTTCCTTGATCCGGGCTTCTCTGATGCGTTTTTCGCCTTTTACACGTCTTTCTCTTATCGGGTATAAAGCTCAAAAATTTGTAAAAATAATGATTTTGTGAGCTCTTGACCCTGAGCATTAAACTGTCTATTTCTGATATCAGCATCGTTCAATGCCCATTTAACCATGGCTATATATGAGAGATCTGTAATGGATGGCTCAGCAAAATTCTGTGAACCTGCGGCTCTGTTGCATGCGGTGCCTATGTATAAGGGCGCCATTTCTCTGTCTTTGGACATTGGAGCCTTGCCCTTTTTCCCCATAGTTTCCTGCACATTGCTTTGTATAACTTTTGTTCTTCGTTCCTATAGTTCACAAGTGAGGTGAGAGTAATGATGATAAATAATGACAGGAAAGCTTTAAATGCCAAGGATATGCAAAAACATGCCACCTTACGTGAACTAGCTCTTCGAAAAACACAAAACCATATTTTATTAACAACTAGCATGTAACTCATTAATTATCATTAAAGCGCGTAAGCGGTTCTTGGTTTATGGAAAAAAGCTTTTTGAATAATGAGCCAGAACCAACTGCGATGGAGAGATTTTGCGATTTGGTTTGCAATATCACAGATCGCTACATCACATTACTGCAATATCATCGTGTTTTTTTATCGCAAGGTTGCTTGATCGCAATATCACAAGATCGCAATATCGTCTAATCGTTACTGTTGATGTGCTTTATCCAAATTGCGATTTTGCGATATGCGACATCGCATATCGGCGATTTTTAGGTTTCCAATGTGAGTGCTCATTAATGCATGCGATGCGATGGAGTTTCACGTCGCAATCTCGCATTTTTTATCATTTTGGCTTATAAGAAGGTACCCTATCATTCTTTGCACGATGCGATATTTCTTAAGGAGTGACTTTACTTTCTTCATCATGAAACTTAACTTTTTAGATTTTTCAAAAGTATTTTCCTAAGTCCATGATGGTAAGTTTTATCCAAAAGGAAATATAACCACTAATTGATTTTTTTAAATTTGTTGACTAAGGGTCCCCACTTATTTAGTATTAGCAATAACACTAGATAAGGAGGGGGGTTGTTGGTTGCCACAACAATTGGCGATTCACTTGGAAGAACCAGTTATCTATGTTTTTCTATTAAATTTTCTAAACTTCCAAAACAGAACATTTTTCAGAAAGTTAAACTTTATTATGGAAAGATAAAGTACATTATGCTCTAACCTGTCAATGACATTTTGTTTCAACTATTTTCAACTTTGATTATTTGCTCCCTCAGGCTAGTCCTTGTATTTACATCAATCATTACTTGGTATATAAAGATAAAACAAAGTCTTCTCTGTAAATCAGTTTTAAATATGCTCATTTGTCATAGGTAGAGCCTCTACTGCCAGTAGGCGTTTATAGCCTCGACAGGGTTACCTGTTACCCAGCAATGATCCTGTATCCTACTTAAAGCAACCTACAACTCTCAAAGAAGAATCCACATCCACACTTATTGCTTTGATTTTCTTTTTACTCTTAAAGAAGAATGTCTTGGTTTGATAGCCAATTTATGACACCGTCATTCACTTGATTTATAACTTTGCTGAACAAGCTGGCTCGTGATGAGACCCCTTGTCTTTTGATTGAAAAAATCTTGAGTCATTGCCCTGTTGTGGTGTACAGTATTTGGCAAAGTGAGCAAGTTATAATATCTGTGATTATGATAAGCTGGCTCGTGATGAGACCTCTTATTCTTCAAGATGAAGTGTATCCTTGGGTTGTTCCTCTGAAAGTTGTGATTTCCTTAGCAGGGAGGAAGTCATTGTTTCTTTAAGATACCTCTGGATGACAATAGTAGAGTTTTTGGAAATAGTTGTTCTACAGAGAATCTTTATTTTGTTATTGATACCTTTCATTGTACTGACATAAAACAATTTCTTCGCTAAAGGTTGTTTTCATCAACCTTTATGAAGTTGAAACTAGTATCATATCTAGGCTAGAGTCTTTAACTGTATTTATCAATAATAAAGATCAATTTTCCAAAATATTTGCTATTTATACAAGCGAAAAATCAAAACCCGAAAGAGAATTGGTGTCTTTTTCGTAAATGCCTAATGTAACCACTCACAACTGGTTTTATTATGAAAAGAAAAACAATTATTCTACAAAATAGAAGAATAATCTTCTATGGAAAATATTTCTTGAGAATTTGTCCATTAACAGGCAAAGAGTCTCTCTTACCTGCTAAATCCTATAATACAAATGTTGATGGACCTATGACTTCTATAATTTGAAAAGGACCAAGCCACATTCTTTGAAATTTTGTATGTTTCCCTTTCTCTTCATGAGCCTTGTCCCATTTTAAAACTAAGTCTCCCATCTGAAAATCTTTTCTGGTCATTATCTTTGAATCAAGAGAGGATTTTACTAGTGCTTGATGATGAGCATGAGTTTTCTTAGCCTGTTCTCGTTGTTCTTCTAATTTGATTATTTCCATTTGTCTTAGCTGCAAGGAGGAAGTTGGTACTTCATCAATGTACTGAACTAGAGACAAAGAGGGAATTGCTAAATGAGTCAGAAGAACCACTTCTTTCCCATAAACTAAATTAAAGGGAGAAGTGCCGATAGAAGCTTTTTGCGTTATTCGGTCTGCCCATAAAGCATATATTAAAGTCTTATGCCAATTTTTATGATTTTGGTCAACTATTCTTTTGATAATCCTGATTAGGTTTTTATTTGTAGACTTAGCTAACCCATTGCCTTGTGGGTAATAATTGGTCGAATATTTAAGTTTGAATCCTCTTTTAAATGCAAATTCAGTCATTTCATTTCCAAAAAGTATGATGCATTATCAAACATTAAAGCGGAAGGCAATCCAAACTTGGTGATTATAAATTGATCTGTGAACTCAATGATATTTTCAGTATTAGTCGTCTTGAGTGGAACTGCTTCTACCCACTTAGTAAAATAATCTGTTACGATAAGGATATATCTATGATGCTTAGAACAGTGAGGAACAATCTCACCTATTATGTCCAATCCCCACTGACTGAAAGGTTGCTCAATGTTAACTGGCTGTAGTGGCAAGGATGGCTTCTTTTGTCTCCCAGCAGTAGTTTGGTAGACTTGACATTTCCTCACGTAACTGTGCGAGTCTTTGAATAATGTGGGCCAGTAATAGCCTGCGCGCAAGATTTTATGTGCAGTAGCATCTCCAGCATAGTGTCTGCCTGTTGGCCCATCGTGGAGTTCCTGCAAAACTTTTTCAGCTTCAGATTTCTCAATACATCTAAGGAGAACATAATCATAATTTATTCTAAAAAGAATATCATTTATGAGTTGATATTGTTTGGCTTTCAACCTTAGAGCTCTTTTCTTAGTATGATCAAGGTGTGAAGGAGCATACCCGTTATTAAGATAATAAATGATATCAACGTATAATGATTCTGCATCGTTTAGGCTTACCTCGCACATTCGTACCTCTGTAGATGGAATTTCAGAAATTTGCGATGCTCCAACCAGCATTTTGCAAAAGCCTTGACCTTTTACAATGTTTGTTGGTTTGATTTCTATGTCATATTCTTGTAAGGCAGTAACCCAATTGGCCTTTTTCTCACCCACATCCTTCTGTACTAAAAGATTCCTTACCGCTGGAAACAGTACTATATTGTTTGTATGGGTTTTGAGTAAAAAAGGTCTGAAATATTTGATTGCTTTGAAAACAACATAAACCTGTTTCTCCACATCTGAATAATTTAATTCAGCGCCCTGTAAATTTGAACTAAAAAAAGCAATTGGGGCTTCCCCTTTTTCTTGATTTGCTTGAATGAGTATCGCAGCATATGACCTATCTGAGTCAAATGTATATAAAATAAAAGGCTCTGAAAAATTTAGAGTTGCTAAAGATGGAGCATTAATAATAGCTTGTTTGATCAAGTTGAATGCTTCGTGTTCATCTTGGCCCCATTTAAAATTTGAGTTCTTTTTAATCATGGCTTGTAAAGGAGACACGATTCATGAAAAATATGGAACAAATCTCTTTACAAAGTTGATCTGACCAAGGAAAGATTGCATGGCTTTTTTGTTGTGAGGTAGGGATATTTCAGAAATCTCTTTGATTCTGTCGGAATCGATGTGAATTCTAGATTTTGACACTATGAATCCTAGAAGTTTCCCTTCACTTAATGCGAAAAAGGATTTTTTCGGGTTAAGTGAAATTCCATACCTTAAACAACGTTGGAAGATTTGTTTTAAATCTCTAAGATGGTCGCTTCGTTTCTTGGAATACATGGTTATATCATCCAAATAAATTACTACAGATTTATTGACTAAACCTTTGAATGTGATGTCCATGGCTCTCTGAAATGTGGCACCAGCATTAATCAAACCAAATGGCATCTTTCGATATGCGTATGTGCCCCATTTAGTTCTGAATGTGGTTTTTAATTAATCACCAGGATGCACCAACACTTGATTGTATCCTAAAAATCCATCCAAGAAAGACATTAATTCTGAGCCCGCCACTGCCTGCGATATCTGTTCCATAGGTGGTAAAGGAAAATTATCTTTTTGGCAGGCCTTGTTAAGATTTCGAAAGTCAATGCAAATTCTAATATCTCCGTTTTTCTTTCTAATAGGTACCATATTGGAGACCCATTTAGAATTTCTGACGGGAAAGATTATTTTGGCTTTCAATAACTTATTGAGTTCAGTTTTTATCTGATTTTCTAAATTTGGACGGATCTTTCTCAACTTTTGTTGGACAGGTTTTTCATTATCGATCATTGGAATAGTATGTTGGATGATGGAAGTGTCGTATGTTTTGAGTTCATCATAGTTCCAAGCAAAAACATTTTTATATTGTCTCAAAAGACGAATATACGCTAATTTTTCTTCAGGGGCTAGGCCGAGACCTAGATTAATGTTTTGTGGTTTGGCATCAGTTCCTAGGTTTACTAATTCATAATTCAAAGTTGAACTTTGGAGTTTTGAATTGGTAGACCTTTTAAACCGATCTTTCAAATCGTACAGGTCTTCTAACTTGACTACCGACTTAGGTATAGCATTGTTAGTGCTATCTTGTTGCAATTGTCGATCATGTTGGTCTTCGTCAATTATTTGATTGGAGTAGGATCCTTCAGATGTGAGGAAATTTATGATATCAGGATCGTCGTTGAATATTCTACAATTTGTGATGTTATCAGGAATAGATGGTCTAAAGATTAATTCTATTGAGAATCTATCTGGACAAAAATCTTCTGAAGGAATAAGCTTAGAAGCTACATTAGCTAAAAGGTCTGCACTTGAATTCTAGAGTCTGGGAATTAAAGAAATATTAAATGCTATAAAATGCTCAATCAGATCTTGAACTAAGGATTGATAATGTTTTAAATGACATGATAAGCAATGTATAGTATTACGTACCTATCTGACTACAATTTCAGAGTCTCCGAAAACTTGAAGGTACTTGACGTCTAACCCGATTGCTTTGTACAACCCTTGGACTAAAGCCTCATATTCTACTGTATTGTTGGTGCAATCAAATTCGAGTCTGCATGTTAGCATAATTTTATCTCCTTCTGGACTAATTAGAACACATCCTGCTCCTGCTCCTTCGTTAGATTTAGAACCATCAAAAAATAATTTCCAAAACAAAGATTTATTTACAGGACTATCTAAAAAATTGATACATTTTGAACTATCTGTTTGAGAAAAAATTTTGACTTGGGACAAAACAGAATGTTCTAAGTAAGGTGACGTATGAGCATTAAAATTTCCGACGAAATAATCTACTGAGTAATTGCCAATAATGCTATTGTTATATGCTACTAGTTCATTTCCCCCTCTAGCTCCGTTACTATGTATTTCTGATGTAGTTCTCGTTCAACTTTTATTTGATTTGGTTTACCATTGTAGGGCAGCCACATGTGCGACCAGTCAGTTGCGAAGTATCCATGAAGTTTTTCTGACCAATCCCTGCTAAGAATTAAGCCATAAAATTCTGGAATATCAGCAACTAAAATGTCAATAACTTGACATACCTTTGGGTTGGATGACAACCTTATGGTTACTTGATTTAGTTCGCCAATCACTTCGACTTGAGATCGATCTAGATGAACTATGCGCACAATGGATTTCTGTGGTTGAACATTTAATTTGGCACATATGGACTTTGGTAAAATATTCGATGAAGCACCAGAATCCACTAAGCAATTGTGCACATTTTTATTGAAAATTTCATAATTAAGGAGAAACGGGGGAGTATGAGATCTCGATCTTCCTCCAATTAAGGCAATGTCATTTGGATCAATCTTATTGGTCACATTAGTTGGAGGTCTTCCCATGTTATGGGAAGCTTGAGAAAGTACAGCGGCAGGCAAAGGTGCAACTGGCACGGCATGTAATTCTTTCAACATTATCTTTTGTTGATGCTTTAACTTGCTCAATTCATAAAGAGTGATGTTTGTTGGTCGCTTTAATTGTTTTCACGATTCAAGCTCCACATAAATTGTCAACCCGAGAAGGTCTTTTTATTTCAAAGATAATCGCGCACTGGATATGCTCAATTTCAAAAGCAGAATCAATGTTGTAGTAAAAGAAGGACACACGATTATTAATCTCATCAATCTACTGATTCACACTCTACTTAATCAAAGCTGAAGTCAATTAAGTGATAGCAGAAATGATTTCTCTGTTGCAGTTACAATCCAAACAAAGGAAAATCAATCTACAAGGAAAGAAATCAATCAACTACAGCAGGAACAGGACCCTATTCCTTAGTGAGGAACTTCAGCACCTGATGCCTGACACTTAATCACACTGTAAGAAAAGTAGCTTCAAGAGATCAAGACCCTATTCCCATGAACAGGAACCTTCAGCACTTGTTCTCTTGTTCCTAATCACACTGCAGGCAAAGGAAAACAATCAATGGGAGCAAGACCCTATTCCTTTATGCAGGAATCTTCAGCACATGCTTCCCAACATCATTCATTCATGCATTCAATACATGTAGTGCTAAAGAAACAGAGTATTACTAAACTGTGTAACTAGTGTCCAACAACAGAATTAAGGGAAGTGCAAACACACAAAGAATTAAACAAACTACAGGAACCAAGAGGGTGAATCTTGTGAGGAAGGCGGGCCCTTTCCTTCTCACAAGATTCCCCAGGAGAAAGAATTAAATTGGAACGCTCAAAAGAAGATTTTATTCATCTGTCAAAGTAACTGATACATTACAGAAGGAGACTAGCTCCAGTTCTCTCACAATACTCTCCTGTAACTTACAATTCAACCCCCCTCTAATGATGATGTCTCCTCTTTTTAAAGAGGAGACATCTTTTACAATTTACATGAGAGCGAATCTACATTATCTCGATTCTGTTCTCTTTCCCAAAACAAGACTATTCTGTTCTTTCAAAAAAAATGTTGTTACAACCGAGACAATAAAAGTGCTATCTTCAGGATGATCCAGGTAACCGTATCTTCGTGCTGCTGCTACTATTCCACAAAAAGTTCTTCCAGAATCGCAAATTACGCATAACGGGATTTGCGTGCTTGACGGCTGTTTCAGCAACTGAGTCAACTGTTTCAGCAACGGAGTCAGTTGTTTTAGCAACGGAGTCAGCTGTTTCAGCAACGGAGTCAGCTGTCTCAGCAACGGCCGCTTGTTCCCAACAAGGCATATAACTTATCTGCGATCTTTGGACTTGTGTTAGCAACAATACACTTCAATTATTGATAAAATATAAGAGTATTGCGGAATTAAATTTAAGACAGATTAAACATATAATAAAGAAGAGGTTTCTATATACCTTGGGATAAAGTAGATGAAAAAGGCAATGAAGTTCATGGTTATAAGAGTAGAATGGTGTCAAAATATATAGCAAAAATGATACATAGTGGAGTCCTAACATCCCCTCTAGCTAAAAATGTTGCATGTCCTTAGGCAACCCCTAGTCTGAATCAGAGTCTGAGTACTGGGACTGAGCATGCAAATTACTCAAGCAGTAGCTGGAGAAGGTGGCATCTGTAGGAGCTCGGAATCCGCTGTTGTTCTGCAAATGTTGCCATGCCAAGGCTTCATCTCTGTCAGTCAACTGGTAATGACATTGATATTTGTCTGAAGGCAGCCATAAAATTGGAAAACGGAAGTGATATCCGATCCAGTTTACTCCACAATGTTGAATGCAATCAATGTACTTAGGGACCCTGGATAATGCAGCTTGAAAATTGAGAGGGTTAAAAGGGTGATAATCCTATCTTTCCTTACATGACTGCTGCCAAAACATATCATTGGCCTTCAATGCATCAGTACCCTTTATTCTAATGTGCTGTTGACACTTAAAAAGTATTGAAGCCTGTAATTGCTGCATGTACTCGTTCATTCCTGGCTTCTGCAAGAATTCATAATATTGTGCGATGAACATGGCTGGGCTTAAAGGCTCTGGTCTAATCCACAGGAGTTTATTTTCCTCATTATGACTGCTTGCAGTGAACGCAGTCTGCCAAGTGAGCTGGTTAGACAAAAATGAAGCAAATGCCCTGATTTGTATATCTCCCGCAATTGGAATAATATTAACTTTCCTATTTTCGGGAATGGCCTCATTATGCAGGTAGAGTTCGCACAGCAAATGCTGGTCACTCTCAGGGGCCTCCTTAAAGGTCTCAACAAATTTCTCTGAAGTCATTAGTTCATATGGTCTGCCATTTGCTATTGCTTTTAATTGGAAATAAACTAATCGTTCAGAAAGAAAGAGAGAGTAGTTTATAGAGGGTTTGCGCGTAGCCATCAACTTCTGGACTAATGAAAACATCAAGGCTATCTTTGCCTTAGATTCTCTGGCTTCCTTTTTATACTCCCTGTGCTCTTGCATTATTTGGTCCCAACTATCCCAGTTGGCATATACATGGTTCTGCCATTGTAACTTATGCTGTCGTAATATTATATCTTGTTCTTCAGCATATTGCTTCTTCCATTTGTTCATCTGTTCCAATTGATTCCATGGCAGAGTCTGTGTCTTAGCATCAGAAGTAGTGGGTTGGGACGTTGTTTCCTCTGTCTGGATGGCTGCATCAACCTGCAAAGGACGGGATATCTGAGGTTTGATTTCTTTTTCTTGCTTTATAGAGAGTCCTACTGGTTCTTGTGGAGCAGTAGGGCATCCCTCTCTTATTCCAGCTGATGTAGATGCCTCAGATAATTGAACTAGTTTGTAGCCTGCATTCTGGTAAATGTTGCCACACTCCTGGCACATGTATTCTTTGCATGGCTCCTTATTTTGCATTGAGGCTACGTGTGCTAATGTATGGAGATTCAGTTCTCTTTCAAAAGCCTCTCGAGCCATGGTTAGTTCCTTCTTGTAAGCTTCTAATTCAGACTTCAGGAATTCATTCTCCTCCAATAGAGATGTCATAGTATGTAAACCTTGTGTACTGGTTGACTCTGTTGGGGTATTTTGTTGATGCACAGTCGTAGCTGGTTCTTGTGCCACAGTGGTTGGTTCTTGTGTTTCAGCCACTGGGCAAGTGACTGGTTCTTGTGTGACAGTCACTGCTGATTTCCCACTATCGTCCTGCTTGGTGTATTATTGTGCCCCAGTGACTGGTTCTTGTGTGACAGTCACTTCTTGAGCCATAAACAATGTCGTATTATCCCGGGGCGCTGGTTCTTGTGTGGCAGTGCCTCCGGACGAGACGGGTTGGGAGGTTTGAGATGGGGATAAAGGTTTTAATAGAATAGTGGCAGGGTCAGGGGAAATGGAGGTGAGTTTTGTCTCAACAGTCATTTTCATTTTTCTTTTTGGTAGGAAGGCAGCAAAATCACTGCCTTTCCTTTTCTTTGAAGGGGAGGGTTTCTTTCTGGGGACAGGGTTTTTCGAAGAAGTAAGAATTTGAGATGTAGACCTTGTCCGTGGTCTGGAGACTGCGACTGTTGGGGTTCTTTTCTTTTTATAAGTGGGTGAGGAAGGGGGTGTTAGAGAGTCGTCACTAGGGACAGAAATAGTGGGGGCAGTTGGCTCTGCTAAATGAGGCGAGCTCGGGGTTGGGTCAACTGGGGAATGTGGAATTTCTTCCTGTTGTTCTTCATGAGGAATTTCCGGAATATCATGAGAACTTTCGGGTGGTTGGGGCGTTTGGGCCTGCTGAGGAATTTCCGGAATATCATGAGAACTTTCGGGTGGTTGGGGCGTTTGGGCCTGCTGAGGAATTTCCGGAATATCATGAGAACTTTCGGGTGGTTGGGGCGTTTGGGCCTGCTGAGGAATTTCCGGCGGCTGGGGAACAGGGAGTGGGGCATGCAGAGGGGGATTTTGCTGAGCAAAACCCCTCTGTATCAATAGCTGGCATAAACGGTGATGGGTAAGGGATAACATTGGGAATTTAGCTCGTTTACAATAATAAGACATGTTTTTAATACAACCAAGCAGATAATAGGGGATATTAATCAGTCGCCCATTTCTCAAATGATTCATCAAAACAAAATCATGATTGTACACTACCTGATAACGCCCCTCACACGTTAAGTAGTGTTTGATGAACTCTGCCACTGATGGCCATGGTTGAGGAAGTGAGTGCAGACTAACCCCGCGGCCTCTGGGTTCCACTTGCTCATCTGGGTGCAAAAATTCTTGCTGCGCATTGAGAACAACCTGCTTCCTGCTGAACCAGCGAGTACCAATAGCTGGCAACCCTGATACCTGAACTATGTCCTCCTCTGTTACTGAAATGCGAACCCCTTGGACCATTGAAAAATCGTCTTGAAGGTTTTGTGCAAACTCTAAGACTTGTTCCTGGTCAAATTCCCCCAATCTTTCAAAATATACTGTCCATCCCGCTTGTTGGAAAATCTGATAGACTTCGGGAAACAATTGAAGAAGACTTATGGAGCCGGGCTCATGTCTAACGGTCGACCCTCCCATGGCTGTAGCTTTGAGTTATCCGCAGAGGCACCGGCACAGTAAACACAGACCCTGATCGCGCTAGTTGTTGCAACAGAGGCTGCATGGTCTAAATGACGGCAGAAATAGATATGACAAGGGATGGAGGCTTGGTTAATGCGAAATGATTGTTCTATTTTTGGAATTCCCCCCCTACGTATGGTGTAATAATGATTGGGCGTGTGAAGATATGTAATCATTATAAATGAAATCCTCTCTTTAATATGATTTAACCGAATTACATTAAAACCTCATACCTTACATTTTACCTTTGGTTTAATAATTCGAAGTGTCGGTTGCTTCAAAATAGCTTTAATGTACATGGAAGAATCTGTAGATTTTCTCTGAAGTTTAGAACAGGAGTGTAATTGAATCTGGTACGTGCTGAATAATTTTTCGCCAAAAGGATCTGAAGTATAATCGTGGAGAACCAAAAAGCTCATATAACAGCAAAGAGGAATACTGTTTTGATGATAACAAGTTGCTGAAACTGGTGTTTTAGCAACGGAAAATTGAACGATACGTCACTGAAACAGGTGTTTCAGCAACGGGAAAAATCAATGATACGTTGCTGAAACAGGTGTTTCAGCAACGGGAAAAATCAGAGAAATGGGATAAATGACTTAGGTCTGTAAATGGAGAAATATTTGATAGGGGATAATTTCAGCAGTAAGGGGTGGGAAATACTGACTGAAGGAGGATATTGCAGGGATGGTGGGAGTGGGAATAATGGAAATAATGTGGATATGGAGGGATATTGCTTAGGAAAGAGGGTAAAATGATGGGAACAATCTTCTGTGATTAAAGCTTCAGATCTTCTCATGATGAATCTGTCCTCCTTATTGCTTTTTCCAGAATCTGCAAAATTCAATTGTAATATGCCAATCCTTGACAGGGATTATTAGTGCTAAATCTAATCTAATACTAAAAATATAGTGTAGAAAATTAAATGCTGTGAGGAGCAGAAGACTCCCCTAGAAAGAGGTAATGAATATCAGTCATGCAAGCAGTCTTGAAATCCTCTTTAGAAACAGGGCGCTGATATAGACGGAGCCTATGGCCATTGACTAGTAGAGGTGTTTTAGCATCATCAATTGTTACAAGTCTTACCGTTCCGTTTGGAAAAACATCATCTACTTCATATGGTCCAAGCCAGCGTGTACGTAGCTTACCCTGAAAATTTTCAAACCGAGAGTCATACAACAAGGCCCAATTACCTTTTTGGAACTGCTTGTGTTTGATAATTTTGTCATGCCACTTCATCCTTTGTTGTTGTATCATGTTTGTTTGATGAATGGCATCTAATCTCTTTTCATCCAACTCCAGAAGCTGCTGCAATCTAGCTGTCTGCACATCAGTCAAATCAAGATTAACAGCTAAAGCAGTCCTTAAAGTTTTAATTTCAAATTCTACAGGAAAAACAGCATTTTTACCATAAACCAATTCATAGGGAGAAAAACCTGTAGTGTTTCTCCAAGTAGTTCTGTAAGCCCATAATGCCTCAGGGAGCCTTTGGGACCAATCCTTTCGGTTGTCCTTCACTGTTTTAGTTAGAATGGCTTCTAAAACTTTGTTTGTGCTTTCCACCTGCCCATTGGCCTGGGGGTGGTATGGTGTAGTCATTCTATGTTGAATATGATATTTGTGAAGGGTAGATTTAAAACCATGAGAATTGAATGGAGGTCCTCCATCAGTAACTAGCTCTCTAGGAATTCCAAATCTAGTGAAAATCTCTTCAAATAAGAAAGCTAGGACAGCCTCCTCATTGGCTCTAATAAGTGCTTTGGCCTCCACCCACTTAGTCATATAGTCTGTACAGACTAATATATAGGTTCTTTGATTGGATGGAGGGTTAATGGGTCCTATGAAGTCCAAGGCCCATCTTTCAAATGGTTCAGAAACTACCTGGGGGTTTAATGGCATTTGGTCTCTATGATTGGGTTGACCCATTCTCTGGCAGCTGTCACAAGCCCTTACATATTTCTTTGCATCCTTGAATAATGAGGGCCAATAGTAACCCATCCTCAGAATTTTATGTGCTGTTCTCTTATCAGCGAAATGGCCTCCACAAGGGCCATCATGACAAGCTTTCAATATGTCATACACTTCATCTTCTCTAATGCATCTTCGGATCTCCTGATCAAGCCCAGTATAGAAAAGACACCCGCTTATCCAGCTGTACCTGGCACTTTGTTGAACAATTCTTCTCTTTTCTCTATATGACAGGTGTGCTGGTAGTTTTCCTGCAACCAAATAATTAGCAATATCTGCATACCATGGAGAGTGAGCAGAAACTGCAAACAAATATTCGTCAGGAAAACTATCATCTACTGGAATATCATTGTCAGTTTTTAACCGTGAAAGGAAGTTAGCCACCACATTTTCTTTACCGGGCCGATCTACAATTGTGATATCAAATTCCTGCAATAGTAATAGCCATCTGGTAACTCTAGCATTCGTGACAGATTTGTTCATTAAATATTTAATAGCTGAATGATCAGTGTGCACAAAAGTAGAATAACCAGTGATATAGTGTCGAAATTTATTAATGGCATAGACTACTGCAAGAAATTCTTTCTCGGTAACTGTATAGTTAAGCTCAGCAGGGGTCATATTCTTACTGATAAAGTATATAGCATAAGGAAGATGATTTTCCTCTTGTCCCAAAACCGCTCCAATAGCAATGTCTGAAGCATCAGAAGATATGTGAAAAGGAAGATTCCAATCAGGCCCCCTCAAAATAGGAGCAGTAGACAACTGATGCTTCAGTTCTTCAAAAGCTTTCTGACAAGAATTAGTCCACTTAAATTCAGCATTTTTCATAAGCAATACAAATAATGGAGAAGCTATTTTAGAGAAATCTTTAATAAATCTCCTGTAATAACCAGCATGTCCTAGAAAACTTCTCACATCAGTTTGAGTTTTAGGAACATAAAGATTCTGAATGACCAAAATTTTAGATGGATCTACCTGAATACCTTGAGATGAAATAAAATGTCCAAGCACTATTCCTTCACTCATCATCATATGGCATTTTTCGGTACTTAAGGAGAGGTGAGCTTGTATACATCTTTTAAGTACTTTCTCAAGGTTTTGTAATGCCTCTTCGAAAGGCACACCATAAGGGGTAAAATCATCCATAAATATTTCCATAGAATCATTCAGCATATCGGAAAAAATTCCTATAACAGCTCTTTGAAAAGTTGCTGGTGCATTGCACAACCCAAATGGAAGAACTCTATAGGCAAAAGTTCCCCAGGGGCTGGTGAAAGTGGTCTTGTCTTGGTCTTGGGGTGCAATTCTTATCTGATTATACCCACTGAATCCATCTAGAAAAGAAAAGAATTTCTTCCCTGCAAGACTGTCCAACACCTGATCAATGAAGGGTAAGGGAAAGTGATCCTTTTGAGTAGCTTTGTTTAAAGCTCTATAGTCGACACATACCCTCCATTTCCCGTTTTTCTTAGGAACAATTACTAATGGGGAAACCCATTCACTGTCAGATATGGGGTATATAAACCCTGCATTAAGCAATTTTTGAAGTTCTTCTTTAACAATTTCTCGTAAATTAGGATTCATTCGTCTTTGGGGTTGACAAACAGGTCGGCATCCCTCTTTAATGTAAATTCGATGAGTACATAATTCAGAAGAAATACCTTTCATGTCTGTGTAATCCCAGGCAAATGCCTCCTTATATTCATGCAATAACTTCATTAATTGTTGTGTTTCAGCATCTGTTAGGTCAGGATTTATGTTTAATGTCTTGCCGGGTTCAATTTCAACTGTTATGCTTTTAGATGAGATCGTGGTTAAAGTCTGAGATGAATCTTCAGATTCAATCTTTTCTTGTGCATCAGTTTCAAAAATTGCGGTTAATTGATTGTGTGTTTCAGCAATGACAGAAGAAGGTTCACAAATAAAATTATTGATTATCTCATCCTCTGTATTGTCTTTAAGAGTTAAAGCTTGTCCTATAGTTAGAATAGGCTGAACAGCATTATCATCATAATCCATCCATATAGAATCTTCATTATTAACTACTGGCGTAGCGTGAGGATAAAGAGTTAACTGTTTTGTTTCATAACCATTAGAAATTGTCATTGAGCCAGATCTGCAACTAATAAATGCATCATCTGTGGCTAGCCATGGCCTTCCTAGAATTAAGGGATGTCCCCCCAGCTTTGTTTTAGTCTGCAATACAACAAAGTCAGCTGGATATTTCCAGGATTCAACTGAAATAAGTAGATCTTCAACAATTCCTTCCGGTTTAATTGTGGAACGGTCAGCTAACTCTAAAATGGTGGGTGTATCTCTGATTGTATTATTCAGCTGTAACAATTGTGAAGTTTCAAGAGTCATTATATTAATTGTTGCACCTAAATCTACCAGAACTCGGGGAATCATTGTTTTACCAATCTGAACTGTGACTGTAGGATGGCCGGGATCACCATATTTTACAGGAGGGGCTTTTCCGGACATTAATGCAGACAAGTCTCCCATCACATGTACTGTAAGGGGGTCCTTGGTTTTCCTACCAGGTTTCTTAACACAAATATCCCTTAATGTTCTGGCATAAATTGGTACATCTCTTAATGCTTGTAAAAGTGGAATTTTAATATACAAATTTTGCAATTCCCCTATAAAATTAAAAGCAGGTGTTTCAGCTGTTCTGGTTAAAACCAAACGTTCGGGGAATGGTGGTTCTGTTATTTCAACATTCTTGTTAGGAGGTGGTTGTGCTTCTTGTTGTTTCTCGGTTTCATTTTTATCTGAATCAGAAGACGTTATGTCATCAATAATAGGCTCTACTATTCTTCCAGATCTCAAATGAATATCATTACATTGCATAGTAGGAAATATAGACTGATTCTGAATATCAATGACTTGCACAACTTTATTATTGGGGTTAGGATTTGGTTGCACAGGTAGTTGGGGTCTCATTTGGTTACTTGGCGGAGCATTTGATGGCAGAGGGAGTGGTTGTTGGAATTGAGGCAATTGATTTGGATACGGGAGTGATTGACTATTCCAATTTGGATTCCAAGGATTGAAAGGAGGTGGCTGCTGTGGAGGCCAAGGAGTCCACATTGAAGGATCAACAAAGGGAGGGTTTTGCATTTGCATGGGTGGGAAATTCATTTGATTGAAGGGTGGGTATTGCATTTGGTTAAAGGGGGGGTAACTTGTTTGGCCAAAAGCAGAATAATTGTTCCAACGATTAAATGGCATACTAGAGTTCATACCTTGTCCTTTTGGTTGCCATTGTCTTCTTTGAGTTAGCAGGTAAACTGCTTCAGCTTCTTCTTCCGTTGGCTGCAATGCTGCCTTTATTCCTGGTAGAGATGGACATTGTTCTGTCTCATGATCTTTCTCACAAAGGGTGCAAATTGGTATTTTGTCTCTTGGGCATTCCCTTAGTGGATGTTTGTCTCTGCATTTCGGGCAAAAGACAGCCAGAGTTGCTTCTGCTTCGGCCTGCTTCTTTTTAACCTGCAAAGTGTGAATCTGCGAAGCAAAAGAACTTAACATTTCAGTTTTAAATTCTTCAAGTAGATTACCTATCTCAGCTCTTGTTGCTCCTCCATTGGCTGATTTCTGCACTCTTGAATAGGTGGAATCTCTTATTCTGTTTCTTGCAACTCCCCTAGAGCACCTCTTAGCAAGTTCACAAATCTCATCATATGATTCCTTAGATATATCTCCCTTAGCAAGCATATTTAACATATTTAAACAATCATCCCTTAAACCTCTAAGTAATATTGCTTTACGAATTTCCTTACTTATATCCGGATGATCAGATCTCTGTATGTTGTACTGCAACCTTTCTATGTAGTCCTCCAGACTCTCATCTGACTTTTGTGCCATATTGAATAGTTCATCCTTCTTTTCTCTCGTCCGGCAGTAGTCTTGATATTTAAGCAGAAATTTTTGTTTCATCTGCTCCCATGTTGTGATTACCTGGCTTCCAAGGCTCATGAACCATCTTAAGGCATTCCCTTTTAAGGTGGCTGGAAACAGTTTCAACTTTTGAGCATTAGTAACATAATCATAACTTCTGCATAATATATCAAATTCAAAAAGAAATTCATCCGGATCCTCAGTGGATAAACCATGAAAGTTAGGTAAAGCAGACAATGGAATATTTTTCATTGTTCCTGCGGGGAGATCACTGATAGGAAATCCAAAAGTAGAGAGGGAATTTTCATCCCTTCTTTCTTCTTCAGGACCTTCACGTCCTCCACCAAAGAAACCATCATTGTTATCTTCCATTGTTGGCCCTCCTACTGCACTTTCTCGATCGTCAAGATCTTCTATTGGCTCTTCAATGTTCTCTACCGGTCGTCCAACGCTTTCTACTATTTCCTCAACGTGCTCTGCTGATTTACTAACACTTTCCTCTGACTCTTCAGTACTGACTGCTGGCTCTTCTATATTTTCAGGACCCACAACTTCCTCTGTTTTGTAATCTGACTGAGGAGAGTGCTGAAGTTCTGATTTCCGAGAACTCAATCTCTGTGATGATTCAGCCTTTGATACAATCTCGTCAATAAAAGTTTTTCATCCTCCCCAGCCTTTGCCACCTGTGCGGTTATTTTTCTTCTGGTTTTCGCGTCCTCTCATACAATCTGCACATTAAAAAAAAAGAAAAGATGAATGCTTTTGAAATCTATAATTACCTTCCCCGGCAACGGCGCCAAAATGTTGGTCGCTTTAATTGTTTTCACGATTCAAGCTCCACATAAATTGTCAACCCGAGAAGGTCTTTTTATTTCAAAGATAATCGCGCACTGGATATGCTCAATTTCAAAAGCAGAATCAATGTTGTAGTAAAAGAAGGACACACGATTATTAATCTCATCAATCTACTGATTCACACTCTACTTAATCAAAGCTGAAGTCAATTAAGTGATAGCAGAAATGATTTCTCTGTTGCAGTTACAATCCAAACAAAGGAAAATCAATCTACAAGGAAAGAAATCAATCAACTACAGCAGGAACAGGACCCTATTCCTTAGTGAGGAACTTCAGCACCTGATGCCTGACACTTAATCACACTGTAAGAAAAGTAGCTTCAAGAGATCAAAACCCTATTCCCATGAACAGGAACCTTCAGCACTTGTTCTCTTGTTCCTAATCACACTGCAGGCAAAGGAAAACAATCAATGGGAGCAAGACCCTATTCCTTTATGCAAGAATCTTCAGCACATGCTTCCCAACATCATTCATTCATGCATTCAATACATGTAGTGCTAAAGAAACAGAGTATTACTAAACTGTGTAACTAGTGTCCAACAACAGAATTAAGGGAAGTGCAAACACACAAAGAATTAAACAAACTACAGGAACCAAGAGGGTGAATCTTGTGAGGAAGGCGGGCCCTTTCCTTCTCACAAGATTCCCCAGGAGAAAGAATTAAATTGGAACGCTCAAAAGAAGATTTTATTCATCTGTCAAAGTAACTGATACATTACAGAAGGAGACTAGCTCCAGTTCTCTCACAATACTCTCCTGTAACTTACAATTCAACCCCCCTCTAATGATGATGTCTCCTCTTTTTAAAGAGGAGACATCTTTTACAATTTACATGAGAGCGAATCTACATTATCTCGATTCTGTTCTCTTTCCCAAAACAGGACTATTTTGTTCTTTCAAAAAAAATGCTGTTACAACCGAGACAATAAAAGTGCTATCTTCAGGATGATCCAGGTAACCGTATCTTCGTGCTGCTGCTACTATTCCACAAAAAGTTCTTCCAGAATCACAAATTACGCATAACGGGATTTGCGTGCTTGACAGCTGTTTCAGCAACTGAGTCAATTGTTTTAGCAACGGAGTCAACTGTTTCAGCAACGGAGTCAGCTGTCTCAGCAACGGCCGCTTGTTCCCAACAAGGCATATAACTTATCTGCGATCTTTGGACTTGTGTTAGCAAAAATACACTTCAATTATTGATAAAATATAAGAGTATTGCGGAATTAAATGTAAGACAGATTAAACATATAATAAAGAAGAGGTTTCTATATACCTTGGGATAAAGTAGATGAAAAAGACAATGAAGTTCATGGTTATAAGAGTAGAATGGTGTCAAAATATATAGCAAAAATGATACATAGTCGAGTCCTAACAATGTTGACCCTAGTCTTTTTCATATCTTCTATAATATTGTACTCCATTTCATCCGAAACGATCAGCGTTTTAGATGGAGTTGATGAATCTGTTTGGACTGGGCTGATTTGAGTCGCTTTAGATGTCGTTTTCTTTGTTGCGACTTTATCCTTTATTGCAGAGCTTGCACTCTTTGGCTTAGGGATAGTATGGGGAGGATCAAGCTAATTTCTACTTCGTGTGCTAACTGGGAATACTTCTTGCTCTTCTTCTTGTGGGAGGATGAAATCCCACATTCCTTGTAACTCTACAACTTCTTCTTCATTGGTTTGCCCTTCAGTGGCAATTTCCTCTTCCTCTTCTTCGGATTCAGCATTTATAATAGCATTGGGAGGCTTTGAATCCGTTGAAGGGCCTCTTTTAAAAGATCTGTAGGGCTTTTTTGAAGAAGTTTCCGCTACTTGCTTCTTGATGTCGACCATTTCATTGGGCATGGTCTTCAGAACTTTTTGCACTCCTTCCAAATCGAATGGATCTTTCGTTTGTTTCTTCTTGGAATTTTCTTTGAAGGTGACTTTCTTGGATTTCCATTCCTCTATCGCAGATTTCTTCTCTAGGGCTATTATACGTTTCTCTACTGCTATTGCTTCTTTCATGTTTTCGGCTAAGGTTGTTTTATTAGCCCTGTCCACGAAGATTGCTATGTTTCATGGTAAAGCAGTGACATACCATTCACTTTGTACTTCTTCGCTAGGCTGGGAAGCAGTAGGAATTTTGTTTAGGATTTTATTGAAACATAAATTGAAATCTTTGATAGGCTCTCTTGACTCGGCCCTAAGGTTAGATAGGTCGTTGACTAGCGTTGCCGTAGACCTATCATCACCAAACTTGGTCAGGAATTGCTCTTGGAAGATGTCCCAACTAGTGATAGATCCAGAGGGTAATGAGAAATACCATGATCTAGCTGTTCCTTACAGAGTATAAGGAAAAATTCAAACAACAACATCTTCATTAGTAACCCCATTGAGATTAATGGATAGCATAAAGTTGTTTATATGCTCTTCTGCTAGCATGCCTGCCTCGGGATTAAACTTAGGCAGCCATTTCTCAAGATGGGCCGGTATTTGACTCAAGGGTGCAAGCATTAAGACTGCCCCAGGGTTATTCCATGGAGATTGGGCCATTACTGAACTACTAACAGAGGAAAGTGCAGAAGATGATCCCTGCGGTTGGGAGGATGAGAATATTACGATTGCAGATGATTGAGGAGGAGTCGTGGGGGTCCCAGTGGGCAGATGGACAACGATCTGAAGTGGAGGAGTGGATGGTTGACTTCGCGGTGAAGAGGTTGAGATGGATGATGATGATGAAAGAGCCTCGCTATCGGACTCTTTAGGTGATTTCCTTGCTCTTTTTCTTTTGGGAAGAGGTAATTCGGTTGGTTGAACGCCAAACTTTTCACTCTTTAATCTGGTTAGGGGATGAGCAGGGTTATATTACGAAGTCACGCTGCCTTGAGATTTATTAGATCTTTGAGGAGAAATAGAAAATCGCTGAAGTTTGTGAATCAAAGATTCGACATCAGGGGTTCATTAGTAGATTGTTCTGAAATGTCAAGTTTTGTACCAGCAATTGATGCTCCAGCGACTTCTAACTCTGGATTTAAGTGTAATGCAGAAGTCGGGGGAGATGGTGAGGGTGATTTACTCTCAGAATGGTATTTAGATTTAGATTTACTTGTCATTCATAGTTCAGGCCCTCCTTCTAGCGCCAAATATATTGAAGCCCTGAAAATCGGGTCTACAACAAGGGGGATACCCGCCCGGTCCGGACCTTGGTTGGCAGCTCCTTATCCGTTTGGTATAGTGGATCCGACTGGGGATATGGGACCAATTTCCCAATTTATAAGTGTGTGTGTGTAGAATTTGATGTTCCTAATCTAACGGTTCCTAATTAAGATATTCTAATTCTAACTTTAATCTAATGCTATGCTATTGTATTCTAATAAGCAGCAACATCTAAGTCTATACTAACCCAGGGTGTAATTCTTCTATTATGCGATCTAAAAAGATTTCAAATAACAACTGGTAATAAAGATCATTCAGCTATTATGAGAAAAGAAATCAATAAGGATGAACCACTTCGTATAAAAAGTTAGACGAAACAGTTGTGAAAAACATATCGCATAATGAGCTATTCATACATTAAGCATAAATAAATAGCTATCACCGTACAAAAGTGCCAAACTATAACTCAGGCATTCATAAATTAATATATAAACAACTAAAAACCGTATATCACTTTAACACATAAGCAGAAATGGTTAAGAGATAAAGTATCATTTATAACTAGTCCTACTCATGAGCTTCAAGCGACAATGATTTATCTCCTCTTGCTCTAACATCCACTAAGAGTACAAAAGTGCAACATCAGTAGCAGATATAAAATGCAAACATCAACAAATCCTGTTCCATTCTATTATGAAACCAGCTCAAGAAAAGATAAAAAAGATAGATCAATGCCTTAGAATTCAGCCTCTTCGAGGGGGCAACCTCCTTTACATTACATAACTGAACAATTCTTGGATGATTCAAATGACAAAACCTCCTTTCTATATATAGGAGTCTAAGGAGTCACAATATAATACAGCCGACCTAACAATAATAATATAAAGCCACAAAAATAAGAATAGAGGGATTCTATGGGGCACAGTAATAACAATATGGGGGAAATAGGGGCACAACAATATTAATAAGGGGTATAACTACAATAGTAATGGGGTAATCACTAGTATTATAGCGACCCAACATGCCCCTCTCCTTCAAAAAAGTGTTGTCCTCAACGCTTTAGTAGTTCTGGATACTTCTACATAAAATTCTCATCCTCCCATGTGGAATCTTCAGCGGATAAGTTCTTCCACTTGATAAGATACTCTGAAATTGATCGATTTCGTAGCTGTCGATTTCTTGTTTCTGTGACTGCTTCCGGTTCCAATATAATTTTTCCTTCCTCTTCAAGTTCTGGCAATATTGTTTGAACTGGGAGCTTGTCGCCTATAACCTTCTTTAAACATGAAACATGTAAAACTAGGTGCAGTCGAGAAGCTACAGGAAGATCCAATTTGTATGCCATAGTACCAATATTTTGCAACACCTTGTACGGAACATAATACTTTGGTGATAATTTATTATCCTTCTTAGCTTGCTTGAGGGACATTTTCTTATATGGTTGTAGCCGTAGGAATACCCAATCACCTACATCAAAACTTCTTTCACTGCGATGTTGATCTGCCTGTTGTTTCATTCTATTCTGTGCCAACACGAGGTTATCCTTTAAGAGTTGGAGGACTTGTTGTTGATGTTCGATGTGATGTTCCACTGCCTGAACCTTAGAATTTTCTCTTAAATATGATGTGATGGATGGTGGTTGATACCCATAAAGTGCCATAAATGGGGTCATTTTTGTTGCTGTATGGAAGGAAGTGTTATACCACCATTCAGCCAGAGGCAACCATTTGACCATTATGTCTGTTTATCAGATACAAAGCAACGAAGATATCCTTCCAAACATTTGTTTACTATCTTAGTTTTCCCATCAAATTGAGGATGATAAGATGAGCTATGAGCTAACTGAGTACCAAGACAAGAAAATAATTCTGTCCAAAAATTTCTCGTGAAAATTGGATCTCTATCACTTACAATAATCTTTGGGTTTCCATGTAGCTTTTGAATTTTTTCCATAATTGCAGTAGAAACTGTACTGTCTTCAAATGGATGTGATAATGCACAAAAGTGTGCATACTTGGTAAGTCTGTCAACTACCACCATGATGACACTCTTTCCCTCAGACTTGGGTAAACCTGTGATAAAATCCATTGAAACCTCCTCCCAACGTTGGCTTGGAATGGATAAAGGTTGTAATAGACCTGGTGTCTTAATTGTTTCAACTTTATTTTGTTGGCAAACTAAACATTCTACCACAAACTTTTGAATATCTGATTTAAGGCCATCCCAAAAAAATTCCTTCTTAAACCTGTGCTAAGTTTTTAAAAATCCTGAGTGCCCTCCTAAGGGAGAAGTGTGCAATTCCATAAGAATCTTTTGTTTTAGCTGGGAATTCTTACAGAGGTATAAGCAATCTTTGTACCATAATGAATCATTTTGCAAGCTAAATGTATCAGATGTACTGGAATCTTGTTGTAACTTTTGAATAAGTGCCCACACTTCTTCGTCATTCTTCCATTCCTCCCTTGCTTCGTTTATCCAATCTGGTTGGATAATAGAAATGGCGCACAACAATGCTTCCACATCCTCATCCTTTCTTGAGAGTGCATCTGCCACCACATTTTGCTTCCCTTTTTTGTAGATGATTTCAAAGTCATAACCCAACATCTTTGTGACCCACTTTTGTTGCTCTTCAGAGGATAATCTTTGTTCTAAAAAGTATTTAAGGCTATCATGATCTGTTTTTACCTTGAAGTGTCTTCCCATTAGGTAGGGTCGCCATTTCTTAAGTGCATGGAGTATTGCCAACATTTCCTTCTCATAAATAGCTTTGCTTAAAAACTTTCCCTTGATTGGACGACTTTCAAAAGCAATGGGTCTTTCATCTTGCATTAGAACAACACCAATTCCATTTCCTGAAGCATCACATTCCACAATAAAGGTTTTTGTGAAGTCCGGTGTAGCTAAGACCGGTGCTTGGCACATTGCCTCTTTAAGATGTTCAAAGGCCTTTGTTGCTTCCGGAGTCCATGAAAATGCATCTTTCTTCAATAATGTTGTTAGAGGTGCTGCTATTCTCCCATAATTCTTAACAAACTTGCGATAATACCCTGTCAACCCAAGAAATCCTCGCAGATGCTTTATGGATGTGGGGATTTTCCATTCCTTAATGGCTTTAATTTTGCTAGGGTCTACCTTAACTCTTCATGAGATACAATATGACCCAGATATTCCACCTCCTGGACTCCAAAGAAACATTTGGATCTTTTTGCATATAATTGTTTCTCCTCCAATAGTTGTAGCACCCTGTCAACATGTTCAACATGATCCTTCCAAGACTTGTTGTAGATTAGTATATCATCAAAAAATACTAACACAAATTTTCTAAGGAATGGTTTGAAAATTGAATTCATCAAACCTTGAAATGTTGAAGGTGCATTGGTAAGGCCAAAAGGCATGACCAAAAATTCATAATGACCCTCATGAGTTCTAAATGTTGTTTTCGGAATGTCTTCAGTCTTCATTCTAATTTGATGATATCCTGAACGAAGATCCAACTTGGTGAAGTAAATTGATCCATGCAATTCATCCAGTAATTCATCAATGACAGGAATGGGGAACTTATCTTTAATAGTGAGCTTGTTGAGCTCCCTATAATCCGGACACATGCGCCATGATCCATCCTTCTTGTGCACCAATACTACTGGAGTAGAGAAAGAACTTTGACTTGGTTGAATTATACCAGCCTCTAGCATTTCTGCAACCATACTTTCAATTTCACTCTTTTGGACATAGGGATATCTGTACGGCCTGATGTTTGGAGGAACACTTCCAGAAATCAGATGAACAGCATGATCATGATCACACATAGGTGGGAGACCTTTGGGAGTCTCAAATACCTTGGAATGATTGTCCAGGACTTTTTGGAGATTTGGAGAAATAGATGATTCCGATGTGGACACATCTAGCGAACATAATTGTGCAATTACACCTCTTTGCTCCTTTTTTAGAAGCTTTGTCATACCATTAGAGCTGATTATCTTTCCTAGTTTCCCTGCAATACCCCTTAATTCAACTTCCTTTCCTTCCATAGAAAATTTGATGAAAAGTTCTTGAAAATTAAAAGCTATTGTACCCAAGGATTGTAGCCATTGGACTCCTAGTACAACATCAGCACCTCCCATTGGAATGGAAGGCATTGGGCTAGTCAATACATATTCTCCCATGGATAGCTTGATATTATGGCACTTTCCAGAGAAATTTATTGTTCCTCCATTTGCAATCATCACTTGACACTCTGGTGCTGGATATAGGAAGCAATTCAATTCTTTTGCTACCTTACAATGAATAAAATTGTGGGTGCTTCCTGAATCAATCAACACTATTACCTTTTTTTTCTTGATTTGTCCTTCTATCTTGATGGTTTGAGGAGTGGTAATTCCTGCCAATGCATTACAAGATATGGTAAAATTTATTTGTTATTCATCTAAGCTTTGTTCCTGGAGTATATCCTCTTCTTTTTACCTTTCTTGCTCCTTTTCTTCTTCATCTTCACAATCTATGTAGAATAATTTCTTCTCAGCACACTTATGACCTTTAGTGTATTTTCTATCACAACTGTAACAAAGCCCTTTTGCTCTTTTTTCTTCCAATTGTTGTGGTCTCAACCTTATAGGTTGTGGAAGACTAGGGGCAACAACACTTCCGTCTTTATAGTTTTGAGTGGTATGCTTCTTGGTTGCCATAATTTTTCTTTCCATTTTTCTTGCTAACCTGAATGCCTTCTCTAATGAATCAGGTTCCCAAAGGCGAACATCATGTTGGATATTATCCTTTAAAGACCCTATGAACACATCAATCCTATGCTCCTCTGGAATATCTTTTACCCTTATGTTCAATTTTTGGAATTCCTCAATGTTCTCCATTATTGAACCCTTTTGTTTGAGACTTATCAATTGGCTAAAAAAAGTGTTGCTTTTTGTATCCTCATAATGTACTATCAATTCTTCCGTAAAAATTGTCCAAGTGATAAATTGTTTACGAGAGAAAAGCCATTGATACCATACAAACTGATTTGGTTCCAAATATAAAGTTTCCATACGTACCTTTTGTGTGTTTTGCACATTATTGAGATCAAAGAATTGCTCCATCTGTAATATCCATGTGGCAAGATCCTTGCCATCAAACTTCCTCATATCGATTTTTGGAATATGGTGGGTCTTCGATCCAACATTAGAGTCTATGGAATCATGATTAACATTTCTTTTGTTCACATCATGAGTTTCCTTTACAACCTTTTCACCATTAGTAAGTATTTCTTGTAGAAAATTTGTCAAATCTGTCTTCAAATCTGCCATGTCTCTCTTCAAATCTGCCATGTCTCTCTTCAAATCTATCTTCGAATCATCCATATTAGCTTCCATGCCCTTTATCTTAGATTCCATGCCATTTATCTTAGATTCCACGCCATTTATCTTAGCTTCTGTTATATTTTGTGAGCGTGACATTTGTTGCACTTGTTCTTGTAGTTTTGATATATCATGTAGCATTTCTTCCTCTTCTTCATGAGTCATGCTAGAGCTTTCAGGTTCCTTACTAGGTGTTTTCATTTTCTTTCCTCGGGCATCGGTTACCGATAATAATGCTTTACTATGACCTTTGAATTCCTTCAATCCAAGCTTACGCAAAAATTTTAAAAAAAACTACACACCTTTTTTCACTTTGTAGAAGCCTGATATTGAATCTGATGTATCTCTATAAATTCAGATCCTCCAGTTATGAAATTGCGACCTGTAGTAGCCTTCTATGTCCTCTTTCCAATGCCACAAGTCTGACCGAAATTGGATTCTTCAAGGAAGATTTATCCGAAATCTCCCACGGTGACTTGATTATAGACTAGTTCAGTAGAGCGAACTTGTACGACGTGCCACGAGTCACTGTTTCGACCTTTGGATCTGAAAAATGCATACAAGAAACTATAGTCCGTCCTCTTTCTGTATCTTCCTACCAAATTTCAATCCGATCCCCAGAGAGAAAATTATGACGATTTTCCCCAGGTCACCTGTTTGGAATGTAATTCAGGAGTCTACAAAAAGACCAACTTCCTTAGATCATATCTCCGCAAATATAGTGCGAAAAGCTCTTAAATTTGGACCCGAGGTTCAGCACAATTTCTTCTCAAATGGGTTTTTTTTGCAACTTCTGAAATGTCGCAGAACAAAAGTTATAGCGAAAATTCCATGATGACCTGTTTGGAGCAGCGAAACCCTAGAATCCAAAGCTCTGATACCAAATGTTATGAAACCAGCTCAAGAAAAGATAGAAAAGATAGATCAACGCCTTAGAATTCAGCCTCTTCGAGGGGGCAACCTCCTTTACATTACATAAATGAACAATTCTTGGATGATTCAAATGACAAAACCTCCTTTCTATATATAGGAGTCTAAGGAGTCACAATATAATCCAGCCGACCTAATAATAATAATATAAAGCCACAAAAATAACAATAGAGGGATTCTATGGGGCACAGTAATAACAAAATGGGGGCAATCGAGGAACAAGAATATTAATAAGGGGTATAACTACAATAGTAATGGGGTAATCACTATTATTATAGCGACCCAACACATTCATTCATCAAAACCTCCTCGGAGGGTGCAAAAGTGCATGTTCTGAGGACAAGTTTTTGACAAATTTCTGGACCCTTCTCTAAATGCATGAGAAGGGTTTAAATACTACTAACTAAATCTAAAAATAACTTATTTACAAAAATTCAGGATGCGGTTTAAATGACCGTCCTTTTTCTAAGCAAAAATAAAGCAAAACTATTTCTAAAATTAAATCTAATATCTAACTATTTTTGCATTTGCTCCTTAACGTTGCAAGCATTCAGTATTTGCTTGAGTAGAGTCGGCTGACTGTCTTCCGCTTTTAGTTGAGCTAAGCAAATAGAATTGGCAAGAGTTGGCACCATCTTCTCAGCAAAATCGATGATATACTTGAGAGTCATCCACTGACTATGTGGCTTTACCGTGTATGCCCAGTAATAATCCCAGTTCAACTTGGTTAACCCTTGGATTGCTTCTGCCTTTTCTTTAGCTTTCTGTTTCCAGTTTGTTTTTATCGTTGCTTTCTTGCAATTTTCAGGGCTTGTAGGTGACTAAGCAATTAGAAGCTTTCCTTCTCGAGCAATTTTCTCAGCGATGCGCGATTAGCATTAGGCGCTAATCACGCATCGGAAACTGCCTCCGTTCCTTGATTCGGGCTTCTCTGATGCGTTTTTCGCCTTTTGTGCCTCTTTCTCTTATTGGGTATAAAGCTCAAAAATTTGTAAAAATAATGATTTCGTGAGCTCTTGATGCTAAGCATTAAACTGTCTGTTTCTAATATCAGCATCGTTCAGTACCCATTTAACCATGGCTGTATATGAGAGATCTGTAATGGATGGCTCAGCAGAATTCTGTGAACCTGCGGCTCTGTTGCATGCGGTGTCTGTGTATAAGGGCGCCATTTCTCTGTCTTTGGACATTGGAGCCTTGCCCTTTTTCCCCATAGTTTCCTGCACATTGCTTTGTATAACTTTTGTTCTTCGTTCCTGCAGTTCACAAGTGAGGTGAGAGTAATGATGATAAATAATGACAAGAAAGCTTTAAATGCCAAGGATATGCAAAAACACGCCACCTTACGTGAACTAGCTCTTCGGAAAACACAAAACCATATTTTATTAACAACTGGCATGTAACTCATTAATTATCATTAAAGTGCGTAACCAGTTCTTGGTTTATGGAAAAAAGTTTTTTGAATAATGAGCCAGAACCAACTGCGATGGAGAGATTTTTTGATTTGGTTTGCAATATCGCAAATTGCTACATCACATTACCGCAATATCATTCTGATGTTTTAACGCAAGGTTGCTTGATCGCAATATCACAAGATCAAAATATTTTCTAATCGTTACTGTTGATGTGCTTTATGCGAATTGCGATTTTGAGATATGCGACATCGCATATCGGCGATTTTTAGGTTTCCAATGTGAGTGCTCATTAATGCATGCGATGCGATGGAGTTTCGCGTCGCAATCTTGCATTTTTTATCATTTTGGCTTATAAGAAGGTACCCTATCATTCTTTGCGCGATGCGATATTTCTTAAGGAGTGACTTTACTTTCTTCATCATGAAACTTAAGCTTTTTAGATTTTTCAAAAGTATTTTCCTAAGTCCATGATGGTAAGTTTTATCCAAAAGGAAATATAAGCACTAATTGATTTTTTTTAATTTTTTGACTAAGGGTCCCCACTTATTTAGTATTAGCAATAACACTAGATAAGGAGGGGGGTTGTTGGTGGCCACAACATGACCATGCTATGGTATCAAAGGCTTGGACATATTGGAGAGAAGGGCCTTCGAATACTTCATGGTAAAGGTATGGTAGAAGGTATGAGTAATAGCCCTCTAGATTTTGATTTCTGTGAAAATTGTGTATATGGGAAGCAAAATCGAGTGAGTTTCCCCTCTGGAAGTAAGAGGGCGAAGCATATATTAGAGCTTGTGCATAGTGATGCATTTGGACCTCTGAAGGTTCCATCACTGGGTATGTCTGTGTACTATGTATCATTTATAGATGACTTCTCAAGGAATACATGGATATGTTTCCTTAAGAAGAAATCTAAAGTCTTTGACAGGTTTAATGAATTCAAGGCTTTGGTGGAAAAACCAAACAGAGAAGAAGATAAAGGTGCTGAGGACAGATAATGGTGGAGAGTTTTACAATAAGGAATTTGAAGAATTCTGTAAGAAGTGTGGTATAGCACGGCAGAAGACTACTCCATATACACCTCAGCAAAATGGAGTTGTAGAAAGAATGAATAAGACGTTGATGGAAAGGGCAAGAAGCATGCTTAGTGCTGCCAGGTTAGGACAGGAATTTTGGGCAGAGGCAATGGATACTGCATGTTACCTAGTCAACAGGTCACCTTCATCAACGTTGGAGGATAAGACTCCACAAGAGGTATGGACTGGTAAGAAACCCTCTCTTTCACATCTGAGGGTATGTGGATGTTATGCATATGTACATGTTCCAAAGGAGAAACGAACCAAGTTGGATAGTAAATCTGAAAAGTGCACCTTTATTTGGTATAAGGATGGTTTGAAGGGTTATAAGCTTTGGAACCTAGTAACAAGGAAGGTTGTGTATAGCCAAGATGTGGTGTTCAGAGAGGTGAAATATGTTATTAAACATGAAGTCCAACCAAAGGAACCTAAGAAGATAGAGTTTGAGCTAAAGGAGGAAGAATCAGACTCTACAGCAGAGGAGGAATCAAAAGCTAAAGAGCCACAAACTCCAGGTGTAAGAAGATCAGTTCGAGAAAGAAGGCAACCATAAAGGTATAGTCCATCTGCTTTCTGATCAAATTTTGCTTTATCTATTACTGATGATGATCCCAAAACTGTGAAGGAAGCAGTGGATTCAGAGGATGGAAAACTCTGGAAAGAGGCCATGGTTGATGAAATGGCATCTTTGCACAAAAATGAGGCTTGGGATCTGGTGGAGTTGCCGGCTAGAAGGAAATCCATTGGCAGCAAATGGGTGTTCAAAAAGAAGACAAATGCAGAAGGAAAAGTGGAGAAATACAAAGCTCGATTGGTAGCAAAAGGTTATTCCCAAGTGCCGGGAATTGATTTTGGTGATATTTTTCCTCCTGTTGCCAAGGTAACTTCTATTAGATTACTTTTATCTGTTGCTGTTTCTTTTGATTTTGAGGTAGAACAGATGGATGTGAAGACAACGTTTCTTCACGGGGATCTGGAAGAGGAGATCTACATGAAGCAACTTGAAGGCTTTGCAGTGAAGGGTAAGAAAAAACTGGCATGCAAGTTAAAGAAGTCTCTATATGGGTTAAAACAGTCACCGAGGATGTGGTATCAGAAATTTGATACATTTATACAGGGACTTGGCTTCACCAGAAGCAAAACATATCATTGTGTGTATTTTAAATTAATTGGTGGCCGTGTTATTTATCTGGTCTTGTATGTGGATGATATGTTGCTGGTTGGAAATGACAAGGAAATTATCCAGGATTTGAAGACCCAATTGTCCTCCAAATTCGACATGAAAGATCTTGGTGCTACAAACTATATTTTGGGCATGGAAATTAAAAGAGATCGGGCAAAGAGGAAGCTTTGGTTAAACCAGAGGAATTATGTCGAGACAATACTATAGAGGATTAATATGCAAGATAGTAAACCAGTGAAGGTTCCTATTCTTGTAGGTGTAAAGTTATCTGCTGAACAGTGTCCCAAGACACAAGAAGAGGAAGAAGATATGTCCCGTGTTCCATATGCAAGTACAGTCGGTAGCCTAATGTATGCAATGGTCTGTACTAGACCAGACATTGCACATGCAGTGGGAGTATTAAGCAGGTTTATGTCAAAACCAGGAAAGGAGCATTGGACAGCAGTGAAGCGAGTTTTCAGGTATTTGCATGGCGCTAGTGATTATGGTTTGTGCTACCAAGGAAGACCAGGATTGGACAGAGTGTTGGATATTCATGGCTTTGTTGATGCAGACTGGGCTAGAGATCTAGATCAGAGAAGATCTACAAGTGGGTATGTGTTTAACCTATTTGGAGGTGCGGTCAATTGGATGAGTAAGAAACAATTTGTAGTGGCACTATCAACTACAGAGGTAGAATACATGGCAACCACTCATGCAAGCAAGGAAGCAGTTTGGTTGCAGAGATTGTGTTCAAGTATGGGGTTAGTACAGGAAGCTATAAGGATAGACTGTGACAGCCAAAGTGCAATTTTCATGGCAAAGAACCCTACATATCATTCAAAGACAAAGCACATTGATGTTCAGTATCACTTTGTGAGGGATATGATAGAAGACAAAAAGGTGTTGCTGGTAAAGGTGGACACTTTGAAGAATACTGTAGATGCATTGAAAAAATCTGTGAGCTCTGAGAAGTTCTCCTGGTGCAGAGAAACAATGGGCATTTCAGGGCTGGAAAAATGACTAAGCTCTCCTGTGCCCCCCTATGGAAAGAAACAACAAGTGGGAGAATGTTGGGTTGTGTTATATTCTTTCCAAGTAGTTAACAAGGGGTGTGAAGGGCACCCATAAGTCCACTTTATGGGGTCTGGTGCAGCGCCCCGGAAAATTTTGTTTTTGGACCCTATGTTAGGTTGGGCGGACCCACCTATGGTTTTGTGCATGATTTTCGCACATGTTTTTTGGACACGATGATTTTCGATCCATGATATTGGACGCGATGGTTTTCGGTCCATGGTATTGGATGCGATGGTTTTTCGGTCCATGGTATTGGACACTATGGTTTTTTAGTCCATGGTATTGGATGCTTCGGCATGTATAAATATGTTTTGTAACATTGAAAGGAACATAATGAAAAATCAAGCTGGTAGTCCCGGTTTTGGGATCCAGGGGGAAATCTCTGTGTATATGTGTTTTATGTGTTATGATCTCGCATTGTTTATTTTCTGTGTTTTAGAATCTGTATGCATGTAATTTCTACATGGGGTTAAAACCTACAACATTCTAGTCACCTTAGGTCTAGGTGCTTTAGAAACCTCCATTGATTGGCTTGATGATCCTACCTCCATATGTTGTGTTGGCATGTTTGGATGCTGAACTGAAACATTAGTCTCATGTCATTTCAAAGTTGTTTCCATGAAAGAATCCCATGTCATGTTTTTCTCTGCAAGCAAGTGGAGAAATATAGTCTTTATCAAGCTATAATGAAAAATACTAGGATAGTTTTCTTTGTTTTTCACCTGTACCTTCTCGAACATTTTGACAAGACTTCTACACAGATAATTGCACATGTTGAGAGGTTTTTGAGATGTGAAGTGCATTAGAAGTTGGATGTGATAGGCATACAATCTAGAAAACCTTCCCTCATATGTGAAAAATTTCATGAAAACCTTCATTAATGGAGCATACTTCTCCAACAGGTACTTAAATGGGATGATGTGTGTATGGGTCTCCCTGTAGGGTGTTTTCAAGAAGGACCTGTAATGTTCAAGATCCAAGTTCATGCCCTTAAACCAATATTCTCCATGATCAGGTATCCCTGTAGAAAGTGAAATAGCAGCCAATGAAAATGTAAACTCAACCCCAGCTATGATATCCCTTTCCCCTTTCAGATGAGTGGCGATCCAATCTGTCAACTGTTCATGAAAACCTACTTCACATACCCTTTTGCAAAACTCTAGACAATTTACATCTTCAAAACACTGCTTGATGAAGGGTGATGTGTTGATTTCATTGCAGTTGGTAGGCTCATATCTGAGGATTTTTCCTCCTTTATGGTGTTTTTTCCTCTCTGGTGAAGAATATCCCTCCATGATGGTAGAAACCCTAGAAGTAGGAAAATGGAAAAAACAGTGAGGAATGAATGAAAATATGAAATGAGGGGTTTTAGGAGTGGAAATAATGGTAGGGAAATTTCTAGGAGATGAATAGGGACTGCAAGCAACTCATGAAACTTAAATGAGGTGAAATGAGGGAAATAAATGCTTATGAGAAATGAAAAATAGAGCTTCTAGGAAATCTGCTCAAATTACTTGGTATGAGCTAGGGTTTAGTTATAGGTAAGGTAATGTGATGATTTATAGGTTGTTTAGCGAGTCAAAATGTATTTTAAACATGTACAGAGGTTTTTGTTGGAAGATTTTCATGTTTAGAATATCAAAACTAGACAAACCATCATTTACCCTAGCTTATAAAATGAAAATTTCACTTAAAACCCTAGATAAGAGAACTTGGATTTGAATTCATCTTGCTAAAGGAAAAAGGTAAGCAAAGTGTTGTACTTATTTGTAGACAAGCTTAGATTATAAAAAAACTAGATTGCAAGCTTCAAATTTGACTTTGGGTGAATTTTGGAAGGTTTCAAGCTGCTCTGGCACAATCACAGTGAAGTGTATGGAAGCGCAATGCCAGCCTCAGAAGCGCAACGCAGTCTCTGGAAGCGCAATGCCTGCCATTTTTGACCAATGTTTCCTAGAAACCCGTGCTTTTTTCGCCAATGGAGGGGAGAGCTCGATGAATAAATGAAAATAGAAGGCAAATGAAATGAGTTGGGGACCTTTTGGGTTTTTTTAGGCAAGTATGATTCCCTTTTGAAAAGAAATGGGCACCACATACCTTTTCAAAAACTGATTTTTCACCTTTAAAACTAAGCCACTTTGGAGAGTTGAAACCTAAGTTGCTTTTTACCTTTTGACAGTGAGACTTCTTCTTCTGGAACCTTTGAGATTGAAATCATGAAGAACTTATGAAAATTCATCAAACTTATGTCAAAGAGTTGTTTATCATGACTCGTTTAATGCTAGTCTATTTACACATGATGATGATGAACCTTGAAACCCTAATGACTTAATGAAGACATGGGACTGGGTGCAATGGTAATGATGATGACTGATTCAGTGAAAACATCCTTTTTATTATGATTCCTTCACCTAAGTGAGGTAGGAAACCAGCATGTGTGATTTTTCCAAAAGAATGAAGACATTCCTAGACAAACTAGCCAGTGACCAAATTTCACTCTAAAAACTAGTGACATGATAAAATTTTGACCTTGAAACTCCTGACACACTTGGAAAAAGAATATTTTATCACTGGTGGTGTTATCACTCAGGTTGTCCTTAAAGCTCCATAAAAGGATACGGCCGAGGTAACCACAGACCAACTTTGGACTGCAGGTTCTAGCCTGCCTGCAGTCAGAGAGGGCTCTCTCTTTTAGATTTATCTTTGTTTAATGGATGATTTTAGGCTAGGTATGATGCACAGGGGTTTTGTATTGTTTTTTATGGGAAGGAAGACATTTCAAGTAGAGATGCAAGACATAGTCTGGTAAGTTTTCAAACCATTGGGCGCGGAGTCGAGGAGTGGGACTATTGGTGCGTTTTCTTGGTCACATGAGAAATAAGGAGCAAGGTAGCTGCTCATGAAACAACACTGAAAGCTTATAAGGGTGGGATGAAGGATAAGGAATGAGAGGCAACAAAGAATCTCTCATTAAGCTTAAAAGGGGGAAAGTGAATGAACTCTATCTAGGAGCAATTAAGAATTCCTAGACAACTATCAAAGATAATGCCCCCCAGAGGAAAACATAAATAAACAGCAGAAAATGAGCATAGAGGGCAGTTAACCAATTCTAGACTATTCTTTCTTTCTGCTATTTAGACAGTATATCAATGAAAAAACAGAGATAGGAAAACTTATTGAGTCATGTTGCAGCACAAGAATTCCAGATTCATTTCTTGAAACCATTAGACACAGAGCAGACAGTCTTTCCTCCAAGCTTTTCAGCAGTCTTTGATTACAGAAAACATGTCAGGTATACAGTGCGAGTCTCTACTGAAAAATTATCAACCAACCAACCCTTAAAACAATACAGAGGGTGGTATATATAGGGAAGATATGTCCGAAATTATCTATTACAGCCGACCTAACAGGTCCGACAGAAAATTGATTACTTTAACCTAATCTTATCCAGAAATAAATGCTAGAAAATATCTTTGAGTTGTGCTGGGGGCAGCTGTATCAAAATGAGTTAATATCTTTCCAGGTGGCTCTGTGCTTTTCATCTGTCATAACTGTGCATTGGTCTTTGCACCATTGCTGTTCGGCGGTATTGAATGCTTTTGACTGTGATTTGAGAGCTAGGATGGGCCTACTCCTCTTGATCTGACTTTCTGGGGGGCTCATCAATGTTCAAGTGCTTCGAGCCCCTAAAAAATCTTCGGCGGATACTCTTTGGCTCTCCTTCCTCCTTTGATACTCTTTGGCAATAAATTGATGCTGTCCTGCCGTGCTGTGGGTCTTATTCACAATTTAATGGCCGCTGCTCGGCCTCTGTTTCTTTCAAAACCGTTTTCTAGTCCTTCCTGCAAGATTCGTGAAGAAAAATGGGTCATTCGGCGCCTTTCGGGCTTGCTGGGGGCCGCAGAATAAAAAGATTCGCTGAAGATTCCCCATTTAGGCCCAAAAAATCTAGCGATGAGCGATTTGTGCTAGGTGCAAATCGCTCATCAAAAACTGCCTCAGAATCGGATTTTGGGGCTCTGAAGTGCGATTTTCGCCTCTGCACGTAAAAAAGTTGATGATGACGTTAGCATGATGTCAACATGACGTGACGTTGTACGGCAGGTGATGTCAGCATGACGTGACGCTGTACGGTTGGTGACGTCAGCAGGACGACGTGGCGAGATGATGTCAGCATGACGTCATCATGTACGAACGATGACGTGGCAGGGACACGTGGCAGTGACGTGGCAGGAGGCCACGCGGGCAGGTGACTCGACATGGTGACTGGGCAGAGGGTGACATGGGATGTGACGTCATCGGCGGTAAGCAGTTTTGTGGCGCACCGCTTATGGGCAAAGGCGGTCTAGGGGGAGGGGGCTCCACCACACCCCAAAGCTTGACGCGTGGCGGGAGTACGACGGCAAAACTGCCGAGCTCCCGGATGCTAAAACCCGGGCGTGTTGCATATAGAAAAGCCCACCCACCATAGATCTGTGGCGGGCCAGATCTAACGGTTGGCGGTAGATGGGTAGCGACGACGGGTTAGTGGGCAGGGATATTCGCGGGAATATTCCCTTTTGAATATATCGCGGAGGTGGGTTAAAACATAGGGAATGGCGGGATTTGCATGTTGTATGAATATTATGAGCGCGGGTTGGCATATTTACACTCGGGTTTTAGGGATAGGGGCGAAATATGGGTTTTTGCCAGGCGGGGTTAGTGTTTTATGCACAGAACGTAGGAAAAAGGTGTAAAAGATGGGTTTTTGAAGGTTTTTTAGGGGTTTTGGGGGGGAGGTTATTAATCTGGCCAGGTGTCAGATTAATCCCTGCTATGACTCAGATGGGTTAAAGACAGCCCCAGATGGACTGTGATTCCCCAGACTTATAGGAAATATGGCTATATTGCCAGGGAGGGGTATTTACATAGGGGAGTTTTATATACATGATTTTAATAGGGAAAGGGAAAAACTGATAGGGAGTTACATAATAAAGTTAATAGTTAATATGGAGATGAAAAGAGGGCGCTAAGGTATGAGACCTTAGGCTTTGTTGGGGAAAAGAAGGCTCACAGATGATGAGTGAGCAGTCCTTGAGTAAAGCAAATCCTTACCAAGGTGAATGTCATGGATATGATGAACCTGAGAGGCTCAAGCAGATCTTGACCTCTTGGGGGATGTTAGTAAGTGACTTGGGGGAAATGAGAAGAAGGGGAGGTTAGTGAATTCCAGCTTGAGTACCTCCTTTGAATGCAAAACTGCCTGATAACTGTGATAAAAAATGGAATGCAGCAGTGGCATTTGGACCAAGATACCTTCATGGCATCTTCATTGGCCTGTTCTGGAAATATGGAACACTGCAGCCCGAAAAGTATGACATATTTGGCCTGTGAAAATGTCAATCATGAAAAATGAATACCTGCTGCAGCAAGAGGCTAATAGTGGCTCCACTTGGGGATGGCTTTTCCTTGTGAAAAGTCAAGAACAACAGGTCAGACTGCCTTGTATTCAATTGCTACTGTATTCTGCAAAATTTGCTTGGCCGTTTGCCTTATTAATCCTACCTACCTACCCTAACCAATACTTTCTCTGCTATTAGGTGTAATGAAACAGCCAATGCAGCCACTTAAGCATTATAAATATGAATGGCCCCTGCTGCTTATGCTTGCTGTTACCTGAAATGGAGATCTTGCAATCTGATATGGCTTTATTAATCTTTGAGAAGATCAGGAAGCTGCTGACCTTCTTTGCTGAAACAAGAAACTGTACAAAAGGGTCCTGTAGCATATGTACATTATTGCTAGACTGACTTGAAGAACTGTACAAAAGTTTGGGATAGCTATCATGCTTTGAAATTGGTAAATCATCCACAACTTGATTTTGAGCTTTGCAGCCTGCTAGCGGAGAAGAGCAGTGATTTACCTCATTACACAACTTGCCCTCAGCTGGGTTGTGCAACACATGGAATGGAACTTGTAATTCTTTGAAAGCCTGCTCAGATGGCACCTGACAGATTTGTGCTGACTGTTCTTTTTCTTCTTCAAATATCCGAGATGGCTGAAAATCAACAGGCAGGGAATCCAGTTGGATTTTTTGGTCACATGTTGCCGCTTCTGAGTCTTCTGCAATCTGACACTCACTAGCACTTTGGGGCTGCAAATCTAGTGTTAATGCATTAAGAGCGGGGCCTGGACTCTCCTCTAGCCGGTTAACATCAAAATACGGTGATACTCGATTATAAATGGCATGATGATTTCCCCTAATAAACTGAAAAGACTTGAAACAAAATGGTAAAGTTCCTTCGCTGAACTCAACGCCCTCTGCGTTTTCCTCCTTTTCTTCACAGCTAAACTGGGCCTGCTGATCATTGGGTTCAAGCAAATGAGCCTGAACTGTGCTTTCTGCCAAAATAGGCTCTGATTCCTCTGCGAAGCTGATTTGGTCAGTAGGTTCATAATCATCGTCATACTGATCATATTTGGGCAGACAGTTGAAAGAAGAGAAGCTATTATATTCATGTGTTATATCAGGAGATTGCTCCATCATGTATGGCTGTATGAATAAGTCATCTGTTTTGTAGTAGGTTTGTTCAGGAACACCATTACTTTCCCTTTGCAAAACAGATCTTTTGTGGTGCTCTAAACCTTCAACTTCTATTGTGAATGTCTGCTTTAGTTCCTCTGCTTTATTTAGCAAGGTATCCAGTTTACCCTCTTTTTCTGCTTTCAACTTCCTCTCCCTAACTTTCAAATTAACCTCTACATCTACCGCCATGTTCTGCATCTGTTGCATAGTAGAGGGGCCCCTTTCTCTCAGATGGAATTCTATTTCTGGATCAAATGCTGCTGGATAATGTAATAGGGCTAAATCAGGGGGAGGTCTTATATTCAATGGTATACAATGATAAACTTGGTTGAATCGGTCAGAAAATTGCTGAACAGATTCATATGGGATCCTTTTTAATTGTTGATATTCTTCTATGAGCATGAGAAAATTGACTTTGGTCATCCATCTATCAAGGAAGAGTTTGAATAGCTGCTGGAGATTTGAGATGCTTGCCTCAGGCAATGCTTTAAAACCAAGTCCTAACTTCACTTTGCAAAGAAAGGGCAAACAGCCTAACACTAACATCCTCCTCTTCTACCTCGAAAATGTTTAAATAATCTTCAAAAGCCTGGATATGCTTTTGGGCAGTAACTCCATTCTCTCCATCAAATTTTGGGAGTTTCATGGGATGATTTTTGGGCAAAGGATTAAGCACAGGAGGCAAAATGAGTGGCTTATATCTATTAGGAACCTTACGAGGCACGAGATTGTGTACAAGGGCTAAATGATTGGGTTCGGTATGAACAGGGATAGGATGATTGGATTTGACAGACGTGTCCCCCTTGACCATGAGGTGAGCATCAGCAGCATTGAGAGGTTGTTGTTCTAATGTGCAAGGAGGGCTTTATTCAACATTTTCTAAAGGAAAAACATAAAAGTTAAATTTAAACAATATGTACAGCAAAATTTTATGGAAGAGAAAGAACATGACCTCTTGGATCAAAATCTAGGTCAAAAGCCTGCTCTGCTCATACATTTCTTTTGGGTTCCTTCCTCCAGTGGAGCCTCTATTATGAGGATGATGTGGAGTCGCCAGGTGGATATATCAACTTTGAGTGCCTGATCTCTGTCCACCATCAACGATCAGAACTAGATTTGAAGAATGGCTGTGAAGGTTTGGTTCCTCATAGCGAAGCTTTCCAACTTTCTTCGTAAAACTTTGTGAAATTATCTGAGGAAGTTCCCCAGTGGAGTCGCCATTACGTTATCACTCAGGTTGTCCTTAAAGCTCCAGAAAAGGATACGGCCGAGGTAACCACAGACCAACTTTGGACTGCAGGTTCTAGCCTTCCTGCAGTCAGAGAGGGCTCTCTCTTTTAGATTTAGCTTTGTTTAATGGATGATTTTAGGATAGGTCTGATGCACAGGGGTTTTGTATTATTTTTGGTGGGAAGGAAGACATTTCAAGTAGAGAGGCAAGACATATTCTGGTAAGTTTTCAAACCCTTGGGCATGGAGTCGAGGAGTGCGAATACTGGTGCGTTTTCTTGGTCACATGAGAAATAAGGAGCAAGGTAGCTGCTCATGAAACAACACTGAAAGCTTATAAGGGTGGGATGAAGGATAAGGAATGAGAGGCAACAAAGAATCTCTCATTAAGCTTAAAAGGGGGAAAGTGAATGAACTCTATCTAGGAGCAATTAAGAATTCCTAGACAACTGTCAAAGATAATGCCCCCGAGAGGAAAACATAAATAAACAGCAGAAAATGAGCATAGAGGGCAGTTAACGAATTCTAGACTATTCTTTCTTTCTGCTATTTAGACGGTATATCAATGAAAAAACAGAGATAAGAAAACTTATTGAGTCATGTTGCAACACAAGAATTCCAGATTCACTTCTTGAAACCATTAGACACAAAGCAGACAGTCTTTCCTCCAAGCTTTTCAGCAGTCTTTGATTACAGAAAACATGTCAGGTATACAGTGCGAGTCTCTACTAAAAAATTATCAGCCAACCAACCCTTAAAACAATACAGAGGGTGGTATATATAGGGAAGATATGTCCGAAATTATCTATTACAGCCGACCTAACAGGTCCGACAGAAAATTGATTACTTTAACCTAATCTTATCCAGAAATAAATGCTAGAAAATATCTTTGAGTTGTGCTGGGGGCAGCTGTATCAAAATGAGTTAATATCTGTCCAGGTGGCTCTGTGCTTTTCATCTGTCATAACTGTGCATTGGTCTTTGCACCATTGTTGTTCGGCGGTATTGAATGCTTTTGACTGTGATTTGAGAGCTAGGATGGGCCTACTCCTCTTGATTTGACTTTCTGGGGGGCTCATCAATGTTCAAGTGCTTCGAGCCCCTAAAAAATCTTCGGCAGATACTCTTTGGCTCTCCTTCCTCCTCTGATACTCTTTGGCAATAAATTGATGTTGTTCTGCCGTGCTGTGGGTCTTATTCACAATTTAATGGCTGCTGCTCGGCCTCTGTTTCTTTCAAAACCATTTTCTGGTCCTTCCGGCGAGATTCGTGAAGAAAAATGGGTCATTCGGCGCCTTTCGGGCTTGCTGGGGGCCGCAGAATAAAAAGATTCCCTGAAGATTCCCCATTTAGGCCCAAAAAATCTAGCGATGAGCGATTTGCGATAGGCGCAAATCGCTCATCAAAAACTGCCTCAGAATCGGATTCCGGGGCTCCGAAGTGCGATTTTCGCCTCTGCACGCAATAAAGTTGATGATGACGTTAGCATGATGTCAGCATGACGTGATGCTATACGGCGGGTGACGTCAGCAGGACGACGTGGCGAGATGACGCCATCATGTACGGACGATGACGTGGCAGGGACACGTGGCAGGAGGCCACGCGGGCAGGTGACTCGACATGGTGACTGGGCAAAGGGGGTGACACAAGCGGTGACTGGGCAGAGGGTGACGTGGGATGTGACGTCATGGGTGGTAAGCAGTTTTGTGGCGCACTGCTTATGGGCAAAGGCGGTCTGGGGGGAGGGGGCTCCGCCACACCCCAAAGCTTGACGCGTGGCGGGAGTACGATGGCAAAACCACCGAACTCCCGGACGCTAAAGCCCGGGCATGTTGCATATAGAAAAGCCCGCCCACCGTAGATCTATGGCAGGCCAAATCTAACGGTTGGCGGTAGATGGGTAGCGACGGCGGGTTAGTGGGCGGGGATATTCGCGGGAATATTCCCTTTTGAATATATCGCGGAGGTGGGTTAAAACATAGGGAATGGCGGGATTTTCATGTTGTATGAATATTATGAGCTCGAGTTGGCATATTTACACTCAGGTTTTAGGGATAGGGGCGAAATATGGGTTTTTGCTAGGCGGGGTTAGTGTTTTATGCACAGAACGTAGGAAAAAGGTGTAAAAGATGGGTTTTTGAAGGTTTTTTAGGGGTTTTGGGGGGGGAGGTTATTAATCTGGCCAGGTGTCAGATTAATTCCTGCTATGACTCGGATGGGTTAAAGACAGCCCCAGATGGACTGTGATTCCCCGGACTTATAGGAAATATGGCTATATTTCCAGGGAGGGGTATTTACATAGGGGAGTTTTATATACATGATTTTAATAGGGAAAGGGAAAAACTGATAGGGAGTTACATAATAAAGTTAATAGTTAATATGGAGATGAAAAGAGGGCGCTAAGGTATGAGACCTTAGGCTTTGTTGGGGAAAAGAAGGCTCACAGATGATGAGTGAGCAGTCCTTGAGTAAAGCAAATCCTTACCAAGGCGAATGTCATGGAGATGATGAACCTGAGAGGCTCAAGCAGATCTTGACCTCTTGTGGGATGTTAGTAAGTGACTTGGGGGAAATGAGAAGAAGGGGAGGTTAGTGAATTCCAGCTTGAGTACCTCCTTTGAATGCAAAACTACCTGATAACTGTGATCAAAAATGGAATACAGCAGTGGCATTTGGACGAGGATACTTTCATGGCATGTTCATTGGCCTGTTCTGGAAATATGGAACACTGCAGCCTGCAAAGTATGACATATTTGGCCTGTGAAAATGTCAATCATGAAAAATGAATACCTGCTGCAACAGGAGGCTAACAGGTGGCAAACAGACAAGACTGAAAATAACACCTCCATCTCTTTGGTCACCGCAAAACAATGCAGTAAGCTCATTTCCAAAACTGGGAAATTTGTTTTACTGGTTGTATGCCCTCAGGGAAAGAAGAAGATGGTGGCCATGACCTCCAGACAAGGCCTTTCCTCAAGACAAAAACAGATGAACAAGTTTTTTGCATGAGTACGAGGAAATATTCACCTCCCCCACAGGGGTGCCTCTGCAATGTTAGGTCAAGCACGCCATCGATATGACCCCAGGTGCATCATTGCCCAATGGACCAATCTATCGGTGCTCCATTCTAGAGAACGAAAAAATCAAGAGGCATATTCAAGAGCTGTTGTAGAAAGGTCACATCTGGCCAAGTTCATCACCCTCCGGGAGCTCGATCGTGTTGGTACAGAAGAAGGATGGGACTTGGAGACTTTGTATTGACTATTGGCCAATGAACAAGATCATTGTCTAGAATAGGAACCTGATCCCATGGATTGATGACCTTTTGGACCAACTCAGGGGGGGGGGAATATTTTAGCAATATTGACTTGAAGTTCAGATATCACCATGTACCAATCGAACCCTCTGATGTGTGGAATATTGCCTTCAAATCCAAGGAGGGTCTTTTCGAATGCTTGATTATGTCTTTTGAGTTGACAAATGCTCGTGCAACCTTCATCAGGCTTATGGATGACATATTTCAACCATTCACCAACTCATTTGTAGTGGTATACTTGGATGACATCCTGATATTCATCTAGAGTTGGGAAGAGCACCTCCACCACATCCGACAGGTTCTCCAAACACTGTGGCAACAGAAGTTGTGTGCCAATTTGGAGAATTTCACTTTTGGCATGACCTGGGTTCAGTGTCTGGGATACATTATTGATGAACAAGGGGTGCATGTGGATCCAACCAAGATCCAAATCATTCGGGATTGGCCAGCCCCAACCACTCTGACAAAGCTTCGCAACTTTCTAGGTCATGCCAATTTCTACCGCAGGTTCGTGTTGGGGTTCTCTCATATCTCTTGGCCCTTAAGTCAAGTCACCAAGGGAGGAGCAAAAGAAAAATTATTTTGGTCTAAATATCAAAATAAGGCATTCGCAGAGTTGAAACATCACCTCTACTCTGCACCAGTGCTCACATTACCAGACTTGCAACAACCATTTGAAATCAAGACAGATGCCTATGACTATGCTATTGGGGTAGTCCTTACTCAATAGGGGCATCCAATGGAATATCATAGTGAGACATTTTCAGACACATTCTGGAAGTATCCCACTTATGACAACGAGATGTATTCCATTACGCAGGCCTACCGACAATGGAAGCATTACATTTTGGGGAAGGAAATGGGCATCCACACAGACCACCGACCCCTGCAGTTCATATAGACACAAGGGAAGTTGTAGAATGATCGCCATCAGAAGTGGTCCACATACCTGCAATAGTTCCACTTGAAATATCAATTATAAGAGGGGCAGCACCAATAATGTTTCAAATTGCCTCAACTGACCACTGATCATGGTGTTAACCACCGTGCTCAACTCTTGTGGGGACAAGACTTCTAATTGGCCACTTCTCTACAAAAGAAACCTAGAATTCAGCCACACATACCAAACACTCTTGGAGGGTCGGAAATTTCCATATTTTCACCTCCAGGATGCCCTGTTATGCCACCTGGTACACCTTTGTGTTCCTTCAAGTGAGCATGCCAAGATGATTTGGGAAGTGCACCACAATTGGGCCACTGTCCATTTCAGGGTCGAGAAAACAATGTCAGTACGGCATAAGTATTTCTATTGGCCGAATCTTTGACAGGATGTCAGGAAATACATCAGATCCTGTACTGCCTGCACCATAGTCAAAATTACCATGAAGAATCAAGGCCTCTTTACTCCGTTGCCTACCCCTAGTCCACCTTGGGAATCCATTTCCATGGATTACATGTCAGCCCTTCCTTCTACTAAGCATGGAAACGACTATGGTTTTATTTTCGTTGACAGATTCTCGAAGATGGCCATTATGGTGGCCTACAAGAAGAATATCACAACAGAAGCCGCTGCTAAACTCTTCTTTGAACAAGTTTGGGTACACTTTTGGATCCCACAGTCTATCATCTCAGATTTTGACATCAGGTTCCTCAGTACATTTTGGTCTAGTCTCTAGTTTATGATGGACACCAAGCTCACTAAGTCCATAAATTTCCATCGCCAAACTGATGGCGAGATAGAGGTTTTCAATAGGATGATTGTACACATTTTGTGCATGTACAACTCAAATAATCCACAAACATGGGATGAAAGCCTTCCCTATGTACAACACAACTATAACTGGACTCTCCACGACTTTACTGGCCACAACCCTTTTCAGGTGGGCTTGGGATTCCAGCCACTATGTCCCACTGATGTGGCCATACCATTTGTAGCTACTCAGGCAGATTCGGCTCATGTCCAGTTCGAAGCGAATAAGGAAAAAAATTCATTAAGAACATCCAATACATCTACCAGTAGGTCCAAAACATTCTTGAGAAATAAAATGCCAAGTACAACCAATGACATGATCAACATTGGGTGCCACACAGTTTTTAGGTGGACAACAAAGTCTAGTTGCATTTGCATAAGGAACGCCTTACTTGAGCCTATCGGAAATTCAGACCACTCACATATGGTCCTTACACCATTACTAAGGCTATGGGAGACAATGCATTTGAGCTCAGCATTCGCCCATTCCTCGCCATGCACCCAATGTTTAATGTAGACTGCCTTCAACCATACTTCCCACCATTGTTGGACACATCAGACATTGCAGAACAAATCACACCTACAAAGTTAACTCCATACTGCATGTAACAAGATACAACTGATCAGATCATGGACACACAGATCAAGAACACCCGACAAAAAATGATCCAACTATATCGAGTTGTCAAAGCAAGCCAACTCCTTCACCAAGGCAAGTGGCTCACCAAGGACCAAGTTCAGCAGAAGTTTCCTCATCTCATGGAGGAACTCAACGCAATGGGGACCATTGCTTCCTATAGGGGGAGGAATGATCTAGGTGGATATCGGTGGCCACCCTCCCATTCCACTTAGACCCCCACCATTATTTCTTTCAGTTTTTCAGTTTCCTTATTTGTATCACAATTTACTATTTTTGGTAGTTTTTTGGGTCCTGAACTTTCAGAGCTATTTTGAGGCCCTAAATGACATTTTTTGTAGTCCTCAGATAGACCTTTCTAATGAGGTTTTGTGCACATCAAATGGAGATCGTATGCCAAAGTTACAACCCTGAGAATTTGATGTACCAATTTACCCAAACAAGGCCCATAGTTTGGCGCTTCATCTCCTATGGTTAGGTTTTTGGATGTTTAGCATTTTCCATTTTTTCTCAATAATAAATAGGCCTTTGAGCCTCTTTGTAACATAGTTCAGAGGCATGTAGTTGCACATCTCTTCTCAGAGATAAGCTACCATCACTCGAGCTAGTCTTATTTCCATTCTGTTTGTAAGCATATTTTAGTATTTGATATTAATGAAATGAAGTGTTATTTTTGTTGCATCTCTGTATTTATTGTTATATCTATAATTTGTTGTGTTCCTATTTAAAGGAGGGTTGGGAAGAATTGCTTCTCCTGGACTCTCGAGAATGGATGCCCCCTTACCCAAACATTGAGTGTCAATGTAATGGCCACAAGGTGGATGTGGATCAAATTCATGGGTTCAAAGTAAGGGGTTATTGAACCAATCGACCTCATCATGGATGAAGTCTTTGGACTCCACAACATATTGATCATGGGTGTGTTGTGGAAGGAATTATGCATGATGGTGCATATCGTCCCAAGGATAATCGAGGGTGCTCATGGCTTCCATGATGTCTTCATTAGAATGAAATATGGGAAGATGGGAGGAAGAGAGACCACATGATGAAGAGGATCTACCTGAGGCATATTCATGAGAGACAAGGTTCACATGCGCATCATCAACACTGGGAGATAGATGACTAGTAGTTGTGACATCAACTGATGTTGAGACCGAAGTGTTCATTGAATAAGGTTCAACAAAATCATAATAAGATACATCAAGAGAGTCCCAATATATCGATCTCATGGATGAAGAAATGTAGAGAATATGGGTGGTGTTATCCATCATCTTGACATTCGGGGGAGGGATCACGATGGGTGGTTGAGAGACCTCCTACTCTGACATAGGAGTGGTACCAAAACTTGTAGGTATAGGAGAGGTGGAATCACTACGAGCGCCCTCTAATTCGTGAAGCATTTGAAGTGTATCACGAAATTCTTCGAGATAGGGACAATGATGAGAATAATGGCCATAATTATCACACAAAGCATAGGAGTGATTAATGCATAATGATCTTTACTTCTTAGCTGACTTGGATAAGGTGATATGGACCTTAGGAATGTTAGAATCAGGAAAGGTATCAGAGACCACATTCTTGATATGGGGGAGTTCAGGAAAATTATTGATCGCATGACCAACAACATCACACAAAGAACATGGAGGAGTAGGCTTTGGTAGCTTAGGAGGAGATGGAGTTGGTTGCAGTGCCTTGTCTTTCGTTCCCTTTTTCTAGTCTTTCCCCCACTCACCATATGATTTCACAATAGAAGTGGGTTCATGTTGTGAGGTTGCTATGGAACTGAAGCAATGGAATGGGTAGGAACAATAGGTTGAACCAGGGTCAAAGCAGTGTAAGGTTTGAGTTGATCAGGGGGTGTTTGTGGGAGGATCAATGTACTAGACTGGGATCCCCAAGGTAATGTTAGGTAAACTCAATGTAGCCATGACAGGTGTAGAATAAACTCCTGGGGGTGGAAATAAGAATGGTATCTGACCAGATGGGTAATGACCTAGGGGAACTACTCCGAGATGGTTAAGACCTAGGGAAATGGTTCAGGGTTGGAAAGGACTATGAGAGATACTAGTAGAAGGAAAAGGACCTTGAGAAGTAGTACCTGAAGCCTGGGTTGAGTTAGGAACAGTAGGTTGCAGAGGTGATAGCTATTGTCAAGGCATACTAGACTTCTTATGAGAAGCTCATGATGCTTGAAGTATGCAAACATTGGATGAAGGGAGCAGAGGATGTTCCAATTTTTCAACATCAAAGAAAATGATACGATCATCAGAGGCATCCATAGTACCCAAAGCAACAGATGAAGGGAGGGGAGGATGTTTCGATTTTTCAATGTCAAAGACAATCATATGATCATCAGACGGATCCACAACACCCAAAGAAGAGAGTAGAGATTTTTGTTGGGATGGGAACATCTGGAGGACTTCCATCATTAACATGTTAGTAGGAGACTATGCCAAGTCATATACTATGTTATAGGTATGGGCGGCTTTAGCAAAAGCATTGTTTCGAAATAATGCACCTTTGCAGATCTTGGGGATAATCTCTACCTTAGGCAAAGGGATCTGTATGGTACCATTTGATGATGACAAAAGCTCGGTGGAAACTTGAGGTTGGGACTCAGTCACTGAGTTAGTAGGTGGCTTGTCATATTGGTGTCATCGACTCTGAGGGTTAACTTGTTCAGTGTTGACCTTGTCAAAATTCATTATAAGAATCTAATAATTGTTATGACTAGATGGTGGGGGTGGTCGAGTTACATGACCTTGTGTAGGTTGAATAGCTATATATCCTTGGTGAGGAAAAGGATTGGTAATCATATCCAGTTGAGATGAAGCAGGAGGAGGAGGAGGTGGAGAATTGGGTTGGGGTCCTCTAGAATTGGTTTCTTTAGCTTCCCATACTTTATGCATCTGAGGTAAAACGGGACACACATGAGTATAATGGCCATAGACGTTGCAAACGGGACAAGGTTTGTTCATATGAAGAGCCTTGTTTTGCTTGGGTTGTCTGCCACAATGTTGGGTTATGGGATTAGGCTAGTTTCTTTGAGGTGCATTAGGTGGTGGACCCTAGTTACCCTGATTACCTTGAGATTGTTGGTTCACGTTACCTTTCCCATTTTTCTGTTTCTTGGGGTTGGGGGGATTGGTTGTTCTCTTATGAGCATACACCTAACCTTGTGGGGGAGGTTGTTGTGCTGGCAGAGGTGGAGGTGACATGGGGGGCTAAAGCGCTAGGTGGTGCATACAAATAGAAGGAGATAGGGGAAAATTAGGATAAATAGGTGGAGCAATACTTGACCTTGCAATCTGCTGATGCGAATGGGGATATTCATATGACATGATGGGACCCAGATAAGATTTTCCATGTGAAATATTGGGGGCAGGGGGGGGATAGTTGTAAGAGGAATTGACCCCCCATGGGGTTAACCATAACTCATCATAGGTAGAGCATATGGTTGAAGTTGAGGGCGTGAAACGGATCCAACGACACTGTCATCAACATGAGATGCCCCTGGTGCATTAGAAGTGTCAGGCTGAGGCAAATCAGGAATGAAAGTATAAACATAACCTGACCGGGCATAGATTAGCTCAAATTTAAAGGCTAATTAGAGCTCATATTCTTAGATTGGGGGAAGTGAGAAGAGACATCTTCAAAAAAAATCAATCTAAGGAAACAATTCATATAGACAAGGTCTTCAAATTCAGGAGCTTTGCATATTCTCCTCCTTCTACGCCATTCTTGAACATGGCTAGATAGGAGAGTGGCATAAGTTTGATGGAAATAAGTCAATAGTTCGGTACTAGTGTTATAACAAAGAGGTAATTGGAAATAGGTTAGAAATGCTTTGGAAAGAGTCACGAAAGTGGAACGAGTGACTCTTAGTTGATCTACATACCACTTAGTAGTGGCTTCAGTAAGAGTGTGTTAGAAAAGGTGGAGACAAATGGAGTCTTTAGTGATAAAATTGGATGAACACCACATACAGAATGAGAAAACATGATTTGTGGGATCTTTTCCAGGATTAACTTTGAACTTGGGGATGTCGAAAGGAAGCTTAGTAGGCATAGCTAGCCAATTGGGGTAATGTATAAGAGGACCATGGATGATTTGGCTGAAATCAGGGAGACTCAAACTGGCGATAAAAGGAAGCAATGGAGTAGTAGTGACGATATCGATGGAGGTTCCACTTGTGGGGTTACCCTAGTTAGTACCTGGGTTACCACCTATGTTTCCCACACTCGCATTCATGCCTTACATGGTGAAAATATGGAGTTGAGAAGATGAAGAATCAAAGGACGAATTGGGAGAATCAGTAGAACTAGAGTTAAAATGAGGATTTGATGGAGGACTGGGAGGATGAACTGTAACTCGATAGGGAGGAGTAATATGTCCTAATGGAAACTAAGGGAAAAGGCCTCGAGTTCTCTGTGAAAAATGCCTAGAGGGTGCAATTATGTCAATACAACGATGACTCTAAGGACTAAAGGGTGATGATAAGAGAGAAAGAGCAACAAATAGCATGCAAACACCTAGTGTAGTGATGCCAAGTGTACACTAACTATATTAATGATGATACTCTAATACAAGAAAGAAATTTGTATCAAAGAAAAATACCTCTAGCCTATAGGTGGTCTAAATCATCAAACAATCCTAAATCTACTGTTTTAGATTACCTTCCAAATAAATTATTACTTGACGGATTCTGATCCCGCAAGCAGAGCTATCCAAAGAAAGGTAGGATAGAGAACCAACTGCTTCTCATAGCTAGTCCTATAGGGTTTTTTTCCTAATATTGGTCACTACGTTACCTTCGCCCCATGGGGTTGGTCAAGTCTTGAGTTTCTTGTTGATCAGCCACCACATGGGATTCCTTGCCACGGGTTGGGTAGCCTCGAGGAGAATCACTAACATGACGACCTAGCCTAGCCTGCTCTAAATTGGGTTTCTAACGCACTCTGGCTTTGGACCGTGGGATGGTGAAGGATTTTAAGCTTCCTAATATGTCAACTTTTATGTCTCAATGTAAGTGATTGATGGGTGTTATTGGAAGCCTATCCCATTGATCGTACACCTACACTACATAGATTATTTGGCCTTGGTGCCCAAATGGTCCTAATCTATGTATGTTAAATTATTAAGGTTTGGTGTTTCAAGTCTTGGCTTAGCGATGTTAACCAAGCTCACATTCACTTAGGGTGTGAGTGTGTGAAAATGATGTGTCAAGCGAATGAGTTACTTGAGAATGTTTTATGATGTCATGTGCTGCTGAAAATAAAGTGGTGAAATACTATAAATAATGTTGGAAAGGATAAAAAAATAAATAGCCAATCAAGCATACAAAACCCCACCCAAAAAGGATATCAAGCAACTAAGCAAGAGAAGGAAAACAAACTACTCAAAGACACATAAAATGCCTAAAAATACCTAACATCAAATGGACTGGGATATAGAGGCACTAATTTTTTGTAAATGATGTAGTCAAAAAGAAAAAATCAGAGGTGACAAATGTTGTAAAGGATATGTATGAATCTCTATAAACCTAGGATGCTCAAGGGGATCCTAAGGGGGAAAAGAAAAACCCAAACTCTAAAGGGAGAAAAGGTGATCAGAATATGAAAATCAAAGGCTAAAAATGTTGAAACCATGGACTCCTCACCCAACCAATCTTTTCTTAAAAAGGTGGAGGTGTACTCGAAATCCTAAGGGGACTTTTCCTTCCTCAAAGAGAGAAATTAACAGAATCTAGGCCTTGGGGAGATTGAAACAGAGATAAGAAACTCTTCCTAGTCCACACAAAACACTCTCGACAAGTCTGATTTTTTTTTTTAATTCTTGGAAAAAATAAAAAACACATGTATTGACTTGGAAACAGTGGAAAACCTAGATAATTGGAAAAAAAGTGCGCTCTAGAATGCAAATATGGGGCTGGAAAGTTTTTTTTTTCTCTCGTTACTCTTGGTCGAACGATCTCACACAAGTTTTCTCATCTACTACTTGGCTGGTACCTATGACATACAGAAAGAACCAGAAAACCAACAAAATAAAAAGGAAAGAAAAATAGAAATAGAAATTGAGAAGTTATAAATAGCTGCAGGTAAACCTAAAATTTATTGAAACTTTAGTCACCCAAGAATTGAATTACTACACAAGTGGAGTCACCATTTTTGACGACAATGTATCTAAAGACCCAATAGAGTCACCATTTGTTAGTATGAAATTTCTTGGAAGGTGTACCAAAAACATTTCACGTAAGTCACTGGTGACAAGTGACCCTAACAAAAATTTGTGGCTACTTATGCTTTATATATGCAATAATAAAACAAGAAAAAACTGCAATGAAAAGATACATGTGAACCAAAACAACAAACAATAATATGTAATAACCCAATATGGAAATAATTTTAAATGAATAATAATCTTTATTAATAACACCCGGTGAAGGAGATCTACAAAAAGGGTCTACAAACCCCCCTCCATGGGATGGGTCCTTTGATGTCCTTAATGCTTCAATAATCGATTCTCTCTCTTAATATGTGAAAAAACCAAAGCAATGTGTAGAACTCAAGTGGGAGCTCAAATGCAATAAGACAATAGTGTTGATGATGACAATGATCATGGTGAAGAATGAATGGAAAACCCTCTTATTTATAACAAAGTATTGGGTTAATCTCGAAAATGGAAAATAATAAAATAATATTGACCAAATCAACATCTAACCATTACGAATACTTCATTATATTTTTTGGAGAGGGAAAATATATTCTAAATTGTCAAATATATTTATTTAGAAATAATTAAAAAATAAAATGTTATGAAACTAACTCACAAAAAGATAGAAAAGATAGTTGAACGACTTAGAATTCAGCCTCTTCGAGGGGGCAACCTCCTTTACATTACACAAATGAACAATTCTTGGATGATTCAAATGACAAAACCTCCTTTCCATATATAGGAGTCTAAGGGGTCACAATATAACGAAGCCGACCTAACAATAATAATATAAAGGCACAAACATAACAATAGAGGGATTCTATGGGGCACAGTAATAACAATATGGGGACAATAGGGGCACAACAATATTAATAAGGGATACAACTACAATAGTAATGGGGGCATCACTAGTATTATAGGGACCTAACGTGCCCCTCTACTTTAAAAAAGTGTTGTGCTCAACGCTTGAGTAGTTTTGGATGCTTCTGTATAAAATTCTCATCACCCCATGGGGAATCTTCAGTGGATAAGTTCTTCCACTTGATGAGATACTCTGAAATGGATCAATTTCATAGTTGTCGAGTTCTTGTTTCTATGACTGCTTCCGGTTCCAATATAATTTTTCCTTCCTCGTAAATTTCTAGAAATATTGTTTGAACTAGGATCTTGTCGCCTATAACCTTCTTTAAACATGAAACATGGAAAACTGGGTGCACTTGAGAAGCTGCAGGAAGCTTCAATTTGTATGCCATAGTACCGATTTTTTGCAACACCTTGTACGGACCATAATACTTTGGTGATAATTTATTATCCTTCTTAGCTTGCTTGAGGGAAATTTGTTTATATGGTTGTAGCCGTAGGAATACCCAGTCACCTACATCAAAACTTCTTTCGCTGCGATGTTGATCTGCTTGTTGTTTCATTCTATTATGCACCAACATGAGGTTATCCTTTAAGAGTTGGAGAACTTGTTGTTGAGGCTCGATGTGATGTTCCACTACTTGAACCTTAGAATTTTATCTTAAATATGATGCGATGGATGGTGGCTAATATCCATAAAGTGCCATAAATGGGGTCATTTTATTTCAGTATGGAAGGAAGTGTTATACCACCATTCAACCAGAGGTGACCATTTGACCCATTGTATCAGTTTATCATATACAAAGCAACGAAGATATCCTTCCAAATATTTGTTTACTATCTTAGTTTTCCCATCAGATTGAGGATGATAAGATGAGCTATGAGCTAGCTAAGTACCAAGACAAGAAAATAATTCTATCCAAAAATTTCCAGTAAAAATGGGATCTCTATCACTTACAATAATCTTTGGGTTTCCATGTAGCTTTTGAATTGTTTCCATAAATGCAGTAGAAACTGTATTGGCTTTAAATGGATGAGATAGTGCACAAAAGTGTGCATACTTGGTAAGTCTGTCAACTACCACCATGATGACACTCTTTCCCTCAGACTTGGGTAAACCTGTGATAAAATCCATTGAAACCTCCTCCCAATGTTGGCTTGGAATGGATAAAGGTTGTAGTAGACCTGGTGTCTTAATTGTTTCAGCTTTATTTTGTTGGCAAACCAAACATTCCACCACAAACTTTTGAATATCTGATTTAAGGCCATCCCAAAAAAATTCCTTCTTAACCTTGTGGTAAGTTTTTAAAAATCCTGAGTGCCCTCCTAAGGGAGAAGCGTGCAATTCCAGAAGAATCTTTTGTTTGAGTTGGGAATTCTTATAGAGGTATAAGCGATCTTTGTACCATAACGAATCATTTTTCCAGCTGAATGTATCAGTTGTACTGGAATCTTGTTGTAACTTTCGAATAAGTGCCCACACTTCTTCGTCATTCTTCCATTCTTCCCTTGCTTTGTTTATCCAATCTGGTTGGATAATAGAAATGGTGCACAACAATGCTTCTACATCCTCATCCTTTCTTGAGAGTGCATCTACCACAGCATTTTGCTTCCTTTTTTTGTAGATGATTTCAAAGTCATAACCCAACACCTTTGTGACCCATTTTTGTTGTTCTTCAGAGGATAATCTTTGTTCTAAAATGTATTTAAGGATATCATGATCCGTTTTTACCTTGAAGCGTCTTCCCATTAGGTAGGGTCGCCATTTCTTAAGTGCATGTAGTATTTCCAACGTTTCCTTCTCATAAATAGCTTTGTGTAAATAGTTTCCCTTGATTGGACGACTTTCGAAAGCAATGGGTCTTTCATCTTGCATTAAAACATCACTAATTCCATTTCCTGAAGCATCACATTCCACAATAAAGGTTTTTGTGAAGTCTGGTGTAGCTAAGACTGTTGCTTGGCACATTGCCTCTTTAATATGTTTGAAGGCCTTTGTTGCTTCTGGAGTCCATGAAAATGCATCTTTCTTCAATAATGTTGTGCTGCTATTTCCCCATAATAATTAACAAACTTGCGATAATACCCTGTCAACCCAAGAAATCCTCACAATTTTTTTATGGATGTGGGGATTTTCCATTCCTTAATGGCTTTAATTTTTCTAGGGTCTACCTTAACTCCTTCATGAGATACAATATGACCCAGATATTCCACCTCTTGTACTCCAAAGAAACATTTGGATCTTTTGTCATATAATTGTTTCTCCTCCAATAGTTGTAGCACCTTGTTAACATGTTCAACATGATCCTTCCAAGACTTGTTGTAGATTAGTATATCATCAAAAAATACTAACACAAATTTTCTAAGGGTTTGAAAATGGAATTCATCAACCTTGAAATGTAGAAGGCGCATTGGTAAGGCCAAAAGGCATGACCAAAAATTCATAGTGACCCTCATGAGCTCTAAATGCTGTTTTCGGAATGTCTTCAATCTTCATTCTAATTTGATGATATCCTGAACGAAGATCCAACTTGGTGAAGTAAATTGATCCATGAAATTCATCCAATAATTCGTCAATGACAGGAATGGGAAACTTATCTTTAATAGTGAGCTTGTTGAGCTCCCTATAATCTGGACACATTCGCCATGATCCATCCTTCTTGTGCACCAATACTATTGGAGTAGACAAAGAACTTTGGCTAGGTTGAATTATACCAGCGTCTAGCATTTCTGCAACCATACGTTCAATTTCACTCTTTTGGGAATAGGGATATCTGTACGGCCTGATGTTTGGAGGAACACTTCCTGGAATCAAATGAATAGCATGATCATGATCACGAATAGGTGGGAGACCTTTGGGAGTCTCAAATACCTTGGAATGATTTTCCAAGACTTTTTGGAGATCTGGAGAAATAGATGATTTCGATGTGGAAACATCTAGCGAACATAATTGTGCAATTACACCTCGTTGTTCCTTTTTTAGAAGCTTTGTCATACCGTTAGAGTTGATTATCTTTATCAGTTTCCCTACAATACCCCTTAATTCAACTTCCTTTCCTTCAGCATAAAATTTCATGAAAAGTTCTTGAAATTTAAAAGCTATTGTACCCAAAGATTGTAACCATTGAAATCCTAGTACAACATCAGCACCTCCCATTGGAATGGAAAGAATCGGGCTATTCAATACATATTCTCCCATGGGTAGCTTGATATTATGGCACTTTCCAGAGAAATTTATCATTCCTCCATTTTCAACAATCACTTGACACTCTGGCGCAGGATATAGGAAGCAATTCAATTCTTTTGCTATCTTACAATGAATAAAATTGTGGGTACTTCCTGAATCAATCAACACTATTACCTTTTTCTTCTTGATATGTCCTTCTATCTTGATGGTTTGGGGAGAGGTAATTCCAACGAATGCATTACAAGATATGGTCGGATTCATTTCTTCTTTATCTAGGCTTTGTTCCTGGAGTATATCCTCTTCTTTTGACCTTTCTTATTCCTTTTCTTCTTCCTCTTCACAATCTATGTGGAATAATTTCTTCTCAGCACACTTATGACCTTTAGTGTATTTGCTATCACAACTGTAACAAAGCCCTTTTGCTATTTTTTCTACCAATTGTTTTGGTGTCAACCTTATAGGTTGTGGAAGGCTAGGGGCAACAACACTTCCATCTTTATAGTTGTGAGTGGTGGGCTTCCTGGTTACCATAATTTTGCTTTCCATTTTTCTTGCTAACCTGAATGCCTTCTCCAATGAATCAAGTTCCCAAAGGTGAACATCATGTTGGATATTCTCCTTTAAAGTCCCTATAAACACATCAATCCTATGCTGCTCTAGAATATTTTTTACCCTTATGTTCAATTTTTGGAACTCCTCAATGTGCTCCATCATTGAACCCTTTTGTTTGAGACTTATCAATTGGCTAAAAATTGTGTTGCTTTTTGTATCCTCATAATGTGCTGTCATTTCTTCCGTAAAAATTGCCCAAGTGACAATTTGTTTACGAGAGAAAATCCATTGATACCATCCAAACTGATTTGGTTTCAAATACAAAGTTGCAATATGTACCTTTTGTGTGTTTTGCACATTATGGAGATCGAAAAATTGCTCCATATGTAGTATCCATGTTGCAGGATCCTTGCCATCAAACTTCCTCATATTGATTTCTGGAATATGGTGGGTCTTCAATCCAACATTAGAGTCTATGAAATTATGATTAATATTTCTTTTTTTCTCATCATGAGTTTCCTTTACTACCCTTTCACAATTAGTGACCATTTCTTGTAGCAACTTATTCAAATTTATCTTCAATTCTTCCATCTTATCATCCATGGCATCCATATTAGTGTCCATACCATTCATCTTAGCTTCCATGCCATTCTTTAAACCATCCATATTATATTCCATGCCATACATCTTAGCTTCTAAATCTTTCTTTAAACCATCCATCTTAGATTTTGTTACTTTCTGTGCGAGTGACATTTGTTGCACTTGGTCTCGTAATTTTGATATGTCATGTTGCATTTCTTCCTCTTCTTCATGAGTCATGCTACAACTTTTAGGTTTCTTACTAGGTGTTTTAATTTTCTTTCCTTGGGGCATCAATTACCAATAATAATGCTTTACTATGCCCTTTGAATTCCTTCAAACTAGTTTTTCAAACCAAGCTTATGCAAAATTAAAAAAAAAAACTACACACCTTTTTTCACTTTGTAGGAGCTCAATATTGAATTTGATGTATCTCTGTAATTTCAGATCATCCAGTTCTAAAATTGTAACCTGCAGTAGCCCTCTGTGTCCTATTTCGAATGCCACCAGTCTGATCGAATTTAGATTCTCCAAGGCAGAGTTATGCACAATCTCCCATGATGACCTGATTATAGACCTTTCCAGGAGAGCGAACTTGTATCAGGTGCCATGTGTCACAGTTTTGACCTTAGTATCTGAAAAATATATACAAGAAACTACAGTCCATCCTCTTTCTGTAACTTCTTACGAAATTTCAATCTGATGCTCAAAACAAAAGTTATGACGATTTTCCCCAAGTCACCTATTTGGAATGAAATTCGGGAGTCTGCAAAAAGGCCAACTTCATCAGATCATATCTCCACAAATGTAGCACGAAATGCTCTAAAATTTGGACCCGAGGTTCATAAATATTTCAGCCCAAATGGGTTTTTTGTTTAGCATCTAAAACATCATAGAAAAAAGTTATAGCACAAATGCCACGATGACCTGTTTGGAGTAGCAAAACCCTAGAATTCAAAGCTCTAATACCAAATGTTATGAAACCAGCTCAGAAAACAATAGAAAAGATAGTTGAACGACTTAGAATTCAACCTCTTTGATGGGGAAAACTCCTTTACATTGCACAAACAAAACCTTCTTTCTATATATAGGAGTCTAAGGGGTCAAAATATAACCAAGCCGACCTAACAGTAATAATATAAAGGCACAAAAATAACAATAGAGGGATTCTATGGGGCACAGTAATAACAATATGGGGACAATAGGGGCACAACAATATTAATAAGGGATACAACTACAATAGTAATGGGGGCATCATTAGTATTATAGGGACCTAATGCTCAAGGGGATCCTAAGGGGGAAAAGAAAAACCGAAACTCTAAAGGAAGAAAAGGTGAAATAAACCTATCCATAAGCTTTGTAAAATAATGGATCAGACTATGAAAATCAAAGGCTAAAAATTTTGAAACCATGGACTCCTCACCCAGCCAATCTTCTCTTAAAAAGGTGGAGGTGTACTCGAAACCCTAGGGGAGACTTTTCCTTCCTCAAATAGAGAAACTAATAGAATCTAGGCCTTGGGGAGATTGAAACAGAGATAAGAAACTCTTCCGAGTCCACACACAACACTGGATTGTAACTCGATAGGGCGGAGACAAATGGAGTCTTTAGTGATAAAATTGGATGAACACCATATACGAAACGAGTGAACATGATTTGTGGGATCTTTTCCAGGATTACCTTTGAACTTGGGGATGTCAAAAGGAAGCTTAGTAGGCATAGCTAGCCAATTGGGGTAATGTATAAGAGGATCGTGGATGATTTGGCTGAAATCAGGGAGACTCAAACTGGCGATAAAAGGAAGTAATGGAGTAGGAGTGACGATATCGGTGGAGGTTCCACTTGTGGGGTTACCCTAGTTAGTACCTGGGTTACCACCTATGTTTCCCACACTTGCGTTCGCGCCTTACATGGTGAAAATATGGAGTTGAGAAGATGCAGAATCAAAGGAAGAACTAGGAGAATTAGTAGAACCATAGTTAGAATTATTATTTGATGGAGGACTGGGAGGATGGACTGTAACTCGATAGGGAGGAGTAATATGTCCTAATGGAAACTTAGGGAAAAGGCCTCGAATTCTCTGTGAAAAATGCCTAGAGGGTGAAATTATGTCAATACAACGATGAATCTAAGGACTAAAGGGTGATGATAAGAGAGAAAGAGCAACAAATAGCATGCAAACACCTAGTGTAGTGATGTCAAGTGTACACTAACTACATTAATGATGATACTCTAATACAAGAAAGCAATTCATATCAAAGAAAAATGCCTCTAGCCTATAGGTGGTCTAAATCATCAAACAATCCTAAATCTACTGTTTTAGATTACCTTCCAAATAAATTATTACTTGATGGATTCTGGTCCCGCAAGCAGAGCTATCCAAAGAAAGGTAGGGTAGAGAACCAACTGCTTCTCATAGCTAGTCCTATAGGGTTTTTTTCTAAGATTGGTCACTACATTACCTTCAACCCATGGGGGTGGTCAAGTCTTGAGTTTCTTGTTGATTAGCAACCGCATGGGATTCCTTGCCACAGGTTGGGTAGCCTCAAGGAGAACCACTAACATGATGACCTAGCCTAGCCCACTCTGAATTGGGTTTCTGATGCACTCCGGCTTTGGACCGTGGGATGGTGAAGGATTTTAAACTTCCTAATATGTCAACTTCTATGTCTCAATGGCGATGGGTGTTATTGGAAGCCTATCCCACTGATCCTACACCTACACTTCACATATTATTTGGCCCTAGTGCCCAAATGGTTCTAATCTATGTATGCTAAATTATTAAGGTTTGGTGTTTCAAGTCTTGGCTTAGCGATGTTAACCAAGCTCACATTCACTTAGGGTGTGAGTGTGTGAAAATGATGTGTCAAGCAGATGAGTTACTTGAGCATGTTTTATGATGTCATGTGTTGTTTAAAATAAAGTGATGAAATACTATAAATAATGTTGAAAAGGATAAAAACATAAATATCTAATCAAGCATACAAAACCCCACCCAAAAAGGATATCAAGCAGCTAAGCAAGAGAAGGAAAACAAAATACTCAAAGACACTTAAAATGCCTAAAATACCTAACATCAAATGGACTGGGATATAGAGGCACTAATTTTTTGTAAATGGTGTAGTCACAAAGAAAAACTCAGAGGTGACAAATGTTGTAAAGGATAGGTATGAATCTCTAGAAACCTAGGATGCTCAAGGGGATCCTAAGGGGGAAAGAAAAACCCAAACTCTAAAGGGAGAAAAGGTGAAATAAACCTATCCATAAGTTTTGTATAGTAATGGACCAGACTGTGAAAATCAAAGGCTAAAAATGTTGAAACCATGGACTCCTCACGCAACCAATCTTTTCTTAAAAAGGTGGAGGTGTACTCGAAACCCTAAGGGGAATTTTCCTTCCTCAAAGAGAGAAACTAACCGAATCTAAGCCTTGGGGAGATTGAAACAGAGATAAGAAACTCTTCCCAGTCCACACACAACACTCTCGACATGTCTGATTTTTTTTTGAAAAATTCTTGGAAAAAATACAAAACACAAGTACTGACTTGGAAACAGTGGAAAACCTAGATAACTGGCCAAAAAGTGCACTCTAAAATGCAAATATGGGGCTGAAAAGTTTTTTTTTTCTCTCGTTACTCTTGGTTGGAAGATCTCACACAGGTTTTCTCATCTCCTGCTTAGCTAGTACCTATGACCTACAGAAAGAACCAGAAAACCAACAGAATCCGAAAATTTGACAAAAAAGGAAAGAAAAATAGAAATAGAAATTGAGAATTTATAAATAGCTGCAGAAAAACCTATAATTTACTGAAACTTTAGTCACCTACGAATTGAATTACTACACAAGTGGAGTCACCATTTTTTATGACAATGTATCTAAAGACCCAGTGGAGTCGCCATTTGTTGGTATGAAATTTCTTGGAAGGTGTACCAAAAACATTTCACTTAAGTCTGGTGACAAGTGACCCTAACAAAAATTTATGGCTACTTACGCTTTATATATGAAATAATAAAACGAGAAAAAACTGGAATAAAAAGATACATGTGATCCAAAACAACAAACAATAATATGTAATAACCCAATATGGAAATAATTTTAAATGAATAATAATCTTTATTAATAACACCTGGTGAAGGAGATCTACAAAAAGGGTCTACAAACCCCCCTCCATGGGGCAGGTCCTTTGATATCCTTAATGTTTCAATAATCGATTCTCTCTCTTGATATGTGAAAAACCAAAACAATGTGTAGAACTCAAGTGGGAGCTCAAATGCAAGAAGATAATAGTGCTGACGATGATAATGATCATGGTGAAGAATGAATGGAAAACCCTCTTATTTATTACAAAGTATTGGGTTGATCTCGAAAATGGAAAATAATAAAATAATATTGACCAAATCAACATCTAAACATTAGGAATACTACATTATATTTTTTGGAGAGGGAGAATATATTCTAAATTGTCAAATATATTTAAATAGGAATAATTAAAAAATAAAATGATTTATTAATTATTTCATGAGGATTAAGAATGGTGTGAAATTGAAATAATTAATAAATAGTGATTTAACAATTATTCCAATAATAGAATTAAGGAATAATAAATAAATAGTGATTTATTTAATTATTCCTAAGTGATTTAGTCAATGTGACAAGGAATAATTATCAAACAATGATTTAATAATTATTCCTAGAGAAAATTAAATAAATAATGATTTATTCAATTATTATAATGGGGTTTTTTAATTATAATCGGAAATAATTTAATAAAAATTGTTTACTAACTTATTTCCCATGGTGAAAGTGATTTTCTATGGTAACATTAATCCTACACGATGTATTTCGACCCACTTAGTTAGCAATGGCTAGGTGATCATTTTTTGGTGATAACAACACTCATACTTTCAGCTCTTGTTATCATGTATTTATTACCCTCGTATTACAACCATTTATATTCCTTCACAAAGATTCCCTAAATCAGTGTTTTGGTCATTGATGCTTCTTTCCTATTGACTTCAACACTCGTTTTCTAGGATCGAAGCAGTATCTTGGTTTCTCCCCCATTTAAGGGACAACCTCGGGTGGCATAGTGGTAATCATTATTGTCTATTGATTTCATCAGTCTCCCTAACATTCAACACCATCATACCTTTTCATTTCAGGGTAGTATGGTACTTTGTGACCATTGCAGACCTCTCCTTTAGTCGAAGACCCATGCATCCCTTGGCGAGTCGTTCATTAATTCTTACCTTTTGATGCATGGGAGGTAACCAGAGTCGAAGAATGATGCCTCACATAACACCTCATTTAGCATTTATTTACCTTTGATGCATGGGGGCACCTAGTTCAGTTTATTTGTCAGAAGATGCCCCTGAGGGCATAAGTAGTTATCTTCATTAGCCATCAATACATCAACCACATCAATGGTAACTTGACAGGACCATTTCCTGTATGGTTGTAATACTTAGTTGTAGTCATCATAACAATCATGGGATATTCCCACCTCGTATAGACATGTTTGTATCATTTTTTCTTCATAGCATGGTCCTCTTTAGTTCTCAGTCAAGGATTTTCGCTAAAAATATCTACAGTAAGTTTCTCTATCTCTCAAGAAATTAGCAAGACTCTCAATCATATCAGCAAAAACATGATGTATTTGTGCTATACGCTTGCTCCTAACGTCATACATCTAGGGGCAATTTTTATCATATGAAAATCACACACTCATTTCTACACACTAGAAGACACTCAAAGTCAGTGATTAGCACATACAATGGTTACATTTACAACTAAAAGCCCCATGAAGACAAAAAATTAAAATCTTTCCTAAGGTTCAATTTAAAAAATCGAATAGTGCGAGTGCACCATTATTAGAAATTAACATTCGTTCGAATATTTCTTTGATAGCTACGCTATCACGAAAAGTCCAGTTAGCACTTTGGGTCACAAACTTGCTTGAAGAACACTCCAAAACTTGATAAGATGGGCTAACAAATGTGAGACTTGAGCCCCAAGAAGCCTTTAAGGCAAGGAGATGTTTTCTCTCATATCATTTATGAGGTGAACAACCACATTGATGAGCAAGGGAGGAAAGCAGTGTCCAAAAAACTCTATAAATACAAGTTCATGGAGAGAAAAAAACAAGAAGATGTAGTGCATTGTTGTGTTGCAAAAATTGCTCCCAAATTTTGGGTTGTGTTATATTCTTTCCACGACTAACCTATGTAGTGAACCGGGAGGTTAGAGGGGGAGCGGAACCCCCCCTTCGTTGCACTGATTGCGCAACGAGGTGGTCATAGGGGGGGCGGCAGCCCCCCCTATCTAGGGGGTTTGAGGGGGGTGGGTAGCCCCCCTCTACGGGGTCCGAGGCAGTGCCCTGGGAAAAGAAAATTTGGACCCTATATTAGGTTGGGCAGACCTACCTATGGTTTTCAGTCCATGGTTTTGGACACGATGGTTGTCAGTCCATGGTATTGGATGCTTCAGAATGTATAAATATGTATTGTAACATTGAAAGGAACATAATGAAAAATCAAGCTCGTAGTCCCAGTTTTGAGATCCAGGGGAAAATATGTGTGTATATGTGTTTTATGTGTAATGCTCTCGCATTATTTATTTTCTGTGTTTTAGAATTCATATGCAAGTAATTTCTGTATGCGGTTAAAACCTACACCAAGCAATCGAACATTCCATTGATAAGAGAATTTCACCATTGAGAGTGTCTTCTAATCTTCTTTGTGAGAGAGAGAGCTTGTAAAGAGATTGAGAAAGGGAAATATGTGTCGAGAGTTTTTTAGCACCATTTCTAAAACAATTCTCTTCAAGTGTCTTTGATTCTTCTATTGTAAATCTTCTACCACCAGCGGTTAATAAAGAGGGCCATTTTCCTAATCTTTGTTGATTTGTTTTGATTCATTAAGCTTGTTTATTTATTATTTAGTGTAGTTTTAGTTTGTATTTTTCATGCATTGTTTCCATTGCTTTCATTACTTTGTTTATCCATGTTTGTTTATTAACAACAACCAATTGCTTGTATGCTCCTTGTAGGTAACAACCAACTCCAAGGAAGGTGTTTTTTGGTACTCATAAGAAACAAACAAACCATTACACTGAATTCTTTTAATATTGAATAATACAAGTACAATCGCCAAAAGTGCAATTATCTAATCCAAAATTGGTAAATAGAAAAATAACTTTACACGGTAAATGTCCTGAATTATCCTGATATTGATGTCTAAAGCATATGAAAATTATTTACCATAAGTACTAGAAAAGTTGCAAAATTGATAGTGTTCACTGCATAATGAATATCATTAAAATCGATAGTAGCAAAATTTCATTTCATATCATTAAAAAAAAAGTATTTAAATGACATTTCATATATGGTATGTTAAATTATGACAAAATTAAAGTGGTTGCAAGTTCTTTGCAAAACCAACATCACGACTGTGGAGGGGGGGGGGAGGGGTGTTTGAAGCAGATATTTTGTCATGCGAAATAAGGAATGATTTCAGAGACTAGATATTAATTCTTGTTATTTGTGAAAAAAATGTTCATTTTCTATAGTCTATAGATAAGAAATTGGAAAAAATTGTGAATATTAGTCAAAGCTAGATGACAATATTCAAAGTAAAAAAAGAAAAAATGGTATTTTTTACTATTATATGAAACTAAAATATTACACGATTAATGTGGCAACAACTGTAGTCAAGTTCAAATTTTAATCATATTGAAATTGCAATGACCATAACTATGATCAAAATAAAGATCAAAGGAGAAATATATTTTTGATAACAAAAAATAGACACTAAAATTTCATTTCCATTTCTATTAACAAAACAACAATTGTATTTGAATTATTCACGAAAATTATAAACAATGTGATATTTTTCACAAAGAAATGAGTTTTTAACAATAAGATATACAGTTTGAATAATAATAATACTATACAGCTACTCACAATTGCCATTCTGTGGATAGAAACAATTATTTTTATATTGCAGTTCAATAGCATATTCATAGTTGTCATTCCGGTTATTTTCTCTCTTTAACTTTGCACTCCTACATTTCAGAAAAATAGCAACAATTGGTCCGAAATTAATGAAATAGGTATAATAAATCATAATGTGACTTTGAAACATAGATATGGGAAAAAAAAGGAGTAAAACCATGTGCACATGTAAACTACCTTGACAGTTTTGCATATAGAAAACAACATTTGCTTTGTAAAGAGTTTATCAAAACCTTTATGCAATCATGTAAATGGTTGTTTGAAAAATGAAATTGCAATGAAGAGCGAAAAATTGCATCCAGACATTGACTTAATTCATAAGAAAATATATAAGAATTTGAACATTCCAAGATTTAATAGAACTTACACTATGTAAAACCATATGTTCTTATTGCTTAACCATTAACTTTTTTCAAAGTTGTTTATTTCTTGAAACAACTTATTTATTTTTTCTTGTATAATGTTGCATATGAGAAGCTGTAATTTGCAATTTGACACTTTGACTAAATATATATTTCTCAATTTCCATGACCTCGCATTGCAATTATGCATCCATAATATAGTTATGTTCATAAACATTAACAAAGCCAATTAGCCATTCCCTACCTTCATGTGTATTAAAGTTAGTTATATCATCAAATTCTGATGCCTTTGACTGTTTCAGTTTATCCAATTCAACTGTTAACGTTTCTCTTAAAATTAAACTAGAGTCACATGTAATATGTGATTCGTTCATATTCTTCAAAATCTATAGTTTTGACATATGCATCTTCCCTTTGATTATTTATGTTTTTATATTCAGAAATAATGTTTTCCATTCTTCTGATTCTTTCAGACCATGCAACTTTGAGTTTCTTTATTCAATTAGCATTTGGTAGTTCCTGCTCTCTTTTCTCTGCATGAGAAAGTAAATCAAATCTCTGGATGAAAGAAAATAATTCATTGTTCATGAAATGCATTTCTTCTTCGAGATCACATTCAATTCACTGGAAAATTACTTGGCTCTTTGTCCCAAGTTCTTCAGATCAGAAGCTTATTTCCATGCATGTTCAATTATTTTTAATCGTTTCCATATATTTCTAATAATATATGTTTTCACCGCATTAAGAAAACTGATAGATTTAGCAAATCTATATGATGTGCCATGAATAGTAGCTACAAGAACTATTGTTCGTATTGTTAATGAAGTCATAAACAAAGGACCCAGATCAATAACATCTTCTAGGTCCTTTATTCTTGTTTTTAAGTTTAATTTTTATTCTTCCCATTAAAAATGAGACTCTATAGACACGTTACTGGTAACTTGATTCAACTCCATGAGTGATGTGATTGGAGCTCCAGACAAATCAACCTACATTTTGTTTTGGTCTAAAATTTTATCGCTATGAAGACTTACCTTTTCAATCTTCATTTTTTTACTGCTATTTTCATACTTTGCATTTCATAATGTCACAGAACCATCATAAAAAATAATACATTCATTGGCAATTTATGCTACTGTTTCTTGATTTTTAGGAAAAAAACTAATCTAATCAGGTAGCTTAATGTTGTCAACTTCTTCGTTTATAGTTTCATCAACATTTATTGTTCTCATAGGAATTTTGAAATTGGATGATTCAACAGCATACCGTTCATTTGAAATAAAACTTTGATCAGGATTTCTATGCTTCATGTTATCTAATAGCTTGTCGTAAATCACTTTCATATTTGAATATCTTTTGTCCTATTTTCACCTGACGATGAACTCGCATCAATATTTTCTATCCAGTATATAGATTTCTCTAAAAAACTATTGATTCCTGATTCATGGATGATTTTTTCAACATGTATGACTAGCCCTTCGTTTTCATGGGTATCATTTATGCAACATACAGATTGATATTCAGAAATACTAATACTTGATACTTCCATGATATCTTCAATATTTATGATTAGTCATTGTTTTTTTTCCAATGCATCTTGACATTGTTCACTCTATTCTCTAATTGTTATAAACAAGTTTTCATATCCATTTTTTTCCATGTGTGTGTGAAATAGGCCCTCTTCATCAAAAGCATTGAAAGTCTATGCGAACTATGTAACATGGGAAATAATTTTGATTATGATTTCTCCAACATTAAGCGACAAAGAAATGGATGGTTTTGTATTTTTGCTTTCAAATATATCTAACCAGTCAAGGTATTACCTACATACTTCAGCAAAAAAATACCTAGCTATAACAAATTTCTGTAATAACAGTGGGTTACCGTTAAACCCATATATTTGAAATTAATGTATTACTTTCTCTTTCTTCATGCATATCTTTTCCCCATAGGAAAACTTGTGTGTGTCCAAATATACGATGAGGTTCTTGTCCAATTATAATTTAGTTGATTTTCCTCACAAAAACATCTTGAATTAGACAAAAGTTTGAAGTGTCATTCTTTCACAGTATAGGATACCAGAATTGCATTGGTTCTTGATTTAAATTAAATTTCGAATTACATGGAAAACCGCTAAAGATATCAGTTGAAATCAAAGATATTATGAGATATGTCATCATAAAGAACCTTTTGGTCTTGCATAAATTGGTTAGCTGAAAAGCTAATTCTTAGAAATGATATGAGCCCAGTTGAATACACAATATTTTTTTATGTCTAATAAAGCATATAGAAAACGCATTTTGGAACTCTTGTTCTAGTTTCCTAGTCCATGACACGTGCATAAAGTGAAAAAAAGTCTCTAAATGGATGTTTAAATGAATAGAGTTCTAGAATAGACAGATTGTAAGGAAATTGGGGACTCAACAAAAAGATATCCACAATAACATTTAATTCACCTGCTTCTGAGATCGTGAAACTATTTGCTTCTGGAAATCGTAAGCAAACATTAGCCTCCAGTAACTTGAATATTTGTCTAAATTTCTTCACATTCAAAGGTATTCTCATCATTTGTAGCATAATTATTCTTTTTTCCATATAAAAAAAAAAAATCATGCACAAATGAACAATTTCGTTGAAATAAAAAACTGCAGCACACATGCAACATTTACTAATCCAATAGTCCAAATCTTATTACCATTCTTCTCTTCCATTCGCATATTAGCATATTTCTTGTATGCAATTGAGCAGTGGAAGTTCTCATCGATAGAACCAAGTAAATTAAAGGTATCAATGCAAATAGATTCTTCACTTTATTTGCTAACGATATTTGTTTTGTAGCTGAAAACACCTTTTGAATCAATAATGTTCTCAACACCATTGAATTGCACAAAATTCTTTTTTTGATTCTATATATATTGACTAGATATCACTTTTGCAAATGCAAAACCATGTTCAACTATTGCAAGTGTCAAATATTTTACACACAACATTTGTCATTAAACATAAATAACATTGAACAAAATCTTTGTTTATAAGACATGCATAAGTGCAGAAGATGTTCATTGTGCAGAAGAAGCTTTCAAGTTTTTACAATACATATAATAAGATTGTTTATGTTTATATTATTTATGATATTTTAATTTTAAATAAATTTTCAAGCTGTTTGTTTATGCCCTTGTGATCCATATGATTAATTGATGCCTTAGTATTACATCTATACCATTTCTTTGTACAGTAAACAAATTCTTCTCCATTGATGATTTAGCAATCACGTTTCAACTATAATTGGTCATTGATGCTTTAGAAATCAAGTCTCAATAATAATAATAATAATAATAATAGTTTCACTACGAACTTTTACTCAACAGTAAGAACAACATAAACAATTTACAAGAAAACAAGTAAAACGATACAGATACAAGATATTTTGCATAAAACTCTTGTCTATGAACGAGACATAGAGTCAACAAATGAACCATAACATGTGTAATACACATATTGCAAAATATGTATCTGTGTTTGAAAATTAAAACGCATAATTATCATAATAGAATTTTGATTCAGACAACTAGAATAAAACCATTGGTAATGAGCCTTCTTTCGCAAAGAACTATGAAATATACAAACATGCATCCCCCCATCCCCCCTAAAAAAGAGAGAAAAAAACAATGATCAATAGCTGATCAATGCAATTACCAACACATTATGTGTTAAATTTACACCACATAAGTGTTATAAAAATTTGAACATTTGATTTATGATTCTTAAGCTAACGAGAAAAATCCGTTAACATGTTATTGTTATTATTATTATTATTATTATTATTATTATTATTATGTCACAAAAGCTATATGGAACTTAGACCCTTTGATCTATGATATATGCCAAAGAACTAGTATAAACTTAGACCCTTTGATTTATGATTTATGCTGAAGAACCAATATGCAAAATAATAAAAACAATTTGTATATGAAATAAAATATTTCACATAATTTTCACACATAAGTGCATCAATCTCGATTTGCAATTACTAATGATAAAGCGAAATAAATTCCTACAATTGCAATAACAATAGATAATTCCATGTTAATAATTTGGAGGAGACCTAAAGAAATATCTAGAATGAACGAAAGCTTATATTGTTTTTCGGTTTGCTATAATCCAGATGCACCAAAAATGTCCGCAAAGAAGCTATGCGATTATTAGGAGCCCCTACTCGATCACAACGTTCTGTCATGAGGATATGGGCTTATGATACAATGCCAATGAACTAGAAATGATGCACCTGTCATTAATGCTAGCATCATATGACCATCTTCTCATTACATAACATTATAATCGATAAAATGAAAACTTCAAATACATGGAATTGAATATCATGAAAGTACACCATTAGAGAAAGTTTGAGGTACAAAATGGGTCTCAAAACAAAAATGTACAACCAAAATAAAATTTATAAGAACCAATAGGATTCAAGATGATGATGTCAACCATGGGGGATCATTCACCATTTTTGGAGTAAAATTGTAAAAAGATAAAAAAAAATATAAAAACTACTTTTTCAACTCATATTTTCAACTTATCTTTGTACAATTTTACTCAAATTTCAAGCATGAGTACTCGTTGGATGCATAATTTAATTCCTCATCCAATTAGAACCCATGTTTCATACTTTTGATGGACCCTTCTACATGTAAAATAATCAATACATGAAAAACATGATTGCAAACATGCTTTTTGCATGTATTTCTCATTTTCCATGCAGCAGGGTTCTTCGAAAGTATGCAACATTGATACTCCTTGGATGATGAATTTAATTTTGCATCCAACAATTGCTCCTAATCAAAATTTGCGTAAAATTGTAGGGATAAAAGTTGAAAATACAACTTGAAAAAATAGTTTTTTCTTTTTCCCTCTAAAATTTGATGATGTAATCTAATCTTATTTTATTATTTCAATCATTATTTTATAATATTCCTTAATGTGCCCATTTTATACCTTAAAATTTCTCTAATGATCTGAATTTATTTTCCCCTTCACACAATTCTCTCGCACAATTTTCTTCCGCATAATATTGATTTTTAAATGGAACCCACTTAACATCACTCATTTGGTATAATGTATCACATGATTTCATATTTATTTAAATTCATATGTTTCTGCCTCAGGAAAAAAATAGTTACATGTGGTCATTATACACAGAAACGAGAAATATAGGGCTAAACAACATTGTGAACGGACACCACTACTAGCAAAGCAACCTTATAGTACATACCTAGAAAAGAAATTGCATAGGGCTCTAGATCTATGAAAAATAGAGGATTTGTGTACAACGGAAAAGCATAGATGAACACTACTTCTTATTTCAATTTTTCCTGAATAACATATATAAATATCTTATAAAACACAAACATTGATTGGAGATGCACTCGAGTCTCAATTGAAAATAAAAAATGTCTTTTGCAATATATCATTAATCTGGAAAATAACCAACGTTCAACCAACCACAACTTTTTCTCCTCGAGAAGAGAAACTTGTCTTTCTACTCCTCATAGAGAGATGACAATTGAATTGAAAAAAAAAGTCAGTTTAATTGTCCTCATCGTTATCTAGATACAACGTTATCAATGCAATATTGACAACGTACAATCAGAGGAAGTGGCTGTAAGGAATTTAACGCAGTTTGTATCCAAATATGAATGAATTACCATAATTTGTATGATAATAATAAGAATAAGAATAATAATAATGACAATTGAATTGAAATAAAGTATCCAATAATATTTCTTATCATGGTTTAATAAGTCTCATTGTTATCTAGATATACTATTATCTAGTCTAGATTTTTAACCATCGACCCACCTTTAATGCAATATTGATGATGGACAATGAAAGAAACTAACTGTAGGAAATATCATGAAATAATAAACAGTTATCATAATTTCTATAATAATGAAAATTGAATTGAAATAAAATAGCCAGCGCTATTCCTGAATCGATTGCTATAAATTTGAGAAATATCAAGTGTAAGATATCCTTTTTGAACATAACTAAAAGTATTTCATGTACTTTTCACACATAAGTGTGTCGATCTCAATCTACAAGTACTAATGATAAAGTGAGTGCAACAATCATCTACCGAAAATGGAATAAAATATAATGGACCCAGAAAAAGAACCAAGTACCACAACAATCGCACTAGCAATAGATAATGCCATGTCAATAATTCAGAGGAGAGTTAAAACAATATCTGAATGAAAAAAATCTTATATTGTTTGTCAATCTACTATATTCCAAATGCACCAAAATGCTCCGAAGACAAGCCCTACGATTATCAGGAGCCATTACTCGATCACAATGTTTCATGCTAAGAATATGGGCATATGATGAAGTTTCAACGAACCAAAAATGACACACCTGTCATTAATGGTAGTATCATATCCCCAACTTCCTAACACATAACGTTATAATCGACAAAATCAAAAATTCCATCAATAATCCATCATATTGATTGAATGTAAGTAAGTTTTACGAAATGAAATCTTATTAATAATTTCACTCATAATATTCTTTGGTGACAATATCAGTAAATGATACACTGCCAACGTACCAGAAATCTTGTTGGACGAGAAAATGAACACTTTGATCAACTTATTGTTGATGACCATATCCTCAACACATAACATTAAAATTGAATAAATGAACAATTTTCTCAATGATCCACTAGAAAAATGAAAAATTTGGCCAATGATCCATCGCATTGAATGACTATGCAAATAAGCTTCATGAAATCAAATGTTTTAAGGTTATGCTATTTTCACAGTAAAAGATTTGTTTATGGAAATTGTTATGTAAATTGGCATATCTGAAAAACTACAATGGAAATCCATTCTAGGAAAGAAACTTCCAATCTTTAAATTTGCACAATCACAGACCTCGCACATAATTCATACACATTTGAACTCAAAAAAATTACAAAAATACTTTTGTTTTTGTTCATGTCGACACTTCAAGTTTTTTTGTTGTATTTCAAAATGAAAGCCTGGACTTAATTCATAGATCCGTGCATATGCCTATTTAAATCATAAGTTTTTTCTTTCTACACAATTCTTTTCCATTATTATTATTATTATATTATTGGTAATATCTTAATTCTAAACATTGCCAAATAATTTTATTGAAAGAACTCTACAAAATTAATTTTTTCTAAATGTTTAATCGAATAAAACTCAAACTAAAAAAGCTTTACCTTAAGAAAAATTGTATGAATGTATTGTAAGTTGTTTCTTTCCACGCAGTTCTTTGGAATTATTATTATTATTATTATATATTATTAGTGATATCTTAATTCTAAACATTTCCAAATAATTTACTAAAAAATCTCCACAAAATGAAATATGTCCAAATCTTTAATCGCATAAAATGTAAACTGAAAAAGCCTTACCTTAAGAAAATTTGTATAAATGTAATAAGAAAATGCGACAACATAAATTTCCTTATGCACCTCTTTTTTCTTGGTCATACGCCATTCTCTGCACTTTCTGGGACAATTAACACATACATTGTGCGGACTCAAAACCGGTGTTAATGGAAGAGACAGAGACTAAAAATTAAGAAAATTTATCTTGATGCTACATTTACATTGCTAGAATGACGCAACAACCTAGAATCAATTATTATTGGCAACTATAACATAGATTGAAGTCATGGAACACGATTTTGGAGTTGTACAACAAGAGCTCACTATTTTTTTAGTTACAACCATGGATTCTCTGGAATTTCTCATTGATTTGGTATTAAAGAATATTGAAATGATTAAATATGAAGCACTGGTCCATTTTTACCTTTTAAATATCAAAATGGCATTACTGTAATTGAAGATGGAGTGACTGCATTTGGCAACCAAAACATTGAGTATTCGTCTTCATAATTTTGCCTAAACAGAGAATGTCAATGCTAAAGAGGAAACCAATGATAAGGATGATGATATCATGACCATAGATCAACGTTCTCCCCCTTCTCAGCTCAACCTAGAAGTTAATGAATCTGAAGTCACTTATGATATTGAAAATATGTACTAATTTACAGAATTGCTAGTTTTTTTTCTTCCCTCATTAATAAAGTAAATCAATTTAGAATAGCTTCTACAACCCAAGAGTGAACAATGTCCATTTTTCTTCAAATTTTTGAGTTGTCACGGAATTTGAAAATAACAGTTAATCTACATACATCACATTTATCTGTATTGTTATAAATCGACATACATATCTCATCTTTTGCATAGTCAAAGCTCCATGAAAAGAATGATAATAATAATAATAACAAATTATTTCCTATATTGTCAATAGTTAGACTTAACTATTTAATATAAGTGTAATAAAGCTAATTATTGGTTTTGTGGTTAAGTTAGACTTATTGTAGCTTTGGCCAATATAGAGTGACGTATATAGCAACTGCAAATTTCGTCATCGCAAAGAGGCATAAATTAATGAAACATCATTAATTAATGGTAGTTTTAGGTTCAAAAAAAGAAGAGTTTTGAGTTATGCGCAAGTTTATATTAAAAATTGGTATGCAGAAGTTCTTTGTGCCAAGGTTCTCATGTGGAAGTTCCCCCATACAACAAACTTCCACACAACATCATTCTACACAAAAGAAATAGAAATCTTGAGTGGACCAACGTTATCCCCCTTCTCGGCTCAAGCCAAAAGTTAATGAAGTTGATGTTGCTTCTGATATTGGAAATATGCACTAATTTACACAGATAGTTTTTTTTCCCACATTAATAAAGCAAATCACTTTAGAATAACTTTTACAGCCCAACAGTGAACAATGCTAATCTTTCTTCGAATTTTTGAGTTGTGACTGAACTCGAAAATAATAATTAATTTACATGCATCACATTTGTCTTTATTGTTATAAAGTGGCATACATATCCCATGTTACGCACAATCAAAACTCTACATAAATAATAATAATAATAACAAATTAACATTAATTACTATATGCACTTCTCGTTCTCCCAGAAAAACTATATCCTAATTTTGTCCCTACCAAATAAATTTTCCCATATGAAGCTCAACACAGTAAAAGATATGCACAATGGAATTTCCCATTTGCCGCAATAACAAACTGTTAGAGAACTACCTTCATATGATACATAATCATACTTCTCCTGAAAACACCCTGTCCTAATTTTGTCTTTGCCATAAAAGCTCAACATAGTAAAATATTTGCACAACAAAACATGATAATATTCATTGTCCTCCGCAAAGATTCAATTCTAGCACTAATGCTTATAACAATACTAAGTTAATTTATTAACACCAATATCTACACAACTTCCGCCACGTGCGCTTCCTTTGAGCAATTTCATGCTTCCTCCGCACAACCACCACTATATAAGCTTGACCTATTAACCTTTAGCCAAACCAAACTAGAAAGAGATAAACAAACATTACCTGATGCTGATATGAAAATGCAGATCAAGACTACATAGCCTAGAAAAATCAGAACATCGCAATTAACAATATTAATCATTCTGTAAAGCTACATAGCTTTAAAATCAAAATCTCTATGCAACTACTCTCCCTCACAAAATTCTTAATCCACACAGTAAAAGATTTGCACAACGAAACATGATAATATTCCACGTTCTCCAACACATACCCATCCTCCATAAACAGTCATATGATATACGATCTAGAAATTTGTAAAAGTATCTCGACACAATGACTTGTGTAGCATGCCACCGCCAACGTTCAACCAACCACGACTTTTTCTCTTCAAGAAGACAAACTTGTCTTTATGCTTGCCACAAAGACATGAAAATTGAATTGAAAGAAAGCAGATGATGTTGTTTCTAACTATAGTTTAATTATCCTCATCGTTATCTAGATACATTGTATCAATGCTCTACATCCAGGAGAAATGACAGTAAGTAATTCAATGCAATCCTTATTCGAAAATGAATAATTGCCATAATCTCTATAATAATAATAATAATAATAATAATAATAATAATGACAACTGAATTGAAATAAAGTAGTTGACGTTATTTCCTAATTATAGTTTAATCATCCTCATCATTATCTAGATACATTATTATCTAGTCTATATTTTTAACCTTCGCAACACCTTTAATGCATATTAACGACAGAAAGTGAGTGAAGCTGATGATAAGAAATATCACAGAATACAAAACAAGTACCATAATTTCTATAATAATCACAATTGAATTGAAATAAAACGACTTTCGCTATTTTCGAATTGATTGCTATAAATTTGAGAAATGCCATGTGTAAGTTATCCTTTTCGAACTAAACTAAAAATATTTCACATACTTTTCACACATAAGTGTATCGATCTCAATATTCAAGAATTAATGATAAATGATGCAGGAACATCTCTTATTTGTATTTATGTATTTATTTAATTTGGAAAATTTTAGAAATTTCTAGATTTTATGGAGACTTCTAGAATTTGTTAGAGATTAAGTAGTTAGGATAGATTCCTAGAATTGAGAGGATTTCTCTCAAATTCCACCAAATATCTAGGAAGGAGTTTTCTCTTTAAGGAATTCGAGAGTTTTCTTCCTCAAGAATAAATAGCTTTGTAATTCTTTGTAAACCCAAGTTTGGATAGAAAATAATTTAATTTTTATGAGTGAATTCATAATATGTTTTGTGCATCAATAAAGGAAGTGCAAAAATCGCCTACCGAAAATGGAAATTTTTGCAATTACACTAGCAATAGATAATGTCATGTTAATAATTCAGACGAGAGCTAAAGAAATATCTAGAACGAATGAAATCTTATATTATTTTTCAGTTTGGTATGGTCCAAATGCACCAAAATGCTCCGAAGAGAATCCCTACAATTATCAAGAGCCCCTACTCGATCACAGTGTTTTGTGCTAAGAATATGGGCATATGATATAGTTCCAATGAACCAGGAATGATGCACTTGTTGTTAATTGTCATATTATATCCTCAACACATAACATTATAATTGACAAAATATGATCAACACATATCAGCACATAACCTTATATTTGACAAAATATTATCAACACATATCATCACATTACATTATCCTCAGCACAATGCAATAATCATCTACCAAAAATAACAAGTCTTATGAATCTGCTATAGCTATAAAACTACAACAAATAGAACGAACCCAACAAAAGAACTGAGTATCGCAAAAATCACACCAACAATAGATAATGCCATGCTATTAATTAGAAGAAGAGTTAAAGGAATATCTACAATGAATAAGAACTTATATTGTTTGTCGATGTGTTATGATCCAAATGCACTGATGTCTAGAAATCAAGCCCTACGAAGTGGGGAGTATTTTCTGTCTGCACGCTTAATGACTTTCCCCATCTAAATTCTATAGCATCGTAAACAATATATTTCAGGGAGTTCACTATGTAGGTACCATAAGTGATAAACGATCATCACTTCCAAGTTCGAATCTCTTATCCTCTATTTGTATCACTTCACACATTAGGGATTTGGGTTAAGAAGAAAATGAATACATCATATTTTGGGAACAAAGCTTATAGTTTTAATTGAGTAATAGGTACATTGCATTTGTTTATAGACAAAATTTATTTTCTTGACAAAATATCCATAAGCCTTATTGTGTTATGAACATCAAATTATTATTTTTGCACACATTTTCTTTTTCAATTAAATTGTGTAATAAATTTAATAGAATTAAAGAAAAGAGAATAGATGATATGTGAAAGACATCATGTGCAGAGGTTAGTGTGCATGTGTGGATGTGATGCTAAATTTTTGTTCAAATTTTACTAAGATAACAAATATACAAATCTTGTTTTTTAATTTTTATTTAGGTAATCATTAATTAATATCAGTTTCAAAGATAGTCGTTCGGAAATGTAATGTGTGGATATTTGAATGTTAATTAAGGGCATTATTTAGTGCGGAAGTAGTTGTGTGGACGAAGTTTTGTAGAGGTTGTTGTGCATGTGTGGATGTTATGTGAATTGTTTGTGCAGAGTTTATTAAGATAATAAGTATAGTATGTACTCCTACATTTCTACTTCCATACATCCATCCCTATCATATGTTCTGCACAATGTCTATTCCCACAAGAAATTCTCCGTTTTCACATATATGCATTTGTTTTCTGTCTAAAGTGTACGGAAATCATGTTTCTATATTTGATGTTTTCTTGCTTATGTGGTTTTCTGAATGCGTGAACATATGTGTACTTGGTGAATTGAATGTTGATATGACTTGTAATTATCTATGGCTCTATTTTATATTAATCAAATGACAAACATCGAGACGATGAAAAATCTAGATGGCAGTTTTACCTTTGTAACATGTTTCAGAAGCAAAATAGTGCAAAGTGATGATTTCTAGGGAAACAAGAATGAAAATATTTGAAATAGCTAATATAGTAAGGGGAAAAACACTATTTTCAGTGATAGATAAAACAATGGGGCATATATCGTTTTCTATTTACAAATTGTGTTTAAGAGCTTGGAGTGTTTTCTGAGCTTATGTTGCCTTATATAAACGGTTATCTGTAATTCTGAGCTTGGATGATAACAACAATGCAGGGATATAGAAATTGTACAATATTGAAAGATTTTATACTAATTTTCCTATTCATTTTTGCCAATGGTGCGATTTTTTGGTTCATCAATCTTTTTTCCATAATACTCTACAATATTCTATAAATTTTGGTTTGCTTTATGATACTACAAGAAATGAGTGTGTCAAGTTATTTGTAAATCAAATTTGATTTGGCTTTACAAAGTAGTGGGGAGTAGTTGTGAAACTGATTCATCATATAAGGTTTTGTGCAGAGAATATGGGCATATGATGCAGTGACAATGAAATAGAAATGATGCACCTATCATTAATGCTAGTATCATATCCCCATCTTCTCAGCTATTAACATTATAAAAGACAAAATGAAAAATTTGATCAACGAAGAGGATGTCAATGACAGAGATGATGATATCATGGTCATTGACCAACGTTCAACGCTCACGTAATTCGAAACACTATGAAAAAAACTCCATATTTCATTTTGAAATGCTTAAGTGTAAACCAATTTTCATAAGTAATTTTTTTAAAAATATATACAATATGTTGACTTAAAACAAATAAGTATTTAAATAAGTCCTACTAAAAATAGAAACATGTTTTATTATACAAAGTTTTTCCTTGTGCAAAACCCATATTAAAGCTTATATTGTAAGTCATAGAAGTTATAATAGTCAATTGTAAATAAGTATTTGTAAACCATTGAAAAGGGACAGAATTAGAAAATTTCATTATGCACCACCCGTTCCCCTGTGTAAACACACAGTAAAAACCCCGCACAACGAAAAATAATAATTTTAATCATTATTTTCTCTCACAAATACCTTGTCCTCTACAAAGACACATACTTTGTACTTCGCAAAGTACAATCTTCATACAACGAAACATACTAACATCCCCCTCTCTCCTGCACAAACCCTATCCTCTGTATACATTCATATGATATACGATCATGAAAATGTGTAAAAAGATTAGATTTAGATTCTTATATTATATGTGATCAAAGTTATAGTATTCAATAGTAAATGAATATTTTTAAAGAATCATTGAGTACAAAACTAGCTAAACGCAATTGATTTTGTGTTACTACATATGGAAAAGGAGTAGAATCACAAAATTGTGTTATTAACCACACATTCTCCCGCACAAACCCACACTAAAAACACGCAGAATGAAAATTAACAACCTTTTAATCAATGAATCTTGGTGTTTCGAATCCCAAAGGGGATCCATCATCAGGACAGTGAGTGAATAAAAGAAGAGCCAAAAGGACTGAATAAATAATAAATGAACAAAAATTATTTTTAAAAAAAGAACCAACCAAAAATCTTAAGATAAACTAAACCTAAATTAATTTATAAGAAAAAGAATAATGACATAAAAATAAATAACCAAATAATTATTAATTATTATTAACTATTTTATTTGTTTATTATTATTTATTTATTTATTCATTGTAGTGAATAAATAATTATTTATTTATTTATTTCATAATAACTATCTCTTCATTCATTTGAAATAAATAAATAATCAATTGTTACTAATAAATAATTATTAATTATTTAAATAAATAAATTGCTGATTAAATAATTAATTAATAATTATTTATTTACTTATTAATAATTAATTATTTACTATGATAAATAAATAATCATTACTAATAATTAAGTCATGCATTATGAATTAATTATTAGCAATCATTACTAATAATTAAGTTATGCATTATGAATTAATTATTAGCAATGATTATTTATTTATAATAATAATTATTTAGTTATCACAATAAATAATTAATTATAAATAAATAAATAAATAAATATTATTAATAATTAATAATTATTTCTTTATTAGTAATTATTAATTAATTAACTATTTATTTATTTGTTAGTAATAATTATTTATCTATTTAATTTAATAGATAAATAATTTATTAGTAATAATTTATTATCTATTTATTAATTATTAATGTTGATCTATTTATAATAATTATTATTTATTCACTACAATGAATGAATAAATAATTATTAATAAATAAATAAAATGATTATGAATAATTAATCATTATTTAGTTTTTCATTTTTACGTAATTATTCTTTTTTTTATAAATAAATTTAGGTTTAGCTTATCTTACGATTTTTGGTCGGCTCTCTTTTTAAAAATATTTTTGTTCATTTATGATTTATCCACCCTCTATATGACTCTTCTTTCATTCACTCACTATCCTGATGATGCATCCCCTTTGGGATTTGAAACGTCGAAAAGATTCATCTATTACTATGGAAAATTTGAACCATCTTTCTCCAAAACAAAACCATGGAAGTTTAAAATCTAACAAGTTGTTAATCATTATGTTCTCACGCAAACATCCCATCCTGCAAAGAATCATAGTTCTAAAAGAAAATCTCCACACAATTGCTCACTTGCACATACTTCGTACTCCACACAACAAAATATTTATACAACGAAACATAATAATATTCCCAGCTCTCTTGCACATACCTCGTCCTCCATAAACATTTATGCGATATACCATCAGGAAATGTGTAAAATTATGCGATTTGTTTAACAAATTGATAAACATACGCCATATTCATTAATTTCCACATGCACCCCCAATCGTCCTGAAAATACTCAGTCCTAATAAAAGATCTGTACAATGAAATCTCTTGCACAATCTTCGTACCCATTCTAAACCAAAGCTCTACGCAATTGATTTATCGCAGATACTTTGTACTTCGCATTGTAAAATCTCTTCTCTGTCTTTAGTAAACGTTCATACGATATACGATTTGAAAATTTGTAAATGTATTAGATTTTTTCGAGAAATCGACAAGCATATGCCATCTCCACACAGTAAAATTTCGACACACTATAACATAATAATATTCCCCGTTCTTCTACACATACCTTCATATGATACATAATCATAGTTCTCACGAAAACACCCTATCCTAATTTCGTCTTTGCCATAAAAGCACAACACAGTAAAACCTCCACACAATGAAATCTCTCGCATCCACACACGCTTCTTCTCCTGCACATACCTTCATATGATACATAATCATAGTTCTCCTGAAAATACCTCATCCTAATTTCATCTTTGCCATAAAATATCAACATAGTAAAAGCTTCGCGCAATGAAATCTCCCACACATACTTCGTCCTTCGCAATCATTCAATTCTAACACTAATGCTCAGAACAATACTAAATTAATTAATTAATGCCAGTCTCCACACATCTTCCTCCACACACGCTTCTTTCGTACACGCTTCCTTCGCACAACCACCTTCGAACAACCACATGCTTCCTCTGCACAACCACCACTATACAAGATTGACTTATTAACTTTTAGCCAGACCAAACTAAAAAGAGATCAACAAGCACTCCATGATGCTCATTCGATAATGTAGATCATGACTACATAGCCTAGAAAAATCAAAACATTGAAATTAACAATATTAATCATTCTACAAAGATACACAACTTTAAAATCAAAAGATCTACACAACTACTCTCCCACACACACTTCATAATATGCACAATAAAAGCTTCACACAACCACCTTCGAAAAACCACATGCTTCCTCTGCATAGCTACCAAAATACAAGCTTGAACTTATAGCCAGACTAAAGTAGAAAAAGATCAACAAGCATTGCCTGATGCTCATTTAATAATGTAGATCAAGACTGCATAGCATAGAAAAATAAAAACATTGAAATTAACAATATTAATCATTCTGCAAAGATACATAGCTCTAAAATCAAAAGCTCTATGCAACTGCTCTCTTGCACAAACTTCATAATCTGCATAGTAAAAGCTCCACACAATGAAACATGATAATATTTCACGTTCTCCCGCACATACCCCATCCTCCATGAACTTTCATACGATATATGATCTAGAAATTTGTAAAAGTATCTTCACACAACGAGTTGTGTAGCCTGCCACCGTTGCCGCCTCCGCGGCCTATGCAAAGGACTTGCAATCATGTCAGTTTTATAATAATGGGGAAGAGTAGTACGTTAACAGTGCCAATGTCAATGTTAATGTTAGATCAATCACCATCGAAATGGCCACTCAGAAAATTAGTTGTTTGTTTATTTTTAAATCAATTGTGAAGTACTGACAAATACCAAAAATAAAATGCTCTCCAGCTAGGGAATTATGCCCCATCGAAAGTTGTTATTCCAATCAGAAATTAGAAATAATATTTCGAGGAATTATAAAATTATTTTTGAATTCGTGCAAAATAGGAAAAATCTGCATTTTCCCGAAACTTTAGCTAAAATGACAAAAAAACAGCAAAATAATGGACAGTGAATGCAATTTCACCATAAGGAAAATGCTATAATCCCTAAGGAGGTAAGGACTAATAAAACATATTTAATTGGAAATGAAACAATAAAAATTTAACTAGAATTTAGTAAATTAAAATTTATATACAATCAATATAAATATATATATATATATATATATATATATATATATATATATATATATATAATCATAGTCAAATTTGAATCTTTTTCATCCACAACTTTTTTCCATAACATATGCACAAGATGTATAATATGTGATTCTTTGTTTTTATTTCAAAACATAATTTTTATTTTTTATTTTTTATTTTTATTTAATTATAATATTAAAAATATAAAATAAAATAATTATAATATATTTTTTAATAATAAATTGATATGATTAAAAAAAAGTATGACAAGTTTTCAAAAAAATCTTATTGTAATTATTAAAGTAAACTATATAAACATTTGAGTTAAGTTTTTTATTTTTAATCTACGCTTTTCTCTCATGCATCTCCATCCAATCATCCATCATTGTATTCAATTATCAACTTTCTTCATCATCAAAAACTTCAACCATTTGATTATCAACTTTCTTTATCTTCAAAAACTTCAACCATTTGATTATCAACCTTCTTACTTCATCTTCAAAAACTTCAACTATTCTACATTATATGAGGTTAAGGAACCACATCCCATTCGTTGCAATAAGCCTTTGTGGAACAAATTTCTAGGCTTCTTCAATGGGGGCTCATCACTAGGGTATTGTGGCAATGACATGTTTATCCATTTGACACACATAAAATGTTTATCACTTTGTCTACCATAGCAGTAAAGGATCCAATACCAGGGTCGAACTAATAGCATTGTGGGGTGTCATGTTTTGTTCCAGATGGCTAGGTATTGAGGACATTGTAATTTTTGGAGACTCCAAGGTTGTTTTTGAATGGACAAATGGGATGAATGCCATGAAGACCCCTAACCTTACCAACTGGAAAAACATAATTAAGGAGTTGATAGATGACTTCAATTGGGTTTCCATCTCCCATATCTATAGGGAACATAATAGTGAGGTTGACATATTATCCAAAGAAGGATGTGATGTAGATCCAGGTAAGATCAGTTATCAAGTTTTTGTCCATGGTCGCCTTCATTGGTCTGGTGAAATCACATTTTAATGGAACACCTAAACAATATCACTAGTGAGGTAGTTGTATTTCCTTGGTAACATTCTGAGACAAGAAAAAAGGATTTTGTTGATTGATTTATTTATATTTCTCTGCTACATAGAATCTGGCCCTACATTGACAATGAACAATATAGTTTTTTGAACTTCTTAGTGATAGCTACAAGATAGTAATATTATCAAATATTAAAGATGCAACTAGCATGTGTCATTGTATGATTCTGATAGTAATAAGTGGAAATTGTATATATTTTATACTCTCTTTTTTATAAAAGAAAACGTTTTTTCTTCTTGAATAAAAACACAAAAAATTAATTCTCTCTTTGATTAACATAAATAGGGATTCAAGGTTCTATGATCCATAATGAATTAAGAAAAAAATTTCGGTAGAAATCACATAAGAGAAATTTTTGGCCAACGTGTTTCGAACCAACAAGTGTGTTTCATCATCAAGACCAGATGATGAATCACACATGGTTTACCTCTTCATCTGATCCTGATAATGAACCACACTTATTGATTCGAAAATTATCTTATATAATTTCTAAAAAAAAATTCTTAAATGAATAAAGATTATTTAAATTTTAATTTCCTTCTTCTTGTATAACTCTTTTAAAACTGCCCGTCAAAATGTCATAAAAGTGAAGATGTTGTAAAAATACTATAAAAGTAACGGACTAGAAAAAGTAGGATGTCCACACAGAATAGCCCCCCATTTTATTATGGGAGAGGTAGGGCGTTGAACGTGCAGTGGATATTATGTTAGGTTTATCCCAATGGTAATAAGCAAAACCGAAATAAATTTTTCAACATTGTCTTGGGATTGCCTAAAGTGAGGCTTAGGCATTATAATAATTAGATGCATTGTCTCATTCTAACTTGACGTTGAAGTATGATCAACGATGACATCACTACTATCTTAATGGGTTATATGTTTTAATTTTATTTAAAGTACTATGTCTTAAAAAAAATGAAAATTTTTAACATAATCTTGGGATTGCCTAAGGTGGGGCTTAGGCATTATAATTAGATTCATTGTCCCATTCTAATGATGTTAGTATGGAACCAACATAATTTATAACAATCTTTTAATCATACAGGTTCGACCATGGGGAAAATTGAAACCGTGTGTTCATGGGATTGGGTTGAAAGACTCCTTTATAATGAGTCCTTTCTTTTTCTATATGACCTTTCACATTAGACAATTAAATTCAACTATGAAATTATGACATAATATTGATTGCACCTTTTATCAAATTCAACGACATTATAATAAGATGGTTAACTTTGGCGTTTTTGAAATTAATATGAATTGTTTAATTTTTGAGGCCTTGATAAAGTTGCAGTCCACTTGATTACTCATAGAAGTGTCGACTTTGATGTCATACAACTACAATTGAAAATATGCTATACAATTGAAAATGTAATAGTAAATATTAAAATTTGAATTATAATGTATTTTTTCAAATATTAACATCTGAATTATAATGTATTTTTATTAAGTATTATAATTTGAATTAAAATGCATTTTGGATTTCGAAATGGTGAGGGTTAAATCTTATGTAGTAAATTGAAAACATTTTATAAAATAATTGTGAAAAGATATGGATTAATTTTTTCCTCTATGTAATTTATATTTTTAATATAAAATGAATTTAATAATTATAAGGAATTAGGATATTTGGTTTGTGTGTAATTTTGATAAATTTATATTAAATTTTGAGTAAATTTGATTAGAATATATTCCAAAAAAACTCAAAAGTCAAAATATTTAGATTACACTTTTATGAAATTAGTTTTGGTTATATGAAATTATGGTTAAAACTATTTATTTTGAAAAATATGTAAAGTTGAATTTAAATGAATAAAAAAAATAAAAGTTGTAATATTATATTTAGATTAGTGATAAAAGGAGAAGGATAAGTAATAATTGTATAATCGCTTAGTAGAAATGGAAGTGATCGAGCAATGACAACCAGGAGGTGGGCGTGGAAGTAGCCATCCTTCGAAGAAAGCGTAATAGCTCACTGGTCTAGCTCCATGGCACTGAAAATGTATCGGGGCTCAAGTGATTCACCGAAGCGACGAGACCTTGGAAGTGTTAAGTGGGCTCTCAAGACCCAAGGTTCTTTATTCCCATAAGGGTGAGGTATTTCCCATACTCGTATGCGGCTCACTCCGTGCAGGCAATATTGAGCTTGAAGCAACACTGAGCCGTAAGCCATTGGGTGCAAATAATAGTACGTCACACCTTTAAAAAGGGCTTCAACACCCCTATGCCTTGTCATGGAATCACTAAGGCACTGAGTCGATGTGGGGCTATCATTAATTATGATCCTCCACCCTAGCTCATCGTGAATACAGTGGGCTAGGTGTCCGGAGTGTTGAGAAAATAATGATAAGATTTTATATTAATATTGGGAAGATAGATTATTATCTATACATTAAATAAAAAAGATTGTTGTAAATGTTGTTGGATATTTGGTTAGTTTTCTGTTAATATAATTTTAATTCAATGTTTTGTAATTAAACAAATTGTTGTAAATATTGTTAAATATTTAATTCAAATTTCTTTTAATTATTTTGTTATTTTTTTAAATTTTATTTATAAATATAAAATAATAATATTCATTTTTCACAAAATTCTTTACTTACTAGAAAAATGTAGTATAAGATTATACAATAAAAATAGATATGTAGAGAGTGTCACTCCCTCATGTGAGGGAAATAACAAATCCAGGAGAGGATGATATAGTTATGTTTTTAATTATGGATTCATACCTTTGGCACACACGGTTAGGATTCATGCCATTTAACAAAATCATGACAGGATGATCTGGTCATGTTTTTAATTATGATACATGGTTATGTTGGAACATGACAGGATGATCTGGTCATGTTTTTAATTATGATTTCATACATGGTTATGTTGGGACGATGTTAATAAATGATTTTTCACCTACCATAACATCTAATCATAAGACATCTGGTCCAGTTGTGAGAAGGGAGAGTGCTAAATCCCAATCTCTTTTCTCAAAAGCCAAACCCCAATCCCTTATCTCACAACTAACAAACAATTATTATTACTATTTTAGTAGTGGGCATCCTATCGCTTATATTTAAGCATAATTTTGATGTGGACGGGGAGTCCCTTGATCCAATTTTAATTGACTTTAAGTGGGGTGGGTTTTCTTTTTACTTTTGCCGGTGAGGCTCTGTTGATTCTCTTTTCCTTTATATAAAGGGAATGCATATTGTTTTGTCATAGATGGTGTAAATATTGAATAACATTTTAATATAATTATTTGGAGTAAGATGATGAAATTAAATTAAATTAAATATTTTAACATTAAAAATATAAGATTTTGTGTAATTTTTGTATTTTAATTAATTTAAAAATATATTAACTTAATTAAATCAATTATATTTTTATTTGTTAATAAATTAAAATATATATAATTATTTATAATAATTAAAAAAATAAAATCATATTTCAATTTATACCTATAAAATAATTAAATTTATAATTAATTAAACTTACATTGATACTTGATATAAATATCCTTATATAAATAATGAATAATTAAATTAATACACAATTTTCATATAGTCTTGTGGCTTAAAAATGCTCAACAACGTATCTGTTTGTATTAATGCTTTATTAATTTTATTTAATGATTATTAAATTCATAAACACTCACACAGATAGAATAAACTCATCACTTCTAGTATACTAAATGTGAACAAGTGCTGCATGCAGCCGGTAGTCCCTGCTGTAAGCGGATGACCCACCCTATTTGGTGGTAATGCCTTAATTACAAACAATGGTGCAAATATGAAGTCGCAAAAGTAGCCTCTAGTAATATCCTCTGATTCCTCTGTTCTCAGCGTAGGCAATATCATACTCGCCACTTTCAAAAATACCTTGTCCACATGGTTCAAAAACTCGAACTTAGCTCATTGAACAATTTTGTGTTTGTTGCTGCTCAAATTAGCATCCTTACGAATTTCCTGACCATGGTGACGCAGGATAAACGCATTTGAAAAATGCACCATGCTCAGCTTAATATGATTTGCCTTTCATTTTAGGTCAATTCCTTGAAAGCATGGGGCTTGCCGCTATCTATGGAAGCAAACCTATCAAATAGACCAATGCCCAATAAGTGATAAGATGCCTTAAGAGCATTTAACAAGAAACTGGGGCATAAACCACCACAATATAGTGAGGGTTAGGAGCTAATTAGTCAGTGCTACGTTTAAAATAAAGTTAATTTAGATGAGGATATGCCAAGAAACACTTAGATATCACCCAACCTTGTTGCTGTCCACAGATACCAGATCTAATTTATGATAAAAATATGCAGGAAATGCAGGTTTGGAGAAAGGAAAAGCAATCCAAGAGCACCAAAATGCACTTAGAACAAATACCTTGGTTGCTTTTGATAGGGCAATGAATTTAGCATGCAATAACAACCTAACAGAAGTCATATTTATAAATAACAAAGGAATTGGAAATGGGAAAATTGCTGGAAATGGAAAATTTGCTCTGGAGAACAATATAACTTGATAAAGGAAGCACTGGAAAGCCATTGTAAGCAAGCCATAAAATGAGAATAAGCAAGACAGGTAGAAAAGGCTTTATATGTGTTAACTATTCAATCTCTGAGATGCAAGCAATCTCTCAAAAAGTTGGGACCACATCCTTCCCGGTAGGATTTAAGTCATGCTCGCACTCCAAAAGTTTAGAATATCTTATTGAAAGTAGAGTAAAATCCCTTAAAAAATTTCATGCATACAAAAAGTATACAGATCAGATTCTCCTCGATACAACATTGTACCCTCCCCTGTAGTTAGCTGTTGACATCTCAACCAACATGACAAGCCTACTAATAATGTAATGTAACTTGGAAAACTAAAGAGATGTTGGTTATAGGTGGCCTCTTGAAAGTTCAGTTGAAAACGCCCTACAAAATTACTTTCCTCTGTTCTCAGCGTAGGCAATATCATACTTGCCATTTTCAAAAATACCTTGGCATTCAGTAACTATTTCAGAGAGTAGCACAACTTTAGAGCTACTATATTGAGTAAGTGTATTCTTGGATGTTGAGGAGTGTACATTATGCATCCTTCTTGCTCACTGATAAAGGGTATCACAGCAAACTGAATTCATTTGGTAGGATGAATCAATGTGTTGTCCACATGGTTCAGAAACTCGAACTTAGCTCATCAATGTCATTTGAGAGGTGCCAAATTTCTAGCAACAAGTCATATTTATAAATAACAAAGGAATTGGAAATGGAAAAATTGCTCTGGAGAACAATATAACTTGACAAAAGGAAGCAGTGGAAAGACATAATGAAAAAATGCAGCATAACTTTGGGAGGCAGGGAGTAACAAAGAAGCTCCAAAGGCAACGAAGCTTTTGTCTAAACTCTTACCTAACAAAATGACTGTGAAGATGCCTCAGGTATTTACTTCAAGTGAAGATGATTGTTTCGAACAAAATATATATATTAAAACAATACGTTGTTGTAATCTACAGGAATATTAATATTGCCATGAAACTAGAATGCGGATTCAACTGAAATCATCCCTTAAATATTCTTGCATCATTTCTAAAATCATCTAAACTATAGCAAACACAACAAAAAAAATTCCCATTTTCAAAATTTGTAATGTGAAATAAATCACACTTTCTGAAACCTATTTCAGATCTATCAGCATAAATATACTATTTAAAAAGTTGGATATAAAAATAATTTTCCAATCAACAATAATCCATTGATTTTGAATTCGATTACAATATATTTTCCTGTAAGACAGGTATAAAATATGTTGGCATATTTTAGAATAAGCAATAAAATTCTTTTATTGCAATAAAAAAGCAGTCTTATCACTATTTCTGTTCATCACTAATTCTGGTCTTTTGGAATTTTAGTATTTGGAATTGATTCGCAGTTATCAGTAAAGTATTCGTGATTTTCTGGCAGTCAATCGCCATGACCGCTTTCAGCAATTTCAGGAACCCGGGTGTAGGATTTCAACAATGCCTAGGGTGCTCCAGCATCATTCACGCGCAATTTCAGGCAGTAGGTTTGGAAAAGTTTCAACACATCCTGCACAACCTTATGCAAGAGTTCGAGTTCCCTGTATTCATATCCAGAGGGTAACATTATTAGTGAGAGTAGCCTACCTAATTTAGCATGCACCTACTAATCCAACAGACTAAAAGCTATGATGCTCACCCATTAAATGCCTTCTGCTCCAGTCCGCTAATCTTTGCAACATGAGCAAGAGCATCTCTCCACTGCTGAATTCTTTTGTTGTCGTATTGCTACGTTTCTTCGTGTGCACATGGGCTTAAACCCTCATGCTATTCATTCCTCAGTGCAGCCTTACCTTCATCAGAAAAACGAAGAAGGGGCTCGAAAATGAAGAAGGAGCGATTATCAGTCGCTTCATCAGAGAATAAATCCGCTGCCACCGAGTTCAAAGTGTTCATACAAGACAGCCCTCGTCATAACCGAGCCCACAAAATCAAGGGGCCTGAAACGCTGGCCAGCAACGACGATGGAGCTCAAATATTTTCACAGCATCGCAAGAAGTCAGTGAATCACCAGCAAAGAAGAAGGACATTGCAGTGATGGCATTTACTCCATCATCATCCGGCCATAGCCCAGGGATAGGCGACGATAATCCCCCTGACCCAAGACTCTAGAACTAGCTAGCAAGATCTATATGTATTGCTTGTTTCTCAAGATTATAGTTAATAGAACTTCAATGCATTAGGACACTTGGAAGAAGTCGTGGCAGTTGTAGAAGAAGTCGTGGCAGCTGTGCACATGCAGCAACAGCGGTGCCAAACTGCCTACTTTTAAGAAAAGTACACAGGCGAGTCGAAACTCTTTAGCCTAAGTTTTCAAAAATGTATACAGACGACTCGAAACTCTTTAGCCTAAGTTTTCAGAAAAGTATACAGGCGACTCCAAACTCTTTAGCCTAAGTTTTCAGAAAAGTATACCGTGCAGCCGGCAATAAGAGGTCGAAACACAAACTTTGGATAAAAGTCTATTGGGCAGAAAATTTTATTTAAAACATTGGCTTAAACCTGACATGTACGGGAAATATTATTTGGTCAAAGCTAATTAATCGCTGGTCAACGATCGATCGATCGCTAATAGTCCCAGGCAGGGACTAATAAAGTCCCTTTTCAACTTCCTACACATTACCTATTTTGTGAATCGCACTTGTGATCTATATTTTAATCATTTACGGCTATTAAAAATATATATGGGGTTATCTTAGTCATATTTCTTAAAAGATTTAGGTGGAGCTTAACTATCATATGGTGGTATGCAACCCATCTTAAGACTAGTGTAAGAGTCTAGTCTATATAGTACATTTTTATCAGTCCATGTTTTAATTCATGGCCATAGTTTTAATAGTTTTCACCTTATTATTCACAAAATTTTGTAACGAGTGTTTTGAAAAAATATTTTTTATTTTAATTTAATTAGAAAAAAATAATTATCATAAATTTATATTATAATAAATTAATAAATTTTTTGTTGTTTTAAATGGAAGTGATTACACTACTAAATAATAATTTTGATGATGGTTTATTATATTTTAGTATTTATTTGAATATCAAAACTAGGTTTAATAATCAAATTTATGCATATTTATGATTGATTAATTTGGAGGTATATATTGCACATTATTTGATATTGAAATTGATGCAAAACATTGTATTCAAAGCTTTGCACCATGCTCTACTCATTGCCTCACCACGTTGAAAGTTAAAGGGATCACCTTTGCTACTTTTTGTCTCAAAATCCAAAGGGACCAAGTATCCTATTCACCATCTCAAAATCCAATGGGACCAAGTATGCTACTCACTATCTCAAAATCCAAATGGATGGACCAATTTGTAGAGACTGACTCAATTTTTCCTTCAAACACATGCATCAAGAAGAATTATATATGAAAGTATGAATTTGGCAGTTAAGATTTATTATCTTAACTGGAATTTAAGGCAAGTATAAAATAAACACATAAATGGAAGTCTTTCATGAATACATGTATCTTTCCTCATTGTGCATGCAATTATATTGTGAAGCACTTTAAAATCGACACACAACAAGAGGGAGATCACTCAAGAATTTGTATTGAAATATTGAAGTACTAATAGGTCTGTAGATTTGATTGATGGATATCTAGTGAAGTAGAGAACCTGAGTGAGTGTTGTCTATTGTAACAATATCTTCCTTTCCTTCCTACTTTGGAATATTTTGATTTTTGGACATACGAATGTATTGTAGTATAGCATGTAGACTTGTCAATTTTCATCTAATAGCACTTCAATGAACTACACCCATGTGAAGTCTCTATTCATTTCTTCCCTCTATTTCTAATTAAATAAGTGTTGATGTGGAAATTGGAATCGAGAAGGAGACATGAATGATAATCTCTTTTCACATAGATACAGAACATGATGGCATCCCCTCCTATGGACTAAGGATCCTGGAACACATCTACATGCTTATTTCAAGCCACATCACATTCACCAATATGAATAATATCATTAAGAAATTAAGTTTATACTACGTATAATAATCACTAAAATTGCATATAACGATTAGCCTTGCAAGTCTTACTATTCATGTCGTAGTTATATTGATAAATAACAAGTCATTAATATGCATATCCATAATATCTTTAGTACCTATTATCCATGCATTTCATTTTGCCTACTACAGATGTTGTGTTTAGCCTCACCATCAAGAAAATGACAACGACACCACCAATAATTAACTTCTTTGCATCCATGATTAATAGATCGAGTAATTGTACGGATTTATGGTCTTTAACCTACTTCACCATGTCATTGTGATGAATTTCTTCAATATCAAATGCATTTTATAGTTGGGTAAGCTTGAGGTAGTGGGCGGAATCATATATCTATCATCATTTCTTTCCCTACTTCATGAATTGACTCCAATACAAATATATTAGAGTCTATATATATCAATAACAATGCATAGTTTCTTTGTCCCCGAGGTGAAACTTAGTTGGTCATTCCCTTGATATGAAGGGTAGGAATGTCGGCATGCATAGCAAGCTATGTTAATCCTTCCTCTCATTGGACTAAGACTTACCCTGATATGAAGTATTGTATAAACTAAGATATCCATGTTTAAAATCCACTTTAAGTAACTTGGTCTACGGAGAGGAGGACAAGTCATAGGCCCTAAAAGCATAGTGGTAGCGATTGAAATTGACCCCATGTCATGCGAGTACAAGCCCAACCCAATTTCCTATTCCTCTGGTTACAAAAAAAAAAATGCATATTTTCTTTATTCATTCCTAGATAGGAATTGGACACCTCTCCTTTCCATTAATATTAGCTTTGCAACCTACATGCAATGAGATTGATTTCAAAGACATAATAACTTTTATCCCTAGAACGAACATATTAATTGCATTATATATGTGTGTGTGTGAGACTCACTATCTTCTTTCAGAAACCACATATATTAGTGGAATCTAGTGGGATGATATCTAAAGAAAAAATATTTCCATCCTTCGTCCACACCATATCATACACATGGGATGTATGCAATGATTTTCAAAAGAATATTTTATAACAAAAACTCAATTATAAATACAAAATGTTCCACAAACTACCACGATAAGTTGAAGGGGGAAATACACTCTTGGCCTTATAACCCCCATATAACCACTTCTTACTTGAAGCTACTAACCAAGGAATAGCTGTAAAAATAACATCCACGTTTAAGCAATTTGTTACCACATAAAACTACAATCCAAGCAACTAAAACTAGTTCAATCCATTAAACTAAATCTATAAAATTCATAGGTCATGATTTCATAGTCCACTCCCAACTAAATTTGTATTCTCAATGGCATTTAGCTTGTAAACCTAATTAGGATATAAGATGCCAATTCTCTTCTCTTCCTATTTTTTTAGAACAAAAATGCAATTCCAAATGGTTTGCAATAAAAGGAGCACAAATTGATTTTCAAGCATTATTAGATCTCTCAAAATTGAATTGTTGGCAATGATAGTGTAACTCAAAGTAGGATTCATCCCAACTACTTGATGTCTATGTGTATGGTGCAAAGTTTTTCCTTTTCCATTGTTTAAGAACATAATAAAAGATATATTAATGTCTAGTAGCCATTTATTGAGCATGTTGCTCAACTTGATGTCTATATGGATGGATTTCTTCTCTCATTCCTCGAGAAGATATAACCATTTTTCCTCAAGTTGTTCTAGGTTAGGGCACAATGGCAAGGCAACTTATGGAGGTTAGGAAAACCTCCCCACATTGGGTCTCAAGCTAGCCATTATACTATAGAGGGTAGGCATCAACTATCATGAATGATATTTGTTATAAGTTACCTTGGAATAACTCCTTTAAGCCATCTAATTCTAGATTTAATATTTATAAATTAACAAAAAGCTAGAGGAATAGTATAGGTCATAGATGATAGTATAGTAAAACTATATCTTAAACCAATTCCTTTATGATGGGCACCTTTACCCCACAATTTAGATAAATTAAAATTAAATGATGGAAGAAGTACAAGAATATCTCAAATTCCAATGAGAATAGCATGAGTATGCCACACCAAGGAACACTAAATTAAAAAGGTTCTTGAGAGAGGAAGTCTTCAACCCTCTTAATAAGAAAGAAAGTGTATTAGATCAATTTGAAAAAAATTCATTGCATACATGAAAAGAATAAAATCTTTATGTAAACCTCATAACTTACCACAACTATAAATCTTTAGACATTTGACTTTTGATGAACACAATCTTTATAACAAAGAGGTGGTAATAAATACTAAGCCTATTGAAAAGTTTCAAAAGGAATATATCTAACCAAACATAAATAGCTAGATAAGATAAGAATATAGAATAATATACATTTCACCGAATATTAATTGAGAATATTATTTATGATAGTTATAAATAGAATAAAAAGAATATGTCCACAATATTTATTAATATCTAAAAAAAATGATACAAGGATTTGCAATTGTTCAAAAAAAGAAGATGTTTTGAATCAAAATGAAATTAAGGGTGTGTTCCCTACCACTTAGTTTAATTATTGAGCTTTGAAAGGTATGAATAAGTCTCCACATTTGAACAAGGGCTACAATGTAGCTACTTTCCTTAATTTAAAATATAACTAAATTAGAGTAAAAAACAATGAAGACATACAACTTTATATTAATGAATATTACAATTAAAATAGCAAGATAATTGATGATTGTATTATCTCATAAATAATAACTCTATTTGTAGCTGGTTTTTTCTTTAGGTTAAATTTTAACATTTTGTTTGGTTTTTTAAATGTTTATTTTTTTTCCTTGTCATATTTCTAATTAGGAGTAGTGTGTTGTTGTTAGCCACTGGGTTTTGTTTCGAGCTTTGCCTAGATTACTTTAATGAATTATTAAAATAAAATAAAATAAAAAATTAATATGTTATCATAAAAATAATAGAAATGGAAAATAATATTTCAAATAATTTATTTTTTTTAATCCATATCTCAATTAATTAAAATATGAGTTTAGCATTCTAAAATTCTAGTTATAGTCACCTCAAAGCCACCAGACATAAAAATTTATCATATCAAATATATCACTAAACAAAATCAAGTATTTTTTCCAATAAAATTCATGTAATTAACAAATGATATATTTAAATAGAATGAGTAGCTTGAACATGTTTGCTTATTTTTTATCTTCATAAAATTGATAAAATCTAATTACATCTTCTAAAAATACAAAAATATAATGATTAAAAATATATACAAAATTGTTTAATTTCTCATATTTAAAAATAATAAATAAATAAATATCATTTATTTATTTAGAGATTAGAAAATCTTTTATACTTTATCTAGAGTGTATCTATTAAAAACATAATTTTTAGTATTGACTACCCAAAACATAATTTCAATTTTATTTTAAATACAAAAGTGAGTATAATAAAAATACATCAAATTTAATTTTAATCAAAACAAATAAATAATAAACAATAAAAACGCAATTTTTGCCTTTAAAAATGTCATAATTATATTATGATAAGATTTAAAGTATAATGTAATTGAATGGATATTAAAGAAGATATGAAATAATAATAATTTCAATAACCATAGATGGGTTTGTTTTCCACACTTTTATACGTGTATGATGTTAAATGGCCCACAAATCAACAAGTTATAGGGTATAGTACCACTTCATGATGTGCCTTGGATAATAAAAAAACAAAATGTATTTACTTCATGATAATACATCTTTATTTAAGACTACAATTGAACGAAAATGTAAAAATATGTACGAAAAAAATTAAGGAGGGTTTGCTTGCATATGGCGTTTTACTCAATGTTCCATTCCACTTAGCTTTAGTGGTAGCTCTTTTCTGTGAGATGCATATTAGGAATCTTGCGAATTGTCGATTGATCTCAAAAAATTTATGTTGAGAGGCACTGACCTGCCCAAAGCATGATTAGTCACACTAGCTTTTGAGATGGCAGTAGCATTTATTATCATTGTATTTGAGCATAATTACACCCAATCTAAAGCATGATTAGTCACACTAGCTTTTGAGATGGCAGTAGCATTTATTATCATTGTATTTGAGCATAATTACAAAATAAAACCCAATCTAAAACAATGAGAATTTAAATAAATAAAATTAAAATACTAAAAAAAATAAAATAAAAAAATCATTCGATAATGTTAACCTTATGCATTGTAATTTGATTTTTAGTCAAATGGACGATTAATTTAAGGTCAACACACTTATGAAATGTGTTGTACCTACCAACGACAAGGATAATAAGTTATAAAGCAAAAAAACATAATATGTTTTCTAAAACCGATTTTATAGAGACCACACCCTTCAAAAATTTCCCCAAAAATATGTCTTTGGCATAATTAAAGTTATAAACCAAAACATTTTGAAAAGAGAATATGGACAACACATGCTTACCCTGAGTCAAATTTGTAATTCTTTTGGTTTCTTCAAGATTTCATTAATCCTTTATATGATGACATTGAAAAGTTTCTTTCCAAAAGAAATTCATTGATAACGGAAATTATTTTATATTTTATTTCAATTGAAGAGTATTTATTTTTATAATACGATAAGGTTTAACTTTTAAAAATAAAAACTTGAAAATGCAAATAAGAGTGGTAATATTAACTTTTATGTTAATTTTTAACAAATGTACATTAACATCATTCTTATAATTAATTTCAATATTAATTTTTATATTAATAATGAATATTATATTTCCTTAATTGGGGTGATGAACATCATGAATACTCAGACACGTGGGTCATGAAGACAGACACATGGAAACTAGTGTGGAGGTCAGCCACCTCATCCTCCCATTGTGTTAACAATACGGGGAAGTTAAGATCCTGTGTGCGGAGTTTCAATCAATTGCATTGGGATTGAGAGCAAGTGAGAGTTGTCAGTATATGGAGTTGGTTGGCCTCTAGGCTTGGTATTATGCTAAGATATTTTGGTGGTCTGTTGTTTGAAGGTTTAGCTTTGGCGATCTTCATGGTTTCTCTAGTTGGTGCCCTATCTAGGAATGGTGTTTTTTTGTAGCAGTCACCTCCTCCTCACCCTATGGGTCATAAAAATGATAAGTTCCCTTTCTTGTGTGTGGTTACTTAATTTTTTCAAATTTTTTAGTTAATTACATCTGCTTATTAGGTCGACCTTCGATCCCTTTCGTGTGTGGTTAGTCAATTTTGTTCTTGGATTCCTTATGTGTTCAAAGGGGAGTCTGTTTATCTTGTCAACTTGTCTTCTTCTAGGTTCTTGTCTTTTTGTGGCTCTTTTGTGGCCGTCTCCAACCCTATGTTGGGTTAATTTTTATTTGGGCTGGCAAGGGGATAATTGTCTTAAAGGGTCTACGACAACTGGCTATCGGATGGTTTGTGACTACTGGGTTGAGGGTTAGATGTCTCGACACCTAGTTTGTGTCTCTGCTTCCTGTAGTTCCTTTTGTCAGAGGTGTTGGTAATCCTTTGGTCTACCTAGGGTGTTTCTCAGTTGCAGTTTTATTTACAATTTCTCGAGCTAGAGACAGTGGGTTGGTTGTTCCTCACCACCAAAATATTATGGAAAATTTAGGGTTGGCAGTCGCTTTGTTTCGCATTTCAATGAGTTGGGTGAGATTCTTCTTAGCTAGTTCTCATATATCTAATATAACAAGGCCCATTCTGCGCAATTCTTGCTCCACGCCCCAGTCAAAAGGAATCTCGGCTAGCTGGGAGGGGCGTCGCAATAATTTGGGGGTGGTAACAATGGATCATGTGCTGGAGAGCTCTGCACAGGGAGGTAGAACTGCCAGTAGCATGGGTCAACTGGTCTTTGGGGCTCATGGTGGCTAGAGTGGCTCGAAATCAAGCCCGTGGTGGGCGAGCAATAGGAATTGGGAAGCCGGGCAGTTTGACATGTAGGGGTGGGGTTGGTGGACAAGGTAAGAAACATTAGACTAGGCTTGTTGGGGCTATTGGTCGACAATGTTACTCTGAGGTTTGTTGGGACATGGTCTAGTCTATCTTGGATCGTTTAGAAATTCATGATAAGTCTAGGAGGAAAGAACATGATGCATTCATTGTTACACTCAACCAATTGCATTATTTTCAATGTCATGTCTAGGAGAGGATTGTGGTTGATTGGGCTGGGTCCAGATGCAGGAGCATCTGGACACCTCAATGAAAAAAATTTAGAGAAGGAGACATGTGGACAACCACATGGACAGCCAGGCCAATCTTGAACAAGATTCGGTTAATAAACTAATTTTAGTTAAAAATCAGTTAAAACTGAATGTACCTAAATGTATGTATAACAAGAAATGAAGGATTCATGAGGGAACGAAGGAAGAATGAGAGGAGAAAAAACCTGTGCGTAAGAGAGAGGGCAATATGTAGTTGCTGGAGAAATTCCGGATTAAGGCTGAGATGCCTTAAAACTGTAATCTGAATTTGTACATAATAAAAAGTGTTTTATGTGAACCTGTGTCTTTATATGTTTTTGTTGTTTTCCGGTTTTCTTTCTACTGAAAATGGAAGTATGAATGCCACAGAGTAGGCATGTCAGTGCGCAGGGTTTTTGGTAGAGTTTTGTGAAGAACTGAGTGTTGAATCCTGGCGGTATATTATGAAGAGTTAAATTACATGCAATTACAGAGAAGGAGGGCATGAGGAGAGCCACCTCCAAATTGTGTTAAAGCTGCGATATGTTCACCTTGGATAGCGCTACAGAGATTGCAATCGACCGATGATGTGGAGACCGAACTATGGAAAGGCTTGAGATCGAATCCCATCGTACTCGCGAAATATCCAGTAAACGAAAACAACACTTGTGAGAAATTGCAAAGTTTGGGCGTTTGCAAAAGAGAGCAAAGTTGAAGATACAAGAACTTCAAAAGGAGAAAGCAATGGAAGTGGTTCGAAGGTAGAGGAGAGTTGAGCGATGGCAGAGGATGACGATGGGGCAGGGGCCGAGGCTTCCCTGACTCGTGATGTTTAACTATGACAGAAATTGTTGGAAAGACCAAATTCCGTTGAGATCAAACCCCGTAGTCGTTCATTGCGCTCTGTGGCGGTGATAGAATAATTCTGCGACAAGTTGGCTTGGGAATAGATGTGTTCGATGCATCTTCTGAAACCCTCAAACTTATAAAATCCACAAGCAGCAAAGCTGTTGTAGGATTGGGTGCAGGTAAACTTTCTTACGGTTGGAGTAATTGCGCTGGGGGCAAGATGTTGAAGGAAGAGCGGCAGCAAGAATCCGCAGCCGAACAGCAGCTGAAGAATATGAATGACTCGTTGGCCCATAAGGAAAATTGAGGCTGTGAGAAGTTTCTGGGAGGCTTCGTGGGCCCATAACCCACAGGTCCCAGGATCGGACTTGTGAAAATACTGAAGACGAAGAGACCCCAAACTTCGTTTTCATCACATGGTCATAATTTGCTATCTAAGAAAGTGGAAAAGTTGGGGTTATGGATGGTTCACTTCGAGTAGCACGTCAAGTGCCCTTACCATCCCCCCTCCCCCTCTAGGGACTGGACCAGATAATCCTGCTTCCATTACCTTTGATGGTTGAGCATGGTTCAAGTGTTCTACTTATTTTATTTGTATTTTGGTGCTTTTGACCTCCTAAGTTGTAGACTGTCTCTAGTTGTACTTTTGTTTATATGCCATATGCTACTAGCGGTAGACAACAAACCTGGTCAGAGTGAGACTACCTGCATTTTGATGTTGATGTACTTCTTTTTTATGAATAAATAGAACTCTAATTTTCAAACAAACAAAAAATAATATTATATTAATAATAATAATAAAATTTAAAATTTTTATGAACTATGTTAATTTTCATAATATGACTGCTAATTTCACATAAATAAAATATAAATTATTCCTCACTTCATACATTCTCATTAATATTGGTAAAAAGTTAAGTGGAAAAAACACACTAATATGTAAAAATTATTAGCTTTGAAAAAAAATTACATAACATGATTTTCTAGTGCTTTTGTAGAAAGTTAGCTTCAATTGGTGAGATAAAAACTTATCAAAATATTATATTTAATTCTTTTTCAATTAGCGAAACCACTTTCACTATTATAATTTTTTTAGATGTTGATATTTTTTCATTTTCCTAATGTAATCTTGAAGAAGGCAAGTGGTAACCTTTAAATTTCTTAAAAGTTCACAATGAATAATAATTAAGTATGGGAAAAGATTAGGCAATTTTTATATAGTTGATCTTTGATATCACCAAAAGGATATTGAAGCATAAGAAAATATTATTTCAAATAATTATTATTATTGTTTTTAATATTTGGTAATTTTTTAAAAAACATGTGTTTGATAGCACGTACTTCACTTTGCTTATTTTCTATAGGTTGAATTATTATTTATCTTTATTCTTTTAAGAATCATGTGTTTGATAGAGTAAGAACTTTGTTTTACATATGTTTTTATATAAATTTGGTTTCTATTAATTAATGAATTTTGTTTATGTATTATTTGAAACATAGACAAATGCAACCCAAAAAAATCTAACTTAAAGCAACTTTTCATGGTTTTTAAAAGTTAGAAATTTTAATTAAAATTTCAACCATTTTAAAATTTGATGTGAAAGCCTCATCAAAATATTGATTTTTTATATCGAATATTTGCTAATATTTTTCAAATTATTATAATTTACATTCAATTTATTTTTTCATTAATATTATTTTTTTTGTTAGTTTGGCAGGACTTTCTCATTTTCAATTTTACATGTCCATTGTTCACCCCGCACTTGACGTACCTCACGCCGACTTTTCCACTAATATTATAAGATTAAATAATTTATTTAGTTCTTTTTTAATGGATAGAATTTAAATCCCTTGGAACCGTTTAATTAGCGAAAATCATGTAAATATATGCCATATGCTGCGAGTGGTAGTCATCTGGTGAGAGTGAGACTACATGCATTTTGATACCAATGTACTTTCTTTTTTATGAATAAATAAAATTCTGATTTACAAAATAAAAATGAATATTATATTAATAATAAAACTTTTAAAAAATATTTATGAACTATATTAATTTTCATAATATAAGTGTTAATTTCACTTAAATAAAAATATAAATTATTCCTCACTTCATACATTCTCATTAATATTATTAGAAAGTTAAGTGGAAAAAACATACTAATATGTAAAAATTATTAACTTTGAAAATAATTTACATAACATGATTTTCAAGTGCTTTTTGTATAAAATTAGCTAGGTTTCTCAATTAGTGAGATAAAAACTTATCAAATATAATATTTAATTCTTTGTCAATTAGCCAAACTACTTTCACTATTATAATTTTTTTTTGATGTTGACGTTACTTTCACTATTATAATTTTTTTTGATGTTGACGTTTTTCCATTTTCATAATGTAATCTTGAAGAAAGCAAGTGGTAACCTTTAAATTTCTTAATCTTTCGCAATGAATTCTAAATTTCTAAATAATTTTTTAAATTTCTTAATATTTCATAATGAATAATAAATAAGTGTGGAAAAGATTAGGTAATTTTTGTTTTGTTGAATTTTGATATCACCAAAAAGATATTGAAACATAAAGACCATGTTATTTTAAATAATTATTATTATTTTTTAATATTTATTTACATATTTGTGCCTTTAAAACTATTTTATAAATTGAATTATTATTTATTTTTAAAGTAATTTTTTAAAAATCATGTGTTTGATTGTACGAACTTCACTTTACATATGTTATATAAGTTGAATTATTACTTATCTTTATTCTTTTAAGAATCATGTGTTTTGATAGACTAAGAACTCTACTTTACATATGTTTTTATGGACACCTCGTTTCTGTTAATTAATAAATTTTGTTTATGTATTATTTGAAATATAGACAAATGCAAAAAAAAATTAATCTAGCTTCAAGCAATTTTTTATGATTTTCAAAAATAAAAAGTTTTAACCAAAATTTTAACCATTTTAAAATTTGATGCGAAAGCTTCATCAAAATATTGATTTTATATTAAACATATGCTAATATTTTTCAAATTATTATAATTTACATTGAATTCACTTTTCCACTAATATTATAAGATTAAATAATTTATTTAGTTTTTTTTATAGATAGAATTTAAAACCCTTGGAACAATTTAATTTGCGAAAGCCATGAAAATATATGTCATATGTTGTTAGTCGTAGTCAACAAACCTGGTCAGAGTGAGACTAACTACATTTTGATATCAATGTACTTCTTTTTTTAATAAATAAATAGAACTCTAATTTACAAATATATATAGATATATATAATAAAAATTTTAAAAAATATTTATAAATTATGTTAATTTTCATAATATGATTATTAATTTCACTTAAATAAAATATAAATTATTCTTGACTTCATACATTCTCATTAATATTGTTAATTAAGTAGAAAAAACACATGAATATGTTACTTTCAAAAAAATACATAACATGATTTTTAAATACTTTTATAGAAAGTTAATTAAGTTTCTCAATTGGTGAGATAAAAACTTTTTTTTTCCAGGACGAAAAAGCATGATATTGTATTATATGAGGAATATAAAGAGACATATTTATACATTCAATTTCTGTAGATGACCCATAGCTCTGGATCATAGTAATAAAAAAAAACATGGAACATATTCCAAAAAAAACACCTGCCAGGAGAATGACAGATTAAAGACAAGTATCCAGCTACACAATTATCTTAGATCATAGGGTTCACAGATCATAGACAAATACATCCAGCTACAAGATTTTCTTTGATCGAAATAGTTGACATAGGTGGAGACTTCCGCGGAGATCAGGACAGAAGCAGCATCATATAAAACAAAATGCGAAGAGAAAAAACCTGAGAGACTGCTTGCATAAACTTAGAGATCAGGAAGAGAAAATTCCTGGATAGAAAAAATTTTCCCTTCAGATGATACCTGCAAAAACCACGAACCCGGAGCTGAATGAAGACCTATTTTTGAGAGCGAATCTGCCTGTTGATTTTGAGCCCTGCTGATATAATGAATAGATCCACCTTCCAAACATCCCCAGAAAAAACTGATCCTGTCCATCCATCCTACAAGGTGTGGCATGAGAATATAATTTTTTCTTGAGACGAAATCCACCATTACTTTTGAATCTCCAAAAACTGAGACATCCTGAATATTTAGAAAGAGGCAAAATTTTAGAAGGCCAGCGAGGGCCATCGCCTCTGCTTTACTGTTGGTGCCTTTCCCCCCATTCCAGTGGATGTAGAATTGATTGTTTTCATTTACCATAATAATAACTCCACAACCACAGGAACCTCTCTGTTCAGCTCCATCGAAGTACGCCCTTGGATAAATTGTGTGTTCCTTTGAGAGTTCACTACAGGCACCCTTTTTTTTCTTGAGGGTCTTTTGCGGGAGTGCTTCAAATTGAGAAACAATATTGAAAAAGATTTCCAAGAAAGGGGATTTGCTGTTATTGAAAATAGAGTTGTTTCGCCACTTCCAAATACTCCACAGAGTGATAATAAAAATTGTTCTCCATGATTCCTTTTGCTCACTGCACCAGAGAAACGCTTCAATGATTGAAGCGTGGAAATTGTGTTGAATTCCATAGCAGCGCTCCAAAGCATGCCATAATTGTTGAGTTCTTTTGCATTCTAAAAATAAATGATCGTTGTTTTCCTCCTCTAACCTGCATATAGGACATAAACCGGGACCGTGCCATCCCCTCTTCTTTAATTTTTCTGAGAATAAATTCTTGTTGTGGAATAAAAATTTATCAAAATATATTATTTAATTCTTTTTCAATTAACCAAACCACTTTCACTATTATAAGTTTTTTTACATGTTGAGGTTTTTCCATTTTCATAATATAAATTCGAAGAAGGCAAGCGATAACCTGGTTTACAATGAATTCTAAATTTCTTAATGGTTCACAATGAATTCTAAATTTCTTAACAGTTCATAATGAATAATAAATAAGTGTGAGAAAAAGTTGGGTAATTTTTATTTGATTGATTTTTGATATTACCAAAAAGATACTGATGGATAAAGAAAATGTTATTTCAAGTAATTACTAATATTTTTTTAATATTTGTTTGGACATTTGTGTCTTTGAAATTATTTTATAAGTTGGGTTATTATTTATTTTTAAAGTAATTTTTTAAAAATCATGTATTTGATAGTGCATACTTTATTTTACATATGTTTTATAAGTTTAATTATTATTTATCTTTATTCTTTTAAGAATCATGTGTTTGATAGAGTAAGAACTCCACTTTACATATGTTTTTATAGAAACTTGGTTTACATATGTTTTTATAGAAACTTGGTTTTTATTAATTAATGAATTTTGTTTATGTATTATTTGAAACAGAGAAAAATGCAACAAAAAAAAAAAACTAGTCTAAAGAAATTTTTCATGATTTTCAAAAGTTAGAAGTTTAATCAAAATTTCAACTATTTTAAAAGACTTTTTTCTAGACTCATTTTTTTTAATTTTAATCAAAATCTGAGAAATTTTTTTAAAAACTTGAGTTTGAATTGTTTAATCTCCATAATTTAAGTGCATCGGAATTCTTTCGGGGTGCTGAATCTATTTATGCATTAAAAAATGTATTTTAAATAACAAAAATCTTGAAATTGTATAGCCAAATTTTAGTGAATCCCTGTGAAAAATGACTATTTTATCTATAAGTTAACTACACTTAAATACAATTTAATTTGAATATAAATTTTTAATAACTTACAAAACACTTTATTTTAAATAATAAACTATCTTACCATTAAAATACAAATATCTTATTTTATTTTAAAATAAATAAACAAAAATTATTCTAACCTTTTTTAAATTATTACAAATTTAAAAACAATAAAATAAAAATATGAAAAACTTTATAATCAAATTTATTTTTATAAATATAATTTTTTTTAATGATGATGATTACAATATATCTTTAAAATTAATTATATAATAATAAAAAAAATTATAAACGTGAAATTGATACATCGAATCATGCTGCTCACTTGGCATGTCAAAGGAAAGGAAGCAGCACGCTTATTTTTTTCAGACGAAAAAGCTGAATGATATTATATGAGAGATATAAAGGTTCAAAAATTACATCTGAAAAAACCCATTTGATAGACTTCCCAATCAAAACAACTTTATTTTATAAAGAAAATTTGCTTTCACTATTTTAGATAGAGATCATATGTCAATTTGAGCACCAGATCGATTCAATATCTGCCATATCCTTCCAAAAAATATGATAAATAGATAACAAAATATTAATGGTTAGAATTTGTTAATACAAATAATGTTTTAGAAATCTAAATAACATCAGAAATATAAATTAAATACGGTACAAGTCAAAATAACGAACAGCTGATCACGGCATTTTATTCATTTTAATAATCAAATCAAGATTGGCTGTACGTGATCATGATTACAGAATAAAAATCTAAATCCCAAAAAATCAACCCATGGAAATTTAAATAAATAAAATTTAAATATTAAACAAATTTAAATAAATAAATTAAAATATTAAACAAAATAAATTATTTTCTAACGTTTTAATAAAATTAATTTTATACATTTAATTTGTTTTATTTTTTTTTCAAATAGCTAATTAATTTAATGCCTACTTTAATGCCTACCAAAGGCATGTGGCGAACCTGTTGGCTAGTTCAATGTGCCCTTTTGGGCTTCTTTGAGTACTAAGTTTCCTCTACATCAACAAACTCAATCCCTTTCTTCATATTTTAACCCCTTTCTTTCTTATTTTTATCTTTTTTCTTAATCGGCTCTTATTAGTTAGTTTTTAGCCATTTTTCTCACATGTACATGGGGTTGTCGTTTATTTAAATTAACATATCCAACAAAGTATATCATCATTAAAGGCCATACAATTTAACCATGTTCACTTGACTTTAGTTTATTTAAGAAACATGACCATTCTGATATGATTGGCCCATAATATTTCCTTTTTAATTTAGCAAGGCCTATATTGGCTTCTCAAAGCCCTATCAATGCACTTTGATCATGACTATTAGTAATGCCATATCCATAACTCCAAATGGCATGCCATGCATTTTATAATTCAATGCACTATCTATATTCTTTGTTTCCAAGTAAATATTTATGTAATACAAATATTAAAGATCATTTTTCTCTATCCTAACTACGAAAAAAATTGTGGCTCAATTACTTGATGAAAAAGGATCAAATATCATAGATGGCATTGTGTCTTGCGAATATTCCAACTAAAATGGTAACTCTGGGTCATTTTATATAGGAAATAAATTATGTGTATAGTTCATATGGAAGATGGACTAGGTCACTTTATATAAGAAATAAATTGTGTATAATTCATATGGAAAATGGACCAGGAAACTAAGCTAAGATTAAATGTCAACATGCTTTTTATGCCACCAAAAATCTAATCTTCAATCTCATAACATTAGGTGGGAAGAAATTATTATATAAATCATAGAAATGACAAAGTACAAATACATAGTTTTAATATATATAAAGGATGCACAATTATTTTTATTTTGGAAATTGTTGTATTTCTACACCAATCTCTAGATTGCATGCTTTCTTCACAATTATTTTCTTTTGTTTTATTGATTACTTAAGCATTTAAACCATCTTTTTTTTCATCAGCCAAGTTTTAAGAGCAATGTAAATGTGAAAATAGTAACAATCATTTCATAACCTATGTTACGCAACATAGCACTCCATCTTCATTAATATATTCCTTGTTTTGTTGTTCTTTTGTTTCATTATATACTATGGAGATGGAGAGAGAGAGACTACATCATGATTTTTAACCTACAAAGCATTCGAAATACATTTCCACTGACCACCAGCATAACTTTTTGCATAAGGAATTCATTTCCAAGCAAAATCTAAGGGTTTTGTTGTTGGATAAAATATGAAAATCCATGCTCCCTTTTAATACATGACACAATACCCTTTCAATAGGATTGTTATTGAATAAGATAGATAAAATGATATGTTAGGGTGGTTCAGATAAACTTGATTTAGTCATAGAATCAATTTACCATTGACAATTTTCAAGCTCTAGGTTTTCATAACCCATGGTTTTTCCCATGGTATTGTAATGCAATGCAACCTATTTAAAGGTTTGAAGACTCTAATGAAATTTTATTTTGGGCTAAGAATAATAAATATATTATTCAGAGCTAGTTCTCCTGTAATGGTTTCCAAAGTAAATTATTGTGTACATGCTATATTTTTAATATATATTAATTTCTCTCATATCTACTAATTATTGGTATCAAAATTGCAATGAAGAATTACTGCGATAAAAAATATGTGTGAAACAAATTGATTGTTTCTAACTAGTGCGTGATAAGAGATATTTATAGCATAATTGACCCACTGACCACGGTGAAGAGGAAGTAGATATCAGGCAAGGAAATCTAATAAAATTTAAATAAAGAGGATCATCCCACATTGATTATTGAAGTTCACATGCATCAGCAAAGCAAGTGTACAAATCAAATGTGAAGATAACTTTCCTTCATGGAGAATTGGAGGAGATTTGCATGGAGCAACCAAGATGATTCAAAATAAAAGGTAAAGAGGACATAGTTTGTGGGTTGAAGGAGAGCCTCTATGGGCTTAGAAAGACACCCCACCAATTGTACAAGAAATTTGATTCATTTATGTTGGATCATGACTTAAAAGACTAGAGGCTAATCATTGTGTCTACATTAGGAGATATGACAAAGAAACATATATTACACTATTGTGACATATGGATGACATGCTAATTGTTGAACTTGATAAGAACATGACCAAAATGTTGATGAAGTATTTGTGAAATTAATTTTCAATGAAGGATTTGGGTTCAACACAAAAAATACAGGACGTGAGGATCATTCGTGACAAAAAGAGAAAAACAAATTTGGTTTCCAAAAGAAAAATATATTTAGAAGGTGATAAACAGGTTCAACATAAATGATGCCAAACCAATTGGTACACTGCTAGCATCCCACTTCAAACCCAATGTTAATTTTTGCCTTGTGATGAAAACAAGGAAATGACTAAAATCCCATATACTTCAACATTTGGAAACTTGATGTATGCCATGGTATGTACCCAATTGGGTATTGCACATGCAGTGGGAGTAGAGAGTAGATTCCTTGCAAATACAAACAAAAAACATTAGGAAGCAATAAAGTGGTTTGTAAGATATCTCAATAGTACTAGTCATTATTGTTTATTTTTAGTAGTAATAATAATTTTATGCTTTAAGGTTATATAGATACAAATATGGCTCGAGTTGCAAACACTAGAAAATCCACCATTGACTATTTATATACATTTGCAAGTGCAGTAACATCTTGGGTTTCTAGACTACAAAAGGTAGTATCCATCTCTAGAACAAAGGCATAATACATAGCTTCCATGAAAGAATGCAAAGACATGTTGTGGATGTAGTGATTCTTAGGAGAACGAGGAATGAAACAAGACAAATATGTGTTGCATTATTATAGTCATAGCATCATTCATTTAGTGAAAATCCTGACGTATCATTCTAAGACAAAGCACATTAATGTGAGATATCATTAAATTCATCATGGGCTACTGTAGTTGGATAAAACACATTATGAAGATAATCCAGCTTATATGTTAACAAAGATTTTTGCAAAACGTTTCTAAGAGTTTTGCAAAAACTTAGCTAGGTTTATGCAAATGTGATGAAAGGAATCTTGGGAAAGGATTAGTAGTAAGGAGATAGAAATAATATCAAAAATGTTCATTCAAACTTATATTTGATCTCAACTGGGATATTTTTAGGTGTGATACCAAATAAAATTAGAACAAGTGTTGCTAGATGCAGTGCAATCCTTGCCTATTAACTATATATATAAGCAAAAGTGAAACAAAAATTGTCAAATCTAATACTACTAGGAACATTAGAATTTATTTAGTTGCCTAATATTCAATATTCTTGTACATAATTTTCATATTTGCAACAATAATTAAGCTAAATCATAATGCTAACTCCTCATACTAGCGAGAAAATATTTGTAATAAAAAAAAATAGAAAAAAAATACAATTTAAAAGTTGACATTTGATACATATGTACTAATAGGTTTCCATTTTTGTGGAATCAGGTTATTTGAAATGAATATTTTGCTGATGGAAAGAGTTTTCAAATGAATAGAGAGAGGACCATTGAAAGGGAAATTCAAATCCAAATTAGCACCCAAGCTCCTTTGCATCACTTGTCATGAATTGGAGTTTGCTTGCATAATTACAAAAAAACATGTAGAAGCCAAATCTTCCTATGTTTTACACCCGATAGAAAAGAAATACTATAGAACACCTAAGCTACACTATTTCTATTGATAATGAATGAAATCCAATTAGTTTGGGCACCAAGGTTAAGGTGGACTGCAATATTCATCTAGGATATTAACAAGGCAACCTAAGAAAAAGGTAAAGTAAAAATAATTTCCAATGTTCCTTCCAAAGTCGGCCAAAGGTTTTCTTTGTCATCAAGCCACAACTCAAAACTTCTATAGTTATCAAAAATATGAGTTTTTTTTCATACGATTACCAAGACCTAATGCTTCCAGAAATCCAAAATGTACCTTCAGGTTTTAACTGGTTTCATACATTGATATATTGATATACAATTAAAATTTTAAATATTAAAGATTAAACAACTCAAATTCATCATTTCGATACAATTTTCTCTCAACTTAAATTATATTTTACCAAATAATTTAAATTATTTAAATTAAATTTTGAAAAAATAAAACATTAACTTTTTAAATTAAATAAGTATTTTTAAATTTTAAATTATATAATATTTAAGAAAAATAAATACTTACTAAAAATAAAAATAAAAATAATATAATTTAATAATAATAATAAGCCTTCGTTCACCTTCATATTCGTAACAAATAACAAATAATACATTAAAAAACAATAATCTATTAAATTAATATGGAACACTAAAGAAAATTTAAAAACAAATGCACCCATTGTCCATATATCCAATGAGTAAAGTAATATGATCAAAACTTCCCTTTCTAACCCAGGAGCATATAAGAAAGCATCATTATTTCCTCAACGTATCTTATCGAAATATTTGACTCTTTGTTCTTGGTTGGTTTGTTCTAGTTTATATTGATCATTGTTGGTTGTATTATTGATTTTGGAAATATTCTGAAATTCAAAATATAGGGATGAGATTAATTTTTTGAGCTTACTTTTTTTTAATGAGATTTCAAAATATCCACATAATTAATAATTGAGTTAATTTGAACTATTGTTTTTATATTATTATTTGTTTGTTTTTTTTCACAACAAGTTACATATTTGTAGTTGACTAGTTTTTATCAGTGAAAATTTTAAAGATGGAAATTTATCTTAAAACTTAGAAATTTGCTGAACCATACTAGTATTAAACATACAAACTGTAAAATGTTTGGTATTCTTGCAAAAATATCCAATTTTTTTTATGATTTTCTATAGTCTTTACAAAATTTTGACGAATTTTAAGGTAAAATAATTTTATACCATAAAATTTGGGCGAATCATTTTTAGAAAAAATGGAAATAAGAGAATTTTTTTTGGGAAAAAGCCTAGAATATTAGCCCATCTGCAAATATTAACCCCTAACATTTTCCCCTAGCTCTATTCTAAAACTTGTATATTCAAAATATTGAAATTTTCATTATATAGTAATTGTAAATCTCTGGGTCATTATCTCCAACTCAGTTAATAAATGTGAAATTAACCACACAAAAATCAATTATATGGTACAATAACCCAACAATAATATATTAAAGAAACAAAGTGTTGCATATCGTTCCAACAGTGGAAGGAACACCACGAATGACATATACAAGATAAGGTTGACACATATATAAAATAGAATTGAGGTTTCTGTGAATAATTTAGATCTTAAATGCGTTGATGCTAAATAATACCTTCCAATTTTCTATAACTCTATTTATGTGTTTATGTTAAACAAAACCTTCCAATTTTCTATAGCTTGTTTCTGATAACCAGAGAATTTTCATAAGCAGTTGTAGAAGCCATGATGCAAATATCTACATAGATCATGTTCCCAGCTTAATTTTTTGAATCAATACACCCATCACTTATTAAATGATTTCTCATGAAGCCACACTCGTGTTGTGCCATCCTGCAAGTTTAGGCGATACTCAACCAGACATACAAAGCTTAGAAATATCTCGAACTTATCCAAGCTTTTGGCCGCAGAAATAAACACATTCAACCAAACCCAAACTCATGATGTTGACTAAAGATGAAATATGTTTTTAATCTTCAACTCATTAAAAGAAAATATAGCAAAAATAAACAGATCTATGACCTATACTTGAACATAGAAAGAGGGTCTCAAGTGTGGGAGTTCCTAGCGAGGGACTAGAAAAAGGGTAATATGGATGTGGCAGCCCATCAACAAAACCCACTCGCCTATACCAAGAAATCCCTTGGCCATTGCACAGATTTCCAAGAAGTCCAGGTTACAAGATTATCCTGAAAAAGTTGTTTTAGGAAACATGATGGCCATGAATACTCACAAGTCCTCAAGGTTATAAAACTTTATTGGTGACATGGTACAGATCACACCAAGTCTTAAATAAGATAGGTAAATTTGTATCCAATGAAATGTTAAACAATTATTTTTTTAATTAAAATAAAAAATATTTTAATTATTTCTAAAGTTAAATATTACAATTTGTACTAGTTAATGTTAAATTAATAGTAGTCCACAAGAAATTGATTGTTAGAGTAATGTCTAAACAGTTTGGGCACATGGTATTAATAATCAATGATATTAGCCCACAATATTGTAATACAACCTATTTTTATGCTAGGAATCATCTATGATAAATTGAATGTGTGAGCTAGAAGAGAGTGGATGTATTTATTTTCATTTATTGGTTAAATAAACTAATAATTTCCCCATGGTTTTTCCCATTGTTGAGTTTTGCAAGTGTATTGTCCTTTATTGTTTTACATTTTACCTTATGGTAGTTGATAAGAGACTTTTGTGGCGAAATCCATTAGTAATTCTATGTTTACTCCTTTTTATTTTTAAGTTTATTTTGTCCTCTATTATTTTATATTTTATCTTCTAGGGCTGGATAAGAGATATTCGTAGTGGAATCCATCTAGTGACTAAGTGAAGAGGAAGGAAGAACCATGCAAGGAAAGATCATGAAAGTTGGTTAAAGAGAATGCAATATTGACTATTGAAGCTTGTTGGAATTATTAGTGCAAAGGTCAATTGAATGGATATGAAGTCACATTGAAGCTTGAAAGTAAGAGCAACGAGCAATGATGTGCAAATACACCTTGAAACCCAAGATTTAGAGCCTAATGAAATGTTGTTACAAAGAAATCAAGAGTCGAAAAAAGTGGTTTAGTGCATGTTGGGAAGGATTTATGACAGATCAAGTGGATTTGATGAGTGAAAATGGTATTGGCTATGGATTTGGCTAGTGCAAATGGTACTGGAAGGCTAGGTTAAGGTATGGATAGGCACAAGTTGGAGATATAGCATGATAGAGGCTAGAGATATAGCGAGTGAGAGGATATGTAGTTACATGGATAAGAGAATGTAGATGGAGTTCTTGGTGCTAATATTAGATGAAAAAACCATATTATTATGGGGAGCAATAGTAAAAAAAATTTAAGGCTAGGGGGAGAGGGCATAGCACATGATGTTCAAATTGTGGAATGAACCACTTGAATAAGTTGGGGGTCACACGTGAAATTGTATCCTAGTTTGACATTAATTTATTGTAAGACTTGTTATTTAAGAATACATGTTGTAAAGTGGTGGCACATGGAGTTAAGATGATTATGGAATGAACTACTTGAATAGATAGGAGGGTGGTGGGTGTATTGGTCTTCCAGTAGAATATGGTATCCATATGTTGTTATTTATTTATGTGATATTATTGGTGTATTTCTCTCTAACTTTTTTCTAACACAGTAGTACTCTATAATAGTACTTTGTAATCTAATGAGAGGAGGCTCTATAAATGGATAAAACTTTCAAAGAAATCAACCAGTAGAAAACTATTTAGTTTGGAGAATGGACAACAAAGAATAATAACTAACCCAAATTAATTCAATCCCTGGACTACCCTGGAATATGGTAAAGTGCATGACTAAAAGCATACATTTCATAACATTGTTCCCTAGATGCAGCGAGTATCTCTACAACATAAAATTGAAATCATGTATGGCATAGGCAGTACTTCAAATTATAAAATACAAAGTATTGCATCGATAATGAAATCAAATACAATTGCCACTATGAATCATGAATCCAATCACACGATGTTTGTCGTATATGCAAATCTATAATAATTTTGTAGATAATGGATGAATCTTTGAAGAAAACAATTGTTCCTTCCATAACTATTCATACATGCACCATTCCTTTGGTTACATCTTTAATCTCACAAAGAACAGATATCATGATTATGTTAGAAACATTGTTATTGTTGATGTTGTTGGCTCTCAAAGCCTCTACAAAATAAGAAGATGATGATGCTCCCATTTTAGATTTTTTTTCGAATTGGTCTCTTTTGAAAAATACAATTGTGATCATTATAGACAATGGGACTAGAATGGCCACTGTAACTTCAATCTCAGCTATGCATTCCCAACTAAGACTCTTGGAATAAAGTTTAGCAAATGAAGCAAGACATAAGATATTGAGGGGCCACACCATGAATTCTATAGTGAATCTCTATTCGAGAATGTAATGGTCTTCAATGGAATTCCCCATAGCCATTAAAAATCCAATCAGCATATTCTCTTGTTGAATGCTTTATAGATTGATTTTCTGATATATGAGCAACTTTGGCAGCTTTATGAAGTCATCCAAGGCTATGGTAAATTAATCTAGCTTTTCAAATGGATCAACACACAATCCTCCCATGTTACCCAAAGGATTTTCCATGTAATTGACACATGCATTCTAGATAAAATAACTTTTGTAAACCAAATATCTCTTTGAAGACACCACTTATCAAGAATACAGGTAACATACCTCCTTGACTAGCATTAAGGAATTATTGAGAATCCATATGTCAATAGAAAGGAGTTCTGGGACAAGGTCAATTAGAGTGGCCTCCTTGATCTTGAACCTTTAATCTTGGTTGGGGATTTTAATTTCACCACTGGTTCTTCTGAAATATGGGGACATTTTAGTGGACCAGATTTGTTGGAGGATCATTTCTAGGATTTTTTTATGTTGAAACACCTTCGATACATCTCCCCCATGCCTATCAACCCTACTTGGTGGAATGGACGTTAGGGAATCGATGGAATTGCAAAACAACTTGACCATTTTTTGTGCATAAACACACATACAACATCATGAAGGATCTAACATCTACTATTGTCCCACTAACGATCTCTGGCCATTTCCATATATTGTTGAATTGGATTGGAATTCTTAAGGACAAGTCTCCTCCCTTCAAATTCAATAATTTTTGGCTTAATGAGATAGACTACATTGAATTGGTTCATTCTGTCTGGTTGACTACAATAAGGGACCTTGCTTCTAGAAAAATGGAAAAAATTAATCACAAGCTTAGAAGGCTCAAAGTTAAATAAAAAAGTTGGGCTCGACAAAAAAAAAGGAATTTGATTAACGAATTACTTTCCATTGAAGCGACCCATACTACTTTGAATCTCGAAAGTTTGACATTTTGCAATTGGAATGTCGCAGATCTCAAATTCTTCTCCACTAGCCTAAATCTCTCCAACATAAGAGTTGACTCATGTGGATTGAGGCAGGGGATAAAAACAATAAATTTTCCCACAATCAGATTTCATGTAGGCATAAAACAACTCAATTTGGAGCATCCAGTTAGATTTTGGCACACTCCTCACAGCTCAAAAAGACATTAAAGGGGAGGCTTTGAGATATTTTAGTGGCATCTATCGTTCAAGGGATGATGTCCCCATCAATAGACATCTGGAACCGTGTGATTTCTTCCCTAAATCGTTTGAGGTGGAGGCCTTTGAGCATATGGAGTTCCCTGCCTCTAAGGAGGAAGTCTTAACAGTACTAAAAGAATTGGGTAGAGGGAAACATCCTGACCCAGATGGATGGACCATGAAACTTTTTCTACAATTCTAGGACATTATGATCGATGAGATCATAATAAAGGGTCAAATATTCCAAAATTCATGGTTGGGTCTCTGGTGCCACCAACGCTAATTTCATCTCCTTAATCCCAAAGATCGACAAGCCTGCCACTTTTTCTGATTTCCACCCCATATCCTTGTGCAACACCATCTATAAATTGATATAAAAAACCATAGCCAATAGGCTAAAGCCATTCCTGTCCAAGTACATTACAACTGAACAATTTGGATTCTTAAAACATCACCAGATCCATGATGCTATAACTATTGCCCAACAATGCATTCACTCCATAAAAACCCATAAACGAGATGCCTGTCTCATGAAGATAGATTTTCTTAAATCCTTTCACTGTGTATATTGAGAACTATTATAGATGACCCTATTGAATATTGATTTTGGCTCCTCCATGATTAGTTGGATAAAATATTGCATAAAATCTACCTCCTTCGCTATAATTATCAATGGCCTCCCCACGAATTTATTTTTAGCCTCCCGTGGTCTCTGAAAGGGTTGCACTCTATCTCTCCTCTTATTCCTCATCATTATGGATGGCCTCAATAGAAGACTCAATGTGGCCCGTGACAACGAGCTTCTCACTAGATGCTTGATTGTTGATACAGTCCCTCTGTTATGAAACCAGTTCACAAAGAGATAGAAAAGATAGATCAACGCCTTAGAAATAAGCCTCTTCAAGGGGGAAACCTCCTTTACATTACACAAATGAAAAATTCTTGGATGATACAAATGACAAGACCTCCTTTCTATATATAGGAGTCTAAGGGGTCATAATATAATCAGAGCCAACATAACAATAATAATGTAAGGGCACAATAATAACAATATGGGGACTACATGGGCACAACAATATAATAAGGGGGTTGTACTAATAACAATAAGGGGTTACACTAGTAGTATAGGGACCTAACATGCCCCTCTCCTTCAAAAAGTGTTGTCCTCAATACTTGAGTAGTTCTTGATGCTTCTGTATAAATTCTTGTCCTCCCATGTGGAATCTTTAGTAGGTAAGTTCTTCCACTTGATGAGATACTTTGAAATTGATCTATTTCGTAGCTTTCGATTTCTTGGTTCTGTGACTGCTTCAGGTTCCAATATGATTTTTCCTTCCTTGTCAAGTTCTCGCAATACTGTTTGAACTGGGATCTTCTGCAACTTTTGAATGAGTTCCCACTCCTTTGGGCATATGGATATATGTAAGGCCTGATGTTTGGAGGAACACTTCGTGGAATCAAATGAATAGCATGATCATGATCACGAATAGGTGGGAGGCCTTTGGGAGTCTTAAATACCTTGGAATGATTGTCCAAAACGTTTTGGAGATCTGGAGAAATACATGATTTCGATGTGAGATGCTCTAGTGAACATAATTGTGCAATTACACCCTGTTGTTCTTTATTTAGAAACTTTTTCATGTTGTTAGAGTTGATTATCTTTCCAGTATTTCTTTCAATACCCCTCAATTCAACTTCCTTTCCTTCCTAGAAAAAATTCAACAAAAGTTCTTCAAAATTAAAATCTATTGTACCCAAAGATTGTATCCATTGGACTCCTGGTAAAACATCAACACCACTCATTGGAATGGAAAGCATTGGGCTATTCAATACATATTCTCCCATGGATAGCTTGATATTATGGCACTTTCTAGAGCAATGTATGGTTCCTCCACTTGCAACCATCACTTGACACTCCGGTGTTGGATATAGGAAGCAATTCAATTCCTTAGCTATCTTACAATCAATAAAATTATGGGTACTATGTGAATCAATCAACACTCTTACCTTTTTCTTCTTGATATGTCCTTCTATCTTGATAGTTTGAGGAGTGGTAATTTCTTCCAATGCATTACAAGATATGGTGGGATTGACTTCTTGAGACTCGATGTGATCTTTCAATTCTTGAACATTTTTCCTCTTGATATGTCCTTCTATATTGATAGCTTGAGGAGTGGCAATTCCGTCCAATGCATTACAAGATATGACCATATTCATTTCTTCTTCCTTGATGTGATCTTTCACTTCTTGAACCTTTTTCTTCTTGATATGTCCTTCTATCTTGAGAGTTTTAGGAGTGGTAATTCTTTCCAATGCTTTACAATATATGGTCGGATTCATTTCTTCTTTATCTCGGGTTGGTTCCTGGTGTATATACTCTTCTTTTGATGTTTCTTGATCCTTTTATTTCTCCTCTCCACAATCAATGTAAAATAATTTCTTCTCAGCACACTTATGACCTTTAATGTATTTTTTATCACAATTGTAAAAAAGCCCTTTTTCTCTTTTTTCTTCCAATTGTTGTGGTGTAGCCTTTGTAGGTTGTGGAAGGATAGGAGAAACAACACTTCCATCTTTATAGTTGTGAGGGGTAGACTTCCTTGTTGCCATAATTTTGCTTTCCACTTTGTAACAAAGCCCTTTTTCTCTTTTTTCTTCCAATTGTTGTGGTGTTGCTCTAAAGAAGGTGTTGCTCTTTGTATCCTCATAATGTGCTATCATTTCCTCCATGAAAATTGACCGTGTAACAAATTGTTTACGAGAACAAAGCCCTTTATACCATAAAAATTGATTCGGTTCTAAATATGAAGATGCAATACATACCTTTTGTAATAGTGGTACACCATGTAGATCAAAATATTGCTCCATCTGTAGTATCCAATTTACTGGATCCTTTCCATCAAACTTCCTCATATCGCCTTTTCTTGATTTCAGGAGCTCAATCTTGAAATGACTGTAACTCTGTACTTTCAGATCTCAAAGTTCTGAAATTGTCTCCTATAGTATCCCTCTGAGTCCTCTTTCTAACCTCGCAAGTCTAATCAGAATTTGATTCTCCAAGAAGGATTTATTCTCAATCTCCTAAGATGACCAGATTATATAATGTTTCGGTAGAGCGAACTTGTACGATGTGCCACGTGTCACTGTTTTGACCTTCGGATCTGAAAACTATGCATAGAAAACTAAAATCCGTCCTCTTTCTATAACTTCTTACGAAATTTCAATTTGTTGCTCAGAGAGAAGGTTATGATGATTTTCCTAAGGTCACCTGTTTAGAATGTAATTCGGGAGTCTACAAAAACCCTAACTTCCTTAGATCATATATCCGAAAATATAGCGAGACAAGATTTGAAACTCGGACCCAAGATTCAAACTAATTTCTTCTCAAATGGGTTGTTTTAGCTTCTGAAACTTTGTAGTGAAAATGTTATAGCGAAAATTCCACAATGTCCTGTTTTAGATGAAATTATGGAGCTTGCAAAAACTATAACTTCCTTAGATCATATCTCCAAAAATATAGCGAGAGAAGCTCTGAAATTCAGACCCTAGGTTCAGTGAGATTTCGTCTCAAATGGGATTTATTTTTAACTTCTGAAATGTCGCAAAAATAAAGTTATAGCGAAAATGCCACGATGCCCTGTTTGGAGTAGCGAAAACCCTAGAATCCAAAGCTCTGATGCCAAATGTTATGAAACGAGCTCACAAAAAGATAGAAAAGATAGATCAAATCCTTAGAAATAATCCTCTTCGAGGGGGCAACCTCCTTTACATTACACAAATGAACAATTCTTGGATGATACAAATGACAAGACCTCCTTTCTATATATAGGAGTCTAAGGGGTCATAATATAATCAGAGTGGACATAGCAATAATAATGTAAGGGCACAATAATAGCAATAGTGGGCTTCTATGGGGCACAATAATAACAATATGGGGACTACATGGGCACAACAATATAATAAGGGGGTTGTACTAATAACAATAAGGGGTTACACTAGTAGTGTAGGGGCCTAACACCCTCTCTCTCACTTACTATTTGTGGATGATTTATTGGTTATGGGGAAGTCTAACCCACAAGAATGGCACCTGATTTATGAAACTATACAAGATTTTGGGCTCACTTCTAGACTATGCATGAATCAGTTGAAAATCCAGGTTAATCTCCAGTGTCCCTGAAGCAGATTCGACTTTAGAAATTGTAAATCTGTTCAGAGTTTTTTTCTACCACTTGGACATGGGCTTCAAATACTTAGGTTTTTCCTTAAAGCCACTTGGATATAGAAAGAAGGACTAGAAATGGCTTATCCACAAAATTGGAAAGAAACTTACATAGTGGTCTTATAAGTGGATATCTTTGGGCAGACGTCTTATTCTCATCAAATTTGTCCTCAATGGAATTTTGATCTATTGTATGCACATATATAAATTTCCCAAGGGTGTTATTTGCAAGATTAACTCTATTATGACTAGGTTCCTATGGGCAAGGTCAAATACTACTCGAAAATTCCACTTGGCCAACTTGGATATGCTTACCTCTCCTTTCAAACATGGTGGCTAGAATCTTAAAGACACAACCTCCTTCAACATGGCTCCTCTGTTAATTTTTTTTTGGAGGGTTATGCACTATGAGGTTCTCTAGAAGCATGTCATTTATGATAAATATCTCCAAAAGTGGAACTTCAACAGTTGGCTTCGATCTGGTGCATTGGATCCTCCACAAAATTCCTTTTCTTGGCAAAGTATTCTCTCGACTAAACATTGGTACTTTGGAAACCTATGCTGGAATGTTGGCTTGGGCTCTATCCCGAAGATCAGACTAGATTCACTTATTGGTATGACATGTCGACACCTCTTATCCCCTGCACTCATTACTTCATTACATAATTGATGAGCCTCATAAATGGGTAATTATATGGGCTCATTTTACCTCCTAACCTAGTCAAATCAACCATTCTCTTAGCTTATTGTATGATTTTCTGATTATATTTATGCTTATAGGGTGAGTCGAGTTAGTTATTATGCCATGTGGTCTAACATGTATTTAATGCAGATTATTGATGGATTTGAAGGTCAAAGTCAAGGATTTAATGGTACAACTGCAGCAATAACTCGAAGTAGATAGAGGAGAGGACTTATAGGAGGGAATCCCCCTCATTTATTTCTCCTCACTTTGAATTCCCCTTTATTCAACTCGGAGTACAAGTAGCCGAATCATGCACTAGAAGGCAGCCAAGCAAGTGGAAGATGATTGAGAGTTATCTCAAGTTTTGGGAGCCAAGTCTCCCTGATTTTAAGGAAGCTGTTGGTAGCTTCAGATGTATAAGTAAAGAGGCCTAGGTCCTCACTAGGGTCAACTTTTTGGCTTATGTAAACTCTGCTCAAATTTTGAGCTTACTATTTTGTGACAGTTTCATGTAATCTTGATATTTTTTTATAATGAAGATGGAATCCTTTTTGAGCTAGCATTGAGTTACCTCAGAGGGTTGAAGCTCTTGGGTTAGGGCCCAATCCAAGCAGCCAAGCTTCTCTTTACTTGTATTTTTATTCTTTACTTTAGTTTGTAGATTATTTTGTTGTTAGATGTATTTCTTTTACGGTTAAGAATAGATTGCTTTTGATGATTTAGTAGTTTGCTTTCCATTTGTGCTTTATGTAGCAGGTTAAGCAGTGATAAGAAAAGATTTAAAAGGCTAGCAATAGTGCCTTGGCCTCTCTTCCTCCCTCTGGGACCATGATTTGAGGCAAAGACTCTCTTGCTACCCCAAAAACACAGATTTTCCTCATTCCTAGGACTTCTAGTGTTTGTAGCTCTTTAGTAGGTTGATAGTCCAGTTTTGCTTTGCTTTAGATCTTCTTTATCATGTTCACTTCCTAATTTTCAATATTCCTTTTGCATGCTTTCCTTTCTTACAACATTTCCTAGCATTTCCTTCTATACATCACAGTTTAGGCCATTTTCATGAAAAACTCTGTTTTTCCTAGGATGCACTCACTTCATTGGTTGCTTGATTTTCTTGGTTGATTGTTAGTTTCTATGCAAGAGATATCTTCCAGCGTTAGGCCAGATTACAAGCAACCACACCCTTCATCTAATCCATGCCCTACATGTCTCCCAAACATCACCTCAATTCTGCCCTAGTTTTCTACATTTTTCATAGAACTTCTTCCTCTCTCCTTGAGCAAACCCAATCATCTCTCTCTCTCTCTTGGTGATTCATGGCAGACCTTAGGCGCCCTAACACCTCATTCCAACCTTCATCCACATTTTTCACCCACTCTCAAACCCTCAAAATAGTGAAAACTTCTCTCGGCCTCCTCCTGTAGGCCTCCTGTAGTTTCCCTATTTTCCGCTTGTAGTTTTCCAGTGTCCTCCTGTAGTTTTTCCTGTAGGCTTTCTTTGGAAGGCCGAGTGTGGGAAAAGCCTCCAGAAGGCCACCTGAGACCTTCTAGGACCCATCAACACCATCCTACATCCTCCCAAGCTCCAAAACCGCCCTCTAACGCCACCTATTCGCTGCCACACTCACACACAATAAATTAGATGCATGTTAAATTCACATAAAAACACATAAAACTCCGAAAACATGTTTTTTGCTTATTTACTTCCAGAAATAGCATGGTTAGATGTTGTTTACTTCCTTGAGTAGGTAATGGAATTTCTTTCATGGTTTTCATAGTGTTTTTGGCAAAATTAGAATTAGCTTGTTAATTAGGGTTTACTAGGTTTTGCTTTACATTCCAGTCTTTCTCTTTTCTGCAGTTAGAATAGGATCTATAGAGTAATCTTTCTTTCCTTTCATCACATAGAGTTTCTTCTGAAATCTATAGAAGTTGGCTTGAGCTCCCAGTGATCTCGCACCAGCTGACCAAGTGACAACCTGCAGTGAGAACTAGTACTTGTGCATATAGCACCGACGCTTCCAAGTTTGTTACGAACTACCGGGTTGATAAAAGTAAAGTTGGAAGCCTAGGAGTTGCAGAATTCTTATCGCAATACTAGCGCTCACCACTTTTTGGCATCATTGCTGGGGAAGCGTCAGAGTATTCTGTGATTATTGCTTTCTTCTATTTCTTATTGCAACATTCTGCTAATAGTTTATTTCGGCAAAAGTAGACTAGTCATTTCTTTTCTTTCAGTTCTACATTTCCTTGCTTTCCTTTTCAATTATGAAAATTTCCATTTTAAGTTCATTTCATCTAGTTGTAATTTGTTTTGTTCAATCAAAATTTCAGTTTCTACAGGTACTTTCAGTGTGGGGAAAAAGAAACAAAAAACCAACAAAAAATATTTCCTTTCATGCCTCATAGGAATAGATATAACTCAGGAAAATTTTTGCCCAACACCCACACTACTTCACACAGCCAACCTTCTCTCTTCTTCGGTGGCTGCAATCAATAAGAACCCTTAGGTGAAAAGCCAGACATATTTGAAGAACCTATAGGGGAAGAAAAAGAATAAAACATTCCTCTGGAGCCAATGGCTGAAAACAGAAATGCTAGGGGAAATGGAGAGAGAATAGAGGGTACCTTCCCCATTCGAGAGACCAATGGGGACACCAAAATGAAAAATATAAGTCCTTCAACCCTACCTCACTTCCATGGTCTGAATACAGAAGATCCTGACACCTTCTTGTTCAAGTTTGTTGTCATCTGTCGAACTTATGACTATGTAGAAGACAAGAAAAAGTTGAAACTGTTCCCTTCTACTCTCAAGGATGCAGCACTGCGCTGGTTCATGGGATTACCTGGCAATAACATCACAACTTGGGCTCAGATGCAACAAACCTTTAACAATAAATATTGAGATTATTATAGGTCAAAAGATACTAAAGAAGAAATCTTCCGAATGACCATAGGAAGTGATGAGTCCTTGGAAGACTATGAAGAGAGGTTCTAGCTCAGTTACAAAAGGGTCAGGTGTACACTTGACCCTGAGTCTCTGATGTTGCTCTTGCTCAAGGGAATTTGGAAAGACCTTTTAGACACCCTCCATCTACTAGCCGCGGGAGACATCTACCAACTATCCTATGAGGACATAAAGATTATTTTTAGAAACCATTCTAAAGCAGCTAGGAAGAAAGGTAGGGGGAGTCAACCCATAGCCAATATCTCTTCTTCCAATTCATCCATTAAAGGTGAAATTGGAAACATGCTGGAAGACTTCAAGAGTGAGATGCTACAGACTCTTGCCATGCAGATGGATACCTTACATAGCAAAAGAAAACAAGAGGAAGCAGAGAGGGATTTGGCCATTTTTTGCCCTAGATGTACCAGGAGGCATCCTAGGAATGAATGCCCATTGAACTCTATAGAGGTTTGTTCAATCTATGAAGAAAATCATTCTACAAATAAGTGCCCTTCCTTACCCGGACTTAAAGTTATATACCAAGGGGCCAAATGAGTCATTGAACAGATCTATTACCTAAACCAACGAAGGTCGCATGGACCTAGACCATACCAGCAGGGGATGCAAGGGACATCTCAGGCCTACTACAACCCTAACCAAGTCACCTCCATAACTTCTTGGGGCCCCCTTGCTCATCCTTCCTGGTCCACGCCTCCTTCTTGATCCTTCACAACTCAATATCATGCCCAAGCAGCCACCCATTCATTTCAATCCTATGCTCAGCCACAACCTCAGTGGAATGCATCTCATCAGGGGTGGAGGCCCCAATACAACTCTCTTCCCGCTCTTCTGCCTCCACCACCTGCCCAACCACAACCATTACCTTTTGCTCCACCAAGGCAACCCCAAATTCCTGCCTAGCCAAATCCGAACCCGAACAACAGACAGGTTCAGCAAGTGTATAGTGGGGAACCATCATGCCCAACTTATGCTGTGGAGATTCAAGAAATTAACTTGCGATCTGGGAAAGTTCTCCCAGATAGCCAGCCTCCACCCAGGGAAGTTGAGGAAGATAAAGAGGAAAGCGAACCTAAAGCAAATCCACCCTTTCCTGAGAGACTATCCATGACAATCTAGCCTACCCCAGAAGAGACTGAATTCCTGGGAGAATTGAAACATTTATATGTGAAGATACCACTTCTCCAAGCCATAAAAGATGTGCCTATCAATTGATCAAAGAGAAGTGCTTTAGGCATCCAGGAAGGCGCAAGAGAGATGCCCCAACCATCAATGTCATAAGACAATTGTTAGACCTGATGTTGAGGCAGATAATCTGTCCAAAATATCTAGACCTTGGAAGCCTAGTAGTTGATGTCCACATCAATGACACAATGGTCCCACATACCTTGATTGATCTGGGAGCTGCCATTAATGCAATGACAAAGGACACAATGCTCAAACTTAACCTTCAAGGCTCCTTGAGGAAGACCACGATGGTGTTGCAGCTAGTAGACCGCTCCACAGTGACCCCTGAGGGGATTGTGGAAGATGTGATGGTCTCCATTGATTCTTGGGAGTACCCCGCTGATTTCTTAGTTCTCTAGCCAAAGGCAAAGCTCATTGGGTATCCTCTTATTCTGGGAAGACCCTGGTTAGCTACAGTCGATGCCTACATCAGCTGCCGAGCTGGGAACATGACCATAAAAAACGGGCACATGTCCAAGCAGTTAACTCTATATCCTCCTGCCCAAACCTTTCTAGAACATGATCTACCTCTTTGGTTGGAGGAGGAGGATAAGGATGAAGTTTATTCTGCACCACTTTGTACATTAGAAATTGCCATGGGGGGAAACTGCAAGATGAGGATGATATGATTGAAAATTTGATTCAAAATCCACCTCCCAGTGTATCACCATTAGAAGACATAGTAAGAGAAACCCAAAAAAACCCCTCAGTTGATCTTTGTGTGGCTGACCCTACTTCTCTCCGTGTTAAAAATATAGAGTTCGGCCCAGAAATAACATTGAAAATCAATCCATCCCTATCTACTTCCAAGGAGAAGGAGCTATGCAACATACTGAGAAAACATCTAGATTCCTTCGCCTGGAGTTATAAGGAGATGAAGGGAGTGCACCCTTCAGTATGTACTCATCATATATACATCAAGGAGGATTGCAAGCCAGTCAGGCAACCTCAAAGGAGTATGAACCCAACACTTAAAGATATTGTTAAGGAAGAACTGCAAAAATTTCTTGATGCAGGATTCATCTATCCCATCTTTGACAGTGAATGGGTCTCTCCTTTGCTGCTAGTGCCAAAGAAAAATGTTAAGTGCAGAATCTATGTTGACTATCAGGAATTAAACAAAGCCACTAAAAAGGACCACTTTCCTTTACCTTTCATAGATCAAGTGTTAGATGGTCTGGCAGGGAAATTTTTTTTTTCCTTCCCAGATGGGTTTAGCAGGTACAATCATATTCAAATCAGCCCGGAAGACCAAGATAAGATCACTTTCACTTGTCCTTGGGGTACCTTTGCATACCGGGTCCTTCCTTTTGGTTTGTGCAATGCTCCAACCACTTTCCAAAGAGCAGTACTGAGTATATTTTTTGAACTAGTTCATGATGCAGTAGAAATATACATGGATGATTTTACTCCTTATGGATTTGACTTTCAGGAAGCTTTATGTAACCTACGAAAAGTTCTAGATAATTGTATTGAGATTAACCTGTACCTCAGTCCAGAAAAATGTGAATTTTTTATGATTGAAGGGACCGTGCTAGGTCATGCAATATCTCAACAATGACTGCAGGTGGACCTCAACAAAATTGCCATCATCCAAAGGGTCCCACCTCCTCAAAAGGTGAGAGATGTCAGAATTTTCCTAGGCTTCACTGGATATTACAGGAGATTCATTAAATACTTCAGCAAGATAGCCTCTCCTTTGTTTGGCCTCTTAGGCAAAGATGTTGAGTTCATATGGTCGGAAAACTGTCAAGAAGCCCTATATACCTTGAAGAGCAAGCTACTGACTTCCCCAATTCTCAGAGGCCCAAATTGGGCCCTACCCTTTCACATTCACATAGATTCCTCGAACAAAGCAATAGGAGCAGCCTTAGGACAAGTTGATGAAAAGTTACCTTATGCCATACACTTTATAAGCAAAAACGTGTCAAAGGCAGAGTTAAACTATACAGTGACCGAGAAGGAACTCCTAGATATCGTGCATTCCTTAAACAAATTCAAACATTATATCACAGGCTATCAAACCTTTGGGCACATTGATCATGTTGCAATTAGATATTTAATGAAAAAACCAGATGTAAATGCTCGCATTATTAGATGGTTGCTTTTACTGCAGCAGTTTGATCTAACCATTATTGATAAGCCTGGTAAAGAAAATGTTGTTGCTGACTTTTTGTCTAGAGTAAATTTGCCTACAGGTGAAGAAGGAATGGTGGATGACTAAATTCTAGATGAACACCTATTTGCTATATCAGTACTCTCTCCATGGTTTGCTGCTATAGCAAACTACTTTGTTTCAGCACAATTCCCACCGCACCTATCCCCAAAAAAGAAGAGCAAGATAGTAAGGAAAAGCGCCCCTTTCACCTGGATTAGAGGAAATCTCTTCAAACTTGGCACAGATCAGATCTTGAGAAGAAGTGTCAGGGAGGAGGAAGTCTTTGACATCCTCCTAACCTGTCATGATGGGCCTTGACGAGGTCATTTTACAGCAAAAAGAACCAACTTCAAGATATTGCAAGAAAGCTACTACTGGTCCACTCTTCATCAGGAGGTGAGGAGATACACGAGCCAGTGTGATCGGTGTCAGAGGTTGGGGAAACCCACTCCAAAGGATGAATGGCCCATGTAACCTCAAGTGACCTTTGAGCCATTTGAGAAGTGGGGCATGGACTTTGTGGGGCCTATCAACCCCCCTTCAAATAAGAAGCAGTACATCATTGTGTGCACCGACTACCTGACAAAGTGGGCAGAGACAAAAGCAATGAAAGCAGCGACAGAGGAAAAAGTAGCTGAGTTTTAGAGGGAAAACATATTCTACAGGTTCAGGTATCTGAGAGAGTTGGTCACAGACCAAGGCAGTCAGTTTACTTCCAACCTGATTGAAGACCTACTCACACATCATAAGATCAAGCACAGGACTTCCACCCCTTACCATCCACAAGCCAATGGGCAGGTCGAGGTCACTAACAGAGCATTGGAAGGGATCCTAACCAAGGTAGTGAGTAGCAATAGAAAAGACTCGGCAAACAGATTAGTTGAGGCCACTTGGGCCTACAACACAACATGGAAGACCACCATCTAGTTCAACCCCCTATGAACTAATCTATGGGAAGAAGGTTTTGTTGTCAATAGAGTTTGAATTCAATACCTTGAGGATGGCAGCTCAGCTAGATCTAGACCTCAGCCATGCACAGAAGGAGAGATTACTTCAGCTCAATGGATTGGATGAATATAGATTGCAAGCCCTTCTCCATACAGAGGTAGTTTAGCTTCAGAGAAAGATATGGCATGACAAAAATATCAGGGAGAAGAAATTCCAAGAGGGAGATTGGGCACTACTCTATGATTCAAGATACAAGGATTTCAAAGGCAAGCTGAGGACAAGATGGCTGGGACCCTACACTGTGGAGAAATACAATGACAATGGTTCAGTTCTGATCATAACCATTGAATATGAAGCCATCCCCATGCTTGCCAATGGACATCGGTTGAAAGTCTACAAGAAACCCCTCTCCAAGCGAGAGTTTATTGAATATTTGAACAAAACAGTGATGGTAGTGGAGCATATCTTAGCTTCTAGTTCACCCACTCACCAAAGAAAAAAGAAAAAATAAGGACTCAAGTGAAAACCTCCATGAGGCACTTGAGTCCCATCATTAGGTTGAAAACCTCTTTTGAGGCAGCCCAGTGATGTCAAAAAAAAAAAAAGATCCCTAGGTGAAAGCCTCCCTTGGAGGTGCCCAGGGCAGACAATTAAGGTGAAAACCTCTCTGAGGCACCCTAGTTGTTTTCAAAAATAAATAAATAAATAAAATAAAATAAAAATGAATTTTTATTGCATTGCAGGTTTGCAGGAGGACTAAAAGGAGCAAAAGAAGGTGCCAAGGGGACCCTGACATTCACACCAGCATCCATCTCATCTTCTCCACACCTTCCTCCATCATTTTTGGCATCTCTTTCACCCCACTGTACCTCCTTTTCCAAAATTGTGTTTTCTACAGGACGCTCTGTGTTTTCTACAAGAGGCTCCTGTAGGAATTATAGAGAGCCAAAAGTGTCTACAGGAGGCAGTTTGAGGGACAAGGAAAGCTTCATGAGGAACCTAGAATCCCTCTTACCATGTCCAAACCTCCTTGCCATCATTTCCAAGCTTGCATCACACTCCAAGCATCATTATTATTTTTTTTCCTTTCCAAGAAAGAAACCACAAAAAAACATTTTTTTAGTTTTGAAAAAAAGACAAAAAATAAAAGGAGAAAAGGCACCATCCACTTCGCCTGAAGCTTACCTACTATCCCTCCATCTTTATCTACACCTCTGGCATCATTCTCGAGCTCCAAACACAGGGAAATAGTTGAAGTTTCAAGGGGAGAAGCAACTACAAGAGCTCCTGTAGGAATTCCTGTAGCAGTTGATCCCATAGAAGTCCAACACCAGTAGCAAGAGAGTGTACATCTGTATGTTGAAAAGGCCCATGAAACTCATCTCCAGCAACAGAAGAACCTGTAAAAGCACACAACAACACATCAGAAAGCAGAGACAACATGCATGAAGGAAAATAAAGGCATGCAGTAGAGAAAGCCACAACACCTCATAGTCGACGGCAGCAAATACACTTGGATCACAGGTAAGTAACTAAGTCACTCCTCTATCCGCATCTATGTAATTAGGAATCATACAAAGGCAACGAGATGATTGAAATCGAAAGCGGAAAAGGTGGCCAGTTAACTTGGCCACCTTCATTTAGTTGACTCCACTTAACTGAGATATCACCCACACGTGCGCACAGTCAACTCAAGAAAAAGATGCCAAGGATAGGTAGTGGGAGGAAGAGTTAAATCCGATGCAATGATGAGGGATGATTACGAGGAAGGGTCATGATGACCAAGCAGGTGGGTACCAATGGTCCTAATCCGGGCAATGTACACCTTTCCAGCTCAGCACTCATAACCGAAAATATCCATAAAAGGTAATGAGCACTCCTCCCCGCGCATTCTCACCACCTTTTCTTCATTTCCTCCTCGTAACTCAGCCACACAACAGTCCTCTTGTGCCCCCACAGCCTCATAACCACCATCCTCCATCGATTTCCTCCATATTCTTGCTCTCGGCATTTTCTACAGGAAATCTACAGGAGCACCTATAGGAAATCTACAGGAGGGACAGCGGGCTTCTACAGGAGGGGCAATGAGTCATTTTGAAGGGAGAAAATGTGATTTTTGGCATGAATTTCAGTCTGAAGAGGTAGGGTTCATGAATGCCCTCTGATTATATATCAAAATGTGAAAGATTTGGTCTCGAATTGAAGATAAAACAAGTCTTTAAGAGGGTAGAAAATATAAAATAAAAAATAAAAAAATCTGTTTGTTTAAAAAAAAAAACACACACAGTCTCCTCTGTTTTTCTCTTCACTCATTCTTTGTCTCCACCTCCGTATTTGGTTTTTCAAAATAAATATAGGCATTATGACAGGGGGGTTTATGAGAAAACATCCCACTAACTCCACTAGACTCCATGCACATCCTTAAGTGGTGGACATATTTACAAGGGAAAACTAGATGAATTTCTTTGAGAAGTTTAGAGGGTTTGATGATGAAATTGCCCAAGAATTTGCTCTCTCTCTGGTCCCTCACACAAGAACTCATGCTACTGTAACCATTAGAGGCCTCTCCATTTAAATAACCCCTGAATTCATCAGTAGGGTCACTACCCTTCCTCTTGGGCTGCCTTGGAGTAAAGATGAGAAACCAATTGGCCAGGCTGCCAAGAAGAAATTTTTCCAAGATAATGAAACCCCTGTTGAAGATAAGAATGGGATTAGGAGGGCTAATATACCATATCCCTGGGATGAGGTTAGATACCAAGTGATCAAATACATTTCTTGTGAGGGGAGGCACAACATTGTTTGTAGATATCATTTCAGAATCCTCCATGACATGAGATATGGCATGGATACCCCAACACCTCAAATGCTCAGTAACCCTTACTTTCTCCTTCAATCCCTCATTGACTCCAGCACCAAGGTGCAAACATGAAATTCACAGCAGCTAGCTCACCATGGCCTAATCAAAATCCTAGTAGAAGAAGCCCTCCATACACTTACACTCCCTATAGCATGGGAAGTTTTCAGAAATATGACAACTGAGGATGACATAAAGGTATTAACCTATGATGTCTGTCCTACTATCAGCGAGGAGGAAGAACAACAAGGAGGAGAAGATGAGGCCAATGGTGACATAGCAGAGCAAGAAAGGAAGGAGGAAAGAAAAGAAACAGAGGAGGGAAAGGAAAAAGAGACAAAAGAAGGAGAAAAGGAGGCGGAGAGGGCAAAGCAAAGAGAAGAGTCCCCTAAAACTTTGGAAAGAGAAGCAGAAGCTGTCCTCACTACCCTCAGTACACCAATCAAACAGAAGAATAAGAGGAAAAGAAAAACCTCCATGTCTTTTAGGTTAAGGAAGAGTACAAGAATTAAAACAGGGAAACCTCAGCCCTCATCAAAGACTCCCATTACCATTGAAGATTCACCATCTGCCAAGGTGAAAGAATCTCCTTCAAAGACACCCATAACCTATGAAAGGGGGACTCCAAAATCTTCTACATGGAGGGGAAAGGTTGTTGGAAATAATACTGAGAGAGGGGGTGAATCAGTATTATCAAGTCAATTATTTTCTTTTTCAAACCCAGATCGTATACGATACTTCAGTTAGTGAAAACTGCGTATATACGCAACTACAGATAAGGAAACCCACGTATACCATGCAAACTTATAATTTAATTTATCTTATAGATGTTCATCATTAATCTGTGTATCAGAATCAAATAAACAGTAACCAGAAACAGTGAAACAGTGAAACAGAGAAGAAGACAATCACACACAAGAACAAAAGATATAAGGTGGAAAGCCAATGTGGGTGAAAACCACCTGCTGCAATTCGTCTCTATCTTCTTTTAATTAGAAACTTCTTTTTACAATGTTTCTATACTGGTGCAGGCCTTTACCAATACGTAGGCTGCTATCTGTAGAGAGCTACAACCCTCTCTCGTTCTCCAGCTTTTCCTGGAAGGGAGATACAACCCCCTTAGCTCTTGTTCTAGCTAGGATACTAGTACGCATGCTTCTACCTGCAGAAGGTTAAAACCTTCTCTTTTCTTCCAGGGACCACGTTTCATAAATTTTCAAACTGGATCCATGCACATCAATCAATCATCAAGAATTTCTGCATCAAACAGTCTCCTTTTTAACACTGAATCAAATAGACACTTCTCTGACTGCTGTACCCAGAACACAGTAACAATAACCACCACCAAATTCAGAACCCAGAACACTGCAGCACTAAACAGAAGTAGCTAGAACACAACTCAAGAGACGTACGCTACTTCAATAACCAGAAACCTGCGTGCATACGCATCCGTGTTTGGACCAACCTGCGTATACGTTGTTTTTACTCATAGAACGAACGTGTATACGCGCCTTCACTTCGTTGAACCTGCATACAGATCTATAAAGGATAATTCACTCTTTCAAATATTCAAACATTAGTTAACCCAGATTACCAGATTTATAGATCAAGCATGCGCCTCATATAACGGATCAAAATCATACAAAGATACTATTATTCAAGCCTTAAGATTATGACCCATCAACAGAACTTATCCTTCTCCTTGCGCTCAGGTTCCTTCTTCCTTCAGATCCAGATCTGCACCATAACCCAATCACCAGTATTCCTGATCTAGCACTTTATCAGATATTCAATAATTCAGATGATCCTTTGCCAAATGATCTCCTTCCTCTTTTATAGTCTTAGACCTTTCACAATACCATAGTCCAAAACCATATCAAGACAATACCATGGACCCAATACTTGGGATCAACACTTCTGACGAGATACCATGGCCCAAAACCATAGGTTCAAATACCAAGGACTAAATACCACGGACCAAAAATAAGTTCTCCCACATGTACGTGCTTTTCCTTGCGTGAAAGTGCGTGTATACGCATACGCGACTTCGGAACGTCTAACCCACGTGTATACACAGCTTCGTCAAGGTGAACCTGCGTATATATCTTTTTCTTCTTTCTGAGTGCCTGAACTGTGATCTGTCACCAGAGTGAGTTGCCATCAAGGACAACACCTGTGCCATAGCACCAAACCTGCGTCATAATGCCAACAATCTCCCCCTTTGGACTTGATGGCAACCCCAAGATCCTCAAAGCCATTCTCCCCCTTTGTCATCAAGGGCAAAGGGTTGTGCTCCCCCTGAGAACATGCTGAAATCTCTGCTCTGCTGTGCTGATCATGCTCCCCCTGACTGTAGGCGAGATTTGCAAAAAGATGTTCTTCAAGAAGAACCATGACTTATACATCATAAATGACCTTCCTATCACCAAAAGACTCTATACATACATCCATCACCCAACCAAGTGGGGATCATCCACCCAACCAAGTGGCGATACATCAAAAATTTTACATATGACAACCAAGTACATTACATCATTCATCCCAGGCATAGTGGGAAAACCAAAATAGGTCGTTACATGACCTTGATAATAGTAAAAGATATACATGAGATAGAGAGGAAATATCTAGAGCAATACTTATGAAAGTCACCAATAACTGATATCAGCAGCATCTGTCAATCACTATTTATATCAGCAACCATGTTCTCCTTCTGTTCTCCCTCTGCATTTGTTCCACCTGAAACCAACAATAGTTGTGTACTTGAACCAAAAGCTTCTAAGATAATGCCAACAATGCATTATTAGAAGCCTATCTGCTCCCCCTGAACCTGTGCCAGATGGTCTCTGTCAGACCCATATCAGACTCTTTTCAACCAGAGTCTGTCCTCACTAATTTTCAACAAACCAACATATACACGACTGCAGCTGCATAAACCTGCGTATGTACGCAGATCCTCCTCAGGCAACTCGCATACACCCACTTTTCTCTGAAAAAGACAAGTTTCAACAACAAGATGATGCATCAACTACTCCCAGCTTCTGTCTGAGGTATTCAAAAGTTTCCCTGGGCAGTGGTTTGGTGAGAATATCAGCAACTTGTTCCTTAGAGGGAACATACTCCAATTTGACCTTTTGTTCCAACACTTGTTCCCGGAGAAAATGATACTTGATCGATATGTGCTTATTCTTTGAATGCATGACAGGATTCTTTGAGATACTGATGGCACTTGTATTATCACATAAGATGGGGATAGGTGGAGTACAAGTGATTTGAAAATCCTGCAAAGTTTTCATCATCCAAAGGAGTTGAGTGCAGCAAGATTTAGCAGCCACATATTCTGCTTCAGCTGTAGATAATGAAATTGAGCTTTGTTTCTTGCTGAACCAAGATACTAATCTGGAACCCATAAAGAATGCACCACCACTAGTGCTTTTCCTGTCATCCACGCTTCCATCCCAATCTAAATCTGTATAAGCATGAAGAGTGAGATCTGTATCTCTAGGATACCATAGGCCATAGTTTTGAGTTCCTTGAAGATACTTGAAAATTCTCTTTACTGACTGAAGATGAGTTTCCTTAGGATTTGCCTGAAATCTTCCAACCATTCCCACTGCATGCATGATGTCTGGTCGAGTACCTGTTAAATAGAGCAGACTTCCAATCATGGATCTATAAGTTGGTTGATGTACTGTTGTTGATTCATCATTTGCACTGAGGCTACATCCTGTAACCATGGGGGTACATACTGGTTTCGAATCTTCCATGCCATACTTCTTCAAAATCTTCTTGAGGTACTTGGTTTGAGATAAAAAGATACCGCCTTCATTTTGTTGGATTTGTAACCCAAGAAAATATGTCAATTCCCCAAGCAGGGACATTTCGAATTCTTTCTGCATCACCAAGGAAAAGTTTTGACTCATAGTTTCTTCATTTCTGCCAAAGATGATATCATCAACATACACAACAAGTATTAGCAATTTGTTATTTTCAATTTTTATATAAAGATTGCTATCTGCTGATCCTTTTGAGAAACCTTATTGATGAAGATATTTGTCCAGATGATAATACCAAGCCCTTGGAGCTTGTTTAAGACCATATAGACCCTTCTTAAGTTTGCATACAAGTATTGGATCATTTCCAAGGATAAATCCATCTGGTTGCTCAATATACACTTCTTCTTCTAAGTCTCCATTTAGAAAAGGTGATTTCACGTCCATTTGAAATACTTTGAACTTCTGAATGATTGAGAGAGAAAGGAACATTCAGATGGCCTCAAGTCTAGCAATGGGAGCAAAATTTTCTTCAAAGTCTATTCCTTCTTGTTGAGCATACCCTTTACAAACAAGTCTGACCTTGTTTCTAATAACTTCCCCATTTTCATTCAACTTGTTTTTGAATATCCATTTTGTCCCTATGACATTCTTATCTTTTGGTCTAGGAACCAACTCCCAAGTGTTATTCTTTTCAATCTGCTCAAGTTCTTCATCCATTGCTTTGACCCAGCATTCATCTTTGCATGCTTCTTTTACATTTTGTGGTTCAGTGGAGGAGAGCAATGCCAAATAACTTGAGGCTTCTGCAATTGTTCTTCTTGTTTGTATACCTGCCTCTTTCTGCCCCAGAATTTGAGTTTCTGGATGATTGTTTTGAACGTATCTGGATGGAGTCTTCTCTTCTATCCTTATCTGTTCCTCTGGTGCCTCTTGAGCTTCTTCTTCATCATAATTCTGATTTGATGTTGAAGGATAGTCCTCATCATCTTCGAAATCTTCGAAATTACTTGCCTAGGAATGTTTCCTTCTTCATCAACCACTACATCAATGCTGTCAACAATTCTTCCAAGTCTTTTATTGTAACACTTATATGCTTTGCTATGGGGAGAATAACCAAGGAGAATGCCTTCATCTGCTCTAGGTTCAAACTTGCCAAGATTTTCATCATTATTTTTAATATAGGATTTGCTTCCAAAAATTTTAAAATGTTTTACCGTAGGAGTCTCACCATACCAGAGCTCATGAGGAGTTCGAGAGCTATTCACTCGGACATTTGTCTTGTTGAGAATAACAACTACAGCAAATGCGGCTTCACCCCAGAAGGTTGCGGGAGTTCTAGACTCATCAAGCATAGCACGAGCCATTTGTTGAACTGTTTTGTTCATCCTTTCCACTACTCCATTTTGCTGAGGAGTCCTAGCTGTAGAGAATTCCCTTCTTATTCCATGTTCTTCACAAAAATCGAAAAATTCATTCGAGGTAAATTCTCCTCCTCGATCAGACCTGAGGCATTTGATTCTATAATCTGATTCGTTCTCCACCAAGGCTTTGAATGATTTGAACTTTTCAAAGGCTTCGTCTTTGTGCTTCATAAGTCCTATCCAACACATATTGGAAAAGTCATCAATGAATAATATAAAGTATTCTTCTCCTCAAGGTGACCTTTTCCTAGATGGACCACATACATCAGTATGGACAAGTTCAAGTGGTCTGCTGGCTAATCCTTCCTTCTCAGGGAAGTTAGTTCTGGTTTTCTTACCAAACTGACATGATTTGCATATTGTATTTTATGGAATTCTGATGTTTGGAAGACCACGAACTGCCTGGTATTTGCATGCTTTCCTTATCTGTGAGAAGCTAAGATGCCCCAATCTTCTGTGCCATAGCCAGTGTTCATCATTCTTGCTTAGATAGCACTGATTTTGTCCTTCTTTGAATATGTATAAATTATTTTGAGTTCTTATGCCTTTGATCACTGTTTTTCCTGTATCAAGATCATGAACACTACATCCATTTGATCGAAATATGACCTCAGTTCCTTGATCACACATTTTCTTGAAACTCAATAGATTATGCTTTAAGCCATCAACATACATAGCATTTCCAGCTTTGAACTTTTCTTTCAACTGAACCGAACCTTTACCTTTTATGAGCGCAGGGGTGTCATTTCCAAATGATACCTTCTTCTCCTTTTATAAGGCACAATATGACTGAAGTTTTTCTTTATCACCTGTCATATGTTTTGAACATCCACTGTCGATGTACCATTGATTTTCCTGCCCTTCCGCATATAAGGCTATACCACATCTTTCTCGTTGTAGTTCTTTCATTCTCCATGTTTTGGCACTCGAGGATTGCTCCTTCTGAGTTGTCTGCTAAGACCTGCTCCTGCATTCAGAATCTTCATGACCAAAATTGTTACAAATAGAACATTCTATTTCATTTTCAAGAGCAGAAAAGTTATTGTAGGTCCATTTCATGATCCCAATTATACTCCTCTGTTTCTGAGCTTCTCTAGTCATGATAGTTTTGTAGGCAACACACTGAGCTGCTTTGTGTCCAAATTTATGACAAGAGAAACATTGGCCATTGAAGAAATTCCTGCGATTATCAAGTCTACCAGACAAATGATTGTAGTTTCTATTGACATCCATTCTTGAGGCAAATTGAGAAGGTTTTACCTGTGGCTGGTTGTAGCTTCTTCTCATCCTTAAAGTAGATTGCCCCTGATTTACCTGGTAGTCTTTGTTCATTCTTGAGGTAAATTGTCCCTGATTTACCTGGTGAGCAGCATTGTGCCTTTGTTGTTGATTGTCAACCTTTTCACTTCTCCTTGCTGCATCAAGATAACTTTTGGAGGTGGATGGCTTTTGCGCTTGAGATGATTCTTCATTATATCCCAGACCTGTCTTGATTAGTGGAGAACGCTGCACTTTGATAATCTCATCTAAAGTGTCAGATCCTTTAACAAATCTAAGATTAAGAGCTTTTGTTTTCTCAATCTCTTTTCTAAGTCCCACAATTTCACATTCTAACTTTTCATGATGTTTTTCCTTTTCAGCAAGTTGGAATTGTAGAGTATCTATGATCACATTCTTCTCTTCTAAACAAATTTTGAGTCTAGAAATCTCTTCATAAGGACCTCCTTCATCTATAGCATCCACAAAATCATCATACTCAAAAGCCATTAAAAGTTTATAATTATAATCTTGTTCATCTTCATCACTATTTGAAAGTCCATCACTATCTTCATGAGTGTAATAGCTTTTCTTATTTACATTCTATTTCTTGTTCCATCTAACGGGTTCCTTACCTTTGTCAAGCTTATCTTTATGAAGACACTTGGTAGCATAGTGACCGACTCTTCCACAAGCAAAGCATTTGAGAGGTAACTTACCTCTGAATCTTCGAGCACCCCGTTGAAGGTTCTTGACAAAATTTGATTCTTCCTCTTCTTCTGACATATGTCTTGATTCATAGTAATCTCCGTTGCCTGAAGCCTTGAATGCAGCTTCTCTCCTATCTGATGGTCCTCCTTTCCTCATTTCGTAAGTAGTTAGAATTCTGTGCAGCTGTGACATGGTAAGGTTCTATAGATTCTGTTTTTCTTCTATTGCAGAAACTTTTGATTCAAACTTAGAGGACAAAGATCTTAGAACCTTTTCAACCACAATGGCCTCTTTTATTTCTTCACCCAATTTTTTCATACAATTAACAATCTCATCTATATGTAGGAAATAGTTAGCCACACTTTCATCATTGTGCATTCTGAGATTTTCATATTGAATTCTGAGGGTTTGAAGTTTTTCTCGTTTTACCTGTTCATCTCCTTCATAGCTCAGAACGATCTTGTCCCATATTTCTTTTGCGGTTTTATACTACATAACCTTGATGAATTCTGATTGAGATAGACATCCTAATAGAGTATTGACAACCTTTGCATTTGTTTCATATTGCTTCTTGCCAGCCGGATCTGTAGGAGTTGCTGATGGAAAAGTGTATCGTGTATCTATGATATCCCAGACTTCTGTACCAAGAGATTGGAGATAGGATGTGACTCTTACCTTCCAATAGAAGAAGTTGGTCCCATCAAAAATTGGTGGCCTGATCGATGCTTCTCTCTCATAGTTGCTCATGATGATAGATCTTCCTTCAAGCGATCAAGCTTCTTCTGAAGGACCTGCTCTGATACCAATTGTTGGAAATAATACTGAGAGGGGGAGTGAATCAATATTATCAAGTCAATTATTTTCCTTTTCAAACCCATGTTGTATATGCTACTTCAGTTAGTGAAAACCGCATATATACAAAACTACAGATAAGGAAACCTGCGTATACCATGCAAACTTATAATTTAATTTCTCTTACAGATGTTGATCATTAATCTGTGTATCAGAATCAAATAAACAGTAACCAAAAACAGTGAAATAGAGAAGAATACAATCACACACAAGAACACAAGATATAAGGTGGAAACCTAATGTGGGTGAAAACCACCTATTGTAATTCGTCTCTATCTTCTTTTAATTAGAAACTTCTTTTTACAATGTTTCTATACTGGTGCAGTCCTTTCCTAGTACGCAGGTTGCTACCTGCAAAGAGCTACAACCCTCTCTCGTTCTCCAACTTTTCCTGGAAGGGAGCTAAAACCCCCTTAGCTCTTGTACTCGCTGGGATACTAGTACGCAGGCTTCTACCTGCAGAAGGCTACAACCTTCTCTTTTCTTCCAGGGACCACGTTTCATAAATTTTCAAACTGGATCCATGCACATCAATCAATCATCAAGAATTTCTGCATCAAACAATCTCCTTTTTAACACTGAAACAAATAGACACTTCTCTGATTGATATACCCAGAACACAGTAACAGTAACCACACACCAAATTCAAAACCTAGAACACTGCAGTAATAAACAGAAGCAGCTAGAACACAACTCAAGAGACATATGTTACTTCAATAACCAGAAACCTACGTGCATACGCATCTGTGTTTGGACCAACCTGCGTATACGCTGTTTTTACTCACAGAACCAGCGTGTATACGTGCCTTCGCTTCACTGAATCTGCATACAGATCTATAAAGGATAATTCACTCTTTCAAATATTCAGACATTAGTTAACCCAGATTACCAGATTTATAGATCAAGCATGCGCCTCATATAACATATCAAAATCATACAAAGATACTATTGTTCAAGCCTTAAGATTATGACCCATCAATAGAACTTATCCTTCTCCTTGCGCTCAGGTTCCTTCTTCCTTCAGATACAGATCTTCACCATAACCCAATCACCAGTATTCCTGATCTAGCACTTTATCAGATATTCAATAATTCAGATGATCCTTTGCCAAATGATCTCCTTCCTCTTTTATAGTCTTAGACCTTTCAAAATACCACGGTCCAAAACCATATCAAGACAATACCATGGACCCAATACTTGGGATCAACACTTCTGACGAGATACCATGGCCCAAAACCATAGGTTCAAATACCAAGGACTAAATACCACGGACCAAAAATAAGTTCTCCCACATGTACGCGCTTTTCCTTGCGTGAAAGTGCATGTATACGCATACGCGACTTCAGAACGTCTAACCCGCATGTATACGCGGCTTCATCAAGGTGAACCTGCGTATATATCTTTTTCTTCTTTCTGAGTGCCTAAACTGTGATCTGTCACCAGAGTGAGTTTCCATCAAGGACAACACCTGTGCCATAGCACCAAACCTGCATCATAATGCCAACAAAGGCAATACTACAGGACCCCAAACCAGACCTACAGGAGGCTGAAACAGCACTACAGGAGACACTGTCCAGACTACAGGAGACACAAAGACTTGAGGAAAATATAGGAGGACAGCCAGAGATGAACGAGGAAGCACAAGAGCTACAAGAACCTGACCCCTAGCCTAATCTCGCCTCCTATTACAATCTACTTGAGGGAGGTAAGATAATCCCACAGAAATTTGCAATTCCGCTTTTTTTCGAATTGGAAAAAGAAAGAGTGAGAATGCATAGGTGGATGCAGATAGCCAAGTCCAAAGGATTTGAGGATATTGGCCATATGGAAAACAAACTCAAGGAAATGGGCATGGAATTGAATTCTCTCAGAGACAGAGAAGCCATCACAAGAAGCCACCTTAAGAATGAGAATGAAATACTAAGGAGGCAGCTTCAGGAGAAAGAAACTCATTTGGCATACATGGCCATCTTAGCCATGGAAGCATTACAATGTAGAACACCAGCCAAATCTTATGGCCTCTATCTGAAGATCAATGGCTTCAATTTCAAATAAAAACTTTGGCACAAAGAGGCACAATTCCTTTCCAATACTACTGGCAGTTCATGGATTTGTGTGACCAAAGCACCTTTGAGGACAAAGCAAAGATGGCATAGTTTTATCTACACAACATGTCCCTCATAGACCTGAATGTGTGGGACCCCAATGCCAAGCTAAGGGATCTGCAATTAATGGCCATGGTATCATGGATGAACCAGGAAGAATTGAGGGAAACATAAATGAAAAGATTGTTAATAAAAGATCATAATGAACCATTGATGATAAGAGCTAAGCCATCAGATCCTATGGCACTTATCAGCACACACAACTTGCTTGCCAATGACGCTCAAATTTCCCCTAAGTATCTAGCCAATCAGGCAGAAGCCATTGCACACTTTGAAGATATGTTTAGGCTACTTGGGGAGGACTGTGTGCATGCATGCATGAGAAGATGGAACACCCTACCCCACAACTTGCAGATCAGGGAATACCATTCCCCCATGATGCTGAAGGAGGCATTCAAAAGAGTGCCAATGTACAAACGTTCCATGCAAACACTGAAGATCAACTGGATTGGACTCAAACTGAGTCCTCCACTCATATTAGGCATGCTGGAAGATAGAAGAGAATAAGAGGAGCAGTGGAAGGACATATAACGAAAGGCAGGATTCTATGGAGAACATGAGCAAACCAGATCAGAAGCCTGGAATGCTAGGGAGGCCACTAGGGCCATAAAAGATGAAGAGATTGACTAGGTTGCTCAGAGGATGAGCAACACCTTTAGTAGGGGGGTGATGATGAGCCTCATAAATGGGTAATTATATGGGCTCATTTTACCTCCTAACCTAGTCAAATCAACCATTCTCTTAGCTTATTGTATGATTTTTTGATTATATTTATGCTTATAGGGTGAGTTGAGTTAGTTATTATGCCATGTGGTCTAACATGTATTTAATGTAGATTATTGATGGTTTTCGAGGTCAAAGTCAAGGATTTAATAGTCTAACTACAGAAATAACTCAAAGTAGAAATAGGATAGGACTTATCGGAGTGAATCCCCCTCATTTCTTGCTCCTCACTTTGAATTCCCGTTCATTCAGCTCAGAGTACAAGCAGCCGAATCACGCACTAGAAGGCAGTCGAGCAAGTGGAAGATGATTGAGAGTTATCGTGAGTTTTGGGAGCCAAGTCTCCTTGATTTTAAGGAAGATGTTGGTAGCTTCAGATGTATAAGTAGAGAGGCCTAGGGCCTCACTAGGGTCAAATTTTTGGCTTATGTAAACTCTGCTCAAATTTCAAGCTTACTATTTTGTGACAGTTTCATGTAGTCTTGTTATTTTTTGATAATGAAGATGGAATCCCTTTTGAGCTAGCACTGAGTTACCTCAGAGGGCTGAATCTCTTGGGTTAGGGCCTAATCTAAGCAGCCAAGCTTCTCTTTACTTGTATTTGTATGCTTTACTTCAGTTTGTAGATTAGTTTACTGTTAGATGTATTTCTTTTATGGTTAAGAATAGGTTGCTTTTGGTGATTTAGTAGTTTGGTTCCATTTGTGATTTTTGTAGCAAGTTAAGCAGTGATCAGAAAAGATTCAAAAGGCTAGCAATAGTGCCTTGGCCTCTCTTCCTCCCTCTCGGACTGTGATTTGAGGAAAAGACTCTCTTGCTGCCCCAAAAAACACAGATTTTCCTCATTCCTAGGACTTCTAGTGTTTGCAGCTCTTTAGTAGGTTGATAGTCCAATTTTGCTATGCTTTAGATCTTCTTTATCTTGTTCACTTCCTGATTTGCAATAGTCCTTTTGCATTCTTTCCTTTCTTACAGCATTTCCTTCTATACATCACAGTTTAGGCCATTTTCATGCAAAACTATGTTTTTCCTAGGATGCACTCATTTCATTAGTTGCTTGATTTTCTTGGTTGACTGTCAGTTTCTATGTAGCAAATATCTTCCAGTAGTAGGCCAGCTTACTATCAACCACACCCTCCATCTGATCCATTCCCTATAGGTCTCCCAAACGTCACCTCAATTCTGCATTTTTCATAGAACTTCTTCCTCTCTCCTTGAGCAAACCCAATCATCTATCTCTCTCTTGGTGATTCATGGCAGACCTTAGGCATCCTAACACCTCATTCCAACCTTCATCCACCTTTTTAACCCACTCTCACACACTCAAAACATCGAAAACTACTCTCGGCCTCCTCCTATAGTTTCCCTATTTTCCTCCTGTAGTTTTCCTGTGTCCTCCTATAGTTTTTCTTGTAGGCTTTCTTTGGAAGGCTGAGTGTGGGAAAAGCCTCTAGAAGGCCACTCGAGACCTCCTAAGACCCATCCACACCATCCTACATCCTCCAAAGCTCCAAAACCGCCCTCTAACGCCACCTGTTCGCTGCCACACACACACAATAGATTAGATGCTTGTTAAATTCACATAAAAACACATAAAACTCCAAAAACATGTTTTTTACTTATTTACTTCTAGAAATAGCATGTTTAGATGTTGTTTACTTCCTTGAGTAGGTAATGACATTTCTTTCATGGTTTTCATAGTGTTTTTGGCAAAAGTAGAATTATCTTGTTAATTAGGGTTTACTAGGTTTTGCTTTACATTCCAGTCTTTCTCCTTTCAGCAGTTAGAATAGCATATGTAGAGTAATCTTTCTTTCCTTTCATCACATAGAGCTTCTTCTGAAATCTATAGAAGTTGGCTTTAGCTCCCAGTGATCTCGCACCGGCTGACCGAGTGACAACCTACAGTGAGAACTAATACTTGTGCATATAGCAATGACGCTTCCAAGTTTGTTATGAACTACTGGGTTGATGAAAGTAAAGTTGGAAGCCCAGGAGTTGCAGCATTCTTGGTACAATATTGGCGCTCACTAATAATAGAGGTTTACATGTGCTCAAAGATATTACAGATGCTTCTCTTTCCTCTCCTTTTTACGCTCACTAGAAAGATGCAATTGTGATTGGTTTGTTGGATCCTCTGATCCCTGAATGAAAGACTTACATCAATAATTTGAAACTATATGGTATTTTTCTCTCATTTGTAGATGATAATATTGTTTGGTTTCGTGGATCTTCGTTGGAAAAAGTTATTGTCAAAGAGGCATACCTACTTATTTCTTTGCCTCGTAGAACGAACATGCTTCACTCTTGGCTGCCATGGTCTTGGAAATGGAACTTCCCTCTTAAACTAAAATGTTTTTCTTAGCTGGTGGTTCACAATCATATCCTAACTTGGGAGAACCTTGTTAAGTGGGGCTTCCTAGGTCTGGGACATTGCTGCCTCTGTAATTCCCATGGTGAGTATGTTAACCATATTTTCATCCATTTTCCTTTTGCTACATGAGTTTGGACCAAGTTCCTTCATTTGATTAATGCCCCTTCTACATGGGATCGATCCAACATTATCTCCTATCTCGACAGTTGGACTATGGATAACTAGCACATCTGGACTCTAGTTTTCTTCATCATCTAAGGAATTTGGCGGAATCGGAATACTCTTATTTTTTAGCATGTGCAGCCTCATATTTGGCGAACTAGATGCAAAATTATATATTTTCATCAAGACTTTTGTGCCTCTTCATATTCTATCCCCAAGGATCCTCCTCCTCCTTGCAACATTTGGGAGTCTTTTCTTGTTGTCTTTTTTGATGGGGCTTCCTTCTTTGACCTATGTGGATGTGGCATGGCCATCTACATCGACGCTGCTCAATATTACCAATTCCATTGGCATGGTGGATCTAGATCTAATACTCGTGCCAAGCTACTTTCCCTCTGGGGTGTTCTTCACTGTGCTATCTAGATTGGGCTACAGACTATAAATAATTTCAGAGATTTCGAAGTTGTCATTAAATGGGAAAATGAGCAAGGCTCATTGAACTCTCTGTCCCTAGCTAACTGGAAACTCGCAACTAAATCCTTTATTAAAGAGTTCAATTCCATTTCTATTTCCCACATCTACCGGTGACAAAATAGTGTTGTGGATTGTTTGTCCAAGGATGGTTGCACTTTGGATCCCAATTGAATCTTCTTCGAATTTTTTGAAAATAACAGTTTGCAGGGTTCGGGTCATCTTGAGATCTAACCCATTTTCTGGGGACTAGATCTTTCATAGTCAGGGACAATGCCTGATATGTCTCTCCTTCTCCACTTTTCCTCATGGATATTTTCTGTCACAATCCTCTGTTATATCTGTAACTAAACATGAGGAAGATTTTTGGTTTCGGTCCCTCTAGCATTTGTGAACATATCCTATGTTTTCACATGGATAATTTATGCCCCTGTCCTTTGTTATTTTTGTAACATTACATGAGGAAGGTCTATTATTCTGGTCACTCTGTTTTTTCTTAACATTTTTGTCATCCTGTATGGGATCAAATGGTCGTCTAGATCCACCTTTTGAGGTGATGTTAGGAGTTGTCTTCCTCCACAAGCGAAATATGTAATTTATTTGCAACACGTAATAGAAATATGTTTTTTCTAATTTGAAAAAAAGAGGTGGAATCTCTCTTCACACTAATAAATTTACTCTTCATTCTATGACTTTTTAATTATAGTGTAAGGAATTTTCCTAGTACCATTGTTGTCTTGATGTAAACCTGGATTACACATAATAATTCTTATATTTATTGTGGATTTTCAGAATATTCCAGAATCCGATAGACATGGTAGAGGTCAAATTTCTAAATACTCTCATAATGGCAATCAACTTAGGCTCGGGTATCACATGATGGCTATTGATCTGGGTTTGTTTGATGACGATTGGAAAGATTTTAACCATCCACCATAATGCATAATTATGAACCCAACTCAGAAAAAGATCTTTTGGCTTACTTTCTGCATTGAATAAATTCAATCATGGAGGAAAAACATGTTAATATGAGTAGGCAAGCCATTAAAAAAAATTGTTGCAAGGCTTTAGCTAGACCATTATATTTTTTCATGTGAGAAGGAAAAAAAATTTATAAGATTTTTTGTTATCCTCTATCTCTAATGATTTTAATAGAATAATATTTAATAAGTCATCTAAATAATTAAAAACAATTTAATTTGAATTTTTTCTAATTTATTGGCAATGGCCTTGCCAAATCCTAAGTAGACAAAAAAAAAAAAAAAATGCAAATACTAGCCAATAACTAATGGTTTGGAAACGAAACCACCCAAAACTGTTTCACGTCAATTTTATAATCAAAAGAGTGTTTTCGAAACAAAAGGACAGCTACATTTTTCTAACATGTAAATTCCATGTGACCATTCTTTGTAACCCTCGCATAAGACAAGCAATACAAGTTTAAGTGGCAAGTAAACAAAAAATGTATTGAAGCGGCTGCTTACTATGGTCCCTATATCGGTTTCTACCGTCACCAATTAAACATGATAAGGTTGAGGAACTCTCCATTCCCAAGTATCACAATAAAATTCACATTCTTGCAAAATTGCTTCACCACAAATATCTTTGTCTTGCCATACGTGTGGCAAAACAATCATGCCCATGAATGCAAACTTCGTTGAAATGCAATATAGTGCATGGATGCAAAATTTGTTGCACTTTCATTATATTTCATGGATGCCTACCATGTCGCACATAAACGTATTGCATAGATACAAACTTTGCATCTCAATATTTATTAGAAAAATGTAAACTTTTTTGCAATGCATTATATTACATGGATGGAAACTTTGTTATAACATGATGTATTGAATAAATGTAAACTTTGTATCTATGCATTGTATCACATGTTAGACTACCATCTAGCACATTTGATGATCATTTATGATGGTCTGACCATGGTTGATTATATTTAGCACATTTGATGATCATTTATGATGGTTTGACCATGGTTGATTATATTTTACTATTTTTAATCATGGTTAGGGAAGTTTGATTATGAGAACATGTTAAACATGGTTTGACCTTGTCATTTAATTTGCATAATTTTCATCTCATTCTTAGAGGACAAGCCCCTTCAATTTGATCATTTCACTACCATTGAAATGGTCATAGGAAAATGGCCTTGTGTTTTCTCTTTTTATTAACCAAAAAATAAAAGGATATATACAATGCATATCATATCATGTTCTATGCCCTTGCATAAAATATAAGGTATAAAGAGTGAGATGGACCACAGACTAACCATTAAAATAAATTGTAAGATCCCTTATACAATTATATGATTTCCATTAGTAGAGAAATGATTTTATTAATTGAATATGAATCGGGTTGAATTATAAATGAACAATACAAATTTGTATTTCATCTCATGATTCTTGAAGAGAACAAATGATTTCTTACTACACATGATTGCCTATAATTGTAATTCTACATTTCAAAGTTTTAGGAAAGATGGGCTTAATTCCAATCACACTAGGCCATAAATGACACTAACACATAATTTTTAAACACTAGCTTTATAACAAGGCCACATAGCTAGTGTTCCCTGCTGCTTAGTTTAATTATTGAATTTTGAAATGTCTGAACTAGCTCCCACATTTGAACAAGGGCTATCGAGTAGTTACTCTCAGTTAGTTTAAATATAATTAAATTAGAGTAAAAAACAATAAAGACATACAACTTTATATTGAAAAAAATACAATTAAAATAGTAAGATAATTCATGATTACATTAGCTCTCGCTAGGCAAAGATAATAAGGACTTTATTTGTGGATGGTTTTTTTTGTAAACTTTAATATCATATTTGTTCATTTTATTTTGTGATGAAAGTTTCTTACTAAATTATTGTAGGGGAGAATTGAAGGAAATTTCTGTCTATTTATCTAGTTACTATGTTTTATAAAATGTATCTTTCGGCTCATGTTTAACAATGAAATACACACTTATATTGTATTGGCCGAAAATAAATCCATGGTAGTCGAAGCCCGAATTGTTTTGAATAATAATGAATGAGAATGTTACCATGCTCGTGGACAAAGAGTTGTCATTCAACCAAATTTTTGTTTGTTTGCTACTCATATACCACCTAACAATAACTTAAAACCATGTAGTGAAATATCTATCATTTAAATACATAGAACATTGTGTTTGTTATAATTGTTTCTTAATTAAAATGTACTAATATTTCCAAAAAAATTTGAAAAATATATAAATATTCAACATACAACATATCATACACTTTTTACATACAACATATCTATTTAATTACTTAAATTAATAGCATTGTTTAATAATGGTCTAATTTAAATTAATTTATATGATTAAGGAAAAATATATATTTTTCTTGTTGCTAACAACCTCTTTTCTATAAAACATAAAGTGATTCTATAAATAGAGGACTTTTGATCTAAGATAACTACATAGCTTTCTATTTATTAAAATTTGATAAATAAAGAATCTTTGAAATCACAATTTGTATTACTTAAATTACCATTTAAAATATTATTTGTCATCTACAAATGTTAAAATTCCATATTGACATTAAATTTAAATTAATTCTTACTTTTTAAATTGTAAAAATGAGATATAATACAATAGAAACTTATTAAAATTATATACATATATATATATTATAAAAATATTAAATTTAAAATCAAACAACTCAAATAGTGACATAAAATATTATTTAAAAATAAAACATAATAATATTTATTGGTGTTTGTTTTATGAGCATTCAAATTTCATTCTACATATTTTTGTGAAGGGGCACAAATGAAACTGTACAACTAATCGAATTTGGTGAATTCAATTTCGTGTGGACGAAATATTGATAGTATTAAATCACACTCGCTTGTCATAACTCACTAGGCAATCTTCAGGTACTACTCTTATTTATTGTAATAAATGGTGTTCCACAAACATGTGAAGGTTTCATCGAGGTTGCAATGAATCTTGATTCCTATGTATAGTTCACTTCAACTAATTAAGTTAAAATTGATGTGTTAAATATTGTGTATCTTCACATATTTTTTATCATTAACAAGACTAAAATTCTATAAAAAAAAATCCACAAAATGTCCTATTAAATAGGAAAGAGGCTAGGAAAATAGAAAAGAGGTCATTAAAAATTCAATTGGGAAATCCTAACCAAAATTCATGCCATCATAGTATTTAAGAGATACTTTAATGCCATTTTTGTCTCTATCCCTAAAATATAAAATAAATTCATAAAACAATATGATTAAAATAACTCAAAAACAAATTGTCCACTTATTAAGTTCTCGTGAAACAAATTGTGAAGGTCAAAATACTTTCTACAAAGTTTCTACAAAATTTAAGAAAATGATATGTAACAAATTGTGAAGGTCAAAATGCTTTCTAAAAAGTTTCTACGAAATTTAAGAAAAATATATGTACTCGCTTGTCAAATTCTACTACAAAGTTTCTATGAAACTTATGATAAAAAAATATGTAGTTTGTAGTCAAAATTCTTTCACAATGTTTTGACCAAATTTAAGTGGAAAAAACTATTAAAAACAATTCCTCTTGTTAACTTCCAAGAAATATATGTGAAAATATAATCCAAATTAATTAAGGTAAAGTAACATCTTAATTAAACTTCAAAATTAAACATATGTTGGTTTTGCATTTCATCCCCCGCTCAATGATTTCATAAGACGATTACTCTTTAACATGGAATTTGCATGAGCACAACAGATCGAGTGTAAGTAGGTAAAAGTAACCATTAAGCAGTAAGTGAATAATAATTACCATATTGTCTTTTCATTTATCATTTTGTAGATTAAATATTATATAATTTTTACCCTTGTGTCAGTTTTTTTTAATCTTTGAAAAATTTGATCTCAGTGTTTCTAATCATGTGTTGACAAAGTGCACTTTTTGGAATTGTACTATACCATTGACAAGCACCAGTGACAAGCAAAACCTTGTGGTTGAGGCCATAATGGAAACTAGTAGAATCATAATGGAGACGAGGAGAAGGGACATGATTGGAAACTCGAGCTTTATCTTTAATTCATGTATGATCGCTAGTGTTGTGGATTTTCAAGGTAAGAGGCGTGCAGGAATTTAATTCGTTGGGCACTGACTGTGTGAGGTGATTATATGACGGTTGTACCTCAATCATGATTACATAATAAGAGCTAATACAATTGAACCAATCATCATTCAAAAAAATAAGAATTAATATAATTAATAAAATAAATTATTTATTTTTATAAAGTTAAGCTTACCAATTTGCATTTGATTTTTGGTCAAAGAGCTAGTATTTCAAATTCAACGCATTTTCGAATGCGTTATAATAAGAAACTATTTTTTTCCATTTTGAAAATATAATTTCTACTTAGATACTAAACTATCTGACACTTGTTTACCTATTACATTCATCAATTTGATATAGACATGGATTGGTCCTCTAACCATGTCAAAAGAAAATCTTGTATCATATGACAAAAGAGAAAAGTCGATGGATTGAGTAGCACTTGGCACTTCAATTGAGAACACAATTTGTATGCTCTATGTTTCCAAGAATTTTGGTTTCCGTGTTGAAGATGAACTGTATTATAGGGTACACTTATCAATAAGCATCAACACCTAATGTATCGAGGCCATACAAATTATGTATTCATTAGATTTTTCAATTTTAATTGACATTTTTCCACGTATGCAATAATGTTTTGGTTAAAATCATTTGAAAATCGTGTTATTTATAATATTTATATAAAAATAATAATGAAGGTTTAACAAAGTTCAAATTTATCTGCAGAGCACTCAGCTTTAAGGGTTATTGAAGCACGATTAACCATTCTAACTGCACTGATGAGACATGCAAGATCACAAGGCCCATCTGTGTCCTATCAAAATGTTATTGCAGGAGACAATGGATCAACCTAAACCAACGCACAACCCTCCTATGAAAATAACCTGACATGTTGACAACCCAAAGAGGCACTGACTATGTGAGGTGATTATATGACAGTTGTACCTCAATCATGATTACATAATAAGAGCTAATGCATCTAAACCAATCATCATTCAAAAAAATAGCAATTAATATAATTAATAAAATAAATTATTTATTTTTATAAAGTTAACCTTACTAATTTGCATATGATTTTTTGGTCAAAGAGCTAGTATTTCAAATTCAATGCATTTTCGAATGCATTATACCTACCCTACGGTAGGGATAAAACAATGTCAAAGAAAATAATGACGAGACATGAAAAATTAAAAGGAATACAAAAGGTATCAATTAATAAACATAATGTCACACACTAGATTCAAAGAAAAATGTTGCATAAGTTTTTATCGCTACCATGCCAATTGACAAAGCCAAATTGCCAGGATTTCATAGTTGAATAGATTATATCACCTTCCAAGATACCAAAAATGTGTTAATTTGAGAAGAATTACTTAGTGAAGAATATATCCTTGACATCCAAGCTATGGTCACATTTGTGTTTCACCCTATTCAATTAATATGCGAAAGTTGCGTTTCACCTATTGTAGCCAACCTCTTCATGGAAAAGTTTGAAAAGAAGGCGCTTGACACCTACCCTTTAAAACCTAAATTTTGGATCAGGTTTGTGGACGACACCAGTGTGGATTGGCCCCATGGAGAAGACGAACTTAAAAACTTTTTAAACCATCTCAATAGCATTTCCAATGACATCAAATTTACTATGGAAACTGAAGAGAATAATTGCATCTCTTTCCTAGACATCCTCCTCATTAGAAACAAGGATGGTTCTATAGGTCACAAAGTGTTCAGGAAAAAGGTGCATACTGATAACTACCTTCACGCAGATTCCCACCACCACCCAGCCCAAAAAATGGGGGTTCTTCAAACCCTCTTCACTAGAGCTTGTAGAATTTCTGATGAGAACCACACCAAGGAAGAAATCACGTACTTAAAAAGAGCCTTTTCCAAACTTGGATACAATAATAAAGATATCTTCAGAGCCTTTCAAAAAGCCAAATCTGGAAACAATAAAAACAAAACCAACAATTCCTCAGCCACTAACGCCTACCTTCCATATATTCATGGTGTAACTGACAAACTAGCCAAAATTCTCTTAAAAAAGAATATCAAAACCTCATTCAAACCCTTGACAACTATCAGACAAAGAATGAAATCTGTTAAAGACAACCCAGAACATATCCAGCAGAAAGGTGTTTATATTATTAACTGCTCCTGTGGAGAACAATATAGCGGGGAAACATGTAAATTAGTCAGTATCAGGCTAAAAGAACATAGTGTTGATATCCGTAGGCAAAGAACTCGTTCCTCAGCCTTGGCGGAACATGCAGGTAAGACAAACCACCATATATGCCTTGAAAACACAAAAGTCATTGCAAATGAAAAACACTATTTCAAGCGAAAAGTCAAGGAAGCCCTTGAGATCATAAAACACCCGCATAACCTCAACAGGGATGGAGGCTTGGAAATTAGTAGGAATTGGAACTCACTCCTCACCCATGGATTAAATTGACCCTCTCTCTCTTCTTCACCTCCCTCTTTAGGGCTAGCTAGTAAGCTTTGAAGCACATCGTTAACAATTCATTAACATCCTGAATAATTAAAAACTTGCAAGGATTAGATAAAATAAACTTAATTACCATAAAATTACAATTAACTAAAACAAAATCATTATGATTAGATTAATAATTATTTTATGAAATAGAATATAATAAAAAAACTTAATGAAAAAACAATTTAACTCAAAATAAATAAATAAATAAATAAAATAAAATAAAATAAAATAAAATAAAATAAAATTAATTAATAATTATTTATGAAATAAAATATAATAAAAAACCTAATGCAAAAACCATTTAACTCAAAAAAAAAAATTAATTAATTAATTAAACTAAAACATAAACAAAATCATTATTTAAAAAAATAAATATATTATAAAACTAGTTATTTCATATCAGAAATTATAAAAATATTATAAAGCTAGTTAATTCAGATCAGTAGTCTGTCGGCTCTCACGCTTGACATCTCAACCCTAACCCTATTTATCTCTATTGTCTCTCTCCTTTGTAAATCAAGTCCTAATGATGAGTCTGGGTCTAGACTCGAAACGTCGACAAAGCAAAAAATGGAAACTATGAAATATCTGAGTGCAGATTCTAAAAAACCTAACCACAGAAATCTACAATCCAATACCTTAGTTCTTTATGGAAAGTAAAACTTTAAACCATAGAATTGTAGGGAAATTTGATTAATCTTGATACACCTCTACACCTGAGATATCTCAAAGTACCACACAAATTACACTTTATGTGTGACACCATTACTTCCAAGTCCTCAAACATTAATGTAAATTAATAATACTATTATAACTTCCTTGGTTTCATTGGAATAACCATGGAAGCTTAATAGCATCACATATTAACTATGTTACTCCATGATCAAGTCAATACTAAGAAGCATAAATGACACACCCTGGAATCATAGGAAATATAAATGAGTACCTTGCAATGATAGGAAATGTTTTGATGATGCAGTGAGGAGGAGAAAAGCCAAAGCCAACTCCTTTCTATACAATCTATTATATAAGTGGTGTAGATGGTTGTTTGCTTAATTTAGTCAACACATCAAGGCCAGGCTAGTTTCTAAATCCCCATGGTGAAATAGTTTACCTAAAATATTTATTCTCTTTTTTCCATAGTTGGAAAACCTACTTCATAATCTCTATATATCTTCTTTGTTGCAATCCATTTGTAATAACTAATTAGTTGAAACAATATAACTATTATAGCTTTAAACTTGGAAATAGCAGTATTTTCAAAAAGAAGATAAGGGATAATGAAAGGCAATGATCATGGCGTTGAAAACACTTGAAAAATGGAATCACAAGAAGGAAATAACATATTACCTAGATAGGTAACTCTACTTCTAGTGTAAACATGGCCATTGGAAGAATAATATAGAACAATATAAAGGAATAAAATTGAAGAATACAATTTATCAAAAGGAAGAAAAACAAAATGAAGTTCACTTTATAGTCAACAAATATTTTCATCTAGAGACAAAGTCCATAAAAAAAATCAAGAATTATAATAAACAAAGTTGCTCTTACAAGCTTTAGTAAAAATCCTAGTGGCTCCACCATTACAAACTGTTTTTTTGTAGAGCATAGCTTGCTATTGCAGCTTCTAGATATGTTGCAGAATAAAACCATGTTGAATATTAAAAGAATAGCTAAACAATATTTATCACAAACCTTGGAGCTACGAGACAAGATGCATAACCCAAAACATCCTATCTTGAACCTCTTTTTTCATGATGTCCCCACTCAAATACATTGAAATAAAGTTCTCCTTTACCATATATAATATTCCAAATCCAGGTTGAATAAGAACACTCAATTAAATTTTTGGATCATTAATATTTATTTTGTTCCCCATTCCTCTTATAATCATTGCAATTTTTCCAAATGTGACGAATATGCTGGTCCAAAGACATCCATGAATATTGGTGGTTGCTGGATGAAGTGGTCATTCTTTTAATTCAAAACATTCTGGTTTCTTCTGATCATTAAAACCATTTTATACAATACTATTTATAAAAAAATTATTTCTCACGATCCGGTGTATTTTATGTCTAATGGAAATAAAATTTTCTGCAATGTGATATATTGTAACAAATGGAAGTTTAAAATGATTTGATATGTCATGGTAAAAATCATTTTAGGTGCAATGCACATTTTGTTGTGATGAAGGAAATATTTTTTTTTTGTGAGTAAAGACTATTCTATTATGTATAAAAAAGATAAAAAATATTTATAGAGAGGTTTGAACCTCTGAGGGGGCTGTAGCCTGCCCTTTGTCAAAAAAAACTGCTACAGTTAGCACTTAGCCCTCTGTTTACATAGATGAAAAACAAAAGCCCAAAACTCAATAGAGCTAGATAGGATCTACACTTTGTTTCCAGCCGCCCCATTACAAAATGCAGTTCTATGCAGCTATTACAAAAAGCTGGAAAGCCAGAATCATAAGCTGGAAGATGAGAAAAAACCATACTGAAAATACCAGAAATCATACCCGCTGAGAAATTCATCCAAAAAAAACCGCAGTCCTGAGATGACTTGCTGAGATAGAGGAAGTTATGCCTGAGGTGGCAAGTCTGTATCTTCTCCATTAGCTTTGCGGGGAGAGCTAACCCATTCAACCATCACATTATCTTCTACTTCCATATTGTTGCAGCCTGGAGGAGTCACAAGATGCAGTACGCTGCCGGAGAATTGTGCCGGCGCACAAGCAATGATATCCTCATGAGAAGAGGCTTGTTGATGGCGCGAATCCTCTTGATGATCTTCAGCTTGCAACGCCACTGGATTATTGAGGACATCACCCGCCATGCTTCCTTGAGAGTCACTAGAATTATGAGAAAGAGACCTGTCCTTGGAGTTTTCATCAGAGCCTGTGAGCTCATCTTCTTCCTCTGAGAAGATGACTGTAATGATAGCGGAGATAATTGGCTTGTTAAGCCTACTTTTGAATTTGAAGCGGGAAGAGTGAAAAGAACTGTTTAGGGACGGACCGGAGTGGTCTGATGACGGTGAGGCCGGCGAGACAGAAGCTAACGGGGAAATGCGCCGAGGACCAGATCCACCCCGACCCCTAACACCTCCACGAGCTCCTGAACTACTACCCCGCCGGGAAATTCCACGACGCCTGGCCATTGCAGAAAGGATTGATAAACTAAAAGGGCTAAAGGATTGAGGGAGAAAGAAAGACGACCCGACCCGCCCCAAGAAAGACGAACAGACCTCTGAATTGAAGACCCCCCGGGATAACTCCGCACAGAGAGTATACAGAACCACGAGAAATATCCCAGCAATGACGGACTGAACCCCACACCCTGCCCAGACAACTTCAACAAAGACCGAAACGAGACCTCTTACAGAGATGGGCCAGAGGAGAAATGACTGACCATACCAGATACCTACCAGAAGAATCAAGACCAAATACCTGAAGTTGGCTAGATGCGAGCGCCTATGGAGCCATGGGGGCTTCCAAATGCTCTGCCCTGCGCCGAAATTCTGAGAACATATCCGCCCGAGAATGTCACTGCTTGAATAAACCAGAGAGAATGTCGAGGCCAGAACAACTGAACCGCAGCTTGTGCTCACCATCCTGAAATCCTTACCCCGCTTGCCTTGAACCCAATGCATCATAAATGCGAGTAAATGATCTGCCAGAAATCGCCAACCTAATCCGCAGTAATGCCAGATGCCGGCGTCGCTTGCTTGAGCATTAACAGCTCATTAAGGCACCCGCATCTGGGTGTGAGTCTTCCTTCGATTGCATATCACTGGTTACTATGGTTTTGAAGGTGGAGAGTTGATTCTCTGATGCTATACTGGAAATTGAGCCTTCAAAGAATTCCCTTCCACTCTCCACTCCTAAATTTGCAAGAAAGTCAGCCAGTTTATTCCCTTCCCTTCTAATATGTTTAAAGGAAATTGCTTGGTGATTAGTAAGCCATTGTTTGAGAAGCTCTAGTCGAGTGGCCATTCTCCAACTGCTACTAACCTTATATACCGGAGATCCCTGCATAAGCTTTGAGGCCATGTTGATAATAATCTGAGAGTCCCCTTCCACTATAAGAGGAAAGAATCTTCGTTCCTGCGCCAGCTTTAGTCCTCTCCATAGACCTTCCAGTTCCGCCGCATTATTGGTATTCCAACCAATTGAGCCAACAAAAGTTATTAGGGGAGTTCCCTGGTAGTTTCTGATGCTTCCACCAAATCCTGTTTTTCCAGGATTCCCTTTCGAGGCTCCATCGAAGTTAAGTTGAAACACATTGATTGGTGGTGGTGTCCAGCTTGATGGAGACTCTAGATGCTTTGATGAATTATCATTTGAAGAGACCGGATGTTTTAATTGAATCTGCCAATTGTCCCATATGGCTTGTTCCTGCGGGAGAGATGGGAAATCCTCTTTAGACCATCCTTTAATAGACAGAGTTTCTTTAATGTTCTGGTGCAATCCATTCCATATCTGCTCTATCGACTGTGCTTGATCTTTAAATATCCTTCTATTTCTCTCCTTCCAAATATTCCACATTAGTAATCCTGGTATGAGTTGCCATAGTGTATTTAAGAGTTTGCTTTTATATGGCTCTTGGGGCCAGGTGCGAAGAGTCCCTTTGATGTCCCCATTCACTCTTCCTTCCTTCTGACAACGGAATGTAACTTTTTCCCACAATTTCCTCCCCAGCGGACAGGTTTGCATAAGATGTAATGCTGATTCCTCTTCCTGTTTGCAGTTGGGACAAATAGATGGTCCAGAGAAATTCCTTTTCCTGAGATTGTCCCATGTGAGAATCCTATTGTGAGAGAGAAGCCATAGAAAAGTTGAGACCTTCGGCCATATGGATGGATTCCATATCTTATCCCATAATTTGTCTTTGATTATCTTTTCTTTGATAATTATTTTGTAAGCTTCCCTGGTTGTGAAAGTGCCATTTTCCTCATATCCCCATCTGAGTGTATCCAAGCCTGCCGAAGTGAGAATTTTCCTTTTTTGAAGTTCTGAGGAGAGGGAGAGTTGAGTTTGCTCCAGGCTGTGAGGTATTATATGCCTGGCCTCTTTCCATTTTCTGTGTTCTTGGGCATTGTGTGAGTTCCAAAACTGGCTCACCTTCTCATGTTGATTTATGTCTTGATCAGCAATTCCCGGAATTGTATCTCTGAGGTTTGGGAGCTGCTGCCATGAGTCTTCCCAAAACCTAGCTGTGTGGCCATCCTTCACCTCCCAGAAACTGTGCTTTTGGATTATATCTCTATGTTGAATGGCTGAGTTCCAAATAACCGATCCTTTACTGACTTCTGACATTCTAACTCTCTCCTCCATGGACTTGTTGCTTGCATATTTCGCTGTCCAAAGGGAGGCCCAAGGTGTACTGGGATTAGAGAGCCATTTCCACCAGATTTTGGCCCCCATTACCATATTACTATGTTCTGGGTCTCTTAGTCCAATGCCTCCTGCTTTTTTGGGAAGACATGCTTTCTCCCACTTGACTAGTGCCCATTTTCGGTTTGGCCCCGATTTCCCCCATAGGAAATTCCGCTGAAGCTGTTTGATAGCTTTGAGGACCCATTTAGGCGCTGCTAATATGGAAAAAAGGTAAAGAGGCATGGTCTGTAGAACTGCTTTGATTAGTACCAACCTGCTTGCCATATTAAGCGCTCTATGAGTCCAAAGGGACAATCTGGCTTCCAGATTTTCTAAAAGACTGTTCCATGAGGAATGCTTGAGAGCCGTGGCAAATAATGGAGCACCCAAATATTTAGACGGAAGGGTAGCGATGGAGAAGCCAAGGATACGGGCAATTGATCTTTGGGTGGTGGGTGAGGTGTTGAAGAAGAAGATCTGGGATTTAACTTTGTTAATGAGAGCTCCAGAAGCCTCCGAGAAGTCTGCAAGAATAGATTTAAGAACTCGAGCTTCTTGAACAGACGGATGACCAAATAGCATGTTATCATCGACGAATTGCTGGTGTGAAAAAGCAGGGGCTTGGTGGAAAGCTAGACCTTTGAGATGATGAGAAAGGAGAGCTTCTTTAATGCTACGTCCTAATCCTTCAGCTAAGATGACAAACAGGAAGGGCGAGATAGGGTCCCCTTGGCGAATTCCCCGAGAAGGACGGAAAGTGGGCGACGGGATTCCATTAATGAGAATAGAAAAGAACGAGGAAATAAGACTACTGATCCATCTAATCCAAGAGGGGGCAAAACCAAAGGCTTGGAGGATTTTTTGCATATATTCCCAACTAATACTATCAAAAGCCTTAGATAAATCAATTTTGAGCAACATACCTGGTTTTTTTGTGTGCTTGAGAGAGTGGATTATTTCGTGGGTTAGAATTATCCCGTCCGTAATCTGCCTTCCTTCTACATAACCAGTTTGTTCTGGAGAGATGATAAGGGGAAGCAGGGGTTTCAATCTGGAAGCTATCACCTTGGAGACAATCTTGTATATAATGTTGCACAAAGCAATCGGTCTATATTTATCCGGAGTGTAGGATTCCTCTTCTTTAGGGATTAAAGCTATGAATGTTGCATTCAGACCTGGATACATCCACCTTAGAGTACGCGATTCTTCCACCACCTGCCACACTTCCCATTTGACCAGATCCCAAAAATGATGAAAAAAATTTGAGGTAAAGCCATCGGGTCCTGGAGCTTTCCCTGCTTTGAGCTAATGCACAGCATCGTCAACCTCCTGAAGGCTTATAGGCTTGAGAAGGAGAGTGTTATGGTCTTCAGTAATTAATTTGGGTATATGTCTGATGATTTTTTCAATAGCTTCTGTTCTGTTTATGTCCGGCTCTTGATTCATCTTCTTGAAATAATTGAGGAACACCTGTTCTATTCCTTCATGTGTTTCAATTTTGCCTCCTTGTTCATTAGTGACCCGAGAAATTTGATTAATCATTCTTCTTTGCACTGTAGATTTGTGAAAGAATTTCGTATTCTTTTCACCCTCCTTCAGCCATCTAACTCTCGATTTTTGCCTCCAGAGAGTTTCCTCCTGTGACTCTCGCTCGAGGAATTGAGTTTCTAGGGACTGCTCTTTCTTGCTAAGTTCTTCCGAGCGTCCTTCAGATATCATTCTTTGCTGAACAACTTTCATTTCTTGATTGAGGATTTCCTTAGCTTTAAAAATGTTGCCAAAGACAGAGTGATTCCAGCGTTTAATTTCCCCTTTGAGATATTTCAGCTTCCTTTGGAATATGGACATTTTTGTACCATCCGTCGGATTGCATTTTAGCCAAGATGCTCTGACAAATTCATTGAAGTCCGGATGAGTTAGCCAAAAAGCCTCAAATCGAAAGGGACGCCTTGTATTGCAACCAGGGCAATTCCAATGGAGGGCTATTGGCCAGTGATCAGAACCGGAGAAGGGAAGAATAGAAGCTGTGAATTCTCCTCCTACATGAACTGCATTATCAGAAATTAGAAATCGATCAAGATGCGATGCTATCTGCATTGGAGCTGCCCTTTTGTTGTTCCAAGTGTAGAGGCCATTATTTGTAGGAATATCTATAAGCCAGTTATTCTGTATGAAGTCTTTTAATAGAGATCCTTCCCTGTTTATTCTGCAACGCCCTCCCTTTTTTTCCTCCATTGAAGCGATGATGTTGTAATCTCCTCCAGAGATCCATAACGGGTATTTCCTCTCTGTATTAAGTTGCGTTAAAGCATCCAAAATTTCAACCTTGTGCTGGGTTTCTTGAGGAAAATACACATTAGTTATGTGACCATAGATGTTGGTTCCAATTATATGAAAGATGGCTTGGATGAAATTTTTATTTGCATGTATGTTGGCTAGTTGAATCATTCTTGCATCCCAGAGCACTGCAAGTCCTCCGGAAGCTCCCTGAGCATCAACAGCTGTTACTGTCCCCCCTGGCCAGGCTTTTGCTGCTATTTTTTCCAGAACTGTCGAATTGCACTTTGTTTCCTGCAGAAAGAGAATTGCTGGTTTTTCTTCCATTAACATGTTTTTTAATAGTTTTCCTTTCCTTGGGCAATTAAGCCCTCTAATATTCCATGAGATCAACTTCATTGAGAAGGCTTGGGGTTGATATTGAAGTACTTGGTTAGCTTAGCATATCTGCCTGATTCTACCAATACTTCTCCAATCTTGATGGTTCTCTCTAAAGTAGTTTTCCGTCCTCGTTTTTTACTATCTTTGGTGATGAATTTCCCATCCCATTGGCTGCCGATTTGAACCCCTAGTGAATATTTTTTCTGGGCTTTATTGAGGACTGCCACTAGGTTGTCCACTTGTCTATCAGGTATTTTGTCGAAGTTCCCTGTTTTACAAGCTTATTCTAATCCCAAGATATCTAGCTCGCCAATGTCTATTGATTCTGTATCCTCCATGATTTGAGGTTCTTGAGAGTTACCATCACCTTCCTTCTCATTTTCTAGACTGGGGTTTGTACCATCTATATCCATATCAGGGAGGCTCCAGGCTTTTGAAGCTGTCTTGAGCTGATTGCCTTCTAGTTCTACCTCCTTTTCCCCTTCTTTCGATTGGGATCCTTCAATTTTTTTTTTCCTGTGTAGGTTCTCTTTTATTGTAGGTTAAATTGTCTGGGTCTTGCAAATCTTCGTTGTCTAGTGCTGCAAAGCTGTTACTAGTAGAAGGCTTTGATTGATCCCCTGGAGGTATCTTTGTAGTAACTACTGATTTTTTATTTCCTCTTCTACGATTTGTCACCTTAGTGAAACCATCTGACGATGGGTTTTCCTGTTCAGTTTGAACCGAGGGTTTGCTATTTAATGGACAGTCTCTGAAGAGGTGTCCTAGGTCATGACATTTCCTGCACCTAAAGGGAACATGCTCGTAATCAATTAACTGGATACATTCCACATCTTCATGAAAGATACTTACCGTATCAGGAAGAGGTTGTTTTAGATCCATGTAGACACAAATCTGTGCATATGAGGTATATCTCTGTGTCTTTGTATCTTCTGCCACTTTGATGAAGTCGCCCAGTACCTTACCGATCGCTTTGAGAGACTCCTCTTCCCAGTATTCCAATGGTAGAGAATACAGCCTGATCCACACCGGCGCCCAGCTCAGGTCCTCCTTATCAGGGTTGAAACGTTCAATCCATTCTCTGAGAAATAGCCCGGCAGAGTTAAAGAAATAAGGCCCTCCTTCGAAAACTCTGTTTCTATCCTCCAAGCAGTTGAAGACTGCAGTGAAAAATCCCTTCGGCCCTAGATGCAAGGTTATGTGTCCTTTTGGATGCCATTTGACATTTATCCAGGCTCTCAACGCTTTCTCGTTTGGCCATATTCCAATAAATTTGCCTATGAGAGCATGATCTCTCATATATTGGATTCTGGCATTGATACGATGACTAGGTAGCTCCACTTTTGGTCTGTGCGTGGCTACTGGCTTGCATGTGGACGAGCTTACTTTCGGCTTGTCTTGCTGTGCTTGTTCAGTCTGTTTCTGCTGACTTTTGTCTGTGCTTCCATCATTATACTCCTGTTCTTTATCTGAACCCTCGAGATTCCCTTGCTGGTTGTCGTTTATTGAAGGAGGCGCCCCTCCTTCCCCCGGATGGGGGTTCATTGAACCCGCCTGTCAAAACCTTCAGGCTGTGGTAATCTGCTCTGCCGCGTTCTGAACCTGGTGGCCTCTGTCCTGAGGACCTACCGTTGCAGGTGAGTACAGAAACCCTAATGCCGCTTCTCAGAACCTCGCTTCCCTCCGCGCTCCCTTTGTCAATACTATGTTGATTCTTGGTTCTGTGATGAAGGAAATATTGAGAACATGTGATGTGTCGTATGGAAAGAAACATTGATGCACTATGATATGTCTAAAGAATATTGTTTCCCATCCAAGTGTCGAGGAATAAAGTTTTTGAATAAAAGTGGGTGTTCATCCATAGATACCATGTTTACCATTAAGAAAATTGTCCCTCAAAGGGTTAAGGCCTCATTGTGAAATCTTACGGGATCACATGAACCATTATGCCTCATTGTGAAATCTTAGGGGATCACATGAAACATTATGCTACGAAAATATTGTAATATTTCTTTCGTCTTATGGTGGAAGAGAATCAATCATTGTCATGTGGGAAATGTAGAGATAGAAACTTTGAGTAGATTTGATATGCCACATGAGAAATTTTTTGAATAAAATTATTATGTTTCATTGTGAAACTCCTTAATTGTTATGTTGCATTATGAAATTTGTTTTGTTTGACTCATGTTGCATTAATATGTGCTTCAATTCTTATGTTGCATTTTTAAACTTATTAAGGATTATGTTACTTATTGGCATTCCTCAAGCATTATTTTAGATTCCAACATTTCTCAATATTTACATTGCATTACAAAAATTTTAGTTGACTTATACTGAATTTCTATATTTCTCAATGTTTTTGTTGCATTGTAAAATGTATCAAGGGTTATGTCATGTTGTAATGTTAGTATTTCTTTACTTATGTTACACAATAATATTCAAAAATGGTTCTATCACAATGCAACATTCATCAAGCATAAGTAAACAAAATTAATCCAAATTTAACCACACACTATAGTAAAAAATTGTTAATCAATGTAAATCAAAGTCAGCGAAACATTGTAGTCAATTAAATTTAACTAAATTCAATCTACAATCAACCATAGTTAACCATTATTATCTCCACTCAACCAAATTCAACTACCATACTCAACTATAGTCTCCTCTACTTAAGAATGCTTAATATTTAACACATTCAAATATGTTTAATTGTAGCCAAACACTATCAACCATAATCAATTATAAGAAACCATGTAATCAACCAAAGATAATCATACTCAACCTATAACCAACCATACTTAACCATTGAGGACTGCAATCGACCAAAGAAAACTATTGTCAATAATAATTAGACATAGCTAAACAAAATAAAAAATAGTCAACCTAATAGTTAACAATGATCAACCCTATCAAACATGGTCTACTATAATCAACCAAGTCAACCATTATTCACCAAATTTAATAAAACTCAACCTACAATCAACCATATTTACCTTTACGATCTATACTCAACCATCATAATCAACCATGGTCACTTTTAATTAAAAATAAATACTCTTTAACATACTCAAACACATTTATCATAGTCAAACATTATCAACCACAATAAAAAAAAGATAACCATATTTAATCTATAATCAATGATATTTAACCATTAATAATTGTAATGGACACTATTATCAATAATATTCAATCATCATCAAGCTTATCAACATGGTCTATTATAGTCAACCATAGACATTGATCATAAACCATTGTGAATCATTTCCAACCATAAATCAAACATGATCAACCATAGTCAACCATTGTTAACCAAAATCAACCTACAATCAACTATAGTTAACCATTATGATATCTACTCAAGCAAATTCAACCATCATTCTCAATCATAGTCACTTTTAGTTAACAATAGTTCATCCTTGCCAAACTCAAACATGTTTAAACCAACCATGACATTTCTATGATAGTATCTCATATGAGGTAGATGTAAAATTATGGATGTGAGAAGTGGCATTCAATGATTGTAAACCCATCACATGCAAGATCAATGATCTTAAGATTTGTTCCTTTTTTTTTCTTTTCTTTTTTCGATTTCAAGTCGTATGAATTTACATATAAAAGTGAAATGATATTATTTATTTTATTTTATATTTCAAGGGGTTTTTTTTTATAAATTTTCGTTTGTCATGATGAAGACAAGTTTAAGAAAGTGTGATGTGTTGAATAAAGAAAAAATTTAATGTACTGTGACATGTCATGATAGGAAAGACTTTCATGATTTGATATGTCATGATGTGGCATGAAAAAAAAAATTATATGATGTGATGTTTCACACAAAATAAAACCTTTTATGCAATGTGATATGTTACCACTAGACAAAGCTTATGACCATGTGAAATTTCACAACCATAGAAATTTTAGTTTTGTGCATAACACGCCACACCAAAACTTCAGATACATAGAGGAATATAACACAAAGTTTCATGATGCATATTAAAAAAAAAAAAAAATCTTATTGCATCAATATGTCACTCCCAAGTCTAAAAGAGGTGTTACAGATGAAACCAAATGTCCTTTAACTATTACGTGTATAAGTCAAAAGTTTCTTTGGAAAAACTATGTGAAAGAGAAAAAATATTTCAGTTGATCAACATAAGGCAATGGTAGTTGGTTTTGGATCATCGCCACACTAGATCATGAGTCTAACAATAAACAATGGCACAATCTAACTTACATATGAAATGGCATTTTTCACTGAAATCTGGGGATGCAATTTCAAGCAAGATAGTGATTTTTTGTTGTTTAAAATACATTTTTGAATTCATAAATAGATTCAGTGCCTTGAGAAATACTCGGGGCACTCAAATTCTACAGATTAAATAACTTAAACTCAAGTTTTTAAAAATCTATGTTTCGTTTTAGTTACAATTAACCCAAAAAAAAAATGCTTTTAAAAAACGTTCATTTTGTTTATTAGGTAGACTACACCATAAACAAATCCATTGAAACCAATATGACTTTTAATTCCCAATTTTAAAACATTTTAACACAAAAGTTGAATTCTAAGTCTAGGTGATATCCCATGGAGGAGATCATTCTCTACATAGTTTAATGTTGTGAAATGCCTCTAGTAATTATTAAAAAATACATTAGAATGTGAAGCCCCTCTTTCATTAGTGTTGAATCATCGCCACACTAGATCATCAGTTGGTGGCATTTTTTATTTTTATATAGTTCACGGAAAGAACAATTAAATTTTGATCTGACATTTTTGGATCACTCACAATAAAAAAATTTGGTCGATGTTTCGAGCTAGCAAGTGTGGCTCATCCTCATGACATTGATCTTGAGGATGAGTCACACTTTCTGGCTCGAAACGTCGACCAAAAAATCTTAATGTGAGTGATCTGGAAATGTCAAATCAAACTTTATCTTACCAGAGAAGCCTTCACTTTGAAACAATTAAATTTTCATGCTTCATACATTCATGTGTAACAATCAGGCTTTCCACCTTTTGAAATTTTTTTACTTTTTAGTAGTATTTGATCCAAAAATATTATTATTATAATTTGAAGTAAAATTACCTTTTTTTATTTGTACAATATTTTGGATGGTTCAAAAAAGTAAATACTCATTATTTTGATTGTTTCCATTGTTTTATGTTGATATGAGGCTTTCCACCTTTTCAAAGTTTTTTATTTCTAGTTGATCCAAAAATATTATTATTATACTTTGAAGTAAATTATCTCTTTTTTGTTTATACAATATTTTGTATTGTTCAACAATGCCTTAATCTTGTTTCTTATGCCTAAGAGCTCTTATTCCTCAGATGTAAGGAAACATGTTAACAACCCAAGACCTAGAGGCATCTGGCAGAGTGATAGCCTACCCCATTATGAACTACCAGCGGGTTATTCCAAGTGGTGTGACTTTTCTTAAGTAATGGTGATGAGTCAACCTGCATTGACGGATAACAACCAACAATAATTATCCTCACTGCTGATTTGACAACTAAATTATAATATGTTTTCTCACCTTGCAAAAAAATCTTACTATTTTAATATATTAATTTGAATTAAAAAAAAAAAATTATGATTTGTTTAATATATATCATTCACATTTTTAATATATAAAATTGATTTATATATATTTATTAATATTTTATATATAATTTATATCAATTTATTATTAAATTTGTATATGACTAAAAATATGAATATTTTTAAATTTATACATGAGTAAAAATATTAATAAATATAAAATGGTATATATTTAATTAATTTTATTATTTTAAGGTATTTTTAAATCACATTAATAAAGAAACATAGATATCATCTATGGGAGAGAGCAAAGGTAGTCCATTCGATGCATTGACTGCAATTGGATGGATGAAACCCTAACATATGTACCTTTTGATGGGCAGCATTTTAGTTTTTAGGGGTGCTTTCATTTATGAGATATGATTTTGCTTCATGTTTTATGTTTCAATTATACTTGGGAGTCTATGGGATTCTTTTCAATAGATAGATGCTTATATATTTTATCATACAAATATATATTTTAATTAATTTATTATTTTATATGATTTAGAATACGAATGGTTTTATGTAGATATTTTAATTAATTTATTGGTTGAAGTTTTTATTTTATTTAAATTAGGGTGATTTTTTTTTATTAGAATGAGAATTTTGTATTTATATGTAATTTTGCATATAGATCACAATAAATATATCAAGTAATTTATAATTATATTTTCAAAAAAAATTGAGTTTTTTTTATCCATCAAATTTATAAATTTTTCTAGTGGGATTCCAAAGTGGACAACAAAAATGAGGTTTTGTAGGTATATACCCTACAAAAAAAAACCAACCCACCAAAAAATAAAATTTACATATCATATTATACCTAATGCAATCATTCATAATTATGTAATGTCAATCCATTTAGCTCTAAGCAATAGGACTAGGTGTGATTCGACCATTGATTTGTAAATCTCCCAATCTTAATTTACACTTTTCATTAACACAAGTTTGCGTATTTATTGAGATCATAAAGAACATGAAAATATGTTATTGAAGAGAACACTTCCACTGATTTCCTAATTCTTTTCATAAGAACTCTAATATTTTGTCCCTCGGAGAGAAGCCCTTCACCAAATATTGAATAATAATGAGTCTCCCAAAATAGTGAGAGAAGTTACATGTTGTTATTTAGCTAATTGAATCCCCTAGTAGAGGGTATAAGCTTTAGCTTAGTTATTTGTAAGGCATCCTAAGCCCATAAATACTTTACAACTTTAACTTCCTCTAGTTCATAAAACATCCCTCTCCTCGTGTCACCCTTTTTAATTTTGACAAATTAATTAAAATAATAGTTTGAAATAATTTTTTTAAATTATTATATATATATATTTAATATAATTATTGGCTTTTAATAATATATATTTGTATATATTGTTGTTTTAAATTTCATGCGCCTCATAATTTATCTTTAATGATACACACTTCTTAATGTAATTATCATTATAAAATTCCATTTTATTTGTAGTTTAGAATATATGTTAATATTAATTTTAAATTTTAATTATAAAGTGTTATGTTTGCACATTTAAATATTTTCAACAAAATAGTTATTATGATAATAGCAAAATCAAAATTTTTATTAATTATTTATTTAAAATTTTGTCTTATATATGAAAATTTTGATTCTGCCAACACAAACTAAATATTCACAAAATTCTATAAAGGACCAAATCCTGCAGACTAAGCTTCTCCCTAAAGTATTTAATGAAAAAGTTCATAAGTATAATACATATATATAAACTAAAAGTTTAACATAGTGTTTTCCTACCATTTGGGGGTTGTTGAACTAAAAATTTAATTATAATATTGAAATCAATGCATGCCCACCATTTTTCGTAATGTTTTAAAGACAACTCATAATTTTTCAAGTAGGATAGAATGGGTGTTCATATTAATATTTCATCAATACATTCCTACATTAGTATGAATGTTTAAGTTGGGTTACTAGTCGTTTCGAATATCAGCATTATGCTAGTTGGCATAATCATTGGTTTGTAATTTTGGAGTGGGAATGGTGTGAGCTTCTAGATGGTATATATATTATACTAGTTATGTAATTTTTCTTCTGGTATGTCAATTGATATATTTAGTAAGCAATATCTATTTAAGAGATAGATGCTTCAGATTATTTAAACATATGTCTATTATGAAAGATGAGATAATTATTATAAATCTAGCCTATGTTTATAGCAAGATGAGATAATTATTATAAATCTAGCCTATGTTTATAGCATATGTTTTTAAGAAGATTTTTTTTTTTTTTTAATTCGAGGATTAATTTTAATATGTTACACAATTTGTTGAGCTATTATAATATTTATAATTGGATGGTAAATGATTTTTGTATATTTTTTTTAATAATGAATATAAATATAAGTTTTATGGTAATTCAATTCCATGAAGTTTTTAAAAGAGAATCTTACTGCAAATGAACTTATAAAAAACACATCATACTTATCAAGAATCCAAATAAAAAATGTTATATTGTTGATTAGTCATGGGTTAGTGTCTAGAAATATTTTAATGTTATCAAAACATTTTTTTCCAAATGTGTTCACTAAGACACCCACATCTCTAAGGACCAAATCCTCAGCCTTGGCAGAGCATGTCGAGAAGACGATGCATCATGTATGTATCGAAGAGGCTCAAGTCATTGCTAGAGTTGCTCAGTTTCACCATCGCAAGTTTAGGGAGGCCCTCGAGATTGAAAAAAGGCCAAATAATCTTAATAGGGATGATGGCTGGAAGATCAGCAGCTGCTGGGTCCCAGCCCTATCTTCCTAGCCTCCGCGGTCCCTTCTTGGTATGGTCTCAGTGTTTCTTGTTTCCTTTCCTTAAGAATTGTTTCCTCTGTGTTTGTGGTTTTTTTTTTTTGCTTGCTTTTCTCTTGATTTGATTTGTTCTTCTTTTAATTATCGCCCTTATGGTCTTGATTTAGTCCCCTCTTTTTCCCTTTATATTCGAAGATTATTAAATTTGGCAACCTGGGAATATTTAGCATATTATATGATTAAGAATAATTGAACTATCCTTAGATTGTAAGGTAATTACTTAACTTTTTATTAGCCTTATATTTTTAACATCCTTATGCTATAAATACGTGTATAATTAAAATATGCATTTTTCTTAACTAATCAATATTACTTTTCATTTATTCATTTGATTAATTTTGATTTTTTGTTAGTTCTAAGTTAATTGAACTAACCTTAAGAGATAGTGTAAGATAAAAAAAATTTATAATTATATAGGTTTGGCTGATAATTGATATAGATTGATATAATATTTTAATATCTAAACCTTAAATAAAAATTTATTAGAATGATTAGTTATTAAAGAATTTTAAATTGATATATTTATATATATATAATTAAAAACATATATATATATATATATATATTTAAACATTAAATATAATATTATTAGAATGTTAGGTATGGTAATATATTAATTTATATATATACCTATTTGTTTATATATATATATATATATATAATATTTTAAATAAATAAATGGTTTAGTTTTGATAAGTAACCATGGATCTAATTCAATTTTTAGTAAAAATTATAGTTTTCTAATAATTTATATAAATAATTTAAAAACTAAATATTAAATATAGTATTATATTAGGTATTGAAAAATATTATTATATATAATTATACATTAAATATCTAAATAGTTTAATATCCTCTGATCTGGTTAATTTTTGCCCAGTTTACTTAGCTCTAGAAGTATAATAATAATTATAAAGAATATTAATATTAATTTAGTTAAAGGGGGTTTGACTGGGTCCTTAAGTTGAAAAATAGCCGTTAGTCTTTTTAGCCGTTGGAGTCTCTGCTTGGACTATTTAACTCGCTATACTGGATCTGTATCTTCAACTTGTCCTGACGATGAACCACACTAGTTGGTTCGAAACGCGTCGACAAATGATCAATTATGTGATTTCGCCAAAAAAATTTCTAAACAAACGTTATGGATCACAGAAGTCTAAATTCCTTGATATTTAGATGTTTTAAGACAGTATACATACTAATATGCCATCCTTGAGGTAGATTTACAAAAAAAAAAAAAAGACATGTTGGTGTTAACTCTTAGTATGGATTTGTATGTTATTAAGTTTTAAGATGATATGAAGGAATATAAAGTTATCCACAAAAGTGGATGTGATAGCTTGGTTTTAAAAAACTGTTATGTAACAAATATAATTATTTAATTAATTAGAGAGCAAACATTGGTGGGATTTGAAAGATGCATATTAAGAGAGTTTGTTGCATTATTTCCTTATTAAGAAGGGCACTAACTCACCTATAATCTTGGGATTGAAAATATATATCGGATACATTTTACTTCTTTCTTAGGATACACATTATCATCTCCATTAGAGTTCACTGTTGCAATGATATAATGGTAAGTAAAAGGAGATAGTTGTAGTAAGGGTAGTGTTATCACTATTATATTAAATATGTACATGGGCAGATCATTGTAACTCTCCACTAGTGACATTCTATATTTATAGTTATTCATGTCCCAAAATTGTAGTGTGATTATTAGAGGGAGGTGTTAGCCTTGCTGGCAAAAGGCCCAAAAATGGATCCATATAGGCTCTTAGAGTCTCCAAATTTGCTTAAAATCATGCCAATGGATCCATTAATGCTCTTGAAATCTTCAATTTTTGCTCAAATATCATCCAATGATCAAAATCAGCGCAAGAGGAGAGCCCTTGGAAGGGCAGAAATACACTATCAGGAGGCAAAAACGCTTGAAAACCATGAAAAACCCACAATCGCAGGCTTAAACAAAGGAGTGAATAGCAGCCATTAGATCTCGCCGATCAATGGCCTAGATCTAAGCGGCTAATCGCAATCGGCCGAGCAGAAGGGACAGTTTAAAGTTGGGCGCATGACACCGCCGATCAGCGATCGCCGATGATCAGATCAGCGGGGAGCATATGCTATGTTATATAAAGGACCCAGGGAGTGAGTGATGTGCGATTGCGATTTATCGCATCGCTGATATCACATCGGCACTATACCAAGGGGCGGGGTCTATGCACATACATATGGGTGACCCGATAGCCGGACCTGACGGCATTATATATGAGAATTCATAAATTTTGAAGTCCGTGCCAAAGCCATTTTTAAAGCATTTTCTGTGTATTTCGTTATATAACGAAATACAAAGGGAAACAGGGGCAGTGTGATAGTGATGGAACCCGGACCCGATGGGTTTCAGGAAGAAATATATATATATATATATATATATATATATATATATATATATATATATATATATATATATATATATATATATATATATATATATATATATATATATATATATATATATATATATATATATATATATATATATATATATATATATATATATAATATATATATATATATATATATATATATATATATATATATATTTTCAAGTCCGCAAAAGCCCAAATTTTAATGTATTTCATGTATTTTCGTTGTATAATGAAAATATGAAGGGAGCATTGGCCAGCAGTGATTGCGATGAGTCCCAGACCCGAAAGGGTCTGGGAAGTGAAATATATAATATCTGAAGTTTGCCAAACCCATTTTCATGCACTTTTCAGTGTTTTTCGCATATTTCATAATATAAGGGAAATACACAGGAGCAGGCCTTTTGCGACTTGTGATGGCGACAAGGCCGGACCCAATAGACAATTAAACCATATTTTAGGACTTTTGAAGTCCAAAATACACAGAGAAGGCAGGATTTTTGCAGTAATGTTGTGTTTTCTGTATATAACAAAAAAACAGTCATTTATAAATGTTTAAGGGATTACACAGGCCTGAAGACCCTTTCCATTATCTAACAAAGGTCAGGAGACAGGGACAGAGGCTGGAAGGGGAATAGAAAGAGCCACAGCATGCGCAGCTCCCCCCCACCCCCCCCAAACCAACAAAGCAGTCATGGAGCATCAATAGACAGCGCAGCTCATCCATAACAACAAAATCATCATGGAGCATCTCTGGCACAGGAGAACTCCCAAACAGCGCAACAAGCTACCAAAAATATCTGAAAGTGGTTACTCTACTGTCAGAAGCAGAAAACTCTGATCCCATGCTTGCCTAGAGGGCATCAAATCAGTTAACAATGCAGATCAGACAGATTAAGACTCCGAGCCTCTTAGAGCTCAGGAGCATTGTAAACAGGATATAAATAGCTGAGAGTAAGATGTAATAGAGGTTCAACTTCTGGAGATTATTCCTCCTCTGTTCCTTCAAGATTCTCATCTTCATTCTAGCAATATAAGTTTCTTTTTCTATTATATGTTCAATGTCCATTCCCTTTGTTGTTCTATGCTTGCACTTCAATAGTTTGTTCATGTTTTCTTTATGTCTAAGGCCAGATAACTGTCATCTTATCCCTGCTTTGATAAATTAGATTTTCAAGCTTCTTTTCTGCCTGTAGCTAGCCATCCATATGTGGTCATATATGAATCTGCCAATGTAGTTAGTATTCTCTTTCGCTGCCTATAGCTAGCCATTCATTTATGTTTATGTATGCAATCTACTGGTATAGTCATTATTCTCCATATATCCATTGAATTTATAAGTTATTGAGCATTAGTGGTCTAAAGCCTTGTATTGGTGAGAGCGCTCATGCATGCCTTGAGTGAAAACAGAGCTGAAATGGTTATCTAACTTGATCCAAACCATCATTTATTCCAATAGTTCAGAGAAAAATATTGAAGATTATATGTTACCAGGCATCTCCGAGCTACAACCTAGGACAGAGTCTTGGAGTGATAACATAATTGGCGTCATTGCTGGGGAGAGGAAACTGAAGCTCAGCTTCCCTGGGAAATGACATAGATCTAGCTTTGATGATAGACAAAGTCTGGGCACTTTTTTGGTTGTAATCATCTATTTTGCTACTCTACTAGAGGTTGAACCTCTTGGGGACTCCACTTCATATTTTTGGCTCAGTTTGTGAGGCATACTCAGAGAAATCCTTAGAAGCTACAAGCTAACCCAGTACCTAACCCTAAAAAAATCATTAAAGAAAGAAAGGTATTGCATAAAGGAGCATCAGATTCAGGTAAACCTAAATAATCTTCTATATATCTTCAAGAAAGGCTCATAATAGAACAAATACCTGTTGAGAGTATAGCATCTAATACTAGCAGTGAAGAAAAACTTTCAGAGATTCATAAATCTCCTTATTCTTCAGGTTCTCCTTTTGTTGTAAGCCCAAAGGAAACCTCACCTCCTATCCATCATAGTCCTTTAGTCTTATCAGTCACTCAGCCCTCTATCATTTAGATTGCCAGTACTCTTTTAGCCACCACAGCTATGGCAGGTCCACAAGCACCTACCAAAATGGAAAGAATCATAGCTGCTAGGTATGGGCCTCTAATACTGCCCACTCCTCTGAACGCCATGCCTACTAGAGAATATCAAAAATATAGGCCTAATTTCACTGGGACTGAAGGTGTTACTACCAAAGAACATCTTAAGTCATTCTATAGCTATGTTGATAATCTGGATATTAGTGAATATGATGTGTGGATAGAGTCTTTTTCCAAAGCTTAGATGGAGAGACTAGAAAATGGTTCAGAGAAATAACCCCAAGATCTATAGCAGATATTGAAGCTTTAGATGATGCATTCCTAAAGCATTGGGTGGATAAGAAGGATCTCCTCTACTAGCACACTGAGTTTGGGAACTTAAAGAGGGAAAATGGTGAGTTGATGTCTGATTTTAATAAGAGGTTTAATCGTATGTACATCAAGAGACCAGCTGAAGTAAAACCCACTACTACCTCTGCTAAACTCACATATGCCAGTGCTTTTGATTCTAACATATGCCTACTGTTGAGAGAGGTGATGTGCTACTTTGACTGACATGCAAGATGCAGCCTTAGAAGTGGAATCAAACATCATGGCTACAGATAAGCTCAAGGGAAATGTTCATAGAAGAAGACAGAGGGGCGAGTCTTCATCATCCTCCGATCTTAAGATAGATAAAATGACCAAAATGATCGAGTCATTAGCCTCTAAAATCTCCAAATTGAATGTTGAGCAGCACCCGGGGAAAGGAAGAGTGTCTAATACCTTTGCTCCTAGAAATCCAAATCCAAATCCATATAGAAGAACAAATGAGCAGTTGCAGATTTTGCAAAGAAACAAAGATGCTAATGAAGACCAAAGGGTGAAGGCTCCTTTTCAAAATGTAATCATGGAAGAAGAGCAGTTTGAAGAAGATGATGAGATACATTGTCTGGAAGACAAAGGCAATGCTTCCTTTTTGACCTTAGTTGCCTATGAAAAGTCATTATTCAATGACCAAATCAGCCAAGAATGGGATGGTAAAGCTATTCTACAAACTGTAGATCAGCAAAGATATAATTTGAGGTCAAAGATAAATAATGCCAAGGAAACTCCTATTCAAAGAGCTGATGTCCCTGCAATACAACAAGATAATAAGAAAAAACAATCAGCCGTTAATCCCATCGTCCTCAAAGCTCCAACTCATGAGGTAAGAGGCCTTGACAAGTCTCCTTCTCCTTTCAGTTTTCAATAAGAAATTCAAAAGCTAATAATACCTATGCCTCTGATTGAACTAGTGAAGAATGAGTCCTTCAAAAGATCCATCCTCGAGGCCCTTGAACCTAAAGCCATCCAAGCCTCCACATACCATGTAAATCTGCAAGATGACAAGCCAACTGTTATTCTCAGCCCAATGATTGAAAATTGTGAAGACAGCTCCCCATCATTCTATGTCTCTCTGACTATTCATGAAAAAATCCTTCACAACTACCTTTTGGACACTGGAGCCAGCCATAATCTAATGCCCAAGGTTTTCATGGATGAGTTGGGTCTTGACATCACCAAGCCTTATCATGACCTGTTCTCTTTTGACTCTAGAAAAGTGAAGTGTCTAGGATTAATCAAGGACCTAGCCATCACTTTGTCTCAGTTGCCTATGAAAAGCATGATGATGGATATTGTGGTAGCAGATGTACCTCCCAAGTTTGGCATGTTACTTTCCAGAGGTTGGATCAAGAGACTAGGTGGATCATTACAAAATGATCTGTCCTATGCTATTGTCCCAGTTTTCGAAGGTGAGAGAAAGACATTATACAGAGAGGCGCAGTTGGCTTATATCATCAGCGATGAGAAGAACCCTACTAATCATCCCATCTATGTTGTTGACACTGATTTTGGATCATGTATTCTTCATTTTGAAGAATCCTAGTTGGCCTCCACGCAGCTTAGAAAACCAGTTTTCCAAATCACTGGGGAAGAAGACCCATAAATTTGGGATATGTTCTTTGATGGGGCTTGCTCTAAAGAAGGTGCAAGGGAAGGTGTAGTCCTTGTGTCCCCAACATAGGAATACATTCATTTATCTTTCAAATTAACCTTTCAAGTCACAAATAACATAGCAGAATACGAAGCTTTGATTTTGGGCTTAAGCGCTGCTAAAGAAATGGGTATCAAAGGCCTGAAAGTGTTTGGAGATGTAGACCTCATCATTCAATAGGTAAATAAAGTGTTCCAAGCAAAGCATCCAAGGCTAAAAGCATACAAGGATGAGGTATAGAGGCTCAAGGATTATTTTACTGATTTCAGCATTTCTTATATTCCAAGAATGAAGAACCAACTTGCCGACTCCCTTGTTGTGTCTGCTAGCACATTTATTCCTCCTTTGCCTCCTAAATTGACATATGAAGTTCAGGTAAAATATAGACTGTCTCTGCCAGACAATGTCAAATATTGGAGAGTTTTTGAAGACGATGAGGAAATTAACAGGTTTTTACAAGTCGTTGAGGAATTTGTTGAAACGTACATTGACCAAGAAAATGAAACCATGGAAGAATGCAGCCAGTCCAAGCTAAAAGTTGAGATTAGTTGAGGAAGCATCGTCCAGCTGCCTAGTAATCACATACCAAAAGGATTGGTGCCTCTAGAGAAGCTTTTCGATCATAACGACGTGCCCTATAAGCCAGCCAAAACAGAGAATGAGTCTGTTGTCTATAAACATAATATAGGGAGCCTAGCCCATCCGAAATTCATCAATCTGTCCACTCATTTGTCTTCTGCTAGAATTCCGAGTATTGCACCCTCATGAAGCAATTCGCTGATATTTTTGCCTAGGAATACAGTGATCTTAAAACCTATGATACAAACATCATTCAGCACAAGATCCCACTAGAAAAGAACACTACCCCTTTTAAGAAAAAATTAAGACCCATCAGCCCTCTCTTGTTGCATTTGATTGAGAAAGAGATCAAGAAGATGTTGGATGCCAAAATTATAGTTCCCCTAGAGTATTCAAAATGGATAGCTAACCTTGTGGTAGTGAGAAAGAAAAATGGAGAAATCAGGCTTTGTGTTGACTTCAGAAATCTGAACAAGTGATCTAAAAAAGATAACTACCCCCTACCTAAGATGGAACACTTGCTGCAAAGAATTTCAGAGGCCAAAGTCATGTCTTCTTGGATGGATTTTTAGGTTACGATTAGGTTGTTGTACATCCAGAAGATCAGGAAAAGATCACCTTCACTACTTGGGGCACTTTCATGTACTCCAAGATGCCTTTCAAACTGATGAATGCTGGGGCTACTTTTCAGAGGGCCATGGACATAGCCTTTGTGGGAGAGAAGGACAAGTTTGTCCTTATTTATCTTGATGACATAACAATCTTCTCCAGTAGCCACAAAGACCATTTACATCATTTGAAGAAGGTCTTCCTAAAGTGCAAACAGTTTCGAATTTCAGTGAACCCAAAGAAGTCACAATTTTCTCTAGAAGAAGGCAAACTTCTGGGACATATTGTTTCTGTTGAAGGTGTGAAGATTGATCCAACAAGGGTTCAAGCCATTTAGACATTGTCCATCCCAATTTCAAAAAGGGACATTCAATCCTTCCTAGGTAAGATTAACTTTATAAGGAGGTTCATTCCAGAATTTGCAGAGCCAGTAAAGCACATCACTTCCATGCTGAAGAAAGGATCAGCAATAAAGTGGACAAATGCTTCAATAAGCTCTTTTGAAGCCATCAAGCAAGCTATCATGGAAGCTTCCACTCTAATCAGCCCAGATTACAGTAAGGAGTTTTGTATCTTCTCTTTTGCCTCTTATGATACACTTGCAGTAGTTTTGTTGCAGAAAAATGATGAAGGCATAAAGCACCCCGTGGCCTTTTTAAGCAAAACTTTAAGGGATGTTGAACTAAGGTATGACCTTATTGAAAAACAAGCTTATGCTCTCATAAAATATTCAAAGGAATTCATAATTTATTTTCTGCATTTGAAAGTAGTTGCATATGTACCTTCAGCCTTAGTAAAAGATGTCTTAATTCAGGCAGGTATTGATGGGAAGAGAGCTAAATGGATTGCAAAATTCATAGAATTTAACATAGAGGTGAAGCCCACTAAGCTTGTCAAAGGTCAGGGCTTGGCTAAACTTATGGTTGAAGAAAACTCTAGCTTGTTAGACATAAATTCCATGGTTCTAAATTCATATAATGAGCAGACAAAGGGAGCAGCAGAAGAGCAAAAGCAGAATCAATCTTTGGCTGAAAATCTAGCCACATGTGAATGGTATTACAGCATAGTTCATTTTTTGCAAAAGCTAGAAGTCCCTGCAGGACTTAGCTCAAGTCAAGCTCGTGCCATTAAATTCAGATCAGTCAAATTTTGCATTAATAAAAATCTGCTTTATTGGAAAGACCCATTACGAATCCTCTTGAGGTGTCTAGATAAAGAACAATCTGTGGAGGTCATACACCAGTTCCATTCTAGCATCTGTGGAGGGCATCATTATTGGAAAACCACAACTCACAAAATCTTGAGGGCTGGATATTATTGGCCTACTCTGTTCTCTGATGTGTTTTATTTTGTAAAAGCTTGTGACAAGTGTTAGAGGTTTGCAGGAAGATAGCAGCTAAAATCTTTGCCCTTGAAGCCAATACATGTCAATGGTCCCTTCCAGCAATGGGGCTTGGACTTTATAGGTGAGATCAACCCACATTCCAGTGGACAACACAAATGGATATTTGTAGCCACTGATTATTTTACCAAGTGGATTGAGGCTATACCCACTAAGAATGTTAATCATCAAGTTGTCGTAAAGTTCTTGAATGAGAATATTTTCACTAGATTTGGTTGCCCAACCAAACTAGTCACTGATAATGCAGCAGCTTTCAAGGCAAAAGAATTGGTGGACATGACTGAATCCATGGGCATTCAAGTGGTGCATTCTATCTCATATTATCGTCAAGGCAATGGCTTGGCCGAATCATCTAACATGAGTCTCGCAAGGGTAATCAAAAAACTGTTAGAGGACAACAAAAAGAGCTGGTTCTCCAAGTTGAAGTTTGCACTATGGGCTGGCAGAGTTACCATCAAAAAATCCATAGGGAATTCTCCAGTCAAACTGGTTTATGGCGCTGATGTTGTTTTCCCCATCCATCTGATTCTCACTGTGGCTAAGTTCTTACAAGAAGAAAAAGATGAAGAGAATTATATGGTAAGAAGAATGAATAACCTGGTTGAACTACAACAGATCAGAGAGCAGATGGTTAAGAAGTCAAAAGCTCATCAGAAGAAAATCAAAGAAACCTTTGACAAGAAGGCAAAAGTGGACAATTTCCAAGTTGGTGATTGGGTGCTTAAATGGGATGCATTTAAGGAAAAGAAAGGTAATCATGGCAAGTTTGACTCCTTATGGATAGGTCCATTTGTCATTGCTCAAATTCAGTAGAACAATACATTCATTCTGCACAGTGTGGAAGGAGGAGATACTTTTGGTAGCCCAATAAATGGGCGGTTCTTGAAACTTTATTTCGTTTAAGGCTTTAAAGCCTTGTCATTGTAAATATGTTTTTCCAATTTTTATTTCATTACAAAATAGACTCCATGCCCAATGGAACACTAGAAGGAAGATTTGACTTTGTTTTTTCAGGAAAGGCATTGATCTATGATCCTTGAAACCTCACAGGGAGGATTTCATCCCCAGAAGGAGCCAGTGTTAGCCTTGCTGGAAAAAGGCCCAAAAATGGATCCATATAGGCTCTTAGAGTCTCCAAATTTGCTTAAAATCATGCCAATGGATCCATTAATGCTCTTGAAATCTTCAATTTTTGCTCAAAGATCATCCAATGATCAAAATCAGCACAAGAGGAGAGCCCTTGGAAGGGCGTAAATACACTATCGGGAGGCAAAAATGCTTGAAAACCATGGAAAACCCACAATTGTAGGCTTAAATAGAGGAGTAAACAACAGCCGTTAGATATGGCCGATCAACGGCCCAGATCTAAGCGACTAATCGCAATCGGCTGAGCAAAAGGGATAGTTTAAAGTTGGGCGCATGACACCGCCAATTAGCGAACGGCGGGGAGCATATTCTATGTTATATAAAGGACCCAGGGAGTGAGCAACGCGCAATTACGATTTATCGCATAGCTGATATCTCATCAGCACTATACCAAGGGGCGGGGTCTATGCACATACATTTGGGCAACCCGATAGCAGGACCGGATAGCATTATATATGAGAATTCATAAATTTTGAAGTCTGCGCCAAAGCCATTTTTAAAGTATTTTCCATGTATTTCGTTATATAACAAAATACAAAGGGAAACAGGGGCAGTGTGATAGTGATGGAACTTAGACCTGATGGGTTTTGGGAAGCAAAAAATAAAATAAAATATATATATATATATATATATATATATATATATATATATCTATATATATATATATATATATATATATATATATATATATATATATATATATATATATATATATATATATATATATAGATATAGTTTCAAGTCTGCAAAAGCCTAAATTTTAATGTATTTCATGTATTTTCGTTGTATAATGAAAATATGAAGGGAGCATTCACCAACAGCGATTGCGATCGGGTCCAGGAAGTGAAATATATAATATCTGAAGTCTGCCAAACCCATTTTCATGCACTTTTCAGTGTTTTTCACATATTTCATAATATAAGGGAAATACACAGGAGCAGGCCTTTTGCAACTTGCGATGGTGACAAGGCTGGACCCAATAGACAATTAAACCATATTTTAGGATTTTTGAAGTCCAAAATACACAGAGAGGGCGAGATTTTTGCAATAATGTTGTTTTTTCTATATATAATAGAAAAACAATCATTTATAAATGTTTAAGAGATTACACAAGCCCGAAGACCCTTTCCATTATCTAACAGAGGCCGAGAGATAGGGACAGAGGCCGGAAGGGGAATAGAAAGAGCCACAGCACATGCAACTCTCCCCCCCCCAAAACCGATAAAGTAGTCATGGAGCATCAATAGATAGCGCAACTCATCCATAACAACATAATCATCATGGAGTATCTCTAGCATAGGAGAACTCCCACACAGCACAACAAGCTACCAAAAATATCTGAAAGTGGTTACTCTGCTGTCAGAAGCAGAAAACTTCGATCCCATGCTTGCCTAGAGGGCATCAAATCAGTTAACAATGCAGATCAGATAGATTAAGACTCTGAGCCTCTTAGAGCTTAGGAGCATTGTAAACAGGATATAAATAGCTGAGAGTAAGATGTAATATAGGTTCAACTTCTGGAGATTATTCCTCCTTTGTTCCTTCAAGCTTCTCATCTTCATTCTAGCAATATAAGCTTATTTTGCCATTATATGTTCAATGTCCATTCTCTTTGTTCTTCTATGCTTGCACTTCAATAGTTTGTTCATGTTTTCTTCATGTCTAAGGCCAGATAACTGTCATCTTATCTCTGCTTTGATAAATTAGATTTGCAAGCTTCTTTGTTGCCTGTAGCTAGCCATTCATATGTGGTCATATATGCATCTGCCAGTACAGTCAGTATTCTCTTTTGCTCCCTGTAGCTAGCCATTCATTTATGTTTATTTATGCAATCTGCTGGTATAGTCAGTATTCTCCATCTATCCATTGAATTTATAAATTATTGATCATTAGTTGTCTAAAGCCTTGTATTGGTGAGAGCGTTCATACATGCCTTGAGTGAAAACAGAGCTGAAATGGTTATCTAACTTGATCGAAACCATCATTTATTCCAATAGTTCATAGAACAACATTGAAGATTATATGTTACCAGGCATCTATGAGCTACAGCCTAGGAGAGTTTCTTGGAGTGATAACAAGAGGCACCAAAGCACTATAAGGAGGAAGGAGAGGGTGGATTCACCACTCAATTTTAAGTTAAAACCAAGAAAACAATAAAAAAGAGGAAGAATATTAAAGGAGGGAAGGAAATTAATTAATAATAATTTAAATGTTTGTTATGTGACCTAGATTTGTCACTGATTGGGGTGGTAAACACATTAAAAGAGTGAGGAAAGAGGAAGAATTTGGCTCACAATCACCCAATCATCAGAACGAGGGAAGTTGGGTGATGTTTCTCTCCACTTGGTCGCACTCATGATACTAATTAATATGGTGAGTACTTGTAACCATCCCTCCCACATTTACCCAATTTCACGGACCTGTCTGGGTAAACATGAGACGAAAAGGTACTATGACATGACCCAACCTCCAGGCTCTAGTTAAGGAAGTGGGGCTTACAACCTAACCAAAAAATGACAACTCACAACATTCCTTAGGGATACAGAACACTAAGGGGCAAAATAAGCACCCCAGATGACCAAACTTTGAGTTGGGGCTCCTTTTCACTTACCGAGCCTCCCAACCACATGTATGACAAACCAAGCACATGCACAACACTGCCTGAGTGCAGTTGTGACCCAAATTATCCAGTTCAAAGGGTGCGGTCTCAAGATCTGAGCCACAATTCTAGGTTAGCCTCTAGACCACTACCCGTGACTTCCTAATACTTATAATTATTGACATGACAACAAAGCTAAAAATTCAAACTTTAATAAAAAACTTGACCTAGACTGACCAATACATACTAGGCATTTCTTCAAGCACATGGAAAACACGTAAGCTACAAGTCATGAACGCATATTTTATCATAAAGGTCTAAGATTCATCTAAGAATCACTAAGAACGCCTTATTCCCTCTTCACATAGCTACAACAACATTTATTAGTCCATACATTCATTAACTGATCAATAACTAAACAATTCATGACAAGAGCCATAGATGATACACATCATATAATCAACATATAACCAAAAAATAACAAGCATGTAAACCATGGCAACTCAACCATAATATCACCAACATAATCGCTATAAATATACATGAATCACAATAGAAAAATAACTCTTATTAACATATGAAAATACCAACCAAGTCAAGGACTTCCACTACCACTTGACCATAGATTGGGCTGAACTAATTCTCTCTTTCAGCCAATCACACCCTTGCCATATTCCAAGCATGAATATGGGATCTCGGGGAATAAACCAAACAAAACCAAATCAGGGCATCCAAAGGCCAACCACATCAACCCTCAACTAGGCATTCCACCTAACAGTCGAACATCACTAACACCAACCATATCGGTCTCTACCAAAGTTGTTTAGGGCTTTAGGAACTAGTAACTCAACCCAATCTATTTTGGGGCTTCCATAGTGTTTGTTCCAACCCACGGCCATAAGGAATTATGAGCACCAACCAGAAAACAGTCAAGTGGAAAAACCCACAACACCATGAATATCTAGGAGATTTCAAGGCAAGGTTAAAACCATTTTCAATCTAGGAAATCCTCCATGCCAATGGCAACAAATAACCAAAAAATCACATGTATATACCATGCATCCATAAATTAGTAAGGAAATCACACATGCAACTTGTTACCTGCAAAGAAATCAAGTTGTAGCTATTGATCCACTTATTCCCTTGCACTTTCTTTCTTTCATTTGCCTTCTTTCTCCAAATCCAAGTGAATACTAGAGTGCTCCAACCATGCTCCAAGAATGCTCTAAGTGTGCAAGAGTAAGAGAGAATGACAGAATAGAAGAGAGCTCCACCCAAAATTGTCAAAGGCTCAACCAAATTGTCAGAAATCTCAACAAAAGTGTCAAAAGGATCAGCCAAACTATCAAAAGGATCAACCAACTTGTCAAAAGGCTATAAAATAATCTTTGGATGCCTTTTGATCATTGACACCTCTATTTTCTTCATTTTCTTTCATTTTTCCTTTAATTCCCCTATCATGCAAATATGTGTTTCTTCACCTTCCTTTTCTCCCATTTTCCTTTATTTCATAAATAAAATGCCAATTATTGCCACTTTTCCTTTGCCAATGCCTTTGTCAATTTCCATAGCCATTAATTAATCACCAATGATACCCATTAGTATTTTTTTCCCAACATTAAGCGTGGAATACGTGTCCGATGACCTTGGTATTATTTTTGTTTACATAGGAAATCAAACAGGGGTTGTTACAAACCCCTCCCCCTTGGCGGAACATCATCTTCAATGTTGAATGACACTTATAAACCAACAAAACATATTATTCCCATGGATCTTTATAACAAAACTTGATTCAACATTTACATCATATCATACTTCCAAGACCATGACCATCATGCCATGAACACCATACCGCTTATTGGAGCTTTATAACATAGCTTAGTGCGATATTTACATACATATGCATATATATAGACATATGTAAAATACAATATCAAACACATATATCAAAATAATTCCACTCAACCAGCAAATAAAGAAGTATACATAGCCCACATCTGATCAACCATCTCCCATGTAGCTTCATCGGGCCCAAAGTGCTTCCATTGTACTTTAACTTGCTCGATTTCTAGATTCTAGAGCATGAACATATTTCACTGCAAAATTCACTGAGCTTCTAGTTAGAAGTCTCCTTCTTGTTCCACCTGATATACAAACCAATCAATCACATGATCAAAATCCTTCACATATCCTTCAAGAAATGACACATGGAAAACATCACGGACTTTCATTTTCCATGGCAGTGAAAGTCAGTAGGCCACTGGTCCAATTCACTCAAATATATCGAAAGGCCCACAATATTGAGGTACCAAATTGGCAAATGATCCAATCCTCAAGGAGCTCCTCTTGGGATTGATGTGCAGGTACACATGATGCCCAACCTAAAACTCCTTAAGTAGCCTATGTCAATCTGTATAACTCTTTTGCCTATCCTATGTTGCCTTAAGATTCTTCTTAATAACCTACATTTGTTGTTCCATTTCAATAACCTACATTTCTTATGCCATCTGTTCCAACATATCCGGTCCAATCAATACCATGTTCACAAGAAAATTCCAACTAATAGGAGTATTACATCTCTGCCCATAAAGTGCCTCAAATGAACTCATCTTCAAAGACTCTTGATACCCATTGTTATAAGCAAACTCTACCAGTGGAAGATACTCTTCTCACTTCCATTGTTGATGCATGACATACATTCTCAACATGTCCTCTAGAATCCTGTTGACCCTCTTTGTATGCCCATTTTTCTGTGGATGATAAGATGTACTGAAGGCCAAATCTATCCCCAAACCTGCAAACAACTCATTCCAAAACTTGGAAGTGAACTTGGCATATCTATCTCACAAAATTTTCTTAGCAATACCATGCAACCTTACTATCTTCCTAATGAAAATTTGAGCTATGTCACTAGTTGAGTTTGTAGACATAACTGCAATGGAATGAGCTACCTTGGTCAATTTGTCAACCATAACCATAATAGAATATTTTTTCTTGAATTTCCTCAACAAACCTGTAATGAACTTCATGGAAATGACCTCCCATTTCCACTCAGGAATCAGAACCAACAATAAATGACCTAGATTCTTACGCTCTGCTTTTACCTATTAACAATCCAAACATCTCGCGACAAACTCAGCCACCTCTTTGTTCAAGTTCGGTCAATGGTAAAAATTCTTAACTACTGTCAATCTCTTCTAATATCCCAGGTGACCTGAATATGGATTGGCATGAAATTCCCTCAAGATAAGCTTCTTGAGCTCATTGTTGTCTGGTACATAGATCTTGTCGCTAAATCTGACCAACCCATCTGCCATGATATTATAATCCACATCTTGTTCACATGTACCTTGTTATTGTAACCTGTGCTTAAGTTGTTGGTACCTGTCATCATGTTGTCGTACCTACTTGCACTCTTCTACTAAGAGCCTCTGCAACCCAATTCTCTTTAACCTTAATATACCTGATCTTGAATTCAAATGCACTAAGCATATCCAATCACCTAGCTTGCCTAGAATTCATATTAGGATGGTCAAACAAGTACCTCAACCCACCATGATCACTCATCAAGACAAAACTCCTACCAAGAAGATAGTGTCTCCACATATTCAAGGCATGGATTGTAACTACCAACTCAAGATCTTGAATCACCTAGTTCTTCTCATGCTCATTCAATTTCCTTGACTCATAGCATACCACCTACTCTTCCTGCACCAGGACTCCACCAATTCCTCTCTTGCAAGCATCTGTACATACCACAAACTCTTTATCTAGATATGCAATCTTTAGAACTATAGAATTTTTAAGAAACTACTTTAACTTCTCAAAACTAGCTACACATTCCTCAATCCATTAAAATTTATTTTCTTTCCTTTGCAAATATGTAATAGGATAGAAAATCCATGAGAAGTTCTTGATGAACCACCTATAATAACTTGCTAATCCCATGAATGATCTGACTTCATCCACATTCCTAGGAGTTTCCCTCCCCATGATAGCTTTGATCTTTTTTTGATCCACTTCTATACCTTCCTTGGAAACCACATGCCCCAAGTAATGAAATTTTGTCTAAAAGAAGTTGCACTTACTAAGTTTGGCATGAAACTGATGCTCTCTTAGCAACCTCAACACTGATGCTAGGTGTTTTTTGTGCTCTCCTCATTCTTAGAATATATCAATATGTAATCAATGAATATTATCACAAACTTGTCTAGATAAGGACACAACACACTATTGATTAAACGCATGAAAGTAGATGGAGCATTAGTCAAACCAAAAGGAACTACAACAAACTATAATGCCCATACCTGGTCTAGAATGTGGTTTTGTAGATGTCCTCTTCTTTGATACATACTTTATGATACCCTGATCTCAAATGAATCTTCAAGAACATTGTTGCTCCCTTCAACTTATCAAACAAGTCATCAATCTACGAAAAACATACCTGTTCTTAATCGTCACCTTGTTCAACTTCCTATAATCAATACACAACCTAGGAGTACCATTCTTCTTCTTCACAAACAATATTGGTGCACCCTAAGGCGACACAATTGGCCTAATGTATCCCTTATCAATCATTTCCTTAAGCTGCAACTTCAAATCCACCAACTCTAGAGTGCTCATCTTGTACGGTGCCTTTGATGTTGGTGGTGCCCCCGACATCAACCCAATAGAAAAGTCCAATTCACTATGAGGCGGTAATTTCGAAATCTCTACTAGGAATATATCCTGAAACTGCTACAAAATCGGATACCTCTTCAAAGCTTCAACGTCCTCAACATCCTTTCCTTTGTCACTGGAAATATGAATTACAAATAATACACACCCTTTCCTGCTACTATGCTTTACCTGCATATTTGTAACCATTCTCACTGATATAGGCTTATTCTTACCCTGCATGTTTCTTGTTATGAAACCAGCTCAAGAAAAGATAGAAAAGATAGATCAACGCCTTATAATTCAGCCTCTTCGAGGGGGCAACCTCCTTTACATTACATAAATGAACAATTCTTTGATGATACAAATGACAAAACCTCCTTTCTATATATAGGAGTTTAAGGAGTCACAATATAATCCAGCCGACCTAACAATAATAATATAAAGACACAAAAATAACAATAGAGGGATTCTATGGGGCAAAGTAATAACAATATGGGGGCAATAGGGGCACAAAAATATTAATAAGGGGTATAACTACAATAGTAATGGGGTAATCACTAGTATTATAGGGACCCAACATGCCCCTCTCCTTAAAAAAAGTGTTGTCCTCAACGTTTGAGTAGTTCTAGATACTTCTGCATAAAATTCTCATCCTCCCATGTGGAATCTTCAACGGATAAGTTCTTCCACTTGATAAGATACTCTGAAATTGAACGATTTCGTAGCTGTCGAGTTCTTGTTTTTGTGCCTACTTCCGGTTCCAATATAATTTTTCCTTCCTCATCAAGTTCTGGCAATATTGTTTGAACTGGGAGCTTGTCGCCTATAACCTTCTTTAAACATGAAACATGGAAAATTGGGTGCAATCGAGAAGCTGCAGGAAGCTCCAATTTGTATGCCATAGTACCAATCTTTTGCAACACCTTGTACGAACCATAATACTTTGGTGATAATTTATTATCCTTCTTAGCTTGCTTGAGGGACATTTGATTATATGGTTGTAGCCGTAGGAATACCCAATCACCTACATCAAAACTTCTTTCACTGCGATGTTGATCTGCCTGTTGTTTCATTCTATTCTGTGCCAACACGAGGTTATCCTTTAAGAGTTGGAGGACTTGTTGTTGATGTTCGATGTGATGTTCCACTGCCTGAACCTTAGAATTTTCTCTTAAATATGATGTGATGGATGGTGGTTGATACCCATAAAGTGCCATAAATGGGGTCATTTTTGTTGCTGTATGGAAGGAAGTGTTATACCACCATTCAGCCAGAGGCAACCATTTGACCCATTGTGTCTGTTTATCAGATACAAAGCAACGAAGATATCCTTCCAAACATTTGTTTACTATCTCAGTTTGCCCATCAGATTGAGGATGATAAGATGAGCTATGAGCTAACTGAGTACCCAGACAAGAAAATAATTAGTGAAAATGGGATCTCTGTCACTTACAATAATCTTTGGGTTTCCATGTAGCTTTTGAATTGTTTCCATAAATGCAGTAGAAACTGTATTGGCTTTAAATGGATGTGATAATGCACAAAAGTGTGCATACTTGGTAAGTTTGTCAACTACCACCATGATGACACTCTTTCCCTCAGACTTGGGTAAACCTGTGATAAAATCCATTGAAACCTCCTCCCAATGTTGGCTTGGAATGGATAAAGGTTGTAATAAACCTGGTGTCTTAATTGTTTCAACTTTATTTTGTTGGAAAACCAAACATTCAGCCACAAACTTTTAAATATCTAATTTAAGGCCATCCCAAAAAAATTCCTTCTTAACCCTGTGGTAAGTTTTTAAAAATCCTGAGTGCCCTCCTAAGGGAGAAGTGTGCAATTCCATAAGAATCTTTTGTTTTAGCTGGGAATTCTTACAGAGGTATAAGCGATCTTTGTACCATAACGAATCATTTTCCCAACTAAATGTACCAGATGTATTGGAATCTTGTTGTAACTTTCAAATAAGTGCCCACACTTCTTCGTCATTCTTCCATTCCTCCCTTGCTTCGTTTATCCAATCTGGTTGGATAATAGAAATGGCGCACAACAATGCTTCCACATCCTCATCCTTTCTTGAGAGTGCATCTGCCACCACATTTTGCTTCCCTTTTTTGTAGATGATTTCAAAGTCATAACCCAACATCTTTGTGACCCACTTTTGTTGCTCTTCAGAGGATAATCTTTGTTCTAAAAAGTATTTAAGGCTATCATGATCCGTTTTTACCTTGAAGTGTCTTCCCATTAGGTAGGGTCGCCATTTCTTAAGTGCATGGAGTATTGCCAACATTTCCTTCTCATAAATAGCTTTGCTTAAAAACTTTCCCTTGATTGGACGACTTTCAAAAGCAATGGGTCTTTCATCTTGCATTAGAACAGCACCAATTCCATTTCCTGAAGCATCACATTCCACAATAAAGGTTTTTGTGAAGTCCGGTGTAGCTAAGACCAGTGCTTGGCACATTGCCTCTTTAAGATGTTCAAAGGCCTTTGTTGCTTCCGGAGTCCATGAAAATGCATCTTTCTTCAATAATGTTGTTAGAGGTGCTGCTATTCTCCCATAATTCTTAACAAACTTGCGATAATACCCTGTCAACCCGAGAAATCCTCACAGATGCTTTATGGATGTGGGGATTTTCCATTCCTTAATGGCTTTAATTTTGCTAGGGTCTACCTTAACTCCTTCATGAGATACAATATGACCCAAATATTCCACCTCATGTACTCCAAAGAAACATTTGGATCTTTTTGCATATAATTGTTTCTCCTTCAATAGTTGTAGCACCTTGTCAACATGTTCAACATGATCCTTCCAAGACTTGTTGTAGATTAGTATATCATAAAAAAATACTAACACAAATTTTCTAAGGAATGGTTTGAAAATTGAATTCATCAAACCTTGAAATTTTGAAGGTGCATTCGTAAGGCCAAAAGGCATGACCAAAAATTCATAATGACCCTCATGAGTTCTAAATGTTGTTTTCAGAATGTCTTTAGTCTTCATTCTGATTTGATGATATCCTAAACGAAGATCCAACTTGGTGAAGTAAATTGATCCATGCAATTCATCTAGTAATTCATCAATGACAGGAATGGGGAACTTATCTTTAATAGTGAGCTTGTTGAGCTCCCTATAATCTGGACACATGTGCCATGATCCATCCTTCTTGTGCACCAATACTACTGGAGCAAAGAAAGAACTTTGACTCAGTTGAATTATACCAGCCTCTAGCATTTCTGCAACCATACGTTCAATTTCACTCTTTTGGACATAGGGATATCTGTACGGCCTGATGTTTGGAGGAACACTTCCTGGAATCAGATGAATAGCATGATCATGATCACACATAGGTGGGAGACCTTTGGGAGTCTCAAATACCTTGGAATGATTGTCCATGAGTTTTTGGAGATCTGGAGAAATAAATGATTCCAATGTGGAAACATCTAGCGAGCATAATTGTGCAATTACACCTCTTTGCTCCTTTTTTAGAAGCTTTGTCATACTATTAGAGTTGATTATCTTTCCTGGTTTCCCTGCAGTACCCAGGGATTGTAGCCATTGGACTCCTAGTACAACATCAACACCTCCCATTGGAATGGAAAGCATTGGGCTAGTCAATACATATTCTCCCATGGATAGCTTGATATTATGGCACTTTCCAGAGAAATTTATTGTTCCTCCATTTGCAATCATCACTTGACACTCTGGTGCTGGATATAGGAAGCAATTCAATTCTTTTGCTACCTTACAATGAATAAAATTGTGGGTGCTTCCTGAATCAATCAACACTATTACCTTTTTCTTCTTGATTTGTCCTTCTATCTTGATGGTTTGAGGAGTGGTAATTCCCGCCAATGCATTACAAGATATGGTCGGATTTATTTGTTCTTCATCTAGGCTTTGTTCCTGGAGTATATCCTCTTCTTTTGACCTTTCTTGCTCCTTTTCTTCTTCCTCTTCACAATCTATGTAGAATAATTTCTTCTCAGCACACTTATGACCTTTAGTGTATTTGCTATCACAACTGTAACAAAGCCCTTTTGCTCTTTTTTCTTCCAATTGTTGTGGTGTCAACCTTATAGGTTGTGGAAGACTAGGGGCAACAACACTTCCATCTTTATAGTTGTGAGTGGTATGCTTCCTAGTTGCCATAATTTTGCTTTCCATTTTTCTTGCTAACCTGAATGCCTTCTCTAATGAATCAGGTTCCCAAAGGCGAACATCATGTTGGATATTATCCTTTAAAGACCCTATGAACACATCAATCCTATGCTCCTCTGGAATATATTTTACCCTTATGTTCAATTTTTGGAACTCCTCAATGTGCTCCATTATTGAACCCTTTTGTTTGAGACTTATCAATTGGCTAAAAAAAGTGTTGCTTTTTGTATCCTCATAATGTGCTATCAATTCTTCTGTAAAAATTGCCCAAGTGATAAATGTTTTACGAGAGCAAAGCCATTGATACCATACAAACTGATTTGGTTCCAAATATAAAGTTTCCATACGTACCTTTTGTGTGTTTTTCACATTATTGAGATCGAAGAATTGCTCCATCTGTAATATCCATGTGGCAGGATCCTTGCCATCAAACTTCCTCATATCGATTTTTCGAATATGGTGAGTCTTCGATCCAAAATTAGTGTCTATGGAATCATGATTAACATTTCTTTTGTTCTCATCATGAGTTTTCTTTAGTACCCTTTCACCCTTAGGGACCATTTCTTGTAGCAACTTATTCATATTTATCTTCAATTCGTCCATGTCTGTCTTCAAATCTATCTTCAAATCATCCATCTTAGCTTCCACGTCAATCATCTTAGCTTCTATGCCTTTCTTTAAACAGTCCATCTTAGCTTCTACACCTTTCTTTAAACCATCCATCTTAGCTTCTACATCTTTCTTTAAACCATCCATCTTAGATTCTGTTCCTTTTTGTGCAAGGGACAATTGTTGCACTTGGTCTTGTAATTTTGATATATCATGTTGCATTTCTTCCTCTTCTTCATGAGTCATGCTAGAGCTTTCAGGTTCCTTGCTAGGTGTTTGCATTTTCTTTCCTCGGGGCATCGGTTACTGATAATAATGCTCTACTATGCCCTTTGAATTCCTTCAAAATAAATTTTCAAACCAAGCTTAAGCAAAAATTTAAGAAAATCTACACACCTTTTTTCACTTTGTAGGAGCTCGAAATTGCCTCAGATGTATCTCTATACTTTCTAATCATCTAGTTCTAAATTTGTGAGCTGTAGTAGCCCTCTATGTCCTCTTTCCAATGCCACAAGTCTGACCCAAATTGGATTCTCCAAGGAAGAGTTATGTGAAATCTCCCACAGTGACTTGCTTATAGACTAGTTCAGTAGAGCGAACTTGTACGACATGCCACGAGTCATTGTTTCGACCTTTGGATCTGAAACATGCATACAAGAAACTACAGTCTGTCCTCTTTATGTACCTTCTTACGAAATTTCAATCCGATCCCCAGAGAGAATGTTATGACGATTTTACCCAGGTCACCTGTTTTGAATGTAATTCAGGAGTCTGCAAAAAGACCAACTTCCTCAAATCATATCTCCGCAAATATCGCGCGAAAAGCTCTGAAATTCGGACCCAAGGTTTAGCGCGATTTCTTCTCAAATGGGTTTTTTTTCGACTTTCGAAACGTCGCAGAAAAAAAGCTATAGCGAAAATTCCATGATGACCTGTTTGGAGCAGTGCAACCCTAGAATCCAAAGCTCTGATACCAAATGTTATGAAACCAGCTCAAGAAAAGATAGAAAAGATAGATCAACGCCTTAGAATTCAGCCTCTTCAAGGGGCAACCTCCTTTCCATTACATAAATGAACAATTCTTTGATGATACAAATGACAAAACCTCCTTTCTATATATAGGAGTCTAAGGAGTCACAATATAATCCAGCCGACCTAACAATAATAATATAAAGCCACAAAAATAACAATAGAGGGATTCTATGGGGCATAACAATAACAATATGGGGGCAATAGGGGTACAACAATATTAATAAGGGGTATAACTACAATAGTAATGGGGTAATCACTAGTATTATAGGGACCCAACATTTCGCCTCATCATCCAAGCACTCAAACACCTTATCATAACAATCTACCTTAGTCATGTGAATGTACAACCAATCCATACAAAACAACATAATGTATGATCCCAACAGAAGAAAATTTGGGTGTGTTGATGTAGGCATACCATTCAGCTCAAATGCACAAGCTCTTACCCAATGATGAACTCTTTTCTTAGTACATGTAGTTAACTGCACCAACCAAGAATTTGCATGCATTTATTTATTCAAACAACACTTATTCACTAGGTCAGTATTGATATAACTATAGTTATATTCAGGGTCAATCAAAATAGAAACAACTTGATCATAAATCTTACCTTCCATCTCGATAGTAGATGCTTGATGACTAGCCTACCTATGATCCAATGCTACATAAATCTGAGGAATACTTTTTCCAACATCCCTAATTTTCTATGCCTCTTGAGCATTGTAGATTTGAGGTTTTCCACCCTGATGTTTTGAACAATCTCTCCTATGATGATCCTTGCCACAAGTCCAACACTACAAAGGCTTCCTGCCTTCACCCTTGTTCTTCTCCTCAAACTGAAATCCCTCTACTCTATCGAATAAATTGAATTGCTTATATGGTGCTACATTCTCCTTGTCATCTGTATCCTAAGGTTTTCCTCTCTTCTTATCCCACTTTCCTTTATTCTTCTCATTACCTTTCCAATCATGCTTAGACTCAATCTTGCGCTTCGATTGCTCATAATAGTGCTTCAACTTTCTGATGGCTTCCTCTAGCGATCTAGGCTCATCAAACTCAATTTTATCTTTGAATGATTTCAGAAACCCACTAATGAATCTTTAAATATTTGCTTTCTCCTCCTTAAGATAAGGCACATATCTCAACGACTCCAAGAATCTGTCAGCATACTCCTCATCAGTCATAGATCCCAACTTCAACTCAAAAAACTCATTTTCCCTATCATCAGAATTCCTTTTAGATAGATACTTCTTCCTGAAAAGTCTCTCGAACTCACTCCAAGTCAACTCCTCTTCTCGAATGCCTTTGACATTCTTCACATCTTCCCACCAAATGTCTTCTTTTCCTTTAAGACTAAAAGTAGTTATCCTGGCTTTCATATTTTCTGAATAATCATGTAATCTGAAAAACTTATTCATCCCAAGCAACCAATATTTTGCATCTTGTGACTTCTTCATTTCTCCATAAAATGTAGGAGGATTTTCTTTCTTAAACTCCTTTGGAAATTATTTCTTCGCACTCATCCTATACAGATGGTGGTGGTGATGACAATGATGTCTCACTAAACCAGAACTCGAATAGAACCCATAATCATTACCCCTCATGTTAGGTGTATCCAAGAACCTAGCATCTATGACTATGAAATCTCTGTCAAACCTATATCCTGATTAAGACCTGCTACCATATGCCCCATTTATCCTTTCCTCATGTCCATGACTGATCCAAAGTGGTCCATGTCTCTGCAAATCTGATAGACTTTGAAGGATATTGAATTAACTTCCACTTGCTTTTCCTGTGCTTTGGCAAGTCTGTCTTGTGACTGAATGATCCTGTCATTATCCACCTTATAGCTTCTAATATCTTCTTTAAAACTTTTCAATGTATGTGTTGTGTTAGGGGAGTCCTCATCGCCATGTTTTTCATCTAATATATAGAGCGAATCACATGAATTGTGGTCCACCATTTTGCTAGTAATCTTGAATTTCTTCTTCTTGGAAGCATAGCATGTCAAATAAAGCAAATATAAACATGATCAAACATACCTCAGTGACGTTCAGGGTAGGCTGTCTCATCTGCACAATAAATTTGGATTAGAAAAACACGTATATATAATGAAATCAACATATCAATCATCTCAACATCAACATCATCAACCTCTACATGACGATACTACTACAATAACGACTATCACAATGCATGCATAATGAACACATTTATAACTGAAATGCATGCATGAAAAACACATTCCGTCCATCTTGTCCAAGTGTTTGAACCTGAAAGCTCTAATACCACCTTGTAACCACCCCTCCCACATTTACCCAATTTCACCGCCTTTCCAGGGTACACATAATATTAAGAGTTGCTATGACATGACCCAACCTTCAGGCTCTAATTAAGGAAGTAGAGAGTGTAAACTGACCACAAAATGACAACTCACAACATCCCTCAGGGCTATAGGACACTCAAGGGCCAAAGAACCACCCAAGTGACCAAACCCTGAGTTGGGGATCCTTTTCACTGACCTAGGCTCCCAACTACATGCATTACAAGGCTTGAGTGTGGTTGAAGGCCTCCAACCGCATGCGTAACACTGCCTGAGTCCAATTGTAACCCAAATTGTCCAGTTCATAGGGTGCGGTCCTGAGATCTGATCCACAATTACAGGTTAGCCTCTAAACCACTACCCAAAACTTCCTTAAACTGATCAAAATCATTATTGACATGAAAACAAATATAAACATTCAAACTCGAATAAAAAAGTTGACCTAGACTGACTAGACCAAACTAGGAATTTCATCAAACACATGAAAAACATGTAAGTTGTAGGTCATGAATTCATATCTAATCATAAAGGTATGAAATTCACTTGAGAATCTCCAAGAAGGCCCTATGCCCTCTCTACATAGTCGCAACAACAATTTTTAGTCCATATATTCAACAATCGATCAATAATTAAACAATTCATGACAAGATCCATATATGATACACATCATATAATCAACATATAACCAAAAAATAACTAGCATGTAAACCATGGAAAATTAACCATAATATTGCCAACATAATTGCTAAAAATATACATGAATCACAATAGAATAATAACTCTCATTAACATATGAAATTACCAACCAATTTAGGGACTTGCACATACCACTCAACCATAGATTGGGATGAACCAATTCTCTCTTTCATCCAATCACTGTGTGCCATATTCCAAGCATGAATATGGGATCTCAGGGAATATGATGAGGCTCATCAATAGGTATATTTTATGGGTCATAATTCCATCTTCCAACTTATTAAATTATCTTTTTTCTCACATTTATCTACAAATTTTGTTATATTATGATTAGTTTGAGTAAAGATGTGTTGTTATGTCATGTGGCCTAATTTGTGTTAAATGAAGGAATTGGAGAAATTTAAAGTTTATTTAAGTATAGGAACTTACAGTAGAGAAGCAAGAGAGATTCTACGAGTTGGTCCACCTCCTTAACTCCTAAAATCAGTCGAAGATCCCCCACTCTATCTCATCAACTTGGTGTCATTGGCAGCTGAGCCAGTGCAACTCAAGGAAGAGTTAGATTCACCTATTCTCGAGTTAGGGAGTCAAATATCCCTATTTTATAAGGAGTTGTTGGTAGCTCCACTTTTGTATAAATAAACAAGTTAAGGGATTCATTAGGATTCGAAGTTTTATTTTAGCCAAGAGGCCATTAAGCATAAGCAAATTTGACTGATATTTTTGATGAATTTGACACTTTTTGAATGATAATGAGAAGTTATGCTTTGATCCACCACTGAGTTGACTCAGAGGGTTGAATATCTTGGGTTAGGGCCCAACCCTAGCATCAGAAGTTCCTCTCTTGTATCTATATTCTTAGTCTAGAATGTTGATTAATTGTTGAAGTTTATTCATGTTTATTTTAGCTTAGAAGATTGATTAAGTTGTTGCTTATTCATGCTTCCATTAGCTTTGAAGGTAAATTAGTTGTTACAGTTCAGTAGAGTAAAATAAATCAAAAATCATGTGACAGTGACCCCTATCTCATCTCCCTCATGGGATCATGATTAGAGGACCCCACTCTCACAACCCAAAAATAGAATGTGATTTCCTATTCATTGCACAAATCAAGTTTTAGCATTAGTTAGATAGTTGTTTATGATTTCTTGGAAATATTTACATTTTTTATTTTTCTTCTCGTGATTGTTGTAGCTTATAAAGTAGTTCATTTCATGGATCAAGTTCTTAGCATTAGTTAGATAATATTTTCCAAATTCAATTCTTCATTTCCACATTGACTTGTAATAATTTGTAAATGAAAAGAGAAACAGTGCAGGTGTTATTGCAAGGTTTTTTATCTGTAGGTAATGAAGCATTTCATCAACTTCATTTAGGTCTTCTCGACCTTCTTTTGATGCATGCAACCCATGTTCTAAACCTATGTTTTTCGGTCACCATGAGAAAACCATCTTATCCCAAATCTGGCCTTCTTGAAGTACTGAGCTTGGCTAAGGGTGATGATCACCTTCCCCACATTCTCCAAAAATTTCGTACACTCATCCAACACTTAATATCTCCATTATTACCCTTCAAACCCTCTCAATAAACTTCATGTAGCATTTCAGGACATCCTATAGCAGTACAGGAATCCTGTAGCTCACCTGTAGTAGCCCGTTTTAACCCTGTTTTGACTTGCAATGATAGCCTAGCCTATTTTAGGAGAAGTTTAACCCCTCATCTTGGAATCCATGACCAGAAGTGCCACCTAGACCAGTCCTTTCACTCCTTTTTCCTTCTTGCGAGATTAGATAGCATTAGCTATTTTATTTCCATGTTTAGCAATTAGAACTATATTTACTCTGCAAGTGTGAATGAGATAGTCAATGCATGCTTTCTTGAATTATGAAATTGTAGAATAAACTTTTGTTTTCAAGAAACCATGATAGCTAGATGATTGAATTCAAGTTAGCATAATTCCCTTTCTGCAGCTTAGCATAATATTTGAGTCCTTTCATATCATTTACAAGTTGACAGTTGTCATTTTCTAAGTTGAAAAGCATTTACTTTCACTGCACTAGGACTAGCCTTTGCATTCTGCTTTCAGTAGTTAGACTCCTTTTAGTTCAGTAAAGAAATGGTCTGGAACCATAATGATCAAGTGACCCAGTTGAGGGTGGCATGAGTAGAATGATGCATCTACTGTGTATATAGCATTGTCACCTTTAATTTTGTACGAAACCTCGGGTTAATAAAGTAAATTTGAAGAGCCTGTGGAAGTTACAACACTCTTGTTGCAATACCAAGGCTCACCAGAATAAACCAAACAAAACATAACGAGGGCTTCCAAAGGAAAACCACCTCAACCCTCAACCAAGGATTGCACCTCACAATCAGACATCACTAACACCAACTAGATCAATCTCTACCCAAACTATTTAGGGCTTTAGGAACTAGTAACTCAACCCACAACCTTTCAGGGCTCCAAATCATTTGTCCAACCCATCTCAAGTGAATAGTAAATCAAGTCACCAAGGGCTCCAAAGTGTTTGTCCCAACCTAGCCTCTAGGACTAGTAACTCAACCCAAGTTGTTCTAGGGCTTCCAAAGTGTTTGTTCAAACCCACAACCATAAGGAATTATGATCACCAATCATAAAAAAATTAACTGGAAAAACCAAACACCGTGGCTACCCAGAAAATTTCAAGGCAAGGCAAGGCTAAAACTGATGTCAATACCAGAAATTATCCATTCCCATGACAACACATAACCAGAAAAATACATGCATATACAATGCATCCATAAATCAACAAGGAAATCACACATGCAACATGTAACGTGCACAGAAATCTAGATGTAGTTGTTGATCCACATGTTCCCTTACACTTTCCTTCTTTCCTTTTCCTTCTTTCTCCAAATCCAAGTGAATACTAGAGTGCTCCAAGCATTCTCTAAGTGTGCAATAGTAAGGGAAAATGAGAGAATAAAAGAGAGCTCCACCCAAAATTGTCAAAGGACCAAACAGTAAAAAAGCTCAACTAAATTGTCAAAAGGCTCAACCAAACTATCAAAAGGCTAGCAATTGATCCTCAAAATCTTTTTTTATCATTGATGCCTCTATTTTATTCAATTTCTTTCATTTTCCCTTCAATTTACCTCTCACGCAAATTTGTGCCTCTTCACCTTCCTTTTATCCTATTTTCCTTTATTTCATAAATAAAATGCCAATTATTGGCACTTTTCCTTTTCCAATCCCTTTGCTAATTTCCATATCCATTAATTAATCACCAATGATACCCATCACTATTTTTTTCCCAACATTCAATTTGGAATACGTGTCCCATGACATTGGTCTTATTTTTATTTACATTGAAAATCAACCAAGGGTTGTTACAATACTCTCAATAGCTCACACCTCAAGGAAAGTGATATGGAAAATCCTTGGTTCATTGCAACTCCTATGCTCTGGTTTCCTAACCCTCCAGGTGCTGTAATGTCACTTTCAACCCTCCTCTATCATGTGTTCGCATGGAGTATTATTGTTTCCATTTTTACTACTACGGGGTGTCCAAGTCTTCTTGACTTGGACATCCATCATATTGTATAAGAACCTTTGTTATATGAAGTTTTGGTGGCTTCTTATCTGACCAAGGTTGGAGTCATTCCCGTCCTATCAAATAATTTTCTTATGGTGGATGCCTATCTCAGTTAGGAGAGGAACTATTGGGATATCATAAATCCTTTGCTCACAACATGGGTTACCTTCGGTTGTGTTGCGGCATGTTACTCTTCCACAATTGGCTCTCTTGGTTTGGCGAGCAATCACAATAATAGTCTCATGGAATCCATGGTGCAGATCTTCTGACACTTAAAAAATATCCCTTTGGTTATCAAGAAGGTGCTTTGTCTCGCCTTAATTTCTAATTTATGTCTATAATTTCTCACTATGGTTTTTATTACCTTGAATTTCCAATATTTTCTAAAAATTGTTGGGAATTCTCTTTGGGATATTTTCATATTCTAGTGAAATTCTATGCATTGGGTCTCCTTTATTTGTCTCCCTTCCTTTAACAAGCTAGATCTCTTAGTAATATTTATTTTTTATCAGGTCCTCCCTTGAGACTCATTTGTTTCTTTCGTTTGGATCCCTAATTCTCACTTGTTTAGTATACCTACTTTGTGTGCTCTAGTCTAATGTTTAGTTTTCTACCTACAAATACTATCCCTCTCCCCTTCTTGTGGCAGGTCGCTCCTCTTGTCACGTACTATCCATTTTTATGTTGTAAACCTCTTTACTTCCCATCTATAGCCTTAACTAATCATGCCTAGATATATAATGTAAATTAGATGAGGCTTTGCTAATTGAGCAGTTGGAAGATCTCAAGGCTTCTCAAGAGCCCATTCTATTGTCATTAATTTTGAAGAAGTTACTCCTGCACATATACAATGCCAAATCTATCATGCTACTCTTGGTTTTGATAACATGTTCCCTTTTTTTTCATATCTATGTACTCATGGAAACACTCTCCATTACAAAATATTTTGTATCCTCAGTATTTATTTTTGGAAAAACGACTTATTATTCTGTCAATAGTCTAGTTTCCGTGGTAACAAACCACGAGGGAGAACAGTTCTATGTATGATTTGTTGATGAATCAATAGAATTTATTAATCTAAAAAAATAAATATTGTGTGACCTAGAGTTTTATATTAATTAGGGTAACTTCATTAGGTTCAACAAGAACTAGAAAATAACAAAAAAATAACATAGAAAGAAAACTAACTATAATTTACAAGTTTCCTTAAGTTATCTAATTAACCCAATTTTTGAAGATGGAAGAGAGGTAAAAAGGAAGGTACTCACATAGAATAATGTTTTCAAGTGTTGAATATTCTTAATTTGAATATGAGAGATGCTACATGCCTCTAATAGAGAGTCAGTCTAGTTGAATGAACATACACATGCTACTAAACCTTTCTGAAAAGTAGGCTTAATGATGATCTCCTATACAATGAAGTGAAGCACCATGGATCTACCATATAAACAATAAAATAAATAAGTTTTGTATGGTCACCCGAAAGTTCCCTAAAAAAATGTGGTTCATCTCTTTCCATAGTTATGTTGGAACCTTCGTTGGGTTAGAAGAGTTGAATTGTGGAGGGTGTAGGAAGGGACTAAGCCAATGGAGACACCTTAGGAGAAAAAAATATCATTCTAAGGAGAAAAAAAAACAATAATAAATAGATACATGTAGAGGAGTTGGAGATGACATGAACAAGTGGCATAAGAGAATGAGAGACCAATTACAAAGATAGGTCAAGTTTGGCATTAATATAGTAGCATACTCATAATATAATGAAAGGAGTATAAAATATTGCAATAGACTTCAAAAAGAGGATATGAAAAACATAATTAACTCAAGGCATAATTGGATGTTGGATTAGTTATTTGGTAAAACATTCCATATAAAGGAAGCTTACTATGCGCTTTCACCATGAACCCTTAGTTCTCAAGCTCATATAATGGGTATTTTCCTCATAAACCATGCTTTATTCCATGTACCATGACTTATAGATGTGGTACATCCTAAGGAAATCATAGTACACATGGTCCCAATAAATAATGAAGATGTAAGGAATGCTTAACCACGTCGAATCCCAATTATGTGTAAGCGAACTGATTTGAATTATTGAGATCCAAAAATGTGGCAGATGAACCAATTATGAGAAAGACGAGGAGATTAGAACTTGTATATAACCAAAAAAATGGGTGGAAGTATATAAATAATCAACCCAAGAGGTGTAATAGAGTTAAACTTATTCTCAAATCCCAAATAGAAAATGAGAGATAATAAGGGACCCTATCTAAGTAGTAGACATCTCAAAAGAGTCATATGTTTAGAGTAGAAAAAGGTTCCTAAAGGGAGATTATTCCAACACAAAACAAACCTTGTAATGAAAGACAAGAGATAACCAAACAATCAACATGTCTTGTATAGATAAGGAGTCACTTTCCCTTTATTCATGGTGATAACATAATTTCCGGTAGTGTTTCACTAGGTGAGCTTAGGAAAGAGAAGAAAGTCATGCTTTCTATTAATCAAGGGAAATTCATCATGAGTTCTTGTCATGTATTCAAATTTATTCATAAATATAATACATCATGAGTTCTTGTCATGCATTCAACTTTATTCATAAATATAATACATCATGAGTGATAACGTAGTGCTAGTTACCACCCAAATTAGCACCCTTATGAAATTCCCAATCTTAACATTATGGGGGTAAGCACACTTGGGAAATGTCTTATTGTCACCTTAGAACGATTTCCCATTCACTTTTGGGTAGCTCTATGAAGTTGTTGTAGCTAAAAGTGATCCCTAAAATGATTTTTTTTTCTTAGACTTTCATGGAGAAAATAATATCTAGATATCTAGGATGTGTTTCCATTGGATGTTCATGGTTGCATACATTACTAAGGGAATTTTAGATCACAAATTAAAGGACATTTTATATGTTAGATCCATCCTCTTCTTGCTCTAATATTAATGTGTTGGGAATATTCTCATTCTACAAAATAAAGAAGGAAATTCCATTCCGTCAAACACTTTCCTTATATTGAAATAATTTCTCTTTTAAAGAAAGAAATGGAAAAGGGAGACAACAAGAAGAGGTAAAGAGAATGTAGTCCATTGAATGAAATCCAATTGGATGAGATGGTGAGATTATACAGTGGTTTCCAAAACTTTTAAAATTGGTGGAAACATCCATATTTGGGGTAGATAACCAAAAGGAAGCTTTTCAACTAGTGAAAGAACAAAAAATAAATTGAAAGGTAAACGCTTCAATGATACAAAACACCATGTTTTTACATATGAACTATTGAATTTATAACAATGGTTGGTATTCATAATGCATATTTTTTCACATTATGTAATTGTATTTATCATTGTAAAACAGACTTATAAATTCTTGATTCGAAGGAAAATTTATTTTGAGTCAAAGTCCCATTGATACATTTTAAATATGAAAATATGAAATGTAATTTTTAGCTCCAAAAGTGACAAGTCGGCTTCCCTCCAAATCAAGTGGGCCCTGGCTCCAAAAGACACCTATTTGACCTAGACAAATCAATATATAAAGGAAACACCTCCTCCTCCACTTAGGCATTTGATCTCTCTCACAAACACAATTTCTGCACAAACAAGCAAAGGACAAGAAAACAAATTATCTCTCCCTCTCTCTCTATCTCTCTCTCTCTTGAAAATCACACGTGTGGATTGGATATTTTCTTTATGGTTCACATTTTTCTAGGGAAACTATTGCAGGGGCGAAATTTAAGAGTAACTGGGGAAACTGTTGTAGGAATGAGATTATAGGGCAACTAGTAATTGCAAGAGGGCTGAAATTTTGGGGTGGACATGCATAGTGAATTACAGGATCAAATTGGGTGACTTGAATTAGAGGAGAATACTAGGTTTTACCATAGGTCTAGGCATGTCTCACATTGAACAAGAATAATTTCTCAATTGAAAAAGGTTGTTGGGCTTTTCCCCTTTTTGGGTTTTCCTAGGGTAAATATTGTCTTCTTTTGTGTATTATGATCTTTACTGTTCTATTATTCTTTATGGCTGAATTTATGAAGTATAAATGTTCAATTATATATTAGAATAAGTTAAAAGAAGATCTACATCAAAAGTAATTTTCAGAATTTCAGAAATATTGTGTTAACCCTAATTGTGCTAAGAAAATCAACATGGTATTAGAGCTTTGGTGAAGGAAGAAAGGAACATTGAGATCACCTTGATGAAACCCTAGAGAGAATTTATTTAAATTCATTCTTGTAAATTGGTTTCTATGGCTTCCTCTATGAAATTTGAAAACAAGCTAGAGGGAGCATCAAACTTTAGAGCTTGGAAAGTTAGAATAGATATTCTTCTTGCCAAGAATAAATTTTTTGACACTTTGAAAGGGAAAGTTGTTGAACCAGAAGATGAAGCGGGAAAAATAAAAGTTCAAGGAGGATGGAATCACTGCTATGAGTCTTATAGTGGAATCCATTAGGGATCACTCGATTCCTTGCATTGAAAAACTTGATACTTCAAAGATGATGTACAATGCCCTAAAGAATCTCTACACTATCAATAATGTTGATCAATCAATGAGATTGAAAAATGAAGTTTGAAATACAAGGATGACTAATGATTACACAGTGGATTCTTACTTTGTAATGAGTTCACAAACAAGAGATCAAATTCAATAAATTGGTCAATCCATTCCTGATCAAGAACTAGTGATTATAACACTCAATGTTCTTCTTAGATCACGAGACGCTTTTGCAGTAGGTATAAACAGGTGGAATGAAGCTCCTACTTTTGAACAATTATGGATATATTATGCTCAAGAAGAATCATTATTAATGACCAGAGAATCCTCATCAATATGTGGAAGTTCAAGCCCTTGCAACTCGCTTTAAGAATAAGGGAAAGAAGAAGTTTGGACCTCAACATAAGAAGTTAGGAAAAGGATATTCTTCCTCTAAGAAGAGGAAGAAAGACTTATCAAAGATCCAATGTTATGGTTGTCAATAATATTGACATTTCAAGAGAGATTGTCCTAATATGGCCCATAACAAGAAGAGAAAAGGGAAACACCATGATTTTGCAACAGATGTTGAAGATGAAAAACCAAAGAAGTCTAAAGGTGATAATGATTTCTTTTACTTTTCTGATTTTTGTAGATGATGATGACATGTGGTAGGTAGATAATGCAGCATCAAGACACATGACTGAAAAGAGTGGGAATCTTTCAAGAATGATAGAAAAGAAGTTGTCTCAAAGGGTTGAACTAGGAGATAATAACAACTATGTAGTCAAATGAGTTGGAAAGGCATCCACAGAGAAAAAATTTGTTAATAATGTACATCTCAATAATGTTCTTTATGTACCAAGTTTGAGAAAGAACATTGTCTTTGTTTATTGTTTGGAAGATAAAGGATATAGATTTTCTTTGGTGGATGGAAAATTACTTGTTTGGTCCAAGGGCTCTAGTATATATGATGCTAGGGTTATTGGGATTCACGATGGAAGAGTCTATAAAATTGTGAGTCAACTAGATCAAGAACTGGTACATGATTAGATAAATCCAAATTAGCTATGGCACACAAGGTATCGACATCTTCATTTCAGATCATTGCCTAAATTGAGTCAATTTGTGTCAGGAGTTCCTAAACTACAAATAAAGAATGATAGCGTATGCAATGGTTGTGATCTTGGGAAGAACATAAATAAACCATTTCCAACCAGTGATAACAGATCTAAGGAAGACTTGGACTTGTTTCACTTTGCTGTATGTGGTATGATGCCTATGAAATCACTTGGTGGTTTGTTGTACTATGTGACATTCATTTATGACTTATCCTATAAGACATGGATATATCTCTTGAAGACTAAGGATGAGATATTCAACAATTTCCAAGAATTCAAAGTTGAAGTGGAAAACTTGATAGGTAGGAATATCAAGATACTGAGATATGTCAATGGAAGAGAATACACCTCAAAGGATCTTGTTGCCTTCTTTAAGTAACATGGGATTAAGAGGGAGCTAATTGTCCCCTATAATCCACAACAAAATGGTGTAGTAGAGTGAAAGAACAAATCCATTGAAGAATTTGTCAAGGCCATGATGCATGATTTGGACTTACCCTTGTTCTTATGGGGATAGGCATCATAAAAATTTGTGTACATTCAAAATATAAGTCCTTATAAAGTTTTAGAAGGTATGAATCCTGAAGAAGCATTCTATAAATGAAGCCAAAGGTTGGAAAGATGAGAATATTTGATTGTCCTGTATATATTCATGTTCCTAAGGATAAGAGGAACAAGTTTTAGCATTTAGGAACGAAAGGAATATTTGTTAATTACAGTGAATCATCGAATACCTACAAAATATACATTCCAGAGTAATGACAGATTGAGGTCAACCGAGATTTCACCTTCTATGAGAAAGTAGCATATTGGAAGTATAAGGTAGTATAAAGGATTCCTTGGATGAAGTGAACTAGGAAACCTCAAGGGAGGAGCATTCAAGTTCTATAGAATGTACCAGAACGCTAGAAGGGCCTCAAGATCTAGCAAAACCATTCATAGTTCTAGGGACAAAGAAGAGACTAGCATGAATTAGATCCATATTAGAAGAGGTAGAGGGACATGCATCTCCAGAAGGAACATCTAGAGGACTTAAGAATAGCAAGAGATTTTATAGCTATGAAACTCTCATGAAAAAAATAATTTATGTAGAACCTTCCACATATGGAGACGAAGCTACCCAGCAAGTGTGGAAGAAGGGGTTAAATGAAGAGTACTAATCGATCATGAAGAATGATGTATGGAAGATTGTTCCAAGGCTTGAAGGGAAGTGAATGGTGACTTCCAAATGAATATACAACATCAAGCATGTTGCAGATGGTAGTATTGAAAAATAAAAGGTGTGGTTCATGGCTAGAGGGTTCTACCATAAAGAGGGAGAAGACTATGATGAGACCTTTGCTCTAGTTTTCAGGTACACCTCTATTAGATCCATCATTTCTCTTGTTTTTTTGTTGGGATAGAAATTGCACCAGATGGATGTGAAGACTCCTTTCCTCAATGGCATGATTAAAGAAGAGGTGCAAATAGATCAATCTCAAGGATTTGAGGTATATGGAAAGGAATATTATGTTTCTAGATTGAAGAAGGCCTTGTATGGACTCAAGTAAGCACCAATGGCTTGGTATGGTCATATTGACAACTATCTGACTAGATTGGAATTTACCAAGAGCGATGCCAATCCAAACCTTTACTTCAAGGTTGTGAATAATGCACATGTGATCTTATTATTATATGTTTATGACTTGTTTATGATATTTATTGATCCTTGTATCATTCAATGCAAGAAGTAATTTGCTTCTGAGTTCAATATGAAGGATAGTGGCTTGATGCACTATTACTTGGGATTGGAAGTCTGGAAAAAACTTGGTGAAATATTCCCTAGTCAAGGAAAGTATGTATTAGAGATCCTTCAAATATTTGGTATGATGGATTGAAAATCTATGGCGACTCCGTTAGTGATTGACTTGAAGAAGTTAAGAGGTTCTGACTCCATATTGGTAAATCCATCTACAAACCGATGGTTGATTGGTTCATTGATGTGTTTGGTTAAACCATGTCACACATATGATTTTCTATGAACACATTGAGCAAGTTCCAGGTGGAATTGAGAAATGAGCATTGGATTGCAGGAAAGAAAATTTTGAGATATTTTCATGGTATAGTGAACTATGGCTTGACATTTTTTGCAAACAAGATGTACAACTGTATGGATATACAAATGTTGATTGGGCAAGAAGTGTTGAAGATAGGAAGAGTGCCTCAGAAGTGCGCTTCAGTTTGGGATGCACTATGATATCATGGATGAGTAAGAAGCAGAGGTCAATTGCACTCATCACTATTGAAGCAAAGTACATTGCAACTAATGAGGCTTGTACCAAAGCAATATAGCTCTGGAAGTTGTTTGGAGGATTGTTCAGCCAAGAGTTGGAATCGACGGTGATACGCTGCCATAAACAAATTTGTGTGAATATTTCAGAGAATCTTGTTTCCCATGACAATTCAAAGGATATTGAGATCAAGTACCACTACATCAATGACATGGTGTGAAAAAGAGAAAAAAGGCTTGAGTACATATCGATCTATGATCATACAACTGATGATTTGATGAAGCCATTGTCGAAAGATAATTCCATGTACTTCAAAGACAAGTTGGGGTTCATGGAAATTACCAATATCATTAAGAGGGAGTTTCGATATGTATGCAACATGGATGGACATTCTCCTAGTTGGGAGAATGGGTCCAAGAGATCTATAGGGATCAAAGTAGGGTTGAGTGAATTTCTCTTGGAGAGGGACCCCGATCACACACCAAGAATGGTGGTGTGAGGTCTTGGGCCCTAACCACACACCAAACATGGTTCACTGAGGTCCTTCAACATTTGGACCCTGATCATAGATCAGGAAGGGTGAAGTGATGTCCTACACCTTGATCACACACTAGATAGGGTGGAGTGAGGTCCTTTCAACATTTAGAACCGATCACTAACCAAGTAGGGGTTGAGTGAGGTCTTAACCCATAGTTCTCACAAGGAAAGGTGAGTGAGTGATCTCTAGTAAAGGGTCTCAACATTTTTGTGTACGAATAGGTCATGGTATTTAAGGATTTATCACTCTGAAGGAGTGAGTCTTGATATACTTATGACATTTCCATTGGTTTGGTACCACCCCAGATATGACCACTAGAGTATGTTGATGATAAATGATGATGTTGGTGATGATGGATAACCTTTTCCTTTAGAGAAATTTTTTCAATTTAAGAACACATATGACATTAATTATGAATACCTCCCTAGTTAAGAGGGAGTGTTGAATTTGTAATTATGGTCAATCTTCATAATGTATATTTTGTCACTTTATATAATTGTATTTATCATTTTAAAGCATACTTATAAATGCTTGGGTCAAAGGAAAATTTATTTTGGGTCAAAGTCCCATTGAGACTTTTTATAGATGAAAATTTGAATTTTTGAAATGTAATTTTTGGCTCCAAAAGTGACAATTCAGATTCCCTCCAAGTCAAGTCAACCCTGGCTCCAAAATATGCCCATTTGACACAGGCAATCCACTATATAAAGGAAACACCTCCTCCTCCACTTGGGCATTTAATATCCGTCACATAAGGAAATTTCTAGGCAAACAAGTGAAGGGCAAGAGGGACGAATAGGAAAAATAAAAGGTTAAATTTTATCTCTCTCCACTCTCTTACAACTTGCACGTGTGGATTGGCTATTCTCTCTATGGTTTGCATTTTTTTGGGGAAACTTGTTAGGTCCCTATACTATTAGTGTAACCCCTTATTGTTATTATTACAACCCCCTTATTATATTGTTATGCCCATGTAGTCCCCACATTGTTATTATTGTGCCCCATAGAAGCCCACTATTGTTATTATTGTGCCCTTATCGGCTCTAATTATATTATGACCCCTTGACTCCTATATACAGAACGGAGGCCTTGTCATTTGTATCATCCGAGAATTGTTCACTTGTGTAATGTAAAGGAGGTTGCCCCCTCGAAGAGGTTGAATTATAAGGCATTGATCTATCTTTTCTATCTTTTTGTGAGCTAGTTTCGTAACAAAACTATCATAGGGGGCCAAAATTTCTAGATAACGGGGCAACTGCTGCAGGGCCAAAATTTATGGTGCAACTAGAAATTGGAGGAGGGCTGAAATTCTAGGCCAAACATGCAAAGTGAATTTCAAGATCAGAATGGGTGACTTGACATGGAGAAGAAGACCAAGTTTGACTATAGGTCTAGGTGTGTCTCTCATTTCACATGAAGAATTTATCTATTGAAAAAGGTTGTTGAGATTTTCCCCTTTATGGGTTTTCCCAAGGTAAACCTTGTCTTCTTTTGTGTATTGTAATATCTACTATTATATTGTTATTTAAGGTTGAATTTCTGAAGTATTATTGTTGAATTATATATTGGAATAAGTTAAAATAATATCTACATCAAAAGTAATTACAATAATATCATAAATGTTGTGCCAACCCTAATTTCCCTAAGAAAATCAACATGAGCACGTTCCTAAAGAACGCAAAGGTCCATTTCATGTTATCTTTTTATTTCTGAAGGGAATGAATTGGGAAGATGTGCAAGGAATTGTGGTAATTTCTTGATTGGATAGTCTTAACAGATGGAATTTGTCATGAAATATTCAAATCATGTTGTAAGTGGGCATGATGTCATTTTTTTTATCTTAGTCACTAAAAGAGAATGGAAACTAGAATAAAAATCACTAATGCATTTGAAATCAAGAAGTTCATAAATCACATGGAATATGAGTATATTCAAAACATCATGGGCCTTTGGTTGAGAAATATTCAGGATCAATTGTCTATACCATAAAAAAATATACTTGAGCTTCTAGTATTCCATTTGAAACAACAGGTTTGAGGCTTTTTGAGAAGTTTCTCTATTATGGATATGTGTTCAATGTATATGTTATCATAGTCAACAAAAAGAGTAGAAAAAACATGCAATTGAAGAGATTTGAGAAAAGATTTCATAGGTGAAATGTGAAATCAATCATTTCAAAAATCAATTTCAGTATATCCAAAAATTTGGATTAACTAGCTCATGGGTAAATGAATCCTAGTTAATGGATGAAGAAAAATTGGAAGAAGCTTTGGAGAAATGTCACAATGATACTGGATTTATCAGAGAGGGAAAAAAGGACCTTTTATTAGGAAATTTATAATGGATTTTTTGAAAATAAATTGTGCTAGCTTAATATTGCTTAACTGACTGGCTTATGATTACCACCAGTCCCATATCACCTTAAAGAATAATTAGAAATTGTAGCTATAAAGATGCAAAAACAATTTCTCTTATCAAGAACATAATGAGATTATTTGATGTGTTTCAAAATATGTATGACAAGAATTATTGTTAATCCATATTGAGATGACAAAGAGGAAGACATTATATTAATGGATCATCCAAGAAAGGATGCAACACCAAGTTCAATTTTATCACTAAGAAATACACAAATGTTGAACAAAGATAAAGCGAAGATACCTAAAGGGAAATTTCTCATTTTAGATTCTCATTGATGGCCAAACCAATGACAATTAATTCAAAGAATAAAACAAAATCCAAGAAGTCAAGGCACAGGTACCTTATTTATGATTAAAAAATGCAAATAATGCAAATTTGGAGTGGGGAAGAGCAACCCAAGTGTGCCCAAAAGAACTTAGAACCAAAGACCATGGTTTCTTTTTTTAGGGAAATAGATATAGCATTAAAATAAAACTATAAATTATTAGTTTATGAGATTAATGACTATGGCCATGAAATTAACATAAACTTGGAAAAATAGGTGGCGAATGTGTGTAAGGTTTCACCAAATAAGTTCAAATTCAAATGTAAAAAAATTTAAGAACTTAGGAGATGAATTTTACAATTATAATGTGTTATACCATCTTTGTAAACAATATAGGAATGCAATATATGCTAGAGTAGGGTTAGAATGCACCCTTTAGGCTCAAACCCAGCCTTTAGGGTTTCACCAATTCTAATTTCTAATTACGCTATTTAGTTTACAAAATTGGAAAACACCTTAAATCATCCAAAATAACATTAGATAATATCTTGAAGCACGAGAATATAGGGCCTATTTTCCTCCTTAGGGTAGGATATAAAAAATTAAGCATAAACCCTTGGACAAATATGTCTAGAAAATGAGATAAATCATTAAATTCCTCTTGACAATGGATATATATTTTTATTTGATTTTATCTTTTATGATTTTTTTTATATATTTTATATTTATAAAAAACATAAAAGATAATTTTAAACTTTATGTTTTTAGTTGGTTGTTAGGAGTGGACTTAGTTCCTTGTCTCCAAATTAGGGTTTATGGGGTCAAGAAGATGCCTCTATAAGATTTGGTTATCCAAATATTATCGATTAGAGTAAGAAACTAGGGCATATAATTTAAATAATCCCTTGTCTAATTAGTATAATTCACTAAAAACCAAGGCCCTATAATAAGGGTTTCATTGAGGGAAATCCTTGACCAATAAGATTTGTTATGCAACCAGATCACAAAACTGAAGAAAAGATAGATAAACGACTTGAAAATCAACCTCTTCGAGGGGGCGACCTCCTTTACATGACATAAATGAATAATTCTTGGATGATACAAATGAAAATACCTCCTTTGTATATATAGGAGTCTAAGGGGTCACACTATAATCAAAACCTACATAACAATAATAATGTAAGGGCACAACAATAACAGTTGTGGGCTTATATGGAGCACAAAAATAATAGTATGGGGCCTACATAGGCACAAAAATAACAATAAAGGGGCTACACTAACTATAAAAATAAGGGGCTACACTAGTATTATAGGGACCTAACATGCCCCTTTCCTTCAAAAAAGTGTTCTCCTCAATGTTTGAGTAGTTATGTATGCTTATGTATAAAATTCTCATCCTCCCATGTCGAATCTTCAACGAGTAATTTCTTCCATTTAATGAGATCCTTTGATATTGATGGATTTCATAGTTTTTGGGTTCTTCGTTTCCGTGACTACTTCAGGCTCCAATATGATTTTCCTTCCTCATCAAGTTCTAGCAATATTGTTTTAACTGGGAACTTGTAACTGATAAATTTCTTTAAGCATGAAACATGGAAAAATGGGCATACTTGGGAAGATTCAAGAAGCTCCAATTTGTATGCCATAGTACCAATATTTTTCAAAACATTTTAAGGACCATAGTACTTGGGTGATAGTTTATTATCCTTCTTAGCTTGCTTGAGGGACATTTGTTTGTATATTTGTAGCTATAAAAATACCCAGTTGCATACATAAAAACTTCTTTCACTATGATGCTAGTCTTCCTGTTGTTTCATTCGATTTTGCGCTAGACTAAATTTATCCTTTAAGAGTTGAACTTTTTCTTGATGCTTAATGTGATCTTCAATTGCTTGAACCTTGGAATTTTTTGTTAAAGATTATGTGATGGATGGTGGATTATATCCATAAAGTTCCATAAATGGGGCCATTTTTGTTGTAGTATGGATTGAAGTCTTACACAACCATTCAGCCAGAGGTAACCACTTGACCCATTGTGTTTTTTTATCAGATACAAAGAAACAAAGATATCCTTCCAAACATTTTTTCACTATCTCAGTTTTCTTGTCAGATTAAGGATGATAAGATGAGCTATAAGCTAATTAAGTATCAAGACAAGAAAATAATTCCATCCAAACATTTCCAGTGAAAATGGGATCTCTATCAATTACAATAATCTTTGGGTTTCCATGTAGCTTTTGAATTGTTTCCATAAATGCAATAAAAATTGTATTGGCTTTAAAAGAATTGGATAATGCACAAAAGTGTGCATACCTGGTAAGTCTATCAACCACCACCATGATTACATTCTTTCCTTCAGACTTGGGTAAACCTATGATAAAATCCATTGGTACCTCCTCCCAACATTAACTTGGAATGGCTAAAGGTTGTAACAAACCGAGGGTATTAATTTTTTCAACTTTATTTTGTTGTCAAACCAAACATTCTGCCACAAAATTTTGAATATCATAACTAAGGCCATCCTAAAAATATTCCTTCTTAACCCTATAGTATGTTTTTAAAAATCCTGATTGCCCTCCTAAAGGAGAGGTCTGAAATTAAAAAAGAATCTTTTGTTTGAGTTGGGAATTCTTACATATATATAGGCGATCTTTGTGCCATAATGAGTCATTTTTCCATATAAATGTATCTGATGTATTTGGATCTTGTTGCAATGTTTGGATGAGTGTCCACACCTCTTTGTAATTCTTCCATTCCTCTCTTTCTTTAGTTATCCATTCAAATTGGATAATCGAAATGGCATAGAGCAATGCTTCCACATCCTCAATCCTTATTGAGAGTGCATCTGCAACAACATTTTTCTTCCCTTTTTTATAGATGATTTCAAAGTCATAACCCAACATCCTAGTGACCCATTTTTTATGCTCTTCTAAATATAATATTTGTTCCAAAATTTATTTAAGGCTATCATGATCTATTTTTACCTTTAAGTGTCTTCCCATTAGGTAAGGGCGTCATTGCTTCAAGGCATGTAGTATTGTCAATATCTACTTCTCATAAAAAGGTTTATGTAAATATTTTCCCTTGATTGGACAACTTTCAAAAGAAATGGGTCTTCATCCTTGCATTAGTACAATGCCAATTCCATTTCCTGAGGCATCAAATTCCACCATAAATGTTTTTTTTTTTTTAATGTTTGAAGTAGCTAAAACTGAAGCTTGGCACATTGCCTCTTTAAGATGTTCAAATAACTTAGTTTCATTTGGAGTCCAAAAAAATGCATTTTTCTTCAATAATGTTGTTAGAGGTGCTACTATTTATCCATAATTCTTAAAAAACTTGTGATAATACCTTGTAAACCTGAGAAATCCTCGAATATGCTTTAGAGTTGTGGGAATTCTCCATTCCTTTATGGATTTAATTTTGTTAGAATCTACCTTAACGCCCTCATGCAATACAATATGACCCAAATATTCCACCTCATGTAACCCAAAGAAACATTTGGAGGTTTTTGCATACAATTGTTTCTCCTCCAATAGTTTGAGAACCCTATCAACATGTTGAACATGATCCTTCTAAGACTTGTTGTATATTAGTATATCATGAAAAAATACTAACACAAATTTTCTAAGGAAAGGCTTGAAAATGGAATTCATCAAACCTTGAAATGTGGAAGGTGCATTAGTAAGGCCAAAAGGCATGACCAAAAATTCATAATGACCTTCATGAGTTCTGAATGTTTTCTTTTAGAATATCTTCTGCCTTCATTCCAATTTGATGATATCTTGAATGAAGATCCATCTTGGTGAAGTAAATTGCTCCTATAATTCATCCAACAATTCATCAATGACAGGAATGGGAGATTTATCTTTAATAGTGAGCTTGTTGGGCTCCCTATAATCCAAACACCTATGGCATGATCCATCCTTCTTGTGTACCAATACTACTAGAGCATAGAAATAACTTTGGCCAGGTTGAATTATACCTACCTCCAGCATTTTTGCAACCATATGTTCAATTTCACTATTTTGGGCATAGGGATATCTATAAGGTATGATGTTTGGAGGAACACTTCCTGGAATCAAGTTAATAGGATTATCATGATCACAAATGGGTGGGATGCCTTTGGGAATCTCAAATACTTTGGAATGATTGTTGAAGTTTCTTTGGAGATCTGGAGAAACAGATGATTTCGATGTTTGAATATCTAGTGAGCATAATTTTGCAATTATTCAATGTTTCTCTTTCTTCAAAATATTTGTCTTGCCATTAGAGCTTATTATCTTCCTTAGTTTCACTATGATGCCCCTTAATTCAATTTCCTTTCCTTCCCATGAAAATTGCGCACAAATTTCTTGAAAATTAAAAGCTATCATCCACAAATATTGTAATCATTGGACTCCTAATACAACATCAACACCACCCATTGGAATGAAAAGAATTGGACTATTCAATACATATTAACCCATGGTTGGATTGATATTATGACACTTCCCTAAGAAATTTTTAGTTCCTCCATTTGCAACCATCATTTAACACTCTGGTGCTAGATATAGAAATAAATTCAATTCCTTGGCTATTTTACAATGAATAAAATTGTGGGAACTACCATAATTGATCAACATTATTACCTTTTTATTCTTCATAATTCCTTATATCTTGAGAGCTTGAGGAGTGGTAATTCCTACCAATGCATTACAATATATGGTCGGATTCATTTCTTCTTTCTCTGGGGTTGGTTCCTAGTGTATATCCTCTTCTTTTGATGTTTCTAGTTCCTTTTATGTAAAATAATTTCTTCTCAACACAATTGTGACCCTTAGTGTATTTTCTATCACAACTGTAACAAATCCCCTTTTCTCTTTTTTCCTCTAGTTGTTGTGGTTTCAAACTTCTAGGTTGTGGGAGGCTAGGAGCAGCAACACTTCCATCTTTATAGTTGTGAGTGAAAAGCATCCTTGTTGCCATAATTTTTCTTTCAACTTTTCTTTCCACCTTGAATGCCTTCTGTAACGAATCAAGTTCCTAGAGGTGAACCTCATGTTGGATGTTATTTTTTAAAGTCCCTATGAAGACATTAATCCTATGCTCCTCTAGAATATAATTTACCTTGATATTCAATATTTGGAAGTCCTCAATGTGTTCCACCATTGAACCCTTTTGTTTGATATTTATCAATTGGATAAAGAAGGTATTTCTCTTTGTATCCTCATAATGTCATACCAATTCTTCTCCAAAAATTGTCCAGGTGACAATTGTTTTACGAGAAAAAAACAATATATACCACACAAACTGGTTTTATTCTAAATATAAAGATGCAATGCGTACCTTTTGTGTGTGTGGTACATCATATAGATTAAAGAATTGATCCATCTGTAGTATCCATGTTATCGGATATTTGCCATAAAATTTCCTCATGTCCATCTTTGGGATGTGGTGGGCTTTAAACCAAATGTTAGAGTCTCGAAAATGATATTTCATATTCCTTTTGTCCTCATCTTGGTTTTCATGGAGTACCTCGTAACCACTAGGAAGCATTTCTTGTAATAACTTTTTCAAACCTTCCTTCAAACCTTCCATGTCTTCTTTTAAAAAATTCTTCAAATATTCCGTGTTACCTTTCTTTTTTTCTTCTATACCATCCATCTTAGCTTCCAATTCATTTTCAGTTACTTTTTGCAAGAGAAAAATTTGTTGCGCTAGGTCTCGTAACTTTGATATATCATGTTGAATTTCTTCCTCTTCTTCATGTATCATAGTAGAGCTTTCTCGTTTCATACTAGGTGTGTCCAATTTTTTGTTTCAAGGAATTTTGGAATCCAACAATGATATATATGCTTCACTGTGCCCTTTGAATCACTTAAAATTGTTTTTTCAAACAAATGTTATGCAAAATTTAAAAAAATACACACCCTTTTTCTTATTTTTTAGGAGCTCAATAATGAAACAATTGTGTCTTTGTAATTTCTGATCTCCAAGGTCTAAGTATCCCTATGAGTCTTCTTTCCAGCTCCACAAGTCATAAAAATATTTGATTCTTCAAGAAAGAGTTATGGCCAATCTTCTGTGATGACCTTTATAGATTGGTTCAAAAGAATGAACTTGTACGGAATGCCACATGTCACTGTTTCAACCTTCGGGCCTGAAAATAATGCAAGAAAAACTATTGTCCATTTCCTTTCAGTCAATTTTAATGAAATGCAAATCCAATGCTCGAAGAGAAATTTATGATGATTTTCCCTTGGTCACTTGTTTGATATTGAATTATGGAGCCTGCAAAAACCCTAAAGTCTTCAGACCATATTTCAAAAATATATCGAATGGAGATTTGAAATTTCTACAGGAAGTTCACCAAGATTTTGTTAGGCCCCTATACTACTAGTGTAACCCCTTATTATTATTAGTACAACCCCCTTATTATATTTTTGTACCCATGTAGTCCCCATATTGTTATTATTGTTCCCCATAGAAGCCCACTATTGTTATTATTTTTTCCTTACATTATTATTGTTTTGTCAACTCTGATTATATTATGACCCCTTAGACTCCTATATATAGAAAGGAGGTCTTGTCATTTGTATCATCCAAGAATTGTTCATTTGTGTAATGTAAAGGAGGTTGCCCCCTCTAAGAGGCTTATTTCTAAGGCGTGCCTCTATCTTTTCTATCTTTTTGTGAGCTGGTTTCATAACATTTGGTATCAAAGCTTTGGATTCTAGGTTTTCACTGCTCCAAACAGGTCATCGTGGCATTGTCACTATAACTTTTTTTCTGCGACATTTCAGAAGCTAAAAAATAAACCCATTTGAGCTGAAATCATTCTAAACCCATTTTGATCTACACGGTGTACCACTGTTACAAAAGGTAGGTATTTCATATTCATATTTAGAACCAGATCAATTTTTATGGTATAAAGGGCTTTGTTCTCGTAAACCACTTGTTACATGGTCAATTTTCACGGAGGAAATGATAGCACATTATGAGGATACAAAGAGAAACACCTTCTTTAGCCAATTGATAAATCTAAAGAAAAGGTGTTCAATGGTAGAGCACATTGAGGACTTTCAAAAATTGAATATAAGGGAAAATGATATTCCAGAGAAGCAAAGGATTGACGTCTCCAGAGGGACTTTAAAGGATAACATTCAACATGAGGTTCATCTTTGGGAACATGATTCATTGGAGAGGGCATTCAGGTTGGCAAGAAAAGTGGAAATCAAAATTATGGTGACAAGGAAGTCTACCCCTCACAACTATAAAGATGGAAGTGTTGTTTCTCCTAGCCTTCCACAACCTACAAGGTTGACACCACAACAATTGGAAGAAAAAAGAGAAAAATGACTTTGTTACAATTGTGATAACAAATATACTAAAGGTCATAAGTGTACTGAGAAGAAATTATTTTACATAGATTATGAAGAGGAGGAAGAAAAGGATCAAGAAACATCAAAAGAATAGGATATACACTAGGAACCAACCTAGAGAAAGAAGAAATGAATCCAACCATATCTCGTAAAGAATTGGAAAGAATTACCACTCCTAAAACTCTCAAGATAGAAGGACATATCAGGAAGAAAAGGTTCAAGAAGTGAAAGATCACTTCGAGAAAGAAGAAATGAATCATAGCATATCTTGTAATGCATTGGCTGGAATTACCACTCCTCAAACTATCAAGATAGAAGGACATATCAAGAAGAAAAATGTTCAAGAAGTGAAAGATCACATCGAGCATCAAGAAATGAATCCGACCATATCTTTTAAAGCATTGAAAGAAATTACCACTCGTAAAACTCTAAAGATAGAAGGACATATCAAGAAGAAAAAGGTTCAAGCAGTGAAGGATCACATCGAGCATCAACAACAAGTTCTCCAGCTTTTAAAGGATAACACCACTTTGTGTTGTTGGGAAAAGTATCCAATTCGGAATGCCCCTATCCCACTCTAAGAGGTGATAGTGCCTTAGCAACAAACAAGGAAAACTATCTGAGTATTCTTCTTTATGAGATGTAAATAGAGTAAGAAGGATGTAACTAACTGGTGTCTTCTGCTAGTTTGTCGATCCAATCACTCTCTCTTTTGTTCGCTTCCCGCTTCCTGCTCTTTCACTGGTCCAGCTTCACCCAGTTCCTGCAAGATCACAAGAGAGAAAAACTACACAAAAGACATAGATTCACATTCATAACTAGTTTAGGATCAGATATAAACTAAATATGCAAATATAACAAAACATCATTGAAATACAAGCATATAGGAGAAACTCAAGTAGCTTTATTGATATGATAACAAGGTTCAAGAGGAGATACAACCAAATGAGTCCCGATCCAACATCTACCTCCCAGCAAAGGAATCCCTTCCTCTCCTCCAACAAAGCATAAATCACCCAATGTACTAATCTAAATCTCAAACCAATAGCAATTCTCTGCAAAATACCAAATTCCAGCCTCCTGAACCTCTGGGTGAGAGATCCATATATAGATGTAAGCAGAGAGGATGAGTCAGCTTATGTTTTGACTTGTGGCTTCTCTCTGTCAGTTCTTGCTTCCACTTGGAGGTTGAGAACCTCTTACTCATCACTAGTCGAATTCATTGAGGCAAGTGTCATTGAGGAAGATTCTGGAAGCTTCCAGGGTCTTTCCACCTCGTTGAATGAGCTTGTCATTTGTCACTTCCCGCTCAGCGCACCTTGGTAGTGCTTCTACCTGCGTTGCAGTGCACCTAGCCAGTGTAATCTCTGCATTTCAGCGCAGACAGCTAGTGGAGCCTCTGAATTGATCCTGAATCGACTGTTTCTGAGTTGTTTTTGGTGGAGAACTTCTGGGAGAAGCTGTCATTGGTTGACCTTGTTCCTTTAGGGGTAGGAACAACTAATTTAGGGACTTTGGATCCCTTGGATTATGGACATTTCATGCTCAATGTTGTAAGGCACAAAAATGTCTATAACAATTGCCCCCTAAAGTCTGAGGTCGTTTATCGGGTGAAATGCTTTATTAGGAGGATCCGAAGTTCTTCCAATGCTGGGAGGAGACCTGTAATAAGATACAATACAATACATTATTTTTTATATTGCTTTCATGATCTAGCTGAGGCGGGTATTCCCATGCTCAGCTTTATAAATTCATTTTTCTGTACATAGAACAGACAATCGTCTGATGGTAGACTGATGATTTTGATGAAATCATCATCCTTTTGGTAGGATGATTATCTGTTGCAATGTTATACATGTCAATGTTTTTATTTTTCCTGAATATATATCGCAGCCCGGATGGATGAAACTAGATCCGGGGTCTTCAATCTCGTTCGATCTTCACTCTAAGTACAAGTCGATCCATGTGAGAAATGTTCTGAAGTCGAACATGGAAAGACATCGCTTGATTACCAGTCAATGATGTAAACTGTTAACAAGCGCGAGAGGAATCACCGATAATGATAATGACCCTCAAGGTACTACAGTACAATTCACGTGGTGTGAATAAAGGACTTGGCGTCGAACACCACGCAAAATCTTTCGGTCGAAGGTCATTGATGTATACCTGTCGCCGGAAGTGAGAGACTTGCCATTGAGGCATGCAAGCTTCAAAGTACTGAGGGGGTTGTTCCTAGATCAACTTCTTGGATAATGAGCTGATGTCGACAAGAAGCGATCCGTCAAAGGAGGGCCTTAATGTATCCCACATCAGTGACACGGAACGGAGCAAATGATTTTGATGGAGGTGAAAACGATCTGATGATATATGGTTCAGGGTGGCGGTCATGAAAGGATGAAGGATAATGTATGGTAGTGGATGGGACACGGTTGACTTCTCTGGATGACTTCTCTTGAACATATCGGCAACACTTGTGTGATGGATTGGTAGCATTTACCCCAAATATGGATGGTATTGGCGAGACCATGGTGATGTGACCGGTGAATGAACAACCCAACCCGACTCAGGCACGGAGTGGAAGTGTCATGTTCAAGAGCGACTTGCTACCAATAAAGTTCTTTGAGTTTCTTCCCAATTTTTCCCCAGTCATTGCTGACCAGTACCTCTTTATTTTTGTCAAGCTTGAGGAGGATAACATATGCTTGTTCTATAACTGCTCAGTCTTATGTTTATTTTTTAACGAGCATGAACTATGTGCTAAAATTGCTGGATAACATGGTCTAATTTTGATTTTTTACCATAACTAGCTTTGCCCTTTTCAAAGATAGTACTGTACCCTCAATCGCTGCATCAAACTAGTTAGAAATGAATAACATTTGCTTGAAAATGAGATTAAAACCCTAATATTTTGCTTTGAACTACGTAAAAAGCAATTAAAAAGTGTTTTTACCTCTCATTTTACCATTTCATTTGAACTTGGTTTGTTGGAGCTTTGGAGGTGCCTCTTCCCCCTTGATTTTCATCAGCTGATTCCGGGAGATTCTGTGGACGATTCTCGGCGCCGTTTGGACCAAGTAGGAGCTAAACTTTAGCTCTTTCATTTCATGGTTTCCTTTCTGCATTCTGTGCTTGATTTCCTGTTTTCCTGAGCCCCTGGGTTTGATGGGGTCGCTCTGCCATCAGCGCACCCAGTTCACTCGAAACCTGCGCTGAATGTCAAGCTGTATGAAGGCAGTTTGACCTTCAACGCAGGTGGAACACTGGGCAGGTGCGCTGGGCGCAGAAAAAGAGTTTTGTTGCACAGTTTTTGATGAAAATTTTGCCAGTTTCTCATCAAATCCAGGATCTAACTCCTCTCATGTTTGTTCTTCAGAGATATTGGAGCAAAATGACCCTTACATGGCGAGAACGAGAACATGAAGAAGAGGACATGATTGCCCTACACGATCCTGTCACGGTGAACGCGCTGCGGAACTGTGGCCTGCTGAAGTTCTTCCGTATCTCTAGCATGAGACAGCAGATCTCCCTACTGCAGTATTTGCTCGACGCTTGGGATCCTATCAACCAAGTATTCCAGATTAGGGGCAAATCTATCCCCTTGACCGCAGTAGACATTTACTTCTTGACTGGCTTGTCGAGGCGGGGTGCCCCCATTTCTTTGTCAGGTTCGGCCCGAGGGAGCGACTCTGTGAGAGATTATGTCCGCCAGTATTGCAGGGAAGGATCTCAGCCGAGTAAAGACGGCAAGATCGTTATCCGTGAGGTTGCTGACAGGTCCCTCAGGTCCATTCTGTATACTATTGGTAGGATGGCCGGTAGTGCGTCTCTTCATGTAGCCAACAGATCCTATGTGCAGCATGCCTTGGAGTGCCTCCAACCGAAAATATTCAACTGGTGTGATGCAGTACTTCTTCAGATGAAAATTCAGTTGACCAAGGTAAAGGACGGGAAGTTGAAGAACTTTGGGTTTGGTTCTATTTTGACCGCCTTCGCTTTGGAGAAGATACCACTGATGCAGCCACAGTACATTGCACTCGACTTGCCTTCTCCTACTGAACCACGCATGCAGAGATGGGTTGATCACATGTCTAGGCATGCCGGTCAATCTCAGATTTCTTTCTCTGATACCTTCTTCAGGTGGTTCGAGCATCAGGAGATGGTCTATTCCGAGTATCCATATGTTGGCATGGACTTTCGGGGTGATCCGGATTTGGTACTGTCGGATGGCGAGCAGTGGGGCGCTATTGGTAAAATCTTCGACCATATCATTGTTTACTGTTTTTATTTATAATGTCCTTGTGCTTTATTCTATCAAGACTTTAATCAAACTCATGTGTGCATGCAGATGTTGGTCCTGTTCGTCCAGCAGTTCGCCCGAGAGCGCCAGCCGCTGCCCCAGTAGGGGAGACTGCCGGGAGGGTTATTCTTCGTGACCTTGATGTGGCCGAGACCCTTACAGCCGTGCAGGAGCAAGTTGAGAGCCTTACTCTCGGCATTCCAGATGTGAGGATCGATGAGTTACCTCTACAGTTGCAGCGGCATACTACTGGTGTGCCTAGACGATGGACTCGTCTCTTACGCATGATCGCACAGGCCGTGACGTGCTATCATGAGCATCACTAGACTAGGGTGCCCCCTAGAATTTTTGAGTTTTTGGGTCGTGCGACCAATTTTGCCTTGGTTACAGAACATTATATGTAAACCATAAACAGTTTATATATGTATTTTGATTTTTGGGGTTTTATTCTGGTTGAGTTATATGATCCATATGTACAACATTGATGATGTGTTTCTTTTTATAAATGTCGCAGATGTCTATCTAATACATAGTTTGCTAATGAGTCGGTTAATGTGTTTAAGTTTCTGGAAATATGTTGGAATTGAATTAAATCGAATTGTCTTTCCAAAATCTTAACCCTTAGGAACATGCGATAAATAGCTAGGTTGCGGACGGAATATATACCATTGAGTTGTAGTATTACGAGTTGTGAGTCTAGCCTGACGATTAGTCGGCGTATACCATGGGTGATGGCATCAGAGAGCAGTTCTATCAACGCGCTATATTCAGCGATGTTATTCGTTGATTGACCAATACATACACCTCTGAAACTTACTAACTCGCTGCTTGGATCAAAAATGACCCAGACTGCGGAGGATAGGTTCCGCGAACTACGACTCGCTCCGTCGGCATATCCCACACATGTCTTCAGAAGGTTTGACATGTGTAATAAATGTAAAAAGGTGGATTACTCGACCAAAACAACCACTTTAGCGAAAACAAAATACAACAAAAGCATATTGGTTACTATTTAAGCATAGTAACGCTTGAGGTACAACCCATTACGAGGTTGCGCCAGTGGGATTCCATCATAATCCATTAACTCGTAGGCTCCTTTTGCTAACACTCGTTTAACAATATAGGGGCCCATCCATAAAGAATTAAATTTACCCGCTCCCAATTTATCAGATTCTTGGTCGTAAAGCAAGACCAAGTCACCTTCTGAGAAGACACGGGGTTTGACATTTTTGTCGAACTGCGCCTTGACTCGTTTCTTATGGGCTTCGTTAGCCAAAGTGGAATCACGACGGGTTTCATCCAATTGGATTAATTCCAAGAAACGGGCCTCTTCTTCTGAAGTTCCGGGGAGGAGATCGATTGCGAGTTTAAGAGACGAAATTTGGCACTGGACCGGTAAGACTGCTTCCAGGCCATATACCAGTTGGAAAGGTGTGAACCCGGTCGCATTCCTTACTGATGTTCGGTAAGCCCACAAGGCTGAGTACAGGATTAGGTGCCATCTTCTTTTGTGAACCCCGATCATCCTTTGCAACATACGCTTCAGGACCTTGTTGATTGCTTCAACTTGTCCATTGGCTTGTGGATAATACGGGGTAGAGCTGTCGTGAGATAGCCCTAGCTTGGAAACTAATTCAACCATCATGTGATTGCGAAAATGCGATCCATGATCTGTAACTATGGCCTGTGGTACGCCGAACCTGGCGACTACATGATTGAAAAAGAAAAGGGCAGTTGTTTCACTAGTGTTATCTAATGTAGGCATCGCCTCGGCCCATTTGGTAAAATAGTCAACGGCGACTATAATATACCCATGCCCCTCGGTCGAGGTGGGGTTACATGTCATGAAATCGATGCCCCATTTGGCGAAAGGCCCAACAGCAACTATTAGCTGTAAAGGTGCGGGTGGTCTTTTGGTTTTGCTATCAAAAATTTGACAAGCATGGCAACTTCTGACAGCGGTTATGCAATCTTTGAACATGGTTGGCCAGAAGTATCCTGCTCATAAGATTTTTTGTGCTGTAGCATATCCAGATTGATGCCCCCCACACGCGCCTGAATGACACTCATTCAGGGCTTTTTCGGCCTCCTCATGGGTGAGGCACCTCCTTAGAACTGTATCGATACCACAACGGTAAAGCGTATCACCGACGATCATGTAGTCTTTTGCTTGGTATCGTATACGTTTTTGTTCAGAGTGAGAGGTGTTAGGCCTGAACTTTTGGGTTTGGAGATAAATTATTATATCTCCATACCACTCATTGCTTGTAGATATCAGAAACAAATTCTCGTCCACGATTGATTCTTCGGATTTTTCATCGTTGGATGACGATGGGAGATCGCACAATAATTCTGCGAAAACTAGAGCTTTCTTTGATTTGGATTCTACAAATTCCAGATCAAACTCTTGAAAGATTGCTATCCATTTTGAATATTTGCCCCCCAGCAACTGTTGCGACAATATATAAGTCATGGGGTTGCAATCTGACAGAATGGTAGTTTTCCGAAAGAGGACATAATGTCGAAGCCTTTGTATCGCTTGAACAGCTGCAAGCACTAGTTTTTCAACATAAGAATATTTGTTTTCTGTATCATTTAAGTTTCTACTTAAATAATATATAGGGTGTTCAATTCTGTCGACTTCTTGAACTAAAACCATTGCGATGGTTGTATCTGCTGTAGCCAGATACAGGTTAAAGTCTCTTTGATAATCGGGGGCGTACATTAATGATGCTTTTATTAAGGAATCCTTTAAAGCATCAAAGGAAGCTTGTGCAACCTGATCCCAAACGAAGGGTACCTCCTTTTTCAAAAGACATGTATAACCTTTAGCAAGTTCTGCGTAATTCGGAATGAACCTTCTCAGAAAGTTTGCTTTCCCTTGGAGTTTCTGAATCTGAAGCAAATTTGAAGGTGGAGGCAAATTGATGATTTTCTGAACCTTGCAAGGGTCGAGACGAATCCCATCCTTGGAGACTACAAAGCCAAGTAAACGACCAGAACTGACGCAAAATACACATTTGTGCGGATTGAGTCTTATCTTGTAGTGTCGACAACATAGAAATATCGCTCTTAAATGTTGCGGATGATCAGTCCGCTTTCGCGAATGAGCCGGAAGGTCGTCGAGATATGGTTGAACGATGTTCTTGATGTCATGGAAGGCATAATTCATTGCCCTCTGAAACGTCGCCCCTGTGTTCTTTAAACCAAAGGGTAATTTTCGATATGCGAATGTTACCCACGGACAAATGAATGCAGTCTTTGACTGGTCTTGTGGGCGGATATTTATTTGATTATACCCGGAAAATCCATCCATGAAATAAAATATTTCACATCAGGTGCATTCATCAATTATCTGGTCGATGAAGGGTGTAGGGTAGTTGTCTTTTGGACAAGCTTGGTTTACATCCCTATAATCGACACACACTCTAATTGTCCCTTGTTTCTTCATAACAGGGACAATATTCGATACCCAATCGGTTAGAGGAACCGGGTAGATGAAACCAGCATGGAGAAGTTTTTCAACTTCTGCCTTAATGGCAGCGGCTTTCTTGGGGTGCACATGCCTGAGCCGTTGTCTTACCGGTTTGACATATGGATACATCTTAATTTCGTGTTCAACGATACTCGAGTCAATGCCTGGCATCTCATCATATGACCAAGCAAAGACATCTCTGAACTCGCGAAAAAGAGCGTTATATATTTCCAGTTCTGAAGGAGAACAACCTTTGCCGACATAAATATTCTCTACAACATTTGTTTTAGTCGAGATATTTATGGCTATAGTCTCTTCAATATTGGATAAGTTTCGCTCGGAATCCACCGTATTTACAGTATTTGATAGGAATTCAAAGACTGAAGGGTGGTAAAGGTCATCTTGAGTATCTTCTTCATAATCTGGAAGAAGGGAACGATGGTGGCAATCACTCCATGGTGCCCCCTCAATCAACATTGATTGTAGAATTCCTTCGTCGGTTCCATGCACTCTCGACCAAGGATCTAAAGGGGTACCATATTCTCTAGACCTATCCACCCAAACGCTTGATGAGCATCGATTGGGGTTTGCCTCCCATGCTAGAAACATTGATTGCTACAATACTTCTATTGGGCTTGGGGGCAAAACCATTGCATGATCCATGTTGATATCGTCTTCTGAGATCTTCGTGGAAGATATCATATTGCAAGTACTTATCGACGCTACTTCCGCCAAATCAATTGGAGGTGGAAGAGCGAAGGTTCCCATTAGTATAGGATCTTTCAGTAGGCCTACTCCGATATTCTGAAGCGAATGGGGGCTTCCATGGATCATGGGAATGCTTCTTGTAACTTGTGAACCATTAGGGAGGAAGTTTTGTTGGTCGACGATCATAATCCCCCCTTGAAAGGGGAATGCAATCTTTCTAAAATAGGTCGACACAACAGCTGCCATGGCATATATCCACGGTCTTCCCAGTAGGATGTTGTAATCAAGATTCCCATCGATGACTTCAACATCTATTTCTACTGTTTTTCCCCCTAATTCAACCTTCAAGTTATTTAGGATACCATATGGGGTATATGTCCTTCCGTCGAATGCTTTTAATGTCGTCGAAGATCGTGACAAGGTTGGAGATCCTAAAGTTTTCCAGCAGCTCATCGACATAATACATGTAGATGCCCCCTCATCAATAATTGTTCGGTGAACAGTTTTGTTGAGGGCTTTCACTTGAATAAGGAAATCTAGTTGAGCTGGTAACTGAGGATTGTATCCTTTGTGGTCGAAGGATACAATATTGGAATCCTTAGGATCAACCCCACCAATGGCTGATAACAAAGCCTGCCTTTGGGATGGACAATTTTGCAGTACTTCAAGAGTCGACATAGCGGATGGCGATTGGGCCAAATCTTCTACTATGTTATAATGCTGCGCCACTCTGGCGCGAGGATTAAATGTCGACTTGTGTACTACTCCCTTTGGCGGTTTTATTGTTAATTCAGGAATGATGGGCGGTACAACTTCTGTCGAAGTTGTTGTCGAACTACTTGGTTGATCTTTACCTTTGTCGTTCGACAGCTGCGGATTCCCGTAATCTTTGTTCCTTGTCGAAATCAAAGCATCATTTTGTTGCTTGGAAATTGACAACATTAGCACTTGTGACGGGGAAGCATTTCCACTATCAACCAGATTTGTACCTGGATTTGGAAACGGATCAATTAACACAACTGAGGTTTGCGAACTCTTAAAGAATTTCTTAAGCTCAGCTTTGTATGGACATTCTCTCGTCCAATGATCCTCATCGCATATCTGACATGGATATTTTTGTTTCCTATTTCCAGGAGGGTTTGAAGAAGTTTTTTCAGGAGATGGCTCACCTTGTTTCTTCTTCTTCCCTTTGTTTTGCTTCTTCTTGCTTCCTGGTTGTTTGGTTTCTTTGCCCTTATCTGCTGATACGACATTTACTTCCGAAGCAAGAATTTCGTCTTTTGCATTTTGATCTGAAATCTTACGGGCTTTCTTGGAGGCAGCCTTTGTCGATTTCGCGTTTGTCGTGCCAATCACACCATCGCCGGCATGAGAGTCATTATTTGATTTAGGAGGAGGAGGAATTGAGAATTCCGGTCTAGGGGCGTCAGGTATTTTGTCGTAGAGCATGCCAGACTGAGTATAAACCAAGTCTAGATATTGCGCATGAGCGATAACTTGCTCTTCCGTTACGACTCCTCCCTTCGCCACATCTTCCGTTATGGCAGGAAGTAACGACTTGATAAACCATTCAGCTAATAGCTGATCGGGAACGTACGTTTTCACCATCCTACGACGACGTCGCCACTCATGTATATGATCAGATATGTGAGTGGCCGTTGTCTGTTTGAAGTTGGTTAAGATTTCGGTTCCCGTTTCATACCTTATTGGTAATTGAAAATGGGTTAAGAAAGTCGTGGCCAAGGTGCTGAAATTGTCGAACGCAGCTCTAGGCAATTCAATATACCATTTTTCCACTGGACCGGTTAACGTCCTCTGAAAAAGGTGAAGCCTTATCGAATCATCGTTTAGGGTGTTTGATGAACACCACAAATTAAATCTCATCACGTGATTCTATGGGTCTTCACCTGGATTTCCATTAAATTTAGGAATGTCCGATGGAAGTTTGTGAGGAATCTCTGGCCACCAAGGGGCATAAGCAATTGGATCGTTTGTTAACCGGTGTAAATCAGGTAACTCTAAAGTTGCCATGAATGGTAACTGTTGATTCAAGTTAGGTGAAGCATACCCAGGGTACGATGGAATTGCCTGAGCAGTTGGCCTTTGCATACCAGCATAATGTAATTGATGCTGGTATGACTGATACGGTTGGTGGACTTGACCACTGTAAAGTGGTTGATTTTGACCGTTTTGAATGTACAGTTGTCCACTGTTCGCAAAGATCTACTGCTCAGAACCTTGGTACACTTGTTGGAATTGTGGTTGTTGGTATTGCACCAGCCACGGTTGTGAAGCCATGCTCTGCTGTGCTATACTAACCGTTGGACCAAGATGTGGGGTAATTGTACCCGTTTGGACCTGTGTCGCCCCATCAGTTGGCGATTGTGGCTGAGTCACAGGGTCAAGGGGCTGTTGCATTACAACCTGAGAAATCTGAGGTTGACATACAATAGGCATCGATTGAACTTGTGACAGTGTTACAATAGCTGGTGTTGTCGGGATATTTAACATAGGTACACATTGTTGCATAGAATACACAACTCTTGGTTGTTGGGGTAGTATAGGTACCCAACCACTTGTCGTAACTCCAGTATAACCTGAATACTGTTGAGAACTCCCGTATGGATATCCTCCCGGAGGGGGTAATGAAAGGGCATACTGCCTCCCATATGGTGGTAATCCGGAACTCAAGGGGATTGTTTGCCCTTCGGGACTGGATGGCCCAAATTGACCTCCAAATGGATCAATTTGTCGAGTCTCAACATAAGAGTTGCCGGATATTATTCCGGAAGAACAAACAGGAACGGACCACACTGTCAAAATAGTCCCTGGATGGACTCCTTCTAGCCGCTGTGAGCTAGTCGGGACAGATGGTACGCCGGCAAACATTGTCGGAGTGATGGCAGGGAGTTCTGCTGTCGCGGTGTCATTCGACACAGTCCTAAATTTTGACGGTTGTTCAGACATTTTGAGTCTATCCAATAGATTGCCTAGTGATTCTACAGGAACTTCCACTGGTTGTAGACTAACTTCTGATGTCGAAGGAAATAGAGTGACCCCGACTCCAAAATGTGTTGGAGTACTTGCTTGCGGATCTTCTACAATTTCCTCTATCGCAATCAAACCAGGTGGAAGGGGAAGACCGTCAGGTCCGTAAAATATTTCTGGTGCCGAAGAAGGGGTTGAATCGACAGCGACAGTTGTTTGAGGAACAAGACTCTCTGAACCGGTTGCAGATGGAACTGGTTCAGTAACGCAAGTGTTTGCTCTCAGACTAGGGTCAGTATCACTGTCCCTCTGTGGCTGTTGAACTTCTTCTATAGAGGCAGGGTTTCCATAAATGTTTGGAGTAACCGGAATCTCGGATGTCGTTGGAACACTTGTTCTAACTGTGATAGGAGATTTCGAACCGGTTAAACGAGTTTGCTTTGTCCATACTATTTTTGATTCCGGAGACAAAGACGGTTGACTCGTAAGCCTCCGCGAACGACGGGGTTTCAATTGAATTTCTTCCACGATTGCGGATTACTCGATCAACCAAAATACAAAAGGGGAAAGTGTGTTTCCGAATTAAATGAATTTTTAGACGCTTTAGACACAAATTGCTTTTTCACTTTTAAAGAGTCGAGAAAAAGCTAAAGATGGCTCTAGTCTCCTTCGATGTTTTAACGAGCCCAAAGTGACAAATTCTCGGATGGACTTTTTCTGTTATAGAGTCTGAAAAAGGCCAAAAGGAACTGCTCTGGAGTTCTAGGGAGAGGGTGTGCCAAACTTTTCGCAAAACCGCAGAATACCTTTTAAGGTACGGGCGGTCAATCTTCCCGAATGCTGTGTTCAATGCATTGCGATCAGTAGGGCGGCCGACACGGCTTCCTAAGGATAAAGGTTTTATGCCTATAGGGGTCTCCCAATATATACTCGACGGTACGTGGGAGCACAATCCGTACTGGCACTATCGTCCCTCAGGAGGAATCACCCAACCATCAGCGAGATCGACAGTCACCAGGTTTTACGACGCCGGAACACGTCTCTAGCCTAGACCTCTATGTTGTGTGTTAAGTTACAAAGCGTTGTTAAGTTCATTCAATTTATTTTAGGTTGATCTTTCTTAGAAGTTTGCCTTTTTGGATCACCACGAGATGTATGATACAATTCCTAAATGCAGCCTAAAGATGATAAGCAAGCTTTTATATCTTTTCAACAATGAAAATCCTAGCTACAAGGGGAAAAGAAAGACACCATCTTTTCTCAAAGAGCATAGAGCACAGAGTAATGCACTTTTCCCTAAATCAACATACAAACTGTCAAAATGAAAATGCACATATGCATGTATTTGTTTTCACTTTCTTAATATTGATGCCTAAAAAGAAAGCTGTTATATAAATTTGAATTAGATTTCAAGTGAAAACACAAACAAGTTCCTTTTTCGAAATCAAAAAGACGATTACGAAACTTTATGATTTACTTGTTTCGACACTTGAAATGCATAAATTCAGACCAAAAGACAAAAGTAAAAGCTAAATCAACTGTGAACAGCAAACAAACTCACTCCTAAGATCAAAACGACACTTATGACAGGTCTAGATCTAAGGGCGACAGTATGACTAGTTTACTTTTGTAATGGGAAATTGCAAATGATGTAACAAATACACAAAGAAAAAATACAGTTTCTTTATACAACTGAGACGGAATTGAGGCAAAGAAAAGGGGTTTCAGATAGGTACACTGACTGATAACAGGCTGCAAAAAACAGAGATGAAACTGAGCAAAAGGAAGCAGGGAACCACAGCTGCACAAGGCAAAGACTGATCAGCACACTCCCAACACAGAGGATTTGACATTCAGCGTAGGTAGCCTTCACGGGACCTGCGTTGAAATGCAGAACCTCTTCACAGAGTCTGCGCTGAAGCAGAAACGAGAGTTGTTTCTGGGTTCTGGGTTACGGTTTGCAGTTTGATCTACAGTTTTTGGTCGGATAAAAGCTATCAATTAGGTACAATTAGGAGGATGATTTATAGGAGGACTAAGATCTATCACAAAGGGCTGTTAGAGCACTTGTGGATCAACTTTTCAGATCATAAACAGGCCCAGTGAGTGGACTAGAGTAGCTGATCTCTACTTTGCATTTGTAAATAGCAAATGCAGTTCGATTCAGCACTCTTGAGTTTATGAAATGAATAGCAATAGAAACACAAATAAACTAACAAGATACGTCTCCCCAGCGGAGTCACCAATTTGTTGTTGGGAAAAGTATCCAATTCGGAATGTCCCTATCCCACTCTAAGAGGTGATAGTGCCTTAGCAACAAACAAGGAAAACTATCTGAGTATTCTTCTTTATGAGATGTAAATAGAGTAAGAAGGATGTAACTAACCGGTGTCTTCCGCTAGTTTGTCGATCCAATCACTCTCTCTTTTGTTCGCTTCCCGCTTCTTGCTCTTTCACTGGTCCAGCTTCACCCAGTTCTTGCAAGATCACAAGAGAGAAAAGCTACACAAAAGACATAGATTCACATTCATAACTAGTTTAGGATCAGATATAAACTAAATATGCAAATATAACAAAACATCATTGAAATACAAGCATATAGGAGAAACTCAAGTAGCTTTATTGATATGATAACAAGGTTCAAGAGGAGATACAACCAAATGAGTCCCGATCTAGCATCTACCTCCCAGCAAAGGAATCCCTTCCTCTCCTCCAACAAAGCATAAATCACCCAATGTACTAATCTAAATCTCAAACCAACAGCAATTCTCTGCAAAATACCAAATTCCAACCTCCTGAACCTCTGGGTGAGAGATCCATATATAGATGTAAGCAGAGAGGATGAGTCAGCTTATGTTTTGACTTGTGGCTTCTCTCTGTCATTTCTTGCTTCCACTTGGAGGTTGAGAACCTCTTACTCATCACTAGTCGAATTCATTGAGGCAAGTGTCATTGAGGAAGATTCTGGAAGCTTCCAGGGTCTTTCCACCTCGTTGAATGAGCTTGCCATTTGTCACTTCCCGCTCAGCGCACCCTGGTAGTGCTTCTACCTGCGTTGCAGTGCACCTAGCCAGTGTAATCTCTGCATTTCAACGCAAACAACTAGTGGAGCCTCTGAATTGATCCTGAATTGACTGTTTCTGAGTTGTTTTTGGTGGAGAACTTCTGGGAGAAGCTGTCATTGGTTGACCTTGTTCCTTTAGGGGTAGGAACAACTCATTTAGGGACTTTGGATCCCTTGGATTATGGACATTTCATGCTCAATGCTGTAAGGCACAAAAATGTCTATAACACTTTGGTGCAGAATCGAATGAAACAATAGGTAAATCAACATCGCAGTGAAAAATGTATTGATGTAGGTGATTGGGTATTTTTACGGCTACATCTCAAGAAAGCTATTTATGAGAAGGAAATGTTTGCAATACTACATGCACTTATGAAATGGCAATCTTACCCAATGGGAAGACACTTCAAGGTAAAAATGGATCATGATAGTATTAAATACTTTTTAGAACAAATATTATCTTTAGAAGAATAGAAAAAATGGGTCACAAATATGTTGGGTTATGACTTTGACATCATCTATAGAAAACGGAAGAAAATTTTTGTTGCAGATGCACTCTCAAGAAAGGATGAGGATATGGAAGCATTGTTTTGTGCTATTTCTATTATCCTACCGGATTGGATAATTGAAGCAAGGGATGAATGGAAGAAAGATGAAGAAGTGTGGCCACTCATTCAAAATTTGCAGAAGATCCCAATTCAAAAAATATTGCCAGAAATTGAAGAGGAAGGAAAAATCATATTGGAACCTGGAGCAGTCACAGAAACAAGAACCCGACAGCTATGAAATCGATCAATTTCAAAGTATCTGTTCAAGTGGAAGAACTTACCCGCTGAAGATTCCACATGGGAGGATAAGAATCTTATACAGAAGCATCAAGAACTACTCAAGCATTGAGGACAACACTTTTTGAAAGAGAGGGGCATTTTAGGCCCCTATACTACTAGTGTAACCCCATATTGTTATTTGTACAAACCCCTTATTATATTGTTGTACCCATGTAGTCCCCATATTGTTACTATTATGCCCCATAGAAGCCCTTACATTATTATTTTTATGTCGGCTTTGATTATATTATGACCCCTTAGAATCTTATATATAGAAAGGAGGTCCTATCATTTGTAGCATCCAATAATTGTTCATTTGTGTAATGTAAAGGAGGTTTCCCCCTCAAAGAGGCTTATTTATAAGGTGTTGATCTATCTTTTCTATCTTTTTGTGAGTTGGTTTCATAACAGATTTCAACTCCATGTTGTCGAAATTTCAGTTTCTGAAGGCTTGCATAAAAAAGGTTATAACAAAAAATTTAAGATGACTTGTTTGAAGCAGCGAAACCCTAGATCCAAAGCTCTGATACCAAATGTTATGCAACCAGATCACAAAAAAAGAACAAAAGATAGATCAACGACTTGAAAATAAGCGTCTTTGAGGGGGAAACCTCCTTTACATCACATAAATCAACAATTCCTGGATGATACAAATGACAAAGCCTCCTTTGTATATATAGGAGTCTAAGGGGTCACAATATAATTGGAGCCTACATAATAATAATAATGTAAGGGCATAACAATAATAGTAGTGGGATTCTATGGGGCACAGAAAAAACAATATTGGAGCTACATGGGCACACTAATAACAATAAGGGAGCTACATTAACAATAAAAATAAGGGACTGCACTAACAATAACAATAAGGGGCTACAGTAGTATTATAGGGACCTAACAAGATCAACATTGGATTGGAAAACAATACTTAAAACCCTTGTCAATGAGCGTAAAACTAATCAAGATGAAATATTGAGCACTTACCAAGATAACTAAGGAGAATGAAATTGAAAAAAACCCTAGTCCATTTCCTTCGAAGTGAAAATTTTCCCTTCAATGAATCAATATTGTTACCTAGTATAAGTCTTGAAAATTCAAAATAATATCTTCAGTGATGACTAGAGAAAAACAACCAAGAAAGAGAGAGCTTAAATAATGGCCACTAATAAGGATATTATATTAACGGCTTATGAAAATGATTGCCAAAAATTCACAACAATTTAGAATGAGAGGAGGGCCCTTAACTATAGATGATCCTCCTAACTATTTCCCATTCTTTATTCCCTAAATTTAGGTTAAGAAAACAACATAAAAGTGACTTTTCATCTACACAAGTAAGGAGACTAAGTAAAAAATAATAATATGATGCCACATATGCACAAAACCCTTGAAATGAATATTTCCTCCTTCAAACAACTCCATAAAAGTAGTATGATTCTCTATAACCTCCCAAATAAGCCTCAATTGAATGTACATCCCACTAACTCAAGTGAATACACCTCCATGAAGCATGGAAGTGACCCTCCACATCATAAAACGGGTCTTATAATCCCTAACAAGAATTTTTTTGTTTCAATGAGTGGGGTCAACCCTCAATCTTGACTCATTGGTCTTCAAGTTATGTCTTTAAGCTATGCCCATTTTGGTCCTCGTTTTTGGTGAAAAATAGCCATCATATTGAACCTTGTTCCAACCAAAAATAAACCTATCACCCATTGCTTTTATCACATTTGTCTCTATTTTGACTAATATAACTGATCAAAAGCTATTTTTATCATTTTCCTTTAATTTTTGAATTTTAGCACATTTTATGCATTGTTAATTCGTTTTTACCGAATTTCATAAGAAAATAGGCATAGTAATTTCTCTTCCATTGAGATATATGCAGTCGGGCTAGTTAAAATGAAGACATGGGTTTTGTTACTTGGTTTTACCAGATGTATCATGTCTTGTTAGTTTTGAAAAAGTAACTTTCTTTGACCTAGTCAACATGGCCATTTAGCTTTAAAGTATGCTATGAGTGTTGGGTAATTTAACCGATAGTTAAATTACGTCGTTAAATTGTCAAACCAAGGTTTGTGTACTTTTGAAGTGTATGTGCACTCTATGTGCTAGAAGGATTACTTTTGATTGAATGTTCTAAGTCTAAAGCAAAATGTAAAATGCAATTACTTAAAATTAATTCTTGCTAAATGAACACACGTTCTTTCTTCAACACTTTTGAAAGCATTTATTCTAAGTGCAGAATAAAAGATAATTATGCTAGAAACTGAATTGAAATTCTATTATAGAGAGCAGAATGAAAGATTAAATCTTATCCTTAAAAAGAAAATTGAAATTCTGTTTTAATGAATAAATTCAAAATACTATACTAATGAGAAGAATTGAAATTCTATACTAATGGGTGGAATGGAAATGCTACATTAAGAAAAATTGAAACATTATGCTAATGAACATAATAGAAATCTATGCTAATCATCAATTCAAAAATTAAAACTAAAATTAACTTGGATAGGAAAATCAAATCTTGCTAAGATTACTAGTGTGTGCCATTTCAAATAAAACCAATCCAAGTAGCATTAAAGCTAAGACTAGGCTATCCATTCAAGTAAACCACTGGGAAAGGAAATATTTTTAGTGTTTTTTTCTTTTAAATGGCGCTTAAACTATTGCATAATAAAGTAATAGGCTAATGCTTAATGAAGTGAAATGACCCAATAAAACCAATTCAAAAATAAAAGAAAAATGAAACTAATGCTTCATAAAATAAATGCAATATAAATACACTCTCACAAACCCTTCAGGGGGGCCTCCTGTCGAGCTTGAGCATGATCAAACTCGGATCAACAAGTTAACTAATGAATGCATTCACAATATAGTGAACAACGGAGTGATTGTATTAAAACAGAGTCTTAAATCTGCATCAATTACAAACTATAACCAAACCTTATTATTATCTTTGCTTGCAAAGAAATTTATAATATCCTAATCTAACAGCTTCAAAGAAATTCGAGCCAAGAAACTAGTTTTTCAAATGACATATAAATATTCAAATGACAATAGGAAACATGCTTCTCATTATTTTCTACGATTAGAGAAAATCATTAAAATATTTCAATTTAACACATCCTCTACTTTGGATCTAAGCTTTTCTTGTTCAATTCCACGCTTGTTTTTTGATGATAGTACTCACCTTCAAACTTTGTGCAAGGATAGTTTGTTAGAACCAGAGTTAACTTCTAGTTTGACCGACCAAATTCTCATGCTCTGTGATTTTCCAGGTAGGCACAATTGGTGGTCATCCATATGCTCAACATTTGGCATTTATCCATATATTTTGTTCACATTCTAGCTTGGGGAAACATGTTTAACCATGGACTGAGCTGCATAATCTCTAGTTAGTTGTGGAATTTGTTTGTTTCGATAACTATAGGAATGTTTTCATTAATTTTTACAAATAAAATAAAAATTATAAGCCATGAATAAATGATACCATTTATTCTACATTGAAAGCATGTAACCCTGCAATTAGGGAATTTGGAGACGAGATATAATATTGCTCCAATTGGTTCTCACCTCAGTTGAATGGTGCTATTTTCATCTCAACCATGATCTAGATAAATCATGGGATCAATATCTTCTTACTTCCAAAAACAACCACAAGTGCCTCTCCTTACTATGGAAATGGCATTGTACACAAATTTATACTAATATTGTTCTATGGCGCTTGGAAAAAATAGTCAGGACACTGGATTTTTATAGCAAGAGAACTTGCCAAGACTCTCTCTCTCTCTCTCTCTCTCTCTCTCTCTCTATATATATATATATATATATATATATATATATAATATTGTGAGGTATTATAAATAATCAATTTGTCAAGTTTGGAATGATTGACAATTTTAGAACCACATGGCAATGAGACAAAATGCAATCAATCTACCGATGGAATAAGTTCTGGTTGAAAAACAACATTTCAACATTTCTATTGAATGATTTCAGATCTCAAATGGCTAATAAATAATATTTTAATTAAAATAATATCACATATATGGAAAAATATCAATGATAATATTCATCATGCAATCTTTAATCAAGGCTAGACATGGGAGTTTCCATAAATCCAAATTGAATGCAATTATTACTAAAATATTAGTGAAAGGTGGAGAAAGAAAATTTAAATGCTGACAAAAACATAGATTGGGCTCAAGTGTTTGGAGGCATAGCTAACTTCTTATTGCAATATGAATTGTTGGCATAGGATAGTGTAAAAGACCAGTACACGACCATTTTTTCAGTCTAAAATAGCCATATGGATTACACAACTAAGCGCTAGTTGCGACTCCTTTTTTTACTAGTGAAACCATTTTCCCCAATAGAATGCCATGATCAATGTGACAATGTGCCATGAACTGACTAACTAAGATGGGCTTCCTATGACAATGTTTTTCTTTTACTCTTACTCCAACTTTATTGCATACATATAATGCTCCTTAAAGTCCCAAACAGAAATGCATATGACTAAGGTTTTCTACAATTACATTTTGTGGAAAAGTTTGCACTCCATTTTTAGTTCATTTGAGATATTATTTCAATCACTGAATGAATTAAGTATATTTCTAGTGTATATATATGGATGCACATGGTTCCATGCATTGGATCTTTTATTTGGGCACATTTTCTACTACTCAACTTTCCTTATGTGCAGGTCTAGGCACAAATCTACATGTACAATTGGCGATTGACATGCATATGAGGCACAAAGATTTTTTTTCAGAAAATCACAATCCATTCATCAAATATTAGATCTATGGAACTGTTTTCTAAAATAGATCTAGTTGATGCTGCTACATGCAAACAATTTGGACACCATGTGGGTTTGCTTATGGGAAAATTCCCACTGTTGATTCAATTGGTTTTGAAGAAATGAACTATGAAGTTATTTTTTTCTTTGTGTGGAGCAAATTAGTCCAAAATGAAAAAAACTTTTTCTATCCATTAAACATTATAATATTACCATTTTATGTCATGAAAAAAAATTCACTAACCCAAACATGCATAGAAATGAGTGAATATTGATGAAGATGGATTGTAGTATACCTAGGGGGGATAGTATGGGGTACAGAGGGAGGTACCCAAGGGAATAATGTAATAATGGGATGGACCATAGTTATAAGGTGAGCCCATGGTATTAGATATATGGTGTTGAAAGAACCATGGTAATGACCCATGGTACTGTATGTATGAATCATATATAGAGGCTAGAGACTCCTCATTGAGAGATGTCAAGGAATATTGTATGAACAAGCATATGGCTTGTGGAGTGTTCTCCTTCCTTAAGGAGTGATTGTATGGTGTTACCCTACCTCAAGGGTTTGATATTAATAAAGATCTGAAGTTTACCTATTTCTATCTTTTTGTTTTTGGGCATATTTATTTATTATATATTTGCAAGTCAGATATATTATAAGTGGTATTATAGCACTTTCTTGGGCAAAGCAGAGATTTTATTTTTTATTTTTGCAAGAATATTTTAGGGCAGCAAGTTTGCAAATCATATATGTAACTTCTGGTGCAAAATTTGAAGAAACAAATTGTAGATCTAGATTCTTTGGGAAAATACCCAATTTCAAAAAAAAAAATCAGTTGAATCGGAGTCCATATGAGGGAGATATCGTTGATTTAAAAATTAGCTATGTTGCAGAAATTTGTTTTGACAAAAATTCGTGGACAGCGGATCTCCAATTATTTTTTATCATTTTTGTGGGTAATTTTGAGAAAATAATTGCATATATGATATCCTCTTGAAAAATTACCCAATTAAAAAAAATCGGTCGAATCGGAGTCCGGATGAGTGAGATATCGTTGATTTAAAATCAGCTCTTTTTTTCAGAAATTTTTGTGACGGCGGGACAGTCACAGCGCAAATTTGAAATTCAGTGCCTATATCGGGATTTCTGTCACATGGGAAGATGAAAAATCATTTTTCCATTTCCGAAAACAGCTCATAGTAATGGTTCTGAGCAATATTGACTGAACTGTGGCCATTTCAAATTTTTGGCAAGTAAGTGATTTTTTTTCAAATCCCTCTTCATGGCTTCTAGCAAGAATTTTTTTACAGGAAAAGATGATGGCCCTACTATTGAAGAATTGCTAAAAAGACAAAAGTCATTATGGCCGACAGGTTGGAAATTTTTCATGGTGGCTCATTTTAAAGAAGAGGTGGCCACATGGTGGGAATCACTTAACAGAAAGAAGTGGTTAAACATGCCCGATGAAAAATTTGCAAAATTATTGTTAGACAAATGCTCTCATGTTGGAAAACAAGATAATGAGAAACATGTGGGTTTATTTTCTACTGGTATCTCCCTATTACAAGTTCATGGATGTATTCAGAAGGAGAAGAACATTGTGTCTATAAATCCTAGTTGTAAGAAAAATTTTATAAATGTTAATTTGGTAAAAAAATTGCAAGTTCCAACAAAAAACATGGAAAACACACAAGTTGATAATAAGGATGTTCAAGTTTATAAAGATTTGAATATTTCTATGTATAAGTATGTATTGCATTCTGATTTTTATGCTTCAGATATGGATAATGTGGATGTTGTTTTGGGCTACCCTTGGATGGAATCTGTTGGTACTATCAACATTAATGTGCAGAAGAAATTCCTGAAGCTCTGGTATAAAAAGAAGAAAATTACATTACAGGATAGTTCCATTAATAAACAAGTAGAGTCTAACGAGGCTGAAGAAGAAGATGTTGCAGGTATGAACACATCAGATGATGAATCAATTGTTTAAGTAATACTGGCAGATAAGCAACAATTGCAGGCACCACAACATGTACCAGATATCCATCAGGCTCCGTTAGGTGGTGAATTAAAGAAAGATACATTATTGGTTAAAGCTTCAGCATATCACCACCCACATCACCCAGCAAGAAAACAACCAACACGATGGAAAAATATTAGCCACAAGGACAACAACCCTCGCATGATAGATAGAGAGGGGCGACCATCCACCCACAACACATCAACACAAAAAAGCCGTCAAGTTCAACTTCCATCTCAAGCAAGCGAGGCACCAGCTAGATCAAGGGTTTACCTTTCTCTTGGATGGATAGATGCACGTACATGGTACCAGTGGACTACTCTATTGAGTAGATCTTATTATTTGTGTTCTTCTTATGTTTCGGGGACGAAACATGTTTAAGGGGGGTGGAATGTAGTATACCTAGGGGGGATAGTATGGGTTACAGAGGGAGGTACCCAAGGGAATAATGTAATAATGGGATGGGCCATAGTCATAAGGTAAGCCCATGGTATTAAATATATCGTATTGAGAGAACCAAGGTAATGTCCCATGGTATTGTGTGTATGAATCATATATACAATACCATGAATCATTACCGTGGTTCTCTCAATACCATATATCTAATACCACGGGCTTACCTTATGACTATGGCCCATCCCATTATTACATTATTCCCTTGGGTACCTCCCTCAGGTCTCATTGCATTTTTTTGCACGACAACCATGGTTATTCGTCGAGCCCATTGTCATTGAGGTGTTGGTGATCATGGCTCGCCAGGGGGTTTTCTAGCTCATATGTAGGTGGATACTACAACTTGGATTTACAAGGAACAAATCCCTCAGAGCATTTGTGAGTAGCTAGGTGACGTGAAATAGGATTTGTCTAGTGAGCACAATTTTCTATCTAAATCTAAGGTTTTAGATTCAGTTGTTGCATGGGTGTTGGATGAAAATCACACCCATAGCTAGAAAAATTGGTATATGTACATTACTAATATCTATTAGCATATGAAGGCTCTCCTTACTCATCTTCTTCTTGACAGGATTGATGCCAAAGATGAAATATTCCTAGTTCCAGATGATGTCATGTTGTAGTTGAAAGAAATGAACGATAGGTTGATGAGTATCAAGGAGATGATAGCTCCAAGCCCTGGATTGAGCTTCTCCAACCCTACTAATCATTCGCCAATTGAGGTCGGTGCCCCTAAATTCCACCTTGTTTTCTTATGATTTTCTCTTTGATGTCATTTTTAATGTTCAGTTGGAGACCTAGCAAGGTTAGTAGGATATATATAGATGGTTGTCATGCATCCCATAAACATTTACAGTTTATTTTGTTTGTTATTATAAAACTTTTTTTTTTTTTTCTTTTTTTTTTTTTTCAGGACGAAAAAAGCTTGATCGTTTTATATAATATATATAAAGAGGGAGATTAGTACATTTGCTTGTAATTTTGAATATGAACCATATAGGTCTGGATCATTTGACGAGCTAAAAAGAATGGAGCATAATCCAAAAAAAAGGCAAGACATTTGTCCGGAAAAACGATAGATCATAGACTGTCATCCAACTTCAAGATTACATTGTTCATAGAAGTGACATAGGAGAGGCAAATGCGGAGCAAGGAAACGATACATAGAAAAATTCACAAGATGCATCATCATTTATAACAAAAATCGGAGGGAATGTAAGGCAGAAGAGGAATAAACTAGTGCATACCTGAGGGACTGCTTTACTAAAATTAGAAATCAGGAAGAGAAAATTCCTGGATAGAGAAAATTTTCCTTTCAGAAGATACCTACATAAACCAAAAACCTGGAGCCGATTGAAGACCCTCCTTTGACAACAAGTCTGTCTGCTGGTTTTGAGCCCTGTTGATATGTTGAATTGAACTTCCTTCCATTCTACCCCAGAAAAATGTGATCCTATCCATCCATCCTACGAGATGAGGCTTGTAAATATTATTTTTCCTTGAGACATAATCCACCATTACTTTTGAGTCTCCAAAATTGAGACTGCCTTAATATTTATAAAGAAACAAAAATATAGAAGTCCAGCAAAAGCCATCGCCTCAGCTTTGCTGTTGGAGCCCATCCCCCCATTCCAATGGATGAAATATTGATTATTTTCATTTACTATAATGTGAACCCCAGAACCACAGATACCTTTCTGTTCAGCTCCATTGAAATACGCACTTGGAAAAAATGTGTGCACCTATGAATGGTCTTTACAGTCCTCCTTTTTTTTCATGAGAGGCTTTTGCGGAAGAGCGTCATAGAGGGAAACAATATTGGAAAATATTTCCAAGAAAAGAGTTTTTTTGTCATTGAAAATAGAATTGTTTCGCCATATCCAAATGCACCAAAGAGTGATAATGATTAATGGCCTCCACAAATCCTTTTGCTCACTCCACCAGAGAAACACTTCAATAATTGAAGCATGAGAATTATGTTGGATTCCATAACACATCTCCACAGATTGCCATAACCGCTGATATCTTTGGCAATTTAAAAATAAATGACAGTTGTTTTCCTTAGCGGACCTGCATATTGGACAGAAACCCGGACCTTGCCATCCCTGCTTTTTCAAGTTTTCCCAAGATAGATTTTTGTTATGGAAAGTTAACCATGAGAAGTAAATCATTTTGGAAGGGCATCCAGATTTCCAAAATATACGAGGGAAAATAGGATTATGAGGGGCCTCCTTTAGACCAATTAAATTCTGATAAACATCTTTAACACGAACTAGATTCATCACTTTTGAATTTTTCCAGATGAGACAGTCAGAATCCACTGAGCGGAATATACCGCAATTCCTGAGGCTCGTCCTGATGTGTTCCCATTGATGAGCGATAGCAGCCGGCATCTCCAAATTTTCTGCTTCTTTCCAAAGTGGGATCGCTCCCTGCCAACCAGAAATCAAATTGTCCCAATAGAAAAAGCCTTTTCTATGAAAGAAATTTAATAATGTTTCAGGCACATTGATCTCCTCGGCACCACTCAGGAACTGGTCTTTTCCAATAAGGATTTTATTGCCGGTTTGGAAACGCCAAATTAAATTCCTTAAAAAATAATTTTCTACCTTACGAAGGCTTAACCATATTGAAGACCCATAAGAGGAGCCGATCCTTCCCTCCCTGTACCAGAGTGATAAATCCTTCCTGCCTAGGTATTTCTTCTATATTGTGATACTCCATGGTCCCTCTCCATAAATCCCTCTCCACAAAGACTTGCATAAAAGTGCCTTTCCAAAAGTCCTTAAATCCAGCATACCCCATCCTCCCATGCTCTTTGGCAAAGAGATATCAGATAATTTAGAGAGATGATATTTCCTTTTTCCCTTTTGGCCACCCCATATAAAATTCACAATAAGCTTATTCATTTTTTGAATAATGCTCGCAGGAAGAAAATATAAATGAGCCCAGTATACTACAAGTTGATTTAACACTGATTGTGCCAAGGTCACTCTTCCCGCCAGAGAGAGGCATCTGTATTCCCAAACTGAGATCTTCTTGTAGTATCTATCTAGAATCCATTGCCAATCCGTCTTTGAATATCCATTTGCTTTTATCTGGAATCCCAAATATTTAATTCCATGTCTAATGGAATGCGCCTCAATTCCAAAAAGAGTGGATAACCAGTCAACTGCTTCCTGGTTGATATCATTGTGGTAAATTATTGACTTCGAACTGTTTATTTGCATTCCTGTAGCCTTTTGAAAATTTTTAAGGATTTCATAATAACATAGCCAGGTGAGTCTGCATAACATTCCGAACAAGATAATATCATCCACGAATAAATTATGTGAGATTGAATTATTCCTGCAGATTTTCAGTGGATGGCATCTGTTTTCCTTGACATCCTTGTTGATATGGAGGCTAAGCGAATTCATAGCTAAGATGAATAAAAGAGGCGATAGGGGACAGCCTTGGCGAAGCCCTCTGGCCGCAAGGAAATAAGAAGATGGAATCCCGTTAATGATGATCGCATACTTCACCTTCTCAACACAAGCCATTATCTAGTTAATCATGTTGGCTCTTAATCCAATCTTTGCAAGTAAGCACCTGGTGAAACCCCAGTCAAGGCAATCATATGCCTTGCTGAGATCGATCTTGAATATGACAGCATCACTTTTTTTAGAATGTATGGCAAACAGACCTTCTTGTGTGTTTGCAACCGCGTCCAGTATGTTTCTTCCCTTTAAAAAGCGTGTTGATCCTTTGTTAAGAATCTTGAAAGAGTTTCTTTGATTCTCTTTGCAATAATTTTCGAGATAATTTTGAATGAGATGTTACAAAGTGATATCAGTCTAAAACCCCGGAAAAATTCTGCTTCTCCCTTTTTTGGGATAAGTGCAATACTTATAAACAATTTATCTTTGCAAATTAATAATCTTCTATTATATCAATTAACTAATTTCCCAAATAGTAAGCTACTAACAAAATAACAAATAATAATAGCACATATAATTTTTACTTTACTAATAAAAATACCTAACTTACTTACCAAATAAAAAATAAAATAAAATTATTTATTTATTATAGAACATCAATAAATAAATTACATCATATTATAACACGTCTCTTTTAAAATAACCTTTAAAGCCAAAAACAAACCAAAATAACTTGAGAGTGGAGTATGATAAACAATAACATCACTACCATGTGAATGAGTTAGGTGTTTTAATTTATTTAAACTACTATGACTACTGAAAAATATCTCTTAACATAATCTTAGGATAGATCCATTATCCCATTCTAATGATGTTAGTTCACGGAACCGACATGATCTTTTTGATAATTCAAACCATTGGAGAAATTGAAACCATGTGTCCCTCGTGACTCGGTTGAAAGACTAATTTATAATGATGACCTTTTTTTTGGTTAATGACCGTTCGCAGTGGTCAATTAATTGTGAAATTATGACATAAGGCTTATGGCATTTTTTGATAAAATTCAATGACATGATAATAAAAGGTTAACCCTCACTTGTTTGAAATTAATATGGATTATTTATGTTTTCGAGACCTTGATATGGAATATTTGATTTGCAGTGAAGGTGTAGTGCACGTGATTACTCACAGAAGTGTCGACGTGATTACATTTGAAAGTCATCGTCGGCATAGCCTCTTGGGTCCCAGATATAGGTGACTCTCGAGGCTGCCAAAACCACTATCTTTATACAGTGGATTTGTACTAACATGTTTAGCTGTTGCTAGAGAAGAATCTGGTTGAGTAGAGACAAACTCAGCTCAACCTAATGCACAAACTAGATGATCTCAAAGACCTTATGCTAGATGTGGAAGAAAGACTTTCTAGGCTTGAGATGGGATCACCACCTACCTCTGTAATTCTACTGCCATGCAAGGTTGAAGAATAACCCGTCAACCTTCATACTTCATTATCCTCCTGATGCCTAAGTTCCTTATATTTATCATTTCAATTCTTGTTGTTAATGCTTTCCCATCTGGGTTGTTGATAAGTTCCTTTTAGAGTTTATGTGTAGTTTCTTTTTCTTGTTGTCTTAGACTCTGCAATCTCTAAAGACTGCCCAATTTGGTTTTTGTCACTGGTTTCCCCCATGGTAAGGCAACACTGTCTTTTTGGATAGCTAGTTGAAGCTAATTTTGTTAGTTATTGACTCGATATTTTATTGACTTGGTCTAGTTTCCAAAGTGACAAGTCAGATATAGTAAAACTATTAAGGAATTTAGACTTCTGTGATCCATAACATTGTTTAGATTATCTAAACAATAGTAAAACTAGTTTATTTTAGGTAAATATTTGATATTTCAATGCAAAAACAGCTTACAAAAATAAAATAATTTTTGATTTATATTGAATTTCTATATTTAAAAATTGTGAGGGTCAACTTTTATGTGGTAAATTGAGAACACTTGATAAAATATTCGTGAAAAGATGTACTTTAATTATTCTATGGTTTGATTTGCTTTTTTTCGAAATTTAATACAACTCTTTGTGAGATTGTAATTTTTTGTTATTTAAATTGTATTTTTTAATATTTAAATGAATTCAATGCCTTGAAAATTTTGGGGTACTTCAATTGTGTAGATTACACAATTCAAACTTGCAATTCCAACAAATTTATGTTACATTTTGAATAAAATTGATTATCCCTGAAAAATGAACAAAAATATAGAAAACTAGACTACACTTTTGTGAAAAAAACTTATATAGAACAATGACATTAATTGGAACTATTTATTTTGAAAATATGTAAAGTTGAATTCAAGTAGATAAGAGATCAATGTTGTAATATTGTTTTTATATTAGTGATGGAAAGATGAGGATAAAAAATAATTTTATGTGAGTGTTGAAAGAATAATGAGAAGATTTTATGTTAATATTGAGAGGAAAATTATAATTTATATATTAGATAAAAGAATTGTTTAATTGATTGTTATGAATGTTATTAGGTATTTGGTTAATTTTATCTTAATATAAATTTAATTTTAATTATATTTAATTAGATATATTAATTTATGCTAATAAATCATATATATATATATATATATATAAAATTCAAATTTCCACAAAATTTTAAGCATAATTTGGATATGGAGGGAGTGTCATTTGATTGATAATATTATCTTGAGATTTGAGTGGTTTTTTATTGAGGTTTGCTAGGGAGATTGTGTCCATTCTAAAATTTATATAATTATTTGGAAAATAGATATACGTTATTGATAAAAATCAATAAAATACAATTATTTTAATTTATTTCAATGTTAAAAAATAATATTTTATATAAATATTTTTATTTAGAAAAATATTTATATTAATTATATTTTTACATATTATCATTTCTTAATATTTTATTAATTAATCATATTTTTACTTATTATTAGTTTTTAATAATTTATAATTTATAATTATTTATAATAATAATAAAAAAATCAAATTATATTTGAATTTATATTTATAAAATAATTAAATTTATAAATAATTAATCTTACACTGATATCAATAACCTTATACAAATAGTGAATGATTACATCGATACAAAATTATAAAATCGTACCCAACTTTGTCCTGAATCATGAAATCTTGTGGATTAAAAAATAGCACAACCACGTATCTTTCTTTATTATCATTTTATTAACTTTTTTTAAAGACTATTGAATTCATAAAAGCTCACATATCCAACTCACGTGATAGAATAGGTAAAGATTGGTTTCTTTAATAAAGTCATTAATTCCATTATACTAAATGTAAATAATGTCTCCCTTTTAAGATTCCTGATTACCTATGAACCCCACTTGTGAGGTATATTTTAATCATTTATGATGTTTAAAAATACATATTGGGTGATCAAGCCATGATTCTTAAAAGATTTAGGTGGAGCTTAATTGTCCTATGGTGGTATGCAACCAATCCTAAAGACTAGTGTAAGAGTCTAGTCTCCTTACTACTTTTCTATTAGCCACTTCTTTTGTTATGACTATGATTTTCGCATTATTAGTTTACAAAATTTTATAATGATAATAAGTGTTCTGAAAGAGTATTTATTATTTTTATCCTTTCAAATTAAAAGATTTTTTATTATTATAAATTTATATTTCAATTTTGTTATTGTTTTGAACGAAAGTGATCAGACTAAATATCTTTAGGGGTGAGTTATTATCTTTTAATATTTGTTAAAATATAAAATTTAATTTTAATAATTAAATTTATGTATATTTATGATTGATTACTTTGGGTGTACACATGAAATAATGTAAATTATTAAACAGAAATTGTAGTGAGTATTTGTGAAAAGTGTTGACTCGGAATACACGATTCTTTATTTTATTTCATTTTGAGCATATTTTTGACATTTTAAATTTTCTTATCTATCAAGTATGAACATTTTTTTTAAATATTAGTGATTTTCATGTTGATTTTGAGAAGTGTTGATGCAACATCAATCCCTGAAGGTTTATTTTTGACACTTTAAATTTTTTAATGTATAAAATGTGGATAATGTTTTTTAAATGCTAGTGATTTTCATGCACATTTTGAAAAGTATAACATTTTTTAAGACATATTTTTGACACTTTAAATTTTCTTATGTCCTAAGTATGCATAATTCTTTTAAAATGTTGATAATTTAACAATTTTTCAAGTTGTATTATTCCTCTTCTTATTCTTTTCGTCATACGATGTTTGTTTTTCTAAGGGTTTTCCAAACATGTGTTTTTTGTTTCTCTCACAATGGTTTTTTTTATAATTAAATTTTGTATCTTTTTGCAAAGTTAAAAAAAAAATAATAACATTAATATTTTGAAGTTATGATTTTTTTTTATGTATTACATATAGTTAATTAATACTTCAATATGCATAAAATAAATGTCACTAAAAATTAATAATTTTAAACACTCAACAAAAAATATGCGTTTTGCATATAGATATAATTAAAAAAGTACATATTTCAGGACATTTCATTAAAATTACATGTTAAATAATTTTATTTTTTTAATTGGATAAAAAATGTTGAAAAAAATGACAAACTTTGTGAATTTTATATCCAAAAATGATGAAATTTGAATTAAAAATGAAAAGAAAAAGATTTAGATATAATTTTAAATGAACATAACAAAAAAAAAAGGAAAAAAAATAAAACATAAAATTTAAAAATAAAACAATAAAAAAAACGAAATCGTTGAAAGAAAATTAAAAAAAAATACAATTTAATTTAATTTATTTTTAAAAGAAAAAGAAAAACATTGAAAAAAAAAACATATAAAATATATATATATATATATATATATATATATATATATATATATATTATATTATTTTTTTAATCATTAAAAAAAATCAATTGAAAAAAAAACATTAAAATAAAATTAAAAAGCATTAAAAAACAAATAAAAATCACTAAAAAATAATTTAGATTAAATTAAAAAAAGCAGACACATTTATGGTCTATACTGGCAACGTAAAGGGCCTGGGTGAGTGTTGTCTCGCATTGTAACAATATCATCCTTTCCTTCTTACTTTGGAATTTTTTTCTTCCTCTTTTGGATTATTTGGATTTTGATTGTTGGAAATAATACTTATATTGTAGTATAGCAAGTAGACTTGTTAACCATCATTTAATAACACTCCAATGAATTGCACCCATGTGAAGTCTTTGCTCATTTTATCTCCTCTATTTCCAATGAAATGATTGCTGATGTGGAGATTTGAGTTGAACAAGAGACATGAATGATTTTCTCTCTTCCCATGGACATAGAACATGATGGCATCCTCTCTTCCTGTCTTGTTTATTAGGTGTATATCAAATTTATCAATGCAATTCCATGCATCTTTTACTTCTTTCTCAATAGTTGAGTAGTTTTTCTCTGTAAGATTCCACACACCTCAGGAAAATTGGATAATTTGTTCTTGATCTTCATTAATTTTCTTAAGGAATCCTCCCCATCCTATGTCACTTGCATCAGTTTCAACAATTTTATAGAGACTTTCATTAGAGATGTACAGAATGGGAAGCATTTTTACCTTTTCTTTAATCTTTTTAACAACAGATGTATGTGCTGTAGTGCATGGTTCTGGATTCTTTTGAAGTCTCTTATTTAGCATCTTTCTATCTTGTGCACAATCTTTGTAGAAATTGCACACATAGTTGAGACAACCCAAGAATCGTTGAAGTTGGGTTATGTCTTTAATCTCGTCTGGGAATTTGTCTGCAAATGCTACTACATGTTGTTGAAGAGAAATTTGGCCATTTTCTATGGTATGTCCAAGGAATTTGACCTTGGTCTGAAAGACTTCCATCCTTTTCTTGCTCAAAACTAACCCACTGATTTTGACAATCTGCTTCAATTTATTTACATGCTTGAAGTGTTCATCTAATGATTTGGAAAATACTAAATCATCATCAACATATATAATTAGCCAATAAAAATATGGCATGAATACCAAATCCATAACTTTTTGGAATTTGGAAGGGGCATGCTTGAGGCTGAATGGCATAACATTCCATTCATAATGTCCAAAGGGGACAATGAATGTTGTCTTGAACTTATCTTCTTCTTTGATTGGTACTTGCCAAAAGCCCGATTTCATGTCAAATTTTGAAAAAAAAATTGCCCCTGCAATTTTTGATATAAGATTTCCTTTATTTGGGATTGTATAGGTATCATCAGCCAAAACATTATTTAATGACCTATAATTTATCATCAATGTAGGTACTCCTCTAATCTGTTTTGAAAATTTATTTACATAGAAGCCATAACAATTCTAAGGACTATTTGATTCTCTTATCAATTTTCTCTTCAAAAGGTCTGGTATCTCTTTCTGGTAGAGCTTTCTATATTCTTCATTTATGGGGATGACACTACTTTTACATGGTTTTCCTTTATAATCTGCCTTGTAGGGTAGTTCCACAAAGTATTGTTTCGTGTGCCATAAAGCATTTGGTTCTTCTGCACGGCATTCTTTCTCTAATTGTCCCTTTAATCCTTCTATTTTTATAATGATTGTACCTTGCTTCAATCCTTCTTCAATCTTCAGGTAGGACTTTAGATCCTTGATCTCTTCTACACGTTTTTCTGTTTGTCCTAATTCCTGCATAGCTTGGACCATGGTATGAAATAGACCCTTGATTTTTCACCATAGTCTGTAGAAATGTATCCATAACTTTTCTTTCATTTCTACTTCAGGAAGCATCTTAATGCCTCCCAGGACTTTAGTTTCTTCATCATTTGAAATATGTGCCATGCATATTTTTAATTTCCGTTGTAAGGCAGATTCATCTTCAATGTTATATTTTGATTCTGACTCTGAGCCTTTGCAATGACATTCTTCTGAATCTGTACAATCACAACAATCAACAAGAAATATTGCTTCATGATTATCTTCATATTCTGTGTCAGAATTACTGAAACTGGAAGTTTCTGTAGAATCACAACAGTTTTGTCTCATAATATGTATTTCTTCTTTGATATGAATATTGGGACAACTTTTAGTTTTATGTAGTTTGGAACCACATTTATAGCATTGGATGTGGAATAAAGGTTTTATTTCTTCTCTTTTTTGCCTATCCTGTTGGTATTTTCTAACATTTTCTTGGGACCTTTTCGCTCTGTGTAGTTTTGATTCTTCCCCCTATGGACAATTATTTGAAGTATGTCATTTTTTTCCACATAACCAATAGGTGAGTCTATTCTAAGCTTATTGTTTGTGAGTCTTAAGATGAATATCTTGAGGACCATAATAGTGGGAATTTGGAATTCTTTTGTAGTAGCCTTTTTCTTTTCTTATTCTTTGGGGTTTTGAAGGATGGTTCATTTTTATTTTTGATATTTTCTTGAGGGCCTTCTTCACCCTTTTATTTTGTACAACAAGATCATCTATAGATAGACCATATTTGTTGCAGATAGATCTACTGTCAGGTAGCCTCGACAATTTATTTATAGATTTATTCACCTTCATATTTGTGCATAGTCCAACCAAGGCTTTTGTTATGGTACTATATATTCCCCTGCAAGTATAAGATCCATAGGGGTTTTCGAATACTTCCTGAATTTTCAAATAATCTACAAATTTAGAAGGCATAGCTGCAAGATACACTTGTTTCCATAAGAGATTCTTTCTATCTTTTACTTCATAGATTCTTTGAATCCAATCCCTATGGAAGTTTTCATACTCAGACATTTTTTTGCATTTGAGATTCATTAATATCAGGGAGTGTCTATCTAATATTTCTAATTCTGCACCACACTAGTGTTCAAGGATGAATGATGTCAGAGCTCCAATCATGTTATTTTGGGGATCCCTGTTTTCATTATGTACAACATCCCCTGCTTCATCTTTAACTATTTTTTCTGCCATTTTATCTACAAATGCTGGAGAGGATTCTATTTCCCACCATCTTTTGAGTGTACCAGTAAAACACTGAATTAGTGTCTTACATGCTTATACTTCACTTTTACCCCTCATGCACATTAGCTTATATACAGTGAACATTTGATCAATCATCTGGCTTATCTGACTGGAACTTAAATTGTCAATGTTCCATTCTTTATGTTCATCATTAAAAAATGTTTGAGATTTTGGAAAATTACCCTTACAACTCAAATCAGGAGCAGGATATCTTGAGTAATAGCTAGGAAATGGATCATAAATTGGTAGTAGATGAGAATCAAATGACGTTTCTGATTTTTCTTTAGGAAAAAATTGGGAAATTTATCTACTGATTTCTGGATAGAATTTATAGGGACAAGATGGCTAAACAAAAGTGAAGAAGGGATGTCTTTATCTTTGGACGTAGAACACATTTTTCCCAATTGTGAGGAAAGATCTTCAATCTTTCTATGGGTCAACATAAAGGCATTGTGGATTTCATTTTCGATTTTCTCAAACTGTCCATCTATTTTTGCAGACAATGTTCTTGCTTCACTATAACTTTCTCATACAAATCCTTCTATTGTAGAAATAGAAAACTAGAAATCATTCAGACTTTTATTTATACTATGTATAGAGACTTGCAGAGACTCTACTTGTTCTTTTTGTGCATTTGATGTTGATGCGTGCATATCTAAAACTTCAAAGTAGTATTGGTCTAGTTTACTTGTTCACTGGCTCTTTGTATTCTTCCCTCTATTCCTATTGTTGAGTCATCTTTTAGGACTAAAGGTATTGCTTTAACCACTTTTCATGTTTCTTCAAGGACGATTCCTTTTTATGGAGGAAAAGTAGAGGTGGATTCTATCTTACTACCATCACAAGTTTTCCAATGGTGTTTAGAAGACGATTCTACTGATAACATCTATAAATCCATGTTTTCTTCTTTCTTCTTCCATTCATAAAAATAAATCCATTAATCTACATAATCCATATATTCTTTCCATCAAAATGAAAGATTTTTTTTGTTTGCTAAAGATGTAGTCAAATTGAATCCCTTAGCATTTGGATGAGTAAATAAATCTCAATTTATCATTCTTTTCATCTAGTCTAAATTTACTTTACACTTAGGACAACCTTCCATGAGAGAGAATAACTTAAACATCTCAGGCTTAGATGGCCTTTCGCAATCACTTGGGATAGTGTTCTGAAATCGGCTTGATGGGATGAGATGGTCCATTTGTTCCAAATACCCTAATCCATATCTGTGCATACCTGGAGGCCTCATTTTTCTAAACATTTTTGTTAGCCTTGGATCTTCATTTTTTAGGTATGGAAGTTCATGTATCATCATGACAGTATCATGTAGAAATGAGAGATGTCACCACATTTTGGATTTGGACAAGAATTGTTTAACAGAGCAGATCGAGCTTCTCCTATCCTAGGGTTATGATTTCTATGGGAGGTAATATGTACAAGAGACTTTATATTTACTAATGTCTGATAAGTAGGACACTTGATTACTAAATCTAACAAATTTGAAATTTGTGCAAGCTCAAATAACTTAATGTGGGAACAATTTGTACAAGTGGATAGATGATGTGATGTAGATGCTTCAGAAGGAATAGGATGGGAAGCTTTATATTCTTGGCATTCTCTTTTAATTTTTTGAGTTGGGATGGTGGATCTCCTTGGAAATGACAAAATGGAAGAGGAGGAATTCTCTTGAATTTGTGCAGAAGTGACGTTATATGTTTTTGGAGATATGGGCATGTCCACTACCCAACTTTCTGGAAAACTTAATTCTTCCCATTTTATGACTTGGTGTTCAATCTTCTGATTTTGAGCATCTGTAATGACTACAACACTTGACTTTGAATCTTGGTTAGGATAATGTAACAAAGCAGGATACAAGGTATTTGTATGCTGAAAATAACCCCTTGTATGGATTGAAATATTTGTTCTCTTTTTCTACATATCAAATCTAGAGGTTTTGATCTGTAGTTGCAGAATGTCTTTAATACATTCATCAAAGACATAGACCGAGAAATTTGGATAACAATCAAATTGATGCAGTAGCATCTGGAACTCCTCATTAAAGAAGGAATCCAAAGCAGAGAAAGCAGGAGACGTGGACCATCGGAGCAAAACAGGGGACAAATATGTTAAAATGGAGTAATCTGATGGACTTAATTAAATATTAATGTAATCTGCTATATGTTCATATATATCCATATAGCGAGCTATAGAGAGAATTAAGGGATTTGTTGAGTGATTGTGGGAGGAAATCATGCATCTTTAATGATCCATGACTGTTGTAATCTCTTATAAAAAGAGAGTATGTGTGTGTGGGAGAGGTATGTAGAGCAATAGACAGAAAAACTGTGTAACAGAGATAGATACAATGTAGTCGAGAGGGAGTTGTTCTAAGGTTGAAATGCCTTAGCTTGTAATTGTCCGTATATAATACAAGATTGTGTGTTCAGTGTTGATTTATGCGTCTGTGTATTATGCCCTTTTCAGTTTTTCTATGTATATATGCATTGAGGGCTTAAATCCCATTTGTAAGTGTGTTGATCAACCATTAATCACTGTAGGATCAATGGCGATCCAACGATGTCAGTTATATGAATGTCGTGTGTTAACAGAATATGGCAGAAAGTGCGTTAAATCATAGAAATCCATCAATAGAAGGAGATCAATTCCAAGAGGAGGTTGGAGAAACGATGCATAAGATTCGTTGGATCTGGAAGATCAACGACGTAGAAGACAAGATCGACAGCCATCGCATGGTGAAAGAGCACTAAAGATAATCGATGAAGAGTGGGTTTTAAATAGTGGAAGTGGCATTTCGGGCGGCATCAAACCCATAAGTGGTATTAAAGGGTGAGCACCCGATTCCACTCATTAAGCGACACATAGTAGTGAGGAGGAGAGAGGAAACTGCTTTATCGGGCAATTAATCCTCATGCTTGTTGTATACCCGAAATCATTGTGAACCGTCAGATCCTTTGAAGCGCAGATCGATGGTAGAGGATTTTCGCGCAAGTTGATCGATCAGGCTAAGCGACAACTGTCAGATTGAATTCAGATCAACGGTTGCGATTTAATTTTAGAGGTGAAGGCTGGCAGACAGCGCAATGGAATGCGATTAAGCGATGCGTCAATATCCATTAGATCAGAGAAAGAAATGGACAACAGAGATCAGAGATTGGAGATAAAGAAGGACCACAGAAAGGAGATGGACAGGGAGTGCGGACCCGATGATTTATAGTTGCGGGTGTATATATTTGAAGTCCAGCCTTAAGCGTTCAGGCGCATTTTCTTGTGTATTCCTTTGTATCCCGATAGTTGAGTGGTCCTGGGTTTTAAAGGTTTAAAGCCGTTAAACGCTTCCAATAGGTTTGTGGGCCATAACCCACAGGCCTCAAGTTCGAAATTTCTAAATGAAAGGGGAAATTGGTATAACCCAAAATCTCTTTTCATCATTTGGTATCAGAGCAGGGAAAGGATTTCCTACGAGAAGAAAGAAGAGTGCAAGCAGAAGGAGAAGAGGTACAGTTGTGTTGAAGACTAAAGAGTTATGGTATTTAATGTCGTGCAATGAATGACAGCGGAAGGTGAGAAGACTTGCAACTACCTAGAGCAAGGAGTGCTCAATTGGTTCTAGAGGAGAGAACTAGAAGGATGCCGAAATACTAAGCTCAGAGGAGAAAGATTGGTAAGGTATTGTGTAGCAGAGGAAGACTGTTACTGAAGAGGTTTGGTTGCAGCTCACAAAAGATCATAAAGCAATTCCACTGAGAAGTGGGTAGAATTGCTAAGGGATAAGGAGAAGAATATGACCAGGAGGTCATAAATTTTTGTGCCTCAGGAGTCTGATGCAGGAGCATTTGGCACTCTTCATTAAAGAAGGAATCCAAAGCAGAGCAAGGAGGAGACGTGGATCATCAGAGCAAAACAGGGGACAAATCTATTAAAACGGAATAATTTGAAGGACTTAATTAAATATTAATGTAATCTGCCATGTATTCATATATATCCATATAGCGAGCTATAGAGAGAATTAAGGGATTTTTTGAGTGATTGTGGGAGGAAATCGTGCATCTTTAATGATCCACAATTATTGTAATCTCTTATAAAAAGCGAGTTTGTGTGTGTGAGATAGGTATGTAGAGCAATAGACAGAAAAACTGTATAACAGAGATAGATACAATGTAGTCGAGAGGGAGTTGTTCTAAGGCTGAAATGCCTTAGCTTGTAATTGTTCGTATATAATAGAAGATTGTGTGTTCAGTGTTGATTTATGCATATGTGTATTATGTCCTTTTCATTTATGTTGTGTATATATGCGTTGAGGGCTTAAATCCCATTTGTAAATGTGTTGATCGACCATCGATCACTATAGGATCGATGGCGATCCAATGATGTCAGTTATATAAATGTCGTGTGTTAACAGAATATGGCAGAAACCATGTTAAAACAATAGAAGGAGATCAAGTCCAAGAGGATGTTGGAGAAACGATGCATAGGATCCGTTGGATTTGGAAGATCAACGACGTAGAAGACAAGATCGACAGCCATCGCATGGTGAAAGAGCGTTGAAGATAATAGGCGAGGAGCGGGTTTTAAACAATGGAAGTGGTATTTCGGGCGGCCTCAAACCCATAAGTGGTATTGAAGGGTGAGCACCCGATTCCACTCATCAAGCGACACGTAGCAGCAAGGAGGAGAGAGGAAACGACTTTATCAGGCAATTAATCCTTGTGCTTGTTATATACCTGAAATCGTTGTGAACCGTTAGATCCTTTCAGTGCAGATCGATGGCAGAGGATTGTTGTGCAAGTTGATTGATTAGGCTAAGTGACAACTGTCGTATTGAACACAAATTGACGGTCACGATTTAATCACAGAGGTGAAGGCTGGCGGACAGGCATGGTGGAATGCGATTAAGCGATGCGCCAATAGCCATTGGATCGGAGAAAGAAATGGACAGCGGAGATCAGAGATTTGAGATAACGAAGGACCGTGGAAAGGAGATGGAGCGTGTGTGCGGACTCGACAATTTATAGTTGCGGGTGTATATATTTGAAGTCCGTCCTGTGTATTCCTTTGTATCGCGATAGTAGAGTGGTCCCTGGTTTTAAAGGTTTAAAGTCATTAAACACTTGCAATAGGTTTGTGGGCCATAACCCACAGGCCTCAAGTTCGAAACTTCTAAATGAAAGGGGAAATTGATATACCCTAAAATCTCCTTTCATCACAAACCATATAGGCCCATTGGACAGGGGAGCAACAATCCCACCAAGTAGGGATTCAGTGTACTTTTTATGAGTGAGGTCTCTTACAGTTGTTAAGATGAATGTGTTTAATCCTCTGTGAGTTAAAGCAAAGATCCTGACTCTTATACAACAAAGACGGACATATGAATTATTACGTTTGCAGGCTTCCAATTGAAGTTCTTTGGGATCTAACAGAGGAATGGTTTGGATGGCTTCTGTGTTTTCCTAAATTTGACTAACACATTCTTTAATAGAGACTCTTGTTACAGCTTTGGGATGCAATATAGAGAGATCAGAGTACACTTTTGAGGGGCTGATATTAGGAAGATTCCAGCATGATGAAGGTTGACTTTCTACAATCCCTAGCTTAGTAGAATTTATTATAGATGATGATGCATTATGAAACAGACTTTGCATATCAAGATTTTTTGTTTTTTGTTCATTCTCTTGAACTTCACGAAAAGAAATAGATTTTTGTCCAGCTTCCATTTTTAACTGAGAAGAAGTTATAGAATTACACGGAGTACCAGAAGTTATTGACTCTGATACCAATTTGTCACAGAGGCTTCCTCCAACGGAGAATGAAGCTTGCAGATAAAAATGATTATGGATTGAGCTACATGAACTCCTTGTATTAGTATTTATTTCTGAAAAAAGGAGCAACAGAAAAAGGAGACATTAGAAAGAAAATATATTAAAAACATAAATAAAAAATCAGAACGATTAACACCTCTCAATATCAGCAAGTATTAGATAACTATGGCTAGGAATACGTTAAAATTAAAACCTTTGTTTGCATATTTTCGTCTCGGTACATCGTTGCCCATTATAAAACTACAAACACTATTGTTGCATGTGTTAAACTTTCAGTTGCAAGGGTTCTTTTTGTGAAATCACGGATACTGTAACCTTATTAGTCCCTACCGTCTGATGGCATGGGACTATAGTAATCGAAATGGTCCCTTTAGCATTACTTTGTGTGACCTTGTATGACCTATAACTTAATGTTTTTTTGTGTTGAGATTTTTACAGCCAATGAAATTTCAGTTTCAATTTTCATCATCTTATTTGGCCTCATACCAAGGCATATGAGGCCAAAGCTTAGGGTAAAAATAGATATTAAACAACCATTTGAAACGAAATGAATTAATATTAACATTAAATCTCAAACATTTTATGTTAAACCAACTCTATTATCCACCATTAAACTATATTGTCCATGCTCCCACCGCTAAACTATATTGTATGCCTTCCACAACATGTACCACTGCTACAACAACATATGTACGCCTGCACACCTGCCACAGCATGTACCACCATTACATGTACACCTACCACAACATCTACGCCTGCCACGGATTTTGTGGGCATGTAACAGGTGCCAACGTTTTGTTTAAGTGTAAACTAGGTGTATTTCACCTCTGCATTAACAATATTTCTCTTAAACAGCTGCAATAAAATTCAAATTCACTTGAATAGGGAGAGAACTTACCAGAGGAACCAGGCTCTATATTAACTACTTCTTATTTCCAGTTGAAGGCGGATGGTCTTCAGGCGGAGGGAGGAATAGAGCGAGAGTTGGTTGAACATAGATGGTTGTTGTTTGCTGGGAGAATCCACCAAGATCATTCTATTATTTGTTTGGAACAACTGGTTCTTCATCCCTGGAACAGTTGGTGCTTCATCCCTAACATCCGGCTCAGCGCAGATGAAGATGAGGTAGCTAGCGAGGTAGAAATGTAGAGAGAGATTAGCACAAATGTTACTAGTGAAGATGGTCCTATGCTTTGGGTAGCCATACCTCTCAAAATTCAACCCCTAAATGTTTTCGAAAAATCGTTATCCCTTTAGTCCTAAAATTCTTACGCAAAATCGAAAGAAATTCGATTGCAAAATCAACCTACAGAAGTAGTCGATTTTTATACAGCCCTATCGATTTTGATCTTTATTTTGATCTTGACTGTCATTATGCTTGTGATTATTCCTTTTCTTATTCTTATTATTCTGTTGATTGAGTCATTGATGCAGGTAAGGGCTCACCTATTAATTATGCTTTTTGAGATCGATATCCAGAACCTATACGCCAACGACGAGCGAAAGGGGGGAGGGCGGCGGGCGTGTTTCTCCCGTGCGTGCAACTACAACAATGATGTGATGCTCCTACAATACAAGATGCGTCATGCATTTGAGCAAGAGCTTCAATCTTCCTTCCTGCTGGTGGCCTCAGTTGCTCCAATAGCTCACAGGATTACAACCAAACGACGGAGGATCTAAATATTGTAAAGCTTATCTTAGAACCTTATACCTCCAAACCTTATTTTATTTGAATAACAAGCAAAAGGTGCCTATCATCTATTAATCCACTCTTCAGCGGGTGAACTATTTGACACCCAAACTACAAACCCTCCTAAGCTGATGGCAACCCTTCATCAGACTATTAGCAACCAACGATATGGGGAAAAGCCTACTATAAAACACCCAATGACACCCAATTACCTACTATCAACAGAGGCTCACCGCTACCCCAAAATACACTTATATCTTTCGTAGACAGTGACATCAGTGAACAAACTACCAAGGAACAGTCAAAAGTTGAATAAAGCTGAACGGAACTACTCGACCACAGAACGAGAAGGACTTGGTATGATCTTTGCTTTGCAGAAATTTAGCCATTACTTATTAGCTAACCCTTTTGTTTTCTTTACAGATCATCAAGCTTTCAAATACTTAATGAAAAACCCTTTGCATCATGGAAGAATATGTCCATGGTTGTTATTATTGCAGGAGTTTGAATTCGTTGGTAGCTCTGCCAATTCGTACCTCTATCGATTCGATGTTGCATACACTGCTACCTCGATTCAATGTTGCATACACTGCTACCTCACCCTGAACAAACTGGCCACAAAAATGAAGATGCAATGGGAGAAAATTGCTATAATAACAACTGGATTTTGTGCTGCTTGACACTTGCAATGCAGAAGACACTTGCAATTCATGCAAACACCGCATATAAGGAACTTCATAATCATCGATTTATAATTGATTTAATTTAAGAACCGCTTCTCTCTACTCTTGAACTGACACGCCAAAGTGAATAAGATTAAATATATGGCTTTTATTAATTGTAGCAATTGATTCCCCAGTGATAAGGTGAGTAGCGGCCGTTGTTATGGCTGTTGTATCCTTTCATAACAAGTTTCTCACTTTCATAGCTACTTTGTTCCTAGCTATAGTAGCTACTTCGTTCTTAGCTATAGTCGTTAGTAATGCTATTTCTTGGAGTTCTTGGATTTATCTAGTAGTTGTTGTCTTGCATGAACGAAACAAGTAGGTGTAGCTACAAGGAAGTAGTTGTTCGTGTTTGACCCTCTACTTCTTTGTTCCTAAGCTCCGAACTCCCCGCCCCCTTTGCAGTCGAGTGTTTATTCAAAGAAAGACCCTTAACCTTAGCTAACGTGAGGGAGATAAAGGCTAGATTAATCATCCATTAAGCCTAGCTTTTCCTTTGTAATGAACACAGAGGCACTCGCAGTTTACCAAGTTTACTCCATTTCAGTAGCAAATCCAACGATTCCAATTGTTGATCCACCCGTTTACCTCTCGTTTGTCCATTTTCAATTGATCCAGATATGGAACCAGTGGCAGAAGCAAGGGTTACAATACCAATTACTAAACTGACAATTGGAGTTACAGTTGCATTTATCCGAGTTTAGGTGCCTTGGCTCTGTATATAGCTGGTGAAATGTTAACCGGTTCATCGATTGGCATGGACTCCCGAACTGCCTCACGTGGTGCAGTCTCTTCCTATCTTGGTTAGAATTGCCAGTGGACACAAATGAAGAGCCACAGGAATAGAATTCTCGATGTATTACTTCCTAGTGTTTTATCATGTAAACCCAACGTACTTTCAAGCCATCACTGCATCACCGAAATTGGTCATCGAATTCTCTCTACGGCAATTGCAATTTGTTTCTAGAAATGCCGAAAAATGTTAGATGTGGTGTGGGAAAGACCATGAAATTGCATGCTCCCCTGGCACAATTGGTAAATGTAGCTATTGATACTCATCTCAGTTATTTCCTATAAGTATTCACCTTTCAGGGTTGAATTAGATATGCCATAAATGAGGTGAATTAGGAGCATATCTGTAAGATTGTTAGATTCTCTAAGGGTTGGTTAGGATCAGGTCAGACCAACCCCTCTAGCTAGCTCAGGGTTTTCCAACCTTTCAGGACCTTTCTTGTATTGCCAAAGGAAGGTGCTCCATTCTAACTGACCAGGGGGGCATTGGCTCTTTTAAGTATCTTCCTTCATAGTCGCTCCCTTTCATTGTGTTCAACAAGTGAAGGTGACTATAGGGCGCCCACTAGCACTAATGAGGCTGGCTGTTGTATGGATTGAACCCTACTACAGCGAGTTAGGGGTCACTCCGCATCGATACTTACACTGGACGAGGATCGAGCATCTTGCTAGCTATAGCATGAACAGAGGGGAGCTACTATTTACTTCCATCTGAGCTATTGTTGTTCTTAAACGTGTGTTTCAACAAGCTTTGGATCCACTCCTGGCTTTTACTCTATTGTTATTGCTTGCTTTGATGGTGCTGCTTCTTAAATGTGTGTTTCAAAAGGCTCTGCTCTGAATCCGCTGATGGCTTTTACTCTACTTTTAGCTTAGATGTTGTTGGTGCTACTTCTAATTATTAATAAGAAAAACTCCTTTCCACCCTTATTTTCTTTCTAAGGCAAGGACTAGCCCCCTTGTTTCTTTTAAATTTAAAATTACTCGCGTTTCATGTCAAAACTTTTCTCTACGTGGGTTGGACATTATTGCTGCCTATAAAACTTTACGACATATTGCTGCAGCTTTTAATTATTTGTAAGAACTTTACGTTTCAATGATATCAAAAGTAATTTGGACGTTTCAATGTTCAATATTTTTAGGGACACTTTTCTGTAGCTCCAACTACATCCACGCATGTGCCCACGACCACGATGTACAACATTAAGGTTTTTCTATTCTAATTCAGTTGTAACCAAGCCCTCAACCACCACAACAGGATGTAAAACCTAATTATTATTATTATTTTTCATGGGACACTCGGTTATTTTGGTAGTATAAGATGTCCTATGTCAATGTCAATGAATGAATATAAAGGTTATTTAATTACTAAATAATATATCATATAAAATATACTTGATAATTGATATCTTTAGTGATTGATGTTTTTAAATGTTTAATGTGTTAAAATTTATATTTCAATGTAATTGTGTATAAAGGTTTTGTACAATTTAGTAATTGAGTATGTAAATGAAACCTCCACACTCTCATAAGGGTGAGATATTATAAGTTAAATAAATAATAATATTAATTAATTTAGTTTAGTTTTTTATATTATAATTTTATTTTTATTAATAAAATTATAAATATTTAAAAAAAATATTATGTGTAATATTAAAATAAATTTAAATTATAATAATTTATACTCATATTCATAACATTATATAAAAATATAATTAATTAATATATAAGTAGAAATAAAAATATTTTTTTATAAAATTATATAATATATGAAATAATCATCCAAATAAAATAAATATTATATTTAAATTTAATTGATAATTATACAGATATTTAATATTTACAATATTTTTTTTCTTCAACATGATATATATATATATAAATATAAATATATATATATATATATATATATATATATATATATATATATATATAGATATAAAATTATATATGTATAATTATATTACTTTAAATTTTTTTATTAATTTAATTATACCAATTATTATATATATATCTAACTATATTATTTTTTTTAATAAAATTTAAAATAAAAATAATTTTATATAGATATAAAATGTATATAAACATAAATGATATTATTAAGAACCAATATAAGTTTACTTTTAATTTAGATCTATCATGTGTGGAAACGAATTAAATCTTTTCAAATGGAAATCTTTCAAGTTTTTTAACTCAAAAAGTAATTTTCATCTCGAGAGATTTGATCCCTCACAATGCTTTGTAGATTCAAATTCAAGATAAATCTAAGATAGTAATAAATAATTGAGAAAATATTTAAATATTTTGAAATGGAAACCTCTCCTCAAGTTTTGTACTCAAAAAGTGGTTTGCATCTAGAGAGATTTGATAACTCTCCATACTTCATAGTTAAGATAGATCTATGCTCATAATAAATAATTAGGATAGACAACTTTAAATTGATATTGAGTTCAATTTATTAAATGGTTACTACATTTATTTATTTTATTATTTAATAATGATATTGAAGTATTATTAATCAATTTGTTAGAGTGAAATTAGAGACATAATTTGTGCCATAAATAATAAAAATAAAATTATCATATTTTTAACAACTTGTGAAAGAACATGCTTTCAACATCCCCATCCCTCATTCAAATGGTACCACATCAATAACTTTATAGGTTGAATTTCATTACATAACATTAATTACATAAGGATAATGATATATCACATTGAGATACCAATTCCAACTCACTTTCTCATTCTTTCCACCATCACATTCATCACAATGTTACTATAACTTGCATAGGACTGAAATTGTAGAGATACATCACAAGAAAGGTCATCAAGAAGGTTTTAATAGATACAATAACTTAAAACTTTCATAGCCATTGATTGGGATGTTTAATTAAGGTGACTCAAAAGTCACTATAAAGAGAAAGCATAAAGAAATGTATGGAAAAAATCATAACTATTAAAGAAAAAACCTTTACATGAGGTTAACATATATTACATGATAAAAACTTAATACTTTTCTTATTACTCTTAACTTATATTAATTTTATGACATAATAAGTGTGTTATATATACATAAAATGTATTAAAATAAAGTGTAGCATAAATTATATTATAGAAATGTAATAATATTTTTATTTAATTTTATTTTTTAAAAGATTTAAGATAATTGATAACTAGATAGAAACTTAATATTATCTTTCTTATTACTCTTAACCTATGTTATAATTAACATAATAATTGTGTTATATATATATATATATATATAAACATTTTTAATAAAAAAATTAATATAATTTTTTTTTTAACATCTAAAACGATTGATAACTTGATAGTAGTTGAGTGAGGTTGATGTTTGGATTGAGACAACTATGACTCCTAGCCTATATTAATTATATGATATAATAATTGTATTATATATACATTTTTTAAAAATATTTTTAAAATGGATTATATTATAAAAATTTAATTATATATATATATATATATATATATATATATATATATATATATATATTTCAAAAAATTTAAGGGAATTGATAATTTGATAGTTTTTGATATTTTGAAATACATTTATTACGGGATCTTACTTTTTAAACCTTATCATAATGGGCCAATATCTGGACTATGAGTAGTAAACTAGTTGATTCATACCTTTTAAAGTTCAATAATTAAACTAAGCAACAAAGAATGCTAGATATGCATCCTTGTTATAATAGAACATTCTCATATTAGAGTTATGAGTCTCTTGGATCAAATAAAATATTTCTCTCTTTGGATTTTCAAGACTTTCAGTGTGTAAAGACCTACTTAAAATATTCAAACATTAGTAGATTGATAAATCTTACATAGATTAAGTAATTATACAATAAAACATATTTCACATTTCATGGCGCATGAGAGTTGAATTGGAGTTTAGTAAGATAAACTTTTTGAGGTTCAGTATTCGAATATTCCACAGTTTTCATTTTTGCATTGTATACGTTTCGAGTCTAGAACAAGACTCATCCTCGGGACTGATTTACAAAGAAGTGAAGTGTTGGTTATAAATATGTTTTTTAAGGAATTTTTTAGGACAACCGACTAGTTCAATTCAATTTTAATTATTTATTGTATTTTATTTTAATTATTTAATAAGTTTGATGATGATGCGTTGATGTCTTATCCTATTATATCCTATGTTTCTAATATTCATGTTATTAAAGTCTATAACTTATGCTAGTTTTACTTTTTTGGTTTGTTTTATAAAATTAATTTATTTGAAATAATATTATACTTAGTTTATTATTAATTTGTTATGACTATGTTTATTATACTATTTAAATAGGTTTAAGATTTAATTGCTTTATTTTAATGGTCAGTTATTTAAGGTATTAAATGAATCCAATTTTAGTTGTTATATGTAAGGGTATGTTGTATTAATGTTAAATATGATTTAAATAATGGTTTGTTTTATAAAAAGCAATGCGGAATGGGAAGTAACTGGGTTACAGCGCAGCCTTAAAAGCCAGAATGATGGGCCACTTGCAAACACAGAAAAATCGATGCTCAACGAGAAGGTTGTGCCCGAAGCTAGGGATCCATGGTCAAACATAAAATTGAAAAACTCCAACAGGTATGAGTTGCATAATAACAATAATTTAAATAAAAATAAAAATAACAAGGGAGTAATAAATAATGAAACTAATGTATTAACTAACTTAAATCCCATTCCAGTTAAGAACAACAACATAATAGGCAACAAAACCATGAACTTAGATAATGAAAACACTAATGAAATGAATAAAATAAGATATAATAAAATAAATAATAAAGTAGATAATAACATAATAAAACCTAATATTATAAAAAGCAACCTAGAAGGGAATAATGACAATAAAACAATGGAAACCCATCGCTCTATTTACCAAAAAGTCATTAATATTTCAGCTTATGAATTGAAAAATGAAGAAATATAAGTCCTCAACAAAGGACTCAATTTTTCCCTAGCCCCCAATAGAATCCCGAAAGAAGAAATTATATGCAGTCTTGAAGAAGGAATAAAAACTCTTAACGATACAGATAAAGAACTTATTAGACAAGAATGTGCCGTAATTTTAAGGAAAGCTAGACCACCTAGGAGCAATCTGAACCAAGAACAACTTAAAGCCTTAAAGAGCCTAAGAGAGAATAAGGACATTGTCATTCTAAAGGCAGATAAGGGAGGCGCCACAGTGGTAATGGATCAGGAAGAATACATAAACAAAATGAAGGACCACCTCTATAACAGTGGTAGTTACAGGAAACTTGAGAAAAACCCTATCTCAAGAATCACAAGACTTGTCAAGAAAGCTATCAAAGAATCTAACCTTGATGAGAAGCTGAAGAAACGCCTCACCCCTCATAGTGAAATTACCCCTCGTATCTATGGAGCACCCAAAATACATAAAACCGATGTCCCCCTTAGACCCATAGTCAATACTATCGGAGCACCTACTTATGAATTAGCTAAGTATGTCGCAAGCACGCTAGCACCTATAGTAGGTAAAACCAGCTCTTACATCAAAGACTCCAACCAATATGTTGAGTTCATCAAAAATGCTAAACTAGATCCGGGTGATAAAATTGTTAGCTTTGACGTTGTTCAACTCTTCACCAAGATTCCCTTAGATGAAGCTATCCAAGTGGTTAAAGAAGTAGCGGACCCTCAAACTGCCAAATTAGCAAAAATCTATCTACGCTCCACCTTCTTCATCTTCCAAGGGGAAATCTTTGAACAAACCTCAGGAGTGGCTATGGGATCACCTCTTTCTCCTATTGTAGCCAATCTCTTTATGGAAAAATTTGAAAAGAAGGCTCTTGACACCTTCCCATTAAAACATAAGTTCTGGATTAGGTTTGTGGACGACACTAGTGTAAATTGGCCGCATGGGGAAGTAGAGCTTAAAATCTTTTTAAACCATCTCAATAACATGTCGGATGACATCAAATTTACAATGGAGGTTGAGGAGAATGATTGCATCGCATTCCTGGACATCCTCCTTATAAGAAATAAGGACAGTTCCCTAGGACACAAAGTGTTTAGGAAAAAGGCGCATACTGATAACTATCTTCATGCAGATTCACATCACCATCCTGCTCAAAAAATGGGAGTCCTTAAAACACTCTTCACCAGAGCCTGTAGGATATCAAATGAGATACACACTGAAGAGGAGATTACTTACTTAAAGAAAATATTTACAAACCTAGGATACAATAAAAAAGACATATTCAAAGCCATCCAAAAAGCCAGATCTGGAAGCAAGAAAGATCTATCTAATAACCCTCAAACTGCTAATGCCTTCCTTCCATATATTCAAGGTGTCACTGACAAGCTAGCCAAAGTTCTCATAAGGAAAGATATTAAAACCTCATTTAAACCCATGACAACCATTAAGCAAAAAATGAAATCAGTCAAAGACAGCTCGGAGCACCTCCAGCAAAAAGGTGTGTACATGATCAACTGCTCTTGCGGAGAACACTATATAGGTGAAACAGGCAGGTCGGTAAAAATTAGGCTCAAAGAGCATGGTGCTGACATACGTAATGAGAGAACTCGTTCCTCAGCCTTAGCTGAGCATGCAGGTAAGACAAACCACCACATATGCCTCGAAGACACAAAGATCATTGCCAACGAGAAACATTATTTTAAACTCAAGGTCCGAGAGGCAATTGAAATCATCAAACATCCTCATAACCTCAATAGGGATGGAGGCCTGGAAATTAGCAGAAACTGGATCTCTCTTCTACAACCCAGTGAATAGAAAGCCCCCTTGTTTCCATTAAGCTCTGTCATTCACATCCCCTTCCCCTTAAACCCCGCAGCTCTCGTTTTATCTTCATCTTCTTATAACAAATACTTCACCCTTCATTAAATCAACCATTATTTAAATCATTGTTAACATTAGTACAACATACCCTTACATATAACAACTAAAAATGGATTCATTTATTACCTTAGATAACTAACCATTAAAAATAAAACAATTGAATCTTAAACCTATTTAAATAATATAATAAATTATGAGCATAATCAAAACAAATTAATAAGAAACTAATTGTAATATTATCTCAAATAAATTAATTTTATAAAACAAACCATTATTTAAATCATATTTAACATTAATACAACATACCCTTACATATAACAACTAAAAGTGGAGATGGTAGGTCAAATTTTGGAAGAAGGCGATGGAGTGCAGGAGCAACGGCGACGATGGCTAGCTAGGGTTTGACATATTTGCAGGTTTCTGAGCCTGCGAGATATCCCTGACCCGCTCCCCTGGACGCATCTGCCCTATTGATGGACGATCTCGTCCTTTAACACTGTCCCCTGACATCTGCTCTCTGACCTACTGTCACTGGAACCTGCTGCTCATGGGAGATTATGAAGCTGTAGATTACACTGCTGACCCTCTGGAAGGTGTACCTATCTGGCGTACCCCAAATGCTTTACGAGGTATGTATAACCAGGCTTCTTTTTCTATTGGGGATCCGTCGCTCTCTTGTCCGGCATCTCATCCGATCCTTACACCTTCCCGGCATGACCTCTCTTCTCCGGCGACCCTCAGAACTACGGTGGAATGCGCTCCCTCATACCCTCCCCCTCCTTCTTTCTCTGCTTCTGTTCCGGATCACGTTCATACTGCACCGCCTCCCATCTCTTTCTCTGTTTCACCGTCTTCAGATCCCCTCCTTGGAGGTCACCCATGTCATCCTTCTCCCTCTGATCCGTTTAGCACTTCCGGCGGCTTCGCTATCCCCACATCCTCCTCTGTCCCTCCTCCTGTCTCAGGAGCCTCCCCGCTACCGCATGGAGCGCGGAGTTCACCACAGGACCCTAAACCAAAAAGGAAGAACAGTTGTTTCAAGTCCAAAGCAGAGGACGTCTTTCTCAGACTGGAGGAGGATGTCCAGTGGGGTGAGATTATGGATCATTCCGATAAAGTCTTGGTGGGCCGAATAAGGGGTCGGAAATACTCGGTTTCTCGTTTGAAGGCATGGATATCTGATATTTGGGGACTCCATCTGAGGGATCCCCCCTTAGTACAGATATTAGCTAGAGGTTGGTTTGCAATAAAATTTGTCCTTGCTGAACACACAGACTGGGTCTTATCTGCTCATTGGCATTTCCAACATGCCCCAGTCCTCCTTAAACGTTGGACTCCAATGTTTGACCCCGAATCGGAGCTGATCGGCACTGGACCTATATGGATTCGGCTCCCAGGCCTCCCTATACAGTATTGGTCTGAAGATATCTTCAGAAGAATCGGTAATGCATTGGGCTCTTTCTTGGATTATGATCGATCCTTCATCCATACAGGAGTGATGACATATGCTCGTATTCTCATCAATCTGGACACCAGGGGTGGCCTTCAAGAACACATCTCTATACACTGGAGGGACTTGGCGCGCAAACAGATTATCGATTACGAAGGGATCCCGTATAGATGTCGCCGATGTCACCAAGTTGGACATCTATACCGGGATTGCCCTCTACTTCACAAGGGTAAGCAGCGACCACTGGAAGAGGCTACTGAAGTTCCCCCTCACTTCCCTGATCTGCAAGCATCGGATGCGCCTTCAACGGAGCAAAACCAGGCTACTGATGATACTCATGACCCTCCGGGCAGCACTATTGATCCCACTTCATGTCCTTTGTCTGACCAATCGCAAGCGTTTCCTCATCAGTTGGGTGATAGTTCATCGATCCCTCATACCTCTTCCCCTCCGGCACATCCATTTCCATCTGTTGATGCTGCCCCGCAACGGAACCCTTGCCCTCCTGGATCTGACCCTCATTCGGGGTTTCCCCCTCCCTCCCTCCACTGCCCCATTCCGCCTCCGGCTCCCGCTTCTCCCCCTTGTTCGCCCTCCATAATCACTCCATCCATATCCGCCTCCCTTGCTCCATCCCCCCCGCTTTCCCCTCGATATGCCCTCAGATCCAGATCTAAAGACAGAGGTGGAGATGCTTTCGGCCTTGACATTATAACAGCTCCTAATAAGCAATCTCGTGGTCGACCATCGCGTATTTCCAAAGCTAGACATACTGCTGATGCTGAAGTATCCATATAACTGACCATATAAGTGGATTCATTTAATACCTTAGATAACTGACCATTAAAATAAAGCAATTAAATCTTAAACCTATTTAAATAATATAATAAACATAGTCATAACAAATTAATAATAAACTAAATATAATATTATTTCAAATAAATTAATTTTATAAAACAAACCAAAAAAGTAACACTAGCATACGTTATAGACTTTAATAACATGAATATTAGAAACATAGGATATAATAGGACAAGACATCAACGCAGCATCATCAAACTTATTAAATAATTAAAATAAAATACAATAAATAATTAAAATTGAATTGAACTAGTTAGCTGTCCTAAAAATTCCTTAAAAAACATATTTATAACCAACACTTCACTTCTTTGTAAATTAGTCCTGAGGAAAAGTCTTGTTCTAGACTCGAAACGTAGACAATGCAAAAATGAAAACTGTGGAATAACTGAACACTGAACCTCAAAAACCACACCACAGAAATCTGCAAAACATAAAAGATAAAATTTATAGATATACATAAAATAATGAAACAAGTAACACGTTCATATTCTAATAGTCAAATTTGAATATCACTTACAACTTTATCCTCTTATGTTGAATTGAGAGTAGTGATTTAGACTTCATATACATAATTTGTTATTTTTGTTTTTTAATTATAAAAGAAAAAATTATTTTATTTTTATATTTAATTATAATATACACAAACATAAAATAAAACAATCAAATTTATCTTTATATAATAAAATAAAATAATTGAAAACAACGAAACCATGTGATCATTTTCCAAAAAAACACACTAAATTAAAATTTTCAATCCACACCCTCCTCTAATGCATCCTCCATCCAAATATCCTTGTCGTCAATTATCAACCTTCTTACTTTATCTTCAATAAACAACTTTAACCAATCTGCAAGATTCATTTCCACATAGAGTAAGCAATTCTCTAATTTAAGAAAGGGTGGTTATGGTTATTTTACTTTCAATATCTATCATTTTATACCACTCTTGGAAGTCAAAATTTTGAATATAAATGTTTACTCCGTGAGAGACAAAGAGTAAGTAATTTGACGCGTAGAAAACCTCCTCATTTTATTATGAGCGAGAGTGTGTTGACACTTTTAGTTGATATAACTTGAGAGTGGAGTATGATCAACAATGACATCACTACCATGTGAATGAGTTATGTGTTTTAATTTATTTAAACTACTATGACAGCTGAAAAATATCTCTTAACATAATCTTAGGATAGATCCATTATCCCATTCTAATGATGTTAGTTCACGGAACCGACATGATCTTTTTGATAATTCAAACCATTGGAGAAATTCAAACCATGTGTCCATTAGGACTGGGTTGAAAGTCTAATTTATCATGATGACCCTTTTTTTGTCACTGACCTGACGTGATTACTCACAGAAGTGTCGACATTGATATTATTTAGTTATGATTAAACATGTGATATACTATTGAAAATGTAATAGTAAATAATAAACTTTGAACTCTACCTCGATGGGGTCGATCTTTGGATCTTGTGGATTTGATCTACCCTCTTGTTGTCTCCTCTTCACGCATGTATTATAAATTTATGGGATCTTGTTTCTCAAGGAGAGTGACAAAGGTTTTTTGGTACAATTTTTGTTTTTTTTCTCTGTGTGAATTAGGTTCATTTCATTATACTTTTCATTTTGTGTGATTAGGTTCATTTCATTATACTTTTCATCTTGTATGATTGGTTAGAGCTCTTATTGTTTGGGCATGTTTTCTTTTGTGTGTTTCATTGGCTTTTCATTTCTTTATAGCGGCTTTTCCCAATGGCAAAGGCTTGGCCTCAAGCTCGTCATTCGTGCAACTTACTTGGCAAGTTATTCTGACCTCTCTCTTTCATAACTGCCTCTTGTAGCTTCCCTGCCATCTTATTCCAGGTCTTTGTGACATCTTGCTGCCTCCAACAACCATGAATCATCAGTTAGCTCATTTTCAATGTGGAAATATTGGTCATGGCACTTCAGCGGGCTCTCGATCATGACAACGACATGACTCTTTAGCTTGTACCTATCATTCACATATGTCTCTCAACATTCAGGAGGAAACCATCTCGTGAAAGAGGAAATTTGACAAGTCACTTTGTACTTGGAAGTCATGGTCGGTATAGCGTCTTGGGTCCCAGATATTGGTGACTCTCTAGGCCACCAAAACTAGTATCTTTATACAATGGATTTGTACTAGCATGTTTAGATGCTACTAGAGAAGAATCTGGTTGAGCGGAATCAACTCAAGTCAACCTAATGCACAAATTAGATGAGCTCAAAGATCTTATGCTAGATGTGAAAGAAAGGCTTTACAGGCTTGAGATGGAATCACCACTTAACTCTCTAATTCTACTGCCATGCAAGGTTGAAGAACAACCCATCAACCTCCATACTTCATTATCCTCTTGATGCCCAAGTTCCTTATATTTTATTGTTTCAATTCTTGTTATTAATGTTTTCCCATCTAGGTTGCTGATAAGTTCTTTTTAGAGTTTATGTGTAGTTTCTTTTTCTTGTTGTCTTAGACTCTGTAGCCTCTAAAGAGTGCCCAATTTGGTTCTTGTCATTGGTTTCCCCCATGGTGGGGCAACACTATGTTCTGTATTTTTGGAGATCTAGGCATGTCCACTACCCAACTTTCTGGAAAACTTAATTCTTCCCATTTTATGACTTGGTGTTCAATCTTCTAATTTTGAGCATCTATAATGACTACAACACTTGACTTTGAACCTTGGCTAGGAGAATGTAGCACAGCAGGATACAAGGTATTTGTATGCCGAAAACAACCCCTTGTATGGATTGAAATATTTTTTCTCATTTTCTTCATATCAAATTCAGAGGTTTTGATCTGTAGTTGCAGAATGTCTTTAATACATTCATCAAAGACATAGACCGAGAAATTTGGATAACAATCAAACCATACAGACCTACTAGTTAGGGGAGAAACAATCCTATCAAGCAGGGAGTCAGTGTACCTGTTATGAGTAAGGTCTCTTATAGTTACTAAGACGAATGTGTTTAATCCTCTGTGAGTTAAAACAAAGATCCTAGTTCTTATACAACCAAGATGGACATATGAAGTATTATGTTTGTTGGCTTCCTGTTGAAGTTCTTTGGGATCTAACAGAGGAATGGTTTAGATGGCATCTGTGTTTTCCTAAATTTGACTAATACATTCTTTAATAGAGACTCTTGTTACAACTTTGAGATGAAATACAAAGAGACCAGAGTACACCTCTGAGGGGCTGATATTAGGAAGCTTCCAGCATTATGAAGGGTGGCTTTCTACTATCTCTAGCTCGATAGAATTTATTATAGATGATAATGCATTATGAAACAAACTTTGCATATCAAGATTTTCTGTTTTTTGTTCATTCTCTTGAACTTCAGGAAAAGAAATATATTTTTGTCCAACTTCCATTTTTAACTGAGAAGAAGTTATAGAATTACCCAGAGAGCTAGAAGTTACTGGCTCTAATACCAAATTGTCACAAAAACTTCCTTCGGCGGAAAATGAAGTTGGCTAGATTGAACTACACGAACTCTTTGTATTAATACTTATTTCTAAATTGGGGAGCAACAGCAAAAGGAGACACATTAGAAAGAAAATATATTAAATACATAAATAAAACATCAGAACGATTTACACCTCTCAATATCAGCAAGTATTAGATACCCATGGCCAGGAATATGTTAAAATTAAAACCATTGTTAAAGTTAAAAACATCGTTGTTTAAAATTACACACACTATTGTTGCATGTGTGCAACTTTCAGTTGCAAGGGTGCTTTCTGTGAAATCACGGATATTTCCAATTTTAAATTTAAAATTACTTGCTTTTCATGTCAAAACTTTTCTCTATGTGGGTTGTACATTATGGCTTACTATAAAACTTTACGTTTCAATTAAATCAAAAATAATGTGTACGTTTCAATGTTCAATATTTTTAGGGACACTTTTCTGTAGCTCCAACTACATCCACGCATGTACCCACGACCACAATGTATAACATTAAGGTTTTTCTATTCTAATTCAGATGTAACCAAGCCCTCAACCACCACAATGGATGTAAAACCTAATTATTATTATCATTTTTCATGGGACACTCGGTTATTTGGTAGTATAAAATGTCCTACGTCAATTTCAATGGATGAATATAAAGGTTATTTAATTACTAAATAATATATCATATAAAAGATACTATTGATATCTTTAGTGATTGATGTTTTTAAATGTTTAATGTGTTAAAATTTATATTCCAATGAGGTTTTGTACAATTTAGTAGTAATTGAGTATGTAAATGAAACTTTCCATACCCTCACAAGGGTGAGATATTATAAGTCAAATAAATAATAATATTAATTAATTTAATTTAGCTTTTTATATTGCAATTTTATTTTTATTAATAAAATTATAAATATTTTAAAAAATATTATATGTGTAATAAATTTAAATTATAATGATTTATACTCATATTTATAACTTTATATATATAATTAATTAAATTGATTAATATATAATTAGAAATAAAAATGTTTTTTTATAAAATATATAAAATATGAACTAATCTTCCAAATAAAATAAATATTATATTTAAATTTAATTGACAATTATATAAATATTTAATATTTACAATATTTTTTTCTCGAACATGATATTATGTTTTTAATAAAATTATGAAATAAGAATAAAATTAAATATATTTTTAGATAGAGAAAAAATGTATATAAATATAAATGATATTATTAAGAACCAATGTAGGTTTATTTTTAATTTAGATCTATCAAGTGTGGAAAGGAATTAAATCTTTTCAGATGGAAACCCCTCAAGTTTTGTACTCAAAAAGTAATTTGCATCTCGAGAGATTTGATCCATCACAATGCTTTGTAGATTCAAGATTAAGATAGATCTAAGATGGTAATAAATAATTGAGAAAATAATTAAATATTTTGAGATGGAAACCTCCCCTCAAGTTTTGTACTCAAAAAGTGGTTTGCATCTGGAGAGATTTGATCCCCCTCCATACTTCATAGATTCATCGTTAAGATAAATCTATGCTCATAATAAATAATTAGGATAGACAAATTTAAATTGATATTGAGTTCAATTTATTAAATGGTTACTATATTTATTTATTTTATTATTTAATAATGATATTGAAGTATTATTAATCAATTTGTTAGAGTGAAATTAGAGACGTAAGTTGTGCTATAAATAATAAAAATAAAATGATCATATTTTTAGCAACTTGTGAAAAAACATGCTTTCAACATCCCCATCCCTCATTCAAATGGTACCACATCAATAACTTTATAGGTTGAATTTCATTACATAACATTAATTACATAAGGATAATGATATATCACACTGAGATACCAATTCCAATGCACCTTCTCATTCTTTCCACCATCACATTCATCACAAAGTTATTATAACCTGCATAGGACTGAAATTGTAGAGATACATCACAAGAAAGGTCATCAATAATGTTTTAATAGATACAATAACTTAAAACTTTCATAGCCATTGATTGGGATGTTTAATTAAGGTGACTCAAAAGTCACTTTGAAGAGAATACATAGAGAAATGTATAAAAAAAAATCATAACTATTAAAAAAAAACTTTTAACATGATGTTAACATATATCACATGATAAAAACTTAATACTTTTCTTATTACTCTTAACTTATGCTAATTTTATGACATAATAAATGTGTCATATATACATAAAATGTATTAAAATATATTGTAGCATAAATCATATTATAAAAATGTAATATTTTTTTTTCAATTTTAATTTTTAAAAGATTTAAGATAATTGATAACTAGATAAAAACTTATATTATCTTTCTTATTACTCTTAACCTATGTTATATATATATATATATATATATATATATATATATATATATATATATATATATATAAATATTTTTAACAAAAATAATATTACAAAAATTTTAACATATTTTTTTTTTAACATCTAAAAGGATTGATAACTTGATAGTAGTTTAGTGAGGTTCATGTTTGGATTGAGACATCTAATCACTCCTAACCTATATTAATTATATGACATAATACTTGTGTATACAATACTTGTGTTATATATACATTTTTTAAAAATATTTTAAAAATGAATTATATAATAATTTTTTTTTTTTTTTTTTCGGAAGATCTGAGGGAATTGATAATTTGACAGTTTTTGATATCTTGAAATACATTTATCAAGGGATCTTACTTTTTAAACCTTATCATAATGGGCCAATATATGGACTATGAGTAGTAAACCAGTTGGTTCATACCTTTTAAAGTTCAATCATTAAACTATGCAGCAAGGAACGCTAGATATGTGACCTTGTTATAATAGAACATTCTCATTTTAGAGTTATGTGTCTTTTGGATCAAATAAAATATTTCTTTCTTTGGATTTTCGAAACTTTCAGTGTGTAAAGACCTACGTAAAATCTTCAAACATTAGTAGATTAGTAAATCTTAAATAAATTAAGTAATTATACAATAAAGCATATTTCATGGTGCATAAGAGTTAAGTTGAAGTTTAGTAAGATAAAGTCTGCAAATACACATAAAATAATGAAACAAATAGCACGTTCATATTCTAGTAGTCAAATTTGAATATCACTCACAACTTTGTCCTCTTATATTGAATTGATATTAGTGATTTAGATTTCATATGCATAATTTATTATTATTTTTTTTAATCAGAAGAAAAAAAATTATTTTACTTTATATTTAATTATAATATACAAAAATATAAAATATACATAAATATAAAATAAAACAATCAAATTGATCTGTATACAATAAAATAAAATAATTAAAAACAACGAAACCATGTGATCATTTTCCAAAAAACACACTAAATTAAGTTACAGAAAAATTTTCAATCCACACCCTTCTCTAATCCATCCTCCATCCAAATATCCTTGTCCTCAATTATCAACCTTCTTACTTTATCTTCAATAAACAACTTTAACCAATCTGCAAGATTCATTGACTCCACATAGAGTAAGCAATTCTCTAATTTAATAAAGAGTGGTTATGGTTATTTGACTTTCAATATCTATCATTTTATACAACTCTTTTAAAGTCAATTTTTTATATATAAATGTTTACTCCCTGAGAGACAAAGAGTAAGTAATTTGACACATAGAAAACCTCCTCATTTTATTATGTGCGAGAGTGTGTTGACACTTTAGTGGATATCAGGCTAGGTTTATCGAAGTGGTTAAAGCCAAAACCAATATAACTTGAGAGTGGAGTATGATCAACAATGACATCACTACCATGTGAATGAGTTATGTGTTTTAATTTATTTAAACTACTATGTCTATTGAAAAATTTCTCTTAACATAATCTTAGGATAGATCCATTATCCCATTCTAATGATGTTAGTTGACGGAACCGACACGATCTTTTCTATAATTCAAACCATTGGAGAAATTGAAACCATGTGACTGGGTTGAAAGTCTAATTTATCATGATGACCCTTTTTTTGTTAATGACCTTCCGCAGTGATCAATTAATTGTGAAATTAGACATAAGACATGATAATAAAATGGTTAAACCTCACTTATTTGAAATTAATATGGATTATTTATTTTTTCGGGACCTTGATATGGAATATTTGATGTGCAGTGAAGGTGTAGTGCACGTGATTACTCACAGAAGTGTCAACTTTGATATTATTTAGTTATAATTAAATATGTGATATACGATTGAAAATGTAATAGTAAATAATAAAATTTGAACTATACCTCGATAGGGTCGATCTTTGGATCTTGTGGATTTGATCTACCCTCTTGTTCTCTCCTCGTCGCGCATGTATTATCACATGGTAAATTTATGGGACCTCGTTTCTCAAGGAGGGTGACAAAGGTTTTTTTTTATGATTTTTGTGTTTTTTTTGGTATGAATTAGGTTCATTCCATTATACTTTTCATTTTGTGTGATTTGTTAGAGCTCTGGTTGCTCAGGCATGTTTTTTTTGTTTGTTTTATTGGCTTTGCATCTCTTTATAGCGGCTTTTCCCAGTGGCAAAGGCTTGGCTTCAAGCTCGTCATTGGTGCAACCTGTTTGGCAAGTTATTCTGACCTCTCTCTTTCACAACTGCCTCTTGTAGCTTCCCTCCCATCTTATTCCGGGTCTTTGTGACATCTTGCTGGCTCCAACAACCATGAATCATCAGTTAGCTCGTTGTCAATGTGGAAATGGTGGTCATGGCGCTTCAACGGACTCTCGATCATGACAACAACTTGAATCTTTAGCTTGTAGCTACCATGCACATATGTCTCTCAACATTCAGGAGGAAACCATCTCGTGAAAGAGGAAATTTGACAAGTCACTTTGTATTTGGAAGTCATGGTCGGCATAGCCTCTTGGGTCCCAGATATTGGTGACTCTCGAGGCCACCAAAACGAGTATCTTTATATAGTGGATTTGTACTAGCATGTTTAGTTGCTACTAGAGAAGAATATGGTTGAATGGAGACAAACTCAATTCAACCTAATGCACAAACTAGATGAGCTCAAAGATCTTATGCTAGATGTGAAAGAAATGCTTTACAGGCTTGAGATGGAATCACCACTTAACTCTCTAATTCTATAGTGATGCAAGGTTGAAGAACAACCCATCAACCTCCATACTTCATTATCCTCCTCATGTCCAAGTTCCTTATATTTTATCATTTCAATTCTTGTTGTTAATGTTTTCCCATCTAGGTTGCTGATAAGTTCTTTTTAGATTTTATGTGTAGTTTCTTTTTCTTGTTGTCTTAGACTCTGCAACCTCTAAAGACTGCCCAATTTGGTTCTTGTCACTGGTTTCCCCCATAGTGGGGCAACGCTATCTTTTGGCATTCTCAAGTTTTAGATAGCTAGTTGAAGCTAATTTTGTTAGTTATTGACTCGATATTTTATTGACTTGGTCTAGTTTCTAAGGTGGCAAGTCAAAGATTGTAAAACTAGTTTATCTGATGTAAATATTTGATGTTTCAATGCAAAATAAAAACTTACAAAAATAAATTAAAATTTGATTTATATTGAATTTTTGTATTTAGAAATTGTGAGAGTCAACTTTTAGGTGGTAAATTTAGAACACTTGATAAAATATTTGCGAAAATATTTACTTTAATTATTCTATGGTTTGGTTTGTTTTTTCTCGAAATTTAATACAACTCTTTGTGAGATTGTAATTTTTTGTTATTTAAATTGTATTTTTGGATATACAAATGAATTCAATGCCTTGAAAATTTTGGGGTACTTTAATTGTGTAGATTACACAATTTAAACTTACAATTCCAACAAAATTCTATTAGAGTTTGAGTAAAATTGATTAGAATTATACCTTAAAAATGACCAAAATATAGAAAACTAGACTACACTTTGTGAAAAAAACTTGGTTATATGAAACATTGTAATTGATTGGAAATATTTACTTTTCAAAATATGTAAAGTTGAATTCAAGTGGGTAAGAGATAATTGTTGTAATATTGTTTTTATATTAGTGATGAAAAGATGAGGATAAATAATAATTGTATGTGAGTGTTGAAAAAATAGTGGGAAGATTTTATGTTAATATTGAGAGGAAAATTCTAATTTATATATTAGATAAAAAATTGTTTAATTGATTATTATGAATATTATTAAGTATTTGGTTAATTTTATATTAATATAAATTTAATTTTAATTATATTTAATTAGATATATTAATTTATGCTAATAAATCTTTTATATATATATATATATATATATATATTTCAAATTTCCACAAAATTTTAAGCATAATTTGAATATAGAAGGAGTCCCGTTTGATCCATAATATTATTTTGAGATTTCAATGGTTTTTTATTGACTTTAACTGGGATGGTTTTTTTTTTTTAGTTTTGTAAGGGAGATTATGTTGATTCTAAGATTTATATAATTATTTGGAATATATGTTTAGGATAGAAATTAATAAAATAAAATTATTTTAATTTATTTCAATATTAAAAAATTAAATTTTATATAAATATTTTTATTTTTTAAAAAATTAATTATATTTTTTAATTATTATTATTTCTTATTTAATTTAAAATTTAAAATTATTTATAATAATAATAATAAATCAAAATTATATTTGCAGTTATATTTATAAAATAATTAAATTTATATGTAATTAATTTTGCATTGATATAAATAACCTTATACAAACACTGAATGATTACATCGGTACAAAATTATAAAATCGTACACAACTTTGTCCTGAATCCTCCTGAAATCTTGTGGATTAAAAAATAGCACAACCACGTATCTTTCTTTATTATCATTTTATTAACTTTTTTTTAAAGACTATTGAATTCATAAAAACTCACATGATAGAATATGTAAAGGTTGGTTTCTTTAATAAAGTCATTAATTCCATTATACTAAATGTAAATAATGTCTCCCTTTTAAGATTCCTGATTACCTATGAACCCCACTTGTGATGTATAATTTAATCATTTATAACGATTAAAAATACATATTGGGTGATCAAGTCATATTTCTTAAAAGATTTAGGTGGGAGCTTAATCGTCCTATGGTGGTATGCAACCAATCTTTATTACTTTTCTATTAGTCACTTCTTTTGTTTTTTTTTCAGAGGAGACTTCTTTTGTTATGACTATGATTTTCGCATTATTAGTTTATAAAATTTTATAATGATAATTCAAGTGTTCTAAAGAGTATTTATTATTTTTATCCTCTTAAATTAAAAGATTTTTTATTATTATAAATTTATATTTCAATTTTGTTATTGTTTTGAATAAAAGTGATAAGACAATATTTTAGCGGTGAGTTATTATTTTTAATATTTGTTAAAATATAAAACTTAATTTTAATAATTAAATTTATGCATATTTATGATGGATTAATTTGGGCGTACACATTGCACATTGCTTGAAACAATATAAATTTTTTGAGAAGAATTTGTAGTGAGTATTTGTGAAAAGTGTTGACTTAGAATACATTTTTTTTTTTTTTTTTTTTTCTCGGAGCATATTTTTGAGATTTTAAATTTTCTTATGTTTCAGATATGAACATTTTTTTTTAATGTTAGTGATTTTCATGTTGATTTTGAGAAGTGTTGATGTAGTATCAACCCCTTTTTTTAGAGAGCGTATTTTTTACACTTTAAATTTTCTTATGTCCTAAGTATGCACAATTTCTTTAAAATGTTGATTATTTAACAATTTTTCAAGTTGTATTATTACTCTTTTTATTTTTTCGTCATAAGATATCTATTTTTTTAAGGGTTTTCCAAACATGTGTTTTTAGTTTTTCTTTGCAATGCTTTTTTTTATAATTAAATTTTTTATTTTTTTGCAAAATTAAAAAATATTAATAATAACATTAATATTTTGAGGTTAAGATTTTTTTATATATTTACATATAGTTAATTAATACTTCAATACACATAAAATAAATGTCACTAAAAATTAATAATTTTAAACACTCGACAAAAAATATGCATTTTGCATATAGATATAATTAAAAAAATACACATTTGATGACATTTTCATTAAAAATGACATGTTATATAATTTTTTTTTTTTAATTGAATAAAATATAAATTAACAAATTTATGATTTTTTTTATGAATTTTATATCCAAAAATGATGACATTTGAATTTAAAAAAAAAAAAGTTCTAGATAAAATTTTAAATGAACATAACAAAAAACCATAAAAAGAAATAAAACATACAATTTAAAAAAAAAACCAAAATCGTTAAAAAAAAATACAATACAATTAAATTTAGTTTAATTTAAAAACAACAAAAACATTGAAAACAAAAAACATAAAAAATAATAAAAACATTATTATTTTTTTTAATCATTAAAAAAATTAAATTGAAAAAAAAAAAACATTAAAATAAAAATAAAAAATAAAAAACATTAAAAAAACAAATTAAAATTAAATTATATAAAATTAAAAAAACACACACATTTATGTTCTACAACATTTATGATATTATTGGTACTTGGCAACGCAAAGGACCTGAGTGAGTGTTGTCTAGCACTATAATAATGTCTTCCTTTCCTTCTTACTTTGGAATATTTTTCTTCCTCTTTTGGATTATTTGGATTTTCATTATTGGAAATAACACTTATATTGTAGTATAGCAAGTAGACTTGTTAACAATCATACAATAACACTCCAATGAATTGCACCCATGTGAAGTCTTTGTTCATTTTACCTCCTCTATTTCCAATGAAATGACTGTTTATGTGGAGACTGGAGTTGAACATGAGACATGAATGATTTTCTCTCTTCCCATGGATAGAGAACATGATGGCATCCTCTCTTCCCGTTTTGTTTATTAGGTGTATATCAAATTTATCAATGCAATTCCATGCATCGTTTACTTCTTTCTCAATTGTTGAGTAGTTTTTCTCTGCAAGATTCCACACACCTCAGGCAAATTGGATAATTTGTTCTTGATCTTCTTTAATTTTCTTGAGGACTCCTCCCCATCCTATATCACTTGCATTAGTTTCAACAATTTTATAGAGCCTTTCAGTAGAGATGTACAGAATGGGAAGCATTTTTACCTTTTCTTTAATCTTTTTAACAACAGTTGTATGTGCTGCAGTCCATGGTTCTGGATTCTTTTGAAGTCTCTGATTTAACATCTTTCTATCTTGTGCACAATCTTTGTAGAAATTGCAGACATAGTTGAGACAACCCAAGAATCGTTGAAGTTGGGTTTTGTCTTTAATCTCGTCTGGGAATTTGTCTGCAAATGCTACTGCATGTTGCTGGAGAGAAATTTGGCCATTTTCTATGGTATGTCCAAGGAATTTGACCTTGGTCTAAAAGACTTCCATCTTTTTCTTGCTCAAAACTAACCCACTGATTTTGACTATCTTCTTGAATTTATTTACATGTTTGAAGTGTTCATCTAATGATTTGGAAAATACTAAAACATCATCAATATATACAATTAGCCAATCAAAATATGGCTTGAATACCAAATCCATAACTTTTTGGAATTTGGAAGGGGCATGCTTGAGGCCGAATGACATAACATTCCATTCATAATGTCCAGAGGGGACACTGAATGTTGTCTTGAACCAGTCTTCTTATTTGATTGATACTTGCCAAAAGCCTAATTTCATATCAAATTTTGAAAATATTTTTTCCCTTGCAATTTTTGATATAAGGTTTCCCTTATGGGGGATTGGATAGGTATCATCAACCAAAACATTATTTAATGGCCTATAATTTATTACCAATCTAGGTACTCCTCTAATATGTTCAGAAAGTTTATTTACATAGAAGCCATAACAATTCCAGGGACTGTTTGATTCTCTTATCAATTTTCTCTTCAAAAGGTCATGTATCTCTTTCTGGCAGAGCTTTCTATATTCTTCATTCATGGGGATGGCTCTACTTTTACAGGGTTTTCCTTTATAATCTTCCTTGTAGGGCAATTCCACAAAATATCGTTTCATGTGCCATAAAGCATTTGGTTCTTCTGCACAACATTCTTTCTCTAACTGTCCCTTTAATCCTTCAATTTTTCTAATGACTGCACCTTGCTTCAATCCTTCTTCAATATTCAGGTAGGACTTTAGATCCTTGATCTCTTCTAAATGTTTTTCTACTTGTCCGAATTCTTGCATAACTTGGACCATGGTTGAGATTCTTGGTGTTGATACAAAAGGCAATGTGATAGCTTGCAAATATCCTTGTTGATCTGGAACATAAATAAAATATCCAGATCTGCCATCATCTATTCTTGCTAATCCATGTGGTTCTACAACTGCAAGGAATGGGTTTCCTAGGGTGCATTCTACTAGAATACCCCCTACTAAAAATTTCATGTTTATGCAGTAATTTTCTAGGTAGAGGGTGGCTTTAGGGACTTCATACTGGAAGTTGTCTTCTTGTTTTCCCAATCTTATGACTTCTATTTTTGCCTTAACCCAGTATTTTGCAGGAATTGAGGTTTTATTTAACACATTTAGGTCAACTCCTGTGTCTAACAAAGTCTTTAGAATAAAGACTTCCCCTTTTATTTTGAATTTGAGCATGACATGGTATGGTTGGTGTTGGACCACCATGATTTTCATATTGCTTAGTCCTAAGAAATCGTTTATCTTGACCTCATAAATTACCACATTGGTATTATTTTTGAAAAGAGGTTGTTGTTCTGAGATATAATCTTCCTGCTTCTCTTTCCCCTTTTCTATTTTGGAAACCTGAGTTCTAAGTTCACTAATCACTTTCTTCAAAAAAATTATTTCATGGCTGACTTCATTTAATGTGAGTATTCTCTACTTACCTTGCTGATGGTTTCTTTGGAATGATTTAGTGTTTTTCTCATATCAAGCATCAACAAAGAGAATCTTTTTTATAATACCTTTGCTTGAAGGACTTGAAGTAGACCCTTGATTTTTTATCATAGTTTGTAGAAATGTATCCATCATCTTTTCTTTCATTTCTCCTTTAGGAAGCATCTTAATGCCTCTCAGGACTTTAGCTTCTTCATCGTCTGAAATATGTGACATGCATATTTTTAGTTTATGTTGTAAGGAAGATTCATCTTCAATGCTATATTCTGATTCTGACTCTGAGCCTTTGCAATGACATTCTTTTGAATTTGTACAGTCACAGTAATCAGCAAGAAATATTGCTTCATGATCATATTCAGATTCCATGTCAGGATTACTAAAACTGGAAGTTTCTATAGAATCACAACAGTTTTGTCCCATAATATGTATTTCTTCTTTGATATGAAGATTGGGACAATTTTCATTTTTATGTAGCTTGGAACCACATTTATAGCACTGGATGTGGACTAAAGGTTTTCTTTCTTATCTTTTTTGCTTATCTTGTTGGTATTTACTGACATTTTCTTGGGACCTTTTCCCTCTGTGTAGTTTTGATTCTTTCCCCTGTGGACAATTATTTGAAGTATGTCCTTTTCTCCCACATAACAAATAGGTGAGCCTGTTCCAAGCTTCTTGTTTGTGAGTCTTAAGATGGATATCTCGAGGACCATAATAGTGGGAATTTGGAATTATTTTGTAGTAGCATTTTGCTTTTCTTATTCTTTGGGGTTTTGCAGGATGGTTCATTTTTCTTTTTGAGGTTTTCTTGAGGGCCCTCTTCACCCTTTTCTTTTTTACAACAGGATCATCTATAGATAGACCATATTTGTTGTAGATAGATCTACTGTCAGGTAGCCTAGACAATTTCTGTATAGATTTATTCACCTTCCTATTTGTGCATAGTCCATCCAAGGATTTTGTTATGGTACTATATATTCCCCCCCAAGTATAAGATTCATAGGGGTTTTGGAATACTTCTTGAATTTTCAAATAATCTACCAATTTAGAAGGCATAGCTACAAGTTACACTTGTTTCCATAAGAGATTCTTCCTATCTTTTACTTCATAAATTCTTTGAATCCAATCCCTATGGAAGTCTTCATACTGGGACATTTTTTTACATTTGAAATTCATTAATATTAGAGAGTGTCTATTTGATATTTCTAATTCTGCACCACACCAATGTTCAAGGATGAATGATGTCAGAGCTCCAATCATGTTATTTTGGGGATCCCCTTTTTCATTATGTACAACAGCCTCTGCTTTATGTTTAAATATTTCTTCTTCCATTTTATCTATCAGTGCTGGAGAGGATTTTGTTTCCCACCATCTTTTGAGTGTACCAATAAAACACTGAAGTAGTGTCTTACAGGCTTCTACTTCAATTTTACCCCTCATGCACATTACCTTATATACATTGAACATTTGATCAATCATCTGTCTTATCTGACCAGAACTTAGATTGTCAATGTTCCATTCTTTATGTTCATCATTGAAAAATGTTTGAAATTCTAGTAGCTTACCCTTACTACTCAAATCAGGAGTAGGATATCTTGAGTACTCATTTGGAAATGGATCATAAACTGGTAGTAGATGAGAATCAAATGGGTTTTCTGATTTTTCTTTAGGAAAAAACTAGGAAATTTATCTACTGATTTCTGGATAGAATTTAGAGGGATGGGATGGCTAAACAAAAGTGAAGAACGAATTTCTTTATCTTTGGACGCAGAAGGCAGTTTTACCAATTGTGAGGAAAGATCTTCAATATTTGTATGGGTAAACACAAAGGCTTGGTGGATTTCATTTTCGATTTCCTCAAACTATCCATCTATTGTTGCAGGCAATGTTCTTACTTCACTATGACCTTCTCGTACAAATCCTTCTATTGTAGAAACATAAAACTAGAAATCATTCAGACTTTTATTTATACTATTTACAGAGACTTGCAGAGACTCGAGTAGTTCTTTTTGTGCATTTGATGCTAATGCACGCATATCTAAACCTTTCAAAGCAGTATTGGTCCAATTTACTTGTTCACTGACTCTTTGTGTTCTTCCCTCTATTCCTATGGTTGAGTCATCTTTGAGGACTAAATGTATTGCTTTAACCACTTTTCCTATTTCTTCAAGGATGATTCCTTTATATGGAGGAAAAGTAGAGGTGGATTTTATCTTACTACCATCACAAGTTGTCCAATGGTGTTTAGAAGAAGATTCTACTGATAACATTTGTAAATCCATGTTTTCTTCTTGCTTCTTCCATTCATAAAAATAAATCCATTAATCTCTATAATCCATATATTCTTTCCATCTTAATGAAATATATCTATATCTATATATATATATATATATATATATTTTTTTTTTTTTTTTTTTTTTTTTTTTTTTTTTTTTTTTTTTTTTTTTTTTTCTTTTTTTTTTCTTTTTTCTACTAGAGATGTAGTCAATTTGAATCCCTTTGCATCTGGATGAGTAAATAAATCACAATTTATCATTCTTTTCATCCAGTCTGAGTTTACTTTACACTTAGGACAACCTTCCATGAGAGAGAAAAACTTAAACATATCAGGCTTAGATGGCCTTCTGCAGTCGCTTGGGGCTGTGTTCTGAAATCGGCTTGATGGGATGAGATGGTCCACTTGTTCCAAATACGCTAATCCATATCTGGGCATACCTGGCGGCCTCATTTTGCTAAACATTTTTGTTAGCCTTGGATCTTCATTTTTGAGGGATGGAAGTTCATCTATCATCATGATAGTATCATGTGGAAATAAGATGTCACCGCATTTTGGATTTGGACAAGAATTGTTTAACACAGCAGATGGAGCTTCTCCTATCCTAGGGTTATGATTTCTATGGGAGGTAATATGTGATAAAAATCGAATATATATTAGCTAAATGACTCTCCAGGTGAGATACCTAGAGAGTGTATAAACACTCATACACACACTACTATGTCTATCTAGAGAACAACCTAGTACATATAGGCTTTCACACAATCAGGTGGTTTGAACCACTCCCTAACAAATAGGATCTCAATCCTATCTAAAGCAAAAAACAACTAAACATAGGAAAGCTTAACTTTCTCCATTAATGCTAACACTCCCCCTTAATGGAGAAAGAGTTCACTAAAAAACTCAAATGACATACAACGCCTGCTGGTCTCGGTCTCAGCTAGGCTTACAATGGTAAAAGACAGAGCTTTCATTTTTTTCTTCTTGTAGCAGAGCCCATGAAGAGTCATTTAATTAATAGAACATCGATTTTTATCAAAAAAAAAGGGACGGTAAATCTGGCATTAACCATTTAATAATCTCACCAAATTCCAAATCTGCATCTTGATGAGTAGCTGGTCCATCATCGTCAACCTGAAACACATCACCAAATTCAACAAAAAAATATTTTCCATTTCTCCTTTGATGCTTTATCCTTAGTTTTCTTCGAGACTCTTTCAATTTACTTTGAAGACCCATTTTCTCCCCTATCAATTTCGGATCTGGAAATCAATCCACCACAGTCAAATTCTCCGCCAACACTCCAACATCTCCACTGGCTCTATGAATCCACATACAGGTCAAATAGTCTCCTCTTCATGCAAATACACCTCTCTAGCGGAAGTTTGTATGCAGACACCACTCCACTCACACAAAGAGATTTCCTCACACTACTGGCAGCATCCCATGGCTCTCACTAGCCCCACGCAGATCACTTCACAGGAAGTTCCTCAACAGCATCCACAGCTGCTTCCTAAACAACAAATCCTCACATAGCAGATAAAATTTGATGATGTTTATTCAAGATTTCCACAATAGCCACCAGTCTCCCATGCGAAGACACCAAGCTGCAACTTATTTTGCACCAGGCTATGACCAGTTTTGATGGGTCATGCCACCACCATGTCCAATCTAACCATTCGTTGCTGCACAATAATGCTTCCACTAGAAAATCTCCTCAGACTGGTAAGGGCTTCTTGGGATCTCGGATTCTGCCACAAGTTTAGGGCATTCATACCACAACACTCATGGAAGGTTCACTGCTAGCCCTCTGCAGCCATGCAAACAACAGATCCAACGCAGCTCTATCTCCATTAATAGTAGCAGATCAACAAAAAAAACAACATGCACCACTGTCACCGTGGGAAGAGCCATCGATCTGTGACAAAAAGCAATCACTCTGTTCTATAAATCATCCTTCTCTGTTTCGAGCAGATTGGGGAATTGGAGGATGCATCCTTGTGCCTACTGCTTCGATGTTGCTCTCGCCTTCACTATGGGCTCCTTCAATTCCACGCATATTCCACCATTCAGGCAGCACACAACACTTCAGTCTGCTCTAGCAGCCACACCAAAGCACCACAACCAAAGCACCACAGTCGACGGGCAATACTGCTACCTCCAACAACACTTTACGTTGTTGCGTGCCTCCCACAGCATCAACGCCACCAGCTCAAGTTTACGAGGGTTCTAGGCACAAATGGTTTCCACGGGCTCCACATCTAGATGGCACCGGCGTCCCACCACTCCAGCACTTCGATCTATCAATGTCGGGAACAAACAGTCCACCGATGGCAACTGACCACACTTACATTCAAGTTGCTTCTCTCCCTCTGGCTTTTCCGATCACCAGCAACAACACCTCAAATATCACTCTTTGAACACTTTCTCTAAATGTTGTCCACACATTGATCTGATTACAACAGTGATCCAACGATGCTCACACACCGGCGATCCACCACACATTGCCACGATTATCCACGACATCGCAGATGCACACGACCTATGCTCGATCAAGAACATGGGAGGAAGGTTCTTCCGATTTTTTATTTACTTGGCTGCTAAAACACGGAAACTACAAAAAACAATCAACAGGTCTTAAAAACAGACAAGCACATCTTTCTCTGATCACCGTTGAAGGCAAGTATTACCACACCAGCGATCCCAGTGGTCACACCAGGTCCACTGACTTCTCGACCTTCGTGGACAGGCTCTATCTAATGCAGGATCTCATCTTAGACTACAGGGTGAGAAATGGGATCATGGTCTGATTAAGAAACCCATTCCTAATTTATCTTTCTTTAGAGACCGACTTATATAGTAGGCTGAATGCTGACAAGTGTTAGAAGCTCCATAAAGTTAGCATCGAGAAGATAAAACCACAACACCTGCTTATCTTAAATGTGCTAGAATGAAAGTTCTTCAACATAGCATTGATGTCCAAATGATCATATGCAGCAGTGTTCAGAAAAGTAATCTCACATTCAAATTTCACCAGCAGGTGTAAGGAGATCGAGAAATGTGAAGCGACGTGTCTACAGGCTAAAATATTATTAAAACTGATTTGAATGTTGCAATCTACATATGGCACTGCCAAAACCAGGGATTCTGTATAAAGTCAACGAGGCTGAAGTGCAATAAATAAAAGTGTCTTCCATGTACCCAATGATGATCCAAAGCGTGATATGACAACCTTCCAACAAAGGCTCTTCCTCCTCCTTTGAAAAACGACAACAGATCTCCTCAATCACCGAGATGGCATAGTCCACAATCACCGGCAATCCACAATCACCTCTAGCAACAATTTTTTTTTTCAAACACACAGTCATCGCACTTATACACCATGGTCTCGCGAAGATCTTTGCGACTGGACACCTGAAATCTATGACGACTGACCAAATAAAAAATGCGCATAGTTCCACAGTGGGATCGGCGGGTTTAGCCCTCCAATCAAAGTGACGATTTCACCTTAGTTGCGCTCTCCACTCAGCTTATAGGATCAACAACCCTGAAGCTCTGATACCATGATAAATATCGAATATATATATTAGCTAAACGACTCTCCAGGTGAGATACCTGGAGAGTGTATAAACACTCATACACACACTACTATGTCTATCTGGAGAACAACCTAGTACGTATAGGCTTTCACACAATCAGGTGGTTTGAACCACTCCCTAAAAAATAGGATCTCAATCCTATCTAAAGAAACAAATAACTAAACATAGGAAAGCTTAACTTTCTCCATTAATGCTAACAATATGTACAAGAGACTTTATATTTACTAATGTCTGATAGGCAGGACACTTGATTACTAAATCTTAAAAATTTGAAAATTGTGCAAGCTCAAATAACTCAATGTGGGAACAGTATGTACAGGAGGATAGATGATGTGATGTAGATGCTTAAGAATGAATAGGATGGGAAGTTTTATATTCTTGTCATTCTCTTTCAATTTTTTGGGTTAGGATGGTGGATCTCCTTGAAAATGATAGAATGGAAAAGGAGGTATTCTCTTGAATTTGTGCAGAGGTGATGTTCTGTATTTTTGGAGATCTAGGCATGTCCACTACCCAACTTTCTGGAAAACTTAATTCTTCCCATTTTATGATTTGGTGTTCAATCTTATAATTTTGAGCATATGTAATGAATACAACACTTGACTTTGAATCTTGGCTGGGAGAATGTAACACAGTAGGATACAAGGTATTTGTATGCCGAAAAAAACCCCTTGTATGGATTGAAATATTTGTTCTATTTTTCTTCATATCAAATTCATAGGTTTTGATCTGTAGTTGCAGAATGTCTTTAATACATTAATCAAAGACATAGACCGAGAAATTTGCATAACAATCAAACCATACATACCCATTTGATAAGGGAGAAAAAATCCCATCAAGCAAGGAGTCAGTGTACTTGTTATGAGTGAGGTCTCTTATAGTTGCTAAGATGAATGTGCTTAATCCTCTGTGTGTTAAAACAAAGATCCTGGCTCTTATACAACCAAGATGGACATATGAAGTATTATGTTTGTTGGCTTCCCGTTGAAGTTCTTTGGGATCTAACAGAGGAATGGTTTGGATGGCTTCTGTGTTTTCCTGAATTTGACTAACACATTCTTTAATAGAGACTCTTGTTACAACTTTGAGATGAAATACAAAGAGATCAGAGTACACTTCTAAGGGGATGATATTAGGAAGCTTCCAGCGTGATGAAGGGTGGATTTCTACTATCTCTAGCTCAGTAGAATTTATTATAGATGACAATGCATTATGAAACAGACTTTGCATATCAAGATTTTTTGTTTTTTGTTCATTCTCTTGAACTTCACGAAAAGAAATAGATTTTTGTCCAACTTCCATTTTTAACTGAGAAGAAGTTATAGAATTACTCGGAGAACCAGAAGTTACTATACCAATTTGTCACAAAAGCTTCCTCTAGCAAAAAATAAAACTTGTAGATGAAAATGATTCTAGATTGAGCTACACGAACTCTTTGTATTAGTACTTATTTCTGAGGACCAACAACAAAAGGAGACATTAGAAAGAAAATATATTAAAAACATACATAAAAAATCAGAACGATTAACAACTCTCAATATCAGCAAGTATTAGATACATATGTCGAGGAATATGTTAAAATTAAAACCATTGTTTGCATCTTTTTGTCTCGGTACATCGTTGTCCATTATAAAATTACACACACTATTGTTGCATGTGTGCAACTTTCAGTTGCAAGGGGTGCTTTCTGTGAAATCACGAATATTTCCAACTGTAACCTTATTTCTTTTAAATTTAAAATCGCTTGTTTTTCATGTCAAAACTTTTCTCTACGTGGGTTGTACATTATTGCTGACTATAAAACTTTGCGACATATTGCTACAACTTTAAATTATTTGTAAGAACTTTACATTTCAATGAAATCAAATGTAATTTGGACGTTTCAATGTTCAATATCTTTAGGGACACTTTTCTGTAGCTCCAACTACATCCACGCGTGTGCCCACAACCATGATGTACAACATTAAGGTTTTTCTATTCTAATTTAGATGTAACCAAGCCCTCAACCACCACAACAGGATGTAAAACCTAATTATTATTATTATTTTTCATGGGACACTCGGGTCATTTTGGTAGTATAAGATGTCCTATGTCAATGAATGAATATAAAGGTTATTTAATTACTGAATAATATATCATATAAAATATTCCCGGATGCGGGTGATTAATCGCGCTGGTACAGTGCAACAAATCAGGGCTGGCAAGTGGCGCGGTCACATGGCCACCCACGCTTCTAGCCAGAAGCCCACTGCCATAATTAATGGCGTTTTAATGTTGTGTGAAAGCCGAGGAAACCTCACTTTGATCCATAAGATGGCGATTTCGAACCGCCTTCCCCCTGTTACACCTCCTTTGAATTGTAACTGCCTCCCCGCTGCTGCAGAGCCGAGCTCACGCACGACAACAAGGAGAAGGTGCCAGATCCTCTGTTGTATTGAAATGGTTGAAGGTGCCCACTTCTCGCATAATCTACTTTGCTGCTTCAGAACTGCTGCTTCGGCCCTGAATTCTGCTTCTGAACATCGAATTCCCCATTCTCCTGCTCCCATTGGCCATTCTATCCCTCGTCCTGCTCCTCCTAGCACCCATCAAACCAACTCCAGCCAGGAAAATATGCCTCGTTTGTGGCACAGGATGCGATGTAGAAGGGGCAACAACAGAGGTAGAGCAACTTGCCCTCCCTCATTGTCCCTCTCTGACTCTATTCCTTCGGATTCCTCCTCTCCCTCGATAGAGGCTCACTTCATAGGTTGGTATCCCGCCACCCACAGTGGTAGGGGGCGTGCTCAGACGGCCGGCTCTAGGCGTGCTGCAGACGCTCATCAACCTCCTGATGCCTCTGTCCCGACGATGCAACCCTGCCATTCTACCCAGTTCTAGTTTCGTTGCATGCTGGAGTGCCCGTGCATTATTGCTACCATTTATGTTGCTTTCAGAGAGGAGCCATAGAGCTCTTTTGTCCCAGCTCGCATCATTCAATAAAGGACCGATACCAGCAGAAGGAAAACTTCTAGTAACAGCTCTGGGACTCGCATAACACATGGTGAAGCTCTGAACCAAATGGACGCAGCTCTAGGACACAATACTCTAGGCGGAAATACGAATATGGAAGCAACGACGAGCGAGAAACAGCACAACGAAGATGACTTAGAGGCTTACAGGTGTCTAATTGTGGAGGAACCTCTGCCACCTAATGACACCTAGTAGGCCAAGGTTTATTTTAGGTTTCTTTGAGCACCCGGTCACCAACTTAGGGGTCTTTTCTGATGTTTGTTGTTGTAATTGTTGTCAATTTTGTTGTTTTGTTCAAAAAACTATTCCACAATGCTATTACAGGTTGGTTCCCCTGCGTGGGCAGCACACTTCTCGAGTTTTGGACTGGTTTCCCCAATGAGGGCAGTCATTTTCAGTTATTGTTTGTTAAAACATGGTAAAATCTGAGACAAGTTCTGCAGAGGCTAGTGCCTCCATGTATTATTTTTTGTTACATTAATAGAATTAGTCATATTTAGAAAAAAAAAAAAATATCATATAAAAGATACTTGATAATTGATATAAGACATTTTAAAATTATATTAACTATATATCTTTAGTGATTGATGTTTTTAAATGTTTAATATGTTAAAATTTATATTTCAATGAGGTTTTGTACAATTTAGTAATTGAGTAGGTAAATGAAACTTTCCATACCCTCAAAAGGGTGAGATATTATAAGTTAAATAAATAATAATATTAATTAGTTTAATTAATTAATATATAATTAGAAATAAAAATATATAATATATGAAATAATCATCTAAATAAAATAAATATTATATTTAAATTTAATTGATAATTATATAGATATTTAATATTTACAATATTTTTTTGCTCGAACATGATATATATATATATATATATACATCATTTTAAAAAAATATTAATTTAGTTATACCAATTATTATATATATTATATTATGTTTTTAATAAAATTTGAAATAAGAATATTTTTATATATAGAGATATAAAATGTATATAAATATAAATGATATTATTAAGAATTAATGTAGGTTTTACTTTTAATTTAGATCTATCATGTGTGGAAAGGAATTAAATCTTTTCAGATGGAAACCTCTCAAGTTTTGTACTCAAAAAGTAATTTGCATCTCAAGAGATTTGATCACTCACAATGCTTTGTAGATTCAAAGTTAAGATAGATCTAAGATGGTAATAAATAATTGTGAAAATAATTAAATATTTTGAGATGGAAACCTCTCCTCAAGTTTTGTACTCAAAAAGTGGTTTGCATCTGGAGAGATTTGATCCCTCTCCATACTTCATAGATTCATAGTTAAGATAAATCTATGCTCATAATAAATAATTAGGATCGACAACCTTAAATTGATATTGAGTTCAATTTATTAAATGGTTACTATCTATATTTATTTATTTTATTTAATAATGATATTGAAGTATTATTAATCAATTTGTTAGAGTGAAATTAGAGACGTAAGTTATGCTATAAATAATAAAAATAAAATGATCATATTTTTAGCAACTTGTGAAAAAACATGCTTTCAACATCCCCATCCCTCATTCAAATGGTACCACATCAATAACTTTATAGGTTGAATTTCATTACATAACATTAATTACATAAGGATAATGATATATCACACTGAGATACCAATTCCAATGCACCTTCTCATTCTTTCCACCATCACATTCATCACAAAGTTATTATAACCTACATAGGATTGAAATTGTAGAGATACATCACAAGAAAGGTCATCAAGAAGGTTTTAATAGATACAATAACTTAAAAATTTCATAGTCATTGATTGGGATGTTTAATTAAGGTGACTCAAAAGTCATTATAAAGTGAAAACATAGAGAAATGTATGAAAAAAAATCATAACTATTGAAAAAAATCTTTTAACATGAAGTTAACATATATCACATGATAAAAACTTAATACTTTTCTTATTACTCTTAACTTATGTTAATTTTATGGCATAATAAGTGTGTCATATATACATAAAATGTATTAAAATAAATTGTAGCATAAATCATATTATAAAAATGTAATAATATTTTTTTCAATTTTAGTTTTCAAAAGATGTAAGATAATCGATAACTGGATAGAAACTTAATATTTTCTTTCTTATTACTCTTAACCTATTTTATAATTAACATAATAATTGTGTTTTTTTATATATATCACAAAAATTTTAACATATTTTTTTTTAAATCTAAAAGGATTGATAACTTGATAGTAGTTGAGTGAGGTTCATGTTTGGATTGAGACATCTAATCACTCCTAACCTATATTAATTATATGACATAATACTTGTGTATATAATACTTGTATTATATATACATTTTTTAAAAATATTTTTAAAATGAATTATATTATAAAAATTTAATAATAATTTTTTTTTTTCAAAAGATCTAAGGGAATTGATAATTTCATAGTTTTGATATCTTGAAATACATTTATCAGGGGATCTTACTTTTTAAACCTTATCATAATGAGCCAATATATGGACTATGAGTGGTAAACCAATTGGTTCATACGTTTTAAAGTTCAATAATTAAACTAAGCAACAGGGAATGCTAGATATGCGACCTTGTTATAATAGAACATTCTCATCTTAAAATTATGTGTCTCTTGGATCAAATAAAATATTTCTCTCTTTGGATTTTCGAAACTTTCGGTGTGTAAAAACCTACTTAAAATCTTCAAACATTAATATATTTGTAATTAAGTAATTATACAATAAAGCATATTTCATATTTCATAAGAATTTAGTTAGAGTTTAGTAAGATAAAATTTGTTGATACACATAAAATAATGAAACAAGTAACACGTTCATATTCTAGTAATCAAATTTAAATATCACTCACAACTTTGTCCTCTTAGGTTGAATTGAGATTAATGATTTAAACTTCATATATATAATTTGTTATTTTTGTTTTTATATGTAGAAGAAAGAAAATTATTTTGTTTTGTATTTAATTATACTACACACAAATATAAAATAAAACAATCAAATTTATCTTTATATAATAAAATAAGATAATTAAAAACAACAAAACCATGTGATCATTTTCCAAAAAACTCTAAATTAAGTTATAGACAAATTTGAATCAAGCCTTCTACTTTCAATCCTAGTTATCCTTGTCTTCAATTATCAACCTTCTTACATTATCTCCAATAAACTAAACTTTAACCAATCTGCAAGACATAAAGTAAGCAATTCTCTAATTTAATAAATGGGAGTGACAAAGAGTAAGTAATTTGACACGTAGAAAACCTCATTTTATTATGAGCGAGAATGTGTTACACTTCAGTGGTTTATCGAAGTGGCTATAGCCAAAACCAAAATAACTTGAGAGTGGAGTATGATCAACAATGACATCACTACAATGTGAATGAGTTATGTGTTTTTATTTATTTAAACTACTATGTCTATTGAAAAAATTATCTTAACATAATCTTAGGATAGATCCATTATCCCATCCTAATGATGTTAGTTGCCGGCGCCGACATGATCTTTTTTGATAATTCAAACCAATGGAGAAATTGAAACCATGTGTGACCCTTTTTTTTTTGTTAATGACCTTTCGCGGTGCTCAATTAATTGTGAAATTATGACCTAAGACATGATAATAAAATGGTTAACCCTCACTTGTTTGAAATTAATATGGATTATTTATTTTTTCGAGCCCTTGCTATGGAATATTTGATGTGCAATGAAGGTGTCGTGTACGTGATTACTCACACAAGTGTAGACTTTGATATCATATAGTTATAATTAAATATGTGATATACGATTGAAAATGTAATAATAAATAATAAAATTTGAATTATACCTCGATGGGGTCGATATTTGGATCAAATCCACTCTTCTCGTCTCTTCGTCACGCAATACTATCCCCTAGTAAATTTATGGCACCTCCTTTCTCAAGGAGGGTGGCAAAGTTTTTGTTTTTTTGTCAGTGTGAATTAGGTTCATTTCATTATATTTTTCATTTTGGTTTATTGGTTAGAGTTATGGTTGTTTGGGTATGTTTTTTTGTCTGCTTCATCGGCTTTGCTTCTTCTTATAGTGGTTTTTTTTAATGGCAAAGGCTTAGCCACAAGCTCGTCGTTGGTGTAACTTCTCCGGCAAGTTATTATGACCTCTCTCTCATAACTGTCTCTTGTAGCTTCCCTCCCATCTTTGTCTAGGTCTTTGTGACATCTTGTTGTCTCAAACAACTATGAATCATCAGTGAGCTCATTGTCAATGTGAAAATGGTTGTCATGGCACTTCATGAGGATCTCGAGCATGACAACAAGTTGAATCTTTAGCTTGTAGCTACCATGCACATATGTCTCTCAACATTCAAGAGGAAAACCATCTCATGAAAGAGGAAATTCAACATGAATGACAAGTCACTTTGTATTTGGAAGTCATGGCCGATATAGCCTTATGGGTCCCAGATATAGGTGACTCTCGAGGCTGCCAAAACCACTATCTTTATACAGTGGATTTATACTAGCATGTTTAGTTGCTGCTAGAGGAGAATTTGGTTGAGTAGAGACAAACTCAGTTCAACCTAATGCACAAACTAGATGATCTCAAAGACCTTATGCTATATGTGGAAGAAAGACTTTCCAGGATTGAAATGGGATCACCACCGACCTCTATAATTCTACTTCCATGCAAGGTTGAAGAACAACCTATCAACCTCCCTACTTCGTTATCCTCCTGATGCCTAAGTTCCTTATATTTTATCGTTTCAATTCTTGTTGTTAATGCTTTCCCATCTGCGTTGTTGATAAGTTCTTTTTAGATTTTATGTGTAGTTTCTTTTTCTTGTTGTCTTAGACTTTGCAGTCTCTAAATACTACCCAATTTGGTTCTTGTCGCCGATTTCCCCCATGGTTGGGCAACACTGTCTTTTGGCGTTCTCAATTTTTGGATAGCTAGTTGAAGCTAATTTTGTTAGTTATTGACTTGAAATTTTATTGACTTGGTCTAGTTTCCAAGGTGGCAAGTCAGGGATAGTAAAACTAGTTTATTTAATGTAAGTATTTGATGTTTCAATGCAAAAACAACTTACAAAAATAAAATAAATTTGATTTATATTGAATTTTTGTATTTAGAAATTGTGAGGGTCAAATTTTATGTGGTAAATTGAGAACACTTGATAAAATATTTGGGAAAAGATGTACTTTAATTATTCTATGGTTTGGTTTGTTTTTTCTCGAAATTTAATACAACTCTTTGTGAGATTGTATTTTTTTGTTATTTAAATTGTATTTTTGAATTTACAAATGAATTCAATGCCTTGAAAATTTTGGGGTAATTCAATTGTGTAGATTATACAATTCAAACTTTCAATTTCAACAAATTTATGTTAGATTTTGAGTAAAATTGATTAGAATATACCTGAAAATTGGCCAAAATATAGAAAACTAGACTACACTTTTGTGAAAAATACTTTGTTATATTAAACATTGTAATTGTAATTAATTGGAACTATTTATTTTGAAAAATACGTAAATTTGAATTCAAGTGGGTAAGAGATAAATGGTGTAATATTGTTTTTATATTAGTGGTGAAAGGATGATTATAAGTAATAATTGTATGTGAGTGTTGAAAGGATGATTGCAAGATTTTATGTTAATATTGAGAGGAAAATTATAATTTATACATTAGATAAAAGGATTGCTTAATTAATTGCTATGAATGTTATTATGTATTTGGTTAATTTTATATTAATATAAACTTAATTTTAATTCTATTTGATTAGATATATTAATTTATGTTAATAAGTTTTTTAAATAATGATATATATATTATTCAAATTTCCACAAAATTTTAAGCATAATTTGGATATGGATGGAGTGTCGCTTAATCCATAACATTATCTTGAGATTTGAGTGGTTTTTTGTTGACTTTAACTGGGGGGTTTTACTGAGTTTTGCGAGGGAGGTTGTGCTGATTTTAAAATTTATATAACTAGCAATTGCACCAGATGTTGCAAAGGGAACGTTGTAAGGCGGTAGCATGGGAAAGGGTAGCAAAGAAAAATATTTCTGTTTATCTTATATTTTATGTTCAGTTATGTGGTGGTGCTTAAAATGCAGGGACTAAATTGTACATAACTTTGGTTTAGAAATATTTTTTCTGACAGTCTTCTTAAAATTCAAAGTGCTTGTGTGGAGAGAAAAAACAAGGAACAAACAAGGATTATGGGGAGGAGAAAGATTGAATTGCTTCAGCTGGAGAGTGCGAGATTCATAACAACAAAGAATAGTGACACTAATCTTTCTTCATCAGCATCAACAAAGAATAGTGACACAAATCTTCTTCATCATCGTTTGTTTTAGCCACTCATCCCTAATTTATTCTCCAAAATCTCCTCCTCTTCCTTCAAACAATGATGAATCTCAGTCCACTTTATTAATTGAGTACAACAAATCTGATATGCAGAGTTCCTCCAACAGTGACTCCCATCCCTTGAATATCAGAAGGAATTTATTTTCACAAACATCCATTTCATATCTGCCTCAAAATTCATTATTAAACAACACTAATGACATACCAAGTTTGTCATATGGCCCTTCATTCATCAGAGTAAAGCAGTTGGATGATACTCAAAAGTCTGGGTCATTATACAAGGAGTTTTCATCGAACAATGCACAAAGCAATTCAGTATCACATAATGACAGGTGCCCAATAGACCTTGACAATGTTGCAGGTCATAAAAATATATTGCAAGCAAGCAACCCATCAAAGAATATTTCATTTACAAGGACCTCAACCTCTTTGTCATCCTCTGCAAGGCTTAGGAGTTGTGATGTGTACAATGGAACGCATGGAGAGAAAGCATCTCTTCTTCACTTCACCAAATGGCTTCGTGCAAAGCTAGAGATGTAGGGGATTGGTTGCTTTTCTGCTGACAAGGCTCGTTACACCAACTCTTGAAGCCATGATATTGCTTACAGGGTTTTAAGCTCTGCAACATTTAGTGATGTTATTGTTACTAGAAAGTCCTTTGCAAATGCATGTAGTATAAGATTGTGTTGTGTATCAGAATTATTTTGCAAATGCATATAGTATAAGATGGTGCTTTGGATTGGTGGGGAAGCTTGTTACCTTAGACAAAACTATTTGAATTTGTCTAAGATACTAGGACACTTTGTCATTCCAATCATACTTTAGCTCTACATATATGATGTTGAAGTATTAGAGACTTGTTTTTTCCCAATAGATCTAAAAACTCCTTCACTGAGGCTTGTAAGAGTTAACACATCGTGGTTGTGTATTAGATTAAATGAATTTTGAAAGCAACAGAGTGCCTTCTACTATATCTGATAGACGGAAATCATGTTTTCCTAAGCTAAGGCATCCACATTTTCATCATATGCAGCAAGGATCACTACATCCCAATATTTGCAAATATCATGAGATCATTTGTAATCTTTTTGTTGCAGTCAATAAAAAGAGAATTTTTTGTCTTGTTACTATATATGTGTATGTATGTATGTCCATTGGCCCGTGGTCTAGCAGCCACTTGTAGCAGTTGTCACCATGTTGACACAGGTTCGAACCCAGGAGGTATGCTCCACCCCTGAATGCTTGTTGTCAACTCATCATTGCAACAACCTTCAGTCTTCATGTAATATCAACAAGATATGAATACAACATTTTTAGATGGATTTTTAATGAAGTCTATATGGAACAACCAAATGGTTATACATGAAAATGGAAGGAGTAGAAGGTATTCCAATTTCAGACGACATTGTATGGACTGTAATGGTGCCGAAGAGCATGGTATGAGCATATTGGTGGGTTTCTCCAAAAGCAAGGATATGCCAGCTGAAATGTTGATTTGAATGTCTACATCAAGCATATTGGTGATCATTTGAACTTTATATGTGGATGATACTATCATTATGATACTATGCTTAAGAGACAGGGAGGAAAAGAAATTATGTATTAATCAAAAGAGTTACATTAGGAACATTATCATAAATTTGGGATGGAAAATTGCAAATCAATGATTGCAAGTAGATAAGAAACTTTTGCTGAAAATATGTCTGGAGATATAAGAAAAAGAAGGATTATATGAGTACAACTCCATATCATAATATTGTTGGGAGCCTAATGTATGCCAGGTTTTCTAGCAGACTTGATATTGCATATGGTGTAAGCATTGTGTGCCCATTTTCTAGCTATCGTGGACCACAACATTGGGTAGTAGTCAAAAGGATTTTCAAATATCTTTAAAGGACATCTAAGCACCAACTTACATTAATTGGGAATTTCAATTTAGAAGAATCTCCAAAGCTCCTTATTATGAGTTAAAGTCAACATGGGACATTGATAACAAGAAATCAACTTAAGGGTATTGTTTTATCCAATGTTGAAAATATCAGTATCGACAAAATATCGGCAAGGGTCCATAAAAAATCTTATTGGTAATATCGGTGAAAATATTGGCAAACATAAAAAAATACATAATATATTCATTTTTTCAGATTTTTAAACATATAAAGCATTAACAACATGAAAAAACACATTGGCACATAAATATGAAGAAAAAATTGATATATATGATGTAGTGGATAAATAAAAATGATACATCAAAGGCGATACCAAATCCTGTTGATCCATGATAATTGTCTAATCAAGGACTCAATTGTGGAGAACCAATACAAAATAACAACACATATATAAAAGTATCTCATCATCATGAGTTTATGTAGCAAAATAAATATAAGTAGCAGCTATCTATCTAAAATCAGTGCCCTTTCCCCCTTTTACGGAAAAACATGATGGGTTGTTTTCCAAGCCCACCCCTAGTAGTAGAAGGCCATGCCCTGCACCTAATGTAAAATAATGACTGTTGGGTATGGAGTTGTGCTCTCCTATATCTATAGCATATGGCGATGACGCTGACGCTCCCACAATCTCCTCCTCCTCCTCCTCTTCTTCTTCCTGCTCCTCTTCCTCGTGTTGCTTCTCCCCCAAGTTCTCCTCCTCTTGGTGTCCCTGTTCTAATGGTTCCTCTGGCTCTAATCATGCAGGTGACTCCTCCAAGATGTGCATCTCATATTCCACACTCCACTAAGATAATACATCAATATTGTATAAGGAAATGGCATCTATATCCATTGGTGTTTCTATTTGCTTCACTCGAAGTCGCATATTGTAATGCACATACACTAAATCATTGAGGCGTGAGAACTCCAACATGTAAGAGCATAAAAAAAACTAATGAGTCTTGACTCTTGACACTTGAGGGTCATAAATTAAAACTATAATAAATGTAATCTCTCAACTTAAGGCCGAGGCTCAAAGTTATACATGCTGCGCTTTTTTGAGTGTGTTTTCTCAAATACACTCCAATTGCGCTCACACCCTCAAGATCTACATGTTTGACTCAAGATTCTTATGGCCAATTTCTACAAATTTGTTGCCCTTGCACCATAGCTTCGCCACCAAATATCTACAACAAAATAAAGAAACAAAAAATTCAAAAACTTAAAACATAATTAAACTTTAAAATAAAAGTTACAATATTGAATTTTAAAAATCTAGAATTATAAATAAGTAAATTCTAAATTGAAAATTGTAATGAGTGATGACTTGTAACTTATGTGGCATGAAGAGGGTCCTTACACTAATAGCATCTTCAAAGCCAAATAGGCCAACACAAGCTCGATAAAACTATATTGCGCGATTGATTTTGTTATGAAGCTCAGGATCAGGTACCATCCTCTGAATATAGGAATGGAGCCCTTCCATCACCTCGCCAACAAAATCAAAGGCGCATTTGTATGAAAATTCAGGGTTGATGAAGAGTGTTGCTACATGAATGGGTCGGTGAAGCATCCATGTCCACTGACTATCAATCACATCCCATAACATCATATGTCTATCAAGCCCAACAGAATCCTTGTCGACATAATAAGAATGAATGGCCTCCTTGGCCCTATCCATGGCGTCATACAAATAAGTCATTACATGCTTGTCCCCATCTACCAATCTCAGAACCTTTACTATAGGTTCACTAAATGGGCACAATTCTTCTACTCCCTACCAAAATGTTTCAGTGTACACCATGTTTGTAATGGCTCTCTCATCATGTCTCCCGTTGTATCTACACTCGTGCCACTCATCAGAAACAAAGATTTGCTTCAACTTAAACTGGCATCGAAGCAAAGATTGAAGAGTAATAAAGTTGGTAGAAAAACATGTGGTTGTGGGATGTCACAACTCCTTATTTCTAGTGCATCTTCTCATGAGGTTAAGAAAAAAAGCATGGTTATATATAAACTTGGGGGCGCTCCTATCCATATCAATCACCTCCTTGATGAAGGAGAGTTTCCCCATATCCTCAAGTAGCAAATCAATACAATGTGTTGCACATGAAGTCCGAAACAATGTGTGGTGTCTTTCCATAAATCATCCTACTGGAGGACACATAATTAGTTTCATTATCGGTTATGAATTGCACCACATTCTGCACACCAATCTCCCAGATGAACCCATCTAACAACTCACATCTCATTGTTGCATCTTTTATGTGTTGATGCATCCACTAATTTAATAAACATGGTACCTTTACGAAAATGTGCCAAGAAATATAGAAGGGTCCTACCCTTTCTATCTATCCAACCATCAAGATTCAATGTGCATCCAGACACTTCCCATGTCTGTTTCAACTCTGCCAAATAGAGTTGATGTCCTACTTTTTTTTCTTGAAGGATTGGCCCCTGTAGCTCCTCATATGTAACAGTTTTATACCCTGGGTCCACAATAGCAATAACATCACACATTGGCTACCAAAATGGATTGGTTTTGGTGATGTTGAGAGGTAAGTCACTCTAGAAAAGACACCTCCCCATAAATCTATCTTCTTCTTTCTTATCCCTTTTTTTAACAAATGATTTTATGGAAGGTCATGCTCCATGTCCTGTTCATGGAACAAAAAATGATGACCTCACACTCCCATTAGCACTAGTAGGTGACATTATGAAGCCCCTCCCACTACCCTCAACCTCAAAATCAGAAGAAGATATCCCGAAAGATCTACCTACGCGTTCAACCATGTTCTTTCGTCCTCTTCCTTCTTTTTGTCTTTTTCATCAATTGCTTCAAGAGCTTCTTGTATAAGCTCCACACTAGAAACCATACAAAACCCAACATCATGTCCAGGGAGTCTAGCTAGATGGTATTTCAATCACATAACCCCTTCTATCATCTTGGTCCCACACAATTTTCATGATATATATGCTTGATTTGTCCCACCATTAGGCTCCCCATACTCCCAAAATGGGTCCAAGGCTATTGGCATATTTGTAGTGAAATAATTCAAACCTAGGGCACTAAAAAACACAAAAAATTGGCATTAAACACCCATACACAAAAAACAATAAGTAATAACCACCTTATTTTAAAAAATATTATTTTACTACATTATTTGTAATGTGAATGAAAAATTGCAATAAGAGGGTGCATAAGAAAGTTTAAAAAAGAAATGAAGCTTGTTGTCCAAATATGGAGAAAACCCTTGCATTGACTCATGGGCATGAAAATCATAGCAAATGGAAAAAAAACAAAGAAGAAAAATGTTGTTAAGCAAAGAGGCAAGCAAGCATAACCCTAAATCTATGAAAAAAATCATTAACAAAGGGGTTTTTAAGAACATACTTGTTAATGGAAGAAATGAAGTTTGTCTCACTGTTCTTCAATCTTTGATCCAGAAAAAATTCTTAGTTGGTGGTAATAATGGTTATTTGATCCTCAATCTCTCCTTGACAGCCACCACAAAGCCCTTACCTTTCCTTCTCCAAGAATTAGAAACTCAAATAAGTAAATGAAATGACCAAAATTTCTTTTTCCAGCTGCGGCCCAGCTTGCCCGGTGATTTTTAGGGTCATAGCGCGATATTTTTCCGAAATATCGGCGATATTTAAGAAATATCGTGATATTTTAAAGCAAGGAAATATCGCGATATTTCTCAGCGACATTTCGGCTTACTGAAAATATCGTGATATTTCAAAATATCGCTAATATTTTGGCGATATTATTAACATTGGTTTTATGCTTAGTGGAGGCACAATTTCATGGGGAAGCAAAAAAACAATCCACAGTTTTTCTTTACACCTAGAGTTTTAGGAGGGATCTGTTTCACTCATTTTTATATAATTTAAGCTTTAGGGCCATCATATTATGTATATATTTTAGAACTCAAAGATTAGTATATTTGTCCATCAATATATACAAATACATATGGAGCAAAACTCATCGATCTAAAAAACCAGTAGTAAGCCCTAAGCATAACAAACACCTCAATGCATTGGTAACTTATGGGAGTAGGATGGAAACCCATCCAAAAACCAAAAATACATGAAAATACCGCTTTTGCCTCTGATAAAATCCATTTTTTCACTTTTTAAAGAGTTCATCTTCAATTTACGTGTCGTTATGTCCAAAAAGTCTGACGCTGTCAAGCAACACATTTCTTCCTTTAAGAATAATCATGAAAAATGCATTCATCTATTGTGTGAGAGGATCTAAACCTTGGGAAAGAAAATATGCACTTTTCTGTATTTCTTGAACTGCTTGTCTTATCTGTTGTGCTTTCTCTGATCACTCTGTGAGCTAAAACTGTCTTTTATTTCCTCCTAGTATTTCTAGGGATAACTTATGAATCATTAAATGAAGATTTTTAACTACTAAATTCAAACTCTCTGGTTATTTCATAACCGTAACACATCCCATGGTGAACCAATCCTTGATTTATTCATTCACGTCTTGTTGCAATGTCAAAAATAATACCGAGCACAAAAAATGGTCAGGAATTCTTAAGTCCACCAATGAATCAGAAGAACCCATGAAGACAGATACAAGAATACCGCAAATGAATATAGTTTTTGCCTTGACCCCATATATATCCCTCAATAGAATTTTTCTTTGCCAAGGATTTCACCTTCCTTAGGTGAATATTTTTACACATACCCTCTAACATGGTAGCACAATCCTCAATTTTCCTGTTGGATTGTGACACACCATTTTTCTCCCCGGCTTTTGTTTCTCAGCCCTCATCCAACCAGGCCTTCATGGCTGCATGCAAAAAGGATGCCAATGAAGGTGACGTGATCTGGCTTCAATTTCATATGAGGATTTGAAAAAATCCTCCACATTGCTCAACCTGAAGCTAAATGAAAAGTTTCAGTGAAATAAAAGAGAAAGATAAAAGATGAAGAATAGAAATGAAAAAAATGATATATTTCTTATGAAATTTTTATGAGTATAATCAACTCCACATTTCAAAACATTTTTTTCTAGCATATTTCCATACATATAATTGGCTCCACTTTCAATAATTGTTTTCCTATCCAACTTGAATTATTAAAAAAGATTTAATGAAATAAAATTTGTTATTCCAGCCTTGTTTGTCTCTGTAGTTTACAAAATTGAAATAGTTATGAAAGAAACATCCATTACAATGAAGATCATTATTGATGCATCCCAATTAAATACATCGAGACTATCTAAGCAATTGTAATAAGCCTTCAAAAAAAGTAAATAAAACAAATAATGTCAATGATTCCCTTCACAACTTCTATTGCCCAAAAAAATTCACAATTCCGAGTATTAACACTTATGAATCTCAATATAGGAATGCTAAACAGGAAAATACAATGGTATATTTTTCTATTGACACATATTTCTCTACCAATATTTTTCTTCCAGAACTTCAGGAGGACAAACATATATCTAGTCAATCGCCATTCTGGCTTTCTGCATCAAAACTGTCATTTTGGGGAGTATTTTTTTGTCTCGTGATTATATCATTAGCCTTTTACAACAACAAACCCCTCTACTTCTCAAAGCAATGCTCTTGAACCCTATCACACTATGAATTTTTGAATCATACTCATTATGATATAATTGTTGGACAAGGAAAACATGGGTTTTCTCTAATGGATCGACAACCATTTCGCCTTGTGAAGATCGATCCAAACCAGAAAAGTGCTCCAATTGTTCAATTGTTTTTATTATTTATTTATTCTTCATCATGTACATGACGCCTCTAAATCCATTGAACCTATTCCACTTGGAAAAAATGGCCTTAATGACCTTATCATCCAATTGCAAAAATAACTTCCCATCTACTTGAATCTTGGTTTCTATCAATGCCTTCTTTTATTATTCAAGTTTGAGGGCCTCCCTCCAGCACCCTGATATGCTCCTCATCACCTGCCTGCATTGTTGACTTGTTGGGTTGTTATTGGCATTCAATGTCATGGAAACATTCTATACAACATTTTGGCATTGCTCTAGGCCTGTAATCCCACATTTCAGTACATGACACACATCCCAAAGCTTTGAGCTCTCATCCATGTATTCATCAAGCCATCTATCCCCAACTGGAAGCTGTAGTTTCTGCACTAGTTGGAAAATTTCCCCGTGCAAGTACCTTAACAGGGTAGCAATTAGTTGAAGCAAATACATTCACATGAAATTAGGACATTGTCTTTCCAATCATACTTCATCTCTACATATATCATACACTTACTTGGCCATGTTGGTACTAAACTGATCCCTAACCGGGCAAACGGTCAAGTTCACTCATTTTATGGTCAACTCATCCAAGCCCAAGTCCAAGTTGACCAAGTTTAAAATCTATACTCAACGATCCTACTAATGGTGGCTTAGCAAGATCTACAATGAAGCAAGACTAACATAATGCATTTATGCTAGTGCACTCACAAGATTCATTCACGTGCATTCTTGAGACAAATCATCTACTTTGTAAGTTGTAGTTTTTTAGAATGAAATATTAAATGGAACCATCCACATAGCCACTCTACAACTCCAAAATATGTGTTTGGCTTTCCTATTTCTCTCTCATATTACACAACTCTCACTCACTAATCACAATTTATGAAGTCAATATTTGATGGCCAAACTTTGGTTGATATCATCTAGCCTAATACTTGGGATTTAAACAAAATTCTTGTTTTCCATACAACCTAAAACCTTTCGATGCATCTATGATCTGCACTTTATATTCCCCACCATTTTTATGCCTTCTTGCTATATAAAGTTGGCCTTTATCCTTAAAAAAAACTACCTTATTATAGCTTTATCTCCAATCCATTCAAATAGTCCCCTATGCTTCCAAATCACTTTAAAAAATTAGATTCTCAAGAAAGACAATTTTTCCAACAAATGTAAAACATTGGGAAGGGTTTACCATTTTGTAGTCTAACCACAGACACAACTTTATCACACAAATCCCCCAAATATAAAATTGTCTTCTAGTGAGTTTGCTTTCATAGAATTAGGAATGCCTCCTGATTGTTACTGAGGAGAGAGAAAGATCCACATAGATCTTGTAGCTATATCCCAAACATTTGTCCTTCTAGTGACTAAGCTTCTCATCTATTGTTATTTTCTTTAACATCTACTGTTTATTTGGCCTATTTTCATTACTAAAGGGCTTCAATTTTTTATTTTAGACCATCTCAATTATGGATAATTTTTCAATAGATATTATCGAGCTAGCTCAAAGAAAATTGTGTTGTCCATTTGAGATAAGCATCTTAAACCTATTGGAAAATAGATCAGCAAGCTCTCTTCCTAAATATTGACTTTGATCAAACCTACTACTGAATTGATAAAGCCTATGACCAAATTAACTAGTCTTTCATTATTGACATGTTGACTTGTCTAGGTTTTGGTGAGAGATGTGTTGGGACAATGAACACTCTTTTATCCAATGCCTCGACTTTTGTTTCTATGAATATTTCTCTAACCCCATGTATTTTGCTTCATCGGTCTATTAGGCATGGTTGACAACAGATTCCTTGGGGTATTTGCTCAGTTACAAGGTCACATTCAAGGGATTTCTCTCCCTAATGATTCAAAGATGGTTGATAACCATTTTTCCAACCATTCTCTTCTTTCACTACATGCAAACCAACATTTAGTGGATACAACTAGAGATTATTTAGCTATCCATTATGAGACCTCTAGGGTGGTTGTTAGTGATTACAAAAATAATTATTGGTTAGTTGGTCTTGATGATCCCCTTGCCTATATTCCTCCAACATGGACCTCTCTTCAACTACCATGTGAGATTGGTGTCTTCAACCACTGCAATGTAAGATTATTTTCTAGCAAAATAAGGACCCCCCATTTCTTTGGAATTGATTGTTGTTGGCAAGATTCTTCATGCCTCCCATGTTTAATATTTGTCTTTCTAGTTACCCAATAGAGCTCAGTTTCACCCATAACATAGGTCTTACATTCATATTTATTAGTCAAGTATGGATGAACCTCCATATTTCAATAAGGTATTAGCATAAGAACATGCAAATACAACAATAAGACCTTGATAAGAATGGGAAAGAAGCAAAGTAATGTTTTCCAGTTCAAGCAAGGAAACCCTATTGTTAGAAAAGGCGCAACGTAATACCTGCAAAACCACCATGGCCAGAAGGAACAATTAATTTAATAAGGAGACAATGTCAATAAAACACATGCACGGTACTGTAAACAGGGTCATACTTGTCGAAGGGGTTTGAAAAGCCATCGAAAATCTTCTGCATATACCTATAGGAACAAGAGATAATAACTCTGTATTAAAATAAAAGATACGGTTGTTGGTTCTTCCGACATAAGCCAAATAAATAAATAAAATGCCACTACCTATGGGTTAAAGTGGTCGAGTTGTGGTTTAGGCAACCATATCTAGAGCCTCTCTAAGCCTAAGTTATGGCTCCATTAGAGGAATCAACACAAATGAAAAAGAAACATTAAAAAGAAAATTAGAGCGGGCTGAGTAAATTTCGTTAAATAGAAAGGAAGCTTAAGCATTGTGAAATTGAAACAAAAACTCAGTGGCTTGAAGCATAGCCCTTACCTGCATATTCAATTCGCGCAGTGAGCAAACCAGAGTCTATTCTTTGGGTCACTGTAACTTGTAGGTATGACCAACACTTGGGACACTACAAGAATGTGATGTGACAAGAAGGTCTAGTTGTGTCATGAGTGTTCTCTTTGACTCCTTTTTCTAAGCAAATGCATTTTGTAACTCACTAATACAAGTCGAATCAATCTGATAACCCAAACTATTTCTATCGTCTAACACCCAAATCAATGACACACAAACGTACATATAACATTGGAAGGAGTTTTTCTCACAGAGAAATTCCTTATGACGTAATTATTTGAAAAGTAAATATATATTTTTGATAGAAACCAATAAAATAAAATAATTTTAATTTATTTCAATATTAAAAATATAAGATTTTATATAATATTTTTATTTTTTTAAAAGAAAATTAATGAGTTATATTAATTATATTTTTACTTATTATTATTTCTTAATAATTTAAAAATTATAATTATTTATAATAATTGAAAATTGAAAATTATATTTATAAAATAATTAAATTTATAATTAATTAATCTTACATTGACATCAATAACCTTCTACAAACACTGAATGATTACATCGATGCAAAATTATAATATCGCATACAACTTTGTCCTAATCATAAAATCTTGTGGATTAAAAAAAAAGCACAACCATGTACCTTTCTTTATTATCATTTTATTAACTTTTTTTAAGACTATTAAATTCATAAAAACTCAGATAGATAGAATATGTAAAGATAGGTTTCTTTAATAAAGTCATTAATTCCATAATACTAAATGTGAATAATGTCCCCCTTTTCAGATTCCTACAGATTACCTATGAACCCCACTTGTGATGTATATTTTAATCATTTATGACCATTGAAAATGCATATTGGGTGATAAAGTCATATTTCTTAAAAGATTTAGGTGGAGCTTAATTGTCCTATGGTGGTATGGTATGCAACCAATCCTAAAGACTAGTGTAAGAGTCTAGTCTCTTTACTACTTTTCTATTAGTCACTTCTTTTGTTATGACTATGATTTTCGCGTTATTAGTTTACAAAATTTTATAACGATAATTAAGTGTTCTGAAAAAGTATTTATTAAAATTAAAAGATTTTTTATTATTATAAATTTATATTTCAAATTTGTTATTATTTTGAATGAAAGTGATAAGTGGTGAGTTATTATTATTATTATTATTATTTTCTAAGTAAAGGCTACTGCTATATTAAAGAAAAGAAAATATGTACAGAGTTTAGATCTCGCGAGGAGGCCGAGGCCAGTCCTCAAGCTGAAGAAGCTTGACAATTCTATCTATCTGCTTTAACCTAGTCTCAAAACATAGTCCATAGTCATGGTTACTGGACAGCAAATAACCTGGACTCCATCTAACAAAGACCTCATGGCTACTGGCAGGACAGAGCCAGTTTACATCATAGACACTGAGACAAAAAGAGCATACTGCTGAAGCCTGAGACTTACAACAGTAGCTATATTGAGACTTTGAACTGAAATGGACATAAGAAAACGACACCATATGTAATGACATTATTACAAAAAAGACAAGACAGAGCACCCGATGATAATTAGGATGGCTGGCTGGTCGAGGCCGTCTGCACATCGTTGTCCTGGCTGGGCGAGTCGAGCCAGATGACCATCCCATCCTCGTCACAAAGCAACTCTCCTGGATCTGGCTGAGCTTGAACGCAGAGGGCCTCCGTTTCCATATTCAAATTAGGCAATTGCAGAATTTCTTGCACAGAGACGTCATTACCCGAGACTTCCTGGGGCGGTGCATGCTGGCCCAGTGCGTTTTGGGCTGGAGCTGCTTCGGAACGGTGGGTTTTGTATACCAAGCTGGACATGTCGCCTAAGAGGATATCGTTGTCATGAACACTTGCGGGGGAACCAGAATTGTGCACACCAGGATCTTCCTCCGTAATGAAAACAATGAAATTGACCACAACCTCTGGCCTAACCAGGCGGCTGGGGAACCTAAAGCGGAAAGACTGGTAGGTTCCTTGTGGGAGCAGGCATTCCTGCTCCGAATCTTCCATCTCTGAGGAGGGTGGCGCTGCGTTGATGGGCGAAATTGGCTGCACGTCTTCCATTTCAGAGCTAACCCGGATGCCAGATCTTCCCCCGCGCCTGGGGATACCTCTGCTGCGCGGCATGGCGCTAATGACCAGAAATCCCAAGCCCTTGTTACGCCTTCGTAAATTGAAAGCCGGGGAGACCTTTCGTCGAATGCACAGAGCAACAATATGCCTGTTCAGAGCGAGAATGGAAATGTGGATTTCAAAATAATGCGTAGCCTCCATATTTACCATGGGGGGAGGGCCTTGGGCTTCTCTCCTGTTCTGCCTAGAATGCTGAGCAGACATGCTTGGCATGAATGCGGCGTCCCGTCTCCACTGCAACCAACTAAGACCGACGTCCCTTCTGCTCTGTAACGAACTAAATGCACTTCCCTTGTGCATTAAATCCTCAAACATTCTACCTTCCTCCGCGTACCAGGGCTGGTGGTCCGTCCTGCTCCCATGTGGCATGGCATGTGCCATCTTAATGACTGGTGTAGGCACCCGCATCCGGGTGTGAGTTATTATTTTTTAATATTCGTTAAAATATTAAAATTAATTTTAATAATTAAATTTATGTATATTTATGATTGATTAGTTTTGGCATACACATTACACATGGTTCGAAATAATGCAAATTATCAATCACGGATTGTACTTGTTTTTTGAGGTAGCAAATAGTCATCTGATTTTGAAAAATGTTGATTCAAAATAGACATTTAAAAAAAAAATCAGAGCATTTTTTTGACACTTTAAATTTTCTTGTGTATCAAGTATGAACTTTTTTTTAAAATGTTAGTCATTTTCATGCTCATTTTGAGAAGTGTTGACACAACATTGACCCTTCTTTTTATAGGGCTTATTTTTGACACTTTAAATTTTCTAATGTATTAAGTGTGGATACTTTTTTAAATGTTGGTGATTTTTAGGTGGATTTTGAAAAGCATTAACATTTTTTAAGACATTTTTGAAACTTTAAATTTTCTTATGTCCAAAGTATGCACAATTTTTTTTAAATGTTGATTATTTAACAATTTTTCAAGTTGTCTTATTCCTCTTCTTGTTTTTCATACTAAGATGTTTGTTTTCTAGGGGTTTTCCAAACATGTGTTTTTTCTTTTCTTTGCAATGCTTTTTTATAATGAAATTTTCAAATTTTTTTGCAAAAAAAATAAAAATAAATAAATAAAATTGATAACCCTAATATTTTGAGGTTATGATTTTTTTATATATTTATATATCGTTAATTAATACTTCAATACACATAATCCCCGATGGGGTATCGGTCCCTGAGAAAGGCCCAACACATGGGCAATGAAAAACTCTAGTAGGAAGAGGGGGAGGAGGACAACACATCCAACCTCCTAGCATACAAGACACAAGACGAAATGTTATCTGAAGTGTGTGAAATTTCATTCTACCTCTGCTGGAAGTCATTTTGGTAAGGTCGAGAGTTTAATGGCGCATGCAGGGATTGACAAAATTTATAGGGAGTTCGTTTTGTGGAGGCTCCATGATTTTGGTCTAACTTGCTGCATCTTGGCAGGGTCTTCTGGGTCTCGGGTTTTCTTAGAGTGGTGACGATTCCTACGTCATCGCTCCACCCACAGGGTTCGCCATCCAAAAGTTGCAAGTCTGTTTGTCGGGGTCCTTTTCTCTGTTCTAGTCTACGGGTTTCAAAATTGTCTCTGGAAAGGGTGATTGGTGTTGGTCTCTCATTTCATGATGCCCTGTAAAGTGGAGCTTAAGGGTTTTTTGTGGTTGAATTGGTGTTGGGGGCATTCACTGGCAGAGGGACTTTCATTTTTTCTCCTCTTTCTGGTCTCTTTTTCGAACCTATGTTGTTTGTCTTCTGGGGGAAGTTGGACTGGGTTTTGGGGTGGAATTTGGTTGACATAGGAGTTAGAGAGGCTCTAGCTTGGCCTACCTTGTACACGGTTGATTGTCTGGGTGATTTTGTATTTAATTGGGTGAATTTCATTTGTTTCTAGGATTTTCTGAAGGGTTTGGTGGCATTGGCCTTGGGTGAAGCTTGGTCTTGTTGGGGTTCTCGGGGTTCTGGGATCTGGGGTATTATTAGGAGGCTTATGACTCTTCCCTCAGGCATTTTATGTGTCATGCAGTTGTATAGGTGGTTGACTGGCTGTTGTGGAAGCCAATTGTAGTTGTCATCTCTTATCTTCAGGTCTGCGGGTGGTGATGACCCATTTTGTAGAGGTGGTTCTTGTTGGGTATCACACATTTGGAGCCAAGCCCTTGGTGGCGATTGAGGTGGTGGAAGGGTGGAAACGAGTAGTGGGTTGGGTCCTAGGCGTGTCCTTTTGTGGTTTCATCATGTGGCCTGTTCTGAGGAGTTCTCATGCCCACTCCCATAAGTTGGGAGTCTCGGCCAATCGGGGCAGCTTGAGCAGCTTGGTGAAGGTGTTGGAGGGGGGTCTCTTTACTGCAGGGCTCAAGTAGGGTGGGCGAGTTGGTGGTGGCATCATTGGGGCGTCAGCTAAAGGACACGATGTAAGAGGAGGGGTTGGCTCTCAGCGGGGTGGTGGGGGTGTTCAGGGATGTGGAGGGGGCATGTGTGGCCTACGTAGCAGGTTGAAGAATGTGAGTACCTCGAGACGTTCAGTTGTTGGCTGATCAATTAGCGTTGTGGGCCTTCGTGACATGTTCCAATCTATGTTGGATAGGATGGAAGCGTATGACAGGGCCAAAATGGAAGAGCATGAATTTGTCATAGCCACACTCAATCAACTACATTAATTTCAATGCCATGTCAGAGAAAGAATTGCAGTGGTTTCGTGGGGGCAAAACTTGCAAGTAGAAAATGTCGAGAAGCTAGAAATGTGGCTGGCTCACTTTGAGCAACATGTCAACTGCCCACATCGCCCTCCTCTCCCTCTAGGGACTGGGCTAGACAATCCAACATCAATTACCTCTGATGGTTGAGTACGGTCACTGGTTTCATATTGGTTTATGTGTATTTTGGTGCTTTTGGCCTATTAGACTTTAGACTATTGTTTTGCCTCTCTTTTTGTTTCTTTGTAATATGTTCATAGCAATGGTCAATAGACTTGGTTGGGGTGGGAGCATTTGTATTTTGATATTTATATATTGTTTTATAGAAAATTGACTTACAAAAAAAATACTTCAATACAAATAAAATAAATGTCACTAAAAAATAAAAAAGTTAAACACTAGACAAAAAATATGCACTTTGCATATAGATATAATTAAAAAAAGATACATTTCAGGACATTTTTGCTGAAACTCACATGTTATATATATATATGTATATATTATCGAAAAATTGAATAAAAAATGTTGGAAAAATAACAAATTTTATGATTTTTTTATGAATTTTATATACAAAGATGATGATATTTGAAGTTTGTTTTTTTGTTTTGTTTTGTTTGTTTTTTTCCAAAAAATGATTCAGATAAAATTTCAAGTAAAAATAAAAAAAAATGTTAAAAACAAAATAAAACATACAATTTAAAAAAACAAGAAAAGTAAATCCTTAAAAATAAAAAATACAATTAAATTTATATATATATATATATATATATATATATATACAATGTAAAAAAAACATAAAAAAAAATAAAATTTAAAAATAAAAAACATTAAAAATTAAAATTAAAATTAAAAACATCAAAAGAACAAATAAAAATCAATAAAACATATTTAAAATTAAATTATATAAAATTAAAAAAAACACACACATTTATGTTCTACACCATTAATGAGATTAATGGTACTTGGCAACGCAGAGGACCTATGTGAGCGTTGTTTGGCCCTGTAACAATATCTTATTTTCCTTCTTACTTTGGAATATTTTTCTTCCTCTTTTGGATTATTTGGATTTTGATTGTTGAAAATAACACTTATACTGCAGTATAGAAAGTAGACTTGTTACCCATCATCCAATAGCACTCCAATGAATTGCGTGCATGTGAAGTCTATGTTCATTATATCCCCTCTATTTCCAATGAAATGACCGTTGATGCGGAGACTAGAGTTGAGCATGAGACATGAATGCTTTTCTCTCTTCCCATGGATAGCGAACATGATGACATCCCCTGTTATGAACTAAGGATCTTGGCACACACTTGTAGACTTATTTCAAGCTACATCACATTCACCAATATTAATAATATAACTAATAATTAAGAATGTACTATGTATAATAATTAACAAAACTACTTATGACAATTAGTCTTGTAGGCCTTACAATCCATGTTGTATTTATATTGATAGTTAGTATCCGAGACTTATTCATATACATAATATCTCTAGTACCTATTATCCATGCATTTTATTTCACCTACAAAAAATGTCGTGTTTACCATGACCATCAGGTAAATAACAACACCACTGTCGATCATTAACTTATTTTCATCCATGATTGATATTTCAGGTAATTGTAACGAATTATGGTCCTTAACTCACTTCACTATGTTGTTGTGATGATTTTCTTCAATATCAGATGCATTTACATTTGGGTAAGCTTGGGGTAGTGGATGGAATCATATATTTATTGTCATTTCTTCCCCTACTTCATGGATTTGGTGCGATGTAAATATATTAGAGTATATCTTTTTTTTCCATGAATATTAATCTCTTTATATTAATAACAATGCATATTTGCTTTATTCATTCCTAGATAGGAATTGGGCACCTCCCCTTCCCATTAATCTTTGCTTTGTGACTCACTTTCAATAACATTTCTTTCAAATATCTACTTGCTTTTATCCCTAAGAAGCAATTTTTAATTCCATGATACAGAATTTCCTATTATACTATATACATATATTGCAAGGTATGACTCACTATCTTGTCTCAGAAAACACATATAATAATGAAAGATAGCATCATGATATCTAAAGAAAAAAAATCAGCCTTCCTCCACGCCATATCATACACATGGGATGTACATGCATTAAGTTTCAAAAGAATAATAATAGAAACTCAATTTCTAATGACAAAATGTTCCACAAACTACCAGATGAATCTCAAGGGGGGAGTATGCACTTGACCCTATAATCCCCTATTGTCGTTGCTACAACACCCTCCAAAAAATTGATATATTTGAATTTTGGAGCTTACCTTCTATCATGTGAAGTGTCGCTTTTGGTCATCAAGATTTGTTTTATGTCGCTACACATGTTTCAAGTGTCCATGTTCCTTTATAAGTGTCGTTGGATCATCTAGAGTGGAAATAGACACTTTTGAGTCATAGTGCACTTTTAGTCGCAAAAATGGCACTTATGTGTTGCAACTACACATGCTTTGTTTGTTGCACTTGGATAATGTTTGTGAATTGGAATATTGATGTATATTTCTTAGTCTTGGGTCTTGTCTAAGTTTTACTGATGATTTGATATGTGTAATGCTCGATTTCATCCCTAACTCGGTGTGTTTTTACATGTTTTATCCTTTCATACTTAGCCACTTTTATGGCCTAGCAACCTACCCTCTTGACTAGGAAGAGTGCACTACACACTTCTAAGGCCTAGCAATTCCCCCTTATCAGTTAAAATTGTGCCTTGCGCCATCCCAAGCCTTCCCTCTCTCTCCTGCACACTGCACAAATTCTAGTCAAGAAGGACCTTCTTCTTGATGCTTATCCTTCCTCCCTGCACCAATCTTCTCTCTTCCTCCCAGTGTAGAGCACTATGCACTTCCAGTGGGTAGTGATGCTCCTCCTTATGCCTTACAATTGTTCCCTGTGCCCTCCTTGTGGCCATGGACTTCCTCCCTAGTGCATGACACAGTCCCAGTTGCTCAATCCTTGTAGCCCTGCCTCTTGCAACTGCGCCTTGCGCCCACCTTGACCATCCTCTTCCAAAGTTTCACATGGCCCAGTCTCAGTGAGTAGTGATGCCCTTCCCTAACTCTTGCAAGTGTGCTTTGTGCCTTAAAGGCCCCTCTTTCTCTCCCTTGCACACTGTTGATCTGCAGTCACAACATTGCATGAATCATAGTAGAATAGGGGATTCCTGGGCTAATGTTTGCTTGCCATGAGTGATATATACCTGTAATTATTCTTAGTAAGCATGGAAAAATATGTTCGAGGAGATCTGTTAAGAGAGGCTCTTCAAGGAATAATTTTGAAGATTAAGGCACAAAGGCACAATGTTGTGATAGTTGAAAGAACATTAGATTTTGATGATCAAGGCAACCCATGAAGATTCCATTTCATTTCAAGACCCTTTGGAGGGTAGAAAGCAAATACAATGCAAGACTTGTACAAAGTATTGAAGACATAGTGGCAATGTTTTGACTTCTCAAAGAAATCCATGTTACAAGTCACCATGGGTTTAAGTCATCTATATCAATGACTTGTCATGTTTTCATCACATGATGATGTGGAAAATGAAGATGTGTTTTTGGGAAATAATGTAAATGTAAATATGTGAAAGTCTTAGGAGTCAGATATGGACAAAAGAGTCATTAGAAAAAGTCCAAAAGTCATGTGGAAGTCCAAAGGTCATATTAGAAGTTCAAGAGTCATGAGGAATATGAAAATTCATTCCTCTTGTTATAAAAGAAGCCTCATAACTCAAGAAAAGGAGTTTTCACCTTGGATTCCCCAACTAGGCATTAGAGAGAAATATTTTTCTTTTGTAGAGCAAGTAGTGGATTAATGATTGGAGCTAGTGGTTTCTCATTGTATCAATGTATCTTAACTTTCACTTAATATTTGAAGCTCATTGAGCCAACACACTTTCATGCATGTATCGTGAATGTTTTAAGTCTATTCTTTGGATGTTTTTGATATGTAACAATGTAAACTTTGAATCGGGAACTATAAACTCAAAACGGGAACTCTAGCCAAAAAACCCCGAAAAAACATCAAAACAGTGCTAAAAATGAAAAGTGTGTATCTAGAACGATGGATTTTTTTTAGGGTCAATTTTGAACATGTTTTAAAAATGGTAGTGAAAACAAAATTTTCGTGCAAAAAACACCTTGAAAACGAAAAAGTGACGATATTGGAATGATGAATTTTTTTTTAGGGTCAATTTTCAACATTTTAAAAAAATGCTAGTAAAACTGAATTTTTATGTGCCAAGAAAAGTTGTTTATGAGGAAAAAAACACAGTAATGTTTTTGGTAGAATAACATTTTTCTTTCCTAAGTATAAATTCAACATGTTCTCAACCATAACATGCTAGATACAAAAGAAATTGGAATTTTATCAACCATAAAATTAAAAAACCATGACATTATGAACAAATTACATGACTAAATGAATTCAAAAGTCATTATTTATATATTGAATGAAACATACATTATATCTCTAATTTAATGTTGCATTGTAGATATTCTAAACAATAAAAATTATAATAATTAAGACATGTAATCCAACAACATAAAAATGACGCATAACTTCTCATTTAACACCATATGGAAATCAAAAAATTTATTTCAAGATATGATGCAAAAATCAGTTATATAAATTGTCTTAAACAATTATTCAAAATCACTCATATTTTCTTGCACACCATCAGAATTCACATCTTTAGATGAGTGACTGGATGCTGATGAAGATGTTCCATATTCTTCTCTTTCATCAACTAGTGCCCCATCTGAGTCCACATGCATGCCAAGCATTTCAGGGTTCAAAATTCTTATAGATCTACGACTAGTTTTAGCAGACTCCCATCTCAACATTGTTCCTTCTAGTAACAACCTTTCCAGAATCTCTATTGTCTTGAAGCGAAGAGTTCCTCTCTTTGTTAAATTGAAGTCATAAACAAGTATGTCAACATCCTCCAATTTTAATATGTCTGTGCGGCAACGATTTATATTTGTACCCTTTCTTTTTCTCTTTCCGCCATTTTTTTGTCAACTACCATCTTCGGCTTATACACCCCATTGAATGGGTGTGTATTTGTGGCATACCAATGTACTTCAACACCTGTAACATCCTCATTTTCTGTAAAGACCTTTATAATTTTAGCAACCCAGAATGGATAGCCATTGGGATCTCCATCTGCTAGCACTGCGATGATGCAACCCTCCTTAATATCATGTACTGAACCCCTGTAAAGGTCTTCCATGGCTTCACATTGTGCATGAAATCTTTTGGAACCAATATACATCTCTCTTTCCTTTGTCTGTGAAGAATTAATAATACCTTGAGATTGTTGTTGTTTAACAATGTTTATTTCCTCATGTTCATTCGACACATTTTGTGGCCAAATAAATGGATTTTTCAAAGGTATATCTTCATTTGTTGTTGTTGAAATGATATCACTTTGATTATTGAAAAATGACTCCCACCAAATTGAATCAGCAATGTCAAAGTATTCATATGTATATCTAATACATTTTTTAATTTCTTCTAGGCAATCAGAATAATTTATATCTCTATTTTGTCTGCATGCATTATGAACTTCACCAACTGATTGTAATAACAATAGTTTTGATGCAAATATTGGATGATCTGGAATGAACTTCAAAAATTCGAAACCTAATGACGGTGCCCATTCTGCAGTAGTTGAATACTTCTTGCCTCATATTAGTGTTTTCCCATCAATTTTTTTGATACGAAATTGATGTTGGAAGCTAATGTCATTAAGTTGTTCAATGCATTTACCCTCACCATCTGATCCCAGAATAAACCTTCGCATGTCAACAGTTTCTTCCAACACATCAAAAGTAGGCTTTGGCATGTATGATTTCTTAATACATTCAATTAATGATGACAAGCTCCCAACTTCCTTCCTCCTCAATGTGACTGAAAAACGACTGAACATATGATCAATATGGTCATGAGTGTGTCCAACAAGAAGGAAACCAACATTTACCTTCTGAAAAATTCTCAATTCAACAAGCATGTTTAGATATCCAAAAGCAACCTGATTTTTGTTTTCATGGCAGGTGTTGTCCAATTGTAGATACAAAACTTCAGGAAGATTACCAGACCAATGAGAAAGCACATCATGAATTATGGTTATGGTTAGATTTGCATCATTATGAATATTTGGAGCTGTGAAGTACACCCTTGGCAACATTTTCCCATTGAAGACCATACAACCGACCAAGTGATACTGAATAAAATTTTCCTCCTGTAAATTTTTGGGTGTGCGAACAAAATGTGGTAAAAGTGTTTTCTTCTGGTCCATACCATCAATTATCAAAGCCAAATATTTATTTGGATTATCATAACACTTCTTTCAATGCTTGTACAAATTTTTCCTTTCATTTTTTTGTTGTTCACGATGCTCCTGAAGTTCTTTGACAATTGAATCTACACAATATAAAAGAAAGCCATTAAGAAATATGTTTTCATAGTTGATGACTATACAATTTTAAAAGTTAAAGTTATGAATGCTTACCTCTTTCTGATCCTTCACATTTGTCCCTTTTTTATTTAAGAGAAGCACATGTACTGCAAATCCCCATCGTTGTATTCTTAGGAATATGGACATTGTTGAATTCTTTCTTCCATACCTTCACAAAATATTGATATGTAATAAACCGGCCATGTCCCTCAATACCTTCTGCATATTCTTTGTATAAGTTGTAGATTTCTCGTCTTGAAAAATTATTTGGAATATGCATTGTCTCTCTATTTGGCATACACTCTCTATGCTTTGAAAAGAAATCTTTCATCCATGACATTGTAGTATTTGATAATGGCCCAAACTGTCTTTTATGACATACTTTTGAATAAAATGTGGGATCCTTTTCCAAATTTTCTTGAATTCTAGAGAGATGAAAATTCCCAATCGAATGAAACATTTTGAAAGCATTTATACAGATAAATAAAGTCCGAATATGATAATCATAACCTAACAATGTAGATTGCATGCACCCAACTAATTATGAATTTCACATGCTTTTATTCATTGACAAATATCTCTTCCTTCTCTCTAATGCAAATTTGCAATCCATATGTTTCAAGCAATCTTTTTCACAACATTCACTTGAAATAAGAGCGTTGATAGAACTTCTTCTCGTCAGATATTCTGCTCTACCCCTTGTATAACTAGAACATCTTGCATTGATACGAAAAGGTCTGCTCCTACTCCTCGATACAATATTTCTTGGCAACATCTCCATCATTGGATCATCATTTGTATGAAGATTTTCATCATCATTAAGAGGAATGTTATCCACACTTTGATCAGCTGTGCTTTTCAAATACTGACTTGGAGGATATTATTCATCTTCCCCTTCTTTAGTGCTACTGTCATAGTCCTTAGAATTCAGACTGAATGGAAAATTTGACTCGATGTTTATTGGATATTCTTCCTCATGTGCATTGTTAGTGCTTCTCTCATAGTCCATAGAATTAGGACTACGTCGAAAATGTGACTGTTTACTTACTGAAAATGCTACATCCTGTCCTTTGTCACTGCTACCTTTATACTCATTAGAATTAGGACTAAGTGCATCATCTTGTCCTTCATCACTGCTGCTTTCATAGTCCTTAGAATTAGGACTAAGAGAACACTGTGTCACTCCATTCTTTTGAAATTCATCATCACGCTCTTCATCACTGCTGCTCTCATGGTCCTTAGAATTAGGACTAAGAGGACCTTAGAATTAGGACTAAGAGGACACTATGACACTCCATTATTTTGAAATTCATCATCATGCTCTTCATCAATGCTGCTCTCATAGTCCTTAGAATTAGGACTAAGTGGACATCGTGACACTCCATTCTTTTGAAATTCATCATCACGTTCTTCATCACTGCTGCTCTCATAGTCCTTAGAATTAGGACTAAGTGGACACCATGACACTCCATTCTTTTGAAATTCATCATCATGCTCTTCATCACTGCTGCTCTCATATTCTTTAGATTTAAGATTAAGTGGACACCGTTACACTCCATTCTTTTGAAATTCGTCTTCATCACTGCTGCTCTCATAGTCCTTAGAATTAGGACTAAGTGGACACTGTGATACTCCATTCTTTTGAAATTCGTCATCACAGTCTTCAACACTGCTGCTCTCATAGTCCTTAGAATTAGGAATAAGTGGACATCGTGACACTCCATTCTTTTGAACTTCATCATCATGCTCTTCATCACTGTTGCTCTCATAGTCCTTAGAATTAGGACTAAGTGGACACCGTGACACTCCATTCTTTTGAAATTCATCATCATGATCTTCATCATTGTTGCTCTCATAGTCCATAGGATTAGGACTAAGTGGACACCGTTACACTCTATTCTTTTGAAATTTGTCATCATGCTCTTCATCACTGCTACTCTCATAGTCCTTAGAATTAGGACTAAGTGGAATCTGCTCTCATAGTCCTTAGGATTAGGACTAAGTGGAAGAATTGACTTTCTATTCATAGTGGAAGAATTCCCGCTATATTCATCAATATGAATAGAGTTGTTACGCGATGAAGATGTTGATGTTGTACAAATCGAAACTTCACTATCAGGACAATCCATCCCTTTCAAATAGAAGAGGTTGAATGATACAAATGCAGAGTCTCCTAAAGATATTATATAGCTTAGAGGATGAAATTTCCCTCCAAAAAGTTTGTTAGATTTATTTCTCTTCATTATTTTATTTTAAAATTTATTGAAAAATGTAAACTAATTTTTTTTTATGAAATAAATATTTAAAGTTAAAATTGTAAACTACAACTTTTATCTAAATTATTTTAATAGTTAAAGTATATAATATTTACTAAACAATTGAATGTTTTTTTAAAATTTTTATAATACATTCTAAAACAAATTAATCCCACATTCACCCCGTTGTAAAACAATTCCATAATATTCACTTTATCATAGTTTCCTTTGTCGCCATAAAAAATTAACATGTTAATTTTTTTTAAAACAAATTAATCCCACATTAACCGTACGGTAAAACATCTCCATAATTTCACCTATATAATAAATTCCATTATCACTATTACTCACATCACATCAAGGTTTTCTGAGGTTCGTTGAAAGACTTGGAGCGAATTTGTGGAGCAGCTACATTGTTATCAACAACATATTCAACAGAGAATTCTCGCAATTGAAAGGTTAGTTAATTTTTTTTCCTTGCAAATGTTAATATTAAATAAGTTTAATGAAGTCATTTTTTTTTTAATTAAAACTTTTTGCGAGCTAAATTTACCCACTACGTCCGCTATGAGCATGGTGGGCCTGGTAAAGCTCACGGTGGTCAAACGAGCCCGGTAATGCTCACAGCGGCCAAATGGGCCCGTAGGTTAGGGGCGATAAGCATGGTTGGCCCACCTGCTCGCAAGATGGTAGGGCGATTCCGAGAATTGCCCCGCCACCCAGCGGATGGGTGGGCCGCCGGGGTGGCGTGGGGGGAGGCTGCGACAACCCCTCCTGCGCCACCCCAGTGGCTCCTCCGCCCGTGGGGTAGCAGGCGGGCTGCCGGGGTGGAACAGGGGGGGTGGCTGCGGAGCACCCCCCCGCGTGCCAACCTGGCAGCCCACCATTCCGCGGGGTGGCACAGTGGGGCTGCCGCAGCCTTCCCCGTGCCACCTTGACGGCCCGCCTGCCCGCAGGGGGGAGGCTGCGAGAGCCCCCCGTGCCACCCCGGCGGCCCGCCAGGGTGGCGTGGGGGGGGGCTATGGCAGCCACCCCCCCACACCATCCTGGTGGCCTGCTTGCGCGGTAGGTGGCGGGGCGATTCCCAAAATCGCTTCGCCACCCCGCATGTAGGTGGGCCGCCGGGGTAGCACGGGGGTGGCTGCCACAGCACCCCCACGCCACTCTGGTGGCACACCACCCTGCGGGCGGGCAGGCCGTTCGGGTGGCACGGGGGGAGGCTGCGGCAGCCTCCCCCGCACCACCCAGATGGCCCACCCGCTGGTGGGGTGATTCCGAGAATCGTTCCGCCACCTTGCGGGTGGGCGGGCCGTTGGCGTGGTGCGGGGGGGTGCTACGGTAGGGGGATATATTAATACTAAGAAAATTTTAATTTTCTTAGTATTAATATTTTTTTAATTTCAATGATCTGATCTAATAGTACAGATTATACAAATTAAAAATTTATGATATAATTTTAACTAGTGTGAAAGATATATCATACATTTACTTATTATTTTATTATAGTGATTTTGACTCTGGTTTTACCTCTATTAATAAGGTAACGAGATGTATTAAGAATGTGATATATTTTGCAGGGTAGTGCATGATATATGGGTACAGTCCTTTTATTAGTTTGTGTATTCCTGGTATCAGTACGGTAGGGTGGTATATTAAAAAGTTTAACAGATGTAAATGATGATCAAAGTTAATATGTTTTCGTTATTTACTGATTTATGTGTTTTTTTCAGGAAAATGGCATCAAAGAAGATTTTTGTGAATCTTTCTGGACCAAAGACTCTTAAAGGTGGATCTTCAAAAAACATTGGTGAACGAACTCCACCTGAGCTGATGGCTACAAATCTTTCAAGTGCCTCAAATGATAAGAAGATGATTTCATACTGGAAGAATTCAAAAGAAGTGAAACTTCCATCAAGAATCTGGTATGTGAAAGAAAGAGAAAGCCAAAATGTGAATATATATCTATATATTGATATACCAAATGATAATGGAATTTATGAAGTGATGGGAAGAGTCATAGACATGTGTTCGGTACCGGACAATGAAGTTGTTTACATACTTACAAAACCGCCCAAGTCACATGAAAGGATTAAATACCAGTTATCATATTCATTGTATGACACGACAGAAGTATCTACAAACTTGTGTAAACAAATCGTAAATGAGATGAAACAAAATATCATAAGTATTTTTTATTTATATTTGTATTTTTCGTTCTTGTAACTGTCTCACTATATTTTTTTAACTTTGTTTTTATTGACATGTGATATTTTGTTTGGCAGAATTTTGTTAAAAGTTGTTCAATTAGGTTGGGAGGCATTCATTTCATAGAGCATGATATTATGAAAGTTGTCAGTAGTTTCTACTCAATGTCAGAAGAAGATGTGGCAAACAAGCAAAATGTAGTAATTGATGATGCTACAAAACTACATCCAAGGGATCAGAAAAAAAGGCCTTTAGTGGATAAATCTAGCAAGGGTATACAAGTTACTTTTGAAGACAATGAAGTTGAAACTGATAGTGAAGAATATGTTGTCGTTATTGAAGATGACATTGGAACTGAGAAGAGCAGTAAAAGACCAAAAGTAATAATGCCCAAGAATAAATTTGTTACAGTTAATGATGAGAATGTTATCAAGAAGAAAAATAAAGCTGAAGATTTTGAAGTAGTCATTACCAACAGTCAAGAACCTAGTGAAACTTTAAAAAAAAGCAGAGAAATCATTACACTAGGAGCTGATTTAGAGGATGGCATTATCAAAACAAAACAAAATGCCATTTGACAAAATTTTTCAAAGAGAAACTTAATTGAGGGTGGTCATACATTTCAGCTTAATGTCAGACAAATTTATAAGGCAAGTGAAGCACAATGCCAATATCAAATCAGAAAGCCACATCATCTGCATGTTCACAACTTGAAGACATTGATGAGGTACAATCCATATGGATATGCTCATGGGCAAAAGATGATAGCTATATGTCTATGATTTTTAATCGGGTAGATGGAAAGAGTCATAGCCAAATACTGACTTATGATGTTGTTGTGAGAAAACTAACATATGAAGACAAAGAGGCAAAAGGAGAGATAGTTAACATTTATCAAAAACCACAGTTATTGATTAACTATATTATAGACATATGTTCAAATGAAGAAGATTGGGTTTTGAATTTATTTTCTGGCTCAAGTAAGTTTTATTATATGGAATTGAATTTCAATATGTTATTTTTTAGTTAATATTTTATTGTACCAATTTACTTCATTACTTCTTTTGTGTTTGATAATTAGGTACAACATTAGCATGTTGCTTTCAAAAAGAAAGAAATTGCATTGCAATTGAAAAAGATCCAATACAGTGCAATTTCATTCAGCAAAGAATTAATGCTCTTCAATTTCTTCTAGATGCAATGCAAGAAATTAGGTTGAAGAAATGGGACTTTAGTGAATCACATGTGGCAGAAAATGCAAAGGAACCCCAACCACCATTACACGGAATGATTGGAAAGACATACATTGGGAGATTCACAGACATCAAAGATCCATTAGAAGAGAAAAATGAGCAAAATGAAGTAGAAAATATTGTGGAAGAAGACAATGATGAAACTCTAGAGGACGAAGAGTTTGGATTACGTGACATTGTTGATTAAATTTAAGTTATGCTTGGAAATCAAGCTCATTTTTTGTAACTATTAATTAGTTATACTTGTAATGTTTTGACTCTGACATTTTATGAGAAGAATATACACAATTAAGGTTGTTATGCATTCAATATTTGTATTATGTGATTTTCACGTTAATTTTTAAGTTAATCATTATTTTTTGAAAAAAAGAAGATTATTATTATTTTTTTGACATGAAATTCATAAAAAAAACTATTATTTAACCATTTTTAGTTAAAATTTTCCTATAAAAATTGTGATTTTGACATGTCATTTATAGCAAAAAAATATCAAAACGTGTAGTTTTTTAGTTATGTTTATGTTAAAAATGGTTATTTTTATGTCAATTGTTAAAAAATATTGATTTTTAGAGACAATTATTTCATGTGGATTGAAAAATTAATTAACGATGTATAAATATGTAGAATATCGTAAATTCAAAATATCGACCTTCTTATTTAAATATGCAAAACAATAAAAACCTCACTACAAAAAAAAAAAAAATAATAATATGAAAAAAAAGACCACTTCAAAAATGATTAAATTTACAAAATAATTATTTACATTTCATACATTATAAAATTAAAAGTAAAAAAAAAAACTTTTAAAAAAGGGCATGGTGTAGAATTACCACTTTTTTAAATCAGCATCAAAATCACTACCATTCTAAAACACAATGTACATAAAAAAAAATTATAGTGCCAAAAACTATGCTCTAAAAAAAACATGTGTGTTCTGCATTACCCCTTTTCAAAATCGGGTCACTTTTTTGCTGTCTCTACAAAACGGGTAACAGTATCAGTTCCCGTTTCAAAGTTTACATTGTTATGTGTTTGTGTTCTTATGCACTAAATAAATTGAAATATTTCATTGGTTTTGGTGCTTATCTTGTTGAATTTTTGTTGTAATTTCTTTAATGATCATTATGTCTATCTGAACTATTTTACTAGATGGTTAATGATTATCCTATATGTATATGCATGTGTCTTTATTAGAATATTACTACTCCTTTTTGTCTAAAGATTCACTTTCATCCCTTCCGATGAAAGAACCTTGATACATATTGAAATTGAACATTCCACAAGGCGTACTTACTTCTCCATTCAAAATTACATATGTGTTGGTCTCTTATGCTAACTATTGCAGCAAGGAAAATCTTTAAGAACATGGCAGTCGAGCCACATTTTCAGATGGAGATCTTATACCAAATAGTGTGAGGTAAAATTAAGACTTCATATCAGGGATACCCCTTATATGTTGGCGGAATCCAACACTGTCAACACCCCTAAATAACCACTTCTTTCCTAAAGCTACTAAACAAGGAATAGTTGTAAAAATTGCATCCACATTTAAGAAATTTATTGCCACATAAAACTAAAAGTACAACAATCAATGAAACTAAAATTAGTTCACTCCATTAAACTAAATCTACAAAAGTCATAAGTCGAGATTTCATAGTCAACACCCAACTAAATTTATAATGCTCAATGAAATTTAATTTGTAAACCTTATTGGGATATAAGGTGCTAAGTCTCTCCTCTATCTTTTCTTTAGAACACAACTACAATTCCAAATGGTTTGCAATAAAAAGAGCACTAATTGATTTTCAAACATTATAAGATCTCTCACAATTTAATTGTGGTTAGTGACAGTGCCACTCAGGTCTAGGATTCATTCTTGCTACTTGATTTATGTGCGGAAGGTTCCAAGTCTTTCATTTTCCTTAGTTTCAAAACCTAATTTAGGTTAGGTTCAAGTTCACTAGCCACTTGTTGATCTTGTTGGTCAATTTGATGTCTCTATGAATGACTTTCTTCTCTCATTCCTCATGAAGATATACCTATTTTTCCTCAATTTGTTCTAGGTTAGGAAACAATGCCAAGGCACCCTATGGAGGTTAGGAGAACCATCCCACTTTAGATCTCAGGTTTATTTTTTTATTTTATTTTTATTTTTTTTATGTGGTTCACAGTCCCCAAAGATTGGTGACTGCTATGTCCACGAAATATTTGTATCATACAGATCCACCTAAAGGGATCACTTCCTATCAACTCAACAACGGAGCCTAACCATGATATTTTCAAGAGAATTGAACCCGTGACCTCTCAATATCAAATGTGATTTAATTACGGGGACTCGACCAATTGAGCTAACGCTAAGGGCTAATATTTATTTTAAGTTATTTTAGAGAATCTCTTTTAACCCGTCATATTCCAAATTGAATATTTATAAATTAACATGAATTTGGAGAAATAATATAAGTTAGAGATGACAACACACTCAAAATATATCTCAAGTCGATGCCTTTCTAATGGGAACCTTTACCCCACAATATAGGTACATTAAAATTAAATGATGGAAGAAGTAGAAGAATATCTCAAATGAAAATTGGAATAGCATGAGTATTCCTTAGCACTAAAGAACAAAAAAATCAAGAGGGTTTTAGAGAAGAAGTAATAAACTCTCCTAATGAAAAAGAAATTGTATTAGATAAATTTGAATAAAGTTCATTGCGTACATAAAAATAATAAAATATTTGTCCAAACCTAATAATTTACAACAACCATAAACCCTTAAACATTTGATTTTTTTATGAACATGATATTTATAACAAAGAAGAGGTAATAAATACTAGGTCTACTACAAAGTTTTTAAAATAAGATATTTAATCAAAACATAACTAATATAAGCATGCAAAATAACATATTTAATTGAATATTAATTGTGAAAATTATTTATGATAACCATAAATAGAGTATGTTTACCATATTTTATTAATAGTTGAAATCACATGACGTGAGGGTTTACCATCGATATATATATGAGAAGAATATGAATACATAAAAAGGAAGACAAAATCTATAAGGCAAGTGGCAAATCTGCGGGTTATTTATGTGATCTCTTGCAAAATATGGCCTTAACACTAAGCCTCCTCCAATAGAATAAAATCCGACCCTTTTCTTTCTCTTTTTCTGTCGACTTTTTAATGTGAGTTTTCAGCCTTATTACTCAACCTTTTTGATGTCTTCTGTGATGAATACACGAACTCTTACACGAACTCGTACACGGACCTCTGAATCTTCACACAATAATCCTCTTCAACAACCTCTTTGACAACATGAGCAAAATGTCCCTCGATCCTTGGTGAACCTCCAACGAACCTCAGATGAACCTCTCCTCTCACATAATTAAAATAGCATAGAAGAACATAAACTCGTGCGAAATTTTTTGAAAAAACTTCTCTCCTTTATTGATTTCAAAAGATGAATTACAATGTTGGAATATTTAGAGAAACTTCATGCACTCCAGAGGCTACCTGGCCCTTTGCATAGTTTGTCTTGGAACTTTCTGAAACAAACACAAACTCAAACTTAATGAGTTCAACCACTTTAGGTTCTTACTAGGGTTGTTAGACCCTGATACGCAAGATTTTCAAACTCGAATCTAAGAGAGACTTTCTTCGTGATGCAAGCAGATTGAACAGAGACGTTCGCAAATGCAGAGCAGGAATATTATCTTAGAATTCAAACAACAAGACTCTCACTCTCAGACTCTCCAACCTCGAATGTCCCAATGAGCATTACTTCTCTCTTTTTATAGGATGAGAAGGGGACAAACATCAGACTGTAATCATACTAATATTCTGGGATATTGATCAAATCACACCAAAATACAATCTAACTGAGATTCTGAGATGTGGATCAAATCACACCAAAAATTGGAGAAGTGCTCCGAGTCTCGAAAAATCATAATTTTTACAAAGTAGATATTATTCCAAATCCTACGGAAAATATATTTACAATGTGGTGATTTTTGTCATAAAATCCCATGAAAATCGGTCACTATCAAAGTCAAGTGACAAGACATTACTGTACATTGTGGATTCTTTTCAGGAGAAGCCCACGAGAACCCTTGGAGTCTTTTAAGTTATGTTCCCAATGGATTTGTACCAAGGAATCAACCATTATTATGATGGTATGCTCCACTAGTCTCCCATGCTTTTGTATAAATCCTTCGGACAATCATTGGTTTCCCAAGGATAATCTGATGGTTCACTTTGGTTAAGACTAACCAATGATGATGTCCTCTCATGAAGTAGCCTAAAATTCGATCATCAGTAAAAAATTTAGATCTGCAATAGTCTTACAGGGAAGGTGAAAACACTCCATGCCATTACACTCCATGCACTCTTGGAAATCACTTTGAAAGTCTCTTTCAAAGTACCTTGGATCCATAGCAGTCTTATTTATCCCATACCATCTCCACCATTCCTATAACCAAGTTGGTTGTAATAGTAACTGTGTAATGAAGACAGGTCCAAATTTTAATAATGTATAATGTATTTTGATCTTTCTTCTCTACATAAGAGATCCCACCAGAGATCTTTATAGCCCTGGAAATTATAGACAGTGTCAGGAAATACAAGGCTTGGATCCTTTTGTGGCCACATTATTCTTGCATGATGTTCAAGATATTCAGTTCTATTGATAGTATAATATTTATGAAATGTTTTGGTTCTATTGCTTCCCTCATTCCATATTAGACTGATATCATGAAAACTTTCCTTTAATGCTTCATCTGCAAGATCATAATACATCATTGAATTCTTATACACCATATCATGTATCGAAGTTTTTGACCTAGGGTAAATATTTCTTTCAAGCACAAGGTATTGTATTTCCCGATGAGGCTGTAGATTTGCATCCATAACTTTGGGGTTTCTTAATTGCCAATTGGGTTTCCATTTTTCAGCATAGATTGGCCATGAGGTGCTATCTGGGATATTTCTAAGTTCTTCTTACTGTGTTTTAGGGTCCCATTCAGTGACAATAACCATTATATGATTTTCTTTTTTTAGATATTCCCTACTAAAAAAAATTGGTAGACAATTTCTTTCTCCCTTTATATGCTTGACATCAAAATCAAAAATTTGCAAACAAAGCTTGCCATCTGGCAAACTTAGATTCTCCAAGAAATTTGATGTCTTTTGTTAACACTTTATTTAAAGCAGAAGCATCAGTCCTGAGAAGAAACCTTTTATGAGGTTGATGTCACATTGGTCTATATAATTCCATGCATCTTTTTTTTTTCTAAGTAAAGGCTAAATCTATTAATAAAGAGAAAATATTTACAAGGAGGTCAAGACCTTAGAGGAGGCCGAAGCCATCCAACAACACTGACCCAGAGAACATAAGACCAGATAACTAGATGACCAGATAACCCGATAACCCAATTCCCGGATTGAGATGACCCAATACATAATTCCCAGAATCCATACATACAAAAAATGCTGGCCAAGGTGGTAAACAACATTACAGGGCATATGAGAACTGTGGCCATGATAATTTTTGTGCTGCCCTGATAACCATATGCAAAACTGAACAAAAACAAAGGCCTGATAAACTTGCCGAGCCAAGACCTGATACAGAGCATATGACCATGAGAGCTGATAACTATGCCGAGCCAAGACCTGATACAAAACATGTTGACAAAAGCCAGAATAGCATAACACATAGGATAGAAGAACCAGAAGGGAAACTGCAACAGCAGGCGTGGTTCCGGAGGCATCATGCATTTTGCAAAGGGTCCCGAGCATCCTTCTCCACCCGGCAAGGAGAGCCCATCCACATGTCATCGACATTGTCCCCAGCGCCCGTGTCGTTGCCACCTGGAGGAGCTACCAAACACAGATTGCAATCTGATGGGTGTGCCGGATCGACCTCGGTCAAATTGTTCTGAGCATTATCTTCTGGAGGCTTAGGGACCTCAAGAACGTTCCCCTCAACCTGCAAGTCACCATGATTAAACATAGTTCCTACCTCATCTCCCTGGAGCACGCTATCATCCTGAGACTGCGAGGGTGAGGTATGGACAGAGATACTGGGCCTATCTTCTTCCTCAGCCAAAATGACAGTAATGCTAGCTGAGAGAATCGGTCTGTTGAGACGATTGTGAAATTTAAAGTGGGTGGTTTGGAATGAATTATGCGGGAAGGGCTTACCATGATCAGAGGACAGGGAAGCAGAATCCAAAGGTATGATGTTCTGGGGAGCAGGCTGAGAACGTCCGCGGTTTCCACCGCTGCCTCCATGGCGAGAGCAACCACGGCGACGCACCATCGTCAGGAGAACAAAGAGACCTGAGGGAAGAGATGAACAGGGCCAGACAGAACAGGAACGAAGGTGGGCAAGCCAGGTAAGGAGCTTACACCGGAGAAACCACCAAGCTACCAGAGCAACACAAGGATGCAGGAATAAGGACAGGCTGATGAAGAGAGACCCGATAAGAATGACAACCGAAACCACAGACGAAGCCATGAATATAACAACCTGCGAAGAGTCTCGAACAGGGAGCGCATTCAATACCGAACGCTTGAAGAATTGCCGGTACTGAGAGTGAAAGGCCATGCAGGATTGCCAGGTGAAAATCCAACTACCGGCTTGACATGAGCCCGCATTGAATAAGCCTCGAGAGCACCCGCATCCGGGTCAATTCCATGCATCTTTTACCTCTTTTTCAATTGTAGAATAGTTTTGTTCTGCTTGGTTCCATGTGGTTGAAGAAAACTATATAACTTGTTCTTATCCTTATTTATTTTTCTTGAGAATACCTCCCCATCCAATGTTGCTAGCGTCACTTTCTACAATTTTTGGCAAATCCTCATCTACAAGGTAGAGAATTGGTAAATTTTTTACTTAGATTTTATTTTTCTGATGGCATTGGTATGCTCTGAAGTCCAAAGTGTTGGACATTATTTCAATCTTTGATTTAACAATTTTCTGTCATGGGCACATCCTTCATATAAATTGATGACGTAGTTCAAACAGCCTAGGAATATCTGCAATTGTTTTTTATCTGTGATCATAACTAGAAATTTATCAGCAAATTCAAGTGCATGCTTTTGCAATGTGATTTCGCCATCCTCAATAGAATGTCCTAGGAATTTGATCTTTGTCTGAAACAATTCCATTTTCTTCTTACTTAGTACGAGCCCACTTCTCTTGACTACCTATGTAAAAATCTGTACATGTTTGAAATGTTCTTCTACATATTTAGAGAAGATTAACACATCATCAATATATACAATGAGCCAATCAAAGTATGGCTTGAAAACCTAGTCCATGACCTTTTGAAATTTGGATGGTGCATGTTTTAGGCCAAAGGGCATAACATTCCACTCATAATGACCAGCAGGAATGCTGAAGGCAGTTTTGAATCTATCTTCTTCTTTTATTGCAACCTGCCAAAACCTAGATTTCATATCAAATTTGGAGAAAACTTTAGCTCCTGCTATTCGACTTATTAGGCTTCCTTTGTGGGGAATAGGATATGTATCATCTTCTAGTACAAAATTTAGAGGTTTGTAATTTATGACTAATTTGGGAACACCTCTAATCTGTTCTGAGTGTTTATTTACATAGAACTCGTAGCAGTTCCAAGGATTGCTAGATTCTCTGATCAATCCTCTTTTTAAGAGATCTAAGATTTATTTTTGGCACCGATTTCTATACTTGCTGTTCATAGGTATGGCTCAACTCTTGCATGATTTTCCATCATATTCTTGTTTGAACAACAATGAAACTTTGTGTTGCTTTCTATGCCAAAAAGCATTTGGGTTTTCAGAACAACAATATTTTTCTAATTTCTCTCTGAGTTCTGAGATTTTTTGTTGTACGTTTGGGGACTGTAGATATTCTTTTATTCTAAGAGAGGACTTGAAGTCTTTTAATTCTCCTAGTTTTATTTCTATTAGATTAACTTCCTGCATCATCTGAACCATGGTCGATATTCTTAGTGTTGAAATAAAATGCAATGTGATGGTTTGTAAGAAACATTTGTTATCAGGGACACATATAAAATAACCAGCTTTGCCATCCTGTAATCTAGTCAATCCATGTGGTTCAATAGCAACAAGAAAAATATTGCCTAAAATACAGTCAATTGGAATATTTTCCACTGCAAACTTCATTTTCATACAATATCTTGAAAAACAAAGAGTTGCACTGGAGACTTTATATTGAAATTCCTGTGTACCTACTCTAGTGACTTACCTATATGCAGGTGTCCAGTATTTGGATAGGATCACTTTTTTGTTTAAAACATTTATGTCTGCACCGGAATCTATTAATGTTCTGAGAGTGAAGTTTTCTCCTTGTATATTAACATTTAATAGTACATGGTGCTGCTGATATTGAATGGTCATGATCTTCATATTGCCAAACCCTATGCCACTATTTTTCATATCTTCAAAAATCTCAACATTAGGGTTTCTGCTAGTTCTTGCAATTTTCCCTTTTGTATCTGAGATATTTTTGCTTTCAGCTCAACTATTTCCTTTTTGAAATGATGAATCTCATGACTGACTTCTCCTAGAGTCAAAGACCTTGGTTTTGTGTGTCGTTGGTTTCTTTGAAAAGATTTTGTGTTTTTCTCATAAGAAGCATCAACAAACCGTGCTTTAGAAATATTACCTCTTGAGGTATTACCAAGATCTCTGTATTTGATTTGTAAAAAAGTTTCTAGAAGTTTTTCTTTCATTTTTCCTTCTGTAAGCATCTTGATGTCTACCAAAACTTTTGATTCATCATCATCAATAGTGTGTGCCATACACACGTTTTCATTGGTTGGTGCCTTTTCTGTTTCTGTTTCTGAGCTAAAGTTTGAGTCTGTCTTAGAAGGGTTGCAGTTGCACTCATCAGTATATGTGCAATTGCACTATTGGAAATTCACCTATTCTTCACTATGTTTAGACTCAAATAAACTCGAATCAGATGATTATGATGAACTACAACAATTTTGCCTCCTCAGGTGTACTTCTTCCTTGAAGTGGATTCTAGGCCTTCTAGAGGCATATTCTTGTGTCTTTTTGCCTCTATTTGTTCTTGACTCTCTTCCTTGAGGACATTTGTTTGCAGTATGTCCACATAACCAACAGGTAATCATATTTTTTCTTTGAGACTTAAGATGGATATCTTTCGACTCATAGTAGTGTGTTATGGGCACTATTTTATATGATCCTTTCTTGTGCCTATTTGACTTATGAGGATGAATTTTAGCCGGCTATTTATGACCTTTCTTCTGGGCTTTTTTATGTTTTCGTCTTTGCACAATTGGATCATCAATAATCAATCCATATTTATTGCAGATGGATTCGCTGTCAGGTAGTCTTGACATCTTTTATAAGTACATATTGACTTTCATGCTGGTGCAAAGTCCTACCAAGGCTTTTGTTATGTTGCAATATATCTCTCCCCATGTATAGTTTTCAAAAGAAGTTTGGAACACTTCTTGTTGTTGGATGTATTAAAAAAATTTGGAGGGTAATGCTGCTAAATATACTTGTTTCCACAGTAAATTTGATTTTCTTTTACTTCATAATTTCTCTATGTCCAATCTCTGTGGAAATCTTCATATTGGGACATTTTCTTACATTTGAGATTCATCAGGATCATCTCATGTTTATTTGCAATTTCTATTGTTGCTCCACACCAATGTTCTAGGATGAAGGAGGTTAATGCTCCAATCATATTATTTTGGGGATCACCATTTTCATTGTGGATAACATCTCCAACTTCATCCTTAACAAATTATGCTTCCATTTTTGCAAGTAATTTAGGGGAAGATTCTACTTCCCACCATCTTTGTAGGGCACCTGTAAAGCATTGGATGAGAGTTAGGGTTGTTGTTTATTTAAAGTTATATATATATAAAAAACATACATCGCTAAAGGAAAAACAATTTGTTGTACTCCAATTTTTCTGTGTTTTTTTAACCTTCTTTTAAGGTGAGTTTTCAGCCTTGTTACTCAACCCTTTTGGTGAGGAGAAAAGTCATAGTAATTGAATTCCAAAAAGCCATTTGGAAGATGAAAATCAATAGCCACACAACATATTAATATGTTTATTATTTGAACAATGAATTGAAATCCAAGGTTATTATCTATTATGTATGTGTAGTTGTATAGTTGTAGGCTTAATTCTTTATTCTGTTGAATAAAAGAAAGGATTCCCTCCTCTGACATGGTATATTTGTGGTTGGTAGTATCTATGAAACACAATCCTCTCGTTATTGTGCCAACAAATCCCTCCCTGAATATGACAAATTATAAGAACCTCTCTTGCAATGAATAAAAAATTTAATTACTACAATACAATCTGTAGTTGTATCCACTTGGAGTCAATCTCTCTTGTTGAACATCACTTAATCTCACTTCTATTCATTGTTGTTGTTTAATTAAATTGTAGATTTTGATAATATTTCAAAAAATTATAGAAGGAAGCCAAATCATTTATTTGATCTAGGTATTATCTCCTAAATTTCAAAATATTCCCAAAATCAGCCTAACATTACTATAAAAAAAAGTCAATGATTATTTAGTAAATGAAATGAAAATGGCACTACACCTCTAGCGGCATGCATATATAGAATTTTCTTATAACATGGATTTGTATGAAAACTTATAGATAAAAAAATGTGAAGAAGAAAATAATATTGATTCTCTGCTACAATCTTCTCCTTTGCACTTGGTAGTGTCAAGGCAGTGTGTAGCATTTCCTTTATAGTTGTGTTTCTATTCTTTAACTATCTGCCCATGCGTAATACACCTACCTCGGTATACCCAATCACCATTCATGAATATCGTGTGAGATAGAGAGGGTACCATCCAGAGACAATAAACCCACTACCCACTGCTATTGGATATGCAACTGTGGCTTAAAATTTATCCCATTTTCACAGTCGGTGTGCGTAATCGTAACATGGGGTTGTCGAACCAGATTTTCACCGAGCACCCTAATTGTGTAAATTGGCAACAAAGTCGTCTATGTCGTATGTAATTAGCATTCATCTAGACTCAGAGGTGTGGTCCAAAGATGAATCAAAATGTTCCTTTTTCTCTTATCTTTTCCTTTTTGTTTTGTTTTGTTTTTTTGTTTTTTTTTTTTTCTACAGGTGTAGGTGTTGTTTCTCACTTATTTTTCATAAGAATGTATAGGTCACAATTTTAACCTCCTTCTAGTGTGGTCTAAATCCTAATAAAAATGTTTCATTTTTTGTATTTCCCTTCTTTTTTGTGGAGAGGAGATAGGGTATTGTTTCTCACCAAATTTATGCGTGGATGCAGAAGCTACAATTTTAGAATGTTAAAAATATAATCTTATCAATTTAAATATTTTAGAGTCTGGAAAGAAACTAAAAATGTTAAAAACTTAATTCTAGCTAGGAGTTTTTTTATAAATAAAATATTTTTACTTTATTGGATTCCAATATGGATGGGGTATTAAAGTTAAAATGCTTAGATGATGCTCTTTGACAATCTTATAATTGTTGAACACTATTAGAGTCATAAGTTTTATCGTTAAATGTTTTTTCATGTCCTTTAATTTTCAGTTTGGAGTAGTTGAGCATATGGCTATTGCTGTTGTCATAGCCTCCATATCATTTTCTGACATCTTTGAGTTTCTTGCATGAATTGTTCATTCAAATTCTGAAAGGGTCTCAATCAATGGGAGTCATGGTTATGTATGTTTTTACAGTAAATTCATGATTCCTTTTATTTCCTACCATATTTCCAGATTTCCCTTTATACATACCTTCATATATCATCTAAATCCTATCCACTTTTCACATATCATTTACATCTTATTCACATTTCATTTCCTTTCCCTCCCTTCGTTCTAAACCTATCCCCATGACACCACTACCACTACCCTATACTCATCACATGTACAACCCTCATGTATAACATGCAACCCCCCCAATCACCTAAGATACATTATACTCCAAACATTTTAATGATTTCCCATGCTTTATGCTCATGCCAAGCATGGAGGGCTTCTACACTCTGCAATGCAATTTCCTCTGAAATTGACTGTTTTAGTCACCATTTTGTAGAACTGTTTCGCACCACATGGAGGAGAATTTTGGAAAACGGAAAGCGATTTTTCTTAGTCACAAACCAGAGAACAATAACCTCTTCCATATTTTTCATAAGTGTCACCGATCGGAATATTTGATTGCATCTTCAAAACCTATTTTTCGGATTGCACAAATACTCTGTTTTAAGTCATTGTTTTGCAGAGTATTTTATGGGAAGTTGGAAAAGAATTTAGAGAAACTGAGAGAGGTTTATCTTCACAAAACTATCATCTACAATAATCTCCTTCTGTTTTTAGAAATGTATTATTGTTTGGGATATATGGCCCACTATAAAGGCGCTACAGAGTCCATGCCCACACACTATTACATGCATGCTATAGGGAAGCCACTTGTCAGGTTTTCAAGGGGTTGACATGGAGCATGTGTGGTAGCCATTTCACCTCCTTAGTAGTCCGCCACATGCCAATTTCAAAATCACCAAGTATTGGTCATTGCGCAGTTGCTACGCAGCGTTTGCACAACCAGCAGTCATCTTTTGTGCTTTTTGTCATTTTCATTCTAGGAAGATATGCTTCGAAGACAAGTGCTTTTACAATGATTTAGTGTTTTTATTAAGATAATAATGTTTTGTGTTTATTTTAGAAGAAAAAGACTTGAAACAACAAAAAGGTTTCCTAATTTTACTTTGATTCGATCCTCTGGTGGATCAAAGATGTGATGCATCTAAACATTATGGATTTGCCATTGTATTTCTATTTAAACCGATTAATGCATATGGATATGGGTGGATCAAAGATGTGATGCATCTACACATTATGGATTGACTATTATATTTCTATTTAAATTGATTAATGCATATGGAGATGGGTGTTGTTGGTTCAACATTGTTTGCATAAGTTATTAGAGTTTATGAGAGTTATTGTGATTAGTTTTATGAATTGAATTCTTATGACTTGAGGGTTATCTATTATTTCGTGCAAGGATTCTTATGGTATGACAATTTGGAGTTATATTTGTCTTTTTATCAGTTAGTCAATTAATTCTTCTCCATAGTTTCTTGTTTATGGGTATAGTGATCTCAGCTGGTTTGGAATTCAGTTAAGCTGCTCTAAAACAGTTGTATTCATATTTTAGTTGCAAATGAAATATTTTGTACTCATGCATGTTATTTATTTTGTTTATTTTCTTTCTTATGTATGAGCAGTATTGTTATATGCAAGGAAATAAATTGTGTTTTCTGTTTTCTCCTCTATACTACAATTGATCTCTTTTGTCCAAAGTTATGCCTGACAAGCCCTTGTGGAGGATGTTGATTTTACTTGCATAAGTAAAGTGAATAGAAATTCAAATTGATCACATGTTATTATCCTCTTTGACCATTCATACTTCAACCAAATACTTCAGAATTCCTTTTTCAAACCTGGTCTCTCCAAAAACATGTGCTTTAAAGTCTTTAAACTTTATATTTTCGAGTGAGGGAGCCCCCCTGGTTGGAGAAGACCAGTCTCTCAATCCAAAGCGGTTTGTGGTTACCTTTGGTTTCCTCTCCTCAGCTTAGAGGAAATACAGAGTTATAACATATTTTTTTTTTAAGGACCGAATTGTTTCCTCTTCCCCGGAGGAAGAAAAAATTAAAATAAATAAATAAATAAATAAAAATTCAGATTTGGTTTTTGAAGGTGAATAGCAGTGAGACTTAGGAAGCCTGAACCATTCACCTAGCAACACCAATCAATCAAAACTAAGAATTTCAAGTTCCATTGGTGTATCCACATCTTCAAAATGAATTCAGCTGCAAGGTATGCTCCCATGAATCGAGATCGCATCCTAGGATTTCCAAACAGCATGCCTTGTGTAGATTGGCAAACTTATTTACCAAGGTTCAAAGATGATGATGAAGATGATGTTGCTATACATCTAGTTAAATTTCATATTCATGCACGCAAGTTGAAGGTTCAATTTCATGAAGATTGTCTCATGAAGATGTTCATGGCTACTCTGGAAGGAAAAGTGTGGTATTGGTATGAAGGTTTGCCATCTGGTAGCTTTTATTCACTTACATCCGTTTTTGTTGTTGGTTGAGAATTGTTGCAACCATGTTTATAATTTCATTCAAAATCTGAAAAAAATAAATAAATTATGGCGATGAAGAGATTCTGGAAGCTTTGCACGAGAACCCTTTTCATAACCAAGAAGATAGGTGACTTCTCTCTTGCCCAAAAATGAAGTAGATCAACTTTCTGACGCCGAAAATTATGATTCATCTTTCAAGTTTGATGAAAATTTGTAGCAATCTTGTCAGTCATTTTATGATCAAAAGTATGAGAATTATTTTAACCAATAGAAGGAAATGGTAAATAATGATGATAGTGTCCATGATCTTCAAGTGGATTCTCAGCTAGTTTTTCCTCATGGTCTCGATGCATATATTCATAGATTTCAAATGATCAAGAAAAGGAAATAGACAGTCCATTGGTTCATTCATTTTTTGGGTCACTGATTGAAGAAAAGCAGATTATAAATCCTTTTAAAAATTCTTGTTCTTAGCATGAGAATGCATCCCAAGATAATAAGATTGAAACGATATGTGACATAGAATTGCATCTTACTGTGCCAGTTATTGAAGAGTGCATTAAAGTTAATATTTTTCAAATATCTAATGAATCTGCTACTTTAGAAAATCTCAATTCAGACTCACATGAAGGATTACTCATGAATCCATTTTCTCAAGGAGATATGCATGTAGCTTTAGATTTTGAGGATACTAGGCTTCAAAACAGTGAAAAATAAAAAGTTTATCTAGAGCCTATTGAAAATGAAGATTTTATTGAGGAAAATATGCAACTTGAAGTAACAAACACAGAATGTTTTGAAGATCAAGATCATATTTTTGTTGAGGCACATGAAAGGTTGACTCTTGACACTCCCATTATTCATAATGTAGTTGTTCCATTTGTAGTCTCTCAAGAAAGTTCAAATTTTTTTCTTGAGGATGAGAAGAGTGAGAAACATACCATTATTTCACTAATTATGAGTTTTATGGTGAAAAAGAAAATTTGGATCAAGCCATAATTGTAAGTGAAGAATGTATTTTCCTTCTTTCTAATTAACAAGATCTATTCATTCATTCTTTCAAGGACCTTTTTGCAAACATGTTTGAAGCAGTTGTAAAGGTGGATTTGGGGTTATTCGTGAACACATGGATTTATTTTAGTTATCATATTGAACTTTCATCAGCTGAATACAAGCTTCAATCAGATGGTCATTTGCTTGATTGGTTGTATTAGAAGGATCATTTCACATAATTGTATGGCTATCTTCAGTAGGTGTAGACATATACCATCAGAGTTTGAAGCTCAAGGAGAAGGCCCTAAGACATTGATGATGTACAGTCAAATTTCTTATTTCCTTTAAATTTTTCAGCCATGTAAGTCATTCAGTCAGTTAATTTTCAGTCAACCAATCGGTTAATTTTTCAGTTTTCATGTTTGACTCCATCGCCCAATGGTTTAGGCCACTAGTCTACGATTTTGTTCTTGGCACCTCACAGGGCGATTGCCATCCCCATTGGAGCCAAATTTAGGGTCATAAGTTTTATCGTCAAATGTTTTTCCCTATCCTTTAATTTTTAGTTTGGAGTAGTTTAGCCTATGACTACTATTATTGTCATAGCCTCCATATTGTTGTCTGACATCTTTGAGTTTCTTTCATGAAAGGTTCATTCAAATTCTGAAAGGGTCTCAATCAATGGGAGTCATGGTCGTGTATGTTTGTATAATCAAGTCATGCTTCCTTTTATTTCCTACCCTATTTCCTTATTTACCTTTATACATACCTTCATATATCATGTACATCCTATCCACTTTTAACATATCATTTACGTCTTATTCACATTTCATTTCCCTTCCCTTCCTTCGTTCTAAACCTATCCCCATGACACCACTATCACTCCATGTTGATAGTGCTAGACCCGCCAACATGTTAGGGGATCTCCCCGATAAGAAGTCCCAATCATACCTCAGACTGTGTGGTGTAGGAGTCCCAGCAGTGGGTTATATGGTAATGCCTTGACTACGATTTCGCATAAAGGAAAGTAAGATGTCCCTGTTGGTAGCAAGGGTGTGACAGCTGCGGAAAGACAAGGAAGGTGCATGAATGGTTCTAACACATAGAGAGTGGGGTGAGTGCGCCCCTTGGAAACCTGTGATAGCACGTGGCTTGGAAGGGAACACACGAGCGAAGATGCATCACAAACTAGAAAGAAAGTTAGCTAACAATCCAAAGTGATGGTTAAACCAATCAACACATTTCAGTAAGATTCATACATACTTATACAGAATAGTCCATACATGCATGCGTAAGAAAACAGATACATATACCATTTAGAGTAAACAAGATAGTTGGAATACAATATGACATATGCATGAAACGTGCTTGCTCTGTTATATTAAGAAGTGTAAGTTCCAGTCATAAAATACATCCATTTCCAACCACTAGTTTCGATAGCGGAACATTACAGCCACAATCACCTACTTCTCCAAAGAGATATACTAACTTTGCGTAATGGAGAAGCCAAGGCGCATTACAATATTGTCCAAGCTTTCTCTAAGATACTCCTATCTAAGCTTGGCTGACTAAAATCCTATACAATGAGTTATGAGGTACTATTTATAGCAAAGGGTGGGGTGACCCTTGACATTTCCCTTTGAGACCATTCATCTATCCTAATGACTCTTCAACTACTCTATGACCGTTACATTCAACTATCAACACTTGAACTTCCACTTGACAAGAAGTTACATTACAATGCACATGTGCCCATGTGAGACAAAATGGCTTGAGCAAGCCATGCAAGACAACACTGACACTCAGACCGTTGTGGTGAGACCAACTCTTTGACATGCTTTTGATGGTTGAAGGTGGTGAGCTGATGCCAAGCTTGGTAGTTCATGATGGTGTCTGTGAGCTCAATGGTGACATCTTGTTGAAGAGAACTCTTGCCTTCTTTGCATCTGGGTGCATTGATATGGCTCCTCTTTCCAACTCATCTGATAGCATGTGCATGGTCATCGTGGTGTGACCAAACCAGCAACATGTTGATGCATAGTGTCTACGTTGCTATCCAAGCATGTGCTAGTGGTCGTGTGCATCAACTTGTCGAATTACATTTTCAGCTCTAGTTGGACTTGCTTCTTGTCTTCGCCTTGGTGAGTGTGTCGAATGGGTGGAATCGCATGTGTGCGCACAATGAAATGCATTCTATTACATTCCCTTGCATGTGATCAACAACACTTCTCACCTTGTCTGCTCCGTGCCAACTACTGGGATGGATCTATAACTTGTACGGGTGCAGTTTCATCCGTGAGTGCATGTTGTGCCCCCTGCTGTAATTGTTCCTGCTACAACCCATTCTCTCGTCTATGCAACTCCTGTTCTTCCTTGAGTTGTTGCTTCAGCACATGTAACTCCTTCTCTGTTCCTTTCTCTTCCTTTGCACAATCGTCATGTCGCATCATCACCTCATAGCCTAAGTCTCCAAAGTTGCTTTCATCACAAGTGGATCTGCTTGAGCTTGCAACTTTGTTCCGCCTCTATGTTGTCAACAACCTTTCTCTTGCGTTCATTGCATCTGGTATGTTGCCTTCAACTACTGTTGATGGTGCTACTTGCTGTGATGTTGTTGCCATCATATCTTAATGTCCTTGTCTACGAACAAATTGATGTCTTCGTGGGTAGGCAAGTTCATAGACACTTGATCGACTGCATCCCCAAGTGTGCTCTGAATGGTGTCTTTGACTCTGCTCTCCTAGAAACCATTGTACCTGTGTTGCTGAGAGGCAGATGAACACCTGCGATACCTGGAGACATGGAAACACTCATGGCAAGAAATCTGTCAGTCAAAAACAAAAACGAACTTGAGAACTGACTTGCAACATACCTGTGTGATTGATTATGAAGGTTGCGCAATTTCTGCTGGGAGGTTGGGATACTGACTGCCAAAAATATGTAAGGCACAATCCGGGCTGTCAAGAGGCTAGCTGACTGCTGGAACTGCGCAATGCACAATCCAACCTAGCCTACCGAGGACTGAAAATGCGTAATGTGCAATTTCAGTAAGTAGTGACATGCAACCAGCAAATTGCATTATGCAATTTCTGGGGCCAACATGACACTGCCTCCAAGAATTGCGCAATGAAAGCCTAGAGGTCAATGCATAGCTAGACTTACGCAATTTCTGGAGGGAAGGCAGAGCCTTCGCTTCTGAAAATGCGTAGTGCTAGTTGGGAAAGGCACGATCGAGGCCAAGGTAACCTAGTCTGACTGACGGGTGACTGAAAACATGAGAAGCATGAATGCATGATGAGATGAGTGAAAACAAGAATGAATGATCATTCATACAAAAAACAATCGCAGGATTCAGAAAATGGGAAAAGCATGCATGTGTTTGAAGCGAGTCACCGCAATGGCGACCATCTGTGCAAAACACTGTCATGCATAGGACAATAGTGAGATGCGAAAAAAAACTGAAACGATGCTTATATAAGCTAACATACATCAAAACAATAGCAAGCACTCACTGAAATCAAGTAGACAACACTCACATGAAGAGAAACACAAAAAGAAATAGAAACGCAACGCAAGACATGAAAAGTGGGCTTACCCCAAAATAGCTGAGCTAAATTTGCCAACAACTCCTAGATGCAATGTGGGATGTCAGAGATGTAAAGTCGATGTGAGGAATGATCTCTACAGTGTCTGGTTGATGAGTTTTGATAAAAACGTGGTTGCGATGCGCATGCCACAAATCTAGGAAAAGCGACACTTGGTGGGAGGTTTCTGAAATGATCTTTGCATGTAACCTCTAGCTGCTAAAAATAGATCCTTGAATCAAGGGATTCCTTTGCATTCTACCTTGGGAGAAGAAATCCATGCATGAAAATTAGTTTTGCTCAGTACCAGAGGGAATTGGTCAACTCAACTAAACATGCAATAGTCTGCTCAGTTGGGAGGAAATAATGCATTTTTTGGGATGGAGTTGGGTTGGCTGCCTAGAATATTTGCACCATTTCGGGGAAGAGAAGCTGACTGATGCCAAGGATTGCACAATTTCTGGGTTGAGCATCCCTGCTAGGAGGAATTGTGCAATTTTTCCAGTGAACAATGATAGGCAGATTTGTGCAATTCTCAAGCCTAGTAGGTTGCCAGACAGAGTTGCGCAATTTCTAGAGGGAAGGTTGGTTACCCTCTAGAATTGCATAATTTCTTGAGGGAGCTGCTCAGCCTGTAGCTGGACCAAGTTTGGAGAAACAACATGTGAGGGGGATGCAACAAGCTCTGATGCACAAGCTATCATTCTGCAAGAAAAGCACTGAAGCTTGTGTACTTGACAAGGAAAGACATGCTGCTGAGGAAGGTTGGGAGGGAGGCTCCAAAACGAAACTAAGGAAAAATTTTGGAGGGTGGTTGTAGCCGCTACAACACTTGGTGACACACTGGTATAAATCCATCTCTCTAAGTGAACGTTGTTCATGAAAAGAAAGTCTAACACCTCCAGAAGCATTATTCAGTTCTTAGTTCGTCTTGGTTTCCACACTAGCATGATTATAAGGTGTAGCATCTTCCAAGGTCTTGTTTGATTGACAAACATTCCAAGCCAACTAAAAAAAGTTGTTTCGATTGGGGTTGAGGGCTATATTGGTGCACAAGTAGTATAGTCATCAAAGTCTTAGTTTCATCTCTGGTGTTGCTCTGCTGCCAACAGGCCTAGACAGTACCTTGGAAGAGTCACACAGGAACACAAGCATCGTCCACTGCAAGAAAGTCTGGTCAGTACCCTAGCGGAGTTACTTGCATCACCTCTCTATGCAGGAAGGCTTTCTCTTCTTTCACCTTATTCATTTTTCATTTTTTGAAATTTTCACTTTTCATTTTTCATTTTCTTTTTCATAACTGTGCATAGCACTTATTCATTTCAAAGGCAGAAGAAGGATCCTGACTTATTGAGAGCAGAAGAGGTTGTTCCTTGAGAGAAGTAGTTTATGTATACCTATGACATGCTTGTTAAGGTTTTCCCCCTCACCTTACTCTACTTGACTGAGCTGCAAAGGGTTAACCCAAAAAAAATCGACTAGAGTAGGTGACACTAGTTAGCATGCAAGCGTTGTGTTTTCACCAAGGTTCACTTCAAACAGTATGTATTTTCCATCGGCGTATCATGGACTAAAAGTAACAAGTTATTCATATAGAGGCAGGATGAAAGATAACCAAGTAGTGATATATGCACAAGGCCTCTTGTACTTTACCCAACATGTTTGAAGAGTCATGCATGGTTTCATGTGAAACTAACCTATGAACAAAATAAACCAAACAAAAAACAAATCTAAGTAGAAGCATAAGTAAATGCGAAATCAAAGTGATTAAGCAAAAAATCAAGTAGAAAAATAAAGATGCAAATCAAGAAAGCAAACAAGCATGCAAGAAAGCAAATTGAAAGCAAACACTACTCCTACTCCTAAGCTAGTGGTGCATGTTCCTGATCATGTGAAGTGATATTTCTAATGCAGCGACCGGCACATTGGTTGACCCATGTTAGTGAAGGCTTGGTCTTCGAGCAAACTATTTGTGTGAACCAGCAAATGCGAAAGATACAACAGTGAAAACACACACACTTCAAGCTTACAAGCATCCATAGGATAAAAATGAGAGAAAGTGCATGCCATGCACTCTATGGACTTGCCATGGTGCTATGCTACACTACGTGCAGATGTTGAGTGTATGCATTCCCTTGACCGTGACATGCAAGAAAATGTGAGAAAGGTAGACCACTTACGTTGCGCAAGTGTGCTTTCTATGTAAGATTCCTCCAATGCATGAGTGATGGGATCATGCAGTTCGAGTGGAAGAAGTGAAATCTGAGTGTTATATTGTTCCTCAGTGCATACAGATGAGTGATGAGGAGCCTTAGGTGCTTGAAACATTTCTTGATCGGAAGTGAGACCAACCTTAAGACAACGAGAGCTTGACATAACCATCAACTTGGGCTGAAGTGCCTCGACAGTATGGGGGTTTTCAACTTCATCGATAGATAGATCATCCTAGATCATTGGCTTAGACGGATTAATAACGAATGAATCAACATTGTGATCAAATGATGAGGTAAAGAGATCATGATAACCAAGATCAGAAAACTTATGATGTTGGTCGGCATCCTCATGATTTGATGAATCACATAGAGGGGTAGATGAGAAGAAAGGATGTTCACCCTATGCATTTCCAGAAAAAGCAAATGAAAGATCAAGTGGATTTTCAATGAATGATTGGTCCTCTCTATTGTCAGGTGATGGAATGATATTTGGTGTGTCCTGCGAATGATCAACAATGGGTGCATTTGTGGATGGAGATGCACATGAAAAATCAGGGATGACAGGATCATCAAGGTTGTTAGGAAAAACCATAGGAGGTATGGACAAAAAGGGATGTTCCGCTGCTACCGGTGGATGTTAAATCTCCCCGTCATTCTCTTCATGAATGCCAGTGCATGTTTGGTGTGCAACACCAACTTCGTCGATAGATAAATCCTTGTTCAAAACAAGTGTAGAGTATGGAATGGAAGAACACAAGTCAATGTCATCCAGAGGATGGTCAGAATATGAAGACAAAGGTTGGGGTACAAAATACATGTGATGAGGTATGGAACTCACAACCAAGTCTACGCGAAAATCAGAAGGAGTGATGTCGGGAGGTTGTGACAGTTCAACAAATGTGTGTTCATGATCTCCCACATCACTCTACAATGGTGGAGATGTTTGACTAGGGGAGGACAGATAATCACTTGTGACAACGACCGTATCCATTTGTGATTGTGTAGCTCCATCACTGAAGTATGTTGAGTAGGTTTTGAGCTTGAACTTCTTATTGGGATGGATTCACTTGTTAAGAAAATACTCGAATCTATCCCAAAGATAAGGAAATTTCATCTAGATCTTTGGAGCTTGAAACTTCAAATCATGGAAGCGCTGCCAAAAATCCATAGGCGATTCATGCGGAGCCTTTCGTTGTTGTAACAGTTTTTGATCAAGATGTTCTAGATCAAAATGATAGAAATTGTCTTCAATGAGATCATACAAGTGCTCAAGTGAGTGCACGTTGTCAGCCGATAGGCTGCACAGCCACCGATGTGGAGATTCACGAAGTGTGTATGCAGGTATCAAATAGGGTTGTTCATCAAAACATCCATCATCCTCGTGAAGCAAGGCAAGGAAGTCATGTAAGAACTCAGGCCAGGCCACTTCGCCTTCACCATCATACATGTATGTGGACAAGAGATCAAAGAACTCCCTCATGATGGTGACAGATTCAGCATGCGAAAAACATCGTGGAGGGAGGAGAGTGCAAGACTCCATGATAGATATGCAAAGGTTCAAAACAGGATGAGAGGACACAACTTTTCATCTAGCCCTCCTTCTAGTTCCAGAAATTTTGATGGTGTTGGACCCGCAAACATGTCAAGGGATCTCCCCGGTGAGAAGTCCCAATTAGACCTTAGACCATTTGGTGTAGTAGTCCCAGCAGTGGGTCGTACAGTAATTCCTTGACTGCGATTCTTCACAGAGGCAAGTAAGATGTCCTTGTTGGTAGCAAGCATGTGACTGTTGCAGCAAGACAAGGAAGGTGGATGAATGGTTCTAACACATAGAGAGTGGGGTGAGTACGCCCCTTGGAAACCTTTGATAGCGTGTGGCTTGGAAGGGAACACACGAGAGAAGATGCACCACAAAATGGAAATAAAGTTATCTAACAATCCAAAGTGATGGTTAAACCAATCAACACATTTTAGTAAGAGTCATACATACTTATACAGAATAGTCCATACATGCATGCATAAGAAAACATATACATATACCATTTAGAGTAAACAACATATATGGAATACAATATGACATATACATGAAATGTGTTGGATTTGTTATATTAAGAAGCATAAGTTCCAGTCATACAATACATACATGTCCAACCACTAGTTCTAATAGCAGAATGTTACAGCCACCACCGCCTTCTCCTCCAAAGAGATATACTAGCTCTGCGTAGTGAAGAAACCAAGGCATGTTACAATACTCTCAAAGCTTTCTCTAAGCTACTCCTATCAAAGCTTGGCTGACCAAAAGCCTATACAATGAGTTATGAGGTACTATTTATAGCAAAGGGTGGGGTGACCCTTGACATTCCCCTTTCAGACCATTCATCTATCCTCATGACTCTTCAACTACTCTATGACTGTTACATTCAACTATCGACACTTGAATTTCCACTTAACAAGACGTTACATTACAATGCACATGTGCCCATGTGAGACAAAATGGCTTGAGCAAGCCATGCAAGACATCACTGACACTCGGACCATTGTGGTGAGACCAACTCTTTGACATGCTTGTGATGGTTGAAGGTGGTGAGATGATGCCAAGCTTGGTTGTCCATGATGGTGTCTGTGCGCTCAATGGTGACATCTTGTTGAAGCAAAATCTTGCCTTCGTTGCATCCGGGTGCACTGATATGGCTCCTCTGTCCAACTCGTCTAATAGCATGCGCATGGTCATGTTGGTGTGACTGGACCAACAACATGTTGATGCATAGTGTCTATGCTGCTCTCCAAGCATGTGTTGGTGGTCGTGTGCATCAACTTATCAAAGTACATTTTCAGCTCTAGTTAGACTTTCTTCTTGTCTTCAGCTTGGTGAGTGTGTAGAATGGGTGGTATTGCATGCATGCGCACAATGACATGCATGCTGCTACATTCCCTTGCATGCGATCAACAACACTGATCACCTTGTCTACTTCGTGCCAGCTGTTGGGATGGATCTATAACTTGTACGGGCGCAGTTTCATTTGTGAGTGCATGTTGCACCCCTTGCTGTACTTGTTCCTGCTACAACCCATTCTCTCGTTTATGTAGCTCCTGTTCTTCCTTGAGTTGTTGCTTCAACACATGCAACTCCTTCTTTGTTTCATTCTCTGCCTTCGTGAAATCTTCATGTCGCACTATCACCTCATAGCCCGAGTCTCCAAAGTTGCTTTCATCACAAGTGGATCTGCTTGAGCTTGCAACTTTGTTCGCCTCTGTGTTGTCAAAAAACCTTCCTCTTGTGCTCGTTGCATCTGGTATGTTGCCTTCAGTTGTTGTTGATGGTGTTGCTTGTTCTGATGCTGCTGTTGTCATATCTTGATGTCCTTGTCTACGAACAACTTGATGTCTTCATGGGTAGGCAAGTTCATAGACACTTGATCGACTGCATCCCCAAGTATGATTTGAACGGTGTCTTCGACTCTGCTCTCTTGGAAACCGTTGTACCTATGCTACTGAGAGGTAGATGAACACCTGCGATGCCTGGAGACATGGAAACACTCATCGAAATAAATATTTCAGTCAAAAACCAAAACGAACTTGAGAGCTGACTTGCAACATACCTGTGTGATTGATCATGAAGGTTGGGCAATTTCTGTCGGGAGGTCGGGAGACTGACTGCCAAAACTGCCCAAGGTACAGTCTATGCTATCAGGATGCTGAGTGACTGCTAGAAATGTGCAATGAACAGTCCAGCCTGGCCTATTGAGGACTGAAACTGTGCAATGCACAATTTCAGTTAGCAGTGACATGCAACCAACAAACTGCACTGCCTCCAAGAATTGCGCAATACAAGCCTGGAGGTCAGTGCCTGGCTAGACTTGCACAATTTATGGAGGGAAGGTAAAGCCTTCACTTCTAGAAATGCACAGTGCTAGCTGGGCAAGGGATGGTCCGGGCCAAGGCAACCCAGTCTGGCTGACAGGCGATTGAAAACATGAGAAGTATGAATGCATGATGAGATGAGTGAAAACAAGAGTGAATTATCATTTAGGCAAACAAAAATCACAGGATTCAGAAAATGGGGAAAGCATGCATTTAGTGAAGCAAGTCACCGCAATGGTGACCGCCCATGAAAAACAGTGTCATGCATACGAAAGCAGTGAGATGCGAATGAAAATTGAAATGGTGCTTCTACAAGCTAACATAAATAAAAACGATAGAAAGAGCTCACTAAAATCAAGCAAATGACACTCACACAAAGGAAAACACAAAAAGCGACAGAAACGCAATGAAAGACCTGAAAAACGAGCTTACCCCAACACAACTGAGTTGAATGTGTCGACGACTTCTAGATGCAATGTGGGATGTCAGAGCTGCAAGGTCAATGTGAGGAATTAGCTCTGCAACATCCAGATGATGAGTTTTGATAAAATCGAGGTTGTGACGCACATGTCGCAAATCTAGGAAAAGGGACACTTGGCGGGAGGTTTCTAAAATGATCCTTCCATGTAACCTCCAGCTGCTAAAAATAGATCCCTAAATCAAGGGATGTCTTTTCATGTTGCCTTGGGAGAAGCAGTCCATGCATGAAAATCAGTTTTGCTCGGTCCCAGAGGGAACCGGTCAACTCAACTGCACATTCAACAGTCTGCTCAGCTGGGAGGAAAAAATGTGCATTTCTAGGAGGGAGTTGAGCTGGCTGCCCATAAAATTTGTGCAATTTCTAGGCAGAACAACTAACTACTTCCCAAGATTGGGCAATTTCTTGGCTGAGAAGCCATGCTAGGAGGAATTGTGCAATTTTTCCAGTGAACAGTAACAGGGATATTTACACAATTCTAGAGCCCAACAGGCTGCCAAAAAGAATTGCACAATTTCTGGAGGGAAGGCTGGTTACCCTCCAGAATTGTGCAATTTCTTGAGGGAGCTTCTTAGCCTACATCTAGACCAAGTCTGGAGAAACAACCTGTGAAGGGGATGCAACAAGCTGTGATGCACAAGCTATCATTTTGCAAAAAAAACACCGAATCTTGTGTACTTGACAAGGCAAGACATGCTACTATGAAAGGTTGGTAGGGAGGCTCCAAAACGAAGCTAAAGAAAAATTTTGGAGGGTGATTGTATTCGCTACAACACTCCCCTATACTCATCACATGTACAACCCTCATGTATAACATGCAACACCCGCGCCCCCCCCCCCCCCCCCCCCCCCATCACCTAAGAGACATTATAGTCCCAACATTTTAATGATTTCCCATGCTTTATTCTCATGCCAAGCATGGAGGGCTTCTACACTCTGCAATGAAATTTCCTTTGAAATTGATTGTTTTAGTCACCATTTTGCAGAACAGTTTCTCACCACATGGAGGAGAATTTTGGAAAACAGAAAGAGGTTTTTCTTAATCACAGACCATAGCACACTAAACTTTTCCATATTTTTCATAGGTTTCATGGAGAGGGATATTTTATTGCATCTTTAAAGCCTATTTTTCAGATTACACAAATACTTTGTTTTAAGTCATTGTTTTGCAGAGTATCTTCTGGGAAGTTGGGAAAGAATTTAGAGAAACTGAGAGAGATATGTCCCATTGTAAAGGCGCTACCCAGTCCATGCCCACACTATTACATGCATGTTGGAGGGAAGCCACATGTCAAGTTTTCAAGCGGTTGACATGGAGCACGTGTGGAAGCTAGCTCACCTCCTCAGTAGTCCGCCATGTGCTAGTTTCGAAAGCCCCGAGTACTGGTCACCACGCAACATTTTCACAGTAAACAATCAACTTTTGTGCTTTTTGTCATTTTCATTCCAGGAAGATATGCTTCGAACACAAGTGCTTTTACAGTGATTTAGAGTTTTTCTTAAGATAAGAATGCTTTGTGTTTTTTTTTTAAGAAGAAAAATACTTGAAACAACAAAAAGGTTTCCTAATTTTACTTTGATTCGATCCTCTGTTGGATCAAATATGTGATGCATCTAGACATTATGGATTGGCAATTGTATTTCTATTTAAACCGATTAATTCATATGGAGATGGTTGTTGTTGGTTCATCATTGTTTTCGTCGGTTATTAGAGTTTATGAGAGTAATTGTGATCAGTTTTATGAATAGAATTCATATGACTCGAGGGTTATCAATTATTTTCTTCATGGATTATTATGGTTTGACTATTTGGAGTTATCTTTGCATATTTCTCAGTTATTCAATTAATTTTTCTCCATAGTTTCTTGTTTATGGGTATAGTGATCTCAGTTGGTTTGGAATTCAGTTAAGTTGCTCTAAAATAGTTGTATTCATATTTCAGTTGAAAATGAAATATTTTTTACTCATGCATGTTATTTCTTATGTTTAGTTTCTTTCTTATGTATGATTAGTTTTGTTATTTGCAAGGAAATAAATTGTGTTTTATGTTTTCTCCTCTATACTACAGTTGATCTCTTTTGTCCAAAGTTATGTTTGACAAGCCCTTGGGGAGGATGTTGATTTTACTTGCATAAGTAAAGTGAATAGAAATTCAAATTGATCACATGCTATTATCCTCTTCGACCATTCATACTTCAACCAAATACTTCATAATTCCTTTTTTAGACTTGGTCTTTGCAAAAACTTGTGCTTTAAAATCTTTAAACTTTATATTTTTTGAGTGAGGGAGCCCCCTCTGGTTGGACAAGACTAGTCTCTCAACCCAAAGCACTTTTTGGTTACCTCTGGTTTCCTCTCCTCAGCTGAGAGGAATTACGGAGTGCTAACAAAACACCATAAAACTGTAACACCCCGCACCACATTTATCCACTTTTACAAGCTCACCAGGGAAAACATGAGTTGATATTTACTATGCATGGACTAAACTCCAAGATATAGTTATGGAAATGGGGTCGGGGTCCACTTCTCAAAAACTTATTGCAACCACCCAGAGACACATGATTGCACTACTATCAATGTAACTTTCATTGGTGATCATTTCCCTGAGCAGGAACCATTATTTGACCTAAATTTACTTCCCAATTACACGCATGCTGACCTGTGAGTGTGACCATCCACACGCATAACCCATCCTCCATGAAGTTGTGGTCGGAATTTCCAAGTTCAAACAGTGTGACCACAAACTTTTCTCTGGAATTTTAGGGCTAGCCTACAAGCCAACTTCCCATAACTTCCCAAGGTTTTTCAACAAGCTTCCTAAGTCTTGATGTTTTATTCATAGGCTTTGTTCTTGCTCAAGCTTACATAACACATAATAGTCATTTATAAAAACACTTTGTAAACATTGTACATGTAGGTCAGGAATGCATAATTTGTTCATTGTTTACATTATTTTCATTAGATGTTCATCAATAAGGCTTGATGCCCTCTCATACTAGTTGTAATAAACACATATTAACTCATGCATTCATATAAACTATTCAATAGATTTCCAAACCATGAAAAAGACTAATAACAAGATCTCTTCACATCATAAGAAATAAACTATGCATGGAACCAACATTTAATCAGAATGAAGCCATGAAAAACCTGTCACATAATCACACATCAAACCAAAATTTGTTCTAATTGATCTCATTAAAGATTAATGCATAATAACATATGCATAGTTCCAACCAAGTCAGGGACTTCCATGTAACACCTAACCATAGATTGGGATTGAATCAAATATTTCTTCCAGCCCAGTGACCCCCATGCCATAGTCTAAGCCTGAATTTGTAATCACATGGGATATAACAAAACATAACCAAACTGGGAATCTAGAGGAAACCACCTCCACCCTGAAGCTACAGTGATTTCACCCAATACCAGGTCCAAAAATCACCAAAACCAATAAAAGCTTGGATGCCTCAGAATTTCTTCATCATACCCAGATGAATTTTCTTATCTTTTCCAACCTATAAAAGGCTCACCTAGAGTAAACCATCTCCACCTTCAACCCTTGGGATTTTCTTGAAACCACCTCAACTAGGATCCAAAATCTATCGGCATCCAAAGCTCAACCAAATAGGGAACCCACTACATCATGGTTATCTAGGAAATGGCATAAGGCAAGGTTGTACACAACTGTCAATCCAGGCAATCCCAATTCCAATGACAATAAAATGACCAATAAAACAGTGCATGAACCATGCATTTAATTCCCATCAAGATAATCAAACATGCACATTGCTACTTGCAAGAATCCTCCTAGTAGCTGCTAATCAACCTTGTTTTTGGCTATTGCTCTAATCCCTCTTCTATTGTTTTCTTTCACTGCTTTTTCCTTGTCTCTTACTTGTGTTCCTTATGATCCAAGTTCTCTGACTTGTTGTAGCTTTATCTCTCTTTGTTTCCTTTCTTTTCCAAAAGGGAATGCTAAAATGTTCTCTCCTAATTTATTTTATTTTATTTTTCCTTCATTTTTCCTTGCATGCATATTCTTTTACTATTTTTCTCCTTTTCTTGTCTCTTCCTCTTCCCCACTTATTAAAGTGGAATTTATTTTATTTTCCTTTATTTTTTTTGTGTCTTTGCCACGTTTCCTTGCTAGCCAGTAATGTTTGGTTTGCCATTTATTTCCTTTTGCCAATACCAATTTCCATAGCCAATATATAATTAACCACTAGTGGATCCCAATGTAATTATTTTCCCTTCATTCATCTTGGAATACGTGTCTCATGACCTTGGTTTATATTTTTTCTTCCATAATTTTTGTACATTATTGGTTTACATGGAAATTCAGCCCGGGGTTGTTACAAACCCCTCCCCCTTGGGGGAACATTGTCCTCAGTGTTCTATGACTCTTATGAAAAGAAAAAACAGTTAAAAACATGGCAAACATATTACTTATGCAGATTTATGAATAAAAGTTGATATAATATTTACAATGATATATATATACTTAAGCACATTTGCTTCAACCAGCAAATAAAGAAGGGTAAAATTCCTACATATAATCATCCATCTCCCATGTAGCTTCCTCAAGCCCAAATTTCTTCCATTGCACTTTAGCTTGCTCTATTTCTCCGTTCCAAAACATGAGATTCCTCTACTGCATGATTTGTTGAGGCTGTGGTTAGAACTCCCGCTTTGGTTCCACCTGCAATACTCACCAATCAATCACATGATCGACATCATATACATATCTTTTCAGTAGAGAAACATGAAAAACATCATGGATTTTCACAGATGGAGGCAAAGAAATCCTATATACCACTGGTCCCATCCTTTCAAGGAATTCAAAGGGTCCAGAATAATGAGGTACCAACTTGGCACATGATCCAATATTCAAGGGGCTCTTCTTAGGCTTGATATGCAAGTACACATGCTCTCCAACCTAAAACTCCTTGAATACTTTATGTTGAGCCCCATAGATTTTTTCGTATCCTATGTTTCCTTCAATTTCCTTTCGATAACTTGCACTACTTTCTCCATCTCTCTCAACATATCAGGCGCAATCAACACCCTGATCACTAGATCACTCTATCTAATAGAAGTATTACAACTCCTCCCATGGAGAACCTCAAATGAACTTATCTTCAATGATTCCTAATACCCATTATTATAAGAAAAATATACCAGTGGAAGATACTCCTCCCACTTCCTTTTTTGATGCATGACATATATCCTCAACATAGCCTCAAGAATAATATTAATCCTCTTTGTCTTCCCATATGTCTGTGGATAATAAGTTGTACTAGAGGCTAATTCTATCCCCAAGCCTACAAAAAATTCCTTCCAAAACATGGAAGTAAACTTGGCATCTCTATCTGATATAATCCTCTTGGGAACTCCATGCAACCTCACTATCTCCTTAATGAATATTTGAGCCACTTCACTAGATGAATTAGTAGACTTTACTGCAATGAAGTGAGCTACCTTGCTCAACCTATCAACCACAACCATGATGGAGTCATGCTTCCTTGATGTCCTTGGAAATCCTATAATGAAATCTGTGGAAATAATCTCCAATTTCCATTCCAAAATCAGAATAGTCTGCTGTAGACTGATGGTATGCTTTCCTTCAACTTTCACCTATTAACAGTCCAAGCACTTATCAACAAACTCAACCACCTCTTTCTTCAAACTAGGCCAATAGTAGAACTTCTTGATAACTGTCAAGGTCTTATGGTATCATGGATGGTCTGAATATGGCTTGACATGAAACTCTATGAAAATAAGCTTCTTCAATTCACTATTACCAGGCACATAGATCTTACTCTTGAATATAACCAAGCCATTTGTTGTGAGGTGATGCTCCCCATCCTTATCACCCTCACCTTGCTGCTGCAATCTCTGCTTCAGCTATTGGTACCTCTCATCATGTTTCCCTACATGTAAGATCCACTCTCTCAAATATCTCTTATAATAGATTACAACTGAAATATAATTCATCTTAACTCTCCTACTAAGTTCACTCGCAACCTAATTCTCTTTTCCTTTGATGTACCTAATTTTAAATTCAAAGTCACTGAGAGTAGCCAACCATCTAGCTTGCCTTGCGTTCAAATTGGATTGGGCAAACAAGTACCTCATTCCACTATTATCACTCATGAAAATGAACTCTTGCCAAGGAGATAATGTCTCCACATCTTCAGTGCATGAATGATATCTGCCAACTTGATGTGGATTTAAACAGGAATGCAACAAATTACAGATATAACCATAAATATAGAGATGCAACAAAATAATACTTCATTTCATTAATGTAAAATACTGAAATATGCTTACAAACAGAAATGGAAATAAACTAGCTAGGGCGATGGTAGCTTGTCTCTGAGAAGAGATGTGGCAGCTACATGCCTCTGAACTGTGTTACAATGAGGCTTGATGGCCTATTTATTGTTGAGAAATAGTGGAAAACCCTAAAAATCCAAAAACCTAACCCTAGGAGATGAAGCGCCAAACTATGGGCCCCATTTGGGTAAATTGGTACATCAACTTCTTGGGGTCATAACTTTAGCATACAATCTCCATTTGACGTGCATAATACCTCATTAGAAATATCTATCAGAGGAATACAACTTTCAAATGGCCAACATCAGTTAAACACCCGTATTTGCCCCTTTTTTCCCAAAACATTCAATTTAGGGCCTCAAAATGGCTCCAGAAGTTCAGGAACCGAAAAACTGCCAAAAATAGTAAATTGTGTTACAATTAAGGAAACTGAAAAACTGAAAGAGACAGTTGTGGGGGTCCAAGTGGGATAGGTGGGTGGCCACCAACATCCACCTGGATCTTTCCTCCCCCCCTTAGTAATAAATTGTCCCCATTGCATTGAGTGCCTCCATGAGATGGGGAAACTTCTGCTAAACTTGGTCCCTGGTGAGCTGTTCTGCAATCTCTGATGTGTCGAGTAATGGTTGGAAGCATGGTCGAGAGCAGTCGAAATTGAACACTTGGTGCAAGAAAAGGAATGGGGAATGTTGTGCTCGAAAGCATTGTTTCCCATAGCCTTGGTAATGGCATAAGGATGATATCGGAGTGGTCTGAGCTTCCGATGGGCTCTTGGAAGGCGTTCTTTCTGAAAATGCAACTAGACTTTGTCACCCACTTGAAACTTGTGTGGCACCCAATGTTGATCATGTCATTGCTTGTACTTGGAATTTTCCACAATGGAGTGCGATAGATCGGCCTGTTGGGTAGAGTTGACCTGGGAGTCAGATCGGATGAATGCTTGACCTGACAGTGCAACGGTACCCCTGTGGGTGAGGAGAAGATGTCCCTATATTCTTTCATGACTGTATCCGCCTGCTTTTGCTACTTCGAAGAACCCTTCCCTAGGGTCATGGATGTGGCTATAACCTTCCCCTTACTTTGAGAGTAAACCAGAAAGAAAATAATTTCCTACTATGGTAGATGAGCTTACTGCATTGCTTAGCAGAGATCAAAGAAGTGGCGGTAGGTGGAGCTACCTACGATATCCTGTATAATGTATTTCCCAAAGAAATAATAACAGCGTGAGGCCTTGACTCATACAAAGCATGTCACTTCCACAAGTATGGTTGGCCTAATAATACATCACAAACATCAAGAGGTGCAACATCACACAATACCTCATCTGTGAAGAGCTTGATGTTGTAGGGAAGGTGGCACTATTGGCGGACTCGAAGATCTCGTCCTTGGTGAAGCCACCCAATGTTGTATGGTTTCGGGTGTGGTATGGTTAGTAGGCCTAGCCGCTTCATGACCTCTGCCAAAATAAGGTTCTTTTGGATGCCACTATCAACAATGAATTGCAGCGGTGAACCCTTCGCCCACATTTGTGAGTGGAAAAGATGCTCCCCCTCCTCTGGATCTTTAGTCTCATACTTCTGGATCTTGGTGGTGGAAATAGTGGCGCTAGGCTCCGCATTAATGATTTTCTTCCCTTTGTCGTTCCTCTTATTGGGTTCCGACTTAGGGTCGGAACATGCATCTGATTCTGAAGCCTTCAACTTGGCCACCAGCGACTGCTTGGACCGACACTCACTTGTGTTATGAGTGGGGCTCTTATGTAACTCACGCCACTTTCCTATGTCCTTCTTTGACTTCGTGGTGTTGTTATTTTCTTGCAGCTTCAACAGGTTGCCTTGGGTCACACCATCTTGGCTTTGTCCTTGGTTCTGCGGTTTGGGGAAGCCTTTCCCTTGCTTCGGATTCACGGATCCAAAGTCTTGCTTCTTCTATTTAAACTTTTTCTTGATCTTGATAGTGTATCGGTATGTCGTGCCAAGTGAGGAGATTTCCAGGAACTCCATCTTGTCCTGGATATACCTGTGTAGGCATCCATGGTATTTGAGTACCAAATGAAGCTCATAATCCTTGATACCCAACTTTGTGCAAAGGGTATGAAAAATATTGGTAAACTCTGGTACGTCTTGGTCCCTTCCCTGTCGCAGCATGGTCCACTTTATGTATTTATCCTCATAGCTTCCGACAAGGTAGTACTACTCCTTGATGGCATCTCGGAATGAATTCCAGGTGGGTGTGGATGAAAATAGTGAGGTTGTACTTTCATCCTTCTCCTCACAGTAGGTTTCCCACCAGTCCTTGACGTGGGGGGCAGCTTTGAGAAGAGCGAAAGTAATCTTTTCCTGGCTGGAAAAATCATGAACAGAAAAATACCCTTCTAGTAGATTTAACAATTGATCTATGACATCTGCGTTTATCTGACCCTCGAATATCAGGGTTTCAAGGTTAACTTGTACCTTAAAGGGTGTGGCATTTCCAGAGTAGCTGTTAGAAGTAGATACATCGTCCCTGGGTAGCCGTTGAAGGATCTCGACAAAGTTATCCATCATCGTGTTCCATTGTTGTTCGAGGGCTTCTTCGAGCAAGATTTGCATAGGATTTCCTTCCCCCTCGTCTTTCTTTTCTTCCACCATGGGAGGCTATTAGGATTTGCGAGGTTGATCTTGCAAAGGTTCAACTAGTTCTAGCCCTAACTCCTTATATCTCGACCTCGCTGGGGACATGCAAAAACAAAACAAAGAAAGAGCAGACCACTTTGATAACACTGATCTAGATTTAAATAGGAACGTAACAAATTAAAAATATAACCATAAATACAGAGATGCAGCAGAAATAATACTTCATTTCATTAATGTAAAATATTGAAATATGCTTACAAACATAAATGGAAATAAATTAGCTAGGGCGATGGTAGCTTATCTCTAAGAAGAGATGTGGCAACTACATGCCTATGAACTGTGTTACAGTGAGACTCAAAGGCCTATTTATTGTTGAGAAACAATGGAATACCCTATTCCAAAAACCTAACCCTAGGAGATGAAGCACCAAGCTATGGGCCCCGTTTGGGTAAATTGGTACATCAACTTCTTGGAGTCATAACTTTGGCATTCGATCTTAGTTTGACGCACATAATACCTCGTTAGAAAGATCTATCTGAGGAATATGACTTTTGAATGGATGAGTTCAGTCAAACACTAATGTTGACCCCCGTTTTCCCAAAATTTGTCGTTTAGGGCCTCAAAACAGCTTAGGAAGTTCAAGACCCGAAAAACTGCCAAAAATAGTAAATTGTGCTACAACTAAGGAAATTGAAAAACCGAAAGAGATAGTTGTGGGGGTCCAAGTGGGATAAGCGGGTGGAAACCAACATCCACTTGGATCATTCCTCCCCCCTTAGGAAGCAATGGTCCCCATTGCGTTGAGTGCCTCCATGAGATGGGGAAACTTCTGCTGAACTTCATCCCTGGCGATTTGTTCTGCAATCTCTAATGTGTCCAGTAATAATGGGAAGCATGGCCAAGGGAGGTCCATATTGAACACTCGGCGAAATCCAAGGAATGGGAGAATGCTATGCTCTAAAGAATTATTTCCCATAGCCTTGGTAATGACGTAAGGACCATATCGGAGTGGTCTAAGCTTCTGATTGGCTATTGTAAGGCGTTATTTTTGAAAATGCAGCCAAACTTTGTCGCCCACCTGAAACTTGTGTGGCACCCGATGTTGATCATGTAGTTTCTTGTACTTGGCATTTTCCACAATGGAGCAGTGATAGATCAGCTTGTTGGGTAGATGTGCCACGAGAGTCAGATTGAACAAATGCTTGACCTGACTGCGCAACGGTACCCCTGTGGGTGAGGAGAAGATGTCCCTGTATTCTTTCATGACCGTATCCATCTGCTTCTGATGCTTGGACGAACCCTTCCCGAGGGCCATGGATGTGGCTATGAAATTCCCCTTAGTTTGAGAGCAAACCAAAAAGAAAATAAATTTCCTACTCTGGGAGATGAGCTTACTACATTGCTTAGCAGATATCAAAGAAGTGGTGGTAGGTGGGACTACCTTGGGTATCCTGTATAATGTATTTCCCAAAGAAATAATAACAATGTGAGGCCTTGACTCATATACAACATGACACTTACACAAGTATGGTTGGCCTAATAACACATCACAAACATCAAGAGGTGCAACATCACATAATACCTCATCTGTGAAGGGCTTGATACTATAGGGAAGGCAACACTGCTGGCGGATTCGAGGAGCTCGTTCTTGGTGAAGCCACCCGATGTTGTATGGTTGTGGGTGTGGTATAGTTAGTAAGCCCAGCTGCTTCACAACCTCTACTAAAATAAGGTTCTTTTGGCTGTCATTGTCGACAATGAAATGAAACGGAAAACCCTTCACCCACATTTGTGGGTGGAAAAGATGCTCCCCCTCCTCTGGATCTTTGGACTCATTCTTCTGGATCTTGGTGGTGGCAACAATGGTGTTGGGCTCCACATCAATGATTTGCTTCCCTTTGTCATTCCTCTTGTTGGGTTCTCACTCAGGTTCAGAACATGCATCTGATTCTAAAGCCTTCAACTCTGTCACCAGCGACTACTTGGCCTGACACTCACTTGTGTTATGAGTGGGGCTCTTATGGGACTCACACCACTTTCCTATGTCATTCTTTGACTTCGTGGTGTTTTTATTTTTTTACGGCTTTGACGGGTTGTCTTGTGTCACACTGTCTTGGCTTTGTCCTTGGTTCTACGATTTGTGGAAGCCTTTCCCTTGCTTTAGTTTTGTGGATCCAAAGTCTCACTTCTTTTGTTTAAACTTTTTCTCGATCTTGATAGCGTATCGGTACGCTATGTCGAGCGAGGATATACCTATGTAGGCAGCCACGATATTTTAGTACAAAATTCCGCTCAGAATTCTTAATACCCAACTTTGTGCGAAGGGTATGAAAAATATTGGTAAACTCTGGCACATCTTGGTCCCTTCCCTACTGTAGCGTGGTCCACTTTATGTATTTATCCTCATAGCTTCTGACAGGGTATTATTTCTCCTTGATGGCATCCCAGAATGAATTCCAAGTGGGTACGGGTGAAAATAGTGAGGGCATGCTTTCATCCTTCTGCTCGCAGTAGGTTTCCCACTAGTACTTGATGTAGGGGGTGGCTTTGAGAACAACAAAAGTAATCGTTTCTCGGCTGGAAAAATCATGAACAGAAAAATACCCTTCTAGCAGATTTAACCATTTATCTATGAATTTTTCGTCTATCTGACCCTCGAATATAGGTATTTCAAAGTTAACTTGTACTTTAAAGGGTGTGGCATTTCCAGAGTAGTTGTTGGAAGTAGATGTGCCGCCCCTGGGTAGCCGCGGAAGGATCTGGGAAAACTTGTTCAACACCGCATTCCTTTGTCGCTTGAGGGCTTCTTCAAGCAAAATTTTGATAGGATCTCGTATGCCCTCGTCGTTCTTTTTTTCCACCATGGGAAGCCGTCGGGATTTGCAAGGCTGATCTTGGAGAGGTTCAACTAGTTCAAGCCCTAAATCCTTTTATCCCGACCTCGCTAGGGACATGCAAAGAAAAAACAGAGAAAGAGAAAACCGCTTGTTAGGATATTCCAAAACATAGGAAATAGTTAAGTACAACTTGGTCTAGTATAGAGTTAGGTATAGAGTTAGGTAAAGTGTGTTTCTTTACCGTTGTACATTTTGTAACTTACAATCCGACGGTCATGATATGTAGTGATCCGACGGTTCATTCTCTCCTCGGTATTACCGACACTTGATCCGTGGCTTGACACCCGATTGGTCCATGATTTCTATTTAAAGTGCATGGAGGGTCATTTGTAGGGTAATCCATGCATGAGAGAAACATATGTAAATTTTCATTCTTTTATTAATAAATTGCCTGAAGTGGCCGCGTTGGCTCAGGCCGTGGACTATTTCCCTCTTTGAGGGTTTTAACCACGTCAAAAACACTGGTGTATTGATCTGCGATCTGGTTGTGAGTGGTGTCCTTTGGTGTTCTATCTAAGGAACTTACCCTGTAAATTCCTACATGGTATCAGAGCTATTTGAGGGCCGCATCCGTTGTTGATCCAAATCTGAGCCGGTAGAACTGCATCCGACTGCCGTTTCCTAGATCTGCTGTTTCTGACTGCTTTCGGGCCGAGAGGACTGCTCTGTTGTGTTGGGAGCATCTGTTCCAGTGAGGAACCCCTTTCGTTTCACGCGAAAAGGTTTCCGGTAGCCCTAGCTGTGTCATTTTTAAGATCTGGAGGTATACAGTGTTTATTTGCAGTTTACAGTTATTTTCTCTCTGTTTATTTCGGTTTCGGTTTATTTAGCCTTTTTTATTACCGGATCTATACCTTTCATTTCTACGTATGCTCTTTGCCCTGCGACTCTGTGCGATCTGGGCAAATCAGAAACAGAAAGGAAGGATTTTTCTCATGCGTATGCTCTTTTCCCTGCGCCTTAGGGTGATCTCGGAAAATCAGAAACATTGAGGAAAATATTTAGTTTCCGGCTAAAGCTAACTTCGAGCTGTAAGGTTTGTTTTCTTTGCATGTACCTGTTGGGTTTTTTGTTTTTTGTTTTGTAGGGAAAAAGAGCTTTCTCAAAGCAAGCACGCAACCCAAAGCACCCCCCCCCCCCCCTTTCTCTCTCTCTCAAATTTTTTGTATAGCTCAATTGGTTCAAAGCTATTTTAAGAGAGTAGAGGTCTTGGGTTCAAGTCTCCATTTTGTGGGGGCGGACTTTTTCATTTCCGCACATTCCCGCACTTCGTCGGCAACTTCAACAACTTTTTTTCAAAAAGCCATAACTTCTTCATCCGGAAGCCGTTTTCAGAGCCGTTTTTTTTAAACCAGCCTAATTTTTCGAGATCTATCCATTGGAACACTTATTTTCAGCATATTTAGCTTCAGTTTCTGTTGAAATGGAAAGTCAATACCAAGTTACCCTTGACAGCACCAACTACTTCCAATGGTTGTCCTACATTGAGGATTTACTTAGAAGTAAAGGTCTCTACAGAATAGCCTCAGGCCAAGAAAAGAAACCAAAGGATGAAGATAAGGCTGCTAAATGGGAAAATAGGCAAGATCAAGCACGTGGATTGATAGGGATGTCTATTTCTCCAGATCTTAGATTCCATATTGCAGAGCTTGATACTCTTGATGAAGCAGTGAAACAAATCAATAAAGTTTTTGGGATTAAAAATGAACTTAGAGCCCATCAACTTGAAAATGAGTTGCTTACATTGGACCCTAATAATTTTTCTTGCATTGAAGATTTCTTGTCCAAGTTCAAGACCCTTAGATATCTCTTGGAAGGTGTTAAAGTTAAGAAAGAATATAGTAACCTTATCTATTCCATTCTTACTAAGTTGGGACCAGCCTACTCTGTGTTTGTTTCCACCTTCCATTCTACAAGAGAAGCCTTCATTTCTCAAGGAACAGACTACAAGTCCCCTTCCTTTGACTCTTTTTTTGATTCTTTAATAAGAGAACAAGAAAAACTCTTACACCTTGGTCTTCTTAATCTTGGAAACTCTTCCAAGAAAGCATTAGCCGCCCAGCAGCAACCAAATTCAAAGAATCCTAAGAAGTCATATCCTAAAAAGAATGGTCCTAAACCAAACAAGGGTCCTAAGCAATTTCAGCCCCAAACTGAAAAATCATTTCAACAAAATGATAAGACAAATAAAAACAAAGGGAAGAAGACTGATAGACATTGCAATTTTTGTAATCGAGATGGCCACTTAGAATCAAAATGCTTTAAGAAGATGGAAGCCTTGGAAGCTGGTGGGCTCCAGTATTGTAGCAATAATGCTACAACTCCTGGAGCTTCCTATCTCTAATTTTATCAACCCGGTAGTTCGTAACAAACTTGGAAGCGACAGTGTTGTATGCACAAGTACTAGCTCTTGTCGCAGCTGTCACTTGGTCAGCTGGCACAAGTCCGCTAGGGCTCAAGCCAACTTCTATATGTTCTCAGAAGAAGCTTTCTAAATGATGAACGAAGACTATCTTAAAGGAAATTAACCTACTTTGCAAGAATGAACTGAAAGCCAACCAAACAGGGAAACCCTAGTAAACCCTAATCTAACTAGCTTAATCCTTACAATGCAACGATGGGAATGTAACTCCTAAAAATGATGCCATTAGTTCTAGTGATATGAGATGCATGAATTTAAACTACTTCCATTCAAAACAACATTGTTTTTATATTTTTGTTTAAATGGTTGGAGTTATTATGACTTGGTTTCTTATTAGGGTTTGACTGTGCAGGGGTAGTTCGAAGGGAAGGAAGGCTTGGAAAAGGTCAGGAGGGCTAGGAGAGGTTCCAGGGGATCCCTAATATCATTCCACAGGAGTCCACAACGTTCAGGTGCTTGGCAACCGAGGTTGCAGGCTTCTACAGGATGTCTGCAGGGGATCCTACAGGAAACTCGGGATTTCTACAGGAAGTCTGCTAACTTCTACAGGATGCTCTGCGGTTGGAGTTTTTGGTGATCGAGGAGTGAAGGAGCGGTATGGGTGGATAGGTAGGATGAAAATGGAGCTAGTGATGGCTCAGGGACAGAGAGATGGGATGGAGAGAGAGTGCATGCAGTTGGTTGGTGGATAGAAGGGTGGAAGCAATGAAAAGCCAAAAAGATGGAGCTACGTGAACAGTAGAAGGGTTGGAAGGCAAACGAGCTGAACAGAGGTTAAGCAGGTGGCTTAGGCGCAGTTGAGAAGAAGAAGAAGATAATAGGATAATGTTGCGCAGTGTAAATGAAACAAATCCTTTATGTCTTGCACAGAACCGAGAATTCCATCAACCTATTCTAACTGTGTTATTAAACCAATGAACAGCAATGTAAACTTTGGAGAGAAATCATGCATGGTGTTGGAACGAAGAAGTATTGCTCGAGATCAGAATGCATGGATGGATCTACAATTGAAATGACTGAAATGATGGTGTTGCAGCTTGCATGAACGTATAAGACTGTGTTTTTTGGTGGTTGGTACGGTCTACACCCCCAATCTCTAAACAGAGATGGCAGTGAGTGCACTGTCAACCTTTTCTTGGAGCTTTAATGAATACTAATCCTCCTATTCTAATCTAAGCTACTGAAAGCACTTTAACCATAAACTAATCCTACTCAATCACATTAAAGAAATTAAATCAGCAGACTGTGTTTTTCAAATGCATGTCAAAACAAAGAAATGAAGTGCTGAAAGGAAAGACAAGTAACAATACAAGGAAAAGGAGGTCTATTGCTCTCAGGTTGGGCCCTAAACTGAGAGCTATAGCTCCCTTAAGAACTCAGAATTGAATCCAAAGCTACCTGCCTTTATTAAATAATCATGAGTCTAACAACATGCCAAAACTGGCTTACAAAAAGCAAAAACCGAGCTGTAGCTCGTGCTTAGAAATTGCAACAGTAATTCAAAAGTTCAAAAAGCTCCTATCAAAGGCTACGGCCTCAATATTTATACATGATGAGGACCAAGCTGGCTTCCTCAATTAGTGGAGCTTGGCTGCCTAACTGAAAGTGAACTGCTGTTCCTGTAGAATCCATTGGCTGCCTTTCAGCTCGGTGGGGATAGCTGTTGGAGCTCGGAGTTAGGGTGGAGATCACGAGGGAAGTCATTCAAGACTGTGGACAACCTCCCTATAAACCTGCAATGCCACATTTGTTGTCTCCTTGTCTCCTTCTGCGTGGTCTTTGCTCCATATAATGTCAAAAAACCTGAAATCATCATGTATTAGTCACATAGGAATAATGCCTGCCCTTCTTCCTACAAATAACACGAACATACTAAGAAATGATGCATAAGTGATAAAAGATGAAGGGTTGAGCATGGTAAGTAGGCCAAATGAGCCCAAATTGTTACCAAAAATTGGGGCTCATCATCACCCCCCAGCTAAAATATTTGCTCATCCTTGAGCAACTTTGCTCCGGTTCCTTGTCCTTGGCCGGGAACTAGGGTCCGGAATATGCTCTTTCTTTCCTACTCTTGGTGGCTCTGCCTGCTCTGCCCTTGGTGGTGATGAGGGTGCCGCTCCTTCCCTCTTCTATGTTTCCTTGACCTTGGGCCGGGATTTTGAAGCCGATTGGTCTACCCTTCCTTTCCAAGTAGTTGTTTTTGGGCTCCCCCTCTCGTAGGTGACCGATATCTTCGAGGGGGACCTCTCACTGGGTGAAGTAGGGGCATCCCCTGTAGTGATTTGGCTGCTGGATGGGGGCTGTGGCTTGCCCGTCTTTATTCTTGCACTTCTTCGAGCTTCAAAGTATAGAGGGGTCTCCTTCTTTCTCTTCTCCTTTGGCTTAGGAGGTGTGCTGAGGCCGGCTAGCACAGCTGCTGCCTCCCGTTCACGAATATCAGCTTTCTTCTCCTTGGGTTTCACTTTTTCAGGGCTTCCTATAGAAGACCCTGTTTTAGCCAATTTCGGGCTTCCTGTAGAAGACCCTGTTTTAGTAATTTTCGGGCTTCCTCTAGAAGACCCTTTTTCAATAATTTTCGGGCTTCCTGTAGAAGCCGGTTTCGGCTTTCCTGTAGAAACAGGTGTTGCCGCCTTGGGTTGCTTTGCTGCATGAGTTTTGCTTTTTGGTTTGGTTGCGGGTGCTGATGAGGTACTTTTGCTGATGTGGACCTTCTCAGCCTTGTCCACTCTGCCTTGCAACCTTTTCTCTCTTGCTGTCAATATGGGTGTGTCATCTTTTTCTTTGTCATCCTTTTTCTCATGCTTTTTCCTTTGCTCTTTCTTCTGCACTGTGGTCGGGGTCTTCTGGCCTGTTTCTTTCTTTCCCACGGCCACTGATTCTTTCTCCTCACTCCTGGAGGAACCACTTTCTTCGGTCAACATCCTTATGTCTCCATCTCTTGTCAAGTTTCTGAATGCTTCCCATGAGAGGGGAACCTTGTATGAATGAAGCGCATCCTCCACGAGAAGTTTGATCAATCCATGGTGGGCTACCTGGTCTGGTATGCCTTCTTTCAATTTTGTGGCACACTCAATTAGAGACTGTAGCAGGAAATAAGGGATGCTCAGTTTATTTTCTACAGGAAGATCAATCTGGTGCCTCAATTCAGTGAGCAACTTAAAGTGATACCCGTACACAATGCTAAAACGGCCTTCACAGGTTATATACTTCATGATCTGCAGGCTAACTTCATTCCATGGTGGCAGTAAACTGGTTCTACGCACCTCATTCTTGTCTTCCAAGAATTCCTCCTCTGGGGGAAAGAATTCTTTCTTGGCCTGTTGGCTCAACTTCCTTTCTTCCTTATCCCAGGGAAAACCCATTGCAAGTTCAGTAATTCGGCTGATATATTGCGAGGTGAGCTTGAGGCTTAGGCCCCTGAAGTTCACGGTGGCCAATGTTTTGGATTTCGGCCTCAGAGCCTGCAAAAATTCTTCTGCCACTTCGTCGTCATAACCCTGCAATTTGTCACAGAAGGATATCCATTGTGCTCGTGTGAAGAGCTCCACCACCTCCAGATTTTCCCTTAACTTTGTTGAATCAGTGGGTTCCCGTCTAATAAACCCACCCGGCATGATAAAAACTGTTGCTTTAGCTAGAGGTGGCGACGCGAAAGAAATTTGGTCTACTAAGACAGAGCGTAGAATTACGCTTCTGTCATGCACAAAATCCACGAAGCTTAACTCTGAGGACCTTAACACAGCTTAATTACACTGACATCCTGTAGAATGACAGTTTATGCACAGCAGACGATAATTGCAACAATTTTCTACGACCAGACTGTGGACGACGATTCTGCCACCTTCAAAAGCCAATTGCATGGAGAGTTTAGGTTTACCTTTTTATCTACCACCTTTTGACGTGAGGAACCCGCCTTCCTGTAGAAACAATTTTCCTGTAGGAGCAACGCACGATTTCTGGGAAAGACTGTAGTTGGTCTGCACTCTTGGTGTTGCTTCACAGGCGTTCTGATGGCCAAAGGCTCGGTGTATCGAACTGCAGAGGGATCCAGATGATCACTCGCGTTCCAAACGGTGAATGATAAATGCATGGGGCGATCTAGCCGATTAGATTTGAATCGGCGGAATCCATGGCGCGGGGGTGAGCTGTCCCCGCCGGACTGTTGGATGACGTCGTCCCATCATTTGCCTGCGAGTTCACTTACTGCCGCATCATCCTCCCGCAGATCCGCCGCTGTCTCTTTTGCTAAATCCGTTTTTCCCGACGGGATTGCTCTCACGTGTGTGCTGCCCATTTCTTTTTGTCATGGCCGCCACCCAAACATCCGACTAGACCATTAACTGGTCGACGTGGCCAGTCAACTGGCCATACAGCCGCTCAACCAATTCTCTTCACACTTTGCAAACAATTCAAAGTAAAATTCATGCAATCTGACGGAAGAAAGGGTCGAGACACTTACCTGTGCGGCCGCAACACGATTTTTCGGTTTTTGGACGATGATGAGTGGATTCGGTTGCCGTTGATGAATTTGCGCAGGCCCGGAGGTTCATGTTTGCAGGCTGCCGACGATGGATTGGATGTTGTGGCTGCATGCGCCCACGTTTTCATTGCATATGGTCAGCGCTGTGATTGGTGTACACTCTAGCGGGCTTAACTGTTACAGGACTCCCGCAGGATGTCTTGTAACAGTTCTTCCTCCTCGGGTGCATGCTGCACGACGAAGGATTTGGCCTCACAATCACGCTTCCTGAGCTCGTGGATGGCTGGGATGGATATGGTATGGCATCTCAGCATTTTTTATCTTAAAAATTGCTTTCTCTTTGATAACTCAACGATTTGCTTTGTTGGTGCAGGTAACTTCATTGCATGTCGAGAAGGATGGTAGAACGAGGTGACAACAGTGTGCAAGGGTGACAACAGTAGCTTGCATGCGTCCAAACCAATCCTTAGTCGTTAGATCTCCTCATAAAATGGATTCTGGGCCGTCTCGAACTTCTACAGGAAGTTTCCTATAGAAATACAGAGCTTCCTGTAGAAAATTTACGTTTCCTGTAGAAAGTCTGCATCTTCCTGTAGAAAATCTGCATCTTCTTGTAGAAGACTCAAGCCGTGATGAAATTGTGCACATACCTTGGAGAAAAGGAGTATTCTTGGAGGAGGTGCTGGTGAGGTCTCCTGATAGCATGATAAGGATCCTTGGCCTTGAGTTGAGAGGCTTCCTCTCCTCCATAGAACACCTGCAACCTGCATGCAATTTTACATTATGAACTTGCTGTCCTTGTCTCTTTTTTTTTTTTTTTTTTTTGCTTATTGTTTTTCTTTTTTTTTTCTCTCTTTTTTTTTTTTTTTGAAAGATAACAGGGGCGCCTCAATGAGGTTTTCACCCTTGCCATCTGCCTTAAGCGCCTCAGAGAGGTTTTCACTCAAGGATCTTTTCGAATCTCTTTTTTTTTTTGAAAGACAATAGGGGCGCCTCAATGAGGTTTTCACCCCTACCACCTGCCTTGGGCGCCTCAGAAAGGTTTTCACCCAAGGATCTTTATTATTATTATTATTATTATTATTTTTAAATCTTTCAGGGTATGCCCAAAGCAGAGGTAGAACCCTTCTCTATGACCATCACTGATTTCTCCATAGTTTTGATGAACTCTTGTCTTGAGAGAGGCTTCCTGTAGATCTTCAAGCGATGCCCATTGACAAGCATGGGAATGGCTTCCTCATCAATGGTTCGAATAAGAACAGATCCATTGTCATGGCATTTTTCCACTGCATATGGTCCTAGCCATCTGGTTCTCAGCTTCCCCTTGAAATATTTGTATCTGGAGTCATACAACAAGGCCCAATCTCCCGGCTGGAATTGCTTGTCATGGAGATGTTGGTCATGCCACACCTTTCTCTGAAGTTGAACCACTTCTAAGTGAAGGAGGGCCTGCATCCGGTGCTCGTCCAGTCCATTCAGCTGCAATAACCTTTCTTGTTGTGCATGGCTGAGATCTAGATCTAGCTGAGCTGCCATCCTCAAAGTGTTGTACTCAAACTCAATGGACAGCAAAGATTTCTTCCCATAGACCAGCTCATAAGGTGTGAAGCCAGTGGTGGTCTTCCAGGTGGTGTTGTAAGCCCATGTGGCCTCAACCAGGCGATCTGCCCAGTCCTTTCTGCTGCTGCTCACTACCTTAGTCAAGATCCCTTCTAATGCTCTATTGGTGACTTCCACCTGCCCATTTGCTTGAGGGTGATAGGGGGTGGAAGTCCTATGCTTGATCTTGTGATGAACTAGCAGGTCTTCAACTAGGTTGGATGTGAACTGGCTCCCTTGATCGGTGACCAGCTCTCTTGGGTAGCCAAACTTGTAGAAGATATTTTCTCTTAAGAACTCGGCCACCTTCTCTTCTGTTGCTGCTTTGATTGCTTTAGTCTCTGCCCACTTTGTCAGGTAGTCAGTACACACAATGATGTAAGACCTTTGCCTCGAAGGAGGGTTGATTGGACCCACAAAGTCCATACCCCACTTCTCAAATGGCTCAAGAGTCACTTGAGGTTGGAGAGGCATCTCATCCCTTTGAGTCGGTTTCCCCATTCATTGGCATTGGTCACATTGGCTGATATATCTTCTGACATCTTGATGAAGTGTGGGCCAATAGTAGCCTGCCTGCAGGATTTTGAAGGCAGTCCTCTTTGCTGCAAAATGTCCTCCACAAGGCCCATCATGACAGGTGAGGAGGATATCAAAGACTTCTTCCTCCCTTACACAACGCCTTAAGATCTGATCGGGGCCAAGCTTGAACAGATTGCCCCCGATCCAAGTAAATGAGGCACTTTTTCTGATGATTCTACTCTTCTCTCTTGAAGATAGGTACGGAGGGAACTGTGCTGAAACAAGGTAGTTTGTTATATCAGCAAACCATGGAGAGAGTGCTGAGATAGCAAACAGATGTTCATCGAGCATCTGGTCATCCACTGTCCCATCCTCATCTGCAGACAAATCCAATCTAGATAAAAAGTCAGCAACAACATTTTCTTTACCTGGTTTGTCAACAATGGTCAAATCAAACTGCTGCAACAAAAGTAACCATCTAATAATACGAGCATTCACATCTGGTTTATTCATTAAATATCTAATTGCAGCATGGTCTGTATGTACAAATGTTTGATATCCAGTAATATAATGTCGGAACTTGTTCAGTGCATGGACCACAGCCAAAAACTCTTTCTCGGTTACAGTGTAATTCAGCTTAGCTTTGGACAAGTTTTTGCTAACAAAGTAAATGGCATATGGAAGTTTTTGTTCAACTTATCCTAAAGCTGCACCTATGGCTTTGTTCGAGGCATCGGTGTGGATGTGGAAAGGTAGGGCCCAGTTTGGACCTCTCAAGATTGGGGCTGACACCAACTTGTCCTTTAATTCATTCAAAGCCCTTTGACAATCGTCAGTCCATTTAAACTCCACATCTTTTGCCAACAGACCAAACAATGGTGAGGCTAGCTTGCTGAAGTCCTTAATGAATCTCCGGTAATACCCTGCTAATCCTAAGAAACTCCGAACATCCCTTACCTTTTGAGGAGGTGGAACCTTCTTGATAAGAGCAATTTTGTTAGGATCCACCTGTAACCCTTGGCAAGAAATGGTATGGCCTAGCACGGTCCCTTCAGTCATCAGGAATTCACATTTTTCAGGACTAAGGGACAGGTTCATCTCGATGCATTTGGTTAGGACCTTTCCCAGATTGGACAATGCTTCCTGGAAGTTGGACCCGTAAGGAGTGAAGTCATCCATATAGATTTCCACCGCATCATGGACCAACTCCGAGAAGATGCTCAAGACAGCTCTCTGGAAGGTAGCAGGAGCATTGCATAGCCCAAAGGGAAGAACTCGGTAGGCAAAGGTACCCCAAGGACAAGTGAAGGTGGTCTTATCTTGGTCTTCCGGGCTGATTTGAATCTGGTTGTACCCGTTAAACCCATCCAGGAAAGAGAAGAACTTCTTTCTTGCCAGTCCATCCAACACTTGATCTATGAAAGGTAGAGGGAAATGGTCTTTCTTGGTAGCTTTGTTTAGTTCTCGATAGTCCACACAGATTCTTCACTTCCCATTTTTCTTGGGAACCAACACCAGAGGGGACACCCATTCACTATCTGAGATGGGGTAAATGAATCCGGCATCCAACAGTTTTTGCAATTCTTCCTTGACAATGTCCTTAAGGGCTGGGTTCATTCTCCTCTGAGGTTGCCTAACCAGTTTACAATCCTCCTTGATGTATATGTGATGGGTACAGACCGAAGGATGGACTCCTTTCATCTCCTTATAGCTCCAAGCAAAAGCATCTAGATGACTGGCCAACAGGCTACACAGCTCCTTTTCCTGGGAAGGAGATAGGGAGGAGCTGATCTTTAACGATCTCTCAGGGCCAAACTCCACATTCTTGACTCTGGGAGGAACAGGGTTGGTTGTACAAAGATCCACTAAGGTGCTGGCTTGGGCGTCCTCCACCAATTTCTCTAAGGATAGTGCACTGGAACGTGGATTCTGGATCAAAGTCTCAATCAAGTCATCCTCGGTTGGGGGGTCTCTTCTAGTGGTATCTAGGGTGCACAAAGGTGCTGAGTACACTTCATCCTCTTCTCCTTCCTCCAACCAAAGTGGTAAGTCATGCTCTAAGGAAGGTTGGGCAGGAGGGTATAGGACTAGTTGCTTGGACATAGGACCATTTTTGATGGTCATGTTTCCTGCACGGCAACTGATGTAAGCATCTGCAGTGGCTAACCAAGGCCTTCCCAAAATGAGAGGATATCCCGTAAGCTTTGCCTTGGGTTGCAGAACCAAGAAATTTGTAGGGTATTCCCAAGAGTCGACAAAGACCAAGACATCCTCCACAATCCCTTCGGGAGTCACAGTGGAGCGATCTGCTAGTTGCAGTACTGTCGAGGTCTTCCTCAAGGAACCCTGAAGATTGAGTTTGAGCATGGTATCCCTGGTCATCACATTAATGGCAGCCCCCAAATCAATCAAGGTGTGAGGTATGATGGTGCCATTGATGTGGACATCTACTACAGGACTCCCAAGATCTAGATACTTTGGGCAGATGACTTGCCCTAACATAAGGTCGGACAGTTGTCCTAAGACATTGATGGTTGAAGCATCTCTCTTTCGCCTGCCTGGGTGTTTGAAGCACTTTTCCTTAACCAGTTTGTTGTATATAGGCACATCCTTGATGGCTTGGAGAAGTGGTATTTTCACACACAACTACTTGAGCTCACCCAGGAGCTCATCCTCCTCTGGGCTGGGTTGTGTGGTGGCTGTTAGTCTCTCAGGAAAGGGTGGAATAGCCTTTGGTTCACTTTCATGTTTATCTTCCTCATCCTCTGGGGGAGGAGGTTGGTGATCTGGAAGAGTCTTTCCAGATCGAAGATTGATCTCCTGGATCTCCACAGCATAAGTAGGGCATGATGTTTCCCCAGTGTATACCTGCTGGGCCTGTCTATTGTTGGGGTTCGGGTTCGGTTGAGCAGGTATTTGAGGTTGCCTTGGAGGAGCAGGAGGTAATGGCTGAGGTTGAACTGGTGGTGGAGGCAAAATGGCAGGAGGAGTGTTATACTGGGGCCTCCACCCCGACTGAGGTGCATTCCACTGAGGCTGTGGTTGGGCATGTGAGTGATATGAATGAGTAGTGGGTTGAGTAGGGTACTGAGGTGGGTAAGACCATGGAGGAGGCATAGACCAAGAAGGATGAGCAGGGGGACCCCAGGAAGGCATAGGAGTCGATTGGTTGGCGCTGTAATAAGCTTGGGGTGCCCCTTGCATCCCCTGCTGGTAAGGTCTAGGTCCTTGTGGCCTCCTTTGGTTGAGGTAATAGAGAGGTTCAGTGGGAGCTTCTGTCCCTTGGTACATAGATTTAAACCCAGGTAAGGTTGGACATTGATTTGTGGGATGGTCCTCCTCACAAACGAAGCACACTTCAACCGAATGCAATGGGCATTCGTTCTTAGGGTGTCTCCTTGTACATCTAGGGCAGAAGATAGCCAAGGCCCTCTCAGCTTCTTCCTTCTTCTGCTGGATCCTAAATGTGTCCAGTTGCATGGCAATGGTCTGTCTCACCTCACTCTTAAGATCTTCTAATTGATTTGCAAACTCATGCTTGGAGAAAGGAATACTAGCTGAGAGAGGGTTTCCTCTACCTCGTTTCCGGGCTGCCCTAGAGTGGTTTCTGAACACAGTCTTGATGTCCTCATAAGGCAGCTGGTAAATATCTCCCCCAGCTAACATGTGAAGGGTATCTAAAAGGTCTTCAGGGACTCCTCGGAGCAGGACCAACTTGAGGGATTCAGGGTCAAGTGTGCACCTGGCCCGCTTATAGCTAAGTTGGAACCTCTCCTCATAATCCTCTAAGGACTCATCATTTCCCATGGTCATCCGAAAGATTTCTCCCTTGGTTTCCTTAGACCTACAGTAGTCCCGGTACTTGGTATTGAAAGCTTGCTGCATCTGAGCCCAAGTGGTGATACTATTCCCAGGTAAGCCCATGAACCAGCGTAATGCTGCATCCTTAAGAGTGGAAGGGAAGAGTTTCAGCTTCTATTCATCTTCAGTATAGTCATAGGTTCTACAAAGGACAACAAACTCAAACAGGAAGGTATCAGGATCTTTAGTAGTCAGTCCATGGAAGTGAGGTAAAGCGGAGGGGCTAATGTTTTTCATTTTCATTTCTCCATTGGTCTCTCGGATGGGAAAGGCACCTTCTATTCTCTCATCTTCTCTTCTATTGTCAGCCATAGCTTCAGATGGGATGGTCTCTAATTCTTCTTCTGCTATAGGATCTTCGTATATCTCAGGAGGTTCACCTATAGGTTCTTTTGGATCACTGTCACCGAAGAAGAGAGAAGGGTGACTCAGTGATGTGGTGGGGGTGTTGGGTAGGAATTTGCCTGTTTTATCTCGGTTCCTACGAGGCATGAAATGGAAAGAATTTTTTTTTTTTTTGATTGCTTTTGTTTTTCTTTGGTACCTGCAAAACTGAAACAGATTGATCTACAACTAACTATCTTACTGAAATAAAGATGCAGAATTAAATTGAAAGCAGGAAAGAACTAATCTACTTTGCTCAAATGAAATTGCAGGAATGGAAATGCTAGTCTACGCTTGCAGAATTGAAAGGCTAATCTACGCTTGCAGAGATGAAAGGCTAATCTACGCTTGCAGAAATGAAATTGCAGAATTGAAATGCTAATCTATGAAAGCAAGAAATGCTAATCTATGAAAGCAGGAAATGTCTATGCTACTTTTGCAGAATGGAAATGAAATAAACTACTTGGCAAAAGGCAAGAGTAAGAAAATAGAAGAAAAGCAACAATTACTAATACTCTGATGCTTCCCCGGCAACGGCGCCAAAAATATGGTGGGCTCCAGTATTGTAGCAATAATGCTACAACTCCTGGAGCTTCCTATCTCTAATTTTATCAACCCGGTAGTTCGTAACAAACTTGGAAGCGACGGTGCTGTATGCACAAGTACTAGCTCTTGTCACAGCTGTCACTTGGTCAACTGGCACAAGTCCGCTAGGGCTCAAGCCAACTTCTATATGTTCTCAGAAGAAGCTTTCTAAATGATGAACGAAGACTATCTTAAAGGAAATTAACCTACTTTGCAAGAATGAACTGAAAGCCAACCAAACAGGGAAACCCTAGTAAACCCTAATCTAACTAGCTTAATCCTTACAATGCAACGATGGGAATGTAACTCCTAAAAATGATGCCATTACTTCTAGTGATATGAGATGCATGAATTTAAACTACTTCCATTGAAAAGAACATTGTTTTTATATTTTTGTTTAAATGGTTGGAGTTATTATGACTTGGTTTCTTATTAGGGTTTGACTGTGCAGGGGTAGTTCGAAGGGAAGGAAGGCTTGGAAAAGGTTAGGAGGGCTAGGAGAGGTTCCAGGGGATCCCTAACATCATTCCACAGGAGTCCACAACGTTTAGGTGCTTGGCAACCGAGGTTGCAGGCTTCTACAGGATGTCTGCAGGGGATCCTACAGGAAACTCGAGATTTCTACAGGAAGTCTGCTAACTTCTACAGGATGCTCTGCGGTTGGAGTTTTTGGTGATGGAGGAGTGAAGGAGCGGTATGGGTGGATAGGTAGGATGAAAAGGGAGCTAGTGATGGCTCAGGGACAGAGAGATGGGATGGAGAGAGAGTGCATGCAGTTGGTTGGTGGATAGAAGGGTGGAAGCAATGAAAAGTTAAAAAGATGGAGCTACGTGAACAGTAGAAGGGTTGGAAGGCAAACGAGCTGAACAGAGGTTAAGCAGGTGGCTTAGGCGCGGTTGAGAAGAAGAAGAAGATAATAGGATAATGCTGCGCAGTGTAAATGAAACAAATCCTTTATGTCTTGCACAGAACCGAGAATTCCATCAACCTATTCTAACTGTGTTATTAAACCAACGAACAACAATGTAAACTTTGGAGAGAAATCGTACATGGTGTTGGAACGAAGAAGTATTGCTTGAGATCAGAATGCATGGATGGATCTACAATTGAAATGACTGAAATGATGGTGTTGCAGCTTGCATGAACGTATAAGACTGCGTTTTTTGGTGGTTGGTACGGTCTACACCCCTAATCTCTAAACAGAGATGGCAGTGAGTGCATTGTCAACCTTTTCTTGGAGCTCTAATGAATACTAATCCTCCTATTCTAATCTAAGCTACTGAAAGCACTTTAACCATAAACTAATCCTACTCAATCACATTAAAGAAATTAAATCAGCAGACTGTGTTTTTCAAATGCATGTCAAAACAAAGAAATGAAGTGCTGAAAGGAAAGACAAGTCACAATACAAGGAAAAGGAGGTCTATTGCTCTCAGGTTGGGCCCTAACCTGAGAGCTATAGCTCCCTTAAGAACTCAGAATTGAATCCAAAGCTGCCTGCCTTTATTAAATAATCATGAGTCTAACAACATGCCAAAACTGGCTTACAAAAAGCAAAAACCGAGCTGTAGCTCGTGCTTAGAAATTGCAACAGTAGTTCAAAAGTTCAAAAAGCTCCTATCAAAGGCTACGGCCTCAATATTTATACATGATGAGGACCAAGCTGGCTTCCTCAATTAGTTGAGCTTGGCTGCCTAACTGAAAGTGAACTGCTGTTCCTGTAGAATCCGTTGGCTGCCTTTCAGCTCGGTGGGGATAGATGTTGGAGCTCGGAGTTAGGGTGGAGATCACGAGGGAAGTCATTCAATACTGTGGAAAACCTCCCTATAAACCTGCAATGCCACCTTTGTTGTCTCCTTGTCTCCTTCTGCGTGGTCTTTGCTCCATTTAATGTCAAAAAACCTGAAATCATCATGTATTGGTCACATAGGAATAATGCCTGCCCTTCTTCCTACAAATAACACGAACATACTAAGAAATGATGCATAAGTGATAAAAGATGAAGGGTTGAGCACGGTAAGTAGGCCAAGTGAGCCCAAATTGTTACCAAAAATTGGGGCTCATCAGAAGCAGCAATGAAGAAGCATAACATCCATTTGGGGCAATCTTCAACTTCAACTTCATCTTCAGGAATGGCACTTTCTGCATGTGGTTGTCAAGCATCTCGGTCTGGCTATGCATTAAATGTATCTTCTTCTTCTCATTCTCATGAGTGGCTCATTGATTTTGGAGCTTCTTATCACATGGCCAAAAACAAAGCCATGTTTTCTTCTTTAAATGATTGTAACACCAAAAATATATATGTTGGTGATGATAGATCTCTTATTGTTGTAGGGACTAGAACTGTTCATCTAGACAATGGTCAGTTTAATGATGTATTATGTGTTCCAACCTTATCCTGCAACCTTCTATCTGTATATCAGATAACTCATTCAGGTGAAGGTAAAATCGTTGAATTTTCACCTCATGATGTTGTAATCAAGGACTTAAGAGATCCTAAACAGATTTCGGCTACTGGCATTGCTGATGATTCTACAAGGTTGTATAAGTTTCACAACTTTGGGTCATCAAATCTTCCCTCAGTATTTGTTGCTCATAACGATGAAGTGAGCAAACTTTGGCATGAGCGATTTGGTCACTTAAACTATCGCTCCCTTCAACATCTATGTAAAGAAAATATGGTGACAGGTCTTCCTATGGTATCTTGCAGAGATGGTGTTTGTTCTGGATGTGTACTCGGAAAACATCATCGGGACAGTTTTGAAAAACGTGCCTCTTGGCACGCCTCAGCCCCTTTACAGCTTGTGCATACTGATTTATGTGGTCCACTTCCTGTTGTTTCATTCTCTGGCTGCAAGTATTTCTTAACTTTCATTGATGATTTCTCCAGACGCACTTGGGTATACTTCTTAAAACTCAAGAGTGAAGTATTTAACACATTTTTGGCCTTCAAAGCCTTTGTTGAAAAACAATCTGGACATCAAATTCTTAAGCTAAGATCTGATAATGGAGGAGAATATGTTAAAAACACATTCATCAACTTTTGCAATGAGAATGGAATTCAAATGCAACATACTGTTCCATATACTCCACAACAAAATGGTGTAGCTGAAAGGAAGAATCGCACCTTAAAGGAAATGGCTAATTGTATGCTACAATCTAAAGGACTTGGTCTTAGTTTTTGGGCAGAAGCAATTAACTGTGCAAATTACATAATAAATCGCACTCCTACTAAGGCTTTAAAGAATATCACTCCAGAAGAAGCATGGAGCTTAATCAAACCAGATGTCAGTCACTTTCGTGTTTTTGGAAGTGAAGCGTGGGCCCATATTCCAGATGAAAAGCATAAAGCTTTAGAACCTAAGAGTGAAAAATGTACTTTTGTTGGATATTCTGAAGATGTCAAAGGCTATAGACTTATTCCATTTAAGTCCAAAAATGTTATCATTAGAAGAGATGTAAAATTTGATGAAAATATATCAACCTGCGAGCCTAGTCCGGTGGATGTGCCACCTCTCCCTATCTCTTCTACTTTTGAAAAAATTTCTTCTTCAGATGATGAAAGCGAGGATGAAAATCCTCCCCCGCCATCTCAGGATCCTCCTTCAGCTCCTCAGCTTCCAAAATGGGTTCGTGCTACTCGAGATGCAGCAGGTGATCTTGCTGGTGATCCTACAGATCAGCGACGCACACGTTCTCAGTTTGACAGAGCCTCTTCTTTACTGGCTCACGCTCCAGTAAATTATGATCCTGACACTTTTGCAGAAGCTTTAAGCCATCTAGATTGGGAAGCAGCTATGAATGAAGAATATAATTCATTGTTGGCAAGTGATACATGGGATCTTTTTCCTCTACCAAAGGGACGAAAACTTGTTAGATGCAAATGGGTTTACAAAACCAAGTATGGACCAGATGGGAAAGTTGATAAACATAAAGCTCGTCTTGTTGCTAAAGGTTTTTCATAGGTTGAAGGCATTGACTACACTAAAACCTTCTCCCCTGTTGTGAAAATGAACTCTATCCGCCTTGTTCTTTCCCTTGCTGCCTCGTTCAAATGGGAAGTCCATCAGATGGATGTTAAATCTGCCTTCTTGCATGGGGACTTGCATGAAGAAATCTACATGGAACAACCCATTGGCTTCATAAACACAGACTCCAGCCTTGTATGTCGGCTTAAGAAATCCCTTTATGGTCTCAAGCAAGCTCCTCGAGCTTGGTATGCCAAAATGGATAGCTTTCTTTTAGAATCTGGCTTTTCTAGGTGTCATTCTGACAATACTGTCTACACCAAGAAAGTGGGGAAGTCTCTTATCATTCTTGTTCTTTATGTTGATGATCTTATCCTTACCAGTAGTGATCCCAACCTTATAAACCATGTGAAGTCTATCCTTAAAAGGAAGTTTGAAATGACAGACTTAGGACACTTACATTATTTTCTTGGTCTTCAAGTCTTGCAATCCAAGGAAGGTATTTCCCTTTCTCAGTCCAAGTATGCCTGTGATATTCTACGCCACTTTCACATGGAAGACTGTAAGCCAGCCCCTTCTCCCTTTCAGGCTGGAGTCAAACTTTCAGTCACTTGTACTTCTCCTGAAGTGGATGCTACCTTATACCGTCAACTTGTAGGAAAACTTTTGTATCTAACCCATACTCGTCCTGACCTTTCCTTTGCTGTTGGCCTTGTTGCTCGGTTCATGCAAAACCCCCGTGAAAGTCATTGGAAAGCAGCTAAAAGAATACTTCGTTATGTTCGAGGTACATTTCAGTTTGGGATCCATTACAGTGCCGAAGCAGCTCCTCTATTGGTTGGTTTCACTGATTCCGATTGGGCTGGTGACCCTAATGATCGGAAGTCTACTGTCGGTTATGTGTTCACTCTTGGTTCAGGACCTATTACATGGGCTTGCAAGAAACAAGGTGCCATTTCTCTTTCATCAGCAGAAGCAGAGTATCATGGTGTCGTAGAAGCTAGTAAGGAAGCCTTGTGGCTTCGTCAGATCCTGTCAGAGTTTGGCTTTCAGCAGCAGCATCCGACTACACTTTGGTGTGATAATCAAAGTGCCATTCAGCTATGCAAAGATCCAGTTCAACATCAGCGCAACAAACACATTGAACTGCACATGCACTTCATCAGAAAGCTCATCCATGACCATGTCCTTGAAGTGCAATATTGTTCAACAGATGATCAAGTTGCAGACATCTTCACAAAGGCTCTCACAGAGGCGAAGTTCACTAAACTTCGATTTATGGTTGGAGTTCAGGAAGTTGTCACTAAGGGGGGATAGGCTCTAGTGCCTCCTTCCTTCTCCTATTGTGTCATATTTGTAAATCCTTCAATCCTATCCCAAGTTGTTCTTAAGGGGGGATGTTAGGATATTCCGACACATAGGAAATAGTTAAGTACAACTTGGTCTAGTATAGAGTTAGGTAAAGTGTGCTTCTTTACCGTTGTACATTTTGTAACTTACAATCCCACGGTCACGATATGTAGTGATCCGACAGTTCATTCTCTCCTCGGTATTACCGACACTTGATCCGTGGCTTGACACCCGATTGGTCCATGATTTCTATTTAAAGCGCATGGAGGGTCATTTGTAGGGTAATCCGCGCATGAGAGAAACATATGTAAATTTTCATTCTTTTATTAATAAATTTCCTGAAGTGGCCGCGTTGGCTCAGGCCGTGGACTGTTTCCCTCTTTGAGGGTTTTAACCACGTCAAAAACACTTGTGTATTGATCTGCGATCTGGTTGTGAGCGGTGTCCTTTGGTGTTCTGTCTAAGGAACTTACCCTGTAAATTCCTACACCGCTCTGATACCAGTGATATGGATTTAAATAGGAATGAAACAAATTATAGATATAACCATAAATACAGAGATGCAACAGAAATAATACTTCATTTCATTAATGTAAAATACTGAAATATGCTTACAAACAGAAATGGAAATAAACTAGCTAGGGCGATGGTAGCTTATCTCTGAGAAGAGATGTTGTGGCTACATGCCTCTAAATTGTGATAAAATGAGGCTTGAAGGCCTATTTATTGTTGAGAAACAAAGGAAAACCCTAAACATCCAAAAACCTATCCCTAGGAGATGAAGTGCCAAACTATGGGCCCCATTTGAGTAAATTGGTACATAAACTTCCCGAGGTCGTAACTTTGGCATACGATCTTCGTTTGACGTGCATAATACCTCGTTAGAAATATCTATCCGAGGACTACAACTTTTGAATGGCTGACATGGGTAATCATATAGGCCCCTGTTTTCCTAAAAAATGTCATTTAGGGCCTTAAAATAGCTTCGAAAGTTTAGGACCAGAAAAACTGCTAAAAATATTAAATTGTGCTACAATTAAGGAAACTGAAAATTGAAAGAGACAGTTGTGGTGGTCCAAGTGGGATATACGGGTGGACACCAAAATCCACCTGGATCATTCCTCCCCCCTTAGGAAGCAATGGTCCCCATTGCATTGTGTGCCTCCATGAGATGGGGAAACTTCTGTTGAACTTGGTCCCTGGTGAGCTATTTCTGCAATCTCTGATGTGTCTAGTAATGGTGGCAAGCATGGTTGAGGGTGGTCCACATTGAACACTCGGTGCAAGCCAAGGAATGGGGGAATTTTGTGCTCCAAAGCATTGTTTCCCATAGCCTTGGTAATGGCGTAAGTACCATATCAGAGTGGTCTGAGCTTCCAATGGGATCTTGTAAGGCGTTCTTTCTAAAAATGTAACCAGACTTTGTCACCCACCTGAAAATTGTGTGGCACCCGATGTTGATCATGTCGTTCTTGTACTTGGAATTTTCCACAATGGAGCAGCGATAGATCGGCCCATTGGGTAGAGGTGCCCCGGGAGCCAGATAAGACAAATGCTTGACCTAACAATGCAACGGTACCCCTGTGGGTGAGGATAAGATGTCCTTGTATAATTTCATGACCGTATCCACCTGTTTCTAATGCTTGGGAAAACCCTACCCGAGGGTGATGGATATGGCTCTGACCTTCTCTTTACTTTGAGAGAAAACTAGAAAGAAAATAAATTTCCTAGTCTAGGAGATGAGCTTACTGCATTTCTTAGCAGAGATCAAAGAAGTGGCAGTAGGTGGGGCTACCTCCATTATCCTGTATAATGTATTTCCCAAAGAAATAATAACATCACGAGGCCTTGACTCATACACAACATGTCGCTTCCACAAGTATTGTTGGCCTAATATAACATCAGAAACATCGAGAGGTGCAACATCACACAATACCTCATCAGTGAAGGGCTTGATGTTGTAGGGAAGGCGACACATCTGGCAGACTCAAAGACCTCGTCTTTGGTGAAGCCACCCGATGTTGTAAGGTTGCGGGTGTCGTATGGTGAGTAGGACCAACCGCTTCATGACCTCTACTGAAATAAGGTTCTTTTGGCTGCCACTACTGATAATGAATTGCAACGTCGAACCCTTCACCCACATTTGTGAGTGGAAAAGATGCTCCCCCTCCTCTACATCTTCGGGCTCATTATTCTGGATCTTGGTGGTGGCAACAGTGGCGATGGGCTCCACATTAATGATCCGCTTCCATTTATCATTCCTTTGGTCAGCTTTTGACTCAGGGTTAGAACATGCATCTAATTTTGAAGTCTTCAACTCGGCCACCAGCAACTGCTTGGCCTGACACTCACTTGTGTTATGAGTGGGGCTGTTATGGAACTCACACCATTTTCCTATGTCCTTCTTTAACTTCGTGGTGTTTTTCTTTTCTTGCAGCTTCGAAGAGTTTTCTTGGGGCACACTGTCTTGGCTTTGTCCTTGGTTCTACGGTTTGGGGAAGCCTTTCCCTTGCTTCTGATTCACGGATCCAAAGTCTCGCTTCTTCTATTTAAACTTTTTCTCGACCTTGACAACGTATTGGTATGTTGTGCCGAGCGAGGAGATGTCCAACAACTCCATCTCATCCTGGATATACCTGTGTAGGCAGTCACGATATTTGAGTACCAAATGTCACTCAGAATCCTTGATACCCAAATTTCTGTGAAGGATATGAAAAATATTGGTAAACTCTGTCACGTCTTGGTCCCTTCCCTAGCGCAGTGTGGTCCACTTCAGGGTAGTACTGCTCCTTGATGGCATACTGGATCGAAATCCAAGTGGGTGCGGCTGAAAACAGTGAGGTTGTAATTCCATCCTTCTACTCGTAGCTGGTTTCCCACCAGTCCTTGACGTGGGGGGTGGCTTTGAGAAGAGCGAAAGTAATCTTTTCCTGGCTGGAAAAATCATGAACATAAAATACCCTTCTAGCATATTTAACCATTTATCTATGGCATTTGCATCTATTTGACCCTCAAATATGGGGATTTCAAAGTTAACTTGTACCTTAAAGGGTGTGGTGTTTCCATAGTAGCTGCTGAAAGTAGATGCATCGCCCCTGGGTAGCTGTTGAACGATCTGGGAAAAGTTGTCCAACATTATGTTCCTTTATTGCCCGAGGGCTTCTTCGAGCAAGATTTTGATAGGATCTCATGCCCACTCATCTTTATTTTCTTCTGCCATGGGAGGGCGTTGGGATTTGTGAGGCTAATCTTGCACAGGTTCAACCAGTTCAAGCCCGAACTCCTTATATCCCAACCTTGATGGGAACATGCAAAGAAAAATAGAGAAAGAGCATATTGCTCTCATACCACTGATTCGTATTTAAATAGGAACACAACAAATTATAGATATAACCATAAATATAGAGATGCAACAGAAATAATACTTCATTTCATTAATGTAAAACACTGAAATATGCTTACAAATAAAAATGGAAATAAACTAGCTAGGGCGTTGGTTGTTGAAAATGGCAACAAGAAATGCTAAAAATAGAAGTGCTAAAAACAGCATTGCTATCAATAGCAGTTTGGGTACCAGTGTTGGATTGGGCAACAGGGAATGAAAAATGGAAGTGCTAAAAATAACATTCTACTTTTAACAGTTCAGGATGGATTCCAATTTTAGTCAGTCCCTGGACTAAAAATAGGAAGTAAAATTCAAATTTGATATTAACAACAGTTTGTAAATTAATTAATTAATTCATCTTGAGTTAATTAGTTGTGAAAAATCAAACATGAAGTCTATGTGAGGACATGCAACAGTTTCTCCATTAATTGAGGAATTTATCCATCAGTTAAATAGATAAGGATGAGTTCTAATTTGAGTTGTAATTAGTTGGCTCAGTTAACTGAGTCAAGACCAGTTAGATTAATTTAAATAGTTTGTTTAAATTAATGTGAGTTTAGTTAGTTAATGCATGCTTGCATATAACTACTGCAGTTCAGATAACTGAAGTTTCTCTCATGAATAACTCATGCATGTTAGTTTAGACAGAGATCCTGTTAAGATCAAAGAAGGGATAGTGTACTATCAGTTGGATGAATATTTTTCCTATAAAGGAAGCTCATCCATGATGAGGATTTATAGGACTACGCAATTGGATCAGAGGTTAGTGAGTGTGTGAAGAGGCCAATTCACACAAGTGGTTGCACTAGACCCCAATCAAAATTGCGCAAAGAAATAGGAGGCTTAGAGGGCAGACCAGAGGTTAGATAGAGGCCTTAGACTATCTATGAGCAACAGAGGTATTGCAGAGAGAGCAGGATAACTTTTGAGTTGATTCTTTTTGTAATACTGGCTATATTTCCACTTGTATGATAATACAGAGATGGGGTTTTAGGCTGGTGCTTTCCCTTGGTTATATCTTCTATGTTATGTGTGATTGATTTCTCCATATCAGTTATATGTGTTCTTATTGATGTTGCTCATGTGCGATTAAGCTTCTGCTAAATTGGTTGTAGAAGTAGATCAAGTATTTTTCTTTAGTCTATTGCATTATCAGGTGATCTACAGTGGGAATTTCTACATGGTATCAGAGCAAAGGTGATCAAAAGAGAGAACAGTATACTGAGAGGAGATTTCAAAGTTTTGAGTTTTGGGTCGAGAGTTTGCAGAGTAGATCTGAAAATTTTTGTATAAAATTTTAAGAAGAAAATAGCAGATTTGGATTCCTTGCGGAAAAATACCCAAAATAATAAAAAAAAATCGGCTGAATCGAAGTTTGGATGAGGGAGATTCACTGATTTAAAATCAACTCTTTTTCTAGAAAATTTCGTGATGGCGGGAAATATGAAACAGATTGGTGTGCTAGCTAAGAACATGTATGCACTTGAGGTACAAGATGCATGCAAAGCCTTGAGGAGAAAGGAAAAGGTTAGATACTTGGTGGTTGAGAGGGAGAGTACATTACCTCTCAACATGCAGTGCCAGAAGAAGTCTCAGACAATTGTAGAGGAGCCACGATTGGTGAAGCAGCTTCAGGAGGTTGTGGAGCAGCCACAACTAGAGAAGCTGAGAGGAGATCGAGCAGAGACATCTACTTAGGCAGAGACCTCTAGTAGGGGGAAACTTCGAGCCAGGCAGGCAGAGGGATCACATGCAGCCATACCTCCAGGTAGGAGGTGGGGCGATGTGGAGTGATCGTCCCAAGGAGGGGCAGGATACTTGAGGTACCTAACCTCTTTAATTCGACTTTGCTACAGGAGCCCTGGTGAGGAGTAGCAGGATTGACTGATTGGGTGGAGACAGATGCGGATGGAGAGGTAGAGGGAGCTACATTGAAGGAATCCTAAGACAGCGCAAAGCTACCAGGCTACAGCAATGCAAGAGGCACAAGTGTGTTGCACAATGTAGGATGGCACAGAGAGGTGTAACGATGCGATATGCATGGAGATGTTGCAGTAGCGCAGAGGGCAGAGAGGGAGCACTTGTCACCAATAGGTAGAGCTTCAGCATTAGAGTATGTTTCTAGCCCAACGGAGAGGCCAGTTGGGAGTTTTTTTGTTCCGAGAGTTGTTGGAGCAACCACACTTGGTAGAAGTGTTGCATGCAGAACATTCCGAAGGTAAAGGATTGGGTTTGAGAGGAAGCCTTTCTTGTTGAGAAGGAGTGTTGACAATGGCAACAAGAAATGCTAAAAATAGCACTGCTATAAATAGCAGTTTGGGTACTAGTACTGGATTGGGCAACAGGGAATGAAAAATGGAAGTGCTAAAAATAGCATTCTATTTTTAGCAGTTCAGGATGGATTCCAATTTTAGTCAGTCCCTGGACTAAAAATAGGAAGTAAAATTCGAATTTGATATTAACAACAGTTTGTAAATTAATTAATTAATTCATCTTGAGTTAATTAGTTGTGAAAAATTAAACATGAAGTCTATGTGAGGACATGCAACAGTTTTTCCATTAATTGAGGAATTTATCCATCAGTTAAAGAGATAAGGATGAGTTCTAATTTGAGTTGTAATTAGTTGGCATAGTTAACTGAGTCAAGTCAAGCTAGATTAATTTAAACAATTTGTTTAAATTAATGTGAGTTCAGTTAGTTAATGCATGCTTGCATATAACTGTTGCACTTCAGATAACTGAATATTCTCTCATGAATAACTCATGCATGTCGTTTCAGATAGAGACCCAGTTGAGATCAGAGAAGGGACAATGTACTATTAGTTGGATGAATATTTTTCCTATAAAGGAAGCTCATCCATGATGAGGATTTATCTCCTTCAGGACTGTGCAGTTGGATGAGAGGTTAATGAGTGTGTGAAGAGGCAAATTCTCACAACTGGCTGCACTGGACCCCAATCAAAATTGTGCAAAGAAATGGGAGGCTTGGAGGGGAGACCAGAGGTTAGATAGAGGCCTTTGACTGTTTATGAGTAGCAGAGGTATTGTAGAGAGAGCAGGATAACTTTTGAGCTGATTCTTTTTGTAATACTGGCTATATTTCCACTTGTATGATAATACAGAGATGGGGTTTTATGCTGGTGCTTTCCCCTAGTTATATCTTCTATGTTATGTGTGATTGATTCCTCCATATCAGTTATATGTGTTCTTATTGATGTTGCTCATGTTCGATTAAGCTTCCGCTAAATTGGTTGTAAAGTAGATCAAGTATTTTACTTTAGTCTATTGCATTATTAGGTGATCTACAGTGGGAATTTCTACATGGTATCAGAGCAAAGGTGATCAAAGGAGAGAAGAGTATAATGAGATGAGATTTCAAAGTTTTGAGTTTTGGGCGAGAGTTTGCAGAGCAGATCTGAAAATTTTTGTACAAAATTTTCAGAAGAAAATAGCAGATTTGGATTCCTTGTGGAAAAATACCCAAAAAATAAAAATAAAAAAAATCGACTAAATGAGAGTTCAGATGAGGGAGATATCGCTGATTTAAAATCAGTTATTTTTCTAGAAAATTTCATGATGGCGGGAAATATGAAACAGATTGGTGTGCTAGCCAAGAACCTGTATACACTTGCGGTACAAGATGCATGCAAATCCTTGAGGAGAAAGACAAAGGTTAGATACTTGGTGATTGAGAGGGAGAGTACATTACCTCTCAACATGCAGTGCCAAAAGATGTCTGAGATGATTGTGGAGGAGCCACGATTGGTGAAGCAACTTCAGGAGGTTGTGGAGCAGCCACAACTAGAGACGCTGAGAGGAGATCAAGTAGAGACATCTACTCATGCAGAGACCTCTAGTAGGGGGAAACTTCGAGCTAGGAGGGCAGAGGGATCACATGCAATCATACCTCTAGGTAGGAGGTCGGGCGATGTGGAGTGATCATCCTAAGGAGGAGGGACATGATCCTTGAGGTACCCCACCTCTTTGATTCGACTTTGCTACAGGAGCCCCAATGAGGAGTAGCAGGACTGACTGATTGGGTAGAGACAAATGCGGATGGAGCTGCAAAGAGAGTTACAGTGCAAGAATCCCAAGACAGAACAGAGTTAGTAGGCAGTAGCAATGCGAGAGGCACAAGTGTGTTGCACCAATGTAGGATGGCACAGAGAGGTGTGCAACGGTGCAAGATGCATGGAGATGTTGCAGTAGCGCAGAGGTCAGAGAGGGAGCACTTTTCAGCAATAGGTAGTGATTCAAAATCAGAGTATGTTTCTAGCCCAACAGAAAGGTCAGTTGGGAGTTTTTTTGTTCCGAGAGTTGCTGGAGCAACCACATTTGGTAGAAGTGTTGCATGCAGAACTTTCCGAAGGTACAGGATCGGGTTCGAGAGAAAGCCTTTCTTGTTGAGAGGGAGTGTTGAAAATGGCAACAAGAAATGCTAAAAATAGAAGTGCTAAAAATAGCACTGCTATACATAGTAGTTTGGGTACCAGTGCTGGATTGGGCAACAGGGAATGAAAATGGAAGTGCTAAAAATAACATTTTATTTTTAGCAGTTCAAGATGGATTCCAATTTTAGTTAGTCCCTGGACTAAAAATAAGAAGTAAAATTCGAATTTGATATTAACAACAGTTTGTAAATTAATTAATTAATTCATCTTGATTTAATTAGTTGTGAAAAATCAAACATGAAGTCTATGTGAGGACATGCAACAGTTTCTCCATTAATTGAGGAATTTATCCATCACTTAAAGATATAAGGATGAGTTCTAATTTGAGTTGTAATTAGTTGGCTTAGTTAACTGAGTCAAGTCTAGTTAGATTAATTTAAACATTTTTTTTAAATTAATGTGAGTTCAGTTAGTTAATGCATACTTGCATATAACTGCTGCACTTCAGATAACTGAAGATTCTCTCATGAATAACTCATGCATGTTAGCTCAGATAGAGACCAAGTTGAGATCAGAGAAGGGACAATGTACTATCAGTTAGATGAATATTTTTCCTATAAAGGAAGCTCATCCATGATGAGGATTTATCTCCTTCAGGACTGCGCAGTTGGATAAGAGGTTAGTGAGTGTGTGAAGAGGCCAATTCACACAAGTGGCTGCACTGGACCTCAACCAAAATTGCACAAAGAAATAGGAGGCTTGGAGGGGAGACCAGAGGTTAGATAGAGGCATTTAACTGTTTATGAGAAACAGAGGTATTGCAGAGAGAGCAGGATAGCTTTTGAGCTGATTCTTTTTGTAATACTCACTATATTTCCACTTGTATGATAATACAGAGATGGGGTTTTAGGCCGATGCTTTTCCCTGGTTATATCTTCTGTGTTATGTGTGATTGATTTCTCCATATCAGTTATATGTGTTCTTATTGATGTTGCTCATGTTCGATTAAGCTTCTGCTAAATTGGTTGTAGAAGTAGATCAAGTATTTTGCTTTAGTCTATTGCATTATCAGGTGATCTACAGTGGGAAATTCTACATGGTATCATAGCAAAGGTGATCAAAGGAGAGAATAGTATACTGAGAGGAGATTTCAAAGTTTTGAGTTTTCGGCCGAGAGTTTTCAGAGCAGATATGAAAAAATTTGTACAAAAGTTTTAGAAGAAAATAGCAGATTTGGATTCCTTGCAGAAAAATACCCAAATTCAAAAAAAAAATTGGCTGAATCGGAGTTCGAATGAGGGAGATATCGCTGATTTAAAATCAACTCTTTTCCCAGAAAATTTCGTGACGATGAGAAATATGAAACAGATTGGTGTGCAAGCAAAGAACCTATATGGACTTGAGGTACAAGATGCACGCAAAGCCTTGAGGAGAAAGGAAAAGGTTAGATACTTGGTGGTTGAGAGGGAGAGTACATTACCTCTCAACATGTAGCGCCAGAAGAAGTCTTAGACGATTATGGAGGAGCCACGATTGGTGAAGCAGCTTCAGGAGGTTGTAGAGCAGGCACAATTAGAGAAGCTGAGAGAAGATCGAGCAGAGACATCTACTCATGTAGAGACCTCCAGTAGGGGGAAAACTTCGAGCTATGTGGGCAGAGGGATCACATGCAGCTATACCTCCAGGTAGGAGGTGGGGCGATGTGGAGTGATCGTCCCAAGGAGGAGGGGCAGGATCCTTAAGATACTTAACCTCTTTGATTCGACTTTGATACAGGAGCCTCGATGAGGAGTAGCAGGACTGATTGATTGGGTAGAGACAGATGCAGATGGAGCGGAAGAGAGAGCTACAGTGCAGGAATCCTAAGAAAACGCAGAGCTAGCAAGCTACAATAATGCGAGAGGCACAACTGTGTTGCACCAATGTAGGATGGCATAGAGAGGTGTGCAATAGTGCGAGATGCATGGAGATGTTGTAGTAGCACAGAGGGTGGAGAGGCAACACTTGTCAGCAACAGATAGAGCTTCAGCATCAGAGTATGTTTCTAACCTAATGGAGAGCTCAGTTCGGAGTTTTTTTGTTCCAAGAGTCGGTGGAGCAACCACACTTGGTAGAAGTGTTGCATGCAGAACATTCCGAAGGTACATGATCGGTTTCGAGAGGAAGTCTTTCTTGTTGAGAGGGAGTGTTGAAAATGGAAACAAGAAATGCTAAAAATAGCACTGCTATAAATAGCAATTTGGGTACTAGTGATAGATTGGGCAACAGGGAATGAAAAATGGAAGTGCTAAAAATAGCATTCTATTTTTAGCAGTTTAGGATGGATTCCAATTTTAGTCAGTCCCTAAACTAAAAATAGGAAGTAAAATTCGAATTCGATATTAACAACAGTTTGTAAATTAATTAATTAATTCATCTTGAGTTAATTAGTTGTGAAGGGAGGAATGAGTGGAGCGCAAGCATTGTGCTCTAGGGTTTTAACATTTTTTGCAACGGCGGGCCGCTACAAACAGCTGAAGACCTGAAAATACTAACGAAATCTCGAATTTTTACTTCCAGCCAGAGAGTTCCGTACTCCATGGACCCCCCTCAGGGGGAGGGTGCTGCGCCTGCCCCACAAGACGACGCTGGGCGGCAAAGGAATGAAGGAAGCGACAAGCCAGCAAACCAGAGTGAGGAAAATGTGGATCTGGACTCACAACAGGCAAAACAAGACAACAAAAATCAACCTAAGGTCAGCTCGGCAACATGCAAACCCGTAGCCTCTGTGCGTCCGCGGGTAGAACTTCCAGGCCACAGAATCAATGCACAGATTCAGTATATGAGAGACCACGCTTTGATAGGCAAGTTTATTGGGCTTTGGCCGACTGAGAAGGCGCTGAGGAGCTGGATCGCCGCGAAATGGAGCCCAAAGGGACATATAACCCTGCAGGTGGGGCCAAAAGGTTTCTTCACTGCCATTTTCAACTGCCTGGAGGATCGGAACAGAGTGTTGGATGGAGGGCCTTACTTCTTTAACACAACCGGCCTGTATCTCAGAGGATGGGTAGAGCGTTTCAACCCTGACAAGGAGGATCTCAGTTGGGCTCCAGTTTGGATCCGACTATACTCACTTCTCGTGGAGTATTGGGAAGAAGAATCCCTACAAGCGATTGGAAATGTGCTGGGCGAATTTATAAAGGTTGCAGAGGAAACAAAACTCCGCAGATATACCTCCTTTGCTCGAATATGCGTCTACATGCACCTCAACCAGGCACTCCCGGACGCGGTAAGTGTTTCTCACGATGATATTGAATGGGTTCAGTTGATTGACTACGAACATGTACCATTTAGATGCCGAAGATGCCATGCCCTGGGACACTTATTCAGGGACTGTCCTTTAGTTCAAAAACCCTCTCCTGCATCCGGACCTGATTCATCTGGGGCAGATGGATTTACCAAAGTAGCCAATCGCAGGAAAGCCCACAAGAAACAGGCCTCAAATGCTAAAATGCCTCAAGCCAGTTCCTCCAAGCCTTCAACAAGTAATAGATTTGAAGCTTTATCTCGCCAAAATGATCCAAGCTCGGAAACTCCCGCTCCCACAGAGATGGAGATATTGAAGGACAAACATCCGAAGCCGGCAGATCCCAAAGTGCCTCAAGCAGAACCTCTGTTCAAAGGAGCCTCTACCTCAGAGAAGCAAAAAGTCTCAGCATGGAATATTCAAGGAATGGACGTGGACAACCTACAATCAAACTCCAGACTAGCAGAAGAGCCATATGAGGAATTAAATGATTCTCAGATCATGGAGGAGGAAACAAAGGCTATAGATATTGGGGATCTGGACATCCCAGGCCTAGAACAGGCTTGTACTACAAACAATTTTGACAATATTCCAGATAGACAACTTGAGAATTTGGAGGAGGTCCTAAATCGGGCGCAGCGGCAAAAATCTTTAGGTATTCAGACTGGCGGCCCCTGGGATGGAAAATTCATTACTAAAGATATAAAAAAGCATGGAAGGAAAACAGACCTCCAGCGAACAATCAGGATAGGTGAAATGCTAGTGGAGTCAGGCAGGTACTCCAAGCTAACTAAGTACTACAACTCTGATCACAATCCTTCCCAATGAAGTTAATATCTTGGAACATAAGAGGGCTTAATGGCCCCGGGAAAAGAAGAATTCTTAAAAACATGATAGGGCGAGAAAAACCTCAAATCATTTTCTTGCAAGAAACTAAATGCAATTCAACTGCTCTGGAAAGAATTGCAGAAAAAATTTGGCCAGGGAGTCTCAATGCGGCAGTGGATGCTGATGGGGCGTCTGGAGGTCTGGCAATCTTATGGGACTCCCGAGCTATCAGACTAGACAATATCCATGCAAACAAGAACTTCATCCAAGCATTATTTCACATCATTGGGACAAATGTACACGGGCTCTTAACCAATGTATATTTTCCCCAAGAGGCATTACATAAAGCAGAAATCCTAAATACACTCTCTGCTATCAATCATGACAGGCCGCACCCTCTATGGATTTCTGGAGGAGACTTTAACATGATCACTAGGCTAGAAGAGAAGAGGGGTGGCAGGTGCAGAGGGAGTCAGGAAGGGAAACCTCTAAAAGACTTCATTCAGAATAACTAGCTCATGGACTTACCTTTCAATAATGGCTTATACACTTGGAGCAACAGAAGAGCAGGGTCACAGCAGGTTGCTTCTCGACTGGACAGATTCTTACTTTCAGATAATGCTATTCATATTGGCGGAGACTTTGCAGCTTCCATACTGCCTCTTTCGGGATCTGATCACTAGCCCATCTCCCTTCAGTGGTCGCGTCCTGGCAACCTGACTAGGAGACCATTCCGCTTTGAGGCGTTCTGGATGTCTCATCCGGATTTCCACGGTTTAATCAGCTCAGAATGGAACAATTTCTCCCCTCCAACAGGATCAAAGATGTTTCAATTTCAGCAGAAGCTAAAGCATCTTAAAAGCAAGATCAAATGATGGAATCACAATTCTTTTGGTAATATTTTCCAGGCTCAGAGTGCCCTCGAGCTAGAAATGAAGCAATTGCAGCAGAGGATTATAGCTGAAGGCCGATCAGATGACATGTCAGAACAGGAAAAAGTACTTGAGGCGCAAATCACAGAAAGGGCTAAGCAGGAAGAAACGCTATGGAGACAAAAATCAAGAATCAGATGGCTCAAGGATGGAGAGAAAAACACAAAAAAATTTCATAGTACCACAATCCAATGCAAAATGAATAATAACATAACTCACATTCAGAATGAGCAGGGAGTCAAGATGGAAATGCATGAGGAAATAGAAAGCGAACTCCTAAACTATTTCAAGCAAATGCATAGTGAGCCAAATGTAGACAGATCGCGTGCCATAGACAAAATTACTCGAAACATTCCTAAAATTATTTCAGAAGAGCATAACCAACTTCTACTCAAGCCTGTTGACTTACAGGAGGTGGAATTGGCAGTTCGTCAGTTGAAAGCAGGAAAAGCTCCAGGCCCGGATGGATTCACATCAAACTTTTTCCACAACTTCTGGGATTTGATCAAGTTGGAAGTTTGGCAGGTGGTTGAGGAGTCGCGATCCTTAAGATGGATGTTTCCAGGGGTGAACGCCACATTCATCGCTCTAGTTCCCAAGGTGGATCTGCCTAGCAAGCCCGACAAATATAGACCTATTGCTCTGTGTAATATAATCTACAAGATAGTCTCCAAGATCATTGCCTCCAGGCTCAAACTGCTGCTTCCTCTCATCATCTCGCCTGAGCAGTCCGGATATGTTGAAGGTAGGCAGATTACTGATGGTATCATCCTAACTCATGAAATAATTCATTCCCTGAAGCACTCCAAGAAGCCAGGTATGCTCCTCAAACTAGATCTTTCAAAGGCTTTTGACAGCCTAAGCTGGACTTACATTAAAAAAGTTCTAATTGCTTTTGGCTTTGCTCCTCCGTAGGTTAGATGGGTTATGAGCCTCATCTCCTCCTCATTTTTTTCTGTTTTGGTCAATGGCATCCCCTCCTCTCCTTTTCATCCTTCCCGGGGAATTCGGCAGGGAGACCCTCTTTCCCCATTCTTGTTCGTCATAATGGCTGAAGGATTAGGCCGAAGTATTAAGCTAGCTCAACAATCCCACCATCTCAGAGGCTTGTCTTTTCACAACTCTTCAGCCTTCACTCACCAGCAGTTTGTTGATGACAACATGCTTTTTGGGCATCCTTCAGTCCAGGAAGCTCGCCAGCTCAAATCCCTTCTGTCGGACTTCTCGGAAGCCTCAGGAGCTTCTATCAATGAATCCAAATCTCAGATTTTCTTTTTCCATACCCCTGCTATCACTCAAGCTGCCATAGCCCGCATTCTGGGCTTCTCCATTGCTAACCTTCCATCCAAATATTTAGGTGCTCCTCTGATTGCCTTGGCCCTAAAGCACTCCTCATGGAAGGTCCTCTTAGAAAAATTGGAGACTCGTCTTACCTCTTAGACGCACAGATCTCTAAATATGGCGAGTCGGCTAGTCCTCATAAAAGCAGTTCTTCAGGCCATGCTGCTTTACCTCTTCTCCATCCTAGCAGCGCCCAAATGGGTTCTCAAAGAAATCAAGCTGCTCCAAAGATCTTTTCTATGGGGTAGCAACGGTCTCAGGCGCAAGTGGGATCTTGTTAAATGGGAAACTGCATGTATTCCAAAGAATGGGGGCGGTATTGGATTAAGGGATCCTTCTCATAGTAACGAAGTCATGGGAGCCCGAATTTGGTGGAAGTGGCTGACTGAGCCTCTCACCCCTTGGGCTTCTCTATGGACAGCCAAGTATGCAAGCAATTGCCCAGCGGAGGAACGAATAAGAATTTCAGAAGTTAGCATGGGCTCCCTTATATGGAACTCGACCAAGCAGCATAGAAGTCTTATTCAGCAGCACAGCTTTTGGGAAGTGAAGAATGGCAACACTGCAAGGTTTTGGGAAGATTCATGGCAGCAAATTCCCAAATTAAAGGATCAAATTTCTCATATGCAACCTCTGGAGCAGGACATGCAAGCACATGATAGAGTTAAAAACTTTTGGAAGCTTTCAACGACCCAAGAGTACAGGGAATGGCTCAAGGCGAATCAGTTCTTAAGACAAGGAATGCCACAAGTTCAACAAATTCTAGATACAGAATTAATGAAAAGGAGAATACAGCCCTCCGATGAAAAGGATATCTTAAGATGGGGATATGAAGAAAGAGGCACCTTTAATACGAGAGAGGCTTATAATCTCATTATCAAGGAAAATTTGGTGAAAGATCCTATCTGGAGCAAAGTCTGGGACCCTTCCATATGGCTGAAAATCTCCACCTTTCTTTGGCTCCTATGTCATAACAAGATTCTCACGTGGGACAATCTTAGGAAGAGGAACTTTCATGGGCCCTCAATTTTCCCCAACTGCAAACAAGAGGGGGAAACCATAAAGCACCTCATGCATTCCTGTCAAATTGCGCGAAAGCTATGGGAAAAGGTTAGTTTCAGATGCCAAAGGGAAGGAAGAATTCATGGAGATATCATTACCACAGTGCGCAACTGGGAGCGGAATCCTTATCAAAGAAAGATTTTAAATTTCCTTTGGAAGCTCATTCCGGGCTTTCTCCTGTGGGCCATATGGAAGGAGAGAAATAGTAGAATTTTCAAGGATCACTCTGCGCCTCTGGAGAATATCTGGAAAATAATTCGCCAAAATATTGAGGAAACTATTTCTATCAAAACCTGGTACCAGGAGGACCTTCCAACTAACCCCCAAGAACAATCCATATGGGCTAATTGGAACCTTCATTTGAAGCAAGAACAGATCATCACAGGAACATGGCCTCTGAGAAATCATTCACCTGAGAAATGGTTACCTCCCCCAATGCATATGTACCAGCTAAACTTCGATGGAGCCTCGAAAGGTAATCCAGGCAATTCAGGCTTCGGAGGGATCTTCAGAGATCATAAGGGTGCACCTCTTTTAACCTTTTTAGGTTCAAGGGGATGGGATACCAATAACTCGGCAGAATTGGAAGGTCTCTGGCAGGGACTTATTCTTGCGCAAGGTAAAGGATTCTTTCCGCTCATAATAGAGGGTGATTCTCAGATCATTATAAATATGATCTCCAAAATCCTGCAAGGAACTCCCTCTTGCAAAGTGAGTAATAGCTGGAGGATGGCGAAAAGGCTTGAACTCATTGAATGTTGGCTTTCCTCTCATAGGGCGGTCACTCTGAAGCACATTCGCAGGGAAGGAAATAAAGTCACGGACTTACTTGCTAACATTGGAGTTGAATGTGGGTTGAACCTCCATGCTGGATCATTTTCCAGGATAGCCTCTGAGGCACAACTCTTGGATTATAAAAACCTTGTGAAGAATGAAATGTATCAGGAAGGAGGAGCACACCCAGAAGCGGGTGAAATAAATGAAATTTAATGTTAATCAGGATAGGCGGACGAGAGTGGTACTGCCAGATGCAGACCAGCGTGGCAACCCAGGACTTCATCTGGCTCACTCAGTCCAAGGTCGGCCTCCGCAAACAAAGGACGCTCTCAGAGAGGCTGGCAGTCAAAGCAGTGAGAAATTTATGACAGAGGGAAGCCAGGAGACTGGGAAGGGGGAGAGGTTTGAAAGGGGCGGTGCTCCCAGAGTCACTCTGCCTCCAGAAGCCTTTACCTTGAAGATCAGAGAAGGCCTGTACATCATCCTTGATATCAATCGAACGGCTGAGATCGGTTTGAAGAAGGTGCGATATGCGATAGCTAACAGATCGCATCGCAACATCGCATCGGCGGGAGCGAAAGGGTGGAGCCTAAACATATGGGTGCGATATGCGACTTGCGATCGGATCGCATCGCAACGTCGCGTCGGCAGGAGCGAAAGGGCAGAGCCTAAACATATGGGTGCGATATGCGATTTGCGATCGGATCGCATCGCAACGTCGCGTCGGTGGAAGAGAAAAGGTGGAGCACTAACATATGGGTGCGATTTGTGATTTGCGATCGGATCGCATCGCAGAATCGCAATCGGCAGAAATCAAGAGTACCGACAGAGGTAGCGGGCATGGAGGCGATTTGCGATTAGATCGCATCGCGAGAGAAAGAAAAACTGTTTGCAGTGGTGGTTATACCACCTCTTCTTCATGTCATCTTGGTTAATTTCTGGTTTCTATATCTGTTCTCTTGCTTACTGTAATTGGTTTTCCCTGGGACAGTTTTGATGCGCTGAGTGCTCTCGGATGATGATGCCCGAGGCCTCGACCCCTTGTATTATTATTTTGTTTTTCAGTTAATAGAATTAATCTTTGCCAAGAAAAAAAAAAATTAGTTGTGAAAAATCAAACATGAAGTGTATGTGAGGACATGCAAAAGTTTCTCCATTAATTAAGGAATTTATCCATCAGTTAAAGAGATAAGGATGAGTTCTAATTTGAGTTGTAATTAGTTGACTCAGTTAACTAAGTCAAGTCGAGTTAGATTAATTTAAACATTTTGTTTAAATTAATGTGAGTTCAGTTAGTTAATGCATGCTTGCATATAATTGCTGCACTTTAGACAACTGAAGATTCTCTCATGAATAACTCATGCATGTCAGTTCAGACAGAGACTAAGTTGAGATCAGAGAAGGGACAGTGTACTATCAGTTGTATGAATATGTTTCCTATAAAGGAAGCTCATCCATGATAATGAATCTCCTTCAGGACTACACAGTTGGATTAGAGGTTAGTGAGTGTGTTAAGAGGCCAATTCACACAAGTGGATGCACTGGACCCGAATCAAAATTGTGCAAAGAAATAGGAGGCTTGGAGGGCAGACCAGAGGTTAGATAGAGGCCTTTGACTATCTATGAGCAGCAGAGGTATTGCAGAGAGAACATGATAGCTTTTGAGTTGATTCTTTTTCTAATATTGGCTATATTTCCACTTGTATGATAATATAGAGATGGGGTTTTAGGCTGGTGCTTTCCCCTGCTTATATCTTCTGTGTTATGTGTGATTGATTTCTCCATATCAGTTATATGTGTTCTTATTGATGTTGCTCATGTTCGATTAAGCTTCCACTAAATTGGTTGTAGAAGTACATCAAGTATTTTTCTTTATTCTATTGCATTATCAGGCGATCTAAAGTGGGAATTTCTACATGGTATCAGAGCAAAGGTGATCAAAGGAGAGAAGAGTATACTGAGTGGAGAATTCAAAGTTTTGAGTTTTGGGCTGAGAGTTTGCAGAGCAGATCTGAAAATTTTTGTACCAAAATTTCAAAATCAAATAGAAGATTTAGATTCCTTATGGAAAAATACACAAAATAATATAAAAAAAATCGGCTGAATCGGAGTTCGGGTGAAGGAGATATCGCTGATTTAAAATTAGCTCTTTTTCCAGAAAATTTTGTGACGATGGGAAATATGAAACAGATTGGTGTGCTAGCCAAGAAACTGTATGCACTTGAGGTACAAGATGCATGCAAAGCCTTGAGGAGAAAGACAAAGGTTAGATACTTGGTGGTTGAGAGGGATAGCACATTACCTCTCAATATGTAGCACCAGAAGAAGTCTCAGATGATTATGGAGGAGCCACGATTGATGAAGCAACTTCAGGAGGTTGTGGAGCAGCCACAGTTAGAGAAGCTGAGAGGAGATCGAGCAGAGACATCTACTCATGCAGAGACCTCTAGTAGGGGGAAACTTTGAGCCAGGTGGGTAGAGGGGTCACATGCAGGCATACCTCCAGGTAGGAGGTGGGGTGATGTGGAGTGATCGTTCCAAGGAGGAGGGGCAAGATCCTTGAGGTATCCAACCTCTTTGATTCGACTTTGCTACAGGAGCCCTGATGAGGAGTAGTAGGACTAACTGATTGGGTAGAGACAGATGCGAATGGAACGGTTGAGAGATCTACAGTGCAGGAATCACAAGACAGTGCAGAGTTAGCATGCTGCAGCAATGTGGGAGGCACAAGTGTGTTGCACCAATGTAGGATGGCATAGAGAGGTGTGAAATGGTGCGAGATGCATGGAGATGTTGTAGTATAGGAGAGGTCAGAGAGGGAGCACTTGTCAGCAATAAGTAGAGCTTCAGCATCAAAGTATGTTTCTAGCTCAACAGAGAGGTCAGTTGGGAGTTTTTTTTGTTACGAGAGTTGTTGAAGCAACCACACTTGGTAGAAGTGTTGCATGCAGAACATTCTGAAGGTATAGGATCGGGTTCGAGAGAAATCCTTTCTTGTTGATAGGGAGTTTTCAAAATGGCAACAAGAAATGCTAAAAATAGCACTGCTATAAATAACAGTTTGGGTACCAGTGCTGGATTGGACAACAGGGAATGAAAAATGGAAGTGCTAAAAATAACATTTTATTTTTAGCAGTTCAGGATGGATTCCAATTTTAGTCATTCCCTGGACTAAAAATAGGAAGTAAAATTCGAATTTGATATTAAAAACAGTTTGTAAATTAATTAATTAATTCATCGAGTTAATTAGTTGTGAAAAATCAAACATGAAGTCTATGTGAGGAAATGCAACAGTTTCTCCATTAATTGAGGAATTTATCCATCAGTTAAAGAGATAAGGATGAGTTCTAATTTGAGTTGTAATTAGTTAGCTCAGTTAACTGAGTCAAGTCGAGTTAGATTAATTTAGCCATTTTGTTTAAATTAATGTGAGTTCAGTTAGTTAATGCATGCTTGCATATAACTGTTGCACTTCAGATAACTGAAGATTCTCTCATGAATAACTCATGCATGTTAGTTCAGACGGAGACCAAGTTGAGATTAGAGAAGAGACAATGTACTATCAGTTGGATGAATATTTTTCCTATAAAGGAAGCTCATCCATGATGAGGATTTATCTCCTTCAGGACTGCGCAGTTGGATAAGGGGTTAGTGAGTGTGAAGAGGCCAATTCACACAAGTGGCTGCACAAAGAAATAGGAGGCTTGGAGGGCAGACCAGAGGTTAGATAGAGGCCTTTAACTGTCTATGAGCAGCAGAGGTATTATAGAGTGAGCAGGATAGCTTTTGAGCTGATTCTTTCTGTAATACTAGCTATATTTCCACTTGTATGATAATACAGAGATGGGGTTTTACGCTGGTGCTTTCCCCTAGTTATATCTTCTGTGTTATGTGTGATTGATTTCTCCATATTAGTTATATGTGTTCTTATTGATGTTGCTCATGTTCGATTAAGCTTCTGCTAAATTGGTTGTAGAAGTAGATCAAGTATTTTTCTTTAGTCTATTGCATTATCAGGTGATCTACAGTGGGAATTTCTACATGGTATCATAGCAAAGGTGATCAAAGGAGAGAACAATATACTGAGAGGAGATTTCAAAGTTTTGAGTTTTGGGCCGAGAGTTTGCAGAGCAGATTTGAAAACTTTTGTACAAAATTTTCAGAAGAAAATAGCAGATTTGGATTCACTTTGAAAAGATACCCAAAATCAAAAAAAAAAATCGGCTGAATCGGAGTTTGGATGAGGGAGATATTGCCGATTTAAAATCAGCTTTTTTTCCAGAAAATTTTGTGACGGTAGGAAATATGAAACAGATTGGTGTGCTAGCTAAGAACCTGTATGCACTTGAGGTACAAGATGCATGCAAAGCCTTGAGGAGAAAGGCAAAGGTTATATACTTGGTGGTTGAGAGGGAGAGTACATTACCTTTCAACATGCAGCGCTAGAAGAAGTCTCAAACGATTGTGGAGGAGCCACGATTGGTGAAGCCGATTCAGGAGGTTGTGGAGTAGCCACAACTAGAGAAGCTGAGAGGAGATCAAGCAGAGACATCTACTCATGCAGAGACCTCTAGTGGGGGAAGCTTCAAGCCAGGTGGGCAGAGGGATGACATGCAGCCATACCCCCAAGTAGGAGGTGGGGTGATGTGGAGTGATTTTCCCAAGGAGGAGGGGCAGGATCCTTGAGGTACCCAACCTCTTTGATTTGAATTTGATACAAGAGCCTCGATGAGGAGTAGTAAGACTGACTGATTGGGTAGAGATAGATGTGGATGGAGTGGTAGAGAGAGCTACAGTGTAGGAATCCCAAGATAGCGCAGAGCTAGCAGGCTGCAGCAATGTGAGAGGCACAAGTGTGTTGCACCAATGTAGGATGGCACAGAGAGGTGTGCAATGGTGCGAGATGCATGGAGATGTTGCAGTAGCGCAGAGGTTAGAGAGGGAGCACTTGTCAGCAACAGGTAGAGCTTCAGCATCAGAGTATGTTTCTAGCCTAACAGAGAGGTTAGTTGGGAGGTTTTTTGCTTCGAGAGTTGCTGGAGCAACCACACTTGGTAGAAGTGTTGCATGCAGAACATTCCGAAGGTAGAGGATCAGGTTCAAGAGGAAGCCTTTCTTGTTGAGAGGGATTGTTGAAAATGGCAACAAGAAATGCTAAAAATAGAAGTGCTAAAAATAGCACTACTATAAATAGCAGTTTGGGTACCAGTGCTGGATTGGGCAAGAGAGAATTAAAAATGGAAGTGCTAAAAATAGCATTCTATTTTTAGCAGTTCAAGATGGATTCCAATTTTAGTTATTCCTTGGACTAAAAATAGGAAGTAAAATCTGAATTTGATATCAACAACAGTTTGTAAATTAATTAATTAATTCATCTTGAGTTAATTAGTTGTGAAAAATCAAACATGAAGTCTATGTGAGGACATGCAACAGTTTCTCCATTAATTGAGCAATTTATCCATCAGTTAAAGAGATAAGGATGAGTTCTAATTTGAATTGTAATTAGTTGGCTCAGTTAACTGAGTCAAGTCGAGTTAGATTAATTTAAACATTTTGTTTAAATTAATGTGAGTTCATTTAGTTAATGCATGCTTGCATATAACTACTGCACTTCAGATAACTGAAGATTCTCTCATGAATAACTTATGCATGTCAGTTCAGACAGAGACCCAGTTGAGATCAGAGAAGGGATAATGTACTATCAATTGGATGAATATTTTTCCTACAAAGGAAGCTCATCCATGATGAGGACTTATCTCCTTCAGGACTGCGCAGTTGGATCAGAGGTTAGTGAGTGTGTGAAGAGGCCAATTCACACAAGTGGTTGCACTGGACCCCAATCAAATTTGCGCAAAGAAATAGGAGGCTTGGAGGGCAGACCAGAGGTTAGATAGAGGCCTTTAACTGTCTATGAGCAGCAGAGGTATTACAGAGAGAGGAGGATAGCTTTTGAGCTGATTCTTTTTGTAATACTCCCTATATTTCCACTTGTATGATAATACAGAGATGGGGTTTTAGGTTGGTGCTTTCCTTTGGTTATATCTTTTGTGTTATGTGTGATTGATTTATCCATATAAGTTATATGTGTTCTTATTGATGTTGCTCATGTTCGATTAAGCTTCCACTAAATTAGTTGTAGAAGTAGATCAAGTATTTTTCTTTAGTCTATTGCATTATTAGGTGATCTACAGTGAGAATTTCTACATGGTATCAGAGCAATGGTGATCAAAGGAGAGAACAATATATTGAGAGGAGATTTAAAAGTTTTGAGTTTTGGGCCGAGAGTTTGCAATGCAGATCTGAAAATTTTTGTACAAAATTTTCAGAAGGAAATAGAAGATTTGGATTCCTTGCAGAAAAATACCCCCCCCAAAAAAAATAAAAAAAATCAGCTGAATCGGAGTTTGGATGAGGGAGATATCGTTGATTTAAAATTAGCTCTTTTTCCAAAAAATTTCATGACGGTGGGAAATATGAAACAGATTCATGTTCTAGCCAAGAACCTGTATGCACTTGAGGTACAAGATGCATGCAAAGCCTTGAGGAGAAAGGCAAAGGTTAGATACTTTGTGGTTTAAAGGGAGAGTACATTACCTCTCAACATGCAGCGCCAGAAGAAGTCTCAGACGATTGTGGAGGAGCCACGATTGGTGAAGCAACTTCAAGAAGTTGTGGAGCAGCCACAACTAGAGAAGCTGAGAGGAGATCGAGCAGAGACATCTACGCATGTAGAGACCTCCAGTAGAGGGAAACTTCGAGCCAGGTGGGCAGAGGGATCACATGCAATCATACCTCCAGGTAGGAGGTGGGGCAATGTGGAGTGATCGTCCCAAGGAGGAGGAGCAGGATCCCTGAGGTACCTAACCTCTTTGATTCAACTTTGCTACATGAGCCCCAATGAGGAGTAGCAGGACTGACTGATTTGGTAGAGACAGATGCGGATGGAGCGGCAGACAGAGCGACAATGCAGGAATCCCAAGACAACGCAGAGCTAGCAGGCTGCAACAATGTGAGAGGCACAATTGTGTTACACCAGTGTAGGATGGAACAAAGAGGTGTGCAACGATGCGAGATGCATGGAGATGTTGCAGTAGTGCAGAGGTTAGAGAGGGAGCACTTGTCAGCAACAGGTAGAGCTTCAGCATCAGAGTATGTTTCTAGCCCAACAGAGAGGTCAGTTGGGAGTTTTTTTGTTCCGAGAGTCGCTGGAGCAACCACACTTGGTAGAAGTGTTGCATGCAGAAAATTCTGAAGGTACAGGATCAGGTTCAAGAGGAAGCCTTTCTTGTTGAGAGGGAGTGTTGAAAATGGCAATAAGAAATGCTAAAAATAGCACTGCTATAAATAGCAGTTTGGGTACCAATGCTGGATTGGGCAATAGGGAATGAAAAATGGAAGTGCTAAAAATAATATTCTATTTTTAGTAGTTCAGGATGGATTTCAATTTTAGTCAATCCCTGGACTAAAAATAGGAAGTAAAATTCGAATTTGATATTGACAACAGTTTGTAAATTAATTAATTAATTCATCTTGAGTTAATTAGTTGTGAAAAATAAAACTTGAAGTCTATGTGAGGACATGCAACAGTTTCTTCATTAATTGAGGAATTTATCCATCAGTTAAATAGATAAGGATGAGTTCCAATTTGAGTTGTAATTAGTTGGCTCAGTTAACTGAGTCAAGTCCATTTAGATTAATTTAAACAGTTTGTTTAAATTAATGTGAGTTCAGTTAGTTAATGCATGCTTGCATATAACTACTGCACTTCAGATAACTGAAGATTCTCTCATGAATAACTCATGCATGTCAGTTCAGACAGAGACCAAGTTGAGATCAAAGAAGGGACAGTGTACTATCAGTTGGATGAATATTTTTACTATAAAGGAATCTCATCCATAATGAGGATTTATCTCCTTCAGGACTGCGCAGTTGGATCATAGGTTAGTGAGTGTGTGAGAGGCCAATTCACAAAAGTGGCTACACTGGACCCCAATCAAAATTGCACAAAGAAATAGGAGGCTTGGAGGGCATACCAGAGGTTAGATAGAGGCTTTTGACTGTCCATGAGTAGCAGAGGTATTGCAGAGAGAGAAAGATAGCTTTTGAGCTGATTCTTTTTGTAATACTGGCTATATTTCCATTTGTATGATAATACAGAGATGGGGTTTTAGGCTGGTTCTTTCCCCTGGTTATATCTTTTGTGTTATGTGTGATTGATTTCTCCATATCAGTTATATGTTTTCTTATTGATGTTGCTCATGTTTGATTAAGCTTTCCCTAAATTGGTTGTAGAAGTAGATCAAGTATTTTGCTTTAGTATATTGCAATATCAGGTGATCTATAGTGGGAATTTCTACAGCTACATGCCTCTGAACTGTGTTACAATGAGGCTCAAAGGCCTATTTATTGTTGAGAAACAATGGAAAACCCTAAACATCCAAAAACCTAACCCTGGGACATGAAGCACCAAACTATGGGCCCCATTTGGGTTAATCGGTACATTAACTTCTCGTGGTCGTAACTTTGGCATACTATCTCTGTTTGACACGCATAATACCTTGTTAGAAATATCTATCCAACTACAACTTTCGAATGGCCAACATCATTTACGAGTACATGTTGGCCCCCGTTTTCCAAAAAAACGTCGTTTAGGGCCTCAAAACGGCTCCGGAACTTCACGACCCGAAAAACTGCCAAAAATAGTAAATTGTGCTACAATTAAAGAAACTGAAAAAATGAAAGAGATAGTTGTGGGGGTTCAAGTGGGATAGGCATGTGGTCACCAAAATCCAACTGGATCATTTCTCCCCCCTTAGGAAGCAATGGTCCCCATTTCATTGAGTGCCTCCATGAGATGGGGAAACTTCTGCTGAACTTGGTCCCTAGTGAGTTGTTCTGCAATCTCTAATGTGTTCGGTAATGGTGGGAAGCATGGTTGAGGGTAGTCAACATTGAACAGTCGGTGCAAGCCAAGGTATGGGGGAATGTTGTGCTCCAAATAATTGTTTCTCATAGCCTTGGTAATGGCAGAAGGACCATATCGGAGTGGTCTGAGCTTCCGATGGGCTCTTGTAAGGCGTTATTTCTGAAAACGAAACTAGAATTTGTCACCCACCTGAAACTTGTGTGGCACCCAAAGTTGATCATGTTGTTGCTTGTAATTGGAATTTTCCACAATGGAGTGAAGATAGATGGGCTTGTTGGGTAGAGGTTCCCCAGGAGTCAGATCAGAGGAATGCTTGACCTAACAGTGCAATGATACCCTTGTGGGTGAGGAGAAAATGTCCCTGTAATCTTTCATGACCATATCCACCTGCTTCTAATGCTTGGACGAACCCTTCCCGAGGGCCATGGATGTGGGTATGACCTTCCCCTTACTTTGAGAGCAAACCAGAAATAAAATAATTTTCCTAGTTGGGAGATGAGCTTATTGCATTTCTTAGCAGAGATCAAAGAAGTTGCGGTAGTTGGGGATACCTCCAGTATCCTGTATAATGTATTTCCACAAGAAATAATATCAGCGCGAGGCCTTGACTCATACATAGCATGTCACTTCTACAAGTATGGTTAGCCTAATAATACATCACAAACATCAAGAGGTGCAACATCACATAATACCTCATTTGTGAAGGGCTTGATGCTGTGGGGAAGGTGGCGCTGTTGGAAGAATCGAAGATCTCGTCCTTGGAGAAGCCACCCAATATTGTACGGTTGTGGGTGTGGTATGGTCAGTAGGCCCAACCACTTCACGACCTTTATTGAAATAAGGTTCTTTTGGCTACCATTGTCGACAATGAATTGTAGCATTGAATCCTTCACCCAAATTTATGAGTGGAAAAGACACTCCCCCTCCTCTGGATATTCAGGCTCATTCTTCTGGATCTTGGTGGTGGCAACAGTGGTGCTGGGCTCCACATCAATGATCTGCTTCCCTTTATCATTCCTCTTGTCGGGTTCTGACTCAGGGTCAGAACATGCATTTGATTTTGAAGCCTTCAACTTGGCCACCAGCGACTGCTTGGCCCGACACTCACTTGTGTTATGAGTGGGGCTCTTATGGAACTCACACCACTTTCCTATGTCCTTCTTTGACTTCGTGGTGTTGTTATTTTCTTGTGGCTTTGACGGGTTGTCTTGGGTCACACCGTCTTGGCTTTGTCCTTGGTTCTGCGGTTTGGGGAAGACTTTCCCTTGCTTCGGATTCGCAGATCTAAAGTGTCACTTCTTCTGTTTAAACTTTTGCTCAATCTTGACAGTGTATCGGTACACCGTGTCGAGCGAGGAGATGTCCAGGAACTCCATCTCATCATGGATATACCTGTGTAGGAAGCCACAATTTTTGAGTACCAAATGCTGCTCAGAATCCTTAATACCCAACTTTGTGTGAAGGGTATGAAAAATATTGGTAAAATCTAGCACGTCTTGGTCCCTTCCCTTCTGCAACGTGGTCCACTTTATGTATTTATCCTCATAGCTTCCGACAGGGTAGTACTTCTCATTGATGTCTTCCCAGAATGAGTTCCAAGTGGCTGTGCTGAAAACAGTGAGGCCATACTTTCATCTTTTTGATCGCATTTGGTTTCCCACCAGTCCTTGACGTGGGGGGCAGCTTTGAGAAAAGCGAAAGTAATATTTTCCCGGCTAGAAAAATCATGAACAGAAAAATACCCTTCTAGCAAATTTAACCATTTATCTATGGCATCTGCGTCTATCTGACCCTCGAATATGGGGATTTCAATGTTAACTTGTACCTTAAAGGGTGTGGCATTTCCACAGTAGCTGTTGGAAGTAGATGTGTCACCCTTGGGTAGTTGTTGAAGGATTTGGGCAAATTTTTCCATCATCACGTTCCTTTGTCGCTCGAGGGCTTCTTCGAGCAAGATTTTGATAGGATCTCCTGCCTCCTCATCTTTCTTTTCTTTTGCCATGGGAGGCCGTTGGGATTTGCGAGGTTGATCTTGCAAAGGTTCGACCAGTTCAAGCCCTAACTCCTCATATCCTGACCTTGTTGGGGACATGCAAAGCAAAAATAGAGAAAGAGCAGACGCTTTGATACCACTGATTTGGATTTAAGTAGGAACGCAACAAATTACAAATATAACCATAAATAAAGAGATGTAGTAGAAATAATACTTCATTTCATTAATGTAAAACACTGAAATATGCTTACAAACAGAAATGTAAATAAACTAGCTAGGGCGATGGTAGCTCATCTCTGAGAAGAGATGTGGTGGCTACATGCCTCTGAACTGTGTTACAATGAGGGTCAATGGCCTATTTATTGTTGAGAAACAATGGAAAACCCTAAACATCCAAAAAACTAACCCTAGGAGATGAAGCGCCAAACTATGGGCCCCATTTGGGTAAATTGGTACATCAACTTCCCGGGGTTGTAACTTTGGCATACGATCTCAGTTTGACACGCATAATACCTCGTTATAAATATCTATCTGAGGAACACAACTTTCGAATGGCCAACAATGATCAAACAACTATGTTGGCCCCTGTTTTCCCAAAAAAATGTCGTTTAGGGCCTTAAAATGGCTCTGAAAGTTCAGGACCCGAAAAAATGCCAAAAATAATAAATTGTGCTACAATTAAGGAAACTGAAAAACTCAAAGAGAAAGTTTTGGGGGTCCATGTGGGATAGGCGGGTGGCCACCAACATCCACGTGGATCACAACTGAAGGTCATGAGTTGCATAATTCTACTCATGCTCAGTCAACTTCTATAATACATAGAAAAAAACTTTTCCTTCATGCATCAAGACACCACCAAAGCCTTCCTTGAAGGAATCTATACAAACCACAAAGTCCTTATGGGACCTACAATCCTCAAAATTGGATAATTGGTAAGCAATTCCTTCAAATTATTAAAGTTGGTTTCTCACTTAGAAATCCATTCAAACTTCTTTCCTTTCCTCTGCAAATATGTGATAGGATAGCAAATCTTGGAGAAGTTCCTAATAAACCTTTTGTAATAACTTTCTATTCCAATGAATGATTTTCCCTCATTCACATTATTTGGAGTTGGCCACTACATGATAGCCTTAACCTTTTCTGGATCCACTGTTATCCACTCCTTGGAAACAATATGTCCCAAGTAATGAATCTAATATTCAAAGAATATACACTTTATAAGCTTGGCATAAAATTGATGCTATCTAAATAATCTCAATATTGTTTCCAAATGCTCTACATTCACTTCCTCATTCTTTGAAGATACCAATATATCATCAACAAAGACTATCAAAAACTTATCTAGGTATGGGCGCAACACAGTGTTGATCATACACATGACGGTGGTTGGAGATTTGGTAAGACTAGAAGGAACCGCCACAAACTCATAATGCCCATACCTTGTACGAAATGTAGTCTTATAGATGTATTATTATTTTATGTGCACCTGATGATATCCTGATCTCAGATCAATCTTCAAGAATATTGCAGCTCCCTTCAGTTGGTCAAGAAAATCATCAATTTGACGCAATAGATACCTGATCTTGATAGTCTCCTTATTCAACTGCCTGTAATCAATGCACAATTTGAGAGTACCTTCTTTCTTCTTTACAACAACATTGGTGTTCGCAAAGGACATACACTTGGCCTTATGTATTCTTTATCAATCATCTCTTTAATTTGTAACTTTAGTTCCACCAACTTGTGAGTACTTATCTTGTATGGTGCCTTAGATGCTGGTGTTGCTTCTTGCATCAACTCAATAAATAAGTCCACCTCCCTATGAGGAGGAAGCTCTTGAATCTTTGTAGGAAACACATCTTGAAACTATTGTAAGATATGATACCTCCTCAGCACTTCACCATCCCCATCATCCAACCCTTTATCACTAGAAACATGTACTGCAAACAATAAACATCCTTTTCTGCAACTACGCTTAGCCTGGATGGCTATAACCGTCCTCACTGATGTATGCTTCTTCTTTCCCAAAAAGTCTCTCTTTTAGCCATCCTCATCTAGCAACTCAATGGCCTTTTCATATCAATCTACCTTAGTCATGTGAATAAATAGCGAATCCATTCCCAAAATCATGTTATATGCACCCAAAGGAAGCAAATCTAGGTTTGTTGTTGTAGGCATGCCTTTAAGCTCAAATGCACAATATTTCACCCAATGATGAACTCTTCTCTTGGTCCTTGTAACCAATTTCACCAACCAAGATTCTACGTATACTTCCCTATCCAAATGACATCGATCCACTAGCTCAAGACTAATATAACTACAATTTGATCTCAGGTCATTTAAAATAGAAACAACTCGATAAAAAATCTTACCTTCCATCTCGATGATGGATGCCTTGTGGTCTTCCTACCTATTATCAATTTTTGCATAGATCTGGAGAATGATTTGAGCTACACCCCCAACTGTTTGCACCTCCTGAGCATTGTAGATCTGAGGCCTAGCACCCTGATATGATGAACAATCCCTCTTGCGATGGTCTCCACTACAAGTTTAACACATCAATGATTCTTTGCCATAGCCTTTATTATGTTTCTCCACAAGTTGAGACCCACATCCTTTCTCATCTGCATTGGAATTCTTAGAGGAGCCATATTTTCCTTCTCCCCTGCATCTTGAGATATTCCTCGTGTCTTGGGCAGTCTTATCACTACCCTTCTGATCACGCTTGAACTCAGGCTTGTGCTTTAATTGTTCATAACAATGCTTCAAATTTATGATAGCTTGCTCCTATGACTAAGGCTCATCAAATTCAATCCAATCTTTGAATTATAATGACAATCTAATGTTGAACCTTTGGATATTTTCTTTCTCTTCCTTGAGATATGGAACATATGTCAATAGCTCTAGAAATTTTGTTGTATATTCTTCATATGACATGGAACCCATCCTAAGTTCATAGAATTCCTTGGCCTTTCCATCATAATACCTCTCATATAGGTACTTCTTTCTAAAGATACTTTCAAAACCTTCCCAAGTCAACTTCTATTCCCTGATGCCCATGACATGCTTGACATCTTCCCACTAGATATATGCTTTTCATTTGAGGTTGAAAGTGGTTATCTTAGCTTTCATATTCTATGAGTAATCATGAAGTCTGAAAAATTTCCTCACCCCAAGAAGAAATTCTTCTACATATTATGATTTGGTCATCTCACCATCAAAATTAGGAGGCTTGGATTTCTTGAATTCCTCTGGAAAAAACCCCTTATCACTCCTCCTATAATGATGTTGGCGGTGATGGCGATGATGTCTCCTAGAAGTAGAGCAAGAATAAAATCCATGCATACTAGCCCTCCTCTCAACTGTATCCAAGAGTCTATCATTCTTTACTCTATCATCATGGTCCATCCTATACCTTTTCTGAGACTGTCTCCCATCCTCCCCATTAGTATTTTCTTCCTATCTATCTCCATGACTGGTCCCTAGTTGTCCATGCTTCTATAAATCTGAAATAATTTGAAGGATAACTACATTAACCTCAACTTTCTTTTCTTGAGAATTTTCAAGCCTTTCTTGGTCTTCAATCAACCACTTGTTAGCTACTTTACAAATTATGATCTCTACCCTCAAACTTCTTAAAGTGTCTGGTAGATCAGGAGAGTCTCCCTCTCCTTGCAGCCTAATTGATTTCTTCCATCCCATTGATTTCTCTTCTGGCCTATATGAGGAGTCATATGAACTGTACTCAACCGCCATTCTCTTCATCTCTTGGCCTTCTATTTTCCTCCAACATACCACTATTAGATAAATCCAATAAAAGGCATAATCAAACACATTACCTCAATTTACTGTTAGTGAGGTTATTTCATGTGCATAGGTCAATCCAAATTAGCACGACACATAATAATATCAAATCATACCAATTCATATATGAATCAAGATAATAACACAAAACTATAACAACATCATGTACATGGATATAATATCAATTTAATAAAGTAATTGACACACATGCATGATAAACATATAGATAACTAGCATGCATGTATAACAATTTTTATTTACCTCAAGGTCCAGTGCTGTGAACACGCTCTTATACCACTCTATAACACCCCACCCCACATTTATCCACTTTTACATGCTCACCATGGTAAACATGAGCTGAGAGTTACTATGCATGACCCAACCTCCACGATTCAGTTATGGAATTTCGGTCCACTTGTCAAAACTTACTACAATGACCCCAATACACATGATCACACTACTATCAATATAACTTTCCTTGGTGATCATTTCCCCGAGCTTGAACCATTCTATGACCTAAATTTACTTCCGAGTTGCATGTATGTTGACCTGTGAGTCTAGCTAGAGGCTTCCAACCACACGCACAACCCATCGTCTATGCGGATATGGACGAAAGATTCACACTGGCCAAGACGAAGGAAAAGGAAATGATACCCGTTCACCTGCATACCCGTTCACCTTCATCACATGCCACATCCGCCGGTACGGGACGACACAGGATGCGTAAGCAGGCTCGACCATAAGGGAGAGGAATTTCTTGCTTGACCCTCCGGGGGAAAGGAGCGAAGCTGCGGGCCATACCACATGGTCCCAACAACAATGAAAGCTGCAAAAAACACAGCAGCAATACTGCTGGATTTCCTAGTTAAGATGGCGTGGCCATAGACTTTGCTCTAGAATTTTAGATATAGCCTACAGACCAACTACCCAAAACTTTTTCAACAAGCTTATTGAGTCTTCATGTTCTATTCTTAGTCTCTGTTCTTGCACATAATAGTCATTTATACAAACACTTTGTAAACATAGTACTTGTAGGTCATGAATGCATAGTATGATCATTTTTTACATTAGTTTCATCATATTTTCATCAATAAGGCTTCCTTCCCTCTCATACTAGTTGTAACAAACACATGTTAGCTCACACATTCATATAAACTATTCAATAGCTTGTCAAACCATGACAAAGACCAATAACAATAGATCTTCACATCATAAGAAATAAACTATGCATGTAACCAACATTTAACTAGAATGAAGCCATGAAAAACAAGTCACATAATCACACCTCAAAAAAAAATGTGCTTATTGATCTCATTAAAGAATAACACATAATAACATATGTATAGTGAACTAAGTTAGGGACTTCCATGTACCACCCGACCATAGATTGGGACTGAACCAAATCTTTCTTCCAGCCAAATCACCCCCGTGACATATTCCAAGCCTAAATTTGGGGTCACATGGGATAAACCAAAACATAACAAAACATGGAATCCATAGGAAACTACCTCCACCCTCAAGCCACAATGATTTCAACTAATACTAGGTCCAGAAATTACCAAAACCAACACAAGTTTGGATGCCTTAGAATTTCTTCACCATACCTAGAGGAATTTTCCTATCTCCACCCACTTGTCAAAGGATCACATGAAGAAAATCATCTCCACCTTCAACCCTTGGGGTTTTTCTAAGACCACCTCGACTAGGATCCAAAATCTATTGGCATCTAAAGCTCAACCAAATAGGGAACCCACTACATCATGGCTAGCCAAGAAATGGAATAAGGCAAGGTTGTACATGACTTTCAATCCAAGAAATCCCCATGCCAATGACAACAAAATGACCAATAAACCAATGCATGAACCATGTATTCAATTCCCAACAAGATAATCAAACATGCACATTGTTACATGAAAAAAATCCTCCTGCTAGCTATTGATCAACCTTTTCTTGGTTTTTGCTCGAATCCCTCTTCCACTGCTTGCTCTCCTTGCATGTCTCTTGTTTGTGTTCCTTGTGCTCTAAGTGCTCTCTCTTGTTGTAGCTTTATTTCTCTCTTTTTCCTTTCTTTTCCAAAAGAGAATGATAGAATTTTCTCTCCCAACTTATTTTATTTACTTATTCCTTCATTTTTCCTTGCATGCATATTATTTTACTATCTTTCTCCTTTTCTTGTCTCTTCCTCTTCCCCACATACTCAAGTGGAATTTATTTCATTTTTCTTTATTTATTTTGCATGTTTGCCACATGTTCTTGCTAGCTTGTAATATTTAATTTTCCATTTATTTCCTTTTTCCTCTTGCCAATGCCAATTTCTATAACTAATAAATAATTAACCACAAGTGGATCCCAATGTAATGTGTTTCCTTTCATTCAGCTTGGAATATGTGTTTCATGACCTTGGTTTTATTTTTTCTTTCATAATGTCCATACATTATTTATTTACATGGAAATTAAACTTGGGGTTATTACAAAAACTCTCATATACTTGTATTTGTTTTCTGAATGTCAAAAAAAAGAGAATTAATTTATAGGCACCTTGCACCTGAAGAGATTTAATATGTGACCATTATCCACATAATCCAAGAGCCTTTAAGGTTACTCTACTAGGCCATTATAATCACATATGCATGCATGGACTATCATTTACCCCTCCTATAATAATCCAAGAAGGATTTTTTGATAAGTTGCATAGGCCTGTAATGAAAAATTCGATGGAATGGTTATTTTATTAACTTATATTTTTTTTCTTGATTTGTGGAAATGTTTCCACCAATGCACTAGGAGATGGAATTAATCATTTTCGATCCTATTTAGAAATAGTAGAGAGTAGGTTTTGTTTTATGGGGCCATACCCTTCTTTGAGACTGAGAAACATTTACAACATTGGCCATTTATAGTCAACTCAACATTCTTTGTCTCTAAACTTGTGGCCTCCCAAGGCCTCTAAGGATCAAAGGATGTAAGAAAAACTACTAGAAATAATATCTCACCCGCAAGCCTAAGCCCAAGATTCATTGGCTTATCCATATGACCTACACATTGATTAGTGAGTGAGACCTACTTAGTTTGTGTGAAATAAAAGTGAGAATGCTTATATTTTTCCTTTTATTTGAAATCTTGGATTTATTTACATTCATAGAAAAACACACCATCTCCTTCTACAAATCCAAGATAGTAGGATAATGTTGAATATCTTTTATAGTTAGGTTTGTGGGTTATGACACAAAAGTTTACATCAAATTGGAATTATCATATACGAGTGGGTGAGCACTAAACATTAAGCAATGTTGAAATAATTAGAATATACACTCAAATATATAGTATCTTATTAAAGCCACAAATATATATATATATATATAAACATAAACACTACATAATGCTTAATATTTTCTCAAACTAGTGTAAAAAATAATAAAATGACCATGTAATTTATAGTGGCTTACTTCTACATATTGCATCACAACCAAGGCAATATTCCATAAACATATCTTAGTAGTTGAATCATTTGTTTCTATTTGGGACAATCCTCAACCCTTTGAAGAATATTTTGAGTGCATCTCATCCTCAACCTGTAATACCTAATTCAATCTACAAGTTTGACATTTACAATGACTATCATCCACTCAACAAACAATAACCATCATAAGTATGCCTACACTCAAGCATAACAATTATAGATTCAAGCGGTCAAATGCACCCAAAACTCTTTGCCGCTTATGCAGGTTAAAAAACAATAACAAAACCCCTCAAAGTCATGTTTATTTGTATATTGTAAACAATAATGTTGGGAACAACATATTGATAAATATAAGTTACAATTTTAGGTAAATATAGCATGGCGTAACTTTATTTGGGCATACAAAAAATGGCTTTTAATTCTAATGCATGATGTTTGGAGGTTGCTTCAAGTTAATATTTGTTTATATACAAGACTCTATATGAGAATAAACAAGCAATTGTTCTTGAAGGTGAAAAAAATACATTTTGTATAAGATGAAAAGGTCAAAATGTTTTATTTTTAAATTTGGTTGGGGATTTCTATGGCATAATTTTGAAAAAAATTGATTTGTGAAGGATTTGTAAAATAAAAACATTTTAGGACTAGTGAAGTTAGTAATATATGTGTGAATATTATAGATAACAAATAATTTTTTATGTGTATATATTGTGAAATGGTTTTAAATAGATAATGTTAAGGAATATCCATTTTATTTGTCCCTCATTTGTAAGAGAAACTATGGGTAAGGACAACAATGGTAAATACTTAGCTTGAACAAAGCTAGAAAAGCAAACAATTTTCAATATAGAAAAAAAAGCAAGGAGAAAAGGTTTCATGCATAGACCCTTTTACCAAACAAGATATTAAGATATGGAAAATTTGATAGTTTCATATCTAAGTGGCAATAAAGTTAAGTAAGAACATTTTCATCATTTCAAAGAACAAATTATTACAATACGACAAGTTACTATAAAATACCTATGAATCCTAAATGATAGGTTTTTAAATACAACATATTTCATGATTATTTAACTGAACATTATTTCATTTTATGTTTTTTTCTTCCATGTAATACATTTCTTTGAGAACCCTAGAGGGCACTTTCATTTCCTAGTAATTTTGGTTTCAATAAATTTGATATAGAAGAGTAACATGTTTTCTTACATTAATGAGAATTGAGTGCTCTAGCCATTAGAGTGAGAATTGGAATTATATGTTGTTGAAAATGGAAAATGTGAAAATTATATGAATAATTATTGTATGCAAAGATGTGATTGTGTTTCTATTTGACATTGTCAAGTTTTAGCATAGTTAGTGCTATGTGTATTTTTTTTCAATTAGGATAAAACCAAGCTAAAGCATAATTGGTAACAAAAGAGAATATGATATTTCAGTAGTGGAAAAGTGTCTATAGGACGTGGTATAACGAATGGAATCACAAAAATATTGAAAAAAAATATAGAAATCATCAAATGGGCAACAATAATAAAGAAAAGTGGGTATTATAAAAGAGTGATATAAATTGGTATTTGAATAGAGTAAGTGTTAAAAGTGGATTTTTGTTGTAATCTAGGAATTTGTGGAGAACATTTACCATTAGTATACTTAAACAAATCAATACACAACAATATACATTAAGGATGATTCCTTAAGAGGAAAGAGTTACATTGCTTGCAAGAATCAAGAATTAAGACTTAAATAGTGGTTGTGTCCTCCAATCTTAATTCTTCTGTCGAATCTTCTTTTTCTATACGCCATAAATGCTTACCACAATTGTGTTTAAATTTGTTTGCTCTTCATTCATTTGGATGTGATCCAACTACCAAGATTCTCCATCATCATTAAGGGGAGACCAAATATTACATCACATTATAGGAGCCCCATCAAGCATAATTGAATGGAAGCCCAGGAAAACATAAATGAGCTTCAATACAACCTTTAACCCATGAGAAGTAGTATTGAACCCCAATGTATATTTCTCATGCATATGAAGCAATGATTTGAAAGGATGGATACAATGAAATGAGCATAATTTCTTTGTAGAGATATCCAAGCCTCACCTCACACATAAATCATCTATAAAGAGATGTCAGTACACTCAAAAATTATCATTGCCCTAGCTTGAAGAGTTCAAATAATCCAAGGTTCTTGAATATATTGTGTTATTTTGTAGAAAAGTTTTGAAACCTTTCAACTGCTAATGAGATCAAACTGATCACAAAAGACACAATATTTCTCTACCAAAAATTTTGAGGAAAGAAAACAATGAATAGAAACACCTTCACACATAGAACACAAAATTTATATTGGGAACCCAACTGGGAAAAATGCCTCTTTCTTGTATTAAATCAACTAAGCAATTTGATTTATTACATAGAATCTGCTTCAAGCTTGGAGCTCCCTGCAATACTTATCAAATCTCTACAAGACTTTCCAAACACTTAGGCAATTAAGGCCTGCTAGGAGCTCCTATTTCCTATCACAGATCTACCCCTAAAAAATAGGAATTTATCTTATTTCCTTGTAGAATTCCCAAGGGAAATTGCTATGTTTGCTTCTCAAGCTCCACATCATAAAACCCTGTGCACAATGAATAAATATATTTGCACCTTCATCCATTCTCAATAGGTAATTCGAATCACATGACCTACGATGGATAAATTTAGTAGCTACAACTAGTTAACTGAGAGTCAATTGAATTAACAAAAGTCAAACTACTCAACTAAACTCAAGCCTATCTCTATTCTAGAACTAGAGATCTGTTAATTGGTAGACACTAGAGTTTAACTCTACTAGATAGATAAGTTTTAGTCATCAACTAGTACACAACTAATTGAAAGCCATCTAACTCGAATTAACTAACAATAAACTAGTGATAGGCCACATCACACATGTTAACTGACAACTAGCTCAAGTATCTATGAGATTGAATTTGAATTAGCATATTTGATTAAGGCACAAGTCGAGGAAGTCATTCCTTGCTACAATTTCAACACTCCCTCTCAGTGAGGAAGGGTTTGTTGGAAGAACCTTGTCCACCTAGATCTGTCTTCACCTCTCCCAAGTTCCATGTTACTATAGTTGCTCCCTCTGAGCTAGAAAGTGTCATATACGATGTATTTGGGTGTCTGCTTCTTGATGTTGGGAGACTCAACTCTCTTCGTAGCTCCCTTAAACAAATCCTCTTCCCACTTGGCTCTAAATATCCTTATACTGGAAGTCTTTGATTGGTCCTCATCATCATCCTGCTAGTCATCCCAACTACCAACTAGCTTAGAATGAAACTGAGATACTAGTTGAGGCTCCATCTTGAGAGCTCTATCATGCTCTCATTGAACCACCACATATCTACTTTGAGAAATATTTTCCTTGCTCCTCAAGGTTTCACATGCATCTACCTCCAATTTGTAGAGACTCTCAATCCTAACACCAATCTACTTGACCTGACTTGAAGCAAAATGTTCAAGGTAGGCCTTCCCATTGCCGAATACTACATCATACCCTTTGTCTTCAATAATCAATTTCTTCAAAGCAAGTTTCTTGGCATCACTATTACTTTCAAACAGATCAGTAAGGGCCTTCCACATCCAGAATGGTGTATCCATTCCATGCAACTTTGGAACAATATGGTCCCTAATTCCTTCTAGGATCATCCTCCTAACTTAAGAAGTATCCTTCTTCCATTGAGTTAGCTGTGAATTTGAAGCAGGAGGTTTAGGAATATCAATCTTGATGTATTCCAAAACCCCATTATGATATAACTCAACCTACATTCTATCCTTCCATGCACAAAAAATTGAATTCCCTTCCAGCACATGCTCTGTCCTCAAGCCATATGATAACATGATTCCTACACTTGTGAATTCCTACACTAATTTATCTCCTCTTCAATTCACTTTGAATCTGATTAAGGAACTCTATCTCTATCTTGTTTTATGCTCTAATACCATGTAGAAAATCCTTGAAACCCTACAATTGCTAGTGAGAGCAAACTATTCACAAAAGACATAAGATTTCTATACCAAAATTTTTGTCGAAAGAAAACAGTGAATAGAAACACATTCACACATATAACACAAAATTTATCTAGGGAACTCAACTGGGAAAAACACCTCTTTCTTGTATTAAATCAACTGAGAAATATTATCTATTACATAGAATCTGCTTCAAGCCTAAAGCTCCCTGCAATACCGATCAACTCTCTACAAGACTTGCCCAACACCTAGGCAAATAAGGCCTGCTAAGAGCTCCTATTTCCTAGCGTAAATCTGCCCCTAAAAAATAGAAAATTATCTTATTTCCTTGTGAAGTTCCCAAGGGAAATTTCTCTGCTTGCTTCTCAAGCCTCTTTCTCTACTTTGTTCTCAAGCTCCACACCACAAAAACATGCGTACAATGAATAAATAGATTCATGCCTTAATCTAGTCTCAATAGGAAATTCGAATTGCATGACCTACTAGGGATAAATTTAGTAGTTGCAACTAGTTAACTGAGAGTCAATTGAGTTAACAAAAGTAAGACTATTCAACTAAACTCAAGAACTCAAGTCTATCTCTAATATAGAACTAGAGATTAGTTAACTGACATACACTAGATTTTAACTCCACTAGATAACTAAATTTTAGCTATCAACTAGTACACAACTCGCTAAAAGCCATCTAACTCGAATTAATTGACAATAAACTAGTGATAGGCCACATCACACATGTTAACCGATAACTAACTTAAGTATATATGAGATTGAGTTCTAATTTACATCTTTGACTAAGACACAAGTCAAAGAATCCATTCCTTGCTACAATTTCAACAATTTTCCTTGAAATTTATTGCTCTAGGGCATGAAGAGGCATATTGGAAGAAATGTTGTGCAAATTTGATTGTACTTTACTCCATGATTTTGGTCATTCAAACTTCTAGAATGAGTAACTAACAATTTCTTAGAATAAATAGTTGTAGTTTGAAGCCCTTAGATATGATGGTGTTAGATTCAATGACATTATTCTTCTTGAGCTTTATAAAAAATGTTGGAGATATTTTGGGTAACAGTGCACTCATTTTTGGTTAATGGTGCATTCATTTCTTATATATATAGTTCCTAGTAAACCAACATAGTGAACATGAAAGTGGAGGACTCTAGTCATCCTTTTCCTTTTTTCTTGCAAGATAACTCAATTGTAGGTATCTTGTCATTTGAATTTTGTTTCTTGCCACTTTAGAGTTGCATCGCAAAAGATATAGAAACAAGGGTAATAGCTGCAATGCAACATACTACCTACCTCTACCTCTAATTAATTGATTACGGCCATGCTTCCTTTTGTGGGACTCACATTTTCTCGTTATTCGAGAATGCTCACATTTCCGTAATTTGTTGTTATTGCAGAGTGCAGAGGTAGAGTCGAAGTTTTTATTGTGCAAAATGCTTCTCCTTACTCCCTTATCTCTGCACATACCCATTCTCTATGCACAACTTCTTCCCATGATGAAACCAACATCCTCTGCACAATTAAGGCATCTTACTTTGCATAATTAAGGCACAACTGAAGAGATACAAGTTTTATGTCAGCTACAACATAAGAACTCTATTGTAAAACATCATTAGAAGGAAAAACACACATATCCTCTTGGAAATTAAAAAGTTCAAATCACTCTTACCCTTATTTTTTCAGATTGTGTAGCACTCTGCACCTTGGAAATGAGTGCAAAAGTGCGAAGAATGGTGATTTCTTTGCATTTCTCTGTACTTCCGCATTATAGACATGGACATATGGATCTGAAATCTCTAAGATGACTTTTGGCCTTATTATTCACAACAACGCCCATAGAGATTTTAACTTTTTTTCCTATCAATTAGCTTGCAGTTTCAAAAAGACACATCTTCCTTTAGTGGTATTTACAACTTTCTTGTGACCGACATAACACATTTCGCAAACTCAGAAAATTAGAGTGTGGAGCTCCGCACTCCCCAAAATTATCTATTTATCTATTTATTATTTTAATTTTTAAATATAATATTTTGTTTTGTGTGATGACGTCTGTGTACACTAGAATGATTGCACATTCACATATAACCATAATAAATATAATAAATACATATAAGCATTTACAATGAGCAGGCCTCAAAATCTATGGTATCTCAAAGAAACCGTAATTTGTATTATTCGTAGGTTTCTCTTTTCTAAAATTATGGACATTGACGACAATTTAATTGGTGGAATTTACAACTTTTTCGTGTTGCAAAAATCTCCAAGATTAGTAAGTATTTTTTTGTTCGATCCTTTGGTAATACCAACAAAATAAACGAGTAGACTTTCAAAAATATAAACGAGCACAATAAGTAAAACAAAATTTGATCAATTTTTAAATGAAGTAAAAGATTTCCTTTTTCGGTAAAAAGTTAAGAATTACTTTGTTCAGATCGATGTGAGTGGAATTGGTTACAAATTTAAGTTAAATGGATTGTAAGTCAACATTTGACTTTGATCCAAGCCCAGTAGATGTGACTTGACCAGAGGTTAAAGTTGGTAGGTTTAAGGCATCAGTATTGGTTGTGATGAGTTATTTTTTTGAAAAATTAGCATAGATTTATTTTAAGTACATATTTAACATGAGTTTTAGAGGGATACATGAGCCAAGAGCATCAATTTTTTTCACATACAAATTTTTTTAGAGTGCTAAAACACAATGTGTTATTCTTCATTGTTTAAATTGTATTTTTGAATGCTAAATAGAGTATATATAAGATTAAATAAAAAATTTAACCATAAAAACTTACTTTTTGTTTTCTCTATATATAGATATATGAAGTTGATATAGACATGTTTAACATAGATTTTCAAGTAGTTCATTTAAATCTCTTGTTGAAATATTTTTGAAAAGTATAAAATTTAAATTTATGATTCACACATTTTAACCATAAAACTTAATTTTTTCATCATATATACATCATTTTTAAAAATGATATATAATATATATATGTAATTTACATTAAAATATTTTACATCTCATGTACATGGAGACATTTTATCACGCATATTAAAATGATTTTTTATTTTTATTTTTATTATGATTTTTTTATTTTTATTTTAAAGGGGTACATAAGGACGAACAAACTTACACATCCCCTCACACTGGGTTGTAGGATAAGCCTCTCAGTTCAATCAAAATGATTTCATCCCCTTGAAGTTGAAACTATTATATTAACAACATTACATTATCCTCTTGATCTATCTCTACGAACTGCTTCAACCATATGTATTCCCTAAAGTTAACCATCACAAATTCCAGCAATTCACCTGCTGTCAAAAATGTCCAACAAGAAGAATTATACATAGCTATAAGAAAGATTTGTTAGAAGCAGAGTTTAGCAATGAGCAATCCACATCACATAGGAGATTATAAATGGTTATGGTGGCTGAAGGTAACCAAACACAAAGAAATCACAAATTATTATAGTGAAATTTCACCACATCAGAGAACCAATCAAAAGCTTGAACTATTATAAAAATGCAATAGAGGTTTTCCCTAAACGTGTCACCTTGTCGTCAAAATATATGCATTGCACGAAATAAAATATTCTCTTCCTCTACGTGTAGGGTATAATTCTATAGGAATTTCTGATTGTGGAGTGTGGGGACCTTTGCAATCAACACAATAAACTTACTTTGCATTTTGTACAGGTAGAGTTATTTAGAAATGAGTGTGAAAGTGCAGAGAATAGTGTTTTTTTCACCAATTTCTTTACACTTCTGCATTATAAACATGAACATGTGAGTCCTAAATCTATGATGTGACTTTTAGCCTTATACCATGGCAATAGAGATTTTGATTTTTTTTTTAATTTACTTAATGATTTTCTGATGTTATGGACCTCAGAATGTCAAGTGAATTTTTTCTTATTTGTGTGCCTTTCTGTGTTCAATATATGAAATCTTCACACCAGTGTTTGAAGCCTTCACACCAACTTGTGAAATGTGTTAAAGTCCTCAGTCTTCATAATGACATCCAAACTAAACATACCATACCCACTAAATCATGTTATTCATATTTGTGTGGCCTTGTCTATTCAATGTTGGGAAAACTTGAAGTTTTCCATAGTTAAAGTCTTCACATCGACTTGCCAAACACATTAAAAGTCGTTAGTCTTTGTAATTACTTCCAAACAAAATATGGCATGCTCTTTTATGTTCGATGTTTGGTGGACTTATGTCCTCCTCTGTGTTCAATGTTTGGCAAACTTGAAGCGCTCAATATTTAAAGTCTTTAGTTCAACTTGAAAAACTCCTAACAGGCTTGGTATCAGACATCAATTAAACATGCCATCCTCCACCATTAAGATACGACATTGAAATACTTTGTAGATTATAAATACTTGTACTTTTCAAAGAAGCAATCAATTAGCCAAGTCCCCAATTCGTCGATATAGAAACCACAATAATTGACTTGATACAAGTACATATCAAAGTAACACATACACAAGGACATGGATGCAAGTAGTGAAATTCCAACTGAGCAAAGAAGCATGGCATTAGGGAGAAACTACTAGAATCAATGTTTCATATTTACCATTATAGTTTTGTTTATATTTTGTATGAATGAAGGTTAGAAATTCAATGTTTTGGACATTTTTTGATGTTTCCATGACATGTTTTTGCATAAGTGAATCAATTGTGAATTCTACTCTTTAGTTGTTTTATTGATTCTGCACACAATTATGAACCCTAGAGTTGTATTGGATTGTATAAATTGCACACACTATTTTTTATTCATTTGATTTTCTCAACCAAATTGAATAATCTTCATACAATGTTGTTCCAACTAGCACATTTCATCTTTCTAGATGAGACGATTTTTGTACTGGTGACAAAAGCATTGTTATTCCATGCCCATTTCTTTTTTTTGAGGGCGAGTAATAATGGTCTTGTTCATCCTTACCTGACATATTACCTTACACAATCGGTGGATTTTTGTATGTGGTTTACTGTTCCTTGCTCTTTCAATAAACCGTGAGCCTTTGAAGCCATTTGAGAAGCCTCATGACCTCAATTGCAAGCATTTGAAGTCCTTGAAAATATTGGTAAAGCGTCACTCCAAAATAGAGTGCGAGAATGAGCACATTGTGCGGCGTGCAAAGTGCTCCAGAGTGTAGAGAAATAAAGGTAAGAGTTAGAGTGGGAGAATGAGCACATTGTGCGCAGTGCAAAGTGCTCCAGAGTGTAGAGAAATAAAGGTAAGAGTGGTTTCGCAGGGGTTGGTTGGTTTCTGTGTAGCGTTAATTCATTAGGTTGGGTTGTGATTAAAAGAGGTGCAATTACCTTTAACCTAATAAAGTATTCATACAAATAAAGTACGCCAAATGCCACGTATCTCCATACTATATGTCATATAAGACCTACGTAATGTAATAGATAACGCAAAGCCATTTGGAAGGTAGGTTACATGGTTACATTGTACGAATGTGCGGAGAAGCTTCCTCCGCATAGTGAAACCACCATTCTCTGCACTCCGCACATGGATTCATCAACTTCAAATGATGTGTCTCTCTGCAGATGTTGTCTCCCGCCGTAGCCAAAGAGTGCTCTGCACTCAGCACATGGATTCATCAACTTCAAATGATGTTTCTCTCTACAGATGTTGTCTCCTGCCGTAGCCAAAGAGTGAAAATACCATATATAAATCATTATTGGAGGTGTAGAGATGTTATAATGTGTGGTCGATTATTTATTTGAGTTGCTATAATGTCCAATGTATATTGAAGCTCAACATCATCTCACGACATTGCATGTGTGCCTTGTTCATTATTAAGTCAAAAAGCTGTTCTTGGGATGTGTAAGATTCAAATAAAATATGAAACTAAACTTGCCCATGAATATAAATAATTTGCAGCACATTGCTTTAATTGTCACTAATGTATGTGGTCATTCATTCATTACAGTGCAAAGTACTAAATATGCATTATTATGATAAATGAGTAAATTGTCTCATGGAAAGATAACGATAAATGGGTAAATGGTATCATGGAAAGATTGAAACTATAGAGTAAATACCATAAGTTAATGTTTGGTTTCATGGGAATTGACCACGGCTAGGATACTATAAGTTAATGTTTGGCTTCATGGGAATGTTTGGCTTCATGGGAATTGACCATGGCTAGTAGAATGGTACGAGAATGCAATAGAATAAAGTTATATATAAAAAAAAATTAGTGATAGAAATTAAATAGTGTTTATTGGAAAACGTTAGACATGGATTTTAATGGTGTTTATTGGTAAAGGTTGGTTGTATGTTGACCATGGATTATATTATTATGTTTTAAGTATTATTGGCTTTATTACATCCAAAACATGTGGCAGTTTTGTAACTATCTCTCCCACATTTACCTATTTTTATAAGCTCTCCAGGGTAAACATGAGTTGAATGTCACTATGATATGACCTAGAATCCAAGTTCCAGTTATGGAAGTGAGGCCTACAAATCGGAAAGAAATTGACATCACTCAGAGACTAAAAATCACTTAGGAGCCTAAGAACCACCCCAAGTGATTAATCCCTGAGCTGGAACTCTTTTTCGCAAGGTTTACAACCCAGCCACACCCAGAACACTTCATGCATGCGGCAGGGAGACTATAACCGCAAACACAAGTCTGTTTCCAGGCGGTTATGACCCAAAATCCCATGTTATGTGCATGCAATCATAAGATTTGTGCCACTTTTCAGGCTAGCCTTCAGACCACTACCTAGAATTTCCTGTAACTTTCTAGAATCATGAAAATGATGATGGCATTGCTAACAAATCAAAACTTGAGCAAGATCTTGACCAATACATGCCTAATGCGGGATAGATATTTCGTCAAACATATGGTAAACATATAAGCTACATGTCATGAATGTTTATTTGATCATAAAATTTTGAACTTCATCTGAGAATCACCAAGAAGGTTCAATGCCCTCTCAGGCTAGCTGCAACAAGGCTTGTTATCTCATGCATTCATCAACCATTAAATAGTTTATCAAATCATGATCAAGAGCCATAGCTAGAGCACATCATAAACCATGCATAATACCAACATATAACTAGAATAGAAACTATGAAAAATCGGTCATAATATTGTCATAATAATCAATACAAGTGCTCATAGATGACAATAGGAAAATAACTCATATTAACATATGAAAATGCCAACCAAGTCAGGGACTTCCACGTACCACTTGACCATATATTGGCTGAAACAAATTCTCTCTTTCAGCTAATCACCCTCAGGCCACATTCCAAGCATGAATGTGGTATCATAAGGGTTAAACCAAAACAAAACCAGCCAGGGTTTCCAAAGGCCTAACCACCTCAACCCTCGACCATAATGATTTCACCTAACCATTCTAGAAATCACTAACAACAACCAGATTAGTCTCTACCCAAGTTGTCCAAGGATATAGGAACTAGTAACTCAACCCACAACCTCCAGAGGACCTAAGCTATTACAGGGAACTAGAGATCTCCCATCCCAACCCACAGCTTCCAGGGAATCCAAGTTGTTTCAAAGCTCTAGAGAATTTGTTCCAACCCATAGCCATAGGAAATCTGAGAACCATTCTTAAAATACAAAAGGGAAGCCCCCTACACCATGGTTGTCGAGGAAATGGAAAGTCAAGGATGAAACCACCGTAAATCTAGGAAAAACCATGCCAATGATAGTAAAATAACCAAAGAACCACATGCATGTACCATGCAACCAAATCTTAGCAAGGAAATCACACATCCAACTTGTTACCCATAATGGACTTTGGTTGTAGTTGTTGATCCAATCTTCATCTTGCACTCCCTTTCTTTCCTTTCCTTATCCTTTTCTTGGTTTCTTGCTTGTGTCTAAGTGCTCTTTCTCTCCTCTTGGAGTTCAATTCTTGAAACTTGATAAAAAACTGAGCAAAAGTTGTCAGTTGTTTCTCAGGTACATTTTGATCATTGATGTCTAATCTCCTCCTTTCCTTTTTCCTTTTTCTTTCATTTTCCTTCATTTTCTCTCTAATTTCCCTTGCATGCATATTTGTGCCTATTCACCTTCCTTTTCTACTATCTTCTTATACTTTCATAATTAAATGCCAATTATTTCCTCTTTGCCTTTGCCAATGCCTTTGGAAATTTCCTTAGCTATAAATAAACCGCAAGTGATGCCCAATATAATATTTTTCCCAACATTCATCTTGGAATACATGTCCCATGACCTTAGTCTTATTTTTATTTACAAGGAAAATCAACCAAGGGTTGTTACAAACCCCTCCCCCTTTGGGGAACACCGTCCTTGGCATTTGATGATGCATATAACTAGAAAAAACATGTTTCCCATGGAGCTTTATAACAAAACTCGATGTAACATTTACAATGAACACCTGCTAAAACCCATGACCATCGTATTGCTTATGGAGCTTTATAAACCCAACTTGATGTAGTATTTACAATGACAAACACATGTATAGTTATGCACATTTGGCATTTGCTTCAACCAACAAATAAACATACTATTTCTGGGGCTTTATAAACACAACTCAATACTGTAATTACAACAATACAGACATATATACACATTCACATTTGCTTTAACCATCAAATAAAAGGATATGATTCTCACATCAGTGACAAGGGAATGTAGAGGCACACACCTCCACCCTCCAAGGTAGTACTAGGATTCACCTCCTTCCCGGGAATTCTAGAATCCACTGCCAAAATCAAAGCCTGCCTGCAATGTCCAATGCTACAATCCTTGTGCTTCTTGTTCTCTTAGTGAAAAGTTATCAGCTCATTATTCCTGGGCACACTCCCAATGTGCTTTTGATTTCATCTATCAATTCTAATGACAAAAAAAAAATATTCCCCTCCCTTCCCTTCTCTGCTTCCTAGTCCCTCGAGAAATCTAGTCACCCCCTTTTGTGTAGTCACTCACCTTCCAAGTTCCTTGGCATCCCCTTCTCGGGCGATCCATCCCTTGGAAAGGTTTCCTCGCATTGGAAGGTCTAAAAGCCAAGGCATATCCCTGCCTCAAAACCATCATACTGGTCATGACATTCTTATGGAAATCAATGGACATTATTGGGTGCCAGTGTTCCACAATGGCCCTGTTCCTGAAGTGTTTTATCAACATACTATTGCATGTTCCAATTCCTTTTAATTTTTTTTCTAAATCTCTTACATCCAGTTCCAACCACCCAAACGAGCATTTTCCATGTGTTCATGTAACAATAACATAATTTCCATTAGGCTCAAAAGGAATTGTAATAAATTCAAATAATAGTTTATTGATAGCTCATCAATAACGTACACTTGTAAATATGTTTACTTCTTGTCACAATAAGTCAAATTAGTTCTCTGATCAAATCGTCATATATAAACATATCACATATGGTTAGCTCAAAAATCAATCATCATAAATCAAAATCATAGATTATATGCATAGTTAAAATTTGAAATAAAATGTTGATACTTATCTTCACGTTTTTCTTTGCTTCTTTCCATACACAAACTGAATCGGTTTCCCAAACCTGAAAAGCACCCAGTGCCTTCTCCTCTCTTCTCATCCAAAGCAACAAAGGGAATCCAGAGACTATATTGCCTCCTCCCTCAATATCAACAACAAGGGCATCCAAGTACTATAGCGCCTCTACCCTCAATATCAACAACTCAAGATTGGTCTCTTCCCAAGCTATCTAAGGATCCAAGGACTACTATCTCAACCCACAACCTCCATGGAACCCAAGCTGTTACAGGGATCCAGTGATATTATCCCAACCCACAGCCTCCAAGGAACCCAAGTTGTTACAAGACTCCAACCCACAGCCCACAGGCAACCCAAGCTATTATAGGGCCCCAACCCACAACCTCTAGGGAACCCAAGCTATTACAGGGATCCAAAGGTCCTGTCCCAATCCACAGCCTCCAAGGATCCCAAGAACCAATCCCCTTCACAACACATACACATACACAGTGTACACCACACACATATACATACACAGTGTACAACAAAACACATACATGTAGATACAGTACAACACAACGAATACACATGTCATAGTACAATGACTACACAATACACATGACATAGTACCACATGTACACAACACAACATGTATGACTGGTACACAATACAACATGTACACAACAACAAAAAATGTACAACATGTACACAAAAACAGTATTACACATCTAGAAACCACACTGTCTCTACTAGGAATTCTTTCCTCTAGTGCCTTTCCCATGCCTTACTACGTACATCCACAACCCAAGTCCTAGGTTTGTGGCTCTTTCCACTATCCACGCTTGTCCCAACATGCCGCAGATTACATTTCTTTCATTTTGCTTATGTATCCTTCAACATTGTCTGCCATAACATAAAAATAGGCATAGTTATAAGCACATAATATCAAAATCATATCCACATGATACTAACCTCACATAACTTTCAGGGCTACTTTCCCACTTGATTCCTCATAAAACCAAGAATATTTTCATGCCATTCACTTGCATAAAACAATCATTCTTCCACAAAAATTATCCCTGATGACCCGATAAGAATATGGCATTCACACACACACATAAACATCAACATAATCATGATCACAACACAATTACTAGTGTTCATAAGTTCAAGGTTAAGAGAGCTTCCTTTATCCGTGCAAATCATGCACAACATTGAGAACAAAATTTCCCAACTTAACCAAGGCATCAAATGCCTCAAATCCATTTAATTTACCTTTCCTAATTACCTTTCTCATGACTATCCCGTCACTATCCATTTATCCCAATGGACTCAACCAACCCAACTAGCTTTCATATTATTTCCTTCAGCTTCCCTTTATTCATGCATCAAGCTTCATCCAAGTCATACTTTACCTATTGGGCTCCACTCAGATCTCCCCAAGCTCCATTAACTTTCCTCTTTCCCAACCAATTCCCAAGAACCTCAAAAGATAAAAGGAAATAGTAAGAAGGAAAGATAAAGAAAAAACAAAACTCAAACAACAATACAACACCACAAACAAAGTGGCATGGACATGCACCAAACACAATGAAAACTACAAATCAAGCACAAGAAAATCACAAAACACCGAAAGCACAAAAATTTTAACAGACAGCATGACTCAAACCCCATGGTCCCTAGTGCTTCTGAGGGTTCAAGAGTGAAATCTCAACTCGACCCTTCTTCAATATTTCATGGCAATCACCTTTTCCATGCAATTACCTGCATCATACTTGCATAAACACACGAATCTTAGTACATAAATAAATATAACAATATACTAGTTACTTTTCCCTATTGTACCCAGCATGCTGCCCTGTAATTGAACACCTACACATGTCATCTCTCAAGGGCTTCCAATTCCCTTAACGAATGCAGCTATAACTAAAAGCTGATTTTTATGCTTTCATTTGATCAACCATATTCCATATTCATGATGGATGTCTAATGATCTTCCTGCAATTTATCTGCTACTGCATAAATCCGGGAAATTCTCTAACCTACATCCCAAACTACATGTTCCTCTTGAACACTGTAAATATAAGGCATGCCACGCTTCCACCGTGCCACTCTAATACAAAGGGAAATCCTCCTTGTGATGATCTCCACCACATGTTCAACACCGCAATGGTTCTCTGCCATTTCCTTTACTTTGTTGCTCCAAAGGATGATATCCATATCCTCTCTTAGCTGCATTTTATCTTCTTGTAAGGTGTCACATTTTCCTTGTCACCTTCATTGTGAGGTCTACCTTGCTTCTTATGTCATTTTCCTTTAGTATTTTCATTCCATCTCCAGTCATGCTTGAGATCAGGCTTGCGCTTAGACTACTCATAATAATGCTTTATCTTCTCGATGGCTTCCTCTAGTGATTGAGGCTCATCAAAGTCAATCCAATCTTTAAATGCTACTAGAAACCCATTGATTAACATTTGAATCTTTTCGTTCTCATCCTTGAGATAAGTCACATATATCAACAACTCTAGGAATTTTCTAGTGTACTCATCATCTTTCATAGAAGCCATCTTCTTCTCATAGAAATCGTCTGGAAAGTACTCACTCCTCCAATAAGGATGGAATTGATGATGATGATGTATCTTAGAACTGAAACTAGAATTAAATCCATAAGTAGTACCCCTCTTGTCTGGTGTATCGACACATTTTCCACCTCTGACTGTGTCATCTTTGTCCAACCTATGTCCTCTATGAGACCTACTTCCATATGCGCCATTAGTTTTCTCCTCCTATCCATAAATGATCCCCATCTGCCCTTGCTTCTGCAAATATGAAAGATTCTTTGTAACACCCCCTCCCAGGTATACCCAAACTAACCATGCCAACTGGGGTAAACATGAGGAGAGAGGCTACTATGATTGGATTAGACCTCCTATGCGACCTTAAGGAAGTGGAATCAACAAAACAAGACCTTATATACCTCCCTCGGGTGCTTTAGAACCCCCAGGAGCTAATCCACCACTCCAGGTGCCCAACCCCTGAGTTAACCTAGCATTTCAATGACTTAGACCCAGAGTTGCTCCCATGACAAGGCATGCATGTGACTATAAGCCTATAGTTGCTCCCAGTCTCTCTCAGTCAGTTCTGTGCCAGAGACTATGATATTTAAGCCGCCTTTTTAGGGCTATTCTCCAAACCAATGCCTAGAACTTGATGAGACTCTCCAGGACAATAAATTACACCAAGGCAAAGCCTCTAAACTAAAACTTGATCAAGGGCTTGACCTAACCAAGCCTAACCATGATAGAAATTTTTTCAAACACTTAGTAAATATGTAACCTATAGGTGTAAATAACAGATCTGAGCATAGGGGTATCATACTTATCTAAGATTCGCTATGAAGCATTGTATCCTTATCACATTAGCTGCCATTTCATCCATTAGGTCATAGATACGTTGATCATTCAATAACGAGTAATAACATGATGAGAGCCATACATAATTGTTGTCATAAAATACATATATAACCAACATAGTAGGGACATAAATACCAATGAAATCACAGCCATATAAACCACATATAATCCATCATAATAACCATAGAGATACAAAGAGAAATAACCTTTGATTACTGATGAAAAATCCAAATCCAGGATGGGACTTCCACATTCCACCCGACCGTATAATGGTTGAGCCAAATCTTCTTTAGCCATTCACACCCGTTCCATATTCCAAGCATGAATGTGGGATCTCATAGAACACATCAATCAAAACTAATCTAGGGATTCTAGAGGCCATCCCCCTCAACCCACTGATTCCACCTCATGGCTGGACATCACAAAACCATCATCAGATTGGTCTCCACCCAAGCCTTCCAAGGCTTCCAGAGCATTTTTCCAAACAAGTCTTCTAGAACTAGTAACTCAACCCACAACTTATACAGGGATTCCATAGCATTTGTCCAACCAAGGCTTCTAGAACTAGTAACTCAACCCACCAAGGGATTCCAAAGCATTTTCCCAACCAAGGCTTCCAGGACTAGTAACTCAACCCAAGTTGTTACAGGGTGTTGTCACTTTTAACGACACTTGCAACACGAGTGCTTCAGGGGACATAGAAATATTCCTAGAGACAGCCTCTGGGTTGATTATAGACCAGTGCCCAAAACATATTAAAAGATAGGAGTGGATGGAATATTATGAGTGGGGCTTTTGTTGCACTCCAATTGTCACTTAGTTAAAGAGATTATAAAGGGGGTCTAGTTCAATATCCCCTCAGTAAGGTAAACTCAAGCCAATACATGGATCCAAATGTGTAGGGGGTAAATCGGACAACTTCAAAGAGAAATGTCTTTTATGGAGACCAACACACAACAATAGGCAACCTCAATATTGGTGTTATAGTAAAATGAAGAGGAGGAAAAAGAGGAGGTGAATCCAATGCTTAGGGTGGTAAACAAGACATAATCCTAAGCAGAAATATTCCAGCAGAAGTATGGAAGACTGAGGAGATGATATGACAGAAACAGTAGAGTGCTAATTAAGGTTCCAAAATCTATACATCATGAGTACACTTATCACTAAAAAATGTAAGTAAATCTGTGCTCATACAAGTACTACAAGCTATGGAATAACATAGGTAAATATGCAATTACTACAAGTACTGTTGGCTATTGAATAACACAAGTAAATCTGTAATACACACAGGTATTGTTCTCTATATAGCAGCAAAATATACAACCATGAAAGCATGAGATCGATAGCTTCATTACATAATTTCAATAGAAGAAGAAAACATATATGAAAATGAGATTGACAGAGGAGAAAACATATTGCGCATTGCTCTGATTGGAACCGCAAAATACTTTCATTAGTCCAATATGATTTCAACATACCATTCCATTTACATTCAACCCGATATCACTTAAGTCCCTCATGGATAGGCAAGTAGAAACAAAAAGTGGAATTGCATAAATCAGACTCATAGGTGCAGAATTATGGAACCATTTTTTAAGAGTTTCTTTCGCCTATTTATAAGAAGAGGGGGAGCTGGAATTACAATTACAAAAATATCTTTGCGAGAGTATCCAGCTATCTATTAGACTAGCTGTCTTGGTGTGCAAGGCTCTGCTACCCAAAATGATTACAATTGGGATTTGATCCCCTTCTTGAAAATAGATAGAAATTACAGAATAATGCAAAGAAAAGGGAAATAGAAGATGATGAAGGAAATTTTCCCCTGTTGTCCCTGTGAAGGACCCTTATCGGGCCACGTTTCTTCCGCGATGTGTCCTTCTAGCTTCTTGGCTGGTTTCTGTCACTTTTTCCTTAACTACTCGAATTATCCCCTCTCTGGAGCTAATAGCAATTGACTGTGGTTGCTTGTTGCAGAGTAAAAGCAGAGCTTTTCCTAGAAATCCTTCATTGTGTATCTAAGTGGGGCTCCATGCCAAGCCATTAAGTCTGCATGATTTCCCCCATACTAATTTTCCCCTTGCGCCATGATTTCATTTATTATTTCCGCTACTGACCCATCTGCCTTCCAAGCTCTGTACTACGTTGGTCATGGAAGTAGGGAAATAGAGGTGGAATGGAAGTGAGGGTGATGTAACCAGGAGGATGCAACAATTAGTTGATGTGGATCGAGCGATAGGTGGAAAATGGCATGGGACCATTAGTGGGAGAGAGTGTGAGGATGAGTGTTTTTCAAAGGGGGCTTGAGCGGTAAGTGGTAAGTGAGGGTGGGTTCGAAGTGATATGAGAGGGACACGTAGCGACGGGGCCCGGCGGGGAAACCGCTTTTTTCGACCACCCCCCCACTGATAAAGGGCAACATGGCGAGGGGGGTCGAAAATTCCTGAGAGTCGTTGATCTAGCAGAGTAAATTCGAGTCGTCCTAAGATGGGGGGTGTTTATTTGATGGCAGAGGAGGGACCGCGGGATACGTGTCACCCAGAGACGCCCCCATAGGACCCCTGAAAATTCCAAATTTGTGTGCCACGTGTCCTCCATACTACCACATCATGCTGACATTAGTTGCCATGTGTCTTTATTAGGACCAATCCTGTACTACCACGCGTCCTGTTGGAGGAGAGAGAAAAGGCCCGCCTGCCCTTGGTTTTTCACTGATTTTCTTTGTTAATCATTTTTCATCCCTCTTGACGCTTTACACCATCATATCGAAACATCACGATGTTGCAATGTTTTGGAGCTGTAACCACCTCGTCACGTCGATTCACTGATGTGCGATATCCTGGACTCGCCAATCGCTGATAAGCCTGAACCTTGAAATTGCCAATCATCGATTGTGATTTGTGATGCGCTCCTGGAGTGCGATATTAGTGATCGTTGTGTTACCCCGCTCATATGTCTTGATTGTTGGGACCTCTGATTGTCGTTTATGATTAGCCTTCCTCTGGTCTTTTCCTTTTTATTTTATAGCTTTCAAAGGGCAACTTCAATCTGCTCTAAATTCTGATCCAGAAGTCCATTTTTGGACGTCCATATACCATTGGAAAGGTTATCATGAGTGTTATGCAATGGAGAGGGCTCAACTAATATTTGAGAGCTTTTGTGGATTGGGGAATGGCTTCAAACTTCACTTCTCCCTTTCACCCCTTTCATATCTAAAAACACATTTAGCAATGAGTGACAACATTGGCTCTTATTGGGGACAGTGCGTTGCTGGCAAGGTGCTGAGAACCTGTAGACTAGTATCCTTCACCATTGGGCATGGAGTCAGAAATATAATGAATCAATACAACCAGAAAATCTCCATGGGACTTTATTTGCTGGGGGTACTTTCCTCATCAAACTAAAATGCAGTAAAATAAAAATTCTAACAACTGTAAAGTAAATGCTCAACTAGTGAGCTTATTTATATAACCTCCTACTTATATACGAGGCTCAATTCACCTAAGTGAGTTCAACCCTCCAATGGAACTAGGCCAGCATTTGGGTGTTGGACCTAATGCCCTCATGCTACTGAAATTTAAAAATTAAAATAAGCATGCACCATGAAAAATCTTCAAACAAAGGACTTGATGCATACTCCAGAAATAACCTCTGATGTTAGCTTAAGAATTTCATCATGTAGTCAGCTACAAGGTCATAGAACTGGCAAGAAAATTTTGTAGCTGCCTCTTTTTCACAAACAGTACGTTGACCAATTTCTTCTTGGTAAGGGAAGCCACCAACGCTATTTGGCTCCTCGGCCTTAGATTTTTCAAGAAAAAATTGTCGCTGATATTTTGCTAACCATTTGACAGTGGGCCAATCCTCTTGGGAATCTGCAATGGAATCTTTAGCTTCTGAGCTATAAGAGTCGTAGACTGGAGGGCCTACTGAGAATTCCCTCCAGGGACCTTTCTACAATAGGTAATCACAGACACTGCTTAGTCCTTCAGCTTCGGGCTCTTCTTGAAATCTTTTTTGCTCGAAGCCTATTCCCCACTTACCAGTAAACAACTCCCTTTGAACCTCTGTGGTAATTTCATTCTCCTATGAATAATATGAATCATAAATCGGAGGAGGCTATTGATCATGTTCTCCAGGTGAAGGATGTGCATCGTGGCCTAGAGCCTCTTTTCTGACCTCTTGGTGGGCCTCCTCTTCTTGTGCTACTTCCCGTAACTGGGAGCATTGTGGCTTTGCATCACTTGACTCTCCACCCGAGTTGTATTCATCATAGGAAGGAGAAACATCAAATTCGGCTGAATCATACCTCTAAGGGTTTATTTGCAGCTTGATGATGTTTCCTTCATCTCTTTCTTGCTCATTGGGTGATGCTAATTGATGCGAGTAGATGTTTTCTTAGAGCAGAGCTCCACAAACATATTCTGTAGGGTCATCGACCTCGGGAATGCATTCATCATTAAAATGTGTGTAGTAGACTTCAAATAGAGCATTCAGTGGATATAGTCCTTTGCAATAGTGATTGAATGTTATATGAAAATGTTTTAAGGAAGATATGTTTCCATGAGGTATTTTTTTGTACCAAACTCTAGCGTCCTCGTTTAAAGAATACATGAACAATTTCATCTGTACATCTTCAGGAAAAATACCATGTTGTTCCATGAATTCATGAAAATCATTGAGGTGTTGGTCAGGGCTTCTCTCTTTGTTACCACTGAATCTCGGCAAATAGGTAATCCATTCATGAAAGTGGGGCAAATTTTTTGGCCAAGAATTCAAGATTAGCCATTTCAAAAACCTTCTTAAACGACTGATTCCAGGTTCAAAGGTAGGGGATGTTTCCGCTGCTCTAGCATTAGAGCGAGTATGAGGCTTCTTGAAAGCCAGGATGATCAAATAGAGAAATAAACAGTGGAGTCGCCAGGATGTTTACCATGAAATTGAGACAGTGGAGCCGCCAAGGTGAGAGATCTTCACTGACACTTCCCTTACTCACCTAACAAAGGAAATGTAAAAATTTGTGATATCCCATGGGAAAAATCCTTCAATAAGTTCCTCGGAAACGGCACCAGAAAGATGTTTCCGCTTTTAATGGCACTTGCAGCACGAGTGCTTCAGGGGACATAGAAATCTTCCTAGAGACAACCTCTAGGTTGATTGTAGACTAGTGCCTAGGGCATCTTAAAAGAGAGAAGTGCATGGAATATTATGAGTGGGGCTTCTGTTGAACTCCAATTGTCACATAGTTAAAGATATTATAAAGGGGGTATGGTTTAATAGCCCCCCAGTAAGGTAAACTCAAGCCAATACATGGATCCAAATATGTAGGGGGTAAATCAGGCAACCTGAAAGAGAAATGTCTTTTATGGAGGCTGAAACACAACAATAGGCAGCCTCAATATTGGTGTTATAGCAAAATGAAGAGGAGGAAAAAGAGGAGGTGAATCCGATGCATAGGGCGGTAAACAAGACAAAATCCTAAGCAGCAATATTCCAGCAGAAGTATGGAAGATTGAGGAGATGATATGACATAAACAATAGAGCACTAATTAAGGTCCCAAAATCTATACATCATGAGTACGCTTATCACTAAACAATGTAAGTAAATCTATGCTCATACAGGCACTACAGGCTATGGAATAACATAGATAAATATGTAATTACTACATGTATTGTTGGCTATTGAATAACACAAGTAAATTTATAATACACACATGTATTGTTCTCTATATAGCAGAAAAATATACAACCATGAAAACATGAGACCGACAGCTCCATTACACAATTTCAATAGAAGAAGAAAACATATATGAAAATGAGATTGATATAGGGGAAAACATACTACACATTTCTCTAATTGGAATCTCCAAATAGTTTCATTATTCCAATATGAGTCCAACATACCAGTCCATTTACATTCAGCCAAATATCACTTAAGTCCCTCATGGACAAGAAAGTAGAACCAAAAGTGGAATCGCAGAAATCAGACCCATAGGTGCAGAATTTTGGAACCCTTTTTTAAGAGTTTCTTCCCCCTATTTATAAGAAGAGGGGGAGCTGGAATTACAACTACAAAAATATCTTTTCCAGAGTATCCAGTTGTTGGTTAGACTAGCTGTCTAGCATGCAAGGCTATGCTGCTCAAAATGATTACAATCAGGTTTTGATCCCTTTCTTGAAAATATACAAAAATTAAAGAATAATTCAAAGGAAAAGAAAATGGAAGATAATGGAGGAAATTTCCCTCTGCGATTCTTATGAAGGCCCCTGATTGGGCCACATTTTTTCCGCAATGTGTCCTTCTAGCTGCTTGGTCAGTTTTTGTCGCTTTCGCCTTAACTTCCCGACTTCTCCCCTCTTTGGAGCTGATAGTGATCGACCGTGTTTGCTTGTTGTAGAGTATAAGTAAAGCTTGTCCTAATAGTACTTCAATTTGTATCTGAATGGGGCTCCATGCCGAGCCATTAAGTCTTCCTGAGTTCCCCCATACTGATTTTCCCCCTGTTCCATGCTTTCATTTAATATTTCAACTCTCGACCCATCTGCCTTCCAATCTCTGTACTACGTTCGTCATGGCAGTAGGGAGTGGAGGTGGAACAGAAGTGAGGTTGATGTAACCAAGAGGATGCAATGATCAGTTGATGTGGAGCTAAATGATAGGTGGAAAACTGCGTGGGATCATTGGCAGGAGAGAGTGCGAGGATGAGTGGTTTTCAGAGGGGGGCATGAGTGTAAGTGGCAAGTGGGGGGTGCGAAATGATATGAGAGGGAAATGTAGCAATGGGACCCAATAGGGAAACTACTTTTTCAGACCCCCCCCCCCATTGATAAAGGGAAACATGGCAGGGGGGGTCGAATAGGCCTGGGAGCCGTCGATTTGGTGGAATCAATCTGGGCCATCATGAGATGGGGGGTGTTTATTTCATCGCGAAGGAGGGACTACGGGATTGATGACGTCATCAGTGCCACATGGCACCTCCTGAGTGGTGACATGTGTCACCTTGATACACCCCTATAGGACCCCTAAAAATGCCAAATTTGTGTGCCACTTGTCCTCTATACTTCCATGTTATTCTGATGTCAGCTACCATGTGTCCTTATCAGGACCAAACTTGTACTACCATGTGTCCTGTTGGAGGAGAGAGAAAAGGCCCACCCGCCCTCGGTTTTTCACTGATTCACTGATTCACGATGTCCCAAACCTGCCAATTACCGATAAGCCTAAACCTTGAAATCGTCGATAGTCAATTGTGATTAGTGATGCGCTCCTAGAGTGCGATTTTAGAGATCGCTCTTTTACCTCGTTGATATGTCTTGATTTCTAGGACCTCCGATCGCCGATTGCGATTAGCCTTCCTCCGGTATTTTCCTCTTTGTTTTCTAGCTTTCAAAGGGAAACTTCAATCTACTCTAACTTCTGATCCATAAGTCCATTTTTGGACTTCCATATACCGTTGGAAATATTATCATGAGCGTTATGAAATGGGGAGGGTTTAAATAAGCTTTGAAAGATTCTGTGGCTTGGGGAATGGCTTCAAAATTCACTGCTCCCTTTCACCCCTTTCATAGCTGAAAACACATTTAGCAATGAGTGACAACATAGGGCTTCCAGAGCGTTTGTTCAACCATGGCTTCCAGGTCTAATAACTCAACCCAAGATAAGGAACATGAGAACCAACCAAAGAAAAACCACAAAAGTAAACCCACAATCACCATGGCTATCTAGGAAATGGCAAGGCTAGGCAATCCACCATTGATCCAAGAAGTCCTTCATGCCAATGACAGATCACAACCAAGATACCATGTGCATGTGCCATGCATGCCAAAACTAGTGAAGAAATCATACATGCAACTCGGTACCTACAAGAAAATCTGATGTAGCTACTGATGTTGATGCCTTCTTATACTTTCCTGCTCTTCCTTTGCCTTCTTGCTGCAAGAATCCAAGTTTTCCACACCCTCCAAGAGGGCTCCAAGAAAACTCTAAGTATCCAAGAGTATGAGAGAGAGAGAGAGAGAACAATGAGAGAGCTCCAAGACTGAACTAACCAAGTCCTGCCCATTGGTCCTTAGAAGCCTTTTTATTAATGAGGCATCTATTTTCTTCCTTTTCCATTATTTTCCTTCATTTTCCTCCTCACATGCAACCTATGACCTTTCACCTTCCTTTTTTCCTAATTTCCATTATTTTCATAAATAAATGTGCCAAAATACCTTTTTGCCTCTTTAATTCCTTAGCCATTGCCTTTGCCAATTTCCTTAGCCATAAACAACCAAATGAACACCCATTAGGATGTCCAATCCCACCATTCATATTCGAATACATGTCCCATCACCGTGGCCTTATATATATTTTTACATGGAATTTTCACCAAGGTTGTTACACTCTCAAGGATGGTTGCATTAACTTCTCCTTGCATTTCATGATTTCTGGAAAGTCTTTCTTGTGCCTCAGTAAACCTATTATTTTCTTCCTTGCAACTTCTGATATCTTCTCTCATACTTCTCAGTGTATCTACTAGATCAGGAGAATACTCTACTCCTTGCTTCTCAACTGACCTTTCCCATTCCACTGATTTCACATCAAGCTTGTAAGTGGAGTCATGTGACCTGCAGTCCACCATCTTGCTCTTCATTTCTTATCTTTTCTTTCCTGCAAACAAGTCATGTTAGATAAACCAAATAGAAACATATTCAAAATCATACCTTAGTGTATCTCAAGGGAGGTTATCTCATCTGCAAAACTTAGTCCATATTAGCACGATATAATATTCACAAGCATATCAACTCATACATAACTATCATTATCATAACAAGAAGTAACGCACATGCATGCATGATGAACACATAAAAAATTGACATGCATGCATAACCATATGCATTCAACCCATCTAGTCCAAGTGTTTGAACTTGGAAGCTCTGATACGACCGTGTAACCACCCGTCACACATTTACCCTATTTTACAAGATCTCCAAGGTAACCATGAGCTGAGTGTCACTATGATATAAATCGACCTCCAAGTTCCCGTTATTGAAGTGGGGCCTACAAACTAGAAACAAGTTGACATCCCTTAAAGACTACAAATCACTCAGGAGCCTAACAACCACCCCAGGTGATCAATCCTTGATATGGAACTCTTTTTCATAAGGTTTACTCCCCAACCACACCCATAACACTTCATGCATGAAGTTGTGAGGCTATAACCGCACCCAAAAGCCTGTCTCCATGCATTTTTTACCCTAAATCCCCTATTTTGTGCATGCAGTTGTGAGATCTATACCACTTTTTCAGGTTAGCCTCAAGACCACTACTCATAACTCCTTGTAACTTTCCAGAATCATGACAATGATGATGACAATAGTAACCAATCAAAACTTGAGCAAGATCTTGACCAATACATGCCTAATGTAGGATAGACATTTCATCAAACATATGATAAACATATAAGTTACAGGTCATGAATGCATATTTGACCATAAACTAATTTGATAATCATCAAGAAGGATCAATGCCCTCTCAAGCTAGTTGCAACAACACTTGTTATCCCATGCATTCATCAACCATTCAATAACTTATCAAATCATGACCAAGAGCCATAGCTAAAGCACATCATAAAACCATGCATAATACCAACATATAACCAAAATATAAACTATGAAAAATTATCCATAATAATCAATAGAAGTGCTCATGGATCACAATAAGAAAATATTTCATAATAGCATATCGAAATTCCAACCAAGTCAGGGACTTCCACATACCACCTAACCATAGATTGGTTGAACCAAAATCTCTCTTTAAACCAATCACCCCCCCACCATATTCCAAGCATAAATGTGAAATCATAAGAGTTAAACCAAAACCAAACCAACCATAGCTTACAAAGGCCACACCACCTTGTTATCGACATATTTGGGCACTACAACCCCAATCTTTTATGTCGATAAACTAAGGGCTATTTAACCCCTAAAAGCCTTGTTTCATACCCTAAAGGATCATAGTCAACTGATTACATCATTCCCCAGAAGTTCCACCTGAAAAACCACTCAAAACTGGCCAAAACTGAACCATATTGACTGCTCCATTGTCAGGTGATGCATACTGACTCCTACACTAGCCAAGTGCGATGCATATTGAAGAGGCCTTCTGTGGGGTACGATGAGTGAGAATGGACAAATGTCTGAGATAGTTTGCTAAGTGGATGCTCATGGAATCTTCTAGAAACTTCTCCTATGACACTTGCCTCTCTGAATTCACCTAGGGATGAGTAAGAGATCCAAGAAATATCTAAGTGGAACCAAGAACTACAAGTGGAATGACACTAATAAAAAAACCAGAGATGACTCACACCCTTTGCAGACATCTAGATATGGATCCCTCATCTGAGAGATCTAGAGGCAGGAATTTTGTAATTTGTAAGGAAGTGTTGTTAGTTTGTCTTTGAGAAGGAGCATTGTATTGTTGGGTGATCTTGCTTTTCATGAGGTGAAGAGGGCTTTGATGCTGGGAGGATGATGCTGGATCAGACAGTTGGGTTGTAATTCTCCCTTCTATTTTAATAAAGTTCTTTGAGTTTTCCTCCATACAGTTGTGTACTTCTGAATATTGTTATTTGTGAATGCCACGGTATGTTCAATGTATTTCTGATTCTGCATTGTTTATGATATAATAGATTGAGATGCTTTGATGGTGTTTTGTTACTTTGTTTCTATAGGTATTATCTAAGCGGGACAAGTAGGAGAGGAGTTGCAGGCTCTATCAAAGAGGAGAGAAATCAAGAAAGGATTCAAGCGGAAGATCCAGGTTGGTCCCTTTGCTTCTCTCTTATCTATTATACATAATGGAAATCACAAATTGGTTTGATTGTTTGTTTCTAGGATAGCTACCAATCCTAGTGGGACTAGCAGATCGAAAAGAAAATAGTTTTCCCAGAAACAAAATGGCAACTCCATTGGGGAACGAATAGTTTGTTTGTTTGTTGTTGATTTTTTACTTTATAAACTATAGACAGAGCCTAAAGTTAGCCAGATAGCCTTCGAACTGCTCTTGCTCTGCAATTGCAAAGTAGATGAATGCTGCTTCAGTCAATCTCCAGTTTAGTTTATGATTTGAACATCTGACTTACAAGCATTCTAGATGCCCTGTTGGTAGCTCAATAACCTCCTAAGATCATACCCCTGTACTTTGTTCTTTACTGTTCATAATAGCTCAGCTTAACTCACTGAAATTAGCTACAAATTTGAGCCAAAACCCACCTCAGTTGCGCTCCCTGGCCCATCGCACTGTCTGTAACTGGAAGCCAGTATGCATCGCACCTCCCAAGTGTAGCAGGTGAGATGCATCCCTATTTTTGTGAAGCACAGGTGCGATGACTGAGTAATCCTATTTCTCTCTTTGAAATTTGGTGTTTTTATTCCTTGTTTTCAGCTTTATTTAGTTGTTTTGCTACTTATGATCAATATCTCATTGCTGAAGCCTCCTTTCTTTACATAGTTCAGCCTCCATTGATTAGGATTAGTAAATGTTTTTATGTATTTGTCCATCATTTACAGTCCTTCGTCAAAAAGTTGCTTAAATTGAACTGTCATTTTGGTGCAAAAAGTGTCGTAGCTATCGTTTTGTGTCAAAAAAGAGAAGTGTCGTAAAGTCTTCCTTCTCTAGATAGTCGATTGAACTTTTTGTCATGTATTTGATTTGAATTGTTAATATTTGAAGTGTCGAAAGCAGTTTTTCTATTCGAAATCGAAAAGTGTCGTTTAGTCTTCCTTTCATTTTGAAAAGAAATTGTCGAAATGTCACTTTGAAGAAAATAGTTCAGATCTATACTTAGTTTTCCTTTTTTCGACATTCTTCACATTAAAGGGAAAGAAAAACAAATACATGCATTTGCATTTTCATTTAGACTGTGTGCAAAAAATGATTTAGGAAAAGTTCATTTAGTGTGTGCTCTTTGCTCTTTGTTTGAAAGAATCGTAATCTTCTTTCCTTAGTAGCTAGGATTTTCATTTCTAAAAATAAACAATGATTGTTTATCATTTTAGATTGAATATTTAAGAATTTTACATGTACATCACGTGGTGAACCTTGAAAGGAAAAATTCTAAACAAGATCAACTCTAAAATAAATTTCAATGAACTTAACAACGCTTTGGAACCTAATGCAATACATCTAGAGGTCTAGGCTAGAGACGTGTTCCGGCGTTGTAAAATCTAGTAATTATCGTTTTCATCGAATGTTGGGTGATTCCTCCTCTTTGATACAACAAGTGCTAGCACGGATTTCTGCTCCCCATACCGTCGAGTATATATTGGGAGACCACAATAGGCTGATATCCTTTATCCATAGGAAGTTGTGTCTGTCGCCCTATCGATTGCAATGCACTGAACACAACATTCGGGAAGATTGACTACCGTACATAAGTCCTTGGTAATTTCTCTTTAATTTAGCACCAAGGTGTATATTGCAGTTTTGCGATTGGTTTGGTAATCCCTCTGTCTAGATTTCCACAGTAGTCACTTTCATTCCTTTTCGACTCCTTAAAAGAAAAGGTCCATCTAAGCACTTGTCCCTTCAATCTCATTAAAAATTGAAGGAGAATAGAGTCATCTTTAGCTTTTTCTCGACTCTTAAAAATTGAAAAAGCAAAGTTGTGTCAAAGTGTCATTAAAATTTATAAATTCGGAATAACATCCCTATTCCTTCGTTGATCTTAGGTTGAGATAATGGAGTCCACCAATCAAGGAATCCCTCTTGAGGGGAATCCTAGTCCATTTTCTTCTTGGGGAAATATTGGTGCTCCGTATATGGCCACATTGTCCCTTCCAGGAATCATAATTGGTCTACCAGTATGGCTATTCTCAACCTCTGTCATTCAAAATACCATAATTCCTCAGCAATTGAATCAGCAACCAGTTGATACTGAAAGTGGCCCTTCACCTTCTACTTCATTTGTTTCTCCCTCCCCTTCTTCCTCTTCTCTTGGTGAAAATAGTGATACTAGTAACCAAGTAGCTAAGAGGAAGAAGAAAGGGAAGGAGAAGAAGAAGAAGAAGTTATCTAAGCAAGGGGGAAACAAAGAATCATCTGGTGAAAATTTGCACATTAAATATCCTAAATATCCTTATGTAATTTGCAGAGGAAACCATTTTCATCGAGATTGTCCTTGCATTTTGTGGATCTTGAGAGAATGGTCTCCCCGTTCACACCATCCGGTGTCATCAACCTCTGGCGATCATGTTGACAACACACCATCAACTAGTGAAAATGAAGTTTCTGGACAGAAAGGAAAGGTCAAAATTCCATTTGGATTATATGAAGGGGACCATCACCTTCCCCGTTGTCCTTTTTGGATGAGGCCAAAAGATTCTTGCGTAACCGTCCTACTTCACCGCAGTGACTTCCACCTGGATACAAGAAACTCTCACCAAGTCCTTTACTAGTTGAAAATCCGACTGACATAACTCAATCGTTGGTCGAAATGCCTATCATTGAGAGTGAACCTTCTGAGTCCATACTGGACCAAAGTCAGCAGGTCGAGATGGTAGTCGACCCAGTCTTGCCTTCAGAAGGTCCGCCTTCAGATGATACAATTTCCAAAGAGAATGAGAACGATACCGTTCAAATTCTTTTTGTTAATACAGAGTTTGATGAACTTGGGGGAAATCCGCCTGTTCCTTTACAACAGGAGGAAAATTCCCGAGTTCAAGGGGTTCATTCAACCGTTTATTTGATACCGCCAACAAGCAGTCTAATCACTTCCTTCGATTGAAATCGACTAGCAAGATCTCGCCTTCCATCTAATGTACCATTCTGGATCATAGTACAAGTTTACAAAATGATCGTGTCTGGAACTATCATAGATGAAGGGGCTTCAGTGAGTATTCTTTCCTCAACTGCTTGGAAAGTGATTGGTTCGCCATCGCTTATGCCTGTTACACAAAATTTGTTGGCTTTAACAAAGGAACTAGTTGACCATTAGGGATCCTTCCGAAGTTGTCGGTAACTTTGAAAAGGAAAACCATTCACTTGTACGTGATGGTAGTCCAAGGACCGTTAGATTACAATCTACTCCTTGGACGTGACTATGTTTATAGCATGGAAGCTATTGTTTCCACACTCTTTCGAGTGATGTGTTTCCCGCATGAAGGAAAAATTGTCCAGCTTATTGACCAGCTTTCATTTCCCAGTTCAAACACAGCTCCAAGTCAAACATCATCCCTAAATGGTCTCTTTGCATCAAGAGTGTCTCTTCAACCTTCATTCCATCCACCTGATTGCAGCAAGTAGTTCGGTGAATGAAATGAAGCTTAGGGGGCATGCACCCTGGTCTACTTCGGCAGACGAACCCAGCTGAAAAGATAGGTTTCCCTATAGGTTATGTGATTGGAAGTGTTATCTCACACCATTCACCTTTGTCTATCCGATGGACAAAGCCAAGGAAGTGTTTCGTCGGCTCTGCTGACTAAAAACGATCCTACTTAACCACAATAACTTCCATATGGTTACCTAGAGACTCTCCTTTTCTCAATGCCTGGGGGCATGCAAACCTTTTTTATGCAAGCAAAAGAAGACCAATTTCATTTTTTAGCTTTTTAGAATTTTTAGCTTTTTAGTTTTTCAACTTCTTAGGTTAGGTGATTGGTTTGATCCACCATTCAACTTTGTCTGTAGTGAGCAGACAAAGAAAAGGAAGCATTTGAACCATTTAGTGGATGAAACCTTCCTACCTAACCTCAGTAGTTCCTTAGCTTTATAGTTTTTATAGACTTTAGTTTGGTTGTTCCTAACTTACATAAAAGGAATCTGAGCATATGTTATCGTAGAGTTCAAGCTCATTAAAAAATGAACCTTCCAACTGAGCATAGTTTCTCCCGGTTCAAGCTCGTTAAAAAATGAATCCACCCTCAGTAAATAACCTTTGTGATTGCCCTGCTATCAGCCTTTTGAGCCTTGGTTGTGTTCCTGCCATCACCTCCATCCGTTTGGCCAATCATACGCTTCCACTTCATTGTTTCCCTTTTTAAGGAACAGCTGCGACGAGTGGTCCTGTTAGCCACCCTCTTCACATCACCATGTTTTGAGAAGTTCCAACCTTACTCGGAACCAGTTGCTACCCTAAAATGCCACTCGTTCCTAAAAAACGAGCCTCCTTTAAACTCTTTTCAGACTCGTTAAAGATGAAAAGATTGTCAAGCTATTTGCCTTTCCAAATCGCTAAAGTAAGGGGAAGCGCCATCCCTCCTGTACATTTTAACCTTTTTGGACCTGAGGGATCATCCCACAAAAAAGATCGAGCGCTTGTCTTTTTCAGCTCGCTAAAGCGATCGAAAAGTCATCCCTTTCATATTGTTTTAATCTTTTTTGGACTTAAGGGATTATGCTACGAAAAAGAACTGCTGGAGTTTCCTTTTCGTCCCTTTTCAAACTCTCTAAACATGAAAAGGACCCAGTTATCCTTTTCGTTAAACTCGTTAAAATAATAGTGACAAACTTGTCCACCCAGACAAGAACAAGTTTCACTGTTGCTAGGCTCGCTAAAACATAGTGACAGGTTTGCCCGAAGGGTAAATTATAGAACAAGCATATGTTATCCTCCTCAAGCTTGACAAAAATAAAGAGGTACTGGTCAGCAATGACTGGGAAAATAGGGAAGAAAAATTGAAGAATTTTATTGGTAGTAGGTCGCTCTTGAACATGACACTTTCACTCCATCACCATGATTGAGTCGGGTTGGGTTATTCCATTCACTAGTCATATCACCACTGGTCCTCCGTACCATCCATCTTTTGGGGTTAATGCTACCAACCCATATCAGTGTCGCCGATATGTTCAAGAGAAGTCATTCAAAGAATTCACCTTCCAACTAATGCCTCATCCACTGCAATACCTTCACCCTCCATTTTTCATGACCACCATTCCTGAACCTTGTATCGTCAGATTGTTTTCACCTCCAGAAAATCATTTGCTTCATTTTGTGTCGTAGATGTGGGATACATTAAGGCCCTCCTACGATGGGTCACTTCTTGTCAACATCAGCTCATTATCCAAGAAGTTGACTTAGAAACACACCTTTCAGTACTTTGAAGCTTGCATGCCTCAATGGCAAGTTTCTCACTTCCGGCGACAGGTTTACATCAATGGCCTTCGACCGAAAGATTTTGCGTGGTGTTCGACATCGGACCATATATTCACACCATGTGAATTGTACTATAGTACCTTGAGGGTCATTATCATTATCGGTGATTCCTCTCACGTCTGCTAACAACTTATACTATTGGCTGGTAATCAGGCGATGTCTATCCATGTTCGACTTCAGGACATCTTTTCACATGGATCGACTTGTACATCGGGTGAAAATTGAACGAGTTTTAAGACCCCGGATCTAGTTTCATCCATCCAGGCTGCGATATATTCAGGAATATAAAGACATCAATTGTACACAGAAGCTGCACAGATGATCATCCAAGCTAAGATATGATGACTATATATATAAAGAATCACCAGTCTGCAACTACAGACGATTATCTGTCCTATGTACATGAAAATGAATTTATAAAGCTGAGCATGGGAATGCCTGCCTCAGCTAGATCATGAAAATAACATGATGATGATGTATTGTATTATATCTTATATAGGTCACCTTCCAGTTCGAATACCTCGGATCCTCATGATAAAGCATTTCACCTGACATCAAAAGATTTATGACTTCATGCTTTAGGGGGCAACTGTTATAGAAATATTTGTGCACTACAACCCCAATATTATATGTCGATAAACCAAGGGCTCTTTAACCCCTAAAAATTTTGTTTCATACCCTAAAGGATCATAGTCAACCGATTACATCATTCCCTAGAAGTTCCACCTAAAAAACCACTCAGAACTGGCCAAAACTGGACCATAGTGACTGCTCCACTATCAGGGTGTGGTGCATATTGACTCCTGCACTAGCCAGGTGTGATGCATACTGAAGAGGCCTTCTATGGGGTGCAATGAGTGAGAATGGACAAATGTCTGAGATAGTTTGCTAAGAGGATGTTCATGGAATCTACTAGAAACTTCTCCTATGACACTTGCCTCTCTGAATTCGCCCAGGGATGAGTAAGAGATCCAAGAAATCTCCAAGTGGAACCAAGAACTACAAGTGGAATGACACTAATCAAAAACCCAGAGATGACTCACACCCTTACAGACATCTATATATGGATCCCTCATCTGAGAGATCTAGAGGCTGGAATTTTGTAATTTGTAAGGAAGTTTTGTTAGTTTGTCTTTGAGAAGGAGCATTGTATTGTTGGGTGATCTTGCTTTTCATGAGGTGAAGAGGGCTTTGATGCTGGGAGGATGATGCTGGATCAGACAGTTGGGTTGTAATTCTCCCTTCTATTTTAATAAAGTTCTTTGAGTTTTCCTCCATACAATTATGTACTTGTGAATCTTGTTATTTGTGAATGCCATTGTATGTTCAATGTATTTTTGATTCTACATTGTTTATGATATAATAGATCGAGATGCTTTGATGGTGTTTTGTTACTTTGTTTCTACAGGTATTCTCTAAGTGGGACAAGTAGGAGAGGAGTTGCAAGATCTATCAAAGAGGAAAGAAATCAAGCAAGGAGTCAAGCAGAAGATCCAGGTTGGTCCCTTTGCTTCTCTCTTATCTATTATACATAAAGGAAATCACAAATTGCTTTGATTGTTTGTTTCTAGGATAGCTACCAATCCTAGTGGGACTAGCAGATCAAAAATACACTAGTTTTCCCGGAAACTCACCTCAAACGTCCACCATAATGAATTCACCTAACCAGTGCAGAAGTCACTAAAAACAACCAGATCAATCTCTATCCAAGTTGTTTAGGGTTGAAGGAACTAATAACTCAACCCATAGCCTCGAAGTAACCCAAGTTTTTATAGGGCTCTAGAGATCTCCCATCTCAACCCATAACCTACAGGGAACTCAAGTTGTTTCAGGGCTCCAGATAATTTATTCCAACCCACAACCATAGGAAATATAAGAACCAATCAGAAAATCCAAAAGGGAAACCCACCACACCATGGTTATCTAAGAAATGGAAATGTCAGGACAAAACCACTGCCAATCCAAAAAAGACCCATGCTAATGACAATAAAATAACCAAAGAACCACATGCATGTACCATGCAACCAACTATCAACAAGGAAATCACACATGCAACTTGTTACACACAATGGACTCTGGTACAACCTTCTCCTTGCACTCCCTTGCTTTCCTTTGCTTGTCCTTTTCTTGCTTGCTTGCTTGTGTCCAAGTGCTCTTTCTCTCCTCTTGGAGTTTAACTCAAACTTGATCAAAAATTGAGCAAAAGTTGTCAATTTTTTCTTAGGTGCCTTTTTATCATTGATGTCAAGTCTCCTACTTTCATTTTTCCTTTTTCTTTCATTTTCTATCTAATTTATCTTGCATGCATATTTTTGTCTCTTCACCTTCCTTTCCTCCTATATTCCTTTAATTTCATAATTAAATGTCAATTATTGCCTCTTTTCCTTTTCCCACTTTCCATAGCCATAAATAAACCACAAGTGATGCCCACTATAATGTTTTACATTCAACTTGGAATACGTGTCCCATGACCTTGGTCATATTTTTATTTACTTGGAAAATAAACTAGGGGTTGTTACAAGTTTCTTATTGGTGTAGGTTATAAATATTTTCCTTAGGAGGACACTTTCTCATTCTTAGTGACCTAGATTATTGGATTCTCTACAACTTGTGTTCAGATGTGATGATCAAAGGAAAAGTAAAAGATAGCAATCCATGTACTTCAAAGTTGCCACATAATTACTGGTAAAATTGATGAATAGGATAACATTACTTGGAAAATTGATGAGCGTAATTTAAACTACAGTTAAAATAGTGACCTCGATTTCAACCGTGCATGGAAGCATGCGTGGAATTTTCATTCCACAAAAAATTGATTTCAGTGTTTTCAAACGTATTTGATAGTGAATAAAAAGGTTTGTGATGTCAATATAATTATAGCTAAAAAATATTTAAAATTATACATGTGATTTCGAAATATTTTGTGATAAACTTAAGTAATTTCTTTATTGTTAAACTTTGTTAACGTTCATTATTCAAAGTTTTGCAAAATTATTTAGTAGTTCAATAGTTTCACAATGTTCAACATTTTGTCTTCTTACAACTGGTGATTGATATCATGATTTGTACATGAAGGCATTACGGAGGTGTAGAGAAATCACCATTCTTCGCACTTTCACACTCGATCAACACACTCCCGCACTATTTAAGAACAAGGGTACAACTACAAAATTATAGTAAAAACGATTATAATAGTTGTGATGATATGGAGGCTAAGCCAATAAAACTCTTGTGGAATGAAATTAGTAAGAGCTATGAAGAAAACATTGATTTTGATGGAGAGACCCTCACTCGAATGTTTTGGATGGTTGCTTCCTTATAGAAGTATTGAGGACTCTAGGTAGCGAAAATCGCTCTGTAGCTATGTGGCATGAGTTCTATGACTATTTTTTTGACAAATAAGCTTGAATATGCTGCAAAAATGTACGAAATTATCTTTTTATGCTTGAAAATCAAATTCCATTGATCTTTCTTTGAAAACTACTACAATTGGAGCTTAACCCAATCATTTTTGTTGATGTCGAGAGGGAGCTTTTGAGTGTGTTAATGAAAGTAAAATTAGGCTTCCTTTGGTTCATGAACCATATAAAATGTTTTTATTTTTGGTTTTTTTCTTCAGGACATCTAAATTTGGAATTATCATAGTTAACAACAAATCACATTTCTTGTGGTTTGTGGCTACGATGATGACTAGTATTTGCTTCTCCACATGGCAATGTTCCATTTTCTCAAAAGTATTCAACCCATTTAATATTGGAGCTATGGTAGAATGTCACCTACTCCCTAAAGTCTTATTGAGAGCTAATCTTGGAACTGTTGTTAACATCCAATTGTGTTTTCTCCGCTTGCTTGCGCCCATGACCCTGGGTGACTATCCTATATATTTGTTTTTGAACATAATGCTCATATCCTCCATCTGTGAGCTTACGAAATAATTGTTTCCCAAACAAACAACCTTCTCTCCTCACTGCCACAATTTCATTGCAACACATTGGGTGCTTTTGGAATTGTTTTCGAAATTGCTTATCAAAAAAGTTTGAAATATGCAGGGTTTCAGGCCTCATTAAATTGCATTATTTTCTTTAAATTACACACATTTGAACTATGGAACATTGGCAGCTCATAGTGCAAAAATTCTTTGTTTTGTAGAGAAGATTCATTACGTGTAGTGATTCCTTGTGCAAAGCTTTTACTATGTGGAGGAAGCTTCCTCCACATAGTGAAAGCTTTGCACAAGGAAAACTCTACACAAGTAAACATAATAATATTAATTGGAGATTTTTTCAGACCCCCTTCCCATGTAAAGGACATACAACCGCGTCATTGTTGGCATCATTGGGAAGAGAAGTACCATAACTATGTGTGTGAAAGTGTTAGATCACTCACCCATGAAATGGCTACTCACAAAATTAGTTTTTTTTTTGTTGTTTCTTTTTAATCTAAAATTAATTGTGAGGCACTAACAAATGCCAAAAATAAAATTACCTCCACCAAGGGAATTATGTCCCATTGGATCTTGATAACCCAATAAAAAATTAGAAATAAAATTTCCATAAAATTAGAAAATTAGTTTTGAATTTATGGGAAAATATAAATATTCAACATTTTATTGAAACTTTGGTTAAAATTGCAAAAATCACAGTAACATAATGCATGGTAACCGCACTTTCACTGTGAGGAAAATTCTATAGTCCATGAAAAGGAAGGGACTAATAAATAAGACATTATAACATTGAATAAGAAATTGTAGGTGCTAATTGTTAGAAATTTAATGAAATGGTTGACCTATGCTATACCAAATAACGAGTCAAAAAACTCTTGTCTATTCTATTGGTTTCCTTTGGTTAAAATGTTGCGTACCTAACCTTGTGATTAAGATCTTAATTTATCATCATTGTAATTCAAAAGAAAAGAAGAGAAATATGTGATAGCTTTGTCCATGGAGGTTGGACTGTCTTTTAATGGCCCAAATTCATTTTCACTCAGCCAACTAGTATATGTTTGAATCACTCTATGAGAATGATTTTCCTATTTGTAGAAACTTAACACGGATTTTGTGTGAAGCATTTTCCAAATCCAAGTTGTAAATTCTAAAATAATATGTGTGCATTGTGGTACATTGAAGATCTATATGGGGTTTTAAGCAAAGTGGTGCTCTATTAATGAGAATTTGAGAGGGTGGACCTATGTTTGATCAAGATTTCAAGGGTGCTTATAATTCCATTGCATGTTGATACTCTTTATATTTTGAGCTTGATTTGTTGAGGAAATGGCTCAAATTTTTGAGTTATTAGAGTTACTAAATACTCTGATACTCTCTACAATTAATGATACAGACAAAATAAGTAAAGTGATTATCGTTGATATTAAAATCTATTTTCAAGATGCATAGGATAATATTGAGTTTCTTCATCTTGAGTCGCAACCCCAACGAGATTAACTATAGCAAAGAAATCAATGTTCTGAACTAGTTCTTGTTTAGAATAAATCTCTTTTTGAGTTTTATATTTATTCTAATCATATGCAAGCACATGATTAGATTAGTGATGCCACTTTAGGAGTATATGTACATGAAGATGTAAAAGTTTAACTTGCACTTCCCAATCCCATCATTAGATGTTGGGAAGAATTTATTAATAATAAGCACAAAAATGGTCTCAGATATGAAAATTACATGACCTTTCACATTCCACACTACTTTAAACCAATCAAGTATCAAAGTGTTGGTCTTATTCAAAATTACTCATCTCCCCCTGCTCCTCCTCCTCTTCCACATTTGCATTCACTTCAGATTATCAGGCGTTGGCATCATGATTGAGTTGGCCACATGAAAGATCAATGTTTTCTTGCTCACCCTTATGACCATTATGGCAAACATAATAATCATTCAGATAGATATTCCAAACAAAAGAATCCTATAAGATCAAAAATTCACCTTGGATGGATGCCTTCTTAGCAGTGGTCTTCAATAACTAAGAAGATATATCAACCATACCTCAGAGTTCATTCTCAAGTGTTGACATGTCTGTAGTGGAAATATTTTAATCTTCTCATCTTTTATCTGACAAGGGATAAATTGATGGTCAGCTACTAATTTCAAATTTATATCAAGTGAGCCTAAGCCACAACCTAAACTAGAACCTACAACTAGATTTATCTAGTGCCATCATCCTAGTTGAAGCCATAGATAGATTCATGTTCCATGAGAATGATTTGGTTGGTAAATCTTAAACCACCACCTTTAGAAGAATTTTATTTTTACCACCCATCATCAAGGAACACTTCAAATTCACAGAAGACTTCAGCTTCTAGCCAAATTCAGAATTATTCTAAGAACTACTTTAAGCCTAGTTCCAGAGTTGTTGGTCAACCATAAACCATCACTTGTAGAAGACTTCAAATTCTACTAACCATCATCAAAGAGAACTTCCACTTTACAAAATAATTTCTCTATCCAGATTTGAAATTGTTCTAGGAATTGCTTCGAGCCTAGTTCCAGAGTTGGCGGTTAACCCTAAACCACCACTTATAAAGGAATTCAACTTATACTACCAATCATCAGGGAGAAATTCCACTTCGCAAAAGACTTTATCTTCTATCCATATTCGAAATTATTCCAAGAGTTGCTTTGAGACTAGTTCTAGAGTTGGTGGTCAACCTTAAATCACCATTGGTAAGAGACTTTAGCTTCTGCTACCTCATTTGGTTTATGGTCTTCCTTAAAGCACCATTTTAGAAAGCACATCATGCCATTGGCTACGATACATTTTTTTTATTTTAGCTCTATTCATGGACTCATATACACCCCTTCAGATTAAGGTGGCATGTGGACACCTAATTCATTAGGGTTGGTGAAGAAGGAATGCCAACAGTCATTGTGTAGTCATTGAAGTCCAAGAGACCTATTGGAAGATGAAAAAATGAGGTACACAAAATATATCAGTATGTGTACAATTTGTGTAATGAAGTGAATTTCATGCTTATTATATGTTGTGTATTTTAGTATGTACTCCGACACAATTTAACCATGTTCACCTGCCTTTAGTTTATTGAAGCAACATGAGGATACTCATGGGATTGACCCATAATCCTCTATTTTTAGTTTAATAATGCCTTTATTGGTTTCTCAAATCCCAATGAATGCACCTTTCATCATAACCATAATTAATGGCACCTATGTAACTCCAAATAACATTCCATTCATTTTACAAATTAATGCACTAAGAGTTATATTCTCTATTGTCAAGGAAATATTTATGCTAATCTATATATTGAAGATATTTCTCTCTATCCTAACTAAAATTATATTTGTGGGTCAATTTTCTTGATGAAGAAAGATCATATATCATGATAGATTACATCATTTCTTGTAGAGGTTCCAGCTGAAATAGTAACTATTGATCATGTTATATAGGAGGTAAAGTATTTGTATAGTTCATATAGAAGATGGATTGGGAGACTAAACTAGGATTTATAGGTGTTCAATGAAAACACACATTTTATTCCACCCAAATTCTAATTGCCGATTTCATAACATCAGTTGGTAGGAAACTATCATGCAATAATAGAAAGGGAAAGTGCAAACACAGTATTAATAAATATAAGGGTTGCAAAATTAATTTTACTTCAAAAATTGTTGTGCTTCTACACCAATATTAGGATTGCACGCCTTATTTGCAACTATTTCCATCATTTTTCTTGGCTAATTAAGAATTCACACCACCTTTTCATTTTCATAAGAAATGTAAATGCGAAAACAACAAAAATCACTTCATAACCTCCACTATGTAAGATAACACTCCATCTTCATTAATATATCCCTTGTTTTGTTGTGCTTTTGTTTCACTATATACTATGGAGATGGAGAGAGAGACTACATGATGATTTTTTAACATACAAAGCATTCAAAATACATTTCCATATTCCACTAGCATAATTTTTTGTATAAGTAGTTCATTTTTTAGCAAACTCTAAGGTTTTGATTGCTCGATAAAATATGAGCATCCATGCTCCTTCATCTAATACACGATGCTTTTCCTTAAAATCCTTCCTATCTAGGGAACTATGCCAAGGCACCAAACTATTATTTTAATAAATGATTGAATAGAGATTGTATTTACTCTCAAAACTATGGAACCATAGGTTTAAATAGATCTGTAAATAGGATTCTTTCCAATCACAACAAAAACTTATGTGTATAAAAGGGATGGGTTGTAGAATGAGGAATATATATGGAAATACTTGAAACGTTAGACTAATGCTTAAAATTTTCAATGAATAAGACCTATTGGAAAAATATTTCAGTGACCATACACTCTAATATGCAATAATTCTATGAAATATTCAACATACAAGCTCACCAAGAAGAGGTACGATAAAAAAAAACTGCATATAACATAAATATTTGTAATTGTGGAGATGTTGTAATTGACCTAGTGGAAAATTGATATTCAACTTTAGCCTCTCAAATATTACTTCATATAACTTTGAAATATCTTATAGATGAAAATATAGTGACTTATTAGAAATAAATTAATACATAGAAAATGTATAGACTGTAAATAGTTGAAAATGAGAATTTCTTATGATTGATAATAAAAATATTGTCCATGGGAAAATTTATAATACAATTATATTTTTCCAAAGTCCAACCCCTATTTAGAGTCTCTTTCTTATATTTATACAAAATTATTACAACATATATTCGTTGTTGATGCAACATTTTAGGAACTACTCTATAAAATGAGAAAATAGTTTAATCAACTTGAACTAATTATTTACCAATGATGCCTCAATTCCAATTGAGCAAACTTGGCCAACCTGTCCCACTCCATTCCAACTAGATGAATAATATGTTGAAAACTTTCTATAAGCAACGTCTAGCTCAATATATTTCTCATAAATGGGAAGAAATGGACAAGGAATTTTCACCTGGAAGAGGAGGTATAAATCAGCAATTAACTTGTCAACAATGGTTTTCCGTTTCAAATTTCCTACCATATGTGAAAATTTATCCACTTTATTACTTTACCTCAAAAACATTTCCTTGTATGCATCTAAAAACATTAAACTCTCATTCAGGTCCTAGCAAGATGGAGGACCCATTTCAACCATAACATTAAATTTACTTGTAAATGCATCTATATTATTTTTTAGTATTTTTCATTTGTCTTGGGCCTGGTAAAGAAAAAACATTCCCCTCAAAATTCTACTAATTTCCATTACAATTGAAGTTCTATCTTGAACTCCCAAATCGTATAGTTCTTCCCTAGTCTTGGAATTAACAAATTTAAAAATTTTGCTAACTATTTGTGGTTTCCCAACTCATTTTTGGTTTACTATATAGAGAATATAAACCAAATTTAATTCATCTCCCATCACTCTAAAACAATTCCACATGCTTGAAATTTTAGTAACAATATTAGCCCATATAATATGTCTTGCTTCAATCAAGGCTCCTATACCTACCACTTGATTTTTTACTTTTTACTTTTCTTATTAAAGTCTCGCTTTTAAATATTGATCATTATTTATGGTGGCATTCTTGTCAGCTACCCATTCTCTTAAAACAATGATTTCTTCATTTTTGATTGAAATTATTCTTCTAATATTTTCAATCTTCATATACTTCAACGTCAAATAATACTATTTTTTTAGTCAACCTTGTAGATGGGTCTTCAAGAGCTAATGGTTTTAATGAGGCCACTGCAAAAATATGTTCACTTTTTTCTTTTGATAAAATTTCAATCTTTTCTTCATAATTTTCCACCTTATTTAATTCAATGATTATTGTCAATAACTGTTCTTTTTTCTTCTACGCCATCATCAACACGAGTGTTTGTACATGATCTGTGTTGGGAATCTCCAATCTCCTTCTCAATACATGAAAATGTGTGCTTCTTGATTTAATTGGGGTGTATTCAAGCTATATCTTTGGGTCTTCCCCCATGTTGATGATCAACAACTTTGATTCATTTAACTTCATCTTTTTAGTTCTAGTAGCAATATTCACTTATTTAAGCTAATTAGTAAATTTTGAAACCATGTATTATACCTTATATACATTCAATAATGTTTATGTAAGGCTTCTGAATATCATCTCACTAGTTTGACTATGCAGATCCATTTGGTCTAGCAATTGTTTCTTCTTTAAATCTGCTATGGGCATTGTTGCCTTGTCTTCTTATGTTGTTATGATTACTTGAGCTATTGACTCTACTACAACCATATTCAACTATCCTTTTTCATAAAATAAGGAAAATCATAATCGAGTTTGAGATGAACATGATCCCGTATTTCCAAATCTCTTAGTATGAATCATATTTAATTTTAATATTTTTATTCTTGATTTTCAAATATTGTGAATATATATTTTTTTTCCTTCCCAAGGCAAATGGTGACATTCCTACCTGATGTTGATGTTCTTGACTTGTAGATGTTATTGGTAGAAGCTCCCAATTGAAAGCAGACTCTCTTTGAAATTTCTTTTTCTGCACTCTGCACTAACATTTCTATTTATCATTCTTCTTCCGTCCTCTTCCTCTTTCCAGATTATTGATCTTCTTCCTTTGTCTCAAAAATTGTTTGGATACTTTGTGTATAATTTATTTTTTATACTCTTCTCCTTTGATTGAGGTATTTCTAGAACAAGTGGCTGAGATGATTGTTCAACTTCTACAATTTTATTTATACTTTGATTTTGTTCTATTAGCCAAGTCTCCTTATTGGCTAGTCTTTTAATGCATGGTTTGGCCACGTGTATATAGGGTACAGATTCGTATTTGGTTCTTCTATATGATATATTTTTATAAGGATCATAAGTCCAAACCTATCCTTGAGAGAAATTCATTTGTTTGTTCATTTCATCTACATCCTAGAGAGCAACTTTGTTATTAACATGTAATTGACCTACCTCTTTCTTCAATTTAAACATAGCTTGATTATTCTTGGAGACAAAGTGTGATTTATATGAACTCAAACTCTATCTAATGTATTTTGGAGATAAAATCCTCATAGATAGAAAAATTTAGAGTTAGTAAGGTGGAATTTCACAACCATATACCCTACTCTCTATGAAATCCTTGAATATAACCCAATCTATAGCTATGGTGTCTGGGTTGAGTGAAAGAATTTTCCTTATCTCAGGAAAAATTTGGAAAGGAGATTCTTCATACGTCACATAATACACAGTTGACACAAATTTGTTAATATAATTGGAAAATATTGAGTTTTTATGTTGTTTTATGATAATAGGTTTCCAATAGATGACAACACTTGGATTTCCACCTTCATCTCGAAATTGTAAATGTAGACTAGAGAAATTTTCAACTTTAGAATAGAGGAACAAATAGACTGAGAAAGAATGATACCTAAAATACTTGGTCATACTGTATTGAGATAACTAAAAGTGATGGCATATACAAGATACTGACTTAACTCGAATCTAAAAAAAGATATTTTAACAGGGGTAATCAATGCTAGGAATCCTAAAAACATTTAATCAATAGATTGATCACGATCATTCCCTAGTAAAAAACACACCATGGATATAATTTTTTTGGATAATTCAAGGAAAATGCTAAAATGATATGGGTGTTTAGTTTTTGTTAAGGGAGCATTAAGTGGTATGCATGATTCAAGCAAAGTTTCTTTGTCTTCTAAATTCAATTTGTGGTAGTTGAGACTAAGAGTATCTTCTTCTAGTGGTTGGGTTTCATTAGGAATAAATACCCTGGGCATTTTTTGGATTGATTGAGGGCTTATAGAAAATATAATTACACTATTCTTGGAAATAACAACTTTCTTAATATGGACATAATTATTAGTGCACGAGGTTATAAACTCAAGGAAAGGGTAAGTTTGGGTAACTGTAAAGCAGGCCAAATATGATTCTCAAACCAAATAAATATCATGTTGGTTAATGAATCGTTGGTAATTCCATTCCATTAGTTCATAAAGGTTGAATTCATGGAATGTGTCACGGATGTCCCCTTCTTGGTCAATCATGGAAAATTCGCCTAAATTCACTGGTCAAGAACCCTACATATTTGGTAGTAACTTGATTGGTTTTCATTTCAAAAGGATAAAGAAAAGATTGAAAATTACTCAAGAAATGGATGATTAAGAGTGTTAGAAGGTATTCCAACAATCATTGGTATGAGTGAACTGATAATTTTGGTCGTATTTGTCCTTCAATGGATATGAATGAGAAAAACTATCACCTTTTTCCTTTTTAAGGTCATGCAAATATTTCCTGGACATTTGACAACCTTCATTTGGGAAAAGCCACATCAAAAATATGTTCCCGCTTATTCTTCAAAAATTTTATGACATCATGCTTACATGGGTTACATGTAGGCATGACAACTGGGTCCACTTGGATGTCGTGTTAGCTAGTGTCGCATTCCTATCAATTCCAACTACCACATTACATTCATCCTTACCACATAGCCTCAAGTAGTTTTTGTGGGAATCAATGGCAATTTTGAAAAATTTGGGGGGGTGGGGGGTGAGCAATTATTTCGTCAAGCACCACATATCCTTGGTGGTTTATCACCTATATGGAATTTCAAAACCCAACCCCCAATTCAACCACAATTGATGTTGGGGGTTCTCAAAATGATTGCGAGTTATTGATCTATAAATGTTGGTGATGTGTTATATGAGTTTCTCACTATTTAACCATATTGTGTAATAAGAAGAATTTGCTAAATTGAGAACTTTAATTAATAAAAATTAAAATTTTAACCTATATGTTAGGGTCCTATAAATATAGTGATCAAGGTTTGATTATCTAGCTATTTATCCCAATGGGATGTGGTAAATTATTTTTCATTTTAAGTTGTTTAGCTTTTGAAAAGGAAAGAAAAATAAGAAAAATAAAAAAATAGAAAGAAAAATAAATTATGAAAATGAAAAATGAAAGAAAAAAAAAAAAAAAATAAAGGGAATAAAGAAAAATATATAAAAAATAAATAAAATTAAATCCCCAAAGGGGCATGCTAGTTTAAATGTCGCCATAAGTTTAATTATGTTAATGTTGATTAATTCGGTAATAAACTTTGTTTAAAGTTTGAAATAAGAGTGGATGAGACGTTTTGTTGCTTTCGATAAAGTGCTGGAACCTATGGAAGGTTGAGATCATCCCCACCTAGATCAACACTGAGGGACGATGTTCGCGCCCCACACCCCCCCCCCCCCCCCCCCAAAAACAACTTGAGCTTTCGGGACTTAACGGGGGGGGGGGGGGGTGTCCAAAAAATGGATTATTAAAAACTGCCGAAAGCAGCGTGGATTTTCTTGAAGAATCTAGGGAAGTTATAGTTAGTGAGATTCTTCTTAGCTTGATAACTATTTGTGAGGTTTTTTAAAGTTTTCTTCTTAGCATAGTCTTCACTTGTTATTATTATATTGTGTCTTCAAATATCTACCAAAAAACAAAGAGACAAGAACAAAATATGTTGGCATGCTACCAGGGCCAAAACCTCTCCCTCTTGGAGAGGAAAACCTACACAAAATTATTCTTAGAGTGATTCTAATTTACGAATACCAAGACCAGAAACCTTGACTTGCCAGGCCACTCCAAGACCAAGAAACCAATCCTCTTCTTGTTGTGAGATCATTATTGTTGCAACAACACTAAAGTCATCTTTACTACATTAACGAGATTGTCATTATTGCTACAACACCAAGGCCATTACTTCTTCTTTATCGAGATCTTTGTTAAGATTATGACCTGAGGAGCATGACTGAGATCATGATCATTATCATCCAGAACATTTGCTGATACAGAGTGTAAACTTGTTATATATATGTCGAGTCTTTGACTATGTTTCCTTCATGTATTGAGATCTTCGTTGTTATAGGTATGTTGTGTTTTTTTATTACGATGAGATAGAGTATCATATTTGAGTCACATCATAACGAATATGTTGTGATCCATAATTACTCCAAGACTATAATTATGCCGAGAGAGAGACTATATCAGTGATCAAGGTTATGCGTTGACTCAGAAATAATGTCAAGATTGTAATTGTGTTGAAATCGTGATCACAGGAATGCCAAGACAATGTATTCTCTTCCTTCACCGAGACAGAGTATTCACTGAGATCGTATGCCAAGATACTATCCTTCGTTGTGCTTACCGAGACCTAGTTACGATGAAGTCATTGAGATTGTCCCATCTGAAGAATTAGATACCTTTTGATATTGCGAGGTCTTTATCATTGAGTAGTCTAAGATCCTATACCTATACCCACAAAGAATTACAGAGAAAACGTGAGTTATCTCTTCTCACTTTTCCATAGGCCCTATTGGGTATATATAGTGGTATGTCCTGTACGTAAGATGACTTATATTCATGAATAGATATGTCACCTTAATTGAGCTGGCATGATTGTTATTCAATATACACTTTGAGGTTGTCTTAACTGATCTCTTCATCATTTTGCATGCAGTCTTCTTCGTGCTTGTCTTTGGAGGATTGTGCTTGCCTTGGAGGGATGTTCTAGACTTGTATATATTTTACATGGGCTCATGAAAAGCTCCTTACATGTCTTTGACTCTTTTACTTTCCTAGACCTATGGAATGAGCAAGAAAAGCATTCTCATAATTTACAAAAACAATATTTCCTTTTTGTGACAAGTACAAAGATCAAAATTACATTTTGTAAATACCGAACCTAGTTACACTTTCTTCAACATTCCTGTTAAGCCCCTATACTACTAGTGTAACCCCTTATTGTTATTAGCGCAACCCCCTTATTATATTGATGTACCCATTTAGTGCCCATATTGTTACTATTGTGCCCCATAGAAGCCCACTATTGTTATTATTGTGTCCTTACATTATTATTGTTATGTCGGCTTTGATTATATTATGACCCCTTAGAATCCTATATATAGAAAGGAGGTATTTTAATTTGTATCATCAAAGAATAATTCATTTGTGTAATGTAAAGGAGGTTGCCCCCTTGAAGAGACTGAATTCTAAGGCGTTTATCTATCTTTTCTATCTTTTTGTGAGCTGGTTTCATAACATTTGGTATCAGAGCTTTGGATTCTAGGGTTTCGCTGCTCCAAATAGGTCATCATGGAATTTTCGCTATAACTTTTTTTCTGCGACGTTTCAGAAGTGAAAAAACAAACCCATTTGAGACGAAATCGCACTGAACCTTGGGTCCAAATTTCAGAGCTTTTTGCGCTATATTTGTGGAGATATGATATGAGGAAGTTGGTCTTTTTGCAGACTCCTGAATTACATTCCAAACAGGTGACCTGGGGAAAATCATCATAACATTCTCTCTGAGCATCGGATTGAAATTTCATCAGAAGGTACAGAAAGAGGACGGACTGTAGTTTCTTGTATATATTTTTCAGAGCCAAAGGTTGAAACAGTGACACGTGGCATGTTGTACAAGTTTGCTCTACTGAACTAGTCTATAATCAGGTCACTGTGGAAGGTTTGGCATAACTCTTCCTTGGAGAATCCAATTCGGATTATATTGGTGGAATTGGAAAGAGGACATAGAGGGATACTGCAAGTCACAATTTCAGAACTTAAAGATCCGAAAGTACAGAGTTACAGTCGTTTCAAGATCGAGCTCCTAAATTCAAGAAAAAACAAGATGAGGAAGTTTGATGGCAAGGATCCGGTAAATTGGATACTTCAGATGGAGAAATATTTTGATATAAATGGTGTACCACTGTTACAAAAGGTATGTATTGCATCTTCATATTTAGAACCGGATCAATTTTTATGGTATAAAGGGCTTTGTTCTCGTAAAAAACTTGTTACGTGGCCAATTTTCACGGAGGAAATGATAGCACATTACGAGGATACAAAGAGCAACACCTTCTTTATAGCAACACCACAACACTTGGAAAGAGTAAAAGGGATTTGTTAGATAGTGGAAAGTAAAATTATGGCAACAAGGAAGTCTACCCCTCACAACTATAAAGATGGAAGTGTTGTTTCTCCTAGCCTTCCACAGCCTACAAGGGTTACACCACAACAATTGGAAGAAAAAAGAGGAAAAGGGCTTTGTTACAATTGTGATAGCAAATGCACTAAAGGTCATAAGTGTGCTGAGAAGAAATTATTTTACATAGAGTATGAAGAGGAGGAAGAAAGGGACCAAGAAATATCAAAAGAAGAGGATATATGCCAGGACCCAACCCCAGAGAAAGAAGAAATGAATTAGAACATATCTTGTAAAGCATTGGCAAGAATTACCACTCCTCAAACTCTCAAGATAGAAGGACATATCAAGAAGAAAAAGGTGCAAGAAGTGAAAGATCACATCGAGAAAGAAGAAATGAATCCAACCATATCTTGTAGTTCATTGGTTGGAATTACCACTCCTCAAACTATCAAGATAGAAGGGCATATCAAGAAGAAAAATGTTCAAGAAGTGAAAGATCACATCAAGCATAAAGAAATGAATCTGACCATATCTTGTAAAGGATTGGAAGAAATTACCACTCCTCAAACTCTAAGTATAGAAGGACATATCAAGAAGAAAAAGGTTCAAGTAGTGAAAGATCACATCGAGCATCAACAACAATTTCTCAAACTTTTAAAGGATAACGCCACTTTGGTGCAAAATCGAATGAAACAACAGGTAGATCAACATTGTAGTGAAAAATGTTTTGATGTAGGTGATTGGGTATTTTTACTACTACATCTCAAGCAAGCTATTTATGAGAAGGAAATGTTTGCAATACTATATGCACTTAAGAAATGGCGACCTTACCGAATGGGAAGACACTTCAAGGTAAAAATGGATCATGATAGTCTTAAATACTTTTTAGAACAACTATTATCTTTAGAAGAACAAAAAAAATGGGTCACAAATATGTTGGGTTATGACTTTGACATCATCTATAGAAAAGGGAAGCAAAATTTTGTTGCAGATGCACTCTCAAGAAAGGATGAGGATGTGGAAGCATTGTTTTGTGCTATTTCTATTATCCAACCAGATTGGATAAATGAAGCAAGGGATGAATGGAAGAAGGATGAAGAAGTATGGCCACTCATTCAAAAGTTGCAGAAGATCCCTATTCAAACAATATTGCCAAAACTTGAAGAGGAAGGAAAAATCATATTGGAACCTAGAGCAGTCACAGAAACAAGAACTCGACAGCTACGAAATCGATCAATTTCAGAGTATCTCATCAAGTGGAATAACTTACCTGCTGAAGATTCCACATGGGAGGACAAGAATTTTATACAGAAGCATCAAGAACTACTCAAGCATTGAGGACAACACTTTTTGAAGGAGAGGGGCATGTTAAGCCCCTATACTACTAGTGCAACCCCTTATTGTTATTAGCACACCCCCATTATTATATTTATGTACCCATTTAGTGTCCATATTGTTACTATTGTGCCCCATAGAAGCCCACTATAGTTATTATTGTGCCCTTACATTATTATTGTTATGTCGGCTCTGATTATATTATGACCCCTTAAGACTCCTATATATAGAAAGGAGGTATTTTCATTTGTATCATAAAAGAATCATTCATTTGTGTAATGTAAAGGAGGTTTCCCCCTCGAAGAGGCTGAATTCTAAGGCGTTGATATATCTTTTCTATCTTTTTGTGAGTTGGTTTCATAACAACTCCCTATTAACTAGGGAGGTATTTATAAAGGTACTTGGTCATTCTCAATCTGAATAATTTCTCGCAAGAAGAATTGGATTGGTAATCCCATCTATATAGCATCATATCAACCAGCATTGTCACAGTGCAAGGCCTTCACTAACAACTCCATCTCTCCATGAGACTGCGAGCTACAATGATGGCGAGACCAGTGACTATAGATACCCTCATCATTGCCTCTCAAGGTACATACCCACCCAAGTGTTCACTGAGTATGAGGTTCTAGTACTATTCTTATCTTGGGTTCCCATCCCTCAAAGAATATCGGTCCTCTTGCCTACTCTTATCTTGGATGCCCTACACATCCTCAAGGAGCATCGGATGCCAAATGATTACCCAATCCTCCATTCTTTCTTCCCAATTGAAGACAAGAATGGTTTGTTTATCATGTATCTACATTTCCATTCATGGCCTTCATCTAGACTTATGGTTCTTAGTCTTGGTCTAGTGCATGACACATGAAATAGAAAAACACAATTGTCACTCCCGTTTAATCAGGGGTGATCTAATCTAAGCTCCATCTTGATCAGGGACTAGTCAGATCTCCCTTTTAGCTAGGGACATTTCCATACATCAGCAACTTCTTCTTCATGGGTTCTTCAGCTGCTTGATCAACTTCTCTTCTTGATGTCAGGAAAAATAGTTGAGCTTCTTTCTTGTCGGGAAACAACCATCGATTACTTTCCTCCTTAGTTCCTCATGTCATTCCTTTCTTTATGGAAATTGGCCTTCTTCATATCTGGAACCTTTTTCGGATGAATACCCCTTTATCATCATGATTCTTCCATTGATCACATGACTGCTAGTTGTACTTGTAAGTAGCCCTGCATGAACTTATGCATATATTATTCAAGAAATCAACTATATCATTAATTCAAATCGTACCTTACTATATGGCTCTTCATCATGACATATTTTTGTAGGCATTAGCATACTGCATTCATGTTGACACATTTCCCAAAGATATCCATTATCAAGGGTCTACGTCTTTTCCATCAGAGTCTCCATATCTTTCTGGGAGAATTTCTAGTCAAGTCTTCTTGATCTTTTGGATGTTGATTGCCTTCATCATGGTTACATATCTCAAAATCTCTTCCTTCCTTACACATTCCATTCCTAGGTGCTTTTAATTAGAGTTTCTTAGATGTGATCAACCACCTCATACTTAATATGAGGACATATTATGTTGATTTCATCTAGTGTGTCTTATGTCTTCTTGCATCATTTCAGAGGAGGAGATCATTTTTCTCTTAATCATGCTTCTTAAGATAGAAGCAACGATCAATGCTACCTGCAAACATATGACATTACATTATAATATTAAAAACAAGCATACATGCCTTATTTTACCTTCAAGTCATTTTTGCTTCTTCCAACAACTTCCTTGATTGAAAAGATCTTCAATCCCTTGATCTGATTCATGTCACCACACCATTATCTCATAGATTCCACAAGTTGGATTTCTTGTTGAAACACTTTCTTCCTCTCTAGATCAGTGAACCCTACGATGAGGATTCCATTAGAGAATTTTGAGAATATTGTATATCCCCAACTGGCATATGTTTCCTTTTTGACTTGATGTATGATGAGCCTTGTCTTAGATGACTTCTTCCTTTCCTTCAATGTCCACTGAGATTCCCAAGAGATATATCCTTCATGTTTTTTCTGTCATGGATTTTATTCATTCATGATTCCCATGGTGACGATACGAACTCTTGTTTCTAATGCTTACATGATGCTACGATGGATCTTATCATCATTTTCATATCTTATAATAGAATATTATGATAGGACCCTTTTGTGAGGGATATTATCCCAATCATATAAATCTATCACTCCCTCTTTCCTTGGCCCTTTTTTTCCTACACATGATTTAGTCCTTTACCCTTCAATATTTTTGCCATCAATTTGTCTTTCTCTATTTAGCATAGAGACCATAATTTGTCAAATGAGGTAACCTTCTTATCTCATGGATATTTGTGACCTTGATTATTTGTTAGTGAATTATGGTTATCTTCCTTTCTAGGTCTTGTAGATGGAAGATATCCTACATCCTTTGATACCCTTTACTTTGATGTACATCAGATTTCATGTGACCTTCTTCATTGCATCTTTAGAGAAGACTTTATCATCTACATCACTTTGATGTCTCCAATATTGCTATGTGAGGGAATCATTCATAAGCATCCCTTTCCATAAATTCATAGGATACATTTTAATGACTTCAACTTCTTAGAGGATTATGACTATGTTTCTTCTCCATGCAAAGGATCTTGATGTTCCATCAACTTATAGATGTCCTTGAAATTCATGAAGTCATTTAACCAAATTTATAAACTGAAAAGATACTTACTTGTCATGTGAATATGAAATATTCACCTTGATCATGTTGATGATGGTTGAAGAAGATGTATCAAGGCTTCTTCCTAGATGATCTTCTTTCAAGTGAGAAATTATTTCCTTAAATAGAAAAGGTTGCTCCCTTTTGATGAGGATGATTTTATGCTTCCTCGGATGGTCTTCTTCTAGGGCAAGGAGATGATCCTTGCTTGATTTCATAACCTTGGAGATGACAGTGCCTTCAATATGATTGTCCTTCTTTTGTAGATAAGGATTGTTGCTAGCGTTTCAACTTTCTCAAAGTCAATGTGATTTTAATTTTGAAAGTTGTATTTTTTTGTAGACATATTGAGGATGGACTTGGTGGCCTTTTGATGAGGAGTGTGGAGACAGAAGTTCTTACTATTCTAGACTGTCTCCTTGATTGTATAGAAAAACTTACTGATGTAGACAGTTGTTGTAGATTTCTAGGGTTTGATCAAGATCAGGGTTTGTTTATTTAATGCATATCTTGATGTCCTTTAGCTTGCTTTGACGCCCTACTAGAAACTTGATCCTTGAAATGTCTCTTTTCTTCCCTTCCTTTGATCGTAACCATAGCTCTGATACCATGTTGAAGAATCTAGGGCGTTTATAGTTAATGATATTCTTCTTAGCTTGATAACTATTTGTGAGGTGTTTTTAACTTTTCTTCTTAGCATAGTCTTCACTTGTTATTATTAGAGTGTGTCTTCAAATTGCTACCAAAAAACAAAGAGACAAGAACACAAGATGTTGGCATGCTACCATGGCCAAAACCTCTCCCTCTTGGAGAGAAAATCCCACACAAAATTATTCTTAGAGTGATTCCAATTGACGAATACCAAGACCACAACCCTTGACCTACCAGGCCACTCCAAGACACTGAAGCCATCTTTACTACATCACTGGAATTGTCATTACTGCTGCAACATCAAGGCCATTACTTCTTATTTATCGAGATATTTGTTAAGATTATGACTTGAGGATCATGACTGAGATCATGATCACTATCATCAAGAATGCTTGCTGATGCAGAGTGTAACCTTGTTATATATATGCTAAGTCTCTGACTATGTTTCCTTCATGTATTACGATCTTCGTTGCTATACGTGTGTTGTGACTATTTATTACGCTGAGACGAAGTATCACAGTTGATTCATATCATAATGAATATGTTGTGATCCACAATTAATCCAAGACTGTAATTATGCCAAGAGAGAGACTATATCAGTGATAGGTTATGCGTTGACTCAGAAATAATGTCAATAGTATAGTTGCGTTGAAACCGCGATCATAGGAATGACGAGACAGTGTATTATCTTCCTTCACCGAGATAGAGTATTCACCGAGATCATATGCCAAGATACTATCCTTTGATGTGCTTGCCGAGACCTAGTTACGATGAAGTCATTGATATTGTCCATCCAAAGAATTAGATACCTTCTGAGATTGCGAGGTCTTTATCATTGAGTAGTATGAGATCCTGTAACTGTACCCATGAAGAATTACAGAGAAAATCTGAGTTATCTCTTCTCACTTTTGCGTAGACCCTATTGGGTATATATAGTGGTTTGTCCTATATGTAAGCCAACTTGTATTCATGAATAGATATGTCACCTTAATTGAGTTGACATGATTGTTCTTCAATATACATTTTTAGTTTGTCTTAACTGATGTATTCATCGTTTTGTAGGTAGTCTTCTTCATGCTTGTCTTTGGAGGATTGTGCTTGTCTTGGAGGGTTGTTCTAGACTTATATATCTTTTACATGGGCTCATGAAGAGAAGCTCACATGTCTTTGACTCTTTGAATTTCCTAGACCTATGGAATGAAAAAGAAACTCATTCTTATAATTTACAAAAATAATATTTCTTTTTCATGACATGTGTTATCCCCCACAATGTCCCAAGTTGAGAGGAATCGACAAAGGTAACCACAGACCAAGATTTCAATTTAGTAGCTAGCCCTCCCAAACAAGAGAGGGCTCTCTCTATGAGATCACAGCTAAAGAATTGACTAGAATATAAAAGGATTTTAGGCTAGATATGCTAGGCTTAGATAGCTTTTGAAAATTTAGGTTTTGATGTTGGACAATGGATGAAAACCAAGTAACTAGGTCAAAAGATCAAAAGGGTAACAACAGGAAAGATATAAAGGAGAAAGGTAGCAATAGTTTTGTGATGTCTTAGGGTTGTCAGTCTAGTGTTGTGTTCAGAAAAAATAAGAGGTCTTAATGAGCATATATATATAATGAGTTCATTAAGCAAGAAAGAAAATAGCACTTAATGATATTCCCATAAAAAAAGAGCTTTATGAAAAGAATTATTCTTATAAACTTAAGGAAAACCCACTAAAGAATTGATGAATGGAAAGAGAAGATGAATATCTTTCATATGAAACTATAACAGAGAAAATACAACATCACAAACTCATTGCACATGAATTCCTAGATAATAACTACAATTGTTCCTTTGATTTCTTGAAAATGCTCAAGCACAAAGCTACATGAGCTTTCTCCTCAGATGTCTAACCCTTCTCTCTAACTGAGAAAATGATACATATAGGCCAAAATATACAGTTTCCCCACCCTCAGGGGTCTAATCCATGAATGGTGGAATAGTTCCCATGAATATCTCAACCAACAACTCAGACTGAGAAGGTTGAATACAAATTCTTCATTTAGACTTTGACTTGAGTTTTTCTTCTTTAATGAGACCTAAGTTTACATAAAAACAACTTAACAATACTAATTACCCACTATAACATCATATTTAAATTAGGATTAATCAATTACATCATTTACATCACCCTTTTGACTTTTACCAAAGTCAAACTAGGAATTACAAAAAATTACACAATGAAAATTTTACAAAAATCTCAAAAATTTCCAAGTGCACAGCGAGCTGTTGGAGGCCATTTTTGAGTGCCTTTCTAAAGTTTAAATCTAGATCTGAAGCCTATTTGGGAAATATGGGAGAGTTTAGATGTCTTTGGAGTATTTTTCACTCAAAATGACCCATTTTTAGCTGAGATATGGCCATTCTCCCAAGGTGTCTCCAGGTGTGCAACGAAATGGAAAAAGAGGGGCAAAAATGTGATTTTTTGGCCTATTTTTTGCAAATTTCTCAAAAACTGAGCCTCAGACTAGGAAAGTGGAAAAATTGGTTTTGAGAGGAGGTCATAATATTTCAAAAAATGTTGAGTTTCCATCATTTGGAGCCCTGAGGAAGAAGCGCATTGTGAGCTCGATGCGCTCCTAGACAAAAATTGCAAGTTTGCACCAGTTTGCACCAAGACACAAAATTTTCTCCAAATCCTCCCAAATTTGTTTAGAGATTCCTGATGAGGTATGTTATGAAACCATGGATGCATCAGCAAGAAAATATAGTTTACCTTTCTTCTCTTGGCTGATTAGGGTTTCATCTAGTTGGGCCTTCAACTCCTTGATTTTTCCCTTGCAAAGTTGATTTTCCTTGTAGTAGTGGATGGGCATTTTCCTTCGCAATATGTTATCCTATTGGCCTTGTAAAGGAGCTTCTCAAGGTGGCAATTGACTTTTTCAAGCCAAAAATCCTTGTCCTCATTTATTTCCATGGTAATCCTCTCCTCAAAGGTCAGTTCTTTAATTGGTGGCTTTTGTTCTCTTTCCCTCTGAAGTGCCTTCCTGAGACCCATTGTCCTTGGTCTCTTCCTTGCCACATGTACTTCATGTTGCTCAGTGTCCTCATGGTCCACCACTACCTTGCCTTTCATCTCTTGCTTCTTGGATTTGAATTTCTCTTTCTCCATGACTAATTGTTTTTCCTTAAGTTGATTGTTTTCTTGCTCAAGGAATGAAATGATAAATTTGGCCATTGCCAAATTGTCCTTGAGCTCCATGATCTGAGAGCCCTTCTCTTTGATGAATTGTTGTAGGTTTGATTCTCATCTTATGCCTCCAAGTCATCTAGGTCAAAGCCATGCTCAATGGGATCCTCATCATGCAATGAAGCCTCATGATGTGATGGTGATCCTTGTTCTACTGATGTAGTAGGCTTGGCCCCTTCCTCAATTTGAGGAGAAAACGCAAGCCTTCTACCTCTCTGGTATGTCTTGATCACCTCAGGCCTAGGTGCCTTAGAAATATCATCATGTTTCCTTGATGAACCCACCTCCATGGGTTGTGGTGATATGTTTTGGTGTTGGCTTGGTGAAGTGGTTATATGCATTTTCAAGGTTGCCTCAATGAAGGTGTCCCATGTCATGTTCATCTCTGCTAACTCATGGAGTACTACAACCTTTATCAAGCTATGGTGAAAGTGGTTGGGGTAATTCTCTTTGCCTTTCAATTGCACCCTTTCATAAATTTTGGTTAGGCTCCTATACAAGTTGCTGCACAAATTGAGAGACTTGGCAAGTGCAAAGTGCATGAGCAACCTTATGTGGTATTGATATAGCCTAGAAAATATGCCCTCACATGTGAATAACTTCATGAAAACCTTCATATATGGTTCATATCTCTCCAAAAAGTATCTGAATGGGAAAACACGTGAGTGAGCTCCTTTGTATTGTGATTTCAAGTAGGGTTTGTACTCTTCTAGGTCTAGGTTCATGCTTTTGAACCAGTTTTCACCATGGTTTTTTATGCCTATAGATTGAGAGATGGCATCCACTGAAAACATGAAATCAGTCCCTGCAATGGTGATCTTGTATTCCTTCAAGGTGAGGGAAAATATACTTGTGAGATGCTCATGGTAACCTACTTCCTACACTCTTTGAGAAAACCCTAAACAATTGACATCTTCAAAGCATTTCATGACAAATGGGGAGGAGGTGATTCAATTGCAATTAGAGGGCTCAAACCTAGGTATCTTTCCCCCCTTGTTGTACTTCCTCTTCTCTGATGGTGATGAGTCAAGCTCCATACTTCAAACCCTAGGTGAAAGGCAAGAAAAAATAATGAAATTTGTTGTTGTGTGGGAATGAGATGGTATGATGGAATTAGGAGTTGCCTAAATTTTTAAGGAAATTTAGGAGGTTAGGGGATGATGTCAGTGAGTAGGGGAAGAAAGAATTTTGGGAAATGAGTGGGGGGAGGGGGTGGAAAATACCAAAACAAAGGCCTACCCTATAAAGAGATAGGGTAGACTAGGGTTTAGAGGAAAATGATAGAAAATGAGGGGATAAGGCTTTATGACGGATGGAGATGGTGTATTAGCTACAAATAGAGGTGTAGGGACAAGGAATCTAGGGTTTAGGGCATAAATTCATCACTTGAATATCAAAACCATCAAAGTCATGTAAACCTTAGGAGAAGAAGTATTTGATAAATCCTTGACATATGAGGCAAAGGAGGGCATGAAAATGATTAAAATTACTTGTTATAGAGCTTGGAGGATGAAATGACTGAAGAGGAGCTATGAAAAATGGATTTTGGTGGTCAAAGACCGATTTTGGAAAACTATGCCCTGTGCGTAGCGAAGGCCTCCTGTGCATAGTGTGTTGTCTAGGTGTGTAGCGTGGGTCCTCTGTGCACAATTAGGGCCAATGTTTTGCCAGTGAGGGCTATGGAATGATAATTTTTTGCAAAGGAGAGGGGGGAGCTCGATGCTAGGATGATAGACAAGTGAAAATGAGTCTGAATGAGCTCCTCCATGTGCTTTTATAATTTTCTTTTGGTGTCTAAGTGATTAATGAGGTAGGATGGCCCACCTCACCAATTCACTTTATTTTTTAGTTTTGTAGCCTTAGGACCTCTTATTGTAAATTTAGAACCTTATGTACATTATTACATTTAAAAACATAAATTACAATTGAAATCAAGTGTTATTGAACACATTTACCTATTTCCACTCCTCATTTTCCATATTTATACATGAAATGACTGATTTTGTGACCTTAACCCTAATGACCTAATGGTGACATTGAGCTGAATGGAGACCATGATGATGTGGCTGAAGTGATGTTAATGATGTTTTCATGATGGTAGACTCAACTGAGTGATGAAAGTGACCGGCATATGAAATTCTTGAGAGAGTGGCAATAACCCTATACGCACTAGCCAGTGACCAAATTTTTATTTGAAGACTCACTAAAATGACAAAAATTTGACTTAAGACCCTAGTAAAAAACTTTGTAAGGGAACATTTGATCACCGGTGACTAGGTAGCCTTATTCATTGGGAATGGAGTCAAAATGAAAAAGACCAAACTTGAATTGAAAGCTGACTGACTAACTGACTTTGACATACAATAAACAAAACAAACTATTTTTTTTTTAAACCAACAGCTAATCAAAGAATCCTTATGGCCTTCTCCTCGGGCTTCAAACTCTTATGATAGCCACTTCACACTTGAACATGAAAAGTAAATTGGTATATACAATGATAATGAAAATTTCCAGAAATTTCTTCAGGTATAGTAGTGCTTGAGAAGCCTACCATTGATCGCTCCTCCTGAATAATCTTTCCCATTCATTTCTTCCAACAGATAAGCATTCTTTCCTCTGAAAGCCGGGATTATGTACGGTCCTTTCCATAGATTTCCAAACTTGTCGTGTTTTCATTTTTCTTCATTCCTTGCATCCCAATGAAGAACCACATCACCCAGGTTGAAATTATCTTCTTTAGTCTTGCGATCATAAATATTTTTGATCATTTCTTGAAGCTTAGAAGTATTTTGAAAAACTTCTCCCCTAGTTTGTTGTAAATTTGTTATCTGACTTATTCTTCGCTGCATATCATTTGGTTTGCTATCTATTTCCTACAAAATTTTCATAACCGGGATAGACAAGGATGAAGGAAAGACAGTATCAACCCCGTACACCAACTGAAAAGGAGAGATTCCTATGGATTTCTTGTTACTGACTCTATCTGCCCATAACGCATTAATGATCTTTTTATGCCAATTTTTCTTATTGAACTCTAAAACTTTCGTGATGATGTTGATCAGAGATTTATTGGAAAATTCAACCAGCCCATTCCCTTGTCGATAATAAGCAGTTGAATGCCCCAATATGATATGGTACTTCTCACAAAACTCGACCATCTTCTTGGACTTAAAAGCAACAACATTGTTGGTGATTATTTTCTAGGGCCTGCCAAATCTAGACAAGATATTAGTTTCAATAAACTGAATGATAACAGAATCAATAACTTTCCTGGTTGGGATTGCTTCAATCCATTTTGTAAAGTAATCCCTAGCTGTCAAGATCCACTTGTGTTCTGCAGATGACGAAGGATGGATTTCCCCCACAAAATCAAAACCCCATTGCTGGAATGGAGTTGATACTGAAACTAGCTGCAATGGTAATGGCAAAAGTTTTGTTTTCCCTTGAAAAATCTGACATTCATGACAACTCATCACTATTTTATACACATCAGCGAAAATATTAGGCCAATACCCAAACCTCAAGATTTTTTTGCCTATAGTTTTCCAAAATACATGGTCGCTGCAATTTCCTTTATGGAAATCAATCATTACATCTTTAGCTTCATTTTCAACAAGACATTTCAGTGACACACCACCCATATCTTTCCAAAACAAAACCCCATCAAGAATGTAATACTTTGAATCTTTCAACTTTAATGATCTACTTTTACCTTTGGGCACTTTCAGCGGAGGATTTAAATGTTGTAATACATAAACTATGTCTGAATACCATGGACATGAAGTGAACATGCTCGATACTTGTACCAATGAATCTTTTACTTCTTCTTCAGATAGGGCACAATCAAATTGATATCTAATGCATACAAATTAGATTTGGCCACGAGCTTGGCCAAACCTTGTCCCTTGATGAGCTTTGTCAAATTTATCTCCAAATCATATTCTAACATTGCTGCGATCCATTTTCCGTGCCTGCCCTCTGGATCTATCTGCATAAGAACTTCTTTTACTATTGTTGTTGGAACATAAGCTATGGTGTGAGAATGAAGAATGTATACCTGGAAATGTTTAAGCGCTTTCACCATAGCTAAACCCTGCTTCTCAATAATTTTTTGTTTTAGCATTGCATCTCTTATTGTTCAACTGAAAAAAGCTATGGGCTATTGATTTTTTTGATCCATCTTTTGCAATAGGACAACTGCTAAAGTATGCTAAGAGGTGAATGAAAATATAATAAAATCTGAAGTATAGTCGGGACTGATCAAAGTAGGAGCAGTAGATAATGAAAATTTAACCGCATTGAAGACTTCTTAGCATCTTCAAACCATCTTACCTCACTGTCCTTTTTCAGCATGTCAGTCATCTCTCTCAAGTGTTTAGCGAGGTTGGAGATGAATCTCCTCAAAAAAATATTTTTCCCATTAAATGATTGAATCCCTTTCTTTTTCCTCGGGAAATCTAATTGTTTAATTGCTTCAACTTTTGTAGGGTAAATATGAATTCCATCCTTGGAAATAATATGCCCCAGCAGCTTGCCTTCCTCGATGGAAAATAAGCTCTTTTATGGATTTAGTGAAATACCGAATTTTCCACATCTCTGAAAGACAATTCTTAGATGATGTAAGTTTTCTTCATTAGATTTAGAAAAAACTGTGAGATCATCTAAATAAATAACCAAAAAAAATTCATTTTCATTGGTGAAAGCGATGTCCACAGCCCGTTGAAATTTTTCCCCTGCATTCTTCAATCCAAAGGGCATTTTGGCGTACATAAACGTACCCCATGGTGTTGTGAAGGTTGTTTTCAATTGGTCATCCTTGTGCACTAAAATTTGGTTGTAGCCCAAGTATCCATCAAGCAATGACATCCTGGAAGACTCAACTACCCTTTGCAGATTCATATGATCCATCTTTGACAGGGGATAATTATCCTTCAAGTATACTTTGTTTAAATTTCTAAAATCAATACAAAGATGAATCTCCCCAGTATTCTTTCTTACTGGCACAAGATTTGACACCCATTTAGAGAAATGAATAGGAACTATAATACCAGATTTGTAGAGTCTAGTTACCTCTTTCTCAATGGATGGAAACAATTTAGGATTAATCCTCCTTAGCTTCTGACAGAATGTCTTTTGATCATGCTTAACCGATATAGTATGTTGAATTATGTTTTGAACATACACCTTTAAATATTCATAGTCCCAAGCAAATAAATCAGAAAATTCTGCCATCAAAGAAATGTACTTACTTTTCATATCAGGAGATAGAGACTTTGACAATTTGACCATATTAGGCTTGTTCGTAGTACTGATATTTACATCTTCAACACCTTTTCTATGGGGACCATGGTAGGATTTTTAATGACATCATCACAATCAAATAACTCTTCCAAAGGTACGAGACCTTGTGGAATGTTATTGCCTTTAAACTGCAATACTTCAACCTCGGTTGCTTCAAGTTTTGGATCATTTTCATCAGATGCATTATCGATATGGGAATTCGGGAATTCATCCTCCATCTGCAGGAAATTGTTCATTTGTTTGTCATCCCAAAACACTTTCCAATATATCAGATTTTCAAGGACAGTCGAGTGGTGTTTACCATGAACTGAATACTTCTTATTGGAGTGGATGAGAATCTTAACCATGCTAGCTGTAGTAGTAAGGGAATCAGCCATAATATTCTGAGTTATAGAAATCAAAGAGAGTATTTTCTGAACAAGTCTTAAGAATGTCAAGGACAACATTTCGATAAGCTCTCATCCTAGTATGCTTGGCCTGGTACTCCCATTTTACTTGTTTAATTACCAACTCAGAGTTGCCATAAATTGAAATTTTCTTTGCTCCCAGTTTTTTCAAAATTTTAAGGCCAACAATCAATGCTTCATACTCTGCCTCATTATTTGAACAATCAAAGGCCAACTTATAAGAATTCAATCTTACATTGCGAGGAATTTTACATGACTGATGCAAGGGACTATGAATCCACATGCCAATCCTAGCTCCTTTTTCCCCAGTGCACCATCAAACTCCATGGTCCAAAGACCATCTTCTTCATCTGGAAATAAAAATTTTGAAGGTTTAACTGTTTGATTTTCTGGAGGATAGCTTACTGTCTCAATAATATTTTGTTTTCTGCATTGACTCAGCAATCTTTTCAGGTGAACTTTCCGGTTGCAAACACTCTATATTATTTTCCTTATCGTCAGCAATCAAATCTTCCTGTACACTACTTATAACATCTAAAACTTGTGAAATTTCTACAAACTGACTATCATCATCTACTAGATTCATATCACTATACAAAATGAAAGACTTTAGGTCGGTATGTACAGCGTGGATGGGGTGATTATTTGGTTTTTATTTGCTACTAATCATGAATTTCATATTTTTCTCTCAGTACAGTCTTCTAAGTTGCCAAGATACTGGCATAGCAGAATATGAAAAATCAATTTGCAAGGTTCCTTTCAGCTTTCCCCCACAAGACCATGAGAGAAAGATGTCAAACCATTGAGGTATATCAATGACCACTACATCCATTAACACATTCTTGGCCGTAATTTCGTCCAGGGACATGTTGAAGACTCGAAAAATCGAGACTCCAACAAGGGGGATAACCACCCGGTCCGGACCTTGGGACAATTCCTTTTCTGTTTGGAATAGTGGCTCCGACTGGGGATGATGGGACATGTTTCCCAATCTATTTATGATGTTTGTGCTAATGGGATGATGTTTTTCTTTTTGGGGTTTTATGGGGTGAATACTTGTTCTAAATTTAATCTATCTTCTAACTATCATATTCAATCTATCATAATCAAAGAAAACATCTAACTTTAAAACTATCCCGAGAGTAATGTTTACATATGCGATCTAAAATTATTTCTGAAAGTGATTGATAATGAATATCATTCAATCAAAACAAGAAGAGAATCCACTTAAGAATGATTGTTTTGTATAAAAATTTAGCCGAAACAATATGAGAAATATATCGCATAAAGAGTCATTCACATATTCAGCATAAAGAATAAATCATCACCATACAAAAGTGCAATAATGATAACTAAACATTTAAACCTTCATACATAAATAAGTGAACATGATTTATTGCTTGATACACAAATAAAAAGCATTAAGAGATAGAAGTACCATTTGTAATACGTTCTACTAATGTGCTCTAGCAATATTGATCTATCTTCAAATCACTTAACATCAACTAAGAGTACAAAAGTGCAATTTCAGTAGAAAATGTTAAACTCAAGTAGAAAATAAATCTCATTCCATTAATTTTATCAAAACCTCCTCAGTGGGGGAAAGATGCACGTTCTAAAGAATGTTTTTGATAAAAATCTAGACCCCTCTCTAAATGCGTGAGAGGGATTTAAATACTAATTTATGAAATCTAAAAATAAATATTACAAAAATAGATGAGGAGGTTTAAACAACCTACCTCATTTTAAGAAAAAATAAACAAAAACAAAAATAAAATATGTTTATGACTAATCCTGCATCTGATCCTTGAGATTGCAAATATTCAACATTGATTTTAAGAGTTTTAGTTGGCCAACTTTAGCTTTCAATTGTCCTACAAATACGGCATTGGTGAATGCTGGCACTATTTTCTTGGTGGAAGTCATCAGGCACTTCAGGGTCATCCACTAGCTGTGTAGTTTCACTAAGTACTACCAGTATGCTTCCCAGTTCAATCTGTTTACCTGTTTAATTGCCTCTGCCCTTTCCTCTGCTGCTTGTTTCCATACTGCTTGAAGCTGTTGTGCTTTTGGAAGAAAACCAGGGGTAGTTTCTGCTACCAAATTAGCCTTGTGTAGATTTTCATTTACGCATTCGATGACACTGTTCCCTGCTACCGATGCATCCTCCGTTGCTTGTTCTGCCTCCTTTAGATGGGAATCCCATTTCGCAAATAAAATCTCTTTGTGTGATTCATCAATTTTGGGCATGTATGCTCTTTTCCCTTCTTCGGATTTCTGCCAGTTTAAGAAGTCTGAGACTTTCTTAAAAATTGAATCATATTCAAGTCGTAATTCTACAACTTGATTTGTAATATTATCGCTCATTTCATAGTGGGAATTCCACTACGAAATTTTCTGGCATAATAGTTCTTTCTATAATAAAAGCTTGGAATTGAGACCAAGTGCCTATGTGACCAACTGTTCAATTTTGGGATCATCTTTGTGTAGTTTTATTATACTCTGTAACTATTCTTCTTTACTAGCTAAACTTCTTTGATGTTCCAACTGCGTTTGCTGAAAGTATTGCTAAAGTTTTGCCAACTGTGTTTCTGCTTGTTGGTTGATGCTGACCTGTTGTAACTATTGTTCCAATAACAAAATCCTATCTTCTTTTTCTTTTAGCAGCTATTGTACCTCTACTCAATAGTTGCTGAAGCGTATGCACTTGCGACCTGTGAGAGCCTAGTGAGATTTGCCGATGGATTTGTAGACAGGTCTTTCCAAATAACATCCAGAGGTTCATCCCCGGGAGCGAGCACAAAATCCAATTTTCTTTTCTTTCCTTGTCTTCTAATGATGGCCTTATGTTGAGGGCTGCAGAATACATCCAAAGGAGGAATTTCCTCTATTCTTAGTACAATCTCAGATGTTGGAGCAATGGGAATATGCTCTATTTCCTGAGTGTTAAGAAATCTTTCTATTACCATTTCTGTGGTCGTTTCTTTTAGATTTGTTGGTGGTTCTGAGCTTTGTTCTTCTATGTTAAGTATTTTATTAAAAGTTTCCCATTCTCCTTCTAGATCAATTACGGGCGGCTTTGCTTGCTTTGTAAGGGGATTTGAGGCTTCAGCTTGTTTTACAAACGAAGTTTGCTGATTAGAAATTGCTATGGACTGGGCTGTGTCTTTTATTGACTCCTTGCTCTTACTGTGTTCATTCTTGGATTGATCGCCAAACTTTTCTGCTGATTCTTTTTCAGAACTTGTTTTGGACTTCTCTTTTGAATCCTCACTTATGCTTACACTGGGAGTAGGATCTCTTACTGGTTCGATGAGTAATTGGTCCAGTGGGACCTTAGGTAACCTCTGTTTTCTGTAATTATCAAAATTTTGGAGACCTTCTTGGTAAAAAAGAATTCTGCAGGAAAACATCATCAAAGGGATCTTTTTCATGGGAAAATACTTTTATTTTAACCATTGTGTTAAAATATTTTACAATACCGAAGGGATCATATTGCCTTCCCGGGAACTTGGGTAGTTGTAAAGATAATACATTATTAACTTCTTTGAAAGCATGTCCTAAGTCATGCAATGCAAATGCTCTGCATGTTACAGGAAATTGAGGCCAAATGGCCTTCTTGGAATCTTTCAGTACTTTACTCATTCCCCCCCTCGCCGCATGTCTGATGGGCTATCTCCCTAGCCATCAGTTTGTTTGGAACGTAAAAAGGTAGCACATGTGGTGAGGCAATACTACGAAACACTCTAATATACTTGAATAATTCTTCCCCAAACCATCTCACTATGGGGAGAATATCTACCTCAGCTTCTTAGGAAAACCTTAGGGCATCTATGTTGTAGATCTTTTTATGAATCGGGAGTATAAATTTGTAACAAATTTTGAAGAAATGTAGCACAAAATTTGATTCCCATATGACTTTGTGATAAATTTGAATGTGAAGTGGATTTTGAACTGTCCACTTCCATCCCATAACATGAAATTTGGAACCAAAACAAATAGTGTCCATAACATAGGAGCTCATGAAAAATGGCGGGTAAACCCTCGAAGCAATGCTTCTTTTTCTTCTATATTCTAAAATTGCAGTGGCTAAATTATCTAACAGGATTTGAGCCCAATTCATTATTGTAGCATTGATAGCTGCATCTACTAGGGGTAACCATTCAGATGAAAATTTGTTGCTGTCTAGTTTGCCAAATAGTCTACATAACATAGCAACGGAAAAACAGTAAGGGGAACAAAGAGAACTAGTGGTGTACACACCGTTTTTATCTTTTTTGAGTCTTTCCTCATTGTTTGAACAATTCTTCATGCATTCTGCCAAGTCTTCATTCTCCTTGGCAAAATTCTCGACAAATTGCTTGTTGTAGATGGCCTGGGGCTCTGGTAGATGGTACATGGGTCTTAGGTTGTCTGGGGTAAACGATCCTGTGACTTCTTGGCATGTTGTCTTGAATTCTCCGTCAGATATGTCTGCAACATCTATAATCCACTTAACCATGTTGGTATAAGGGACTATCTTTGGTCTTGCAGCAATGCGATGTAGAAATGAGCATGCAAGTTCAGTTAGGGATGCATCAGAAGAACCGCGTCTGTCAGATGTAACTGTTGTTTCCATAATTCTCGGTTGTTCCTCCTCTAACAGTTGATACATAGTTTCCCATGTGGATGTTCCTGCATCTTGATTATAGGTAGTTTCTGTGAACAATGGGGTCATTTCTGACTTCTCAGAAACGGGAGCCTTTCCTTTCTTCACCATTTCTTCGTATGTTATACTCTGTGTGTTCTTCCTGAAAGTTGCAAGCAAAGGGCAAAATATGATAAAAATGATAGTGAATGCAAAAATAATCAATAGAAGGACGAAAATAAGGTGACAGAGGGTCTTTAATTCTAAATCATATCAAAAGATATCAACTTGCGTCAAATGGTCCTTTATATTAATCCTAATCGTTCTTTTAATAAATGCCCACTAATGAACCGTTATGCTTAACTTTAATGTTCATAACTTCACATCGAAAGTCGGGAAGTACTTTCGTAGAACCTTGAGCCCTTTGAGTTGCGATAAAAGCGATTTTGCGATTTTCTTCGCAATATCACAGATCACTATATCGCAAAAACTTGTTTTCATTAAAAACCACTGCCATATGAGTTGCTGCGATATGCGATTTGCAAGATGCTATCACATTTCACGATATTTTCTTATGCTTTATCAAATAGCACTGCATGTTTAAAACTGCGCTGCGATAAGGTTATAGGATTTTGTGATCTCGCATTTTCACGGATCGCATTTTCAAGGGGTAACTTTTATAAGGGAGGCACACCGTAATTGTTTTGCGATGCGAGAATAATCTTCTTAAAGTGGGTCTTTTCAAGGCTTATTTTAATATTCACGACTTTGCGGGTATAAGGTTATTCTTAGGCTTTTTATCATGTGGCGCTTATTTAAGAAACTTTTCGTTTGTGAAGCTTTATGCGCCTAAAGTATGAAAAGGTAAATTTCCATGATTTAGCAAGTTCCACTTTGACATCTTATTTTATTCTAAAAAATCAAAAGGCATGACTAGATGCTAAGATTTGATTTAATTGGAAGGGTCCCCATTTATTAATGTTATTACTAACATAAATAAATGGGGGGTTGTTGATAGGCACAACAATTGGAGATTCACTTGGAAGAACCAGTTATCTCTGAGGTTTTTTTGAATTTTCTAAAACTTCCAAAATAGAGACAGTTTTGAAAATGAAACTACATTATATGAACTATAAGGTAAATAGTGCTATTTATTAATAACAACATCTTGTTCTATCTTTATTCTAATTATCTTTTTCTCAGATTTAGTCATTTTTCTCGCATTATTCATTACTTGGTTGTATAGATAAAAACAAAAACATCTCTTTAGATCAGTTTTGGTGTACTCATTTGTCGTAGGTAGAGCCTTTGCTGCCAGCAAGCATTCATAGCCTCGACAGGGTTACCTGTTACCCATCAATGATCCAGTGTCCCACTTGAGAAGAATGCAATTTTCAAAGATAAATCCTGAGATACACTTATTGCTTTTTCTTTTCTTATTTCTCTTTTATTTCTTAAAGAACAATGTCTTGGTTTGGTGTCCAAAATTGACAATGCCATTCACTTGATTTATAACTTAACTGAATAAGCTGGTTCTTGATGAAACCCCTTGTCTTTTGATTGAAACAATCTCTAGCCATTACCCTATTTTGCTATTCAGTATGGTAATGTCAGTTAGTTCTAATCTTTATGATCATGATAAGCCAGCTCTTGATGAGAGCTCTTATTCTTTAAGTTTAAAGTGTATAATTGGATGATTCCTTGGATCTTGCAATTTCCTTAAGTGGGGAGGAAGTCATTGGTTCTTGAAGAATTCTCCTGGATGACAATTGTGGAGTTTAAAAATAGCTTTTCCGCAGAGAGTCTTTGCTTTGTTATTGATACCTTTTATGACTAATGTAAGGAAAATTTCTTTCTAAGGTTGATTCTAATCAAAACTCAGATGGTTCTAACAAAAGAACATGCAAAATTTTTCGAAATAATAGCACTTACCCATATGTTTCATAAATCGAGATTAATTTTTATAACCACTCCCACTTATACAAGCGAAAAAACAAAATTGAAATGAGATACTATTCTTTTCGTGAAACCAAAAGTGAACATTCTCAACCTGTTTTATTATTAAAAAAAACCTTAACTAAAACTACAATTTACAAAAAAATAGAAGAGATTATCTTCTATTGAAAATATTTATTTAGGATCTGTCCATTAATAGGTAAAGATTCCCTTTTCCCTGCTAAATCGTGTAACATGAACATTGATGGACCAATGAGTTCGAAAATCTGGAATGGTCCAAGCCACATCCGTTGGAATTTAGTATGCTTACCTTTCTCTTCATGGGCTTTATCCCATTTTAATACTAAGTCTCCAAGTTGAAAATCTTTTCTAGACACTAAGTTTGAATCAAAAGAAGCTTTCACTAATTGTTGATGATGCGCGTGGGTAATTCTAGCCTTTTCTTGTTCCTCTTCGAGTTTAAGAATCTGCAATTATCTTAATTGCAAGGATGAGGAAGGGGTTTCTTCAATGAATTGAACTAAGGCTAGAGAAGGAATAGCTAGATTTGTTGGTAAGACCACTTCTTTCCCATAAACTAAATTAAAAGGAGAAGTGCCAATGGAGGTTTTCTGAGTTATTCGATCTGCCCAGAGAGCATACACTAAAGACTTATGCCAGTTTCTATGATTTTGATCAATAGTCCATTTAATGATTCTAATAAGGTTTTTGTTTGTTGATTTGGCCAACCCATTTCCTTATGGATAATAATTAGTAGAATATTTGAGTTTAAAACCTCTTTTGAGAGCAAATTCTGTCATATCATTGCCCGAGAAATAGGATGCATTATCAAAAATTAAGGCAGAAGGCAAGACAAACCTGGTGATGATAAATTGATCTATAAAGTCAATGATATTCTCAGAGTTGGCTGTCTTGAGTGGAACTGCTTCTACCCATTTGGTAAAGTAGTCGGTAGCTGTAAGGATGTATTTATGCTATTTAGAAGAATGAGGGATGATCTCACCTATTATATCTAATCCCCATTGTTCAAATGGTTGTGTTAGTGTCGGTATCTTCATCCCTCCATCAGTGATCAAAATTCTCTTGTTGCATTGCATTGTAGGTGTCTCATCCGATCAGATGCATTCCATTAGGATCATGGATCATCTAATGGGAGTGGCATTTTATAAATTTTTCCCTCATGATCTTTATCTGCTGGCCCATTTTCAGGTCATTTACAATCACTTTTGTCTTTACATCTGCAAAAAGTCATTTTTAGGGTTTTAGGTCTCATTAGGTCTAGGGTTTGTCCTCAAGGTCTTGTAAAAGCTCAATAATGGTCAGCAGGCGCATGAGGAGGTCAAATAAAGTCTCAGAAATCAAAAATTTCAATAATCACATGCTCAGTAATTGATTTAAAACAAAGTTTTTTATATTTTATGTACAAAAATTTCATGTAATTTCATTTCTCCTATATGTAATAATTCTGAGATGCAACCCTGGTCACCCTGTCAAGTTCCTGCATTCCAGGTCCTGCAAAAAGTCAAAAAAGTCAAAGCATTTAGTCCATCAAAGGAAAAAAGCAGTCAAAATGCCAAAACAAAGTTTTAAAAGACAAAGTGTAATCCTAACATTAGAAAAGTGGGTTTTATAAGTGAAAATTAAAATCCTTTGTATATAAAGTCTTTTTTATGTTAAAGAGCTCATTTGTGTGCCAAAGAAGAAAAAACAAGTGCTAAATCGTGTTTTTGAGTCGAAGGAGTGAATTTGCTGCAAACTGTGAGAATTCCTGAGGCACGACGCACCTGGGTCAAGGCGCGGCGCACCTGGTCGGTGCGGCGCACGCAGTGCAGGAAATACACTGAAATTTACACAGGTGCGGCGCACCTGGTTGTGGGCGTGGCACACCTGCCTTCAAAGCCTGAAACTCATCCAAATCGCCTCCTCCAAGCTCCAAACTTGCAAATTCCTCATTCCACAAGTAAGTTAACAATCCCAAGTGCCATTGTGAGGGTTTTTCATCAGTTTTTAGGGTGTTTCAATAGGTAAAAAGAAAAACCCTAGTTCCTTGCACAGTCAATTGAAAAAGTTGCCTAGGGTTTGCAAAACTATAGTTTTTTCTGTCTAATTCCCATCTCTCATTTTCATTTTTCTCTCACTACACTTCACTCATATCACTTTCCCTCTCCTCTTCCATTCACACTCACCTATCCCCTTATTCCTAAAACTAAAAACCTTAGCACCTAATCCCACTACTCCCAAACCCTAATTAGCATCTCTAAACCCTAATCCTCATTCCCGAAACCACTGTTCACTCCCAAAAACCTTGCAGTCAGCAACAATCTCCCACAGCCACAGTCCCCTCATCAATCTCTTTCATTTGAACAGCAAACACCTATTGTTTATATAAAATCTCTTCATACTCATCAGTTCAACCCAAATAGTGGCAAACATGGAGATAGATTCCCCTTATGAAAGAGATGAGGAAACAGTAAGCGATTCCTCCCAAGAACTTCATGCACCCAGAAAACCTCACAAGGGAGGCAAACATATCTGGGAGGAGCCCACTACACTTACTGAGCTACTGGCTTGTCCTCTTGCTGTAGCATGCTTCAAACATCAATCCTACTATCAATTTTGTGAGATGGTAGAAAGAGTCAAATACCATCATGAGCTGGCTAGATTGTTTGTCCTCCATCTTCACAATGGCCAGGTCAATTTGGCAGGTGTTACATTCACTTTGACACCTGAATCAATAGCTGAAGCAACAGGTATTCTGAATGTGGGAGAACAATGGAACAAGGGACAACTGGTTGAAAAAGAGCATTATGAGCCTTATATCAAGGCTGGCTTTCAGAGGCAGATTAGTAGAGTTTTCCCTTTCAGGTATCTTCAGGACACATATGCTCCATTGATGAAGCTCATAATTAAATATTTCAGCTGTGAAGGCAGATTTTCTCGCCTGTATGCCTACCACATCAGATTATTGATGCATTTCACTAGGGTGAGGATGATGAACCTCCCCTATTTCATGTGCCAGAATATTGAGAAAATGACCACATTTGTGAAAAGAAAGCCTCCTCATCAGCAGTACAACAACATTTATCACTTTGCATTAATCAAGATTGTAGTGTTGCATCAGTTGAGCCTGCTGAATGTTTCATGGGATGATTTCATTTCTCATGAGGTTTTCACAAGTCCTCAAGTGATCCCATCAGTTTTTCATGAGGCAGGAGGGCCTTCACATCAGCAAGAAGTGCATGAGACTCAAACCACCAGTGCACCAGTATTCATCACTTACCAAAAGGGGACAAGGAGGCTATTTGCAGCAGCAAAACAAGTACTATCTCCACCCGGGGTGGAAGGGGTCTCGTTTCCTTCAACAGCAAAGCAGGTACAGGACAAAGGTAAAAAACCAATGCATGATGAGGGGCCTTCGGAAGGGCAAGAGAGAGATTTCATTCTCATTCAGGATGATGATGTTGATTTGGGCCCCCAAAGCTCAAGACTGAAAGAGATCATCTAGGAACAAGAAGCGGATATTCATGCCTTAGCTCTTAACCTGGAAAGAGCTAAGTGGATTATAAACTATCTTGAGCAAAGGAACAAGCAGCTGGAGGATCAGTAGACGATCATGGAGTTGCAAACTATAAGAGAAAACTGGCAAGCAGCCAAGAAGAGGAAAATCAAATTGACACCACTAGAGCAAGAGATTGAAGTTGATTGTGAATCCTGGCTAGAGAGGACTAATATGCACTTGGAGAAGCTGCTGGAGAAGGCTAACAAAGAGAAAAATATGTTGAGGCACATGGCCTATCACTATTTGGCGAGAAACAAGATTTGCAAAGCGAGAATAAGGACCTTGAAGGCCAAATTGAGGAGAACTTTGAGGAGGAAGAAAGACCAAGATAGACTCAAAATCTTGGTTGAGGCTTCCTTAGCCCAACATAGTACTTGATGCAGGTCACTCAGCTCAAATTTCAAGAAATTTGGCACACTTTTTGTCAATTTTGAATTTTTGGAGGAAAAAACAGGATTTTCTGCCTGGTGCGTAGCACCACCCGGCGCTCGCTTTTGCTAGAGACCTACTTTGGAGGAAAAATTTACATTTTTGGATTCCTAATACAAAATTATGAGTTCCTACAAATGGCTGGAAATTTTTGTCACGTTTTGAGCTTCCAAAAGGGTCAAAAACACCTCAAAAATGCCCTTTCTGCCCCTTTTTGGTGACATAGGAAGCAGTGTTGGGAGAACTCATTTTTTGATGGGCAAATGAACTCAAAATTTAGAAATTCCACTTGTTTTGGAAATTAGACAGATAGACCTTTCCAAAAAGCCCACTTGGAGCAAATGTGGTAAAGGAATAGACTAGGGTTTGCAGCCTTTTGTGGGATTCTTGTGGCAAATTGATTTTGTATAGTGTTTTCTTCTGTAATTCAAGTTTTACATGTGTTTATGTATGCCATTTTATATTTATTTTTTTCAGATGAACTAAATGAATCAAGGATAAAGGTAGAAATCATTGAAATTGCAATGCTCTACCTAGGGTTTGTTTGGTTATTTATGTTTTCTACTATTTGAAGAGGATCCTTGAGACTTTCATGCCCTCTCCAATTCGTCGCCAGTCCTAAAACTCTCCATCTCATATAATTTAAAGTACTAAACCATTTTCCTACCTCGCCCCACAGAAACCTCTATAAGACTGAGTCCATTCCCCAGACCGAAATCTACCTTTCACATTTGAGCTAACAAACCATCATCAAATTCAATCAAACTCCTCTAAGCACATACCTAGCCTAAAATTAGTCTTTACATCAGTCATCTCAAGCCTCATTTGCTATATTTTCCTGAGATTGACAAGGAGAGAGCCCTCTCCCGACCTGGTAGGGCTAGCTACCAGGTTAAGCGTGGTTTGATGTTACCCTAGATTCTGCCTTTCTCAGCCTGAGGTAGATTTAGGCCCTAATAGGTTGATCAATGTTGATAGGCTGTAATGGCAATGATGGCTTCTTTTGTCTTCCAGCAGCAGTTTGGCAAATCTGACATCTCCTTACATAGCTATGTGCATATTTAAATAGAGTTGGCCAGTAGTAGCCAGCACGCAGGATTTTGTGTGTTGTTGCATCTCCTGCATAGTGTCCGCCTGCTGGCCCATCATGAAGTTCCTACAATACTTTTTCTGCTTCAGATTTCTCGAGGCATCTAAGGAGAACAAAATCATAATTCATTCTAAAGAGTACATCATTGACAATTTGATATTGTTTAGCTTTTAGCCTCAGGGCCCTTTTCTTTGTGTAATTCAAATGTGGAGGAGCATATCCATTTTTCAAGTAGAACATGATATCAACATACCTTGATTCAGAGTCGTTTAGGCTTACCTCATACATTTGTACTTCACTATCTGGAGACTATGTTTCTGATATGTGTGATGCTCCTGCCAACATCCTGCAAAAACCTTGACCTTTTACAATATTTGCTGGTTTAATTTCAGCGTCATATTCTTGCAGGGTTGTGACCCAATTTGCCCTCTTTTCGCCCACATCTTTTTGTACCAAAAGATTTCTTACCACTGGAAATGGTACTATTATTTTGGTGTGAGTTTTGAGAAGGAAAGGTCTGAAGTGTTTAATTGCTTTGAAAATAGCATAAGCATGTTTCTCAACATCAGAGTAATTTAACTCAGCTCCTTGCAAATTTGAACTGAAGAAAGCAATTGGGGCTTCAACTTTATCTTGATTCGCTTGTGTGAGTATGGTAGCATATGATTTCTCATAGGTGAATGTATATAGAGTGAAAGGATCGAAAAAATTTGGAGTTGCTAGAGATGGGGCATTTATAATTGCTTGTTTTATCAAACTGAATGCTTCATGTTCTACATGACCCCATTTGAAGAGAGAATTTTTCTTTATCATGGCTTGGAGAGGTGACACAATTCTTGAGAAGTCAGGGACGAATCTTTTAACAAAATTGATTTGACCAAGGAAATACTGCATTGCTTTTTTATTATGGGGTAAAGATATCTCAGAAATTTCCTTGATCCTATCTGGGTCAATATGGATTCCTGATTTGGATACTATGAATCCAAGAAGTTTTCCTTCACTCAACACAAAAAAATATTTTTGGGATTAAGCAAGATTCCATATTTTTTACAACGTTGAAAGATTTGTTTTAAGTCTCTGAGATGATTACTGCGCTTTTTATAATATACTGTTATGTCGTCTAAGTAGATTACCACTGACCTATTTACTAGTCCCTTAAACACAATGTCCATGGCTCTTTGAAACGTGGCACCAGCATTGATTAGCCCAAATGGCATCTTTTGATAAGCATAAGTGCCCCATTTCGTTCTAAATGTAGTTTTCAATTAATCATCCGGGTGGACTAAGATTTGATTATACCCTAAAAATCAATCTAAAAAGGACATTAATTCTGACCTTCGACTGATTGTAATATATGTTCCATGGGGGGCAGTGGAAAATTATCCTTTTGTCAAGCTTTATTGAGGTTGCGAAAGTCTATACAAATCCGAATATCTCCATTTTTCTTTCTGACTGGGATGAGGTGGGATACCCATCTAGAGTGCCTGATAGGAAAAATAATCTTGGCTCTTAGTAGTTTGTTTAACTCAGATTTAATATGGCTTTCCAAATTAGGATGCATTTTCCTCAATTTCTGCTGAACAAGTTTTTCAATGGAAATCATAGGAATTGTATGCTGGATAATAGAAGTGTCATAGGTTTTAAGATCATCATAATTCCAATCGAAGACACTCTTGTATTGCTTCAACAATCGATAAAAAGCTGATTTTTCCTCAAATGTCAGGCTAAGACCTAGCTTGATGTTCTGTGGTTTCATATTTGTTCCCAAATTTACTAATTCATATCTCAAAGTTGAACTCTGGAGTTTTGAATTGGTGGATAGTTTAAATCTGTCCTTTAAGTCATATAGGTCCTCTAACTTGACTACGGATTTTGGTATAGTGTTATTGTTGTTTTCTTGTTCCAGTTGTTTGTCATGTTGGTCTTCATCAATTATCTGATTATTGTAAGAGCCTTTTGAAGTCAGAAAACTCACAATATCAGGGTCATTGTTGAATACTCTCCAGTTGGTAATGTTATCAGGAATAGAGGGTCTAAAGATTAATTCAATTGAGAATCTATCTAGGCTATAGTCCTCTGATGGAATAAGATTGGAAGCTACATTAGCAAGGAGATCGGCACTAGCATTTTGGAGTCTTGGAATGGATGAAATATTAAATGCTGTAAAATGTGAGGTCAGGTCTTGTACTAAAGATTGGTAGTGTTTCAAGTGTCCCAACAGAAAATGTATAGTATTTCTTACTTGTCTAATGACAATCTCAGAGTCTCCAAATACTTGCAGGTATTTGATATTAAGCCCGATTGCTTTGTATAACCCTTGAACTAATGCTTCATATTCAACAATGTTGTTTGTGCAATCGAATTCAAGTCTACATGCTAACATGGTTTTTTCTCCTTTTGGACTAACTAATATACAACCTTCTCCTACTCCATCGTTGGATTTAGAACCATCAAAAAATAATTTCCAAAACAAGGTTTTATTTACAGGTTTATCTACAAAATTGATGCATCTAGAAGTGTCAGTCTGAGAGAAATTTTCTATCTGAGATAAAACGGAATTTTCCAAAAAAGGTGAAGTGTGAGCGTTGAAATTCCCTAAGAATGACTCAACAAAATAGTTTCCAATTATATTGTTTCTATACGCTACAAGCTTGTTTTCTCCTTCTAACTCTGTCACTATATACTTTTGATGTCTTTCTCGTTCAACCTTGATCTGATTTGGTTTGCCATTGTAGGGGAGCCACATATGAGACTAGTCGGTCACAAAGTAACCGTGAAGCTTTTCTGACCAATCCCTACTGAGGATCAGTCCATAGAATTCAGGAATGTCAGCTACAAGTATATTGATAACTTGACATACCTTTGGATTTGATGAAAGCCTTATGGTTACTTGATTAAGTTCATCGATGACCTCGACTTGAGACCGATCTAGCTGTACTATTTGTAGTGTAGATTTATAAGGTTGGACATTTGAATTTGCACAGACTATCTTAGGTAAAATGTTAGATGATGCACTGGAATCCACTAGAAAATTATGTAAATTTTTATTGAAAACTTCAAAAGTAAGGAGAAATTGCAGAGTATGGGATTTTGATCTTCCGCCAATTAGAGCAATGTCAGTCGGATCGACTTTATTTGAAATGCTAGTCGGAGGTCTTCCCATTTCATGAGTATCTTGCGAAATTATAGCGGCAAGAAGAGGCGTAGTAGGTATTGCATTAAGCTCTTCCAAGAGTAATTTATGTTGATGTTTTAATTTATTGAGCTCGTGAAGAGTAATGTTTGCTTTGGTTTTCTTTATATCTTCAACAATGTTATGTTCCATTTCATCTGAGATGATAAGCATTTTGGATGAAGGTGTTGAATGAGATTGGATTGGGTTTGTCTAAGTAGACTTTGGTGAGGGTTTTTTACCTGCAATTTTATCCTTGGGAGTCGGACTTGGGTTTTTCTGTTTAGCACTAGATTGTGGAGGATCAAGTTGATTTCTACTTCTAGTGGCAACATGTAATGCATCTTGATCTTCCTCATCTGGAAGAATGAAGTCCCACATTCCTTGTAGTTCTACGACTTCATCATCATCGGTTTGTTCCTCATTTGAAACTTCTTCCTCTTCCCCTTCTGATTCTGCGTTTGTTATAGCATTTGGAGGTTTAGGATCAGTTGGAGGATTCCTTTTAAAGGGTTTAAAATGTTTCTTGGAAGAGGTTTCTGCTACTTGTTTCTTTATATCAACCATTTCATTTGACATGGTCTTCAAGACTTTCTGTAACCCTTCCAAGTCGAACGGGTCCTTCAGTTGTTTTTTCTTAGAATCATCTCTAAAGGACACTTTTTTAGACTTTCTTTCATCTACAACATTTTTCTTTTCTACGGCTAGGATACGTTTTTCTATAGCTATTGCCTCTTTCATGTTTTCTGCTAACGTCGGCTTGGCAGCTCTATCTACAAAGATAGTTGAATTTGAAGGTAAAGCAGAAATATACCATTCATTTTGGACTTCATCGCTAGGCTTAGACACTGTTGGTATTTTGTTCAATAATTTATTGAAGCGAGAGTTGAAATCCTTAATTGGTTCCTTTGGTTCGGCTTTTAAATTGGAGAGGTCATTTATTAAGGTTGTTGTTGACCTATCATCCCCAAATTTTGTTAAAAACTAATCTTGAAATGTATCCCAGTTATTAATGGAGCCTGCTGGTAAAGAAAAATACCAGGATCCTACTGCTCCTTGTAAAGTATAGGGGAATAATCTTACAATTGCGTCCTCTTCTGTTACTCCATTCAAATTAACGGATAGCATGAAATTATTTATGTGTTCCTCAACTAATTGGCCATTGTCAGGATTGAATTTGGGCAACCATTTCTCAGGATGAGCTGGTAATTGAGATAAAGGTGCAGGCATTCTTACAGCCCCTAGATTGGCCCATGGCCTTGGTGGTGATTTCCTGTCATTGTCAGAATATGAGTAAGAGGAGGTGTGGCAATAGTTGAAGGTGATTGGGTAGAGGAGGATGTTGCTCCTGTACCTATATGAACCATGATCTGGAGTTGAGGGATGGATGAATGACCTTGTGATGATATGGATGGGATGGTAGACAAAAATGATGATAGAACCTCACTCTGAGATTTTGCTGGTGTTTTCCTAGCTTTCTTACGACTCGGTAGAGGAAACTCAACTGGTGGGATTCCTAGATTTTCGCTTTGTGCTCTAGTCAGTCGTTGAGATGGGGTCAGATGAGAAGTGACACTACCTTGGGATAACTCAGATTCTTCTTGAGATATAGAAATCCCCTGCAATTTATGAATTAAAGTTTGTAGCTCAGAGGGATCTGAAGAAGAATGATATGGTTTGTTTGGGATTTCAGTAATGTTCTCTGTATTTTTGTTTTCAACTTCTGTTTCCGAGATAGGAGATTTGGAATGCGAACGAGAAGTTGAGGGTGATGGTGAGGGAGTTTTACTCTTAGAATGGCGTGAAGATGTAGATTTACTTGCCATTCATAGTCAAGCCCTCCTTCTAGCACCAAATATGTTGAAGGCTCGAAAAATTGGGACTCCAACAAGGGGATAACCACCTGGTCTGGACCTTGGGACAACTCCTTTTCTGTTTGGAATAGTGGCTCTGACTGGGGATGATGGGACTAGTTTCCGAAGCTATTTATGATGTTTGTGCTAACGAGATGATGTTTTTCATTTTGGGGTTTTATGGGGTGAATACTTGTTCTAAATTTAATCTATCTTCTAACTATCATATTCAATCTATCATAATCAAAGAAAACATCTAACTTTAAAACTATCCCGAGAGTAATGTTTACATATGCAATCTAAAATGATTTCTGAAAGTGATTGATAATGAAGATCATTCAATCACAATAAGAATAGAATCCATTTAATAATGATTGTTTCGTATAAAAAGTTAGCCGAAACAATATGAGAAATATATCGCATAAAGAGTCATTCACATATTCAACATAAAGAATAAGTCATCACCATACAAAAGTGAAATAATGATAACTAAACATTTAAACCTTCATACATAAATAACTGAAAATGATTTATTGCTTGATACACAAATAAAAAGCATTAAGAGATAGAAGTACCATTTGTAATACATTCTACTCATGTGCTCCAACAATATTGATCTATCTTCAAATCACTTAACATCAACTAAGAGTACAAAAGTGCAATTTCAGTAGCAGATGTTAAACTCAAGTAGAAAATAAATCTTGTTCCATTAATTTTATCAAAACCTCCTAAGTGGGGGCAAGATGCACGTTTTGAAGAATGTTTTTGATAAAACTCTGGACCCCTCTCTAAATGCATGAGAGGGGTTTAAATACTAATCTATGAAATCTAAAAATAAATATTACAAAAATAGATGAGAAGGTTTAAACGACCTGCCTCATTTTAAGCAAAAATAAACAAAAACAAAAATAAAATATGTCTATGACTAATCTTGCATCTGATCCTTGAGATCGCAAATATTCAGCATCGGTTTTAAGAGTGTCGTTTGGCCGACTTCAGCTTTCAATTGTCTTGCAAATACAGCATTGGTAAGCTCTAGCACTATTTTCTCGGCCGAAGTCATCAGGCACTTTAGGGTCATCCGCTGGCTGTGTATTTTCACTAAGTACTACCAGTATGGTTCCCAGTTCAATCTTTTTACTTGTTTAATTGCCTCTGCCCTTTTCTCCACTGCTTGTTTCCATACTACTTGAAGCTGTTGTGCTTTTGGAAGAAAACCAGGGGTAGTTTTTGTTACCAAATTAGCCTTGTCTAGATTTTCATTTACACATTCGATGACACTGTTCACTGTTGCTGCTGCATCCTCCATTGCCTGTTCTGCCTCCTTTAGCCGATAATCCCATTTCGCAAATAAAATCTCTGTGCGATTCATCAATTTTGGGCATGTATGCTCTTTTCCCTTCTTTGGATTTCTGCTAGTTTAAGAAGTCTGAGACTTTCTTAAAAATTGAATCATATTCAAGTCATAATTCTACAACTTTATTTGTAATATTATTGCTCATTTCGCAGTGGGAATTCCACTGCGAAATCCTCTGGCATAATAGATATTTTTGTAGTAAAAGCTGGGAATTGAGACCAAGTGCCTCTGTGACAAACTGTTCAATTTTGGGATCATCTTTGTGCAGTTCTATTATACTCAGTAACTGTTCCTCTTTAATAGCTAAATTTCTTTAATGTTCCAACTACATTTGCTGAAAGTCTTGCTGAAGTTTTGCCAACTGTGTTTCCACTTGTTGGTTGATGCTAACCTACTATAACTGTTGTTTCAGAAAAAAAATCCTATCTTCTTTTTCTTTTAGTATCAATTGTACCTCTGTTGCCTTGTCAATAGTTGCTGAAGTGTATGTGCCTGCGACCTGTGAGAGCCTAGTGAGATTTGCCAATGGATCTGTAGATGGGTCTTTCCAAAGAACGTCCAGAGGTTCATCCTCTGGAGCAAGCACATAATCCAATTTTCTTTTCTTTCTTTGTCTTCTAATGATGGCCTTATGTTGAGGACTATAGAATACATCCAAAGGAGGAATTTCCTCTATTCTTAGTACAATCTCAGATGTGGGAGAAATGGGAATATGCTTCATTTCCTGAGTGTTCACAGCTCTTTCTATTACCATTTCTATGGTCGTTTCTTTTGGATTTGTTGGTGGCTCTGCGCTTTGTTCTTCTGTGTTAAGTATCTTATTAAAATTTTCCCATTCTCCTTCTAGATCAATTACGGGCGGCTTTGCTTGCTTTGTAAGGGGAGTTGAGGCTTCAGCTTGTTTTACAAACAAAGTCTGCTGATCAGACTTTGCTGTGGATTGGGCTGTGTCTTTTATTGACTCCTCGCTCTTACTGTGTTCATTCTCAGATTGATCGCCAGACTTTTCTGCTGATTCTTTTTCAGAACTTGTTTTGGACTTCTCTTTTGAATCCTCACTTATGCTTACACTAGGAGTAGGATCTCTTACTGGTTCGATGAGTAATTGGTCCAATGGGACCTTAGATAACCTCTGTTTTCTGTAATTATCAAAAGTTTGGAGACCTTCTTGGTCAAAAAGAATTCGTGTTGTATGCTAAACTTCTTTGAAGGTGTTTTTTTGCAAGAAAACATCATCAAAGGGATCTTTTTCATGGGAAAATACTTTTATTTTAACCATTGTGTTAAAATATTTTACAATACCAAAGGGATCATATTGCCTTCCTGGGAACTTGGGTAGTTGTAAAGATAATACATTATTAACTTCTTTGAAAGCATGTCCTAAGTCATGCAATGCAAATGCTCCGCACGTTACAGGAAATTGAGGCCAAATGGTCTACTTGGAATCTTTCAATACTTTGCACATTACCCCCTCGCCTCATGTCTGATAGCCTATCTCGCTAGACATCAGTTTTTCTGGAACGTAAAAAGGTAGCACATGGGGTGAGGCAATATTGCCAAACACTCTGATATACGTGAATAATTCTTCCCCAAACCATCTCGCTACGGGGAGAATATCTACCTCAGCTTCTTGGGAAAACCTTGGGGCATCTCTGTTGTAGATCTTTTTATGAATCGGGAGTATAACTCCGTGACAAATTTTGAAGAAATGTGGCACGAAATTTGATTCCCACATGACTTTGTGATAAATTTGAATGGGAAGTGGATTTTGAACCATCCACTTCCATCCCATAACAGGAAATTTGGAACCAAAACAAATAGCATCCATAACATAGGTGCTCATGAAAAATGGAGGGTAAACCCTCGAAGCAATGCTTCTTTTTCTTCTATATTCTAAAATTGCAGTGGCTAAATTATTTGACAGGATTTGAGCCCAATTCATTATTGTAGCATTGATAGCTGCATCTACTAGGGGTAACCATTCTGATGAAAATTTGTTGTTGTCTGGTTTACCAAATAGTCTACATAACATAGCAGCGGCAAAACAGTAAGGGGAACAAAGAGAACCAGTGGCATACATACCATTTTTATCTTTTTTGATTCTTTCCTCATTGTTTGACCAATGCTTCGTGCATTCTACCAAGTCTTCATTCTCCTTGGCGAACTTCTTGACAAATTTCTTGTTGTAGATGGCCTGGGGCTCTGGTAGATGGTACATGAGTCTCAGGTTGTCTAGGGTAAACAATCCCATGGATTCTTGGCTTTTTGTCTTGAATTCTCTGTCAGAGATGTCTACATCATCTATAAGCCACTTAACCATGTCGGTCTAAGGGAGTATCTTTGGTCTTACAACAATGCGGTGTAGAAATGAGCATGCAAGTTTAGTTAGAGACGCATCAGAAGGACTGCGTCCATCAGCTATAACTGTTGTTTCCATAATTCTCAGTTTTTCCTCCTCTAATAGTTGATATATAGTTTCCCATGTGGATGTTCCTGCATCTCGATTACAGGTAGTGACTGTGAAGAGTGGGGTCATTTCTGACTTCTCAGAAATGGGAGCCTTTCCTTTCTTCACCATTTCTTCATATGTTCTTCTATGTGTGTTCTTCCTGAAAGTTGCAAGCAGAGAGCAAAATATGATAAAAATGATAGTGAATGCAGAATAATCAATAGAAGGATGAAAATAAGGTGATGGAGGGTCTTTAATTCTAAATCATATCAAAATATATCAACTTGCGTCAAATGGTCCTTTACACTGATCCTAATCCTTCTTTTAATAAATTTCCACTAATGAATCATTATGCTTAACTTTAATGTTCATAACTTCACATCGAAAGCCGGGAAGTACTCTCCTAGAACCCTGAGCCCTTTGAGTTGCGATAAAAGCGATTTTGCGATTTTCTTTGCAATATCGCAGATCACTATATCACAAAAACTTGTTTTCGTTAAAAACCACTACCATATGAGTTGCTACAATATGTTATTTGCGAGATGCTATTGCATTTCACGATATTTGCTTATGCTTTATCAAGTAGCGCCATGTGTTTGAAACTGCGATGCGATAAGGTTATAGGATTCTATGATCTCGCATTTTCGTGGATCGCATTTTCAAGGGGTAACTTTTATAAGGGAGACCTGCCATAATTATTTTGCAATGCGAGAATAATCTTCTTAAAGCATGTCTTTTCAAGGCTTATTTTAATATTCATGACTTTGCAGGTATAAGGTTATTATTAGGCTTTTTATCATGTATTTGAGAAACTTTTTTTTTGTGAAGCTTTATGCGCCTAAAGTATGAAAAGGTAAATTTCCATGATTTAGCAAGTTCCACTTTGACATCTTATTTTATTCTAAAAAACCAAAAGGCATGACTAGATGCTAAGATTTGATTTAATTGGAAGGGTCCCCATTTATTAATGTTATTAATAACATAAATAAATGGGGGGGTTGTTGATAGGCACAACAGGACACTACTAAGTCTTTGATAAGGCCAAGGCATTTCACTCTTCCCAAATCAAATGAATAGAGGTCATGATAAGGTCGGGTGATATTTAATCCCAATTTTTCCATAATAAATTTTGGCATAAGGTTATGCGAGGCATCAAAATATAACATGGCATTATGGAGGATAAAATTATGGAGTTTCAGACTAAGATTGAAAGATGGGACTTCACTATCTTCAGGACTTCCCTCTAGAGCTGGACCAAACAGAATTGCAGGCTCATCATCGGCAACATTAATTGTATCTGACATTTGATCTACTTTCAACATCTTAGCAATCTGAGACTTGTACTTATCATTCTTGACTAGTTTAGTTAGAGGAATCAAAACTTTTAATTTAGAAATTTCATTCTCTAAACTAAACAAATTGGATTGCTTGTCTACCTCTTTTGCAGTGATGTCCTTCTTTTCAAGATTTCCTTTGAATTGAAACTCCTTTCTATGACCTTCACTTTAAACCTCCTTATCCTTCCTCACATTGCTGGCAGAAGCTTCATCCGGACTTAATATGAAAATCTCCTTTTCTTTGTTTTGACCTGCAAGGGTTGTTTCTTTGTCTTGTGCATATTTCTGTACATTCTGCCTTTTCTGGTTGAAAGTGACAAGCACATTCCTGCTTCTCAAATTGCACTGCTTCTACAAATGGCTGAGAGCATTCTGATATCCCCTTTGGCACCCTTCGGTTTTCACTACCCATAAATCATCATTTGCAGGGACAAGCTTTTGGTCACTTGGTCGAAAACTGATCTTCCTCAATCAGAAAAGTAGGTAGTTCATCTTTCTCAAAGAAATGATTTTCTTCAACAATTTCTTCTTCATCTTCTTCCTGGACTTCAGTGTAATTTTGCTGAAATGGAGTTTTGATTTGTCCTTGAGAATCCTGATTTTTCCGCTCTTTCTGCTTATTTCTGAATTGTTGTTGTTGTTGTCCCCGATAATTTGGGTTCCTAATTGAAGGTTCTAATCGTTGATACACTATAGTCATTCTATCCATCATTCTTTCCATAGTTTTTATGAGTGTCAAGTTTTACATTAGAAGATGAAGAGGACTCTTCCTTAATGGTAACTTTATTCTCAAGTTTCTCAGGTTTTGTTTTAGATTTCTTGATAAGCAGTTTAGCTTCCACAATTGCTGTATTCCACTACATTTCTTCAAAAGTTGCAGGTTCTCTCTCCCTCATCTGATATGCCATGTCTGGGTCAAAGGAATCACGATAGTGGAGAAGTGCTAAACCATGGGGAGGTTTCATATCATCAGGAATGGAATTATACACCATATTGAACCTTGTGAATTCCTACACTACCTCATTCGGGTTTCTTTTCATGGAATTATAAAATTTGTAATGGATTCTTCTTACCTTACCACCGAGCTAAGAAAAAACCTATCAACCTCTAAGATTTATTGATAGAATTTGCTGCCAAACTGCAAAACCATTTCTTAACATCTCCAGAAAAAATCTAGGTTATGATTCTCATCTTAGCATCCTCTTCATCGACCTCTTTGATCTAGGTGGATATTGGTGGCCACCCGCCAATTCCACTTGGACCCCCACCATTGCTTCTTTTAGTTTTTCAATTTCCCTAATTGTAGCACAGTTTACTATTTTTAGCAGATTTTTAGGTCCTAAACTTCCGGAGCCGTTTTGAGGCCCTAAACGACGTTTTTTTGGAAATCTACCACCAATGATTTACTATCTAAAATTGTCCTTTCCATTATAGTCCTCAGAGAGATATTTCCAACAACCTATCATGCGCGTCAAATGGAGATAATATGACCAAGTCACAACCGCGGGAAGTTGGCTGTCCAACTCACCCCAATGGGGCCCATAAACTCTTGGTGTTACATCTCCTCGAGTTAGGGTTTTGGTTGTTTAGGGTTTTCTCTTATTTTTCAATAATAAAAAGGCCCTTGATCCTCATTGTAGTTTAGTTCAGAGGCATGTAGCTGCCACATCTCTTCTTAGAGATAAGCTACCATCACCCTAGTTGGTGTATTTCCATTTTTGTTTGTAAGCATATTTCAGTATTTTACATTAATGAAATGAAGTATTATTTCTGTTGCATCTCTGTGTTTATGGTTAGCTCTGTAATTTGTTGCATTCTTGTTTAAATCCAGATCAGTGGTATCAGAGCGGTCTACTTTTTTTCTCTGTTTTTCTTTGCATGTCCCCAACGAGGTCGGGATATAAGGAGTTAGGGCTTGAACTGGTCAAACCTTTGCAAGACCAACCTCGCAAATCTTGACGGCCTCCCATGGCAGATGAAAATAAAGATGAGGGGGCAGGAGATCCTATCAAAATATTGCTCAACGAAGCCCTCGAGCGACAAAGGAATGCAATGATGCACAACTTTTCCCAGATCCTTCAACGGCTACCCAGGGGTGACACATCAGCTTCCAACAGCTACTCTAGAAATGCCACACCGTTTAAGGTACAAGTTAATTTTGAAATCCCCATATTCAAGGGTCAGATAGACATAGATGTAGTCGATAAATGGTTAAATTTGCTACAGGGTTATTTTTCTGTTCATGATTTTTCCAATCGGGAAAAGATTATTTTCGCTCTTCTCAAAGCAGCCCCCCATGCAAGGATTGGTGGGAAACCTACTGCGAGCAGAAGGATGAAAGTACAGGCTCACTATTTTCAGCTGCACCCACTTGGAATTCATTCCAGGATGCCATCAAGGAGTAGTACTACCCTGTTGTAAGCTATGAGGATCAATACATAAAGTGGACCACGCAGCGGCAGGGAAGGGACCAAGACGTGCCAGAGTTTACCAGTATTTTCCATACCCTTCGCACAAAGTTGGGTATCAAGGATTCAGAGCAGCATTTGGTACTCAAATACCACGGCTGCTTGCACAAGTACATCGAGGAAGAAATAGAATTCCTGAACATCTCCTCGCTCGACACGACATACTGATATGCCGTCAAGGTCGAGAAAAAGTTTAAATAGAAGAAGCCAGACTTCGGATATGAGAATCCGAAGCAAGGGAAAGGTGCCCCAAAACTGCAGAACAAAGGAAAAAGCCAAGGCGAGCGGCCCAAGACAACTCGCCAAAGCTGGAAGCAAAGAACAACGCTACGAAGCTGAAAAATGACATGGGAAAGTCATGTGAGTTCCATAAGAGCTCCACTCACAACACAAGTGAGTGTCGGGCCAAGCAGTCACTAGTGGCCGAGCTAAAGGTTTCAGAATCAGATGCATGTTCCAACTCTGAGTCAGAACCTGACAAGGTGAATGAAAAAGGGAAGTAGATTATTGATGCAAATCCCAATGCCACCGTTTCCACCACAAAGATCCAGAAGGAGGAACCCAAAGATCCAAAGGAGGAGGAGCGACTCTTCCACCCCTAGATGTGGGTAAAGGGATCCCCGCTATAGTTCATTGTTGACAGCGGGAGCCAAAAGAACCTCATTTCAGCAGAGGTTGTGAAGCAGCTAGACTTATTGACCACAGCAAATCCACAACCGTACACCATCGGGTGGCTTCACCAAGGACAATATCTTCGCGTGAGCCAGCAGTGTCACCTCCCATAAAACATCAAGCCCTTCACGGATGAGGTATTGTGTGACATTGCTTCCCTTGAATTTTGTGATGTATTATTAGGACAACCATACTTGTGGAAGCGACATGCTCTGTATGAATCAAGACCCTATGCTATTATTGTTACTTTTTGAAATAAGTTGTACAGGATACCGGAGATAGCACCGCCTACAACCATCTCTTTGGTTACTGCAAAACAATGTAGTAAATTCATTTCCAAAATAGGGAAATTTGTTTTCCTAATGATACGCCCTCAAGAAAAGAAGAATACGGTGGCCACGACCTCTAGAAAGGGCCCCTCCGCACGACAACTACAGATGAACAAGGTCGTGGAGGAGTACAAGGACATCTTAACCTCCCCTGCAGGGGTTCCTCTACACTGTCAGGTCAAGCACTCCATCAATCTGACCCCAGGTACACCACTGCCCAATGGACCAATCTATAGATGCTCTGTTCTGGAGAACGATGAAATCAAGAGGCAGATTCAAGTGCTCCTACAGAAGGGTCACATCGATCCAAGTTCATCGCCCTATGGGAGCCTGATCGTGTTGGTACAAAAGAAGGATGGGACTTGGTGACTCTGTATTGACTATCAGACACTGAACAAGATCATTGTCCATAATAGGTACCCGATCCCATGAATTGATGACCTCCTGAACCAACTAGAGGGGGCAAAATATTTCAGCAAGATCGATTTGAAGTCAGGATATCACCAGGTACCAATCGAACCCTCCAATGTGTGGAAGCTTTCCTTCAAAGCCAAGGAGGGCCTTTTTGAATGGTTGGTTATGCCTTTCAGATTGATGAATGTTCCTGCAACCTTCAAGGGGCTAATTGATGACATCTTGCGGCCATTCACCAACTCATTTGTAGTGGTATACTTGGATGACATCATGATATTCAGCCAGAGTTGGGAAGAGCACCTCTACCACATCCGACAGGTTCTCCCAACACTGCGGCAACACAAGTTATGTGCCAATTTGGAGAAACGCACTTTTGGCATGACCCAGGTTCAGTATCTGGGATACATTATTGATGAACAGGGGGTGCATGAGGATCCACCCAAGATCCAAGTCATTTGGGATTGGCCATCTCCAACGACTCCGATAGAGCTCTGCATCTTTCTAGGTCTAGTTAACTTCTACCGCAGGTTTGTGTTGGGATTTTCTCATATCACTTGGCCCATGAGTCAAGTCACCAAGGGAGGAGTGAAAGAAAAATTATTTTAGTCTGAACCTCAATAGAAGGCATTCAAAGAGTTGAAATATCACCTCTGCTCAGTACCAGTTCTCGCATTACCAGACTTGCAACAACCATTTGAGGTCGAGACAGATGCCTCTGACTATGCTATTGGGAAGTCCTTACTAAACACGGGAATCCAGTGGCATATCACAGTGAGACACTTTCAGACACAGCCTGGAAGTATCCCACTTATTACAAAGAGATGTATTCCATTGTACAGGCCTGCCAACAATGGAAGCATTACATATTGGGGAAGGAAACGGTCATCCACACAGACCACCGACCCCTGCAGTTCATACAGACCTGAGGAAAATTACAGAATGATCGCCATCAGAAGTGGTCCACATACCTGCAACAATTCCATTTGAATATCAAGTATAAAAAGGGTAGCACCAATAATGTTGCAGGTTGCCTCAGTCGACCACCGATCATGGCGTTAACCACCGTGATCAACTCTTGTGGGCACGAGACCCCTAATTAACCACTTCTCTACAAAAGCGACCCAGAATTCGGCCACACATACCAAACACTCCTGGAGGGTCAGCATGTTCCATATTTTCACCTCCAGGATGCCCTGTTATGCCAAGATGAATTAGGAAGCAGACTACAGTCAGGCTACTGGGCATTTCGAGGTCGAGAAAATGGTGACAGTACTGCAAAAGTATTTCTATTAGCTGAATCTTTGACAGGATGTCGGGAAGTACATCAAATCATGCACTGCCTATGCCATTTCCAATCCAACCATCAAGAAGCAAGGCCTCTATACCCCGCTTCCTACCCCTAGCCGACCTTGGGAACCATCTTCATGGATTACATGTTAGGCCTTCCTTCCACTAAGTATGGAAACGATTGTGTTTTTGTGGTCGTCGGCAGGTTCTTGAAGATGGCCATTATGGCGGCCTGTAAGAAGAATATCATAGCCAAATCCACTGCTAAACTCTTCTTTGAATGAGTGTGGGTACACTTTGGGATCCCACAGTCTATCATCTTAGATCGGGACATCATGTTCCTCAGTACATTTTGGTCCAGTCTCTAGTCGATGTTGGACACCAAACTCACTAAGTCCACAACCTTCCATCCTCTAACTAATGGCCAGACAGATGTTGTTAACAGGATGATTGTACACAATTTGCACATGTACAACTCAAATCATCCACGCACATGGGATGAGAGCCTCCCCTATGTTCATCACAACTACAACCAGGCTCTCCATAGCTCGACTGGACACAACCCTTTTCAGGTGGGCTTGGGATTCCAACCAGTATGTCCCATTGATGTGGCCATGCCATTTGCAGCTACTCATGCATATTCGGCTCATGTCCAGTCCAAAACAGATAAGGAAAACAACTTAATTGAGCACATCCAACATGTTCGCCAGTAGGTCCATGACATTCTGGAGAAATCAAATGCCAAGTACAAGCAACGACATGATCAACATCAGGTGCCACAAAAGTTTTAGGTGGGCGAAAAAGTTTCGTTGCAATTGCAAAAGGAATGCTTTATCGGAGCCTATCGGAAACTTAGACCACTCCGACATGTTCCTTACACCATTACCAAGGCTGTGGGAGACAATGCATTTGAGCTCAACATTCCCCCATTCCTTGGCCTGCACCCAGTGTTCAATGTGGACTGCCTTCGACCATACTTTCCACCATTACTAGACACATCCGAAATTGCAGAACAGCTCACACCCATAGAGTTAAATCCACATTGCATGGAATAAGCTGCAACTGATTGGATCATGGACACATAGATCAAGCACACTTGCTAGCAAAATATCCAACTATATCGAGTTGTCAAAGCAATCCAACTCCTTCACCAAGGCAAGTGGCTCACCAGGGACCAAGTTCAGTAGAAGTTTCCTCATCTCATGGAAGAACTCAACGCAATGGGGACCATTGCTTCCTAAGGGGGGAGGAATGATCCAGGTGGATATTGGTGGCCACCCTCCAGTTCCACTTGGATCCCCACTATTGCTTCTTTTAGTTTTTCAGTTTCCTTAATTGTAGCACAATTTACTATTTTTAGCAGTTTTTCGGGTCCTAAATTTCCACAACCGTTTTGAGGCCCTAAACAACGTTTATTTGGAAATCTACTACCAATTCTCTTTTTATGTAAATTTAGCTTTTTCATAGTAGTCCTCAGAGGGATCTTTCCAACGAGCTATCATGCACGTCAAACAGAGATAATATGACCAAGTCATGACCCCGGGAAGTTGGCTGTCCAACTCACCCCAACGGGGCCCATAAACTCTTCGTGTTACATCTCCTCGGGTTAGGTTTTTGGTTGTTTAGGATTTTCTCTTATTTTTCAATAATAAAAAGGCCCTTGAACCTCATTGTAGTTCAGTTCAAAGGCATGTAACTGCCACATCTCTTCTTAGAGATAAGCTGACATCGCCCTAGCTGGTGTATTTCCATTTCTGTTTGTAAGCATATTTCAGTATTTTACATTAATGAAATGAAGTATTATTTCTGTTGCATCTCTGTGTTTATAGTTATCTCTATAATTTTTTGCATTCCTGTTTAAATCCAGATCAGTGGAATCAGAACGGTCTTCTTTTTTTCTCTTTTTTTCTTTACATGTCCCCAACGAGGTCGGGATATAAGGAGTTAGGGCTTGAACTGGTCGAACCTTTGCAAGACCAGCCTCGCAAATCCTGACAGCCTCCCATGGCGGACGAAAAGAAAGACAAGGGGGCAGGAGATCCTATCAAAATCTTACTCGAAGAAGCCCTCGAGCGAAAAAGGAATGTGACGATGGACAACTTTTCCTAGATCCTTCAGCGGCTACCTAGGGGCGACGCATTAGCTTCCAACAGCTACTTTGGAAGCACCACACAATTTAAGGTACAAGTTAATTTTGAAATCCCCATATTTGAGGGTCAGATAGACGCAGATGTCATCGATAAATGGTTAAATCTGCTAGAGGGTTATTTTTCTGTTCATGATTTTTCTAGTCGGGAAAAGATTATTTTTGCTCTTCTCAAAGCAGCGCTCCACGTCAAGGACTGGTGGGAAACCTACTGCGAGCAGAAGGATGAAAGTATAGGCTCACTATTTTCAGCCGCACCCACTTGGAATTCATTTTGGGATGCCATCAAGGAGCAGTACTACCCTGTCGGAAGCTATGAGGATCAATACATAAAGTGGACCACCTTGCGGCAGGGAGGGGACCAAGACATGTCGGAGTTTACCAATATTTTCCATACCCTTCGCAAAAATTTAGGTATCAAGGATTCAGAGCAGCATTTGGTACTCAAATACCTTGACTGCCTGCACAAGTACATCCAGGAAGAAATAGAATTCCTAAACATCTCCTCGCTTGGCACGACATACCGATATGCCATCAAGGTCGAGAAAAAGTTTAAATAGAAGAAGCGGGACTTTGGATCTGTGAATCTAAAGCAAGGGAAAGGTGCCCCCAAACTGCAGAACAAAGGACAAAGCCAAGGCAGGGCGGCCCAAGACAACCCGCCAAAGCTGCAAGCAAAGAACAGTGCCACGAAGCCGAAAAAGGACATGGGAAAGTGATGTGAGTTCCATAAGAGCTCCACTCACAACACATGTGAGTGTTGGGCCAAGCAGTCACTAGTGGTTGAGCTAAAGGTTTCAGAATCAGATGCATGTTTCGACTCTGAGTCAGAACCCGACAAGGGGAATGACAAAGGGGTGCAGATTAGCAATGCGGAGCCCAACGCCACTGTTGCCACCACGAAGATCCAGAAGGAGGAACCCAAAGATCCAGAGGAGGAGGAGTGTCTCTTCCACTCCCAGATGTGGGTAAAGGGTTCCCTGCTATAGTTCATTGTCGACAACGGGAGCCAAAAGAACCTCATTTCAATAGAGGTTTTGAAGCGGCTAGGCTTACCGACCACAACACATCCACAACCATACACCATCAGGTGGCTTCACTAAGAATGAGATCTTCGCGTGAGCTAGCAGTGTTGCCTTCCATACAACATCAAGCCCTTCACGGATGAGGTATTGTGTGAAATTTCTCCCCTTGAAGTTTGTGATGTATTATTAGGAAAACCATACTTGTGGAAGTGACATGCTGTGTATGAATCAAGGCCCCGTGTTGTTATTGTTACTTTGGGAAATAAGTTGTATAGGATACCAGAGGTAGCACCACCTACCACCATCTGTTTGGTTACTGCAAAACAATGCAGTAAGCTCATTTCCAAAACTGGGAATTTTTTTTCCTGATGATATGCCCTCAAGGAAAGAAGAAGATGGTGGCCACGACCTCTAGACAGGGCCCCTCCGCTTGACAACTACAGATGGACAAGATCATGGAGGAGTACGAGGACATCTTCACCTCCCCGTAGGGGTTCCTCTGCACTGTCAGGTCAAGCACTCCATCGATCTAACCCCAGGTGCACCGCTGCCTAATGGACCATTCTACCGATGCTCCATTCTGGAGAACGATGAAATCAAGAGGTAGATTCAGGAACTGCTACATAAAGGTCACATCCGTCCGAGTTCATCGCCCTGTGGGAGCCGGATTGTGTTGGTACAGAAGAAATATGGGACTTGGAGACTCTGTATTGACTATCGGGCACTGAACAAGATCACTGTCCGTAATAGGTACTTGATCCCATGGATTGATGACCTCTTGGACCAACTGAAGGGGAAAAAATATTTCAGCAAGATCGATTTGAAGTTGGGATATCACCAGGTACCAATCGAATCCTCCGATGTGTGGAAGACTACCTTCAAAGCCAAGGAGGGCCTTTTCAAATGGTTGTTTATGCCTTTCGGATTGACGAATGCTCCTGCAACCTTCATGAGGCTAATGGATGACATCTTACGGCCATTCACCAACTCATTTGTAGTGGTATACTTGGATGACATCCTGATCTTCAACTAGAGTTGGGAAGAGCACCTCCACCACATCCGACAGGTTCTCCAAACACTACGACAACACAAGTTATGTGCTAATTTGGAGCAATGAACTTTTGGCATGACCCAGGTTCAGTATATAGGATACATTATTGATGAATAGGGGGTGCATGTGGATCTAGCCAAGATCCAGGTCATTCGGGATTGGCCATCTCCAACCACTATGACAGAGCTCCGCAGCTTTCTAGGTCTTGCCAACTTCTACCACACGTTCGTGTTGGGATTTTCTCATATCACTTGGCCCTTGAGTCAAGTCAGCAAGGGAGGAGAGAAAGCAAAATTATTTTGGTTTGAATCTCAGCAGAAGGCATTCACAGATTTGAAATATTTCCTTTCCTCAGCACCAATGCTCGCATTACTAGACTTGTAACAACCATTTGAGGTCGAGACACATGCCTCTGACTATGCTATTAGGGCAGTCCTTACTCAACACAGGCATCCAGTGACATATCACAGTGAGACACTTTCAGACACAATCCGAATGTATCCCACTTATGACAAGAGATGTATTCCATTGTTCAGGCCTGCCGATAATGGAAGCATTACATTTTGGGGGAGGAAACAGTAATCCACACAGAACACTGACCCCTGTAGTTCATATAGACCCAAGGGAAATTTCAAAATGATTTCCATCAAAAGTGGTCCACATACCTGCAACAGTTCCATTTGAATATCAATTATATGAAGGGCAGCACCAATAATGTTGTAGATTGCCTTAGTTGACCACCAATCATGGCGTTAACCATTGTGCTCAACTCTTGTGGGCACAAGACTTCTGATTCACCACTTCTCTACAAAAGCGACCCAGAATTTGGCCACACATACGAGAAACTCTTGGAGGGTCAGCATGTTCTAGATTTTCACCTCTAGGATGCCCTGTTATGCCACCTGGGTCACCTTTGTTTTCCTTCAAGTGAGCATGCCAAGATGATTTGGGAAGCACACTACAGTCGGGTTGCTAGCCATTTCGGGGTTAGGAAAATGGTGGAAGTACTGCAAAAGTATTTCTATTGGCTGAACCTTCGACAGGATGTCGAGAAGTACATCCGATCATGCATTGCCTGCGCCATTTCCAAACTAACCATCAAGAAGCAAGGCCTCTATACCCCATTGCCTACCCCTAGTCGACCTTGGGAATCCATCTCCATGGATTACATGTCAAGCTTTCCTTCCACTAAGCAAGGAAATGACTGTGTTTTTGTGGTCGTCGATAGTTTCTTGAAGATGGCCATTATGGTAGCCTGCAAGAAGAATATCACAGCCGAAGCCACTGCTAAACTCTTCTTTGAATGAGTGTGGGTACACTTTGGGATCCCATAGTCTATCATCTCATATTGGGACAACAGGTTCCTGAGTACATTTTGGTCTAGTCTCTGGTCGATGTTGGACACCAAACTCACTAAGTCCATAGCCTTCCATCCTCAAATTGATGGCCAGACAGAGATTGTCAACACGATGATCATACACATTCTGCACATGTACAACTCAAAGCATCCACTTACATGGGACGAGAGCCTCCCCTATGTTTAGCACAGCTACAATCAGGCTCTCCATAGCTCGACTGGCCACAGCCCTTTTCAGGTGGGTTTGGGATTCCAACCACTATGTCCGATTGATGTGGCCATGTAATTTGCAGCTACTCACACAGATTCGGATCATGTCCAGTCCGAAACAGATAAGGAAAACAAATTCATTGAGCACATCCAACATATTCGCCAGTAGGTCCATGACATTCTGGAGAAATCAAATGCCAAGTACAAGCATAGACATGATCAACATTGGGTGCCACACAAGTTTCAGGTGGGCGACAAATTCTGGTTTCAATTGCAAAAGGAACACCTTACCAGAGCCTATCAAAAACTCAGACCACTCCGATATGGTCCTTACACCATTACCAAGGTTGTGGGAGATAATTCATTTGAGCTCAGCATTCCCCCATCCTTGGCCTACACCCAGTGTTCAATGTGGACCGCCTTCGGCCATACTTTCCACCATTACTAGACACATCTGACATAGTAGAACAACTCACACCCACAGAGTTAAATATAGATTGCATGGAACAAGCTGCAACTAATCGGATCATGGACACACAGATCAAGCACACTCTCCAGTAGAATATCCAACTATATCGAGTTGTCAAAGAAGGCCAAATCCTTCACCAAGGCAAGTGGTTGACAAGGGATCAAGTTCAGCAGAAGTTTCCTCATCTCATGGAAGAACTCAACGCAATGGGGACCATTGCTTCCTAAGGGGGGAGGAATGCTCCAAGTGGATATTGGTGGCCACCCGCCAATTCCACTTGGACCCCCACCATTACTTATTTCAGGTTTTCAGTTTCTTTAATTGTAGCATATTTTAATATTTTTAGTAGTTTTTTGGGTCCTAAACGTCCGGAGCCGTTTTGAGGCCCTAAACGACGTTTTTTGGAAATCTACCGCCAACGATTATTTGTCTAATATCATATTTTTCGTCATAGTCCTTGGAGAGATATTTCGAATGGGCTATCATGCGCGTCAAACAGAGATAATATGACCAAGTCACGAGCCCGGGAAGTTGGCTATCCGACTCACCCCAACTGGGCCCATAAACTCTTGCTGTTACATCTCTTCTTAGAGATAAGCTACCATCGCCCTAGCTGGTGTATTTCCATTTCTGTTTGTAAGCATATTTCAATAATTTACATTAATGAAATGAAGTATTATTTCTACTGCATCTCTGTGTTTATGGTTATATCTCTAATTTGTTGCATTCCTATTTAAATCTGGATCAGTGGTATCAGAGCGGTTTTCTTTTTTTCTCTGTTTTTCTTTGCATGTCCCCAACGAGGTCATGATATAAGGAGTTAGGGCTTGAACTGGTCGAACCTTTGCAAGACTAGTCTCGCAAATCTTGATGGCCTCCTATGGCGGATGAAAAGAAAGACGAGGTGGCAAGAGATCCTATCAAAATCTTGCTCGAAGAATCCCTCAAGAGACAAAGGAATGTGATGATGGACAACTTTTCCCAGATCCTTCAGCATATACCCAGGGGCGATGCATCGGCTTCCAATAGCTACTCTAGAAACACCACACTGTTTACGATACAAGTTAATTTTGAAATACCCATATTCGAGGGTCAGATAGACGCAGATGCCGTCGATAAATGGTTAACTCTGCTAGAGGATTATTTTTCTGTTCAGGATTTTTCCAGTCGGGAAAATATTATTTTATCTCTTCTCAAAGCAGCCCCCCTCGTCAAGGATTGGTGGGAAAACTACTCCGAGTAGAAGGATGAAAGTACAGGCTCACTATTTTCAGCTGCACCCACATGAAATTCATTCCGCGATGCCATCAAGGAGCAGTACTACCCTGTCGGAAGCTATGAGGATCAATACATAAAGTGGACCACGCAGCGGCAGGGAAGGGACCAAGACGTGCCAGAGTTTACCAATATTTTCCATACCCTTCGCACAAAGTTGGGTATCAAGGATTCAGAGCAGCATTTGGTACTCAAATACCATGGCTATCTACACAAGTACATCCAGGAAGAAATAAAATTCCTAAACATCTCCTCGCTCGGCACGACATACCGATATGTCATCAAGGTCGAGCAAAAGTTTAAACAGAAGAAGCGAGACTTTGGATCTACGAATCCAAAGCAAGGGAAAAGTGCCCCCAAACCGCAGAACAAAGGACAAAGCCAAGGAGGGGTGGCCCAAGACAACCTGCCAAAGCTGCAAGCAAAGAGCAGCGCCACGAATCCAAAAAAGGACACGGGAAAGTGGTGTGAGTTCCATAAGAGCTCCACTCACAACACAAGTGAGTGTCAGGCCAAGCAGTCACTAGTGGCCGAGCTAAAGGTTTCAGAATCAGATGCATGTTCCAACTCTGAGTCAGAACCAAACAATGGGAATGACAAAGGGAAGCAGATTATCGATGCGGAGCTCAACGCCACACACCACAAAGATCCAGAAGGAGGAACTCGAAGATCCAGAGGAGGAGGAGTGTCTCTTCCACTCCCAGATGTGGGTAAAGGGCTCCCCGCTATAGTTCATTGTTTACAGCGGGAGCCAAAAGATCCTCATTTCGGCAGAGGTCATGAAGAGGATGGGCTTACTGACCATAGCACATCCACAACCGTACACTATCGGGTGGCTTCACCAAGGATGGGATCTTCGCGTGAGCCAGTAGTGTCACCTTCCATACAACATCAAGCCCTTCATGGATGAGGTATTGTGTGAAATTGCTCCCCTTGAAGTTTGTGATGTATTATTAGGACAACCATACTTTTGGAAGTGACATGCTGTGTATGAATCAAGGCCCCATGTTGTTATTGTTACTTTGGGAAATAAGTTGTACAGGAGACCGGAGGTAGCACCACCTACTACCATCTATTTGGTTACTCCAAAACAATGTAGTAAGCTCATTTCCAAAACCAGGAAATTTGTTTTCCTAATGATATGCCCTCAAGGAAAGAAGAAGACGGTGGCCACAACCTCGAGACAGGGCCCCTTCACACGACAACTACAGATGGACAAGGTCGTGGAGGAGTACGAGGACATCTCCACCTCCCCCGCAGGGGTTCCTCTACACTGTTAGGTCAAGCACTCCATCGATTTGACTCCAAGTGCACCGCTACCCAATGGACCAATCTATCAACACTCCATTCTGGAGAATGATGAAATCAAGAGGCTGATTCAGGAGCTACTGCAAAAGGTCACATCCATTTGAGTTCATCACCCTGTGGGAACCCAATCGTGTTGGTATAGAAGAAGGATGGGACTGGGAGACTCTGTATTGGCTATTGGGCATTGAACAAGATCACTGTCCATAATAGGTACCCAATCCCTCATATTGATGACCTCCTGGACCAACTGAAGGGGGGAAAAATATTTCAGCAAGATCGATTTGAAGTCAAGATATCACCAAGTACCAATCGAACCCTCCGATGTGTGGAAAGCTGCCTTCAAAGCGAAGGAGGGCCTTTTGATATTTGGTTATGCCTTTCAGATTGACGAATGCTCCTGCAACCTTCATGAGGCTAATGGATGACATCTTGCAGCCTTTCACCAACTCATTTGTAGTGGTATGCTTGGATGACATCCTGATCTTCAGCCAGAGTTGGGAAGAGCACCTCCACCACATCCGACAAGTTCTCCAAACTCTGCGACAACACAAGTTATGTGCCAATTTGGAGAAATGCACTTTTGGCATGACCCAGGTTCAGTATCTGGGATACATTATTGATGAATAGGGGGTGCATGTGGATCCAACCAAGATCCAAGTCATTCAGGATTGGCCATCTCCAACCACTCTGACAGAGCTCCGCAACTTTCTAGGTCTTGCCAACTTCTACCACAGGCTCTTGTTGGGATTTTCTCATATCACTTGGCCCTTGAGTCAAGTCACCAAGGGAGAGCGAAAGGAAAATTATTTTGGTCTGAATCTCAACAGAAGGCATTCACAGAGTTGAAATATCGCCTCTGCTTGGCAGCATTGCTTGCATTACCAGACTTGAAACAACCATTTGAGGTCGAGAAAAATGCCTTTGACTATGCTATTGGGGTAGTCCTTACTAAACACGGGCATCCAGTGGCATATCACAGTGATAAACTTTTAGACACAGTCTGGAAGTATCCCACTTATGACAAAGATATGTATTAAATTGTGCAGGCTTGCCAACAATGGAAGCATTACATTTTGGGGAAGGAAACGGTCATCCACACAGACCACTAACCCCTGTAGTTCATACAGACCCAAGGGAAATTGTAGAATGATCGCCATCAGAAGTGGTCCACATACCTACAACAGTTCCATTTGAATATCAAGTATAATAAGGGAAGCACCAATAATGTTGCAGATTGCCTTCGTCAACCACCGATCATGGCATTAACCACCATGCTCAACTCTTGTGGGAACAAGACTTCTGATTGGCCACTTCTCTACAAAAGCGATCCAGGATTCGGCCACACATACCAGACACTCTTGGAGGGTCAACATGTTCCAGATCTTCACCTCCAGGATGTCCTGTTATGCCACCTGGGTCACCATTGTGTTCCTTCAAGCGAGCATGCCAAGATGATTTGGGAATCACACTACAGTCAGGCTACTGCACATTTCGGGGTCGAGAAAATGGTGGCAGTACTGCAAAAGTATTTCTATTGGCCGAATCTTTGATAGGATGTCGAGAAGTACATCAGACCATGCACTACCTATGCCATTGCCGAACTGACCATCAAGAAGCAAGGCCTCTATACCCCACTGCCTACCCCTAGTCGACCTTGGGAATCCATCTCCATGGATTACATGTCAGACCTTCCTTCCACTAAGCATGGAAACAACTGTGTTTTTGTGGTCATCAATAGGTTCTCGAAGATGGCCATTATGGTGGCTTGCAAGAATAATATCACGACCAAAGCCACTGCTAAACTCTTCTTTGAACGAGTGTGGGTACACTTTGGGATCCCACAGTCTATCATCTCATATCGGGACAATAGGTTCCTCAGTACATTTTGGTCTAGTCTCTGGTCGATGTTGGACACCAAACTCACTGAGTCCACAGCCTTCCATCCTCAAACTAATGGCCAGATAGAGGTTGTCAACATGATGATCGTACACCTTCTGCGCATGTACAACTCAAAGCATCCACACACATGGGACAAGAGCCTCCCCTTTGTTCAGCACAGCTACAACCGAGCTCTCCACAGCTCGACTGGCCTTTTCAGGTGGGCTTGGGATTCCAGCCACTATGTCCCATTGATGTGGCCATGCCATTTGCAGCTACTCACACAGATGCGGCTCATGTCTAGTCAGAAACAGATAAGGCAAACAACTTCATTGAGCACATCCGACATATTCACTAGCAGGTCCATGACATTCTGGAGAAATCAAATGCCGAGTACATGCATCAACATGATCAACATCGAGTGCCACACAAGTTTCAGGTGGGCGACAAAGTTTCATTGCAATTGCAAAAGGAATGCCTTACCGGAGCCTATCGGAAACTCAGACCACTCCGATATGGTCCTTACACCATTACCAAGGCTGTGGGAGACAATGCATTTGAGCTCAACATTCCCCCATTCCTTGGCCTGCACCTAGTGTTCAATGTGGATCGCCTTCAGCCATACTTTCCACATTACTAGACACATCTGACATTGCGGAACAACTCATATCCACAGAGTTAAATCTAGACTGCATTCAACAAGGTACAATTGATTGGATCATGGACACATAGATCAAGCACACTCGCTAGCAGAATATCCAACTATATCAAGTTGTCAAAGAAGGCCAACTCCTTCACCAAGGCAAGTGGCTCACTAGGGACCAAGTTCAGCAGAGTTTTCCTCATCTCATGGAAGAACACAACGCAATGGGTCCCTGTTATCACCCCAAGAAACTCTCCTAGGTTGTATCTCGGAGATGCTCGGGAACATTAAAAAACTCAACTTAATGTTGGAAATGGATGAATGGAAGGAATGATGCTTGTCCAAGCCAGATAACCACTTCTACTATGCTTAACTCTAGACATGGGTGAACACCTCCAGACTACAAGGATTTAGACCACCAATTACTCATAGTTTGAGGATTAGGTGAACATGGAGAATACTGACCACACCAGCAGATGCACAAGACCCTGTGATGGTCGGCTGCAACCAGTAAAGAGGTCTGCAAATCTATTTCCTAATGCATAGACAGGATGAAAGCTCTCTGGAACTACGTAAACAGAAACCTGCATAACACATTCAATGATACATACTAGACTTAAATACAGAGGTGGGATGACAGCCCCTCTAATGCTAAATATCAAGAGCACATGAACAAATGCATAACATCCAGAACCTAGAACATAATAGAAGTGGACAGTGAGCAATTAATAGCAAAAGAAGCTTGTATTAGCTGCAAATGAAGACCAGACGCTGCAAGTATCAAAGTAGTTACAATCTCCAGAAGTTGAACCTTACATCAAAACTACAACCATCAACCCTGATTACCTCTGTTTTCTGGGTATATATAGAGTTTGATTACAAAGATATTCTATTGTTCCAGGCGTGGAGGGGTCATAATTGACCACCAACCACTTTAACTCTCTGATGGAGTCTCTGGTGCAGTCTGCCTGCTTTTGTGAACAAAGTTGATCTTCTCGGATGCTCTGTTGTCCTTCTCGATCAGGTGGAGTGTCGTATGGAAGAAGTTCCATAACTAATAACTACATTTAACTGCTCGAGGCTTGTCCCTTTCCTTCTCGGCCATCCTACTTGTTGAATGCGGTGGTTGAAGAGTAACTGCGCAGAGTGCTGAACACTGGCCACCTTCGTCATTTCAGGAGTATGAAATGGCTATGTTGTGCTTTCTATGCTCTTTGATCACTTCTGTTGTAGGCTACATCGTGTTGTGATGTCGCCTTTCCACTTCCAAACTTCTGTCTCTGTCTCTCGGCCTCTTTTAGGTGATGGAATGGCTATTTGGGCCTTTGTGATCTCTTGAAAATGCTTAATAATGATTGTTTTCTATTGTATACAGAAAATGTTGTAATTCTGAGAAATCCCACCCATTTTGCTTCTTTTGGACTTCAAAATTCCTCAAGTATGGTTTAATTATCTATCGGGTCCGCCCTTGGGTCGCTGTCGCATGTCGCATTGATTGATTCCCTTGCTTCCCTTTGTATTTGGAAATTCATGAAAAACGCTGGAAAACATGAAAAATTGCCTTTGTCAGACTTCAAAATATATATATTTCACTTCCCAAACCCTTTTGGGTCCAGGCTTCATCGCTATCGGTGCTTACCCAAGGCTCCTTCATATTTCATTTAAACAACAAAATACATTAAAAGTTGGGCGCTGGCGGAACTGAAAAAAATATACATTTTAACTCCGAAACCCTTCCGGGTACGGCTATTGGGCCACACCGTATGCATATGTTAAAACTCCGCCCCTTTGGTTTCTGCCGATGCGATACAACGATGCGATGCGATCGCAATCGCTGATCACACATTCCCCGGGCCTTATATAATTAGAACACGTGCTTCTTGCCAATGCGACCCGCCGATCCGATCGTCGGCGATCACTGATCGACGGTGTCCTGTGCCCCTCTGTAAGTCCTCCTTTGGTTTTTTGCCGATATCGATATAGCGATGCGATGTGGGTTGTCGATCCGCACGCACGATCGACAATCCACATTTCATCACTGATCACAATTGCAATTCCCCTTCTATCCGTGCTGATACCGCTAATTCGCCTCCGCCGATTAGATATGGACCATTGGTTGGCCAGATCGAACAGCTGTCATGCATTTGGACTATTAAGCCCGCGATTTTGGTTTTTTCATGGTTTTGGAGTGTTTTTGCCTCCCAATACTATATTTCCACCCTTCCAAGGGCTCTCCTCTTGCGATGGTTTTGACTTTGAATGATCATTAAGAGGATTTTGGAGACTTTTGGGGCATATATGGATCCATTTTTTTGGGCCATTTGCCAACAAGGCTCACACTGGCTCCTTCTAGGGATGAGATCCTCCCTATGAGGTCTCAAGAACTGTAGACCAATGCCTTCAAACAAAACAAGCTTAAAAACATTGCCTAGTATTCCATTTGGCATGGAGTCTAATTAAGTCTATGCTAAAACCTGTAAAAGAACATGCTTACAATCATTAAGTCTCGAAAACCTTAAACAACATAAATCTTCAAAAACTGGCCATCTACTAGACCATCAAAACTGTTTCTCCTCCTCTCGGCCGGCCTATCAGCCAGTTCATCAAATATCTGCAAAATTGGGTTGATTTGATCCTCTACCTCAAAGATTTTAGGGCATTTGACCTTATTAGGTAGAGAAGGTTTGTATTTCACCCCCTCTTTGTATGCTCTCATCCTTGGATGTTCTTCGTGGAAGCCTTTGTACACCTGCTGAACAACAATGATTGTTGTGTACTTGTCTGTGTCATTTGTGGCCTGCACAGTTAATATGAATGGTGAACCAATGTATTCTTGTGCGGGGGACACAAGGACTTCATCTTCTCCTACATCTTCCTTAGAACAGTCTACATCCAAGGAGGTGTTCCAAAACTGTGCATCCTCTTCCTCTGTGATTTGGCAAACTGCCCTTTCAAACTGTGTGGAGGCCAACTGGGTAGGCTTCGGAATGTCAAGACTGAGATTATCCATATCAGCCTTGGGCATTGAATTGTAGCTTGCTCCAGTGCCTAATGGGAAATTATGAGGGGTTGTCACTTGGACAGACAAAGAAACATATGATGATGGGGAGTTTTATTCTCCCTTTTTGATCACTGGACTCGGGAAAACAGCAGGTTGGCCAGTTTGCAGATCTGCATAGTCATTAGAAGATGGGCTGGAGGACCTGCTGCTGGTCGCTTCTGCTTACAAGCTTGTTGTTTTGCAGGTACAAAAAAATCATAAGTAGGGCCTTTGGATAATGATTTCTCATAAGCAGCCATGGTTAAGAAAGGAGCACAGCCCTTGTCTTCCCCACCATGGACCTCATCCTCTTCTTCATATTTCTCTTCTTCCATGACTATATTCTGAAAAACGGTCTTCACCCTTTTGTCTTCATTTGCATCTTTGTTTCTTTGAAAAATCTGCAACTGCTCCTTTGCTCCTCTATATAGATTTGGCTTCGGAAGAGCAAAGGTACTAGGAGCTCCTGCTTCCTAAGAATGCTTCTCAGCCTTTAATTTGGAAACTTCAGAGGCTAATAACTCTATCATCCTGGCCATTTTATCGATCTTAAGGTCTGAGGATGATGAGAGCTCTCCTCCCTGTCTTCTCCTATCAGCATCACCTCCGAGCCTCTCTGCAGCTATGATGTTTGATTCTACTTCCAGGTCCGCATCTTGCATATCAGCCAAAGAAGCACATCTTCTTTCTCTTAACAGTAGGCAGAACTGAGAATCGAAGGCATTGGCATAAGTAAGCATAGCAGAAGTAGGGGTAGGTTTCACTTCAGTTGGTATTCTGCTGTACATATGGTTGAATCTGATGTTGAAATCAGACAACAGCTCACCATTCTCCCTCTGCAAGTTCCCAAATTTAGTATGATAGTAGAGAAAATATTTCTTATCCCCCCAGTGCTTTAGGAACACATCATCTAAGGCCTCAATGTCTGCTATAGGCCTAGGGGTCAATTCTATGAACCATTTTCTAGCTTCTCCATCTAGGCTTTGGAAAAAAACCCTCATACACACATCATCTTCATTAATATCTAGAGTATCAACATAGCTATAAAAGGACTCTAGATGCTCTTCAGCTGTAACTCCTTCTGTACTAGTAAACTTAGGCATGTATTTATGATATTATCTTGCAGACATGGCATTCAAAGGAACAGGCAAGACCAGGGGTCCATACCTAGAAGCGATAATTCTTTCCATCTTTGTGGGGGCCTGCTGGCCTACCATGACTAGGAAAGGTGGAAGGGTATTGGTGGTTTGGATGATAGAAGGCTGAGAAACGATCAATAGAGCAAGAGGGCACTGATGGACTATATGGGGGACTTATTAAACAAGGAGCTCTATGAATATCTAAAGGTATTTCCTGACTAGCAGAGATACATGGGATTTTTTAGGCTTACCTGATCCTGATGCTCCTTTCTGCGAGGTTTTCTTATGCTTAACGATCTTTTTAGGGTCAGGCACTGGGACAGCTGGTGGTTTTTGAGAATTTCTTTGAGTATGTCTCACAAACTGAGCCAAAAATGCAATGTGGAGTCGCCAAAGGTTGGTCTTCCTCCATTGGAGTCACCAGATGGATGATTACAACTAGAAATGTGTCCAAACCTTGTCTATCATCAAATTCTGGAACTGTGTCGTTCTCCCAGGGAAGTTGAGCTTCAATCTCCTCTCCTTGGAAACAGCACCAATTAATGTTATCACCCCAAGAAACTCTCCTAGGTTGTATCTCAGAGATGCTCGAGAACATTACAAAACTCAACTTAATGTTGGAAATGGATGAATGGAAGGAATGATGCTTGTCCAAGCCAGATAACCACTTCTACTATGCTTAACTCCAGACATGGGTGAACACCCCCAGACTACAAGGCTCTAGACCACCAATTACTCACAGTTTGAGGATTAGGTGAACATGGAGAATACTGACCACACCAGCAGATGCACAGGACCCTGTGATGGCTGGCTACAACCAGTAAAGAGGTTTGCAAATCTATTTCCTAATGCACAGACAAGATGACAGCTCTCTGGCACTATGTAAACAAAAACCTGCATAACACATGCAATGATACATACTAGACTTCAACACAGAGGTGGGATTACAACCCCTCTAATGCTAAATAGCAAGAGCACATGAAAAAATGCATAACAGGCACAGCCTAGAACAAAATAGAAGTGGACAGTGAGCAATTAACATCAAAAGAAACTTGTATTAGCTGAAAATGAAGATCAGACGTTGCAAGTATCAAAGTAGTTACAATTTCTAGAAGTTGAACCTTACATCAAAACTACAACCATCAACCCTGATTACCTCTATTTTTTGGGTATATATAGAGTTTGATTACAAATATATTATGTTGTTCCAGGTGTGGAGGGGTCATAATTGACCACCAACCGCTTTAACTCTCTAATGGAGTCTTTGGTGCAGTCTGCCTGCTTCTATGAACAAAGTTGATCTTCTCGGATGCTCTGTTGTCCTTCTCAAGTAGGTGGAGTGTCGTATGGAAGAAGTTCCATAACTAATAACTGCATTTAACTGCTTGAGGCTTGTCCCTTTCCTTCTTGGCCATCCTGCTTGTTGAATGCGGTGGTTGAAGAGTAACTGCACAGAGTGCTGAACACTGGCCACCTCGTCCGTTCAGGAGTATGAAATGGCTATGTTGCGCTGTCTATGCTCTTTGATCACTTTTGTTGCGGGCTGCATCGTGTTGTGTTGTTGCCTTTCCACTTCCAACCTTCTGTCTCTATCTCTCAGCCTCTTTTAGGTGATGGAATGGCTATTCGGGCCTTTGTGATCTCTTGAAAATGCTTAATAATGATTGTTTTCTGTTGTATACAGAAAATGCTGTAATACTGAGAAATCCCACCCATTCTTCTTCTTTTGGACTTCAAAAGTCCTCAAGTATGGTTTAATTATCTATCGGGTCCGCCCTTGGGTCACTGTCGCATGTCGCACTGATCGATTCCCTCGCTTCCCTTTGTATTTGGAAATTCATGAAAAACGTTGGAAAACATGAAAAATTGCTTTTGGCATACTTCAAAATATATATATTTCACTTCATGTACCCTTTCATTTCTGGGCTTCATCGCTATCGGCACTCGCCCAAGGCTCCTTCATATTTTTTTTAAACAACAAAATACATTAAAATACATTAAAAGTTGGGTGCTGGCGGAACTGAAAAAATATACATTTTAACTCCGAAACCCTTTCGGGTTCGGCTATCAGGCCACACCGTATGCATATTTTAAAACCCCGCCCCTTTGGTTTCCGCCGATGTGATACAGCGATGCGATCCAATCGCAATCGCTGATCACACATTCCCCGGGCCTTATATAATCAGAACATGTGCTTCTTGCTGATGCGACCCGCCGATCCGATCATCGGCGATCACTGATCGGTGATGTCCTGTGCCCCTCCATAAGTCCTCCTTTGGTTTTTTGCCGATAGCGATATAGCGATGCGATGTGGGCCGTCGATCTGTGTGCACGATCGATGGTCCACATTGCATCGCAGATCACAATCGCAATGCCCCTTCTGTCCGTGCCAATATCGCCGATTCGCCTTCCCCGATTGCGACCCATCGATTAGATCTGGACCATTGGTCGGCCAGATCGAACGACTGTCATGCGTTTGGACTGTTAAGCCTGCAATTTTGGTTTTTTCATGGTTTTGGAGTGTTTTTGCCTCCCGATAGTGTATTTCTACCCTTCCAGGGGCTCTCCTCTTGTGATGGTTTTGACATTGAATGATCCTTAAGAGGATTTTGGAGACTTTTGGGGCATATATGGATCCAATTTTTTGGGCCATTTTCCAACAAGGCTAACAGTACCATTGCTTCCTAAGGGGGGAGGAATGATCCAGTTGGATATTGGTGGCCACCCGCCAATTCCACTTGGACACCCACCATTGCTTCTTTCAATTTTTTAGTTTCCTTAATTGTAGCACAATTTACTATTTTTAGCAGTTGTTCGGGTCCTAAACTTCCGAAGCCGTTTTGAGGCCCTAAACGACGTTTTTTTGGAAATCTACCTCTAACGATTTTTTGTTTAAAATCGTCTGTTTTGTCATAGTCCTCGGAGAGATCTTTCCAAAGGGATATCATGCGCGTCAAATGGAGATAATATGACCAAGTCACGACCCCGGGAAGTTGGCTATCCAACTCACCCCAATAGGGGCCATAAACTCTTGGTGTTACATCTTCTCGGGTTAGGGTTTTGGTTGTTTAGGGTTTTCTCTTATTTTTCAATAATAAAAATGCCCTTGAGCCTCATTGTAGTTTAGTTCAGAGGCATGTAGCCACCACATCTCTTCTTAGAGATAAGCTACCATTGCCCTAGCTGGTGTATTTCCATTTTTGTTTGTAAGCATATTTCAGTATTTTACATTAATGAAATGAAGTATTATTTCCACTGCATCCCTGTTTTTATGGTTATCTCTGTAATTTGTTGCGTTCCTGTTTAAGTCTGGATCAGTGGTATTATAGGGGTCTGCTTTATTTCTTTGTTTTTCTTTGCATGTCCCCAATGAGGTCGGGATATAAGGAGTTATGGCTTGAACTAGTCGAACCTTTGCAAGACCAGCCTCACAAATCTCGACGGCCTCCCATGGCAGATAAAAGGAAAGACAAGGGGGGTAGGAGATCCTATCAAAATCTTGCTCGAAGAAGCTCTTGAGTGAAAAAGGAACGTGATGATGGACAACTTTGCCCAAATCCTTCAGCGGCTACCCAGGGGCGACGCATCAGCTTCCAACAGCTACTCTGAAAACACCACGCAGTTTAAAGTACAAGTTAATTTTGAAATCCCCATATTCAAGGGTCAGGTAGACACAGATGCCATTGATAAATGGTTAAATCTGCTAGAGGGTTATTTTTCTATTCATGATTTTTCTCGTCGGGAAAATATTATTTTTGCTCTTCTCAAAGCAACCCCCCACTTAAAGGATTGGTGGGAAACCTACTGTGAGCAGAAGGATGAAAGTATAGGCTCACTATTTTCAGCCGCACCCACTTGGAATTCATTCCAGGATGCCATCAAGGAGTAGTACTACCCTGTCGGAAGCTATGAGGATCAATACATAAAGTGGCCGCCCTGTGGCAAGGAAGGGACCAAGACATGTTGGAGTTTACCGATATTTTCCATACCCTTCGCACAAAGTTTGGTATCAAGGATTCAGAGAAGCATTTGGTACTCAAATCCACGGTTGCATGCACAAGTACATCCAGGAAGAAATATAATTCCTGAACATCTCTTCGCTTGGCATGGCATACCGATATGCCGTCAAGGTCGAGCAAAAGTTTAAACAAAAGAAGCGAGACTTTGGATCTGCGAATCTGAAGCAAGGGAAAGGTGCCCCCAAACCGCAGAACAAAGTACAAAGCCAAGGTGGGGTAGCCCAAGACAACCTGCCAAAGATGTAAGCAAAGAAAAATGCCATGAAGTCGAGAAAGGACATGGGAAAGTGGTGTGAGTTCCATAAGAGCTCCACTCACAATACAAGTGAGTGTCAGGCCAAGCAGTGACTAGTGGCCGAGCTAAAGGTTTCAGAATCAGATGCATGTTTTGACTCTGAGTCAGAACCTGACAAGGGGAATGAAAAAGGGAAGAAGATTATCGATGTGGAGCCCAATGCCACCTTTGCCACCACGAAGATCCAGAAGGAGGAACCCGAAGATCCAAAGGAGGAGGAGCGTCTCTTCCACTCCGAGATGTGAGTAAATGGTTGCCCGCTACAATTCATTGTTGACAGCGGGAGCCAAAAGAACCTCATTTCGGCAGAGGTTGTGAAGCGGTTGGGTTTATTGACCACAACACATCCACAACCGTACACCATCTGGTGGCTTCACCAAGGACGAGATCTTCGCGTGAGCCAGCAGTGTCGCCTTCCATACAACATCAAGCCCTTCACGGATGAGGTATTGTATGACATTGCTCCCCTTGATGTTTGTGATGTATTATTAGGAAAACCATACTTGTGGAAGCAACATGCTGTGTATGAATCAAGGCCCTGTGTTGTTATTGTTACTTTGGGAAATAAGTTGTACACGATACCAGAGGTACCACTGCCTACCGCCATCTCTTTGGTTACTGCAAAACAATGAAGTAAGCTCATTTCGAAAACCAGGAAATTTGTTTTCCTGATGATATGCCCTCAAGGAAAGAAGAAGACGGTGGCCACGACTTCCAGATAGGGCCCCTCCGCACAACAATTACAGATGGACGAGGTCGTGGAGGAGTATGAGGACATCTTCACCTCCCCCATAGGGGATCCTCTGCACTGTCATGTCAAGCACTCCATCGATCTGACCCCAGGTGCACCACTGCCCAAAGGACCAATCTATCGATGCTTCATTCTGGAGAACAATGAAATCAAGAGGTAGATTCAGGAGTTGTTGCAGAAAGGTCACAGTCGTCCGAGTTCATCGCCCTATGGGAGCTTGATCATGTTGGTACAAAATAAGGATGGGACTTGGAGACTCTGTATTGACTATCGGGCGCTGAACAAGATCACTATCTGTAATAGGTACCTGATCCCATGGATTGATGACCTCCTGGACCAACTAAAGGGGGGAAAATATTTTAACAAGATCGATTCGAAGTTGGGATATCACCAGGTACCGATCGAACCCTCCAATGTGTGGAAGGCTTCCTTCAAAGCCAAGGAGGGCCTTTTTGAATGGTTGGTTATGCCTTTCGGATTGACGAATGCTCCTGCAACCTTCATGAGGATAATGGATGACATCTTGCAGCCATTCACCAACTCATTTGTAGTGGTATACTTGGATGACATCCTGATCTTCAACTAGAGTTGGGAAGAGCACCTCCACCACATCTGAGAGGTTCTCCAAACACTGCAGCAACACAAGTTATGTGCCAATTTGGAGAAATGCACTTTTGGCATGACCCAGGTTTAGTATCTGGGATACATTATTGATGAATAGGGGGTGCATGTTGATCCAACCAAGATCCAAGTCATTCGGGATTGGCCATCTCTAACCACTCTGACAGAGCTCCGCAGCTTTCTAGGTCTTTCCAACTTCTACCGCAGGTTTGTGTTGGGATTTTCTCATATCACTTGGCCCTTGAGTTAAGTCACCATGGGAGGAGTGAAAGAAAAATTCTTTTGGCCTGAAACTCAATAGAAGGCATTCACAGAGTTGAAATATCACCTCTGCTCAGCACCAGTGCTCGCATTACTAGACTTGAAACAACCATTTGAGGTTGATACAGATGCCTCTGACTATGCTATTGGGGTAGTCCTTACTCAGCAGGGATATCCAGTGGCATATCACAGTGAGACACTTTTAGACACAGTCTGGAAGTATCTCACTTATGAAAAAGAGATGTATTCCATTGTGCAAGCTTGCCGATAATGGAAGCATTACATTTTGGGGAAGGAAATGGTCATCCACATAGACCACCGACCCCTGTAGTTCATATAGACCCAAGGGAAATTATAGAATGATCACCATTAGAAGTGTTCCACGTACCTGCAACAGTTCCATTTTAATATCAAGTATAAGAAGGTCAGCACCAATAATGTTGCAGATTGCCTCAGTCGACCACAGATCATGGTGTTAACCATCGTGTTGAAATCTTATGGGCATGAGACTTTTGATTGGCCACTTCTCTACAAAAGCGACCCAAAATTCGGCCACACATACCAGACACTCTTGGAGGGTCAGAATGTTCAAGGTTTTAAGCTCCAGGATGCCCTGTTATGCCACCTGGGTCACCTTTGTTTTCCTTCAAGTGAGCGTGCCAAGATGATTTGGGAAGCACACTACAATTAGGTTGTTGGGCATTTCGGGGTCGAGAAAATGGTGTCAGTCCCGTAAAATTATTTCTATTGGCTGAATCTTCAACAGGATGTCAGGAAGTACATCAGATCATGCACTGCCCTCGCCATTTCCAAACTGGCCATCAAGAAGCAAGGCCTCTATACCCCGCTACCTACCCCTAGTCGACCTTGGGAATCCATCTCCATGGATTACATGTCAGGCCTTCCTTCCACTAAGCAAGGAAACGACTATGTTTTTGTGGTCGTCGACCGGTTCTCGAAGATGGCCATTATGGCAGCCTGTAAGAAGAATATCACAGCTGAAGCCACTGCTAAACTCTTCTTTAAATGAGTGTGGGTACACTTTGGGATCCCATAGTCTGTCATCTTAGATCAAGACAGTAGGTTCCTCAGTACATTTTGGTCTAGTCTCTAGTTGATGCTAGACACCAATCTCACTAAGTCCATAGCCTTCCATCCTCAAACTGATGGCTAGACAGAGGTTGTCAGCAGCTACAACTGGGCTCTCCACAGCTCGACTGGCCACAACCCTTTTCAAGTGGGCTTGGGATTCCAGCCATTGTGTCCCATTGATGTGGCCATTGCATTTGCATCTACTCACGCAGATTCGGGTCATGTCCAGTCTGAAACAGATAAGGAAAACAACGTCATTGAGCACATCCAACATATTTTTCAGTAGGTCCATGACATTCTGGAGAAATCAAATGCCAAGTACAAGCAGCGACATGATCAACATCGGGTGCCACACAAGTTTTAGGTTGGCAACAAATTCTGGTTGCAATTGCAAAAGGAACGCCTTATCAGAGCCTATCGGAAACTCATACCACTCTAATATGGTCCTTACACCATTACCAAGGTTGTGGGAGACAATGCATTTGAGCTCAGCATTCCCCCATTCCTTGGCCTACACTGAGTGTTCAATGTGGACTGCCTTTTACCATACTTTCCACCATTACTAGACACATCTGACATTGCAGAACAACTCACATCCACAAAGTTAAATCCATATTGCATGGAACAAGTTGCAACTGATCTGATCATGGACACACAGATCAAGCACACTCGCGAGTAGAATATCCAACTGTATCGAGTTATCAAAGCAGGCCAACTCCTTCACCAAGGAAAGTGGCTCACCAGGGACCAAGTTGAGTAGAAGTTTCCTCATTTCATGGAATAACTCAACTTAATGGAGACCATTGCTTCCTAAGGGGGGAGGAATGATCCATTTGGATATTGGTGGCCACCCATCAATTCCACTTGGACCCCCACCATTGCTTCTTTCCGTTTTTTAGATTCCTTAATTGTAGCACAGTTTACTACTTTTAGCAGTTTTTTGGGTCCTAAACTTCCGAAGCTGGTTTGAGGCCCTAAAAGACGTTTTTTTGGAAATCTGCCGCCAACAATTTTACAAGTAAAATCATATTTACCGTCATAGTCCTCGGAGATATCTTTCCAACAGGCTATCATGCACGTCAAACGGAGATAATATGACCAAGTCACGCCCCCGGGAAGTTGGTTGTCCAACTCACCCCAACTGGGCCCATAAAATCTTGATGTTACATCTCCTTGGGTTAGGGTTTTGGTTGTTTAGGGTTTTCTCTTATTGTTCCATAATAAAAAGGCCCTTGAGTCTCATTGTAGTTCAGTTCAGAGGCATGTAACCACCACATCTCTTCTCAGAGATAAGCTACCATCGCCCTAGCTTGTGTATTTCCATTTCTGTTTCTAAGCATATTTCAGTATTTTACATTAATGAAATGAAGTATTATTTCCATTGCATCTTTGTGTTTATGGTTATCTCTGTAATTTGTTGTGTTCCTATTTAAATCCGGATTACTCTTCAAGATCGATGAAATCCACCAATTTTTCAACATGTTGTTGGGTTGTGATTTCTGAAATTCCATCAAAGAGAGGGAGTCTTTCGCCATAGTTTTGATGTAGAGCAGTAAGTTGAGCAGGTAATATTAGAGGGTCAAACCATGCCATGATTGCTGGAGGGGGTTGTAAAAGTGCTAGAATGGGTTGTGTTGATGGAGATGATGATACCAATGGACGTGGTGGTAAATTAATAACAACAAATGATGTAGCTGATGTGTTTGGAGGTGCAGTAGAGGATGAAGCAGTAGCTAGGTTTTCAAGCTGATATTGAATGTAATCTTTTTCAGTGGTGACTTGAAGCTGGTCAGTGAGACTTTGGAGTTTATCAAATTTTAGCCAAAGCTCATGACTGGTTTTAGAAAAGAGGGATTTATAAGAAGGAAGGTGGGAATAAAATTTAATAGGGTCAAGTACCACTTCAGAAAGGAAAGACTTGATTTTGATCTGAAAAGAGATAGCTCAAACTGAATACCGAAAGAAAGATTTTCAACAGTGAATAATTGTTTAGGCAAAGAAGTAGTTCTTATTATTTTCGAGTTGCACTTTCAGGAATAGGTGATTTGAGTTTCCTAAGTAGTTTCTCTGGATCATCAACAACAGGAAGTGGATTTGGGTCAAGATTTGACCTTGTATGTCTTTTAGGAGCCAGAATTTATTTTTCTTACACCTTGAACTTGATGTGATTTCTTTAATCAGCCTTATTTAGACACTGGAATCTATAACCCACAAAACCAGTCTTGAATGCATTTACAGAACAAATCCCAAGAATAATATATCATTCGTTTCCCCGACAACGACGCCAAAATGTTATCCCCCACAATGTCCCAGGCTAAGAGGAATCGACAGAGGTAACCACAGACCAAGCTTTCAGTATAGTAGCTAGCCCTACCAAACTAGAGAGGGCTCTCTCTATGAGATCACAACCAAAGAATTGACTAGAATATAAAATTATTTTAGGCTAGATATGCTAGGCTCAGATAGGTTTTGAAAATTTAGGGTTTTGATGTTGGACAAGGGATGAAAACCAGGTAACTAGGTCAAAGGATCAAAAGGGTAACAACAACAAAGATATAAAGGAGCAAGGTAGCAATATTTTTGTGATGGCTTAGGGTTGTCAGTGTAGTGTAGTGTTCAGAAGAAATAAGAGGTCTTAATGAGCATATATATAATAAATTCATTAAGTAAGAAATAAAATAACACATAATGATATTCCCATCAAAACAGAGCTTTATGAAAAGAATTATGCTTATAAACTTAAGGAAAAACCACTAAAGAAATAATGAATGGAAAGAGAAGATTAATATCTTTCATATGAAACTATAACAGAGAAAATACAACATCACAAACTCACTGCACATAAATTCCTACATAATAGTTGCAACTGTTCCTTTGATTTCTTGAAAATTCTCAAGCACAAAGCTATACGAGTTTTCTCCTCAGATGTCCAAACTTTCTCTCTGACTGAGAAAATGATACATATAGAGAAAAATAAACAGTTTCCACAACCTCAGGGGTCGAATCCATGAGTGGTGGAACAGTTCCCATGAATATCTCAACCAACAACTCAGATTGAGAAGGCTGAATACAAACTCTTCATTTAGACTTTGACTTGAGTTTTTCTTCTTTAATGAGGCCTAAGTTTACATGAAAATAAATTAACAAGACTAATTGCCAACCATGACATCATATTTACATTATTATTAATAAATTACATCATTTACATCACCCGTTTGACTTTTACCAAAGTCAAACTAGGAATTACAAAAAATTACATAGTGAAAATTTTACAAAAATCTCAAAAATTTCCAGGTGCGTAGTGAGTTTTTGGAGGCCATTTTTGAGTGCCTTTCTAAAGTTTAAATCCAGATCTGAAGCCTATTCTGGAAATATAGGAGATTTTATATGTCTTTAGAGTATTTATGCACTCAAAATGACCCATTTTTGGTTGAGGTATGGCCATTCTCCCAAGGTGTCTCCTGGTGCATAGTGAAATTGAAAAAGAGGGGCAGCAAAGTGATTTTCGGCCTCTTTTTTGTAAATTTCTCAAAAACTGATCTTGGCTTATTGGGGCCTAACCTAGGTTCATAAGAGTTATTAGCCAAACAAATCTCGCACTATCGGCCCTTTCCGCAACAGTCCATGGAGCACGGACTGAAGTCTCACCCAAGGTAGCAGGGGAGGGTGCTGGAACCAGGTTTCCACACCCTTGGGATGTCTAGATGTGTTCTGGAGGGGTCGCGAACTGATCTATGCCATTTTGCTACTCAGGCTTCCATCTAGATCCGCACCCACGCACTCTTATTATTATGAGTTTATTATATATCTATTCTACTTCACGGTATTTAAGCAAACATTTAACAATAATACTGAGTGCACACAATCATAAATATGCATAAATTCAGAACATAAGTAATAGACAGATTTGTGATAAAACATATAATGATTAAGAAATTCTTATATTTATTGATCTCTTTCTTAGTACAACTAGATCCGCCCTGCGCACTCAACTGCAGGGGTCCGCGCACATAGCTGCAGACTCTTCTAGGCCTCTGCGCACATAGCTGTAGAGTCTCTATCTATCTACCAATACCCTCGACTCGGACTTACATACTCAAAGACAATAATACTTTCACAAACACATCCCACATCAGAGCTTCCAAAAAGCTACCTCTACCCTTAGATCCTCGCTTTATTTATACATTCCCATGGTCTACAGACCCTGGGTAGGTTGACTCACTTCGTATTATTTTATATTATTTTTGGGCAGACAACCCTTTGACTTGACCTATTACATTTTGCGCTTTGTGCACTTCATGAAATTTTTTACAATATCATTACCCTAACTTATGGTCCTTAAGCCCAAAAATCGTTACGCGGGGCCTTCACTACCCAACAGAACCCCAACACAATCACCGTGACTCGTCCCGAGTCACTCGTCGGTGCTGCGATATGCGTTGCCAAAGCTTTGTGGTCCACCATCCCTGTGAGTGACACCTTACATTCTGCTGGTCCCTCTTTGTCTCCTGCAATGCTTCTTCAAGCTCCTGTTCCATTGCCTCTACTAATTCATGCAACCGATGATGCTCATTCTACTCTGCTCGGTTAACACAAAGCAACCCCTCATAGGATTTTAGCTCTAGTTGGGGTGCCGCATACAAGAACTCCTCGTGCCATGGAAGCAAATTTCCCTTGTCTGGTCCACTATGCGCACTGTCTGCTGCAGCGTGTGTTGCATTTTTGCAAGAAGGGTGTTGTTGTTCGTGAGATCCCAATCTTCCCATTACATCAGAGATGAACTGTTAACTACAATTCCATCATTTGTCTCCATATTCATAGTCTTTCACTTATCTTTGATGGGTCACCGGCCAGCCCATGGATTAGGTAGCGACATCCGGACCAGTTCTGCTTCATGTCTAAGAATTTCCGGTACATCCCTTACCGTCGGTGCTAAACTCTGCGCGGCACCCATGGCTGTCGACACCACATTATCCAGAAAATACTGCGTCTCTATTGGCCATATCCAACTCCTCGTGCTAACTCATTTAGCGTTAATGATGAACAGATCCATACCGATGGAAAGGCGCAATAGCTTACTTTTCTCGGAACCACAGATCATTCATTGGATACCTCCTTGTGATTTATAAGAATTTTGAAATTCAAATTTAGTTGTTCCCTCCATTTATGGCGCCATAATGTTAAGCCTGTGGTAGATTGTTTCGGATCTGGCTCGTACCTCATCTCTTAATCGCCCGTCGCGCACTCCTTTTCGCCACGAGTTAGACATATTATCATGAATAGTGATAGAAACAGTCACCTCTCTTCTTTTTGACGCAGCAACGCATCCCCTTCTGCGCAAACGCAACCCTTGTGACAGACCAAATCTACGCGCACTCCTATTGTCGCACAACTTCCCCACAAACTACTTTATCATCCCGCGCTCTCTTTCAACTGGCTGGAGCGGTGAGACTGTCCTTCGGTCCGTTAGTTAGGGGGTCGGCCCACCCATGTAGAGCTTTAGGCAACTGCCATTTAATCTGCCCAGGAAGAGGTCTCCATTAAGCTTGGCAAGCTGGACCGCGCCTCCATCTATAACTTATTTAACTACAGAGGGTCCCAACCAATGCATTCAGAGCTTGCCAGGGAATTTCTTGAACTTGTTGTCATATAGTAATACTAGATCATTCTCTTTGAACATGTGCACCTTGATATGGCGATCATGCCAAGATTTCTCTCACTGCTTCTGTACCTTCTGATGGAATCCAGCCAAAAACCATTCCTCCTTAAGTTCCTCTAGTTGCGCGAGCCTTTCTTCCAACGCCCTGCGATCTGCCATGCCTGTCATTGTTGCTATTCGCAAACTAGATACAATGTATTCCATTAGCATTATGGATTCCATGCCATAGACTAACCAGAAAGGTGTCTGGCCCATCAACTTCTTGCACGTGGCTTAGTATGACCATAGCACAACACGGATGCGCAAGTCCCAATCATTTCATTGCACATTACATACCTTGGTCAACGCGGTCTCCAGAATCTTGTTGAACACTTCGACAGTCCCATTAACTTGTGGATGATATGGCGTACTCTGTTTATGATATATTTGGAATTCCTCTATGAGCACGCTGATACTCCTATTCAGAAAGTGTGTTCCGCGATCACTCATTAGGATTTTTGGACACCCAAACCGTGTCAACACATTCTTGAACAAAAATTTCGCAACTGTAGCAGCCGTGTAGTCCTTAACCGGTTGTGCTTCTGCCCATCAGATCAAGTATTCTATCGCGGTGATGATATAGCGCATGTCCTTCTTCCCTTGAGGTGCGATAGGCCCCACAAAGTCGATCGCCCATTTTTCAAATGGTTGCAATGTCATCAGTGGCTTGAGTGGCATTTCATCCCTCTGCGATGGCTTCCCAATCCATTAACATACGTCGCAGGCCCGACAGTATGCTTTTGAGTCTTGATGTAGAGTTGACCACCATAGTCCAACGTGAAGAATATTCTATGTTGTGGCACATCCTGCATAATGTCCTCCTGCAAGCCCCCCATGTTCTTCGGCAAGGATCTGTCCTCGCTCGAATTCAGGTACATATCTGTGTAATATTTCATTGTTGCCCATTTTGTAGAGGTGACCTGCAATAAGAGTAAAGTTTGCTACACATATCACCAGTTCTTTCTTCTGCTGAATAGAATACCCTGGAAGCACGGTTCCTATGGTTAAGAAGTGGATTATATCCTTAAAGTGGCCATCCGTGACGCGCATTGCATAGAGTTGTGCATCAGGTAGTCCCTCCTCTATGTTTGTGGGCTTTCGCCGTTCTCAATTCGGAATAGGTGATTTGGGCCTGCGTTTAGACGTCCTGGAGTTAAAAGGGAGCCTCGACGACTTAGGAATGATGAAGATAACTCTGAAGCCAGACGTGAAGCCAGTCAAGCAACGGCCTTACCGGTTGAATCCAAAATATAAAGTAAAGGTCCGCGAAGAGTTGGACAAAATGCTTGCGGCAGGAATAATTGAACCAGTGGAGGAATTCGACTGGGTAAGTCCTATGGTTGTACAGGAGAAAAAGCAGAAGGGAGAGATTCACATCTATGTGGATCTCAGGAAACTCAACGATGCATGTGTTGGGTCTTGAAATTGTCATTCACTTGCATTACACTTTCACTATCATGTCCATTATATCACCTCCATTTCACCTTCATTTCACCTTCATTTCACTACCATGCCACTACATTCATCTCACTTTCATCATTATTGGGTCACATTTATTTTTACCAAAATTTATTAATTCTTAGCATTTTTAAGTGAATTTGTGGTTAAAAGTTAGAAAATAATGTGCATATGCTTATACCTAACAAGTGGGATGAGATTGTTGACATGTGTAGGTCAAAAGGAAGCTTCTAAAAGACCTTTATGTGGCATCCTAAGGCCAAATTCGAATTTGAGTGGAGAAGATCATGGGATCAAGAGGATATGTGTCGCATTTCCTATTTGTATTGAAACTCTAAGAAGACATGTGTCTTATCATTTCCTATTTTGATTATAACTCTAGAAATATAGGGGGAGATTCATGGACTCTCATTAATGAGATAACTTCTCATATTTTTGTATAAATAGGAGATCTCTCTAAAGATTTTTGTTAACTTTGTTAGCTCAACTTGTCATTACTTTGTACTTTGTAATTTTGAAGAATTTGAATAAATCTTTGAGGTTCCCAACATGGAAGGAGATGTGAAGTAGAAGATGTCATGGAGCGTATTAGAATGTAAGGTAGAGTAGATTTTATTTTGTAATTTTGCTTTGATTTCATTCAAGTATGTCATTTTATTTTTATGATTGTTTTCAAGTTTAATAGTTTAGATTTTCCATTCATGCAAGTTTAATTCATACAAGTGTGTTTAACTAGTTGATTGTAGATTTATCTAACTGTGTAATCTATGCTTAACAAAATAGTCCAAGAAAGTAGTCCTTCTATTTTCAAAATTGGTGCTTGGAGCATTAGAGCACACAGTTGATTAGTTTTCCTTTACATGTTTTGTATTTGCTTTCCATTTCAAATTAGCATAATTGACTGTGTTTCCTATGCTCGCTAAATCATCTCAAGAAGGTGGCTCTACCATTTTCCAAATTGGACTGAATTTGGGTATTTGTTCATGCAACAGTGATAGATTCATTTCCCATGCTTTATTAAGATCACATCTATTGTATACTCAATTGCTTAAGTCATTTCAAGAAGATGATTTTGACATCTTCCTATATTGAATGTTCCCAATGGTATTTGAGCCTACAGTAGATCATAGTTGTATTTGTATTGTTTTAAACTAGCATTATCATTTTTTCTTTCATTTCATAGACATTTTGCCGACCTAAATTAATCTAACTATTCAACGTTTTGATTTGTTTTTATCTAATGTTCATTTCCTTTTCTCCCTTTTTTAGAAATTAGATTTTAACATTAAAAGTCATTAGATTTAGCTTTCCATTAACATTTAGAGATTTCATCTAGAAGCATAACTTTTCTTTCTTAGATTAATTTCTTTAAGCATAAGAAACAAAACCCTAAAAAACAACATAAACTATAAAACAACGAAGTAAGAAAAATGTTAACTAAGCACATATAGTGCACTACACTTCATCAGTTTACGATACCCAGATTGATAATTTATGTAGAGCAATTTAAGACGTTGAATCGGCTTGACATTTTGGCGCCGTTGCCGGGGAAGTGTAATTAGTAGACCTTATTTCTTACATCTCAAAAAAAAAATCTCGAGTATGCTCTCCTCCTGCACTTTGTGTGATTTGGAGGACCAAAAAAAATAAAAAATTATGTTTAATATATATATATATATATATATATATATATATATATATATATTCATCATTTCATTTGATTTAATGAAAAACTTTAATTTCAATAAATTGTTTTGTTTAAAAATATATATATGTATATTTTTAAATCTTTGAATATATATATATATATATATATATATATATATATATATATATTTGAATAACAAATCATTTAAAAAAAAAAAAATCAAATTCATTTTCTTTATTAATAAATTGTTTTGTTTAAATGAAATATATATGTATATATTTTCAATTTAAAAAAATGTCTAACATATATAATTTTTAAAAACAAAACATTTATAAAAAAAAGGGGAACAACAACAAAGAAAAACAAATAAACCATTTGCATACACGTTAATGAAAAAACTCCAAGGCAGACATAATGCAGATCGTTAAATAAAGGTCAAAACGATGGCATTGTTTTTGGCGACTCCAAGCTGTAAGTTTGCGTAGCCTTCTAGTGAATAAATTTTTTTACACGCTGCATTGTATTCCTTCGAATTCCCAACTCTATGGCAAACAACAAAAACCATGAACGAAATATAAAGTAAAACAAAGGCTGATCGAATTCAAGTGGCTTGAGCTTCAATTAAACTTGCAACCAAGAATGTAACTGTTGTTTGTAGGATGCAAGTTTGACTCACGTTCAAACAAAAATAAACCATGTAGAGAATCATGGGCATGCGGAGCTTCAAGAGGTAGCGAATGAGTAATCCATAATGAAGGAGTTATGAAGGGGTTGGAAGAATGAAAACTTGTGCACTGACAGAAAAATGTTTGAATTTGCAGACCTGGGCAAGAGTCGAGTTCAAATTAAATACCAATCTCAATGCATGTTTTACGATTTTCCGAGTATGGACAGGTTGTTTAAAAATCTGTTTTGTTGGTAGTGGTTATGGGTTTAATAGCACGTGGAGATTTTATTTAGATTGTTGGATAGAAAACCCGCAGTCAACCTTTACCACCATTTCATTTTTAATTGCCAAAAATGAATTTTATTGCTGATCACCATTGCTAGAAAACGTAGAACTGAAAAAATGTCAAATTTTAAATGCAAATTCTGGCCAAATGAAAACGAATTTAGGAAAATCGAAACATGGGTTTTTTGGGAACAGGTTTAGTTAAATAACCCAGAAATGGTTTTGATAATTTTGCAACGGCTTTGGATAATTTTCCGGTTCTTTGAAGCCCCATTTGGCATGTTGTGTGAAAAAAAGCGATTTTCATTAAATGAACAGAGCACTGTTTGAACACAACACGCTCCAGGAAGAAAAATTCAATTTAAAAACTAATCATGCTATGGCATTGAATCCATATGGCACGATATTTTGTTAAATCTAAGAATCCAATTCGATTCAGATTCATGAATGATTGGTGCAAGTGCACCAGCTGCCAGAGAACCCAGCATTCCAGTTGGCCCAAAATGTATAACATTAGTAGCCAATTGACAATATTCTATGCTGGGCAAGCTCATGTTTTGAATGATATCCATCTTGCTAAGGTAGATGCCATACTAGCTTTAGCTGGATCAAATGGGCGGTCTTGGACTTTCTTCCTAGTACTTGGCTGCATAAAATTTATTTTCCAATAACTTAAATCAGAAAGTTGATGTCTTGGTTGTATTTTAGCTACGGAACACATCCACATTTTGCAGCTAATCAGCTATTCCACAGCTACTTTCATGCTTTTGTAGGTTCCAGGTGTCAAGAGGGGAAAATGACTACATGGGTAGCTTGGAAAACATCAGGGCAGGAATTTTGGTACTCTTGTGCAAATTCTGAAAACTGCTTTGTCCTCAAGATTTCATAGAGTATTGATTTGTTGTGTGTCTGACCTATAGCTCCTTACATTATCATAGTTTTTCTTCCGGTATTGATAGATTTGGTTCATTGTCTCAAAATGAAGAAGCCATCACCGTTTTCAGTTGGGTACATGAACTTATTTTCACGTAGAAACAAGGCTTTCGTGTTGATGCATATTATAGTGACAACACAATCATAGATTTATGTGTTTTGGAACAGAGGTGTGTGTTATCACTATGTTGCCGCATGTTCTTCCTAACTTCAAGGAGCAAAATGAAAACAAAACAAAAGGTTCATAGGTAAAAAAATAAAAAAATGAATTAATGAAATAAATAGATTATTTGCTCACTTTTTTGGAAGGTATTGATTAATTTTGGATTGATGATGAAAAATGCATAGCTAACTTTCTGTTCAATATTTTTAGCTATAGAAATTGTGCACGTTCTGCAGCTAGAAAGCCATTCCGCAGCTAAACATCAATTCTGCAGCTGAGAAACCTCACTGTTCAAATTAGTCTAACTTTCTCATATGAAATTGGATTTCAATGATTCAAGTGTTGTTGGAAAGATATCGACGAGATCTACACAATGATAAATCCATCATCAGAGTTTGAAATAGTCAAGAATGAAGAAATTGCTCAAAATATATAACAGTTAACTTGAGGCACTATTTCTAAAGCAAGTATAAATTCTTTTGGTTTTCCTTCGTGAACTTGTTTCATTAATATGAATTCTTAGTTTTGTGTGTAAATATCATAACTAGAGAGATTGATCACCTCTCTATTTTGATAGTCTTACATTCCATTGCAGAAGAAGTATTAGTTTTTTTGTAGGTTCTAGGAGGAATGACAGATGACTACGAGTGAATAATGTCTCTCTTAGAAACCAATTTGTTTCATAAGAGGATGATCAACAACAAAGAAGAAACATCAATGCATGAGCACATGCTAATGAAAAAATAGATCCAAGCACTTGCAACACTTTCAGATACTATTGTCTCCATTACATCCATACTTCATAATAAACCATTCACCTCATTTCCCTTCATATTTTCCATTTACATTCACATACACTTTCCATTACTTTTTGTCCACTCCTAACCCACAAATAAAAGCAAGAGGCTCAGTTACATGCTTATTTCCCATTGCCATTATTAATTTCCATTTCCATCTTCCATTTTCATTTTCATTTCGCAAATAAACCCTACTTCAATGCTAATTATTGAGTCCATATTCCTTTGAGTCTAAATTTCTTGCAAAAACACCTCGAGGCTTGCATGTCTTAATGGCAAGTCCTCATACTGACGAACAATGGGAATAAATTAATGTCCCTTGTTCATCGGATCTTGTAGGTGACTGGACATTGCCAAATTTATTCGTACCTAGTAAGATGTGTTTGGGCATATTGACCCTCATTGTCATCAATGGTGAGAGTTCTCGTGTTGACTAGTGGCATCCATTAATGGCCACTAAGTCAACAATTTCCTACTATGTTCAACATCAGAACATCTATTCACATAGCAGGAATTGTGCCAATGAGTTTTGAAGACATGAAGACTATTATTTTCAGCATTTTGGAGTAGATATAAAAGATATGTGGCTGCAACAGATCAACGCCATTCAGCAGCAGATTCAACAAGTTTTAGTAGAAGCAATAAAAAGTCATCTTGACTCTTTTATCCATGACTCTTTTTTTCTAGCCACTTGAAGAAGATTATGATCGGAATTTTGTAGCCACCACACATAACTCATCCATTTCCAAAGGGTAAGCTAAGGTACGTCATTTTCTAACTTTTTACCATAGAATTCCATAAAATCCTAGAATGATAATTGTTGGAAAAACATTTATCTTCCTCATTTCATAAAATTACCAATACCATCAGTTGGGGGGGGGAATACATTCATATTCATATCTTACCATGTTCATATCATATTCAGAAGCCCACATACTTCCAAAATATATTAACTATTACATTATTATTATGAGCATACAATGGATTTTCAGAAGTGATTAAAGGATAATTGGATACAAACACAATCATGGTTGTCACACAAGAACCAACCATGATGAAATCCAATAAAGATATACTTTGCAACAATAATCAAATTATCATTATGCAAAGTTCAAAGAAGAATTGAATGCAACAACAAAATATGGTTGTAACACAAGAATCAACCATGTGGCAATTCAAGTAAAACACTTTGCAGAAGTATGAAGTTATCAAATGATATCATGCAAAGTTAAGCCAAAACTCAAGGATCAAAAGAATTAATGTAATATATATTGCATGAGGACATGAAATAGCTTCAGTTGGGGGGTATGTTGGGTCTTGAAATTGTCATTCACTTCCATTACACTTTCACTATCATGTCCATTATATCACCTCCATTTCACCTTCATTTCACTACCATGTCACTACATTCATCTCACTTTCATCATTATTGGGTCATCATCCCAATAGTCGCCAAGCGTTGCATACTTCGGCTCCTCCTCCGTACCAATGTTCACTTGTTTTGTTTTCAGTGGCGCGGTGATGTCGAGGTCCTCGATCACTGGTCCGTGAACCTTGTGACTCCCCTCTATTTCTAGAATATTGATGTTTCTGAGGTCATCCTCGTCATCTTTTATCTTCACGTTGTAACATTCTAGGGCATGGCTCAACTTACGCAACCAATCTAGCTGCACTATTTCTTCTAGTTCCAGTGGTACTTTGAAAATGGCGGCCTTCACAACTTGCAGTGAATCATCAACAATATCCATCCATTGGTCCTAAAATAAGAATGTCAATAAAAAACCTTCGCACAAGATATCCCATTCACCTGTACCATGTCAGAGTTCTGTTTTAGTATACCAATTCCTTGGGATGACATCCAAGGTATGATAAAATAAGTGTACCCACTCCGGTTGGGGCTCTTCTCCATAGGCTTAGGTCCATCTGGTGGGGTGCAAGCGCGGGTCATCACGTTCATTGTATTTCTCAGTTATTCGTAATTCCGGCTTCCCAAACCTTATCTGCATCATCCGCCTACAGTTGCACCAGTCTTCAAAGGTTCCTTCATGTGTCCCCCACCAACGTGCAGGCATCGCGTGCAACGCCCATTTTAACGCATTGAATTGTTGGTGCTCTGGGACCACGCATTCAAACTTGGTCAGGAATTCATCTACCGCTGTCAGCCCATCATACATCAGCAATTTGCAATCCTAAGCTTTTACGCAATACAACGACCTAGTCATCATGTTGTAGTTTAACATGGTTACTCTATTCAACCGATTATTCCACAGCTCGTCTTCCTCATCTGAATCTGTAGTGCAGGACTCTGCACGTTCCCACGATATTCTTCCTTATACAATCGGATTGACCCAATCTTGACTTCATGCAGTGATCTTTTAGATACAATCCAGTTCATCATCACTTCCTTCATCGCACACGGGTTCCTTGTAGCGCACTCCTTTAGCCAGGTCTAGCGGAATGACTACGCAAAGTGACTTCTTCTCAAATATCATTTTACGCTTCTTTAAGTTAATGACCCCATTCATATCTGTGGTCCAGTCTATCCCTAACAACGTAGGGTAAGGGCTACTGTCATCCACGATTTCTATTACCTTAAAGTCCGTTTGTGTGCTTGCACCTTCTATATCTACTATGATTCCTTGCAGTCTCCCCATGGGCAGGATCTTCTGTTGGTTCGCCATCCGCAATTGAATAGGAGACCATTGTAGTGCAGGCTTGCCCATGTGCTTCCAAGTCTATTTAGGTAACATGTTTGCATCCGAGCCTAAGTCCAGAATAATCTGATCCATCTCAAAGTCGCCAATCTGCGCCGTTAATCACATTTCCCATCCAATATGTGAAGCATGTTTCCCCAATTTTCGGACCACGCAAGTCTCACCTGACCTTTCGCACCTAGCTATTAGCTCTTTTAATCCTCTAACCACCTTATTGTGGCGAAGCAATTTCATGCATGTCTCTAGAAAGGTAGTTATCATCGAGGGATCCCTTTCCGGCTCGATATGATCCTTACTACCTAGGGTAGAGACCTCCGCGAAGCTCTTCCTAGCTTCCAAACATGTCTCCTCGCAAACCCTTGCGTCTTCCTTGGTTATTTTCCCCTTATCCTCCCCTGTGGGCATGCTACTTCTGAGCATCATGTTCACGTTGGGGTCTTCCTCACGTGGTTTGAACCTCATCATCTAGACATTCTATGTCGTCGTAGGTTGTGCTGCCCTTTTCTCACGTATTTGTGTTATCAATGTGGGACAATCTATCATTTCATGATCGAACTGCTCGTAGTAGGGGCACGATATTCTGGTCGGGTTAGTACAATCACATGCGTAGTGCCCTAGTCCTCCATAGTTATAGCATATTAGCTGCTCGCAGCCCCTTCCTAGCCCCATTCCTCCTCGTCCTCGTCCTCGCCCTTGGAACCCACCACGCGCCATCGCTGCGGCTAGATCCTGAACTTGCACCTCAGTCTACATCCTATAGGCAGGTGTTCAGTCCATCAGTAATTCATAACTCTGGCAATCTCATTCATCGTGGCCCACCGATCTACAAAAATTGCAAAATAGCTACTAGGGGGTTTGGATAAACTTTTGCAGTAGGTGACAGTTGTCTGTGGTGTGCTTTCCTCCCACCTGACAGATCGCGCACCAGAGCGAGGGCATCGTGCTTGGCCCTCCTTGTTCCCCTGGTCACAATGGCATTGGTCCCCCCCACCAAATAATTCACAAATATCAGACAATGATCCTTATCATGGCCCTGGCCTTTACATTTTATGCACCACACTTCTTCGTGTGCTTCTGGCCTGGGTGCCTTCTCTTGTTTCAAACTCTGCATCTCCAAGCATATGTTTTGCACCTGTGCATGGATCTACTGAACTCCCAACCCAGGATCCTGTATTGGAGTCTCATGCAACCTCATCACTATTTCTAATACTTCAGCTTGGGTCAAGATCTTCTGCTGTGATAGCGTCATCCCCAGATGTGGCATTAAAGATGCCACAAACCACGCACAGTGCTGCGCATCAGTTAACGTCATATTATCTTCTCAGATTGTACTCTTTAATCTCTGATCCAGGTCCCAAGGGGTTTCACCGAGCAGCTTTACGATCTCCTTGAACCCTATTATTGATTGCATCTCTGACTTTGGCTGGCTAAACTCTTTGTTCAATGCATCCTGGATCGCCGCTATTCTCGCATTTAGGTGATCGTTCGAATACTTTATATACCACGTCAACGTGAGGTCCTGCAGCACGCTAACCAGAGTAAACTTTCTAATGTTATCATTTGTAACTCCATGCACTTCCCACACTACCCCCACTACGAACCAAAACTATTATGGATCGTTGCTCCCTACTCCCTTGAATACAGGCAACTTGATCGTGCTTGCCATGTTAGACTTCTGGTTTGGCGGAGGATGTACCAATGCCAACCACAAACTCGTACCGCTTTTGATTCAACTAATCTTCAATCCCTTCCTTCGTAGGGTTCCCCTATTTTGACATCAGACACCCCTTAGGTAGATCCCGGTCCTGGCAACGGAACCATTTGTTGGCTTATTGGGGCCTGAACTAGTTTCGGAACAGTTACTAGCCAAACAAATCCCATGCTACCGGCCCTTTCAACAACAGTCCACGGAGCGCGGACTGAAGTCTCACCCGAGGTAGTAGGGGAGGGTGCTGGAACCAGGTTTCCTCACCCTTGGGATGTCCAGATGTGTTCTGGAGGGGTTGCGAACTGATCTGCGCGCTCGTGCTACTTAGGCTTCCATGTAGATCCGCACCCATTCGCTCTTATTATTATGAGTTTATTATAGATCTATTCTACTTCTTACGGTCTTTACGCAAACATTTAACAATAATACCCAGTGTGCACAATCATAAATATGCATAAATTAAAAACATAAGTAATAGACGGATTCACGATAAAACATATAATGATTCAGAAATTCTTATCTTTATTGATTTCTTTTTTAGTACAACCAAGTCCACCCTGCACACTCAGCTGTAGGGGTCCACGCACACAACTGCGGACTCTACCAAGCCTCTACGCACACAGTTGTAGAGCCTCTATCTATCTACCAATACCATCGACTTAGACTTACAGATTCAGAGAGAATAATACTTTCACAAACCCATCCCACATCAAATCTTCCAAAAACCTACATCTACCCTTAGAGCCTCGCTCTATTTATACATTCCCATGGTCCGCGAACCCTAGGTAGGCCAACTCACTTTCTATTATTTTATATTATTTTTGGGCAGACAACCCTTTGACTTGACCTATTACATTTCGCGCTCCGTGCACTTCATGGAACTTTTTACAATATCATTACCCTAACTTATGGTCCTCAAGCCCCAAAACTCTTATGCAGGGCCTCCACTACCCAACAACTGAGCCCTGGAACAGGAAAGTGGGAAAATGGGTTTTGAGAGGGGGTCATAATATTTCAAAAAATGTTGATTTTCCATCATTTAGATCCCTGAGGAAGAAGAAAAGCATGAGCTCTCTATGCTCCTAGAGAGAAATTTCCAAAAATTGCAAGTCTGCACCAGTTTACACCAAAACACAAAATTTTCTCCAAATCCTCCCAAAATTTGTCCTTGAGATTCCTGATGAGGTATGTTATGCAACCATGGATGCACCAGCAAGAAAATCTAACTTACCCTTCTCCTCTTCGCCAATTAGGGTTTCATCTAGTTGGGCCTTCAACTCCTTGAATTTTCCCTTGCAAAGTTGATTTTCCTTGTAGTAGTGGATGGCCATTTTCCTTTGAAACTTGTTATCTCTATTGGCCTATTCAAGGAGCTTCTCAAGGTGTCAATTGAATTTTTCAAGCCAAAACTCCCTATCCTCATTTATTTCCATGTAATCCTGTCCTCAAAGGTCAATTCTTCCATTGGTGGCTTTTGTTCTCTTCCCTTTGAGGTGTCTTCCTAAGACCCATTTTCCTTGGTCTCTTCCTTGCCACATGTCCTTCATGTTTCTCAGTGTCCTCATTGTCCACCACTGCCTTTCCTTTCATCTCTTTCTTCTTGGCTTTGAATTGCTCTATCTCGATGACCAGTTGTTTTTCCTTAAGTTGATTGTTTTCTTGCTCAAGGAATGAAATGATGAATTTGGCCCTTGCCAAATTGTCCTTGAGCTCCATGATTTAAGAACCCTTCTCTTTAATGACTTGTTGCAGGTTTTGATGCTCATCTTATGTCTCTAAGTCAACTAGGTCAAATTCATGCTCAATGGGCTCCTCATCATGCAATGAAGCCTCATGATGTGATGGTGATCTATGTTCTACTGATGTAGTAGGCTTGGCCCCTTCCCCAATTTTAGGAGAAAACACAAGCCTTCTACCTCTATGATATGTCTTGATCGCCTCAGGCCTAGATGCCTTGCAAAGCTCATCATTTTTTCTTGATGACCCCACCTCCATGGTGTTATAGGCATATTTGGGAACTGCAACCCCAATCACATATGTCGATAAACCAAGGGCTCTTAAACCCCTAAAAGTGTTGTTTCATACCCTAAAGGATCATGGTCAACTGATTACATCATTTCCCAGAAGCTCCACCTGAAAAACCACTCAAAATTGGCCAAAACTGGACCATACAAACTGCTCCATGCTTAGGGTGCGATGCATATTGGCTGCCTCACTGGCCACGTGCGATGCATACTGAAAGAGCCTTTTGTGGGTGTGATGGGTGAGAGTAGACAAATGGCAGAGGCAGTTTGCTAAGTGGAAACCTAGAGAATCTTCTAGAAACTGCTCATATGACACTTGCCTCTCTGAATTCGCCCAAGGATGAGTAAGAGATCAAAGAAATCTCCAAGTGGAACCAAGAACTATCAGTGAAATGACACTAATCAAAAACCAGAAGCTGACTCACCCCTCTGCAAATATCTATAAATGGATCCCTCATCTGAGAGATCTAGAGGCTGGAATTTTGTAATTTGTAAGGAAGTGTTGTTGGTTTCTCTTTGAGAAGAAACATTGTATTGTTGGGTGATCTTTCTTTTCATGAGGTGAAGAGGGCTTTCATGCTGGGAGGATGATGCTAGATCAGACAGCTGGGTTGTAATCCTCTCTTCTATTTCTACTATCAATAAAGTTCTTTGAGTTTTCCTCCATATAATCGTGTATTTGTGAATCTTGTTATTTGTAGATGTAATTGTATGGTTAATGTATTTCTGATTCTGCATTGTTTATGACATAATAGATCGAGATGCTTTGATAGTGTTTTGTTGATTTGCCTCTATAGGTATTCTCTAAAGCAGGACAAGTAGGAGAAGAGTGGCAAGATCTATCAAGGGAGAGAGGAAACAAGCAAGGATCCAAGTAGAAGATACAGGTTGGTCCTCTTTGCTTCTCTCTTATCTATCATACATAAAGGAAATTTTGAAGCGCTTTGAATTGTTTGTTTCTAAGATAGCTACCCATCTTAGTGGGACTAGCAGATTGAAAAGACACTATTTTTCCTGGAAACACATGGGCTATGCTGATATGATTTGGTGCTGGCTTGGTGAAGTGGTTATATGCATTTTCAAGGTTGCCTCAATGAAGGTGTCCCATGTCATGTTCTTCTCTACCAACTGATGGAGTACTATAACCTTTATCAGTCTATGGTGAAATAGGTTTGGGTTGATGAGCCTTGTTATTGCAACAAGAATGTTGCAACTCCCAATGCTATTGACTTTAATTATCAACCCGGGGTTTGTACAAACTCAAGAGGTATCGACACTATATGTGCGGCATACAATGTGTTCTTCCTTTTATGTCATGATGTAATTGAGTGCATGTACTGAAGTCAAATACTAAACTAATTGCAAAAAAGGATATGTTTGAAATGGAACCTTAACCTATTGCAAGAAAGAAAGTACAAGGAAAGAAATTGAAATCAAATGCTAAAGCACACCATTTTCTAGCTAACTTCCAAGAAACTATGATTTGGAATAATGCTAAATTATCATGAACCAAATGCTACTATCTAAGCATGGAATTAAGAAGCATCAAACATCACGAATGTGCAAGTAAAGGGACTGAAATAAATATGTTTTTGTCATTTTGTCTATTCATGCAAAATCAAGTATGCAAACTAATTTCCTTTGGTGATGTGGCAAGTGAATTTAAGGATTTTGAAGGTTGGATGGAAGGGTTAGGAGATGTTTGGATGGTGTGGGAGACCCTTGGGAGGTTTTTTATGACTTCCTAGAGGTTTTCCATCTATTTTGCCTCAAAATAGGTTGTTTCAGGAAAACCTACAGGATGTACTAGAAACCTATAGGATGATCCAGTAGGAATTACAGGAAACCTATAGGATATAGCCGAGAGAAAAATGTGAGGTGTTGGAGGTGATGGGAGGCCTAGGAAAGGTGTGTGATGGGTGGAATTGAGTGATAAAATTCCTAGGATCACTCAGAAATCAAAACCAAAGTCGGGAGATGGATGGATTCGCTCAAAAATCTTGGAGAAGTTTCCTTATGAAATGATGAAATTGGTGAGGGTTTATGACCAAGAAAATAAAATCGAAATTAGATGGGACAATTTTTTTTATTAACTAAGATGTCTTAGGTCCCTATTCCAAGTGGAATCACTCAAAAATACCTCTGTTAACCCATTCTAAAAAAAAAATAAAAAAATAAACATTACTTGGAAAAAATCTAGAAATTTGAGAACTAGTGAGCTAGTAAATCTAAAAAATGCCTAACCAAATCAAGTGAAAATGAAATGGAGTAATTGTTTTTATGAACTATAATTTTTTCTTGATCTAATGCAAGTGGAATCAAGTTGATTGAAGCTCGTTAGCATGCTCTAAAAAATAGCAGAAATTTACTATTCTTTGCTAAAAAGGAGGTCTAGCAATCTAGATTTGGGAATAAGAAGACTAATCCAAGCAACTCAATGATTATTATGAACTTCAAAAGCTTTTCCAAGGATGAAATAATGCTTTTTATCCTACAAAGGAACTTACATCAACCATTTAACTCAATCCTACAACAATAAATCATTAATACTAAATACAGAAGTAGAAATAAATAAAAACTAGAGATGCATGTGAATAAGCAATGAAAAGAAGGAAAGTAAATGATACAATAGGGCTCTGAGGCTCTTGGGATGGAAAAACCCAAGGAAACTCATATACCTATGGAGGATAACAATATTTAGAAGCTGAACATGACATCAATTTTCATTATTTTCATCAAACGAATTACATCCCTACGAAAATACAATGGAGCTGCAAAAATACAAGCTCTCTCCACAATAACACTAATGAAAATCTCCCTAGAGGAAAATTCGACTTGGTACTTATAAAAAATGATTAGGAATCATTCCCCATGAATGGAGGAAGCTTTCCCCACCAAAATCCCTTGATTAGTGGATTTAGTCCCCAATACTAGGAATTTGCATTAAATGGCAGGGAACACATTCCTAGATTTTCTCAATCATTACCTAGAGGAAAATTCGACTTGGTACTTATAAAAAATGATTAAGAATCATTCCCCATGGATGGAGGAAGCTTTCCCCACCAAAATCCCTTGATTAGTGGATATGCTCCCTTGATTGGTGGATCTGCTCTCTTGATTAGTGGAAAACGTTCTTAGATTTTCTCAATCATTGGAGTTCCACAATTTGTGCCATAATTCCATAATACCTTGTTGAATTATTATTTATTATTGATCCTCCAGTAGTAGGGAACAAGTCCCTAAATTATCTCCTCATCCAACTCTTCATAATCTGCCCAATATTCTCATAATATTCCACAAAAAATAAATAATATTAGGCACAAATAGTCAATTATTCATAAACCTTCCTAATGAATATATTAAAGTTAAAAATAAATTATCTAATGCAAAAAGAGAGGTTTAATGTGCTAAAGGATGGTCATATACCTTAATTTATGTTTTAAATTAGAGGCATGGGCCTTAATTTATGTCTAATTTAGAGGCCCATCATACCCCTTGTTGAAAGTGTTGATCATCTTTTGAGAAACTTAGTGACCTCATTGTGCCTAATCCATGGCCCTGGTGGCCTCTCTCTTGTGAATTAAGAATCTTGGCTGTAAGCTATACAAGGACAAACCAAAAAACATATTTGTGCAAAGAAAAATCCTTGTTTCTTGAGACCATTAGTTTGCCTTCTTCCCCTTATTCAAGATGGTTCTTGATTGTTTTTTTCAGTTTGGCAAGGTCTTCCACACCCTTATCAACATTCTACTACCTTGTTCCACTATTTATTTGCCTTAGGACTACCTCCTGTAGGATTTCTAGGTCACTGTAATTCCTATAGGATCATCCTGTAGAAAACACAGTCCCTTTTTAAACTAAAGTAAAGGAGTGGGAAAAATGACATAAATGGTGGAGGAATGAATGGCAATGAGTGGTAAAATAAAAAATTGAGTGACAGGGGTCTCTTTGTGATCATCATTTTCTCTTTGATTGTCCTTCTTGCTGACCTACAAATGGAAATTTCATGAAAATGGAAATGATTCTCTCTTTGTTTTTTTTTTCAAGAATGAACCAGGATGGATGAATGATGAATAGATAGTGAATATGAAGTGGATGGAGGGCTTGGAGTGTTTTGGTGACCTTGGCCTTTGCAAAAATTTCTTTTTTTAACTATTGTCCTCATTCCTTGAAATGATCACCCTTCATAATTTGACTTTTCAACATTGCATGAGTGAAGGAGTGAGTTGCAATTAACTAGCTGAAGACTGCTAAGACTACTGACCAATCCTTAGCTTATAAAACCTCATCTCTCATGCATTAACAACAAAGTTCTAATTATAATATGCTCAAGAGAAGAGGTCAAGAATATTTCATACATGTACCTACCTGATGGTTGTTGGAGAGACATGAATGATGTTGCTGAGTGATGTTGATGTGAAGGTGTTGGATGGTGACGCTGATGATCCTGATGCTGTTGCTAAGCTCTAGAGGAGCTTCTTTGACCTCTGGATCTCCTTTAAAACTGCTCACTGCCAATCTTGTCGGTGATGTTTTGTATCATGTAGGTTTACAAGACAGTGACTTGATTTGTCCATATCTCCCAAACGGTAGACTGGGTTGAGCTGAAATTTTTTGAGCATGTTGCCATCATCATTATGCACCTCCCCATAGAAAAAATTTGGTCAATGGATGCACAGATCTATAAAAAACTAAAAATGGCTGAAGGTGATGGAGGCCGATTTCTTGGAAACTGTGCACTGGAATTTGTTGAAATTTCTTGGGCATGTTACCATCATCCATATGCATCTCCCCATGGAACAACTTTTTAAATGGATGCATGGATATTGAGAAAATGAAAAAATGGATGAAGGTGATGGAGGCCAATTTCTTGGAAACCGTGCACTAGAATTTGTTGAAACTACTTGACCATGTTACCATTATCCATATGCATCTCCCCGTGAAACAACTTGGCAAATGGATGCATGGTTTTCAAGTTATGGCAAAACAAACTTCTACTCTATGTATTTCTGTATCCTGTAGTAAAACAGAGCATCCTGTAGTTTTTTAGGACAGTAAGAAAATTGAATGGTAGAATCTTGAGAATGATGGATGGATGGTGGAAATAGATGAGGGTGATGGATTGGCATGGCCTTGGCCTTGTTGGAGCATTTGAACAAAGTAGGAGAAAGTCACAATTTGACTTCTTTTGACTAGGCTTGACCAATTTTCCTTTTGGTACCAACTTGTTCTTGTTGCTTGCGGATGTTGGAGAGTACATGCATGCATGGAGCAAGGATTCTTTTATTTTTTTCTCTTTTTTTTCTTCTAGGCCTACTAGCCGCCTCAATGAAGTTTTCAACTAGTAGGTCTGCCTATACACCTCAAACGAGGTTTTCACCTAGGATTTTTTTTTCTCTTTTTTTTCTTTTTTTTTTCCAACCCATTGACTGCCTCTTGAAGGTTTTGAATCAATGTGCCAATCTAAGGCGCCTGCAAGGAGGTTTTCACCTTAGATTTTTTTTTTCTTATTTTTCATTTTTCTTTTTGTTTTGTTTTGTTTTGTTTTTTCTCTCTCTTCTACCCTACCCTACTTGAAAAGAAAAATCACTTTCAAGTATAAAAATACTTCCAATGGAGCCATGTGCACATCAAGATGACAGAAAAAATGATGCGGAGGCTTGAAATGTATGCTTTGACATGTACCTGGATTTCAAAGACCAAATGATTTGAATTTGAAAGGGTCAAGCATGGTTGAGGAAGAGAGTGATGCTGCAACTTAGTGACTGTCTGGGAACCATCTTTCAATATAGTTATGATGTCCTTGGTCCTTTTGCTGATTTGGATCATTCTTCATGTCTTCTTCTACCATGACCTTCAAATCTTCCTCTTTTTATTGATTGTTCTCTTGAATACATGGAGGATTTGATGGTAACCATGAGGGAGTTCTCTCGATCTCTGATTTTGATGTCTTCTCTTCATCAATCATAGCCCATGGTTCTGTGGTCTTCTTATTTGAATCTTCTTCTTCTGGATGTGGTCCTTCAATGATATCAAGATAATCTCTTTTTTTCAATACTCTTCCTGAGCTATGGTGAATACCATTGATCTCAAGAAGAGATGTTTGGAAGTGTTGTACCTCAACATTGTAAGTGGGTTGAGCTACTTCAATGTGTAGGTTTGGAAATGGTGGTATAGGTAGTTGAGTGGGAGTGGATATTTGAGATGGATGTGGTTTGGGTTGTGGTTCTGGCGGAGATGAATGGTAGGGATAACATGGAGTTGAGTATGGAAGATATTGAGGAAAATATTGAGGATATTGTGGATGGCTCCCATAAGTTCTTTTCCAACCTTGTTGCCAAGATTGGTTTTGGGGTTGAGATGGCCAATGTTGCCAAAGAAAAGGTGTGTTCCAATTACTTTGAGGTGGATATGCATAACCTTAAAATTATGAAATAGGCTCTTGCATCATATCTGACTGAATAGTTTGCCATGGTTCTCTTGGAGCTACATAACATAGCTGCATTGGCAATTGACTTGCTCCATTGTCCTCTTAGTAAACTTCCTTCAACCTTGGTAATGATGGACAATGTTTAACATCATGTGATTCTGCAACAAAAATATCAACATTTTCCTTTCCTTCATCTTTCATTCTTAACATTTCTACTTGTTTTGTTATATTGCTAAGAATTTCTATTTTAAAATAATCAAACAAATTTCCAAGTTTAGTTTGACTTACCAATCTTGATGCTGATTTACCTACTCTTGCTTTTCCTCTTCATATGTGTTTGCATGTTTCACAAATTTCATCAAATGATAATTGGTATACATCACCTCTACTCATGATATTAAGGAGATCAATCCATTCATCCCTAATTGTTCTACGTAAGAGGGTTTTTAGTGTGTTGGATCCTAAATGGTGTAGCTTTTCCTTCTTAACATTATACATGAACCTCTCTATTAGATCCTCTAGACTCTCATCTTCTCTTTGATTCATTCTAAAGATTTCTTCCTTAAGATCATGATCTTTATATTTTTCTATAAATATATTTTGCATATCATTCCATGATCTTATTGAATTACTCCCTAAACTAATGAACCATTTAAGAGCTCTATCCTTCAATTTTGCTGGAAACAATCTCAATTTTTCAGTTTTTAATAAGTAACCATAAAATCTACAAACAATCTCAAATTCAAAGAGAAAGGTTTCCGTTTCCTCTGACCTTAGACCATGAAATTTTGGAAGAAAAGATGGAAGGATGTTCTTCATGTACACACTTCCATCAGTATCTTGAATGGGAAATCCGATAGGATCTTCCTCATTATCATCATCACCATCAATTTCTTCTACGTTCTTCGCCATCTTCTTCTTCTACCTGCAAAAGTGAATGGTGATATGGCTCTTACTGCACCATGTGATCAAATTGGTGGGTGGGTTGGTGTTGGAGAATTTTTTTTTTTTTTTTTTTATGATTGAATGAAAACTATAATGCAATGCAAATTTCTACTTTTCACATTAAATATGCCTAATTAAAATATTTTTTTGTTTTTGCAAAAATTATAAAGAAATGAATCAATTAGGGAAGAAGACAATGCATACTTTGACACCTTCCTAGTGATGACGCCAAAAAGTGATGAGCCTTAGTATTGCAACAAGAATGTTGCAACTCCCAAGGATGTCAACTTTAATTATCAACCCGGGGTTCGTACAAAGTCAAGAGGTATCGACACTATATGTGCGGCATACAATGTGTCCTTCCTTTATTGTCATGATGTAATTGAGTGCATGTACTGAATTCAAATCCTAAACTAATTGTAGAAAAGGAGATGTTCAAAATGGAACCTTAACCTATTGCAAGAAAAAAAGTACAAGGAAAGAAATTGAAATCAAATGCTAAAACACACCATTTTCTAACTAACTGCCAAGAAATTATGCTTTTCAATAACGCTAAATTATCATGAACCAAATGCTACTATATAAATATGGAATTAAGAAGCATCAAACATCACTAATTTGCAAGTAAAGGGACTAAAATAAATCTATTTTTGTCTTTTTGTCTTTTCATGCAAAATCAAGTATGCAAACTAATTTCCTTTGGTGATGTGGCAAGTGAATTTAAGGATGTTGAAGGTTGGATGGAAGAGTTAGGAGATGGTTGGATGGTGTGGGAGACCCTTGGGAGGATTTTTGTGACTTCCTATAGGTTTTCCATCAACTCGGCCTCAAAACAAGTCGTTTCAGGAAAACCTACATGATGTACTAGAAACCTATAGGATGATCCTGTAGGAATTACAGAAAACCTACAGGATACAGGCGAGAGAAAAATGTGAGGTGTTGGAGGTGATGGGAGGCTTAGGAAAGGAGTGCGATGGGTGGAATGGAGTGGGAAAATTCCTAGGATCACGTAGAACTCAAAACCAAAGTCGGGAGATGGATGGATTCTCTCAAAAAGCTTGGAGAAGTTTCCTTGTGAAATGATGAAATTGGTGAGGGTTTAACGACCGAGAAAATCAAGATGGGACACATTTTTTTATTAAATAGGATGTCTTAGGTCCTTATTACAAGTGGAATCACTTAAAAATACCTCTGTTAACCCATTGTAAAAAAAAATAAAAAAATAAACATTACTAGTCGAAAATCTAGAAATTTGAGAACTAGTGAGCTAGTAAATCTAAAAAATGCCTAACCAAATCAAGTGAAATGAAATGTGGTAATTTTTTTATGAACTAGAATTTTTTCTTGATCTAATTTAAGTGGAATCAAATCGATTGAAGCTCGTTAGCATGCTCTAAAAAATAGCAGAAATTTACTGTTCTTTGCTAAAAAGGAGGTCCAACAATCTAGATTTTGGAATAAGAAGACTAATCCAAGCAACTCAATGATTATTATGAACTTCCAAATATTTTCCAAGGATTAAATAATGCTTGTGATCCTACAAAAGAACTTACATCAACCATTTAACTCAATCCTACAACAAGAAATCATTAATACTAAATGCAGAAGTAGAAATAAATAAAAACTAGAGATGCATGTGAATAAGCAATGAAAAGAATGAAAGAAAATGATACAAAAGGGCTCTAAGGATCCTGGGATATCCAAGCCCAAGGAAACTTAGATACCTATGGAGGAGAAAAATATTTAGAAGCTAAACATGACATCAATCTTCACTATTTTTATCAAAAGTATTGCATCCCTGCAAGAAAATACAATAGATCTGCAAAAATACAAGCTCTTTCCACAATAACACTAATGAAAATATCCCTAGAGGAAAATTCGACTTGATACTTATACAAAATGATTAGGAATCATTCCCCGTGAATGGAGGAAGCTTTCCCCACCAAAATCCCTTGATTAGTGGATCTAGTCCCCAATACTAGGAATTTGCATTAAATGGCAGGGAACACATTCCTAGATTTTCTCAATCATTCCCTAGAGGCAAATTTAGCTTGGTACTTATACAAAATGATTAAGAATCATTCCCCATGGATGGAGGAAGATTTCCCCACTGAAATCCCTTGATTAGTGGATCTTCTCCCTTGATTGGTGGATCTACTCCCTTGATTAGTGGAACACATTCCTAGATTTTCTCAATCATTGGAGTTCCACAATTTGTGCCATAATTACATAATATCTTGTTGACGTATTATTTATTATTGATCCTCCAGTAGTAGGGAACAAGTCCCTAAATTATCTCCTCATCCAACTCTTCATAATCTTCCCAATATTCTCATAATATTCCACAAAAAATAAATAATATTAGGCACAAATATTCAATTTTTCATAAACCTTCCTAATGAATATATTAAAGTTAAAAATAAATTATCTAATGCAAAAAGAGAGGTTTAATGTGCTGAAGGATGGTCACAGGCCTTAATTTATGTTTTAAATTAGAGACATGGGCCTTAATTTATGTCTAATGTAGAGGCCCATCACCTTTCAGACATTTTGGTTAGGCTCCTATACAAGTAGCTACACAAATTGAGAGACTTGGCAGCTATAAAGTGCCTGAGAAGCCTTATGTGGTATTGATATAGCTTGGAAAATATGTCCTCACATGTGAAGAACTTTATGACAACCTTCATCAATGGTGCATATCTCTCCAACAAGTATCTGAATGGGAAAACATGTGAGTGAGCTCCTTTGTATTTTAATTTCAAGTAGGGTTTGTACTCTTCTAGGTCTAGGTTCATGCCTTTGAACCAGTTTTTACCATGGTTTGGTATGCCTGTAGCTTGAGAGATGGAATTTAATGAAAACATGTAATTAGTCCCTGCAATGGTGATCTTGTCTTCCTTCAAGGTGAGGGAAAATATACTTGTAAGATGCTCATGGTAACCTACTTCCTGAACTCTTTGACAAAACCCTAAACAATTGACATCTTCAAATAATTTCATGACAAATGCAGAGGAGGTGATTTCATTGCAATTAGAGGGCTCAAACCTCAGTATATTTTCCCCCTTGTTGTATTTCCTCTTCTCTGATGGTGATGAGCCATGCTCCACACTTCAAACCCTAGGTGAAAGGAAAGAAAAAACAATGAAATTTGTTTCTATGAGGGAATGAGGTGGTATGATGGACTTAGGAGTTGCCTAAATTTTTAAGGAAATTTAGGAGGGTAGGGGATGATGTCAGTGAGTAGGGGAAGAAGGAATTTTGGGAAATGAGTTAGGGGAGGGGGTAGAAAAGACCAAAACGCAAGCCTACCCTAGAAAGAGATAGGGTAGACTAGGGTTTAGAGGAAAATGATAGAAAATGAAGGGATAAGGCTTTGTAATGGATGGAGATGGTGTATTAGCTACAAATAGAGGTGTAGGGACAAGGAATCTAGGGTTTAGGGCATAAATTCATCATTTGAAGATAAAAACCATGAAAATCATGTAAACCCTAAGAGAAGTAGTATTTGATAAATTTCTTGACATATGAGGCAAAGGAGGGCATGGAAATGATTAAAAATACTTGTTATAGAGCTTGGAGGATGAAATGACTGAAGAGGATCTTTGGAAAAGGGATTTTGGTGGTCAAACACCAATTTTAAACATCTATGCCTGGTGCACAGCAAAGGCCTCGTATGCACAGCATGCTGTCCAGGTGCGTAGTGTGGGCTCTCTGTGCTCAGCGAGGACCAATGTTTTGCCAGTGAGGGCTATGGAATCACAATTTTTTGCAAAGGAGAGTGGGAATCTCGATGCTAGGATGGTAGAAAAGTGAAAATGAGTGTGAATGAGCACCTCCATATGCTTTTATAATTTTATTTTGGTGTCTAAGTGATTAATGAGGTAGGATGACCCACCTCATCAATTCACTTTCTTTTGGAGTTTTGTAGCCTTAGGACCTCTTCTTGTAACTTTATAACCTTAGGAACATTATTACATATAAAAACATAAATTTCATTTGAAATCAAGTGTTATTGAACAAATTTACCTATTTCCACTCCTCATTTGCCGGATTTATACATGAAATGACTGATTTTGTGACCTTAACCCTAATGACCTAATGGTGACATTGAGCTGAATGAAGACCGTGATGATGTGACTGAAGTGATGTTAATGATGTTTTCATGATGGTATACTCAACTGAGTGATGAAAGTGACCGGCATATGAAATTCTTGAGAGAGTGGAAATAACCTTAGACACACTAGCGAGTGACCAAATTTTTATTTGAAGACTCACTGAAATGAAAAAAAATTTGGCTTAAGACCCTAGTAAAAAACTTTGTAGGAGAACATTTGATCACTAGTGACTAACATGATTGAAAGGCACTAACAACATGTACAAATATCAAATTTACATTTTGTAAATATCAAACCTAGTTACACTTTCTTCAACAGTAGTTCTGCAACAAGTTTGGGGGCATCCTCCCTTTTACCACTTACCACCTCTACTCCCCTCAAAAACCACCGACTGCTACCTCTCGTGCCCACCTGCTCCCACTCCATCCACAACATGCCACCCATCATCCTCCCAACCATCCACATCGCTAGCCATCCATGTCACCATACCATTGGCCATTAAATTCTCCCACCAACAGTCATATAGTTGTTGGCCACTAAATTCTCCTGCCAACATATAATTCCATTAATGCCACGCTCCAAAATGGTAATATTTCCATTAATCACCCCCCTTTCTCACTTTAAAAATCCTGTATCACCCTGCATTATTTCCTTTCACCATTTGTTTGATCCATGCAGGTTAAGACTGAAGATTTCCAAGCCCACCAGCACTCTCTGCAGTAGCATTCGTCTCCTGTAACCAATCAATTGTAGCCTAGTAATATTGTTTTCTGAAGCCTCCATTACAATCAAAGATGTATTCTCATAAAGAAAAGGGATAAATGGTTGTCGAGAGCCCTGTTTTTCCTCCTGTCCATAATTTAGATTAATTCCCTTTGGTCAACACGTAGTACAAAATAGCAGAAACTGAGTGCTAGTTCAACTTGTATGAACTTCATAACTGGGAAAATCAAAAGTATTTAGACAATAGTGATGAATTGAGTATCTAAGAGTCATTCTTGCCTCAGTTTATTTTTCCCTAGACTCATGTTTTCCAGGAATTTGTTACATGGTGTCATCTTAGATATCTCCCTAGCCAGCAAGCTATAATAGCCTAGAATAATGAAATTTTATTCTCAATAGCACTAAAATCCATCTATCAAGCTCTTCAGGTTAATCCCCAATCTCCCTTACATACATTTTCCATTGATTCACTCATGGAAATATACCATAAGCTTACCTTCTCCCAACGATCCCATATCTTTGAGTCTTTTCTGCTTGAGAATTATGAATTGTCGAGACATAATCCCCCATATTCTACTTATGTTTTCCCTAAAATTTCAAGACATATTATTTCTATGGTCACTTGTCTATTAGGTTACCCCACAGATCAATGGGTAGATGAAGTATTGTTAGGATTTTTGTCAGTATTTTCAATTGGTCATAAGCCATTAGTTATTTTTAACTATAGTTAGTACCTATCAATTGTTATTCATGATCAATTTCTGAAATTTAAAGCTTAAGGTGCATTTAAATGCAAGTGAATCCTTGTATATTTTATGTTTTTCTATCAAGCATGTTGACACCTAATCATCAGCATTGGGTGAATAAGTGAAATTAATGTAAATAAATAATAGAGAATAGGAATAGTCACCGGGAGATGAAATGAACAGTCTCTCCCTCATGTATATAATAAAGACCAACCTGAATGAATATCAACGAATTGTTTTTGAGGAGTTACTGCCTGGTCTGACATGGTATCAGAGCCAACACCATTTTTGGCTTCTAACTGCCATTGTAACTCCCTTCTGCCATTTTTCAGTAATCTGGGTCTTCCCTCTGCTTGGTAATCAGGGTCTGCCCTCTGCCTGATAATATCAGTAACGCTTGAGCTTTTGATGCCCTCTCCATGCTGGTATAATAGTGCTCCATTGCCATACCTGCTCCATCTGCGATTTACCATTATTCTCTGACATGGTATTATTCTTTGCTCCATTGAGTTTGTTTTTACATAATGCTCACCAAACGATGGTTAGGTTTGGGTAACTGTATTCATTCTTTGTCTGCTAAAATAGTCACTTTGGGTGAAATCTTACCAAACGGGTGAAACCCTTCATCTTCCAGAGCCTTGGCACACATGACTGAAACTGTATATTCATGCTATGTCTATCATTCAAACCGTAGTTCTCTAGGTTCTAGGTTTCCTACACCATTGAATACACCATACAGCATTGTCTCATTGTCTCAGTCTTCACAAAAATGCTAATGGCCAGCGTTCCATTGATATACAGTTCTGGTATATATGTGTTCCATTGATATATTAGTTCTACTCCAAGGCACGCAGTTCTGCTAACTGTGCTCAATTCCACATTGCTCGGTGTGCTGATATATTGAGAGCGATGGCTCATTATGTTCAATACTGTGTTTATTGGTATGTTGCAGCCTAACGATGCTCCCTTTTGACCATGCGCCCTTGCGCTACTGCCCATATACTGCCATCCTCCAGCAACATCACACCTATCCACTACGCTGTCTGAGAATACTACGTTGTTGGAATACTCCGTTGTCTCATTCCCAAAATACAGCGATGTATTAAAATGGATGTGGATAGAGGATAATATAGCATTTTTGGTCTCATAACTGTTGTGGAGATGAACTAATATGGCGTACAATGTTGAAATGGTACGCCACTCTGAACTCTGTGCACTCATGTGAAGCAGTGGAATTTTTTGAAGGGATTCATTTGGTAAACTCAAATACATTGGATTTTTTTTATTGGTCCAGAATATTACCATGCTACGAATGATTTTTTAATATAACTGTGGTGTAATATTACACATACCACCAGTTCTCTGACATGGTTTTCATGACAGCATTTTTATGACATGGTATGACAGTACTATATTGAAATAGAGTATTATAATGAAACGCAGTGGGTATTCAAACGCACTTTGATATCCGCTCTAATACCTCTATCAGAATCATTTTTTTAGCAACAAAAGTTTTTTTTACAGTATGCATTCAATCATATCTATTGTGGGAATAGTTCTCATTGGCAAGGAGAACTATCCTAAGTGGTCCCAGATGATAAAACACACCCTCATTTTCAATGAGTTGTGGAAAGAAGTGTGTATTGGAGATGGAGACAAAGAGCCAGAACAGCCTACCTCAGACAAAGAGCTCACCATTTGGGAAAATAAGAATAGCAAAGCCTATGCATTAATTGCAGAATCTGTAAGTGAAGAGGTGAGTCGCCATATTTCGCCATTTTCAACTGCTTTTTAAGCCTTACAAAAGCTGAAGTCGGAAGTAAGGCAGTCAATATAGAAGCAGGAAGGCAGTCAAGGTATTCGGAAGGTGGCATGACTCTCACACAAGCAGTACTCTAACGCTGGGCAAGCATTCAAGGGGTAAGTCTCAAGGTCGAGTGAAGAAGCAGTAAATCAAGGTCGGAGGTAAGGTGAAAGAAGCATGACTCTAAGGGCAAGCAGTCCTTTCAGGTTCCTCTCAGGCTGGGCAACAAAACGCTGGGCAAGCATGAAAGTTCGAAGTAGTAAGGTGGGTCGAATAAGTCAAGTTCGAAGTAGTAAACTCTATGACTCACATTCTGTGCTTGAAGTTGTTCAACTCATGATTAAACTCTTCAATCTTGAATGGCAAAATAATGATCCTCTTGCTCTTGCATCCAAAGTAAAATCTATAATGCATGATATCAAAGCCACTAAGGTTGAATTGGATTCCTCTTATCTCTTTTCTCAAGGAACTTTATCCTACTTACTCCAATTATCTTCAGTCATTACAAACAAATGGAAATCTCAAAGATATTACCTTTGACTCTCTTGTGAAAAAATTTGCTGAAAGAGAGAAAGCTTTTGGAAAGAAGATAGCCCCTGAATCCTCTGAAGAGGTTGTGTGCCTTGCTCATAAAGAAAAGAATCATGCTCAAGATTCTTCCAGAGGAATAGGTGGTCGAAGAGGAAGAGGAAGATATTTTAGAGGTAGGGGGGCAGACACTCTCAAGGAGAAAAGTCAGATTTGCACTGCATACACTACAAAAGAAATGGATCACATGATGCCTCTACATGCAAGTTACGTTGGGACAAAATTGAGCAGCAAAGAAATCAACCCAAAGGTAAAACTAATGATACAGACAAAGGTAAAGCACCTGAATCCACTCATTATGTTGTGGCACAATGTAATATCAAAGTAAATGAAGATTTATTTAATGCTTCACTTGCTTCTTGGAAAAATGATTGGTTGCTTGATTCAGGAGCAACTTGCCACATGACTCGTAGAAAAGATTTTTTTTAAGAATTTACTGACAATGTTGATGGAGCAGTATATGTAGGTTTTAACCCCGTACAGAAATTACCTGCTTACGAATTCTAAAACACAAAAATTAAATAGTGCGAGAGAATAACACATCAAACACATATACACAAAGATTTTCCCTTGGATCCCAAAACCGGGATTACCAGCTTGATTTTTCATTATGTTCCTTTCAATGTTATAATACATATTTATACATTCTAAAGCATCCAATACCATGGACCGAAAACCATCGCATCTAATACCATGGACCAAAAACCATCGTGTCCAAAAAACATGTGCGAAAATCATGCACAAAACCATAGGTGGGTCCGCCCAACCTAACATAAGGTCCAAAACCAAAATTTTGTTATGGGTGCCCTTCAAACCCCCTGTTAACTACGTGGAAAGAATATAACACAACCCAACATTCTACCACTTGTTGGTTTCTTTCCACAGGGGGCCACAAGAGAGCTTAGTCATTTTCCCAGCCCTGAAATGCCCATTGTCTCTCTACACCAAGAGAACTTCTCAAAGCTCACATATTTTGTCAATGCATCTGCAGTATTCTTCAAAGCGTCCATCGTTACTAGCAACACCTTTTTGTCTTCTATCATATCCCTCACAAAGTGATATTTAACATCAATGTGATTTGTCTTTGAATGATATGCAGTGTTCTTTGCCAAGAAAATTGCACTTTGGCTGTCACAGTCTATCCTTATAGCTCCCTATACTAACCCCATACTTGAACACAATCTCTGCAACCAAACTACTTCCTTGCTTGCATGAGTGGCTGCCATGTATTCTGCCTCTGTAGTTGATAGTGCCACTACAGATTGTTTCTTACTCATCCAACTGACTACACCTCCAAATATGTTAAACACATATCCACTTGTAGATCTTCTATGATCCAAATCTCCAGTCCATTCTGCATCAACAAAACCACGAATATCCAACATTCTGTCCAATCCTGGTCTTCCTTGGTAGCACAAACCATAATCACTAGTGCCATGCAAATACATGAAAACCCGCTTCACTGTTGTTCAGTGCTCCTTCCTTGGTTTTGACATAAACTTGCTCAATACTCCCATTGCATGTGAAATGTATGGTCTAGTACAGACCATTGCATACATCAGACTACCGACTGCACTTGCATATGGAACACGGGACATGTCCTCTTCCTCTTCTTGTATCTTGGGACATTGTTCAGGAGATAACCTCACACCTACAGGAATAAGAACCTTCACCAGTTTACTATCCTGCATATTAAACCTCTGTAGTATTGTCTCAACATACTTCCTCTGGTTTAACCAGAGCTTCCTCTTTGCCCGATCTCTTTTAATTTCCATGCCCAAAATATAGTTTGCAACACCAAGATCTTTCATGTTGAATTTGGAGGACAATTGGGTCTTCAAATCCTAGATAACTTCTTTGTCATTTCCAACTAGCAACATATCATCCACATACAAGACCAGATAAATAACATGGTCACTAATTAATTTAAAATAGACACAATGATCTGCTTTGATTCTGGTGAAGCCAAGTCCCTGTATAAATGTATCAAATTTCTGATACCACATCCTTGGTGACTGTTTTAACCCATACAGAGACTTCTTTAACTTGCATACCAGTTCTTTCTTACCCTTCACTGCAAAGCCTTCAGGTTGCTTCATGTAGATTTCCTCTTCCAGATCCCCGTGAAGAAATGTTGTCTTCACATCCATCTATTCTACCTTAAAATCAAAATCAGCAGCAACAGATAAAAGTAATTTAATAGAAGTTACCTTGGCAACAGGAGAAAAAATATCACCAAAATCAATTCCCGGCACCTGGGAATAACCTTTTGCTACCAACTGAGCTTTTTATTTCTCTACTTTTCCTTCTGAATTTGTCTTCTTTTTGAACACCCATTTTCTGCCAATGTGTTTCCTTCCAACCGACAACTCCACCAGATCCCAAGCCTCATTTTTGTGCAAAGATGCCATTTCATCAACCATGGCCTCTTTCTAGAGTTTTCCATCCTCTGAATCTATTGCTTCCTTCATAGTTCTGGGATCATCATCAGTAATAGATAAAGAAAAATTTGAACAGAAATCAGATGGACTATACCTTTTAGGTTTCCTTCTTCCTCGAACTGATCTTCTCACAGCTGGAGTTTGTGGCTCTTCATCTTCTGATTCCTCCTCTGCTGTAGAGTCTGATTCTTCCTCCTTTAGCTCAAACTCTATCTTCTCAGGTTCCTTTCATTAGACTTCATGTTTAATAACATCTTTCACCTCTCTGAACACCACATCTCGGTTGTACAAAACCTTCCGTGTGATTGGGTTCCAAAGCTTATAACCCTTTAAACCATCCTTATACCCAATAAAGATGCACTTTTCAGATTTACTATCCAACTTGGTTCGTTTCTCCTTTGGAACATGTACATATGCATCACATCCAAATATCCTCAAATGTGAAAGAGAGGGTTTCTTACCAGTCCATACCTCTTGTCGAGTCTTATCCTCCAACACTGATGAAGGTGACCTGTTGACCAGGTAACATGCAGTATCCATTGCCTCTGCCTAAAATTCCTGTCCTAACCCGACAACACTGAGCATGCTTCTTGCCCTTTCCATCAACGTCTTATTCATTCTTTCTGCAACTCCATTTTGCTGAGGTGTATATGGAGTAGTCTTCTACCGTACTATACCACACTTTTTACAGAATTCTTTAGATTCCTTACTGCAAAACTCTCCACCATTATCTATCCTCAACGCCTTTATCTTATTCTCTATCTGGTTTTCCACCAGAGCCTTAAATTCTTAAAACCTGTCAAAGACTTTAGATTTATTCTTAAGGAAATATATCCATGTATTCCTTGAGAAGTCATCTATAAATGATACATAGTACACATACTTACTCAGTGATGGAACCTTCATAGGTCCAAACACATCATTGTGCACAAGTTCTAATATTTGTTTCGCCCTCTTACTACCAGAGGGGAAACTCACTCGATTCTTCTTCCCATATACACAATCTTCATAGAAATCAAAATCCAGAGAGCTATTACTCATACCTTCTACCATACCTTTACCATGAAGTATCCGAAGGCCCTTTTCTCCAATATGTCCAAGCCTTTGATGCCACAGCATGGTCTTCTCTCCAGAGACCACTAGATTTTCTGCTCCACTTTTAGGAACCACAGAACTATTGCACCCATCAATAACAGTGCTACCTTGCAGCTTGTACAGAGTTCCAATCTGAACTCCCCGCATCAATACTAGTGCTCCCCAAACCATCTTGCAGGTATCCTTCTCGAACACTGTTTTTACACCTGCATCATCCAGCTTGCTAACAGAAATCAGATTTCTGGCTAATGCAGGAATATGTAGAACACCTGGAAGCATTCTAACCCTTCCACCTTGCAATTTCAACTTTACTTTTCCGCGACCAACGATTCTAGCCTTCTTGTCATCCCCCAAGAAGACATCACCACCATCATATTTCTCATACTCGCAAAACCACTCTCTATGGGGAGCGAAGTGAAAGGATGCACCTGAGTCAATCAACCATGCCTCATGATCTACATGTGTACTTGAAGAAGCCAAGTACACATCCCCACCTTCATTTGAGGTGGTTTTCGCCTTTACAGAAGGAGCCTCATCAGATCCCTCTCCATTGTCAGGAGCTTTAGATTTACAATCCCTTTTGTAGTGCCCTTCCTTTCCACATTTCTAGCACACCACCTTGACAGGTTTTCCTAGAGATTTAGATCTCCCTTTAGATTTAGATCTCCCACTCGATGACTTATTTTTGATTCTATTCTGGGTCCGCCCTCATACAGACAAGGCATCACCATTTTGGCTCTCCATATTTTTCTATCTCATCTCCTCCATCAGCAAGGATGAGACTATTTCATCAAAATTCAAGGCAGTTGCATTGCTACCTATTGCAATAACCAAACTATCCCATGAATTTGGTAGAGAACACAACAAACTGATGCACTTATCTTCATCTGAAATTTTAATATCAACAGATGCTAACTGACTCACCATAGTATTAAATGCATTCAGATGCTCTGTCACCGAGTCTCCATCTTTCATCCTCAGGTTATACTGCCTTTTCCACAGGAACAGTTTGTTCACCAGAGACTTAGCTTGGTACAAAGTCCCTAACTTGTCCCACAAAGCCTTCACCGTAGCTTCCCCTGATACATTCAGCAATACTAAATCTGAGACACACAATCGTATTGTGCTCTTTGCCTTCCGATCCAACATCTTCCATTCTTCATCAGACACTCCTGTTGGTTTAGTACCTGAATCTACCGTGATCCAGTGGTCTTTATCCACCAACAGATCCTCCATCTTGAGTTTCCACAACTCAAAACTCTGACCATTAAATTTCTCGATCTCTATTTTTCCACTGCTCTCCATCTTCTTTCACAACCAGAATCGATCTCGCAGATCACCAACTGAACAGGGTCTACCACAGGCTCGAATGAAACCCCTCAGCAACAAAGGCGTCCCCTTGAAGCCAAAACAACTCTGATACCAAATGTAGGTTTTAACGATGTACAGAAATTACCTACATATGAATTCTAAAATTCAAAAAATAAATAGTGCGAGAGAATAACACATAAAACACATATACACAGATATTTTCCCCTGGATCCCAAAACCGGGACTACCAGCTTGATTTTTCATTATGTTCCTTTCAATGTTATAATACATATTTATACATGCCGAAGCATCCAATACCATGGACCGAAAACCATCGCATCCAATACCATGGACCGAAACCATCACATCCAAAAAACATGTGCGAAAATCATGCACAAAACCATAGGTGGGTCCTCCCAACCTAACATAAGGTCCAAAACCCAGACCCCATAAAGTGGGGTCACTGGTGTCCTTCAAACCCCCTGTTAACTACATGGAAAGAATATAACACAAACTAACAGTATACTTTGTAGACCAATCAAAAATCAAGCCATCAAGGCTTGGTAGAATCAGGCTTAAATTGCCTGGTCTTCCAGACTTCCTTTTGCATCATGTTCTATATCTCCCACAGCTGAACAAAAACTTGTTGTCCTTGGTCCACATCCACCAGCAAGGTCACTCCATTGATATGTTTGATGGCAAGCTTGATGTGAGAAAAGCATCTGACCACTCACTTGTCATGAGGGGAATAGAAGAAGAAAGGCTTCTCAAGCTACAAGGTACCTCTGCTCATGCACAACATTTCTCATACAATTCTCATTATGAAGAAGGTACACTTCCATCAAGCTTATTATGGCATGCTATATTTGGACATTTGAACTATGACAGCCTCTACTTGTTGAAGAAAAATTGTTGCTGGTTTGCCTACAATTCCTAGGAAACTTAAGCAATGTGATGCTTTCATTCTAGGAAAGCATAGCAAACAGCCTTTTCATGATTCACATTCAAGAGCACATAGAAAACTTGAACTCATTCATTCAGATTTATGTGGTCCAATGCCTATTCCTTCTGCAAATGGAAATAAATATATGATGACATTTATTGATGACTACACCAGAATGTGTTGGGTTTATTTATTGAAGAACAAATCTGATGCTTTTCAGACATTCAAGAACTTTCATACATGGATTGAAAATGATGCACAATCTCATATTGGCTCTATTCGCACTAATAATGGAAAAGAATACACTTCAAATGAATTTGAAATCTATCTTCGCCAACATGGGATCAAACATCAAACAATTGTGCCTTATAATCCCCAACAGAACGGTGTAGCTGAAAGAATGAATAGAATAGTCTTAAATATGGTACGCTCGATGATGTTTTTCAAAAATTTAAAGTTGATGTTTTGGGTTGATGCAGTTCTATGTTTTGTATATATAAAGAATAGATTTCCATCTAATGCTATTAGAAACAAGACTCCATATGAAATGTGGTATGGGCGCGTTCCTTCAGAAAAGCATCTCAGGGTCTTTGGTTCCACCTGTTATGCCTTGATACCAAAGGTGCATAGAAACAAACTTGGTGCAAGAAGTCGTAAGTGTATCTTCCTGGGGTATTCAAACACCTCCAAAGCATACCGTCTCTATGATGAATTCAATAAAAAGTTTGTTGTATCTAGAGATGTAATCTTTCTTGTATCATCCAAAACTGACAATGTTGTTGAGCGAAAACTTGATCGCTTGGATAGATTCGCAAATGCAAAATAATTTCAAGAATTTGATAATCAGATTCCACATCTTGAAGGGGGGATTCCTATACTAAATCAACATGTGGAATCTTCTTCTGAAGAACTCTCTCCCCCGCATGAAACTCCAACAACGGATGATGCTTTAAGTGATGTGATTGATAGAATTGGGAGACTCAATCTTGATTCAATCCCAACTCAATCAACAGAGCAGCCTGGACCATATGAGAAAGGTCCCCCAAAGTGGCTGATAAAGACACTTGAAAGTGTTCATCCTGATGAGGTTGGAAAGACAAGAACTAGAAATTCAAACCGGCAAAATGGAGGTGATGTAGATGACTCTGATTCACCTGTTGATATGTATGTTTCTTATGATTGTGAATTGAATTTGTCTACATATTTCAAACCAACTTCCTTCAAAGAAGTTGCTTCTCATGATGAATGGAAAGAAGCGATGCAAAAGGAGTATGATGCCCTGATAAAGAATGGAACTTGGAAGCTGGTTGATCCTCTATTAGGAACCAAACCAATTGGCTGCAAGTGGGTCTACAAGAACAAGTATAAAGAAGATGGCTCACTTGACAAGCACAAAGCCAGGCTTGTGGCAAAAGGTTTTTCACAAAAGGAAGGGGTCGATTATGAGGAGACTTTTTCCCCCACAACAAAATGGGCTACCATCCGAACACTCTTTGCCCTAGTAGCTCAAAACGGTTGGAAAGTCCATCAAATGGACGTAAAAACTACTTTCTTGAATGGAGATCTAAAAGAGAATGTTTTTATGTCCCAGCCGGAAGGATTTGGGCATGAACATAAAGTATGAAAACTTGTGAAATCCTTGTATGGCCTCAAACAAGCACCACGAGCCTGGTATGAAAAACTAACTGAGCATCTTCTGAAACTCAATTTCAAACATTATGATCTTGATGATGCAACTTTATTTGTCAAGAAAGTTGGCAAAACAGTTGTATATCTTGTGGTATATGTAGATGATCTTTTGATGACAGGGAAAAATGAAAGCTACATTACATCCATAAAGAAGGAATTGAGGAAAGGTTTTGAAATGACTAATTTTGGCTATGTTCATTACTATCTTGGTATTGAAGTAACTCAACATCCAAAGTCCATATTTCTTTCTGAAAACAAGTACATTGGAGATCTATTGAACAGGTTTGGCATGACAAAATGCAATCCTCTTACTACTCCAATGGAACAAAACTTAAAGCTCACATCCATTGAAGGAAAATAATTTGTGGATGTAACAAAGTATAGACAGCTTGTAGGAAGTCTCAACTACCTAACTACTACCAGACCAAAGATTTTGTTTTCTTTTGGAATCCTCTCCAGGTTTATGTAAAAGCATTGTGAGTGATGTTGGTCTCTTGCAAAAAGAGTTCTAAGGTACTTGAAGGGAACTCAAGACTTTGGAATCAAATATACATAGGTGGACGACTTTAGCTTGATTGGATACTCTGATTCAGACTTCGATGGAGACAAAGAAACTGGGGTATCTACTTCAGGTTATGCTACGAGTCTTGGATCAGGAGTTGTCTCCTAGAGATCACGTAAAAAATTAGTTCCAGTAGATTCCACAACAGAAGCAGAATATGTGGTAGCAGTTGAGGCAACAAAAGAAATTGTGCGGCTCAGGAAATTTCTTGAAGATTTGCAGTTAAAACAAGTACAATTAACTCCACTCATGATTGACAATACCTCGACAATAAAATTGGCCAAGAATCCAAAGTTCCATGATGGAACAAAGCACATCAATACTAAATATCATCTGATTCAACATCATGTTGAGGCCAAAACAATCCATCTCTGCCATTGTTCCACTAATGAGAAAATTGCAGACATCTTCACCAAAGCGCTTGGAAGAGAAAAGCTTGAAAGGTTCAGAACGATGATTGGACTTACCAACATCCCTTCAGATTAAGGGGGGGGAATGTTGACACCTAATCATCAGGATTGGGTGAATAAGTGAAATTAATGTAAATAAATAATAGAGAATAGGAATAATCACCGGGAGATGAAATGAACAGTCTCTCCCTCATGTATATAATAAAGACCAACCTGAATGAATATCAACGAATTGTTTTTGAGGACTTATTGCCTGGTCTGACAAAGCAGATAGGCATGGAAAATTTTAGGGGCTAGTATTCACAGGTGGGCTAATTTTCCATGATTTTTCAAAAAAAAGATTCGCCAATTTCAATTTTTTCTAAAAATGATTCACCCAAATTTTATAATATAAAATTATTTTACCTAAAAAATCGCTAACATTATATAGAAACTATATATAAAATCATTATAAATTTGAATAATTTTACGAATATATCAATAATTTTTTTATAGTTTGAATATTAGGGACTAGTGAGATTCGTTAATGTTTTTAAACTTCAAGATAATTTCCATTGCAAATAGGTTTAAATTTCAGTTGAATAAGATGGATGAAAAGGGAATACCACTATGAGTTATTCACTAGACTTCCTTAGTCAGAAAGAATTTAGAAGAATATTCATTTAGCAATTTTGTAGATTAGTTTTTGCATACATCCTTGTGTCTTCTTAGCAACGATATTATACCAAGGATTTCACCAGAAATCAAAAGAGCTTTGCATCTCACAGATCAAGCTAAGGTTGGAGAATGGTATCTTTACCAAAATTATATAGAAATTTGAATTTATGGATGTGAACTCCCTCCCTACAGATTGTCAGTTTTTGTACCAGTGAGAATTTTTGCCTTGGAGTATATCAGGTAGATGTTAAACATGGATAACATGCATTTTGTGTCAAGAAAGAAAAAAACACAGTTTAAACTGAAGGCAAATATTGGTCCTTACATTGTCAACACCAGAGCAACAACAAAGGAAGCATATTAAATACTAAAGAACATGAATTTCAAGTTGATTTTTACATGATCTTATGATCCATTAGGGATCATTTCAAAACTGAGAGTTGAGAAAAATACCACACTATATGAACATACACATAGACTAGAGATAGAGTAGTATGCCAATCAAGAGTAGTGGACAGAGAATACACTGCAAGAGGCTGGAGAGAAAATTGTTTGTTAAACATCTCTACAAAATCCCATTTCAAAGGATAAAGAAATCAATAGGTCAAGAGAAAGTATGTCTCCTACAAATACAGGGTCACCAAGCTATATACTTTCATGTTTTCAAGAAGAGAAAGAAGGATCCAAAGACAAACACTAGGAATGATACTAAAGGTGATGCTCAGGTAATAAATATTCAAGAGGAATATTTATAAGGAAAGGGTTCACAGGAGCAATCCATAGTTGTTTTAACAGGTATTCCCACCACTTCATTCCCATATTTTGAGGATACAACAGAGTCACTTGTGTCTTCTACATCCAAAATTGCATCACAATAGACATTCTTTCCAGATAGAGGGAAATTAAGAAGAAAAATGAAGCATTGAAGGCCACAATATATACAGAATTTTGGAAGTAGACTTCTACCACTCACCACAGGTTGTTGTCTTCACTTGACACGGAAAAGGGATAGTTCCAATTAGCATTCTTGGAACCTACAGTTCCAGTCCCTAAAGGTGCAAAAGACTATAAAGGATTAGTCTTTTCTTTTTATAGCAATAATATTCATGCAATCAACTAGATTGATTTGCACAAATAGCCTGGTGAAATGATCTACTCTACTTTAACAAGTTCAACCATGGAAGCCTCCAAGATGTAGGCTTATCTAAACAACATGCATTCATAGCTAAAGATAGAGTGAATTCCATCTTTGGCCAAAGACACTAGAACCAAATCTCTTGAGGATTTGGTAATTAAACTAGGATATGATCCTAGTGACATCAAATTTGTTGAAGAGATGATCAAAAATAAAAATGCATATATTCAAGCTCTAAGAAAGAATTTCAAGCTCCCAACTATAGAGCATCCACAAACCAAAGAAATCACTCAGTTGGAGACAGAGAAGGGATTTTTTTTCAGGTTAATAGTTGAACAAAACGTTCAAATTCAGAAGATGGAGACAGACATGGAGGCACTTCTGAAAGAAAAGGAAATGTTAGTAGCTACAGGTACACCAACACAACAAACAACAATAACAACTTCAACAGAAAGGGCAGAAACATCCACTGCAGATTCTTCTAAAAAGTTAGTCAAATATTTGGGAGATTTATCATTGACTAACCAAGAAAATGAGATATTATTAGCATCATTGAGAAAAATGGAGGAGAATAAAATCAAGGCTGACAATGCATATTTAGCATAAGTGTAGAAAAATTTCAAGTTGAACCAACAGATTGCAAAGTATGAGAATCAATCTTTGACAACTCAGATGTTGGCAGAGGCCAATAAAATTATATGGCACAACATTAATGCCAATATTACAGAGTTATGGCCATCATTTCAGATTATTTTTTAGCAGGAAGAACTAGTACAAAGGGTCAAAGTAGTAGTTGAACAAACTAAAGTTGAAATTGAACACAAACCAGTAGAAGCACATAAAATTATCAAGATGTTGAACTCCAAGACTAAGGATGAGCTCGAAGAAATCCAAATTCAAGACAGAACAGGCACAGTCATGGAAGTAAAGAGAGTTCTGACAAAGAAGAACCTCATGATACAGCTAGAAAACAAATGCAAAGAGTTGGAACTACAGGTGAAAAGATTTAACAGAAAGTTTAATTTATTGCAGGAGAGAGGGATTCCAGCTTTGAAAGCCTCTAATGGAAAATTGATTCCATTAGAGAAATATCAAGACCAGTTGTGCAACATAGCTACAAATACTTCCAAATTCACCAAAGTTAGAGGAACAATAACTGGAGAAGATTTCCTGGAAGGCCTACAATATGACCTCTATATTTAGCATTAAGTCCACCATCTATTTCTCAATAATCCAACCTTTCAAATATACACAGAAGTGGATGAAAGATTTTGAAGCTTGGTGAATTTCTCTATTCCTAGGGAAGAGTGATGGGATAAACAGTTGGAGCTTCTTGAGTGAAATCGAACAAAAATCCTACAGATTGGGAGTGGTCAAACATAAGAAGCATAAATATAGCTACAGCCAACAACAACACTTCTCAAAGTGTGAACAAAACATCTGAAATAGTCCAACATTGCTATCATTTTTTTCCATTTTTGAAATATCTACACCTTCTAATAGATATTATTTTGTAAATAATTTTATTTTGAGGTCCGAACTGAGTTCGAGACAAAATATATAAATATTTTGTAAAAATATTTAGAAAAGGTTGGATTATGCAAAAAGAAAATATCTTTCTTTGTTTGTAAGCAATGAACTATATTTTGAAGTAATCAATTCAAAAATACAGAGGCAGTATTGTTTCAGGATTATTGTGTCAAATAAATGGTGATGTTTTCCTCTCTATTAATGTGTTTTTCCTTCTAAGTTTTCATATGGATGTTCTTTCTTGGTTGTTGCAAGAAGTTTAAGAACTGAATTTACTTACAATACTTTTCTCTAGCTTGTTAAACAATCTTAATGTTTTCCTTCTAATATTAAATATAAAATTAATTTAAGTATTCTTTGTATTTAATTTAATCTTACCTCATATTCATCTTATTCATACCAACATACTTCATGAGATCCAGGAGTTTGCCTACCTCGCCCTGTTTCAGGTACTTTGTTTTTTTGTGATTGATTAATGAATATTTTTTATGGCTCCATGCCCAATGGACTTTTCTTTCATTCTACAACCAAAAAAAAAAACCTATCTTTCCCTTTCATTCCTAGCCTAAGATATAAATAGTAGAATTAAAATCATACAGAGAGAGCCCTATTTGAAGCTAGAAGGGCTAGATCCCAACTTTAAAAGTGGTTTGTGGTTACCTCTGCAGTTTTCGTTTTAGCCTAGGAAAGCTACGGAGTGCTAACACTATACAAGTTATCAAATTTAAAGCTTTTGTATGCCAAAACTTTGAAATGTATGGGCTAGAAAATAAAATCCATATGGGGACAATGTCTCCTTGTAGGACACTAAGAACCATAAAACAATGCCTTCATGACAAGCTATGGAGGCATATGTTGCGCCAACAAAAATGTCATACTTGCCAATCTAAACTCAATCCACACTGATATTTACAATGGGAATAATGAATTAGAACCTTTGAGGTTCTTAGGATTGAATGAAATGTTTAAGATATTTCCCATTCACAAGTGTTGGAATTATGCCTAATGTGTTATCCTTGATGGAAACCTGGTTGAAAAGTATGTCCTTTATGTCAACTTAGTTATAATATGACGATTATGGAACTATTGAACATGACATCTTTGATGGTACATATATTACAGAGATTATGAAAGAGAATTGGCAATTTAGTTACAGAATGAATGAAAATTGTGAAGGTTAAAAATCATATGCCACCCCTGTGAAGAAGAGTCGCATACATATGTAGGTTCTATGAACAAAAGTCGGGTACATAATTTGAATCATGGAAAATAGGAAACCATGAGCTATTACCATGGTAATTTACAATAGTATTGTGGCAACAACATCTAGCTGGTCCTATCAAAAGAATATCAACAACATTACCAAGGGATTTTCCTGTGGTATTGGTAAGGAAAAAAATTATATAAGGAGAAGGAGATCAAGGAGCTAAGTGTGCAATACAATAGAGTATTCATGTGTAATCTGATCTGGAATAGGTGTGCACTAGGGAGCAATGAAAAGGATCATATATGAAGATGTATTGAATATATGCTTGACTGATTTACTTATCTATGTGACTAATAGTGCAAGATCTATGATTATGGTGGAACTATGATCAAATATATATTTGTTTATATCTATAGGATTTGAAAGTATGTGCATAGAGATCTAGGTTTGGCATGGGTTGCGATATGCAGCAAATATTTGATTTAGTAATTTAAGATATGTACATAGGTTTGCTTCCAGAATATCGTGTATATATGTGGATATGGTTCATATTGGTCGTGTATAATACGGTTTAGATTGTTGCTTGATCTAGGTTGTTTACAAATTTTTGGATGTCGATTTATGTAAGTATTGAGGATTATCTTGGTTTGTTTAAATGATCTGCTAGAAATGTTTTGGTATTCAATATTCTTAAATATATACGTGGGTTTTATACAAGAGAAACACGTATATATGTAGATCTATTTAATTGAAGTCATGTATGTATTCTATGGTTTGTAATTGGTACTTGGTGATGACGATTGATGATGTATTATTTGTTGTTGTTCATCAATGAAGTGTTGATCAAAATGGTTTGTATTTAACGGTGTGGAATGGATTAATTTGGTTGTGGCTTGGTATATTGATCAGTGATGATGTTGAAAAATTGTGATTGGGTATTCAGTGATTTAGTATTGGTATATCTGTGATTAGTTGCTACTATGACTCAATATTTTAGGGATTTATTGGTTTATACAATAATTCAGTTTTATAGTGTTTCAGTATTCAGTGATTTGAGATTTGTATGCAGGTTTTATGCACAGGAAGTGCATATATACATGTATGTGCTTCAAAAGAGTCAAGTATATATTTTGAGGTAAATTTGATTATGGTTTGTAATGACTGTAGATTAGTTCTGCATTGATGAAAATATGCTTGATTGATTAGTATCAGTGATTGGTTGATTTGTATCTTGGTATTGAGCATATTGTTGGGTGTGGGTCCAGTATGAAAATATGATGAAAGGTGGTGTGCATATTTCAATGGTTTGAGATAGTGTTGGCAGGAAATAATCCTTGAGGCGAGGGTTGAAATCCTCAATAGAGAAAAATAGATCAATCAAAAAATAACACTCAATACATCATGTCAAACATTCAAATTACTAAAGTTGGAATTAGGAATGTACCTGAGGGTCCTACGTTTGAATATGTTCCCATAGGTTCCTATTGATGGTGATGGACCCACCAAAGTTTAGGGGAACTCCCTGATATGAAGTCCCAATCAGACGTCACACCATTTGGTGTAGGAGTCCCATCCGGTATAAAGGCCCAGTTGCCAAATCCTTAGAAATTTTCCTTGACTCTAACTTTCATCACAAGAGAGTGATGCAATGGTGTCTTCAAAAATCAAGGGAAGTGTGCATGGTGAGTGTACAGTGCAACTGTCTCTAGATTCTTCTGCTACAAAGGGAGAGAGAAATGTGAAACTCTAAGTGAGAGGTAATAGTACCACCCAGGAAGAGACACACATGAACCATAAGGGCATGTCCAACATCCAACGAAATAGTGCACAACAAATGCGAAAAATCATTGCAACTAACAAACAAGGGGATGTCCATCTAACATGCAATGGAATAGTCCATAGCGGATGTGACGGTCGTTATAACCAATAAGAAAAGATATATATTTTTAGTATCCTATGGAATAGTCCACAAGGATGATACACCGATAACAACCATTATAGCACATTCTCAACAAGATAAGAACTAAAATAACCGAATAGTTCAACTATCTTAGTACATGTGAAAACAAACATGAAATACAAACGTTCACAAAATAGTCTTAAAAACATCCATAGTTCATGCATGAAGAACGTGTTGGCCTGAAAATTCTTATGTTATTAAGTAAAAGTTCAAAGACACATATTCACATTATACATCACTAGCCCCAGTAGTGGGACATTGGAGCCGCTCCTTTCTCCTCAAAGAACTAGCTGATCCCTCTAATGCCTTGTGGGAGGATCCAAGGTGAAAATTCCTTTGCTCATACAATGAGGGGGTATATATAACCAAGGGGTGATGCTTACCCCTTGTGACTCTTTGACTACCCTAATGATTGTTCAACTTCCTATGACTTTTCAACTTACATGACTCTTCATATTCATGTGTGTCAGTTGGACTTCCATTTTATAATACATTGGATTTACAATATACATGGCCCACAATAGTGATGTGGCATATAACCTCATGACACAACTTGTCATGACATTGCTGACATGGACTGACTTGATGATGTGGCAATGTCAAGCCGCTATTGCTGCTAAGTGATAGATTTGTTCTTGGATATGCTTTCTCTTCTCATCCATGTAGCTTGATGATGTGGGGTCTTCAATGATCTTCGATCTTGGAATGTGGTTGCACACTTGTGTTCCTTTTTCTTGTTCTTGGTAGGTCTACTCATCCGTTCAACTGTAAGCAAGGAAAATTTTAAGGATGGAAAATTTTCTTGAAGTTTAAAAACATTGGTGAATCTCACTAATCCCTAATATGAAAACTATAAAATGTTTATTGATATATTTGTAAAATTATTCAAATTTATAATGATTTTATATATAGTCTCTATATTATAATATTGGTGATTTTTACAGTAAAATAATTTTATATTCTAAAATTTGTGCCAATCGTATTTTATAAAAATTGGAAATTGGAGAATATTTTTTGTGGAAAAATCATGGAAAATTAGCCCACTGGGAGAACATTAGCCCCTAAAATTTTCCATGAAGTCTATAAGTGTTTCTTTAGGCATGCTTCCCTCCTTATCTTTCTTCATCATCTCACCATGACTTGATAGTGTACCAATTCCTGCAATTCACTCGTGATGGGATGACATTAATCTGAAAACTCCCTATCTTAAGATGATGCATTATTATCCATGAACTGAGCCCAGGACAAGTGACATGATGGGAGAGAGGGCCTAATAATTTTCATTGTGCATTTCTAGGTGAGAGGGAGAGAGCTTGATCACTAAGACTGCGAAGAGCACAACTCAATATTTACTGAGGAACTTTTCACCATAGTCCCCACTTGGGAGAAAAATTGTGCAGAGGCCACTAAGAGTCATGATTGTGTAGTTCAAGCAAGCAGTGGCTAGTGCGGGATGAGGCCCTGAGACATCAATTATGCGTAGTTTTCAGAGACAATGGGGATTGGGTAGCAGAGAAACCTGGAGGAAAAATCTTCACAGTTCTTGAGGATAGTGATCTCTAGCAGAGGGAAGGACACTAGAGGACACATATGCACGTTATGGAATCCAAAGGAGGCTATTATGTTTGCGCATTACTGGGTCCAAGTAGGCAAGGGAAAATCTTGAGGACTAAAAGTGTGAAGTGCGCAGTTCAAGGCAGACTGGGAGGCAACTCTGCACAATTCTGGGGTCAAGGAAGGCTGCTAGGCTCTAGGATTGCGCAGTACAACATCCTTGGAAGATAGTGACTACGCACTACGCAATTCCAATCGAAAAGGTCACATAAATTAAGGTTGATATTTTGCAGTGTGCAACTTAGTTGGGCAACGATGAAGCTAAGTTAACTGGTCGGGAAGATTTTCTAAAAATGCCTAAGTGCGGGAGGGAGATAGACACGTGATAAACTTTAACTGTAATCACACATGTAGCATACTTCAATGACATGACAACATAGACCACCGGAACAACAATACAAAGAATTACCCTCTATGTGATTGTCTCATGATAAGAAGCGACAAGTGGGACACTTAAGATACACCTTTGGACAATTGTGACGCCACTTGTGCGACAGTGCTCAAGAATTTTTGTATGACTGCAACAGGTGTTTACATGACTAGGAAAACTCGTATCCATAAAGAAAAACCTTTGAAACCACCAGAAAATGTTCGTAAACATGTCATATCAGTCAAACATGACAAAATACAAAAATTAATCCAACAAGCAAAAGGGTTCAAAGAACTTGGGGAAATCTCATGAAATGAGCATAAGTGTTTGAAAAAATAAATGGAAATACCAATGAAGGCTCCGAAATTTGAGTACAAGCCAAAATTTTGGAGGATTTTGCAACAACTACAACACTTGGTGACACACTAGTTGAATTCCAGCTTCTCTGTCTTGGTTAGTTTTCTTTGTGCAGGGCCTTGGTTCTTCAGGGAGTGTTAATTCATCATTCAGATTACTTTAGCTTCCCCACTTACCGTATGGGAAAACATGGTCCCTTCTATACCTTCCTAGTTGAACACAACATAAGATTCACCATAATTAAAATGTTTCGAGTTGGGAAGGGTAGTTAAGCTCGCAAGCTTAAGATTTTCAGAGTATATGTTTTCATCTCTAGTGTTGCTCTGCTTCCAGCAAGCCTAGACAGTACCCCGGTAGACTCATGCAGGAACACAAACATTGCTCCATTTCCAACAAGCCTAGACAGTACCTTGACGAAGTTTCTTGCTTCGCCTCTCTGTGTAGGAAGCCTTTCTCTTCTTTCGCATTTATTTATTTATTTAAATATAATTATGCATCGACACTTATTTATTTTGGGGCGGAATAGGGATCCTGAATTGTTGAGAGCAGGAGAGTTTGTTCCTTCAGAGAAGAATATAAATATCTCTAATTTAGGTTTTCTCATTTAGATTTTTCCCCTTCTCCAATTCTACTAATTGTATAGTCTTAAAAACACCAAAGCAGAAAGCTGAGTGTAGGCATGAAGTTTCTAGACTATACACAAGTTCATGGTTAGACAAAAAATATCCTTACTAACAGATCATATTTTTGGTTAGAAATTCATTAGCCAAAAGAACTAACCAACACAAGGAAGATGGACATGACGCTATCGAAATGCTAGAATTGTAGAATTCCTACAGAAACTCCGATAGATCTAGAATTCTAGTTAAATTAAGCACAAGTAATTTGTTGATATTCGAGAGAGGAGAGAAAGATTTCTCTCCATAAAATCAATGTATTAAATTAATGAACAATAGTAATACATGAGAAACCAAACCTCTAATCCCAAAGGGAGGTGGATATATAGAAATTGTCGAATCTAGAAAACTAGGAAAAAACTAGTAAAAAACTAGAAAAGGCTAAGCTAAAGGGAGGCCTAAAATAGCAACAATGACTCAATACAACCTATGCCCACTATCAGCCACGAGGAAAGCATAAGGAGGGGTGCATTTCCCAAGGAAGGCAACTTTAAAACATGTTAAAATGCTCCAGGGGACCAAATTCTTGATTTAAGGGGAAATCTTCATGTGGGGCACCAATCCTCAAATAACGCAAGTGGATGAGGTGTGGTTAGGTGTGAACATGCACTTAGATATTTAAATGGTTTAGTAAAGCGGTTGGACCAATATTTCCATAATATTAAGCCTTTAAAGGCAAAAAACAAGGGAAAGTTGGTCCACCAAGCTAGTTTAACAAAAACCAAGTGTGAACATGATTTTTAGTGCATGTGGCTAAGTCAAGGATACTTAGGCTAAAAAATAAATGTAGATGTTAGGATTATATTCCAACACCCCCCCTTCATCCTAAATCACTTATCTAAACTGAGTCCCGACCAAGATGCCATTTTAGGTACTCAGGTACAATAAATAAAAGATCCTCATAAAATGAAGAAAGAGGGAAAACCTCGTGGGAAACCCCCCACCCCCCCCCCCCCCCAAAAGAGGAATAAAGGGATAAGTGGCCAGAAGGGCCTACTTAGTTGTCTCCACCACTCCAAGCATAGCTCTTAGTTCTAAAAATTTCTTTTCATTGAAAGACTTGGTGAATATTTCTGCAATTTGCTACTCAATGCGGTAGTACTGCAGCGATATGACTTGGTCATAGATCAGCTCGCAGATGTAATGCATGTGAATCTCGATGTATTTGGTCCTCTACCTTTGAAGTAGATCAATTGATATCTGAATGGACCCCTGATTGTCACAAAATATGACAGTCAGAAGTGGATACTGAATACCAAACTCAAAGAGAAGCCCCTGCAACCAAACAGCCTATGTAGTTGCATTCACTACACCTCTATACTATGCCTTGGCTGTAGATAAAGAAATCATGGATTGCTTCTTGCCATACTAGAAAAAAGGCCTTGAACCAAAGTTTAAAACATAACCAGAGGTGGACTTGTGGCCTGTACCATCGCCAACCCTATCAGAATCTGTGTACCCAATCAGTGAAAGTGGGCAATCTGCAGCATAAAAGATACCAAAACTAGAAGTACCTTTCACATATCTAAGGATTCTCTTTGTAGCTTTCCAATGAAGCTCATGGAGCTCCTACATATATTTGGAACAAACTCCTACTACAAAATATATATCAGGTCGGGTGTGAGTAAGATACAACAAAATCCCAACCAACTATCAATATAGTGTACTCTCCACCAAAGGTGTAGTACCCACATCCTCAAATCTGATCCCCGCAAGAAAGGGAGATGATGCTGGCTTGCATTCTGTCATTTGAAAGTAGACAAGTAGATCTGATGCATACTTAGACTGTTCCATCTTGATCCCTAAAGTAATCTGAGAAACTTAAAGACCAAGAAAGTAGTGCAACAATCCCAAATCTGTCATGGAAAATCGATTGTGCAATGTTGATTTTACCAAATCAATAGCTGAGGTAAGGTTCCCTGTCATCAGTAAATCATCTACATAAAGTACTATCAGCAAAATGGAATCATCATGTTGCAACAAAAAAACATTTGGATCAGATTTGCATCGAATGAATCTAATGGAAAGTAGGAAAGAATCCATCTTTGCATACCAGGCTCTGAGAGCCTATTTTAGGCCATACAAAGATTTCTTTAATCTGCAAACGAGGGAAGAGTTATGAATGTATCCCTATGGCTGCTCCACATATATCTCCTCCTTGATATCTCCATGAATAAATTCACTCTTCACATCCATGTGATGAACTTCCCATCTGCGAGAAGCAGCAATGGCTACAACTAGTAGAATGGAGTCCATTTTTGCAACAGGTGCAAATGTCTCTCTGTAGTCTATGCCATGTACCTGTGAGTATCCTTTTGAAACAAGTTGATCTTTGTACTTTATGATCTCACCATCTTCAGTAATATTTGTTCGATATATCCATCGGCATCAAACAATATTTCTTCCTTTCGGAAGTGGAACCAAGTTCCATGTGTTGTTTTCCATGAGAGAAAAGTACTCTTCATCCATGGCAGCCTCCCAAATCAGGTTTCTAGTAGCCTCAGAGTGTGAATGTGGATCTGAACCAATTTTCAAATATCAATGTATGGTAAGCAATGGTTTGGTGGAATCCAGGGCTTGACGAGCCCCAAAAAACTATGATCTAGTCCTTCTTGTATCTGTAGGATCACCGACTAGTTCACCTGCATCTTGCAGGGTTTTCTCTGCCCAAGTTGGTAGCTAAGTTGGAGCAGCCATGAAATTCTACTCATAATTTGAATCAGACCCAAGAGTCTTCTCTAATGGCTTCTCTAAAGTGCTTGAAGAAGTTTCGCACTCCTCCTCACCAGTGGCAACAAGCGATTCCTCGGCAGGGTCTGCTGAAAAATCATGCAGTGATTCTTCTTCAAACTTCACACTTCGAGCTACAAGGAAATTTTCAGTGTGAGAGTCCAGAAATATATATCCTTTGACACTATCAAGATATCCAACAAAGATACATTCAACACTTTGAGGCTCCAAAGCCTTCCTCTTATTTGTCAAAATGTGAGCCCATGCTCGTGAACCAAAAATGTGAAAGTGCGACACTTTCGGTTCCTTACCGGTCCAACATTCAAATGGAGTGGTGCCTTTGAGTGCTTTGTGAGGAATTTGGTTCTGAATGTATGCTGCACAATTAATATCTTCAACCCATATCTTAGGAGCTAATGATTTGGACTGTAGCATACAATTGGCCATCTCTTTTAATGACCTGTTTTTCCTCTCCGCGACACCATTCTACTGTGGCGTATATGGCACTATGTGTTGTAGATGTATACCTGCATCAATACAAAGTTGCTGCACATATTTGTTGACATAATTATCAGTAAGTATCTTAATATTACACCCAAACTCATTCCCAGCAAGTGCTTCAAATTCTATAAGGCATTCAAATACTTCCGATTTTAATTTCAGAAAAAATGCCCAAGTAAAGCGAGAGAAATCATCTATGAAGGTGAGTACATATCGAGCCTTATTGATTGAAGGCTGCGGTAATGGGCCTGTGATGTCACTATGAATCATCCCAAGAGGTGAAGAAGCTCTCTATGCCTTCCCTTTGTCAAACTTTTGCTCTGGATGCTTGCCAAGAATGCATCCTTGACATACACCGCTTGTGAATTTAATAACGAGCAATCCTTCCCATCCTAGATGGCCAAATATTTCATTCCATAACCTACTGATATCATTATATTGTGAGAGAGATACAATGCTAATATATTTAGGAACAAAGTGGGAGAAGAAATACAAACGAGAACCATGATCTGCAATTCCATGTGCAATATGTGAGCCCATGGAAATGTCAATAATCATTGCGGAGTCGGAGTGAACTCCACCTTCCTTCCAGAGCTGGAATGAGTGATTTGACATATCGAGAGAAGATTTGTGGACAGCAAGGGAACATGAAGCACATTTGTGAAGCAGCCCCTTTCAAGGTCTACAATTCCTTCTCCGCACACCTTTGCGGGTGTGGCATCTCCCAAGTAATTTGGGGATCTAGTGCTTCTTTGATGGAGGAAAAATCATATTTTGATGCAGCCATATGGTTTGATGCACCTAAATCAAGGATCCAAGCTTATGGAGTGGATGTGATAGCCATTAAAGCATGACCATCTCATGCTCTCCCTTTCCCATCTCCTGTTTTGTTATCATCCTTCTTCTTTGCATTCTCGGGCACGGTGAGATTGTGTTGCTGCAATTGCTTAGCCATCTCATCGATTGTTTTCCTCATGCAATTTTCTTCGGGATGAAAACCTTTGGAATAGTAGCTGCAAAGTGTTCTTTCCTTCTTCTTCTTACTCGTAGGCAAATAAGATCCCTCTGAATATTGTATGGGTCTCTCCTTCTTCGATTTAAATTTACCCTTCCCTTTTTTCTTATCTCTTCCATTGCTCTTTGGAGCATCAGTAGCTGCAAGTGCTTGGTTCTTTTAACACTTGATGGCACCCATTTGGACTAACTTAGCTTGCTCTTGAGTCAATTCTGCAATGAAGTCATTCAATGGAGGCATTTTCCATTTTTCCTGAGTCGATTTAGATGCTTGAAAAGACGATACAAATACAAAATATTTAGGGCCTAATTTCGAGAGAATCGAAAGGATGAGTTGATCTTCCTCTTTCTTGACTCCACATGCATCAAGTTCAACGAGGAGGGATTTAAAATTGGTGAATTATTCTTACAGGTTGATGAAATGAGTTGGACTGAGGGATATGAGTTCATCCTCCAGTTGATGCACTTTCATTTCATCCTGCTTGTCGAATAGTCCTTCCAATGTGGTCCAGACCGCATCAGGAGTAGTGGCTCCGCAAACATGAAAGAGGAGTTATCTGGAAATTGATAGGCATATTAGTGCAATTTCTTCATCTAATTTATTGAAATACTTGATCTTCTCCGTTGCAGAAGTCGGTTTAGTCTCCACTTCCATTGTTACCCTGTAAAGCCCTTTGCTTCGGAGGAGCAGAGTGATCTTTGTCTTCCATTCGAAGTAATTGAAAGGATTTAGAACGAGTTTTGTGGGTTGAGAGAGATGATCCATTTCTGCTTGCTTCACTTCCTGATGATCTATACCTGCAAATAAAACCATGTACAATCCACTAGATTCGAACTAGCTCCGATACCATGTAGAATTCCTGTAGAAACTCTGATAGATCTAGAATTCTAGTTAAATTAAACACAAGTAATTTGTTGATATTAAAGAGAGGAGAGAAATAATTTTCTCCATAAAATCACTGTATTAAATTAATGAACAATATTAATACATGAGCAACCAAACCTCTAATCCTAAAGGGAGGTGGTTATATAGAAATCGCCGAGTCTAGAAAACTAAGAAAAAACTAGTAAAAAACTAGAAAACGCTAAGAAAAGCTAAAGGGAGGCCTAAAATAGCAACAATGAATCAATAAAACCTATGCCAACTATCAGCCACGATGAAAGCATGAGGAGGGGTGCATTACCCAAGGAAGGCAACTTTAAAACATGCTAAAATGGTCCGGGGGACCAAATCCCTTGATTTAAGGGGAAATCTTCGTGTGGGGCACCAATCCTCAAATAACTCAAGTGGATGAGGTGTGGTTAGGTGTGAACATGCAGTTAGATGTCTAAATGTTTTAGGAAAGTGGTTGGACCAATATTTCCATAATATTAAGCCTTTAAAGGAAAAAAACAAGGGAAAGTTGGTCCACCGAGCTAGTTTACCAAAAACCAAGTGTGAACATGATTTTTAGTGCATGTGGCTAAGTCAAGGATACTGAGGCTAAAAAATAAATGTAAATGTTAAGATTATATTCCAACAGGAATGTCACAAGACTCTTTAGACTTCAGCCACACACACACTTATAAGCCATAATGCATTAAGTCACAACACTTATTTACATGAAAAAACAACACAAGACTAAAGAGAAGACATAAACAACAAACAACAAAAGACTATGTACATAGTGCGAGGCTTGGCCCCAGATCTTCATTGAAAATATTGTTTTAAGTCTTGGCCATTGACAAGGAGAGAGTCATTCTTCTTGTCAAGTGATTGAAGATGATACGTGTGTTGGACAAGTTTTTCGTGAACTATTTATAGACCAATCCATAGGGACTGAAACATAGTGTGTTTTCCTTTGTCCTCATGGGCTTTATCCCACTTTAAGACTAAGTTTCCCACAGTAAAGCTAATTCTCCCTACAGATTTTATTTCAGACCATCTCTTCATATGACTCTGGTGAAGTAAGAGTTTTTCTTTGGCTTTCGGCCTTTCTTCCTATAGCTTGTGCAAGGTGTCCATCCTACGGAGAACTAGAAGACATGGCTTGCCTTGGGATTCTTGGGACAATTGGAAAGAAGGAAATTAGATGTTCAGTGGGAGGATGACTTATTTTCCATACACCAGGAAGCAAGGGGAGGTGTTCAGAGAAGGTTTAGGCATGACTTCATCAGCCCATAAGGCATTCACCAAAGCAGAGTGCCAGTTTCATTGTTCAGTGAATATGGTATTTTTTATGATACAAATGAGGTTATTGTTCGTGGATTCAGCAAGACCATTTCCCTGTAGATAATAATTAGCAGAATGTTTCAAGATAATACCATTTTCCAATGAAAAATCATAAAGTTTTAACGAGGAAAATTACGTTGCATTGTAAAAAACAAGTGATGTAGGAACGTCGAACCTGGAGATGGTATTCTTCAAAAGTTGGTGACTTCTTGATCGTTCACCTATTTTAGTGGAACTACCTCTGTCCACTGTGTGAAATAATTTGTAGCAGTTAGGATATAGTGGTACTTCTTCAACAAGTGTGGGAAAATTTCCCCAATGATATCCAAGCCCCAATATTGAAACGATTCATCCATTGCAATGGGCTGCAATGGGGCTACTAACTTCTGATTTCTACCAACACACCTTTGACAGACTGGACACTTGCGGGCAAAAGCATGAGCATATTTGAATATTGTAGGCCAATAAAATCTGGCCCACATGACCTTATGTGTTGTAGTATTTCATGCAAAGTGTCCTCCAAACGCCTGAGGATTACTCCATTGTGGTGCTTTTTGAACAACACCCCATGCACCAACTCATATGACAATGCTTTGAGTCTAAGTGGCCTATTTTTTCATGTGGAGAAGTGGGAGGGCACGATGCCATGCTCGAGGTATTGGTGCACATCTGTGTACCAAGAGCTTTTATCCATAGTGGGGGTGACACGTTCAACGTTTCACATTTCAATTTCTTGCTCACATTCGGCGAGCTCTTCGTCTTCCTCTTTGGCATTTACTGCCTCTGCTGCTAACTGGAAAATACCATGACCCTTGATGGTGTGAACTATCTTAATATTAAGATCATATTCCTGTAAGTAGGTCATCCAGTTCTCCCTCCTTTCACCTACCTCTTGTTGAACGAGCAATGATCTTACTCCTTGGTTTGGAACAAATATAACACAATGATTTTTAAACAGATAGGGTCCGAAGTGCTTTACCACCTTGTACACTACATAAGCATGTTCACCCATGTAGGGATAGTTGAGCTATGGTCCTTGCAGCTTGCACTCATGAAGGAGATAGGCCATTCATTGTTCAAATCATCCTTCTAAGTTAGCAGGGTATAAAGAGAAGTGTCAGAAGCAAAAGTGTAGAGAAAGAAGCCTTTACTGAAGTCAGGGTTGTACAACGTGGGTACTTCTACTATAGCTTGATTGATATGAGAAAATGCGTCCTTTTCCCTCTTATCGCATTTATAGATTACATCCTTCTTGATCATCTCATGTATCAGTTTAACAATCTGAGCATATTCAGAGATGAACTTTAGGAGGAAATTAATCTTCCCCAAGAAAGACTACATGGATTTCTTATTCACTAGGTGGGGAATTGCATGATGTTCTGAACCCTGTCGGGAGCTACCTTGTTGTGGGGAAAAATGCCTATGCAGGACGATCCTATCCACCTAAGGTGTGACAGAGCCTTAGCAACAAACAGATACAACTATTCTGGTTTCTTCCTTTATGAAATGTGAAAGAGGGGAGATTAATGGACTTACCGGTGTCTTCTGTTTGTCCCTCGACCTAGATCCTCTTCTCTTTGGATGTTCACAGCTACTTGCCTCCTCGCTCGCCCAAGAGAACAGCTACTTGATTCCTGCGAGATCACAAGAGAACAGCTACTTGCGACAAGAGAACAGCTACTTGCGACAAGAGAAGAACACAACACAAAGGCTAATATTCATATTCATAAATGATTCAGGATTAGAAGTAAATCAAATACACTAATGCAATCATACAAATACACCAGTATATAGGAGAAAACCAAGATAGCTTTATTGATAAATAACAAGGTTCAGGAAGAGATACAACCCAGAGGGCTCCAATCCAGCATCTCCTTCCCAGCAGAATGGAATTCCTATCTTCACCTCCCTTCAAAGCATTAAGCACCCAATGATTCCAGTCTCAAACCAACAACAATTCTTTGCAATAACAAAATTCTAGCCTCTAGATCTCATGGAGGAGAGATCTATATATAGTTATTTTGGAGAGAGGATGAGTCAGCTTGAGATCTGACTAGTGTCCTCTCCCTCTCTCAGTTCTTGAGTCCACTTGGAGGTTCTTACTTCCACTTGGAGATTTGGAACCTCTTACTCATCACCAGTCGAATTCCCTGAGGCAAGTGTCATTTTGGAAGCTTCCTGGCTTCTGACACCTTGAGGAATGAGTCTGCCACATGTCCAAACTCGCTCAACGCAGGTAGCTAATGTTGGAGTTGACATTCAACGCAGGTAGACAGTGGAGCCACTGACATTCAGCGCAGATGGTCAATGGAGCAGTTGACATGATCCTGAATTGACTTGTTTTTGAGCAGTTTCAGGTGGAGAAATTCTGTGAATTGCTGTGGTTTGTTAGCCTTGTTCCTCTAGGGGTAGGAACAACATGTTTAGGGACTTTGGATCCCTTAGATTATGGACATTTCATGCTCAATCTTGTAAGGCACAAAAATGTCTATAACAGTTGCCCCCTAAAGTATGAGGTTGTTTATCGGGTGAAATGCTTTATCTAGGAGGGTCCGAAGTTCATCCATTTGCTGGGAGGAGACCTGTAATAAGATACAATACAATACATTATGATTCATACTGCTTTCATGATCTAGCTGAGGCGGGCATTCCCATGCTCATCTTTATAAATTCATTTTTGTACATAGCACAGACGATCGTCTGATGGTAGACTGATAATTTTGGTGAAATTATCATCCTTTGAGTAGGATGATCATCTGCTGCAATGATGTACATGTCAAAATGTCTTTATCTTTCCTGAATATATATCGCAGCCCGGATGGATGAAACTAGATCCGGGGTCTTCAAAACTCGTTCGATCTGTACAAGTCGATCCATGTGAGAATTGTGCTGAAGTCGAACATGGAAAGACATCGCTTGATTACCGGTCAATGAGGTAAACCGTTAACAAGCGCGAGAGGAATCACCGATAATGATAATGACCCTCAAGGTACTGCAGTACAATTCACATGGTGTGAATAAAGGACTTGGCGTCGAACACCACACAAAATCTTCTGGTCGAAGGTCATTGATGTATACCTGTCGCCGGAAGTGAGAAACTTGCCATTGAGGCATGCAAGCTTCAAAGTACTGAAGGGGTTGTTCCTAGATCAACTTCTTGGATAATGAGCTGATGTCGACAAGAAGTGATCCATCAAAGGAGGGCCTTAATGAATCCCACATCAGTGACACGGAACGGAGCTAATGATTTTGATGGAGGTGAAAACGATCCGTGACATATGATTCAGGGTGGCGGTCATGAATGGATGAAGGATAATGTATGGCAGTGGATGGGACCCGGTTGACTCTTTCTGAACGACTTCTCTTGAACATATGGCGACACTGATGTGATGGATCGGTAGCATTACCCCAAATATGGATGGTATGGCGAGACCATGGTGATGTGACCAGTGAATGAAACAACCCAACCCGATTGTGGTACGGAGGAAAAGTGTCATGTCCAAGAGCGACTTGCTACCATCAAAGTTTTCATGATTTTCTCCCAATTTTTCCCCAGTCATTGCTGACTAGTACCTCTTTATTTTTTTCAAGCTTGAGGAGGATAACATATGCTTGTTCTATAACCTGCCCTTTGGACAAGCCCATTGCTATGTTTTAACGAGCCTAGCGATAGTGAAACTCGTTCTCGTCTAAAGACAAGTTTGTCGCTATTTAGTGATTTTAACGAGTCTAACGACAAGGATAACTCGGTCCTTTTCATTTTTAGAGAGTCTGAAAAGGTACATAAAGTTAACTCCAAAATTCCTTTTTCGTCATCTAATCCCTTACGTCCGAAAAAGTATAAAACAATACAGAAGGGATGAATTTTCGATAGTTTTAACGAGCCGAACAAAACAAGCGCTCGATCTTTTTGTGCAATAATCCCTCAGGTCCAAAAAGATTAAAATATAGAGGAGGGATATCACTTCCGGTCACTTTAACGAGCTGGAAGGCCAAAACTCGGAAATCTTTTCATTTTTTACGAGTCAGTTGAAAAGAGCTTAAAGAAGACTCGCCTTTTGAGGAACGAGTGATGAACAGGGTTAGCAGCTGATTCCAGGTACTGGTTGGAATTTTCCAATCACGGCAGTGTCACAAGGATGGCTAGGTGAAATCACTCTTCGCAGCTGTTCCTCAAAATGGGTAAACAATCATATGGAGGTGAACGATCAGCCAAATGAAAAGTGGAGGTGATGGTGCAAACACAACCAAGGCTTTTATGGCTGATAAGGTTACATACACAATGGTTATTTACCGGAATAGGTTCATTTTTTAATGAGCTTGAATGCGCCAAAACACTGCTCAATCTTATGTTTATTTTTTAACGAGCATGAACTATGTGCTAAAACTGCTCGGATCTTGCGTTTATTTTTTAACGAGCATGAACTTTATGCTAAAACTGCTCGTTTATATAGTCAAATTTTGATTTTTTACCATAACTAGCTTTTCTCTTTTCAAGGATAGTACTGCATTCTCAATTGCTGCATCAAACTTAGTTAGAAATGAATAACATTTGCTTGAAAATGAGATTAAAACCCTAATATTTCGCTTTGAACTACGTAAAAAGCAATTAAAAAGTGTTTTTACCTCTCATTTTACCATTTCATTTGAACTTGGTTTGTTGGAGCTTTGGAGGTGCCTCTTCCCCCTTGATTTTCACCAGCTGATTTCGGGAGATTCTGTGGACGATTCTCGGCGCCGTCTGGACTAGGTAGGAGCTAAACCCTAGCTCTTTCTTTTCATGGTTTCATTTTTCCATTCTGTGCCTGTTTCCCTGTCTTTCTGAGCACCTGGGGTTTTGTCAGGGCGCCCTGCCATCAACGCAGGTGGTCCATTCGAAACCTGCGTTGAATGTCAATCTGCCTTAAGGCAGTTTGACCTTCAACGCAGGTGGGACACTGGTTACCTGCGTTGGACACAAAAACTGGTCTTCTTGCACAGTTTTTTGATGAAATTTTGCCAGTTTCTCATCAAATCCAGGAACTTACTCTTTCTCTTGTTTGTTTTGCAGGGATCTTTGAGCAAAATGTCCCTTACATGGCGAGAACGAGAACATGAAGAAGAAGATATGATCGCTCTCCATGACCCTGTCACGGTGAACGCGCTGCGGAACTGTGGCCTGCTGAAGTTTTTCCGTATCTCTAGCATGAGAGCACAGATCTCTTTACTGCAGTATATGCTTGATGCTTGGGATCCCATCAACCAAGTATTCCAGATTAGGGGAAAATCCATCCCCTTGACCATCGTAGAAATTTACTTCTTGACTGGGTTGTCAAGGCGGGGTGCCCCCATTTCTTTGTCAGGTTCGGCCCGAGGGAATGACTCCGTGAGAGACTATGTCCGCCAGTATTGCAGGGAAGGTTCCCAGCCGAGCAGAGACGGCAAGGTTGTTATCCGTGAGATTACTGACAGGTCTCTCAGGTCCATTCTGTATACTATTGGTAGGATGGCCGGTAGTGCATCTCTTCATGTTGCCAACAGATATTATGTACAACATGCCTTGGAGTGTCTCCAACCGAAAGTATTCAACTGGTGTGATGCAGTACTTGTCCAGATGAAAAGTCAATTGACCAAGGTAAAGGACGGGAAGCTGAAGAACTTTGGATTTGGTTCTATTTTGACTGACTTTGCCTTGGAGAAAATACCACTGATGCAGCCTCAGTATATTGCACTTGACTTCCCTTCTCCGACCGAGCCACGTATGCAGAGATGGGTCGATCACATGTCTAGGCATGCTGGTCAACCTCAGATTACTTTCACTGATACCTTCTTCAGGTGGTTCGAGCGCCAGGATATGGTCTATTCCGAGTATCCATATGTGGGTATGGATTTCCGAGGTAATCCGGATTTCGTGTTACCGGATGGCGAACAGTGGGGCGCTATTGGTAAAATCTTCGACCATATTGTTGTTTACTGCTCTTATTTATAATGTCCTTGTGCTTTATTCTATCAAGACTTTAATCAAACTCATGTGTGTGTGCAGATGTTGGTCCTATTCGTCCAGCAGTTCGCCCGAGAGCGCCAATTGCTGCCCCAGCAGGGGAGACTGCTGGGAGAGTTATTCTCCATGACCTCGACGTAGCCGAGACCCTTACAGCTGTGCAGGAGCAGGTTGAGAGCCTTACTCTCGGTATTCCAGATGTGCGGATTGACGAGTTACCTTTACAGTTGCAGCGGCATACTACTGGTGTGCCTAGACGATGGACTCGTCTCTTGCGCATGATTGCACAGGCCATGACATGCTATCATGAGCATCACTAGGCTAGGGTGCCCCCTAGCACTTTTGATTTTTTGGGTCATGCGACCAATTTTTGTCTTGGTTACAGAACATTATGTGTAAACGATAAATAGCTTTTATATATATTTTGATTTTCGAGTTTTATTCTGGTTGAGTTATATGATCCATATGTACAATCATTGATGATGTGTCTCCTTTTATAAATGTCGCAAATGTCTATCTAACACATAGTTTTCTAATGAGTCGGTTAATGTGTTTAAGTTTCTGGAAATATGCTGGTATTGAATTGAATCAAATTGTCTTTCCAAAATCTTAACCCTTAGGAACATGCGATAAATAGCTGGATTGCGAACGGAATATATACCATTGAGTTGTAGTATTACGAGCTGTGAGTCTAGCCTGACGATTAGTCGGCGTATACCACGGGTGATGGCATCAGAGAGTAGTTCTATCAACGCGTTATACTCAGCGATGTTATTCGTTGATTTCCCAATACACACACCTCTGAAACTTACTAACTCGCCGCTTGGATCAAAAATGGCCCAGGCTGCGGAGGACAGGTTCCGCGAACTACGACTCGCTCCGTCGGCATATCCAACACATGTCTCCAGAAGGTTTGACATCTGAAATAAATGTAAAGAGGTGGATTACTCGACCAAAACAAACACTTTAGCGAAAACAAAATACAACAAAAGCACACAGGTTACTATTTAAGCATAGTAATGCTTGAGGTACAACCCGTTGCGGGGTTGCGCCAGTGGAATTCCGTCGTAATCCATTAACTCGTAGGCTCCTTTTGCTAACACTCGTTTAACAATATAGGGGCCCCTCCATAAGGAATTAAATTTACCTGCTCCCAATTTATCGGATTCTTGGCCGTAAAGCAAGACCAAGTCACCTTCTGAGAAGACACGGGGTTTGACATTTTTGTCGAACTGCGCCTTGACTCATTTTTTATGGGCTTCATTAGCCAAAGCGGCGTCACGACGGGTTTCATCCAATTGGATTAATTCCAAGAAACGTGCCTCTTCTTCTGAAGTTCCGGGGAGGAGATCAATTGCGAGTTTAAGAGACGAAATTTCACACTGGACTGGTAGGACCACCTCCAGGCCATACACCAGTTGAAAAGGTGTGAACCCAGTCGCATTCTTTACCGATGTTCGGTAAGCCCACAAGGCTGAGTACAGGATTAGGTGCCACCTTCTTTTATGAACCATGATCATCCTTTGCAACATACGCTTCAGGACTTTGTTGATTGCTTCAACTTGTCCGTTGGCTTGCGGATAATACGGGTTAGAGTTGTCATGAGATAGCCCTAGTTTGGCAGCTAATTCAACCATCATGTGATTGCGAAAATGCGATCCATGATCTGTCACTATAGCCTATGGTATGCCGAACCTGGCAACTACATGATTGAAAAAGAAAAGGGCAGCTGTTTCACCAGTGTTATCCAATGTAGGCATCGCCTCGGCCCATTTGGTAAAATAGTCAACGGCGACTATAATATACCCATGCCCCCCGGCCGAGGTGGGGTTACATTGCATGAAATCGATGCCCCATTTGGCGAAAGGCCCAACAGCAACTATTGGCTATAAAGGTGCGGGTGGTCTTCTGGTTTTGCTATCAAAAATTTGACAAGCATGGCAACTTCTGACTGCGATTATGGAATCTTTGAACATGGTTGGCCAGAAGTATCCTGCTTGTAAGATTTTTTGTGCTGTTGCATATCCAGATTGATGCCCCCCACACGTGCCTGAATGACACTCATTCAGGGCTTTTTCGGCCTCCTCATGGGTAAGGCACCTCCTCAGGACTGTATCGATACCACGACGGTAAAGCGTATCACCGACGATCATGTAGTCTTTAGCTTGGTATCGTATACGTTTCTGTTCAGAGTGAGAGGTGTTAGGCCTGAATTTTTGGGTTTGGAGATAAATTATGATATCTCCATACCACTCATTGCTTGTAGATATCAGAAACAAATTCTCGTCCACGATTGATTCTTCGGAGGTTTCATTGTTGGAAGACGATGGGAGATCGCACAATAATTCTGCGAAAACTAGGGCTTTCTTTGATTTGGATTTTACAAATCCCAGATCAAACTCTTGAAGGATCGCTATCCATTTTGAATATTTTCCCCCCAGAAACTGTCGCGACAGTATATAAGTCATGGGGTTGCAATCTGATAAAATGGTAGTTTTCCGAAAGAGGACATAATGTCGAAACCTTTGAATCGCTTGAACAGCTGCAAGCGCTAGTTTTTCAACATAAGAATATTTACTTTCTGTATCATTTAAGTTTTTACTTAAATAATGTATAGGATGTTCAATTCCATCGACTTCTTGAACTAAAACCATCACAATGGTCGTATCCGCTGCAGCCAGATACAGGTTAAAATCTCTTTGATAGTCTGGGGCATACATTAATGATGCTTTTACTAGAGAATCTTTCAGAGCATCAAAGGAAGCTTGCGCCACCTGATCCCAAACAAAAGGTACATCCTTTTTCAAAAGATGAGTATAACCTTTAGCAAGTTCTGCGTAATTTGGAATGAACCTCCTCAGAAAGTTTGCTTTCCCTTGGAGTTTCTGAATCTGAAGCAAATTTGAAGGTGGAGGCAAATTAATTATTGCCTGAACCTTGCAAGGATCGAGACGAATCCCATTCTTAGAGACTACAAAGCCAAGTAAACGACCAGAACTGACGCAAAACACACATTTGTGCGGATTGAGTCTTATCTTGTAGTGTCGGCAACGTAGAAATATTGCTCTTAAATGCTGCGGATGATCAGTCCGCTTTCGCGAATGAGCCGGAAGGTCGTCGAGATATGGTTGAACGATGTTCTTGATGTCATGGAAGGCATAATTCATTGCCCTCTGAAACGTCGCCCCTGCGTTCTTTAAACCAAAGGGTAATTTTCGATAAGCGAATGTGCCCCACGGACAAATAAATGCAGTCTTTGACTGGTCCTGTGGGCGGATATTTATTTGATTATACCCGGAAAATCCATCCATAAATGAAAAGATTTCACATCCGGCGCATTCATCAATTATCTGGTCGATGAAGGGTGTAGGGTAGTTGTCCTTTGGACAAGCTTGGTTTACATCCCTATAGTCGACACACACTCTAATCATCCCTTGTTTCTTCATAACAGGGACAATATTCGATACCCAATTGGTTAGAGGAACCGGGTAGATGAAACCAGCATGGAGAAGCTTTTCAACTTCTGCCTTAATGGCAGCGGCTTTCTTGGGGTGCACCTGCCAAAGCCGTTGTCTTACTGGTTTGACATCAGGATACATTTTAATTTCATGTTCAACAATACTCAAGTCAATGCCTGGCATTTCATCATATGACCAAGCAAAGACATCTCTGAATTCGCGGAAAAGAGCGTTATATATTTCCAGTTCTAAAGGAGAACAACCTTTGCCGACATAAATATTCTCTACAACATTTGTTTTAGTCGAGATATTTATGGCTATAGTCTCTTCAATATTGGATAAGTTTCGCTCAGAGTCCACCATATTTACAGTATTTGATAGGAATTCAAAGACTGAAGGGTGATAGAGGTCATGTTGAGTATCTTCTTCATATTCTGGAAGAAGGGAACGATGGTGGTGATCATTCCATGGTGTCCCCTCAATCAACATTGATTGTAGAATTCCTTCGTCAGTCCCATGCACTTTCGACCAAGGATCTAATGGGGTACCATATTCCCTAGACCTATCTACCCAAACGCTTGACGAGCGTTGACTTGGGTTCGCCTCCCATGCCTGAAACATTGATTGCTACAATATTTCTATAGGGCTTGGGGGCGAAACCATTGCATGATCCATGTCTTCATTTTCTGCGACCTTCGTGGAAGATATCATGTTGCAGGTTGCTACTAACGCTATGTTTCCTATATAGATGGGAGGCGGAAGCGCGAAAGTTCCCATCAACGTGGGGTCTTTCAGTAGGCCTACTCCGATATCTTGAAGCGAATGGTTGCTCTCATGGATCATGGGAATGCTTCCTGTAACTTGTGAACCATTAGGGAGAAAGTTCTGTTGGTCGACGACCGTAATCCCTCCTTGAAAAGGGAACGCGATCTTCCTAAAATAAGTCGACACGACAGCTGCCATGGCATATATCCATGGTCTTCCCAGTAGGATGTTGTAGTCAAGATTCCCATCGATGACTTCAACATCTATTTCCACTGTTTTTCCCCCTAGTTCAACCTTCAAGTTATTTAGGATTCCGTACGGGGTGTATGTCCTTCCGTCGAATGCTTTTAACGTTGTCGAAGATCGCGACAAGGTTGGAGACCCTAGAGTTTTCTAGCAACTCATCTACATGATACATGTAGATGCCCCCTCATCAATAATTGTTCTGTGAACATTTTTGTTGAGGGCTTTCACTTGAATAAGGAAAGCTAGTTGAGCTGGTAATTGAGGGTCGTATCCTTTGTGGTCGAAGGATACAAGATTGGAATCCTTAGGATCAACCCCACCAATAGCCGATAACAACGCCTGCCTTTGGGATGGGCAATTTTGTAGTACCTCAAGAGTCGACATACCGGATGGCGATTAGGCCAAATCTTCCACTATGTTATAATGCTGCGCCGCTCTGGCGCGAGGATTAAATGTCAACTTGTGTACTACTCCCTTCGGCGGTTTTATTGTTAATTCAGGAATGATGGGTGGTACAACTTCTGTCGAAGTTGTTGTCGAACTACTTGGTTGATCTTTACCTTTGTCATTCAACAGCGGAGGATTCTCGTAATCTTTGTTCCTTGTCGAAATCAAAGAATCATTTTGTTTCTTGGAGATTGACAACATTAGCACTTGCGACGGGGAAGCATTACCATTTTCAACCAAATTTTGACCTTGATTGGGAAACGGATCAGTTAACACAGCTGAGGTGTGTGAACTTTTGAAGAACCTTTTGAGCTCAACTTTGTATGGACAATTTTGTGTCCAATGATCCTCATCACATATAAAACATGGAGTTTTTGGTTTCCCTTTCTTAGGAGGGCTTGAAGAAGTTTTTTCAGGGGATGACTCACCCTGTTTCTTCTTCTTCCCTTTGTTTTGCTTCTTCTTGCTTCCTGGTTGATTGGGTTCTTTGCCTTTATCTACTGATACGGCATTTACTTCCGAAGCAAGAATTTCTTGATTTGCATTTTGATCCGAAGTCTTATGGGCTTTCTTAGATGAAGCCTTTGTCGACTTTGCGTTTGCTGTGCCAATTACACCGTCGCCGACGTGAGAGTCACTATTTGATTTAGGAGGAGGAGGAATTGAGAATTCCGGTCTAGGGGCATCAGGTATTTTGTCGTAGAGCGTGCTAGACTGAGTGTATACTAAGTCTAGATACTGTGCATGAGCAATAACTTGCTCCTCTGTTACGACTCCCCCCTTGGCCACATCTTCCGTTATGGCAGGAAGTAACGACTTTATAAACCATTCAACTAATAGCTGATCGGGAACGTAAGTCTTCACCATTCTACGACGACGACGCCACTCATGTATGTTATAGACATTTTTGTGCCTTACAGCATGAAGCATGAAATGTCCATAATCTAAGGGATCCAAAGTCCCTAAACATGTTGTTCCTACCCCTAGAGGAACAAGGTCAGTAAACCACAGCACTGAATAGTAGTTCTCCACCTGAAAACACTCAAAAACAAGGCAATTCTGGATCATGTCAACTGCTCCACTGAGCATCTGCACTGAATGTCAACTGCTCCACTGTGTACCTGTGTTGAATGTCAACTGCAAAGAAGGCTACCTACGCTGGGCGAGTTTGGACAAGTGGCACAGTCATTCCTCAAGGTGTCAATGCCCAGGAAGCTTCCAAAATGACACTTGGATCAGAGAATTCGACTGATGATGAGTAAGAGGGTCTAGATCTCCAAGTGGAAGCAAGAACCTCCAAGTGGACTCAAGAACTGAAGAATAACTGAAGTGAGAGAGGACACTAGTCAGCTTCATGCCAAGCTCAAGCTGACTCATCCTTTCTCCAAAAATCCTATATATAGATCTCTCTCATGAGGTCTAGGGAGGCTGGAATCTTGTGAATGTGAGGAAGTGCTGTTGGTTTGAGTATAGAACTATTGGGTGATTTGCTTTGAAGGAGGTGAAGAGGAGATTTCTTTCTGCTGGGAGGTGATGCTGGATTGGGCCTTTTATGGTTGTATCACTTCTTGAACTTTACTTCTTCCATTAATAAAGTATTTGAGGTTCTTCTATATGCATGTGTCTCAATGGTGTATTGTTATACTTGTGTATTTGATTTATTCTAATCCTTGAATCAATTATGAATGTATGCTTCTTGTAGTTTCCCTTTCTTGCCATTTTGCAGGATCTTGGTGTAGCTGGGCCAGTGAAAGAGCAAGGAGCTGGGAACAAGCAACAAGGAGAGAAGATTGGATCAATCATTAGCGGAAGACATCGGTTAGTGGATCTCTTTCTCTCCTCTTGTACATCGCATAAAGAAGTAATCTCGAATAGCTTTGCTTTGATTGTTGCTGAGGTACTATCACCCTTAGAGTGGGATAGGGTCATTCCGTATTGGATACTTTTCCCAACAACAATGTATATGATCGGATATATGTGTGGCCGTCGTCTGCTTGAACTTGGTTAAGATTTCTGTTCCAGTTTCATACCTTATCGGTAATTGAAAATGGGTTAAGAAAGTCGTGGCTAGGGAACTGAAATTGTCGAAAGAGGCTCTAGGTAATTCAATATACCATTTAGCCGTTGGACCTGTCAATGTCCTCTGAAAAAGGCGAAGCCTTATCGAATCATCGTTCAGGGTGTTCGACGAACACCACAGATGAAAACTCATCACGTGATTCAACGGGTCTTCGCCTGGATTTCCATTGAATTTAGGAATGTCCGACGGAAGTTTGTGAGGAAACGCTGGCCACCAAGGGGTGTAAGCAATTGGATCGTTCGTTAATCGGTGTAAATCTGGTAATTCTAAAGTTGCCACGAATGGTAACTGTTGATTCACGTTAGGTGAGGCGTACCCAAGATACGATGGAATTGCCTGAGCAGTAGGCCTTTGCATACCAACATAATGTAATTGATGTTGGTATGACTGATACGGTTGGTGGACTTGACCACTGTAAAGCGGTTGGTTTTGACCGTTTTGAATATACGGTTGTCCACTGTTCGCAAAGATCTGCTGCTCAGAACCTTGGTACACTTGCTGGAATTGTGGTTGTTGGTATTGCACCAGCCACGGTTGTGAAGCCATGCTCTGCTGTGCTATACTAACTGACGGACCAAGATGTGGGGTAATTGTACCCGTTTGGACCTATGTCGCCCCACCAGTTGGCGATTGTGGTTGTGTCACAGGGTCAAGGGGCTGTTGCATTACAACCTAAGAAATCTGAGGTTGACACACGACAGGCATCGTTTGAACTTGCGACACTGTTACAATAGCTGGCGTTGTCGGGATGTTCGACACAGGTACACATTGTTGCATAGAATACACAACTCTTGGCTGTTGGGGTAGCATAGGTACCCAACCACTTGTCGTAACTCCAGTATAACCTGAATACTGTTGAGAACTACCGTATGGATATCCTCCCGGAGGGGGTAATGAAAGGGCATACTGCCCCCCATACGGTAGCAATCCGGAACTCAAGGGGATTGTTTGCCCTTGGGGACTGGATGGCCCAAATAGACCTCCATAGGGATCAATTTGTCGAGTCTCAACATAAGAGTTACCGGATATTATTCCGGAGGAACAAACTGGAACAGACCACACTGTCGAAATGGTCCCTGGGTGGACTCCTTCTAGCGGTTGCGAGCTAGTTGGGACAGATGGTACACCGGCAAACATCGTCGAAGTGACGGCAGGGAGTTCTGCTGTCGCTGTGTCATTCGACACAGTCCTAGATGTTGACGGTTGTTCAGACATTTTGAGTCTATCCAATAGATTGCCTAACGATTCTACAGAAACTTCCACTGGTGATGGACTAACTTCCGATGTAGAAGGAAAAAGAGTGACCCCTACTCCAAAATGGGTTGGAGTACTTGCTTGTGGATCCTCTACAATTTCCTCTATCGCAATCAAACTAGGTAGAAGAGGAAGACCGTCAGGGCCGTAAAATATTTCTGGTGCCGAAGAAGGGGTTGTTTCGACAGTGATAGTTGTTTGAGGAACAAGACTCTCTGGACCGGTTACAGATGGAACTGGTTCAGTAACACGAGTATTTGTTCTCAGACTAGGATCAGTATTACTGTCCCTCTGTGGCTGTTGAACTTCTTCAATAGAGGCATGGTTACAAGAAATGTTTGGAGTAACCGGAATCTCAGATGTTGTCGGAACACTTGTTCTAACTTTGATAGGAGATTTCGAACTGGTTAAATGAGTTCGCTTTATCCGTACTGTTCTCGATTCCGGAGACAAAGACGGTTGACTCGTAAGCCTCCGCGAACGACGGGGTTTCAATTGACTTTGTTCCACGATTGCGGATTACTCGATCAACTAAAATACAAAAAGGGAAATTGGTGTTTCCAAATTGAATGAATTTTATTAGACGCTTTAGACACAACTTGCTTTTTCACTTTTAAAGAGTCGAGAAAAAGCTAAAGATGACTCTAGTCTCCTTTGATGTTTTAACGAGCCCGAAGTGACAAATTCTCGGATGGACTTTTTCTGTTATAGAGTCTGAAAAAGGCCAAAAGAAACTGCTCTGGAGTTCTAGGCAGAGGGTGTGCCAAACTTTTCGCAAAACCGCAGAATACATTTTAAGGTACGGGCAGTCGATCTTCGTGAATGTTGTGTTCACTGCATTGCGATCAGTAGGGCGGCCGACACGGCTTCCTAAGGATAAAGGATATATGCCTATAGGGGTCTCCCAATATATACGCAACGGTACGTGGGAGCACAATCCGTACTAGCACTATCGTCCCTCAGGAGGAATCACCCACCTTCCACGAGATCGACAGTCACTAGGCTTAACGACACCGGAACACGTCTCTAGCCTAGACCTCTATGTTGTGCGTTATGTTGCAAAGCGTTGTTAGGTTCATTCAGTTTATTTTAAGTTGATCTTTTTAGAAGTTTGCCTTTCAGGATCACCACGAGATGTATGGTACAATTCCTAAATGCAGTCTAAGATGATAAGCAAGCTTTATTATCTTTTCAACTTTGAAAATCCTAGCTACTAAGGGAAAAGAAAGACACCATCTTTTCTCAAAGAGCAATCAGCACACTCTAATGCACTCTTTCCTAAATCAAGCATGCAAACTTATCAAAATGCAAATGCACAATGCAGGTGTTTGTTTTCCGCTTTCTTAGTATTGATGCCTACAAAGAAAGCTTTTTGTACAACTTCGAATTTGCTTTTAAATGACAAGTACAAACAAGTTCACTTTTTCGAAAACAACAAGGGTAGAAGAGATTACAACACTTTGCGACTTTCGAAATGAATACTTGTTTCGACACTTAAAAGAGACAAACTCAAACCAATAAGCAAAAGCAAATGTATAATCAACTGCAAACAGCCAATGAACTCTCTCCTAAGATCACAATCAATCAGATCTGAATCAAGGGCTACAGGATGATTATTTCACTCATGCAAAGGAAAACTGTAAATGACGCCACAAACACATAAAAACACTCACAGTCTTTTTGTACAAAAGGAGGCGGAATCTAAGCAAAGAAAAGGAGTTATCAGACTGGTACCTATGTTGGTTAAAGGCTGCAAGAAACAGAGATCAAAACAGGGCAACAGACAGCAGAGAACCCCAGCTGCACAAGGCCAAACTGGTTCAGCACAACCTCAACACTGTGGGTTTGACATTCAGCGCAGGTAGCCTTCACGGGACCTGCATTGAAATGCAGACTGCCTTCACAGTGTCTACGCTAAAGGAGAAACTCTCGTTTCTCTTGGGTTCTGAGTCACAAATTGCTCAAAAATCAACAGTTTCAGGCCAAATCAGAAACACAAGCAAGGTATAATCAAAGGGATGCTTTGAGAGGGTACTAAATACTATCACAAAGGATCATCAAATCATTTGTGAGTCCATTGTTCAGATCATAGACAAAATCCAGTGAAGGATCAAGTCAGCAACAGTCTACTTTGCAGAAGCAGTTCGATTGTTGCTGTTGAGTCTATGAAACAAACAATGATATAAACACAAATAAAATGTCTAAAACAAATTTCCCCAGTGGAGTCGCCAATTTGTTGTGGGGAAAAATGCCTATGCAGGACGATCCTATCCACCTAAGGTGTGACAAAACCTTAGCAACAAACAGATACAGCTATTCTGGTTTCTTCCTTTATGAAATGTGAAAGAGGGGAGATTAATGGACTTACCGGTGTCTTCCGTTTGTCCCTCGACCTAGATCCTCTTCTCTTTGGATGTTCACAGCTACTTGCCTCCTCGCTCGCCCAAGAGAACAGCTATTTGATTCCTGCGAGATCACAAGAGAACAGCTACTTGCGACAAGAGAAGAACACAACACAAAGGCTAATATTCATATTCATAAATGATTCAGGATTAGAAGTAAATCAAATACACTAATGCAATCATACAAATACACCAGTATATAGGAGAAAACAAAGATAGCTTTATTGATAAATAACAAGGTTCACGAAGAGATACAACCCAGAGGGCTCCAATCCAGCATCTCCTTCCCAGCAGAATGGAATTCCTATCTTCACCTCCCTTCAAAGCATTAAGCACCCAATGATTCCAGTCTCAAACTAACAACAATTCTTTGCAATAACAAAATTCCAGCCTCTAGATCTCATGGAGGAGAGATCTATATATAGTTATTTTGGAGAGAGGATGAGTCAGCTTGAGATCTGACTAGTGTCCTCTCCCTCTCTCAGTTCTTGAATCCACTTGGAGGTTCTTGCTTCCACTTGGAGATTTGGAACCTCTTACTCATCACCAGTCGAATTCCCTGAGGCAAGTGTCATTTTGGAAGCTTCCTGGCTTCTGACACCTTGAGGAATGAGTCTGCCACATGTCCAAACTCGCTTAGCCCAGGTAGCTAGTGTTGGAGTTGACATTCAACGCATGTAGACAGTGGAGCCACTGACATTCAGCGCAGATGGTCAATGGAGCAGTTGACATGATCCTAAATTGACTTGTTTTTGAGCAGTTTCAGTTGGAGAACTTCTGTGAATTGCTGTGGTTTGTTAGCCTTGTTCCTCTAGGGGTAGGAACAACATGTTTAGGGACTTTGGATCCCTTAGATTATGGACATTTCATGCTCAATGCTGTAAGGCACAAAAATGTCTATAACATACCTTGATCCAAATTTTAGGAATGATGTGTCCCAAGAGATTACCTTCAAACATTGCATAGATACTCTTCTTGGGATTCAAGGATATCCCGTATTTACGACATCGCTCAAAAATCTTCTTTAGATGGCGCAAGTGGTCTGACCGTTGTTTGGAAAATATTGTCATGTCATCAAGGTACACCACTATGCTCTATCCAATAAGACTGTGAAAGGCAATTTTCATTACACGTTGGAATGTCGCACCAACATTGACTAGCCCAAACGACATTTGTCGAAATGCAAATATGCCCCACTTTGTCTGGAACATACTTTTTAATATGTCAAACTTTGCTACCAGAACCTGGTTGTAACCTTAGAATCCATCGAGCAAATAAAAAATTTAGGCCCCTGATATTGTTTATAGTATTTCCTCCATGGACAGCATGGGGTAATTATCCTTGTCCGAGGCACGGTTGAGATTGTGGAAAACTATGCACAAGTGGATCTCCCCGGACTTCTTTCTTACGAGAACCAAGTTTGATACCAATGTTGAATGTCACACTTTCTAGATGATCCAAGCATCCAATAGTTTTCTAAACTCCTCCTGTATGAGCGGCTCAAGCGTTGGGTGAACTTTCCTTAGTTTATGTTGAAATGGCTTGGCCTCTTCCTTGATTGTATCACATGCTGGATTATTCATGTGTCATATGTCTTGAGATCATCGTAGATCCACGTGAATACATCACGGTACTTATTTAATAAGTGGATGAAGGCTTGCCACTCTTGTGGTGTGCAGAAAGTACTGAGATTATCATACTTCTGATATTTCTCAGTTCCTAAGTTGATTTTCTCATGCAATAAAGTGGAACTGTGGGTCTTGGAATTAAAGGCCCCCCATAAGCAGTTTTGTATACATATAGCTTTTCCAGTGATACCACACCCTTAGGGATGAGGTTTCCTTTACTTATGTTGGTTGCATCTTGCAGTGTCTGTTCGTGCTCGTCCTCATCAATCGTTGCGTCTTGAATACACCTGCATTGGAAATAAAGTACAATATCTATTGGTCGTTATAAGAAACACATAAGTTAGTTATATTATCTATGATGGACATTTTATACAAAATTTCAATAGAAAATTTGTCCCTTAAAGGTAACATCCTAGTAGTTGCATTTTCCAAGGCATCCACAGTTTCATTACGCATTCTTGGTACTAAAATAATATTGAAATCTTGTAAGTGAGAGATGAGTCACCATACCTCTTGTTGATAACTCTTAAGATGAGGTGACACATAATGTATAGTGTTACCTACCTAACACACCACGATTTCGGAGTCAACTACCACTTTTAGAACAACAACATTGAGGTCAATGGCCATCTGTAAGCCCAAGACAAGTGCTTCATACTCTGCAGTGTTATTCGTGCACTCAAATTCCAAGTGACTATAACTCAAGTTTTTTCTCTGTAGCAGGTCTATTAAAACAAAACCAGCTCCAAATACCTCTTGTGTCTTGGATCCATCAAAGTGCATATAAAATGTACAGGGACTTCTTACTGCATTAGTACTACTACTACTACTACTAACTATACAAAGTTTATTATCACCAGTTGTACATGAAAGGAGATCCAACTGTATGTCTAGTGGAACTGGGGATGGTTCTATAAGATAGCACCCCAACTATGTTTCCATAAAATAATTTTTGAATAATAACCCTTCGAAATCGATTGGCTTGTTATGCCCATTCAAGGGAGTCATCATGTGCTTCATGTATCTCTCTATCTCTACCCGGATCTAATTTTTCCTGCCCCTATACGGAAGCCATAAGTGTGACCGGTCTATGGCAAAGTATCCTTGAATCTTGCTTGACCAGTTTCTACTTGTTGGCTTCATGGGGCCTGACCAAGGTTCAACTTTAGTTAGCCAAACAAATCCCTAGACTATTAGCCCTTTTGGCATCAGCCCGCGGAGCGTAGACCAAAGTCTCACCCGAAGTAGTATGGGGGATGCTGGAACCAAGTTTCTGCACCCTAAGATGGTCGTGATGTCAGTTTATACTCTTTGTTCCTACTTTCGTGCAGGTCACTAAGCTTTAGGTCTTTGTCAGTCTACCCTTTATTCCGCCCTTCATTACCTCCACGAAGGTGTACGATTGACCTTCGCGCAGCCTTAACCCGTGATCCAGGTACTTCCGTGCTGCTATGACATCGTATTGTATAGGTTCCCAAGTTATCTTAAGTGTTTTACTTATCTTACTAATCAACCATAGTAGCCGCCACGTAGACTGATATCCTTAGTTGCTTTTAATTAACCAATACAGTCACATACATTCGTGCATCACATGAACATTGTAAATTGAACCCAAAACGCAATATAACCAGATGCATTAATAAGAAATAAATACACAAAATTTGCAGAATACTTCTCTTTACTGATATCTTCAGATTAATACAGACTCTATCCACCCTGTGCACACAGCTGCAGGGTTCCGCACACTCAGCTACGGACTTCCACCCTAGGCCTCTGTGCACTCAGCCGCAGAGCCTCTACCTATGCTACGACCCGAGAACACTTAGACTCTATGCTTAACTCATTACTTCATTCTTCACTACTCAAACACTACTTAGATCTTACTTACTTAGCTCTTTTTTATACAATCCCATGGTCCGCAGACCATGGGTGGATCTTTACGGCTGACTTTACACTTTACAAAATAAGGGTGGACAATCCTTTATGACTCTTGACACCTTCGCACTCCGCGACCACAAAATGCGGATACTTTACAACTTTATTACAAAATTGTCCCAAAAAAGGGCTTTTAGCCCCAAAACTGTCCTTGGGGGCTTGGGGGAACCCGTTCCCAACAGGCCCCCAAAACAAACATGGTGACTTTCACTTGAGTCACTCTGCAGGCGCATAGATCTTGGCATGAAGACCTCCCAGCTCGACCTGTATGACGGCAACCTCGGCAGTGCACTGTGTGGCCGCCTGCTTCACTTCTTCAACCAAATTCTCGGTCGTTGGTCCTAAACTTTCAGCCTAAAGCTTTTGCTGAGTTGCTTGAAGATTAGAATGCATTCCTTCAATGGGGGTCATGATTGAATAAGCCTCATCCAACCAGGGCTTCAAGCACGCCTTCATCATTGCCTCCTTGTGCTGCGCTACATCTACCTATTCTTTCAATTGTCTGGCCTCTTGCAGCTTCATCAGTCTCTGCGTGAGAGTGACGATGCTCACTGTACCTTTTAATTCCTCATAGCACTGTTGCAGTTCTCACGCTTCTGTCTCCAGCTGCTGTACATTAAGGTCCTCCTGCAGGCTTGTCAGGACCTCGAACGACTGTTCAAAAATTTGTGTGCAGTATGCTACTGCACTATCTACTGCCATTATCACCTCTGTGACAGTAGTTGCACGTTGGTCCTTTACTTATGGTAGAGTTGAAGGCCCAGCCTTCAACTGTAAATCTATAATCTGTAGGTTTAGCTCCAGCTAAACCTTAGCCAACTCTGTGCGAGCATCACACACTCCTGTAGCGAGCTTGTGAACTCGCACCTCGACCAGTTCTTCCTCAGGAATGACCAACTCCAAGACCATTCGGCATGCCTCCTTCACGACTTGAACTATGCGCTTGTTTTGGGCGGTTGCCTTAGTCATGACGGCAATGGCAGAGTCTCATTGTAGGGCCATCTGTTCATTATTAATCTTTTGCTCACTGATCACCTGCAAAGCACAGTTTTCGCGGGCCCTTAGCACCGTGATCACTCCATCTTGCAGTAGGTGGAGCACCTCGCCAAGGATAGCTACCAAGTTCAACCCCACCCCCTTGAGGGTGCTGACAGTGGGTCTATCAGCTTCCTTTTTTATGGTCAGTGCTCCATCCAAAACCACTATCATGTGGGAGACCTTTGCACGCAACATCTCGGCAGCTTCTGAAGTACCGATAACGAGTCTGGTGGACACCATGCTAGCCTGTGATGCATGGGTCTGCAGCTCCTGCAGACCCGTCTGGATGGCCCCCAATAGTAGCTACTGCTACTACTCAAACTATTGTAGTACCTCCGCGGTGACATCCTGCACTGTGTCTCCAATTTCATGCAAATCTCCCTCTGTGAGGGTGATTGGGTCCAGCAACGCCTTATTGTCCTTGGATTTCTTCCTCGACGCCACTTTTTCTTGTTCCCTTGGACACTTGATGCGATCCGACATCATCTGTGGGTCTGGGCCATGCTGTTATGTTTGCTCATTTGTTTCTTCCTCTGTTTCAGGCGAAGGCAACCTCGTGCCTTTGTCAGAGCCATGCTCTGTTTTGCCTGTCTACTTTTCCATCTACTACACAGCATCGTACTCTACCTGGGACTTGTCAATGGCCTCCTTCTTCCTCTTCTCAGCCAGCTGTGCCATCTTGAGCTTGGCCTCCTCCTTTTTGCATTGCGTGGTGGACTTGCTCGACCCCACCACCAAGTCTGAGGTAGTGCTTCACTCTGCCGGCCAGCGATCATGTACTGAATCAATTGCGTCATCCATTTCCAAGTAAGGAAAGTCATACCATGTATGCTCAAGGTCTTTTCATGCCCTGATCGACACACGGTGAAAGTCTGCCTTGAACTCCGCGTACCCCTACAGGTTGGCAAACACAGTAGGCGACAACTGCGGTTTGTGATTGATAGCCATGCAGATGTTAATTTCCATCAAGATCTAGAAGATCTTTCTATCCTTGATGCACTAAGCATCCTTGGTCGACTATAGCGAAGCGTACTTCGCTACTTCTGGTAGGTCCGAAGTGACCGAGGGGAATTAACTATCTTCCAGCAGCTCTGAGGCTACCAGTACAATAGACAGCAAGAGCCACACATAGTGGAAGGTCTTCCTGGGCTCTTGTGCCTCATAGAAGTTTTCAAGGAACTCACTGCAGAGGTAATGTGCCCAATTAAACTAGACTCCCTCAGTGCATTGGGCTGCAAGAGTGACAACTGGTGTCGGCACTTCATCTACATGACACTTCCTCATAACCTTTCTTGCCAAAATCTACGTGGCCACCTTGACCGCAGGGTCACAGATACTCGAGATGGCATAGCCTCATGGCTTCTTCACGAGCTTGAATTTATCCTTCATGGCCTCCGCGAGGGCCTACTCGCCACCTTTTCCGCCAAACATCATGGCTAGATTTTCCCTTGTGTAGGGCAGCCGCATGATCTTATGGATCAATCTGTCGACGATGGGTATCAACTCCTCCATCCACACACACCCATCATTCACCAAGCATAGCAGTTGCTTGATGACCAATAGCAGACCTGCCTTGTCTACTCCCCTGAGCCACTTCCATGGTTCTAATGCAGTCATCCCAATGTTTGTGTCAACAACGCAACGCATTAGCTGCTCTGTCACCAAGTGCAGGAACTTCTCATGGTCAGATAAGTCCCAATCTTCCAGTTTTAACAGAGGAACCCGCCCCAAGCGCAGTCCTTCAAAGACAATCTTTTCTAGCAGCAGCGGGGTGTGTGAGGCGACCTTGCTCTGGTCAATGTCCTTTGGCACGTTGGTCTTGCCCTTGCGTGGAGGGACACACTTGGGCAACTTAGTGATAGGGTCAGAACCCTAGACTTCAACTTCCTCCACTTCTACACCCAAATCCTCATCATCCATTAGGATGTCCTCTATTTCTTCCTCCTCCAGCTCCAGGTTAATGGTTTTGCCCTTTTCTTGTGTGGTGGGCTTGTCCTTCTGTGGGTTTCTTCTTGGTGACGCGCGCACCGGTATCGCAGCTTGCTTGCCCTTCTTATCCTTCACACTCTCCTTGGTTGGAGTTGTCTTCGGTCTAGGTGTCTGTGGTGATTTGGGAACTTCAGCTAATACCTCTACAACCTCTGGAGAAACTCCCTCTGCCTCCCTAACAACCTCCAACATAGTCCCCTCGGTTGTCACTGCTTTAGCGCTCATAGCTTCTGTGAGCATCGACATGATGCTATGCAACAACTCTTGTGTCTCCTTTGGAAACGTCTCAAATACTGAACTTGCTAGAAAAACTTCATAGTTCTCATAGTTCATGTGCGCCTGCGAGCTCAACAACTCAATTCTCAAAATGCCAAGTGTTTTTTGTTGGGTAGCCACCTGTAATTTATATGCACTTTCAAGTTCAAAACCGACTTCCACCCCTAAAATCAGTTCATTAATGCTGGATTGGCGACAGATTTCCAAGGATCTTACCCAAAAATTTTGTCTTAAATGCCAGCTGCCCGCTCCATTTGGCCGCATACTTACCGTCAAATCATGAATAGTGACTTTAATGGTCATTTTCCAGCTGACATGCATGATTTTTCCCTGGGTAGCACAACTCTCTTCGCGCTATCGCGAACCCTATGACATTTCCTCGTCCCACACAATCCTCCAATCGTGCAGTTCCTCAACTCGGGCAGTGTAGTTTATAGTCCTGCGCCTCGTTTCAGCTACCTGGAGCGCTAAGACTATGCTACCCTCATATAGTCACTTAGCCTGATCACCAGTGTATGGCTTCAATCGGCTGCCATTCACCTTTCCTGGGAAGGGATCTCCATACAATTTAACCAACTGAACTGCTCCACCATTGGTAATCTCCTTAATGACATAGGGCCCTAACTAGTGAATTCTGAATTTCCCTAGAAATTTATCAAACTTGTTGTCATATAACAAAACCAGATCATTTAACTTAAAGGTGCGCAGCTTAATGTGTTGATCATGCCACGCTTTTTCGCACTGCTTTTGGACTTGTTGGCGAAATCCAGCTAGAAATCTCTCTTCCTCAAGCTCAACACTCTGTCTGAGCCTCTCTTCCAAGGCTCCACAACCTGTCATACCCGTGAGTGCCACTATGCACAAACTAGGCATAATGTATTCCATGGGCATCACTACTTCAACACCCTATACAAGCCTAAAGGGTGTCTGTCCAGTCAACTTTTTGCATGTCATTTGATAGGCCCATAGTATTGCAGGTATGCGTAAGTTCCAATCACTTTGCTAAGCATCGCAAACCTTAGTTAGTGCATTCTCCAACACCTTATTGAATGCTTCCACTATCCCATTAGCCTGTCGATGATAAGGCGTACTTTTCTGTGATATACCTAAAATTCCTCCTTCAGCGCGCTGATCATCTTATTTAGAAAATGCGTACCACGATCACTGATCAAAACCTTTGGACACCCAAATCGCGTCAGTACATACTCAAAGAGGAACTTTGCAGTAGTCATGCCTGTGCAATCCTTCACAGGTTGTGCCTCTGCCTAGCGAGTCAAATACTCAGTCACGATGATAATGTATCGTGCTCCTATCTTCTTTCCTTGGGGCTGAATGGGTCCCACGAAATCTATCACCCATTTCTCAAAAGGTTGCAACGTCATCTGTGGGTTCAGAGGTAGCTCATCTCTCCGCGATGGCCTGCCAGTCCTTTGACACACATCACACGCCTTGAAGTAAGCTTTTGAATCCTAATGGAGGTTTGGCCACCACAACACTACACGTAGAATCGTTTGTGCGGTTGCTCTTCTTGCATAATGGCCTCTGCGGCGCCCTCATGAGTGTCCACGAGGATACTACTCCTTTCAAACTCCAGTACATATCGTCATAATACTTCCTCAAACCCCATTTTTTACAAATTCCCAGCAATGACAAAAAATTCTATTGCACGTACCACTAACTCCTTTTTCTGTTGGATGGTGTAACCTTTCGGGGCAGTTCCTGTTGTTAGGAAGTGTATTATGTCTTCAAGGTGACCATCCATGATGCGCACTACAAATAGCTATGCGTCAAGAAATCCCTCCTCCAAATTAGTGGGCTCTTCCCCTGTTTCGATGCGCGACAGATGGTCTGGTCTCGATTTCAATCGTCCAAGCTTCACAATAACCTCAAAATCATATTCCTAGAACAATAACAACCACCTACAGATTCTCCCCCCCAACACAGGCTTATTGACCAGGTATTTCAATGAAGAATGATCTGTATACATCTTAAAATGTCCACCCAACAAATAGTGTCTAAACTTCTAGAGCGCGTATACCATGGCTAACCCTTCGCGCTCGGTGGTGGAATAGTTCTTCTCAGCCTTGGATAGCCTCCTGCTTGCGAATGCTATAGGATGGTCCAATTCTCCTCTGCCAGCCTGTGTCAGTACTGCTCCCAATGCTATACATGACGCGTCTACATGTACATGAAACTCCTTCTTCCAATCTGGGAAGACTAAAATCGGCGCGGTGACCATTTTTCCTTTCAATACATCCAAGCTCTTATGATAGTCCTCGTTCCAACATAATGTGACATCATTTTTCAACAACTTCTCCATATGCACGGTGATCTGGGCATAGCCCTTGATAAACTTCCTGTAATACCCTGTATGTCCTATGGTTGCGCACAGTTGTTTTACACTCCTCGATGCCTCCAAGTTAAGTATCACTGTGATCTTCATGGGATCTAACATCAGTGTTGGAGAGGTAAATCCCCTCTACGGATAGAGGCGATCCCTACTAGCCCAGCAAGGGTCTAGCAACAATCACACAATGCTGCTATGCATGTTCCTAATTACAATTAAACAAGAGGTAAAGAGCACCTACTTGGATTCCCGCGCTGTCGTTTGACGAAGAGATGTTGCCTTCGCTCCTTTGCTTCGACCGGTCACAATCCTCCGCGATCCCCGCGAATAGACACCTGCACACATGAAGAGGAAACAAACGCAAGCGTGAAATCTAGTAAAAGCAACCATACATCGGTCAAAAAAGATGTAATTCACATTTAACCATTGCATGTACAAATGAGAATGGAACAATAGTAGCAGTCATCTATTATTAATCAAGACAGAGAAGAGTACAACCAAATGTTCTGACGTCGGTATCCTTCTCAGGAGGGGCCAGTCAGCAAGCGTCTCAAGCATTCACCTTTGGAAATGATTCTCCCAAGACAAGAGACTCTCTCTCACACAAGCAAAACAAAACAACCTTCCCTAAGCTATCAATCACTTCCACACCTAGCACACCAAATACCTATAGTAGCAGCAATTTGAGCACTATAAGCTCTATACAATCCAAGCTATTCCAAACTAGCTGCTCATGGTAATGGTGAAAGTTTATATAGGAGAAGGAGCCTCCTAAAAGGGTGGAAGGATGAGCTTATCCTTGAGGGAAGTGGTTGCAAAGAGTCGAAGAGACATGCCATAGAAGGGAGTCGATACTCACAAAGCCAACAACCAAACCTAGAGTGATCTGGAAGGCTGGCTGTTGGAACAAATTCGCCCAAACAGGATCAGCACGGATTATAAGGCGACTGACGCGCTGACGTCGCGCCTCAATAACTGGGAAAGTCATGTCAGCGCGACCCAATACAAAGGAGAGGTGCGCTGGCTCATAAAATGCAACCAGCGTGGAAAAGTGATGTGCTTCCGCGCTGGCAGCGCACTGAAAACATTAAGAGCTGCCGGTCAGCGCGGATATTTTAGAAACAAACGTGGTGATGAGGAAAACTTTGGAAAAGTGGGTTTTGGGCCAGTTCAGAAGGCATGAACTTGATTATGGTGAATTCTTGACACAGTAGGGTGACTGACAGGGAGACAGTGACAAATTACTGTGTAACAGATGCCCCCTAAAGCATGAAGGCCGAGAGAGTGGGAGGGGTGAAATGCTTTACAACGCTTTGCCGAACTGGAACACCACCAGGAAGGACCAAATATCTCTGATAATAAAGTACATGCAGTCTAGGCATGGGCGCAGCCATCCAAAAAGACATGCGAAAAGGTCTGTGGAATGGACGCAGCCACCCAGCTAAAAAGACCAGAATAATGATAAGGTATGGTCGCAGCCATCCATGAAGACTCAGGTATGGGCACAGCCATCCATCAATGAGTCATGTAATGATCATCCACAAAATCGCAACCTGGACCATAACAGACAGGGATCCAGGGTCTTGCGCTCCGTCCCGACCCGAACAAAGTACAAGTTCAAGCATGTGAATACATGAGTTGAAGTCGAACATGCATGAACATCGTCTGATTACCAGCTAATGATGAAAACTGTTAACAGACGCGAGAGGTACCACCAATAATGACAATGGCCCTCAAGGTACTATAGGTACAATCCGTGGCATGTGAATCAATGAGCTGGTGTCGAACACCCACGGAATCATTCGATCGGAGGTCAATGATGTAAACCTCGCGTCGAACACGAAGAACCTGCCATTAGGGCATGCAGGCTCTAAGGCACCTGAAGGGAGTCTCTAAGTCAGCTTCCTGGATAATGAGCTGAAGTCGACAGGAAGTGACCTTGATCGAAGGTGGGCCATGATGATTCCCACATCATCGACACGAGACAGAGGTAACATGATTTGTGTGAGACAGCAGATAAGGTTGTATTATTGCAGAGGTCAACTTCTCTTGAACATATCGGCGGCACTATAACGGATTTGGCAGTATTTGACATCGAATGAGAAAAGGGTATGGTGATGATGGCAATAAGAAGATGAGAGGTCAAATAGGATAACCCAAACCCACGGAGGCCAGTGAAAAACAAGATGAGCCCACCCAGACACGAAGCAGAAGAGTGCCATGTTCAAGAGCGACATACTGCTGACGCAACTATGATTACAGTTCCATTTTCCCCACCATTTCTGGCAGGTACCCCGATTATGTTTGGATGACAAGCTTTGACGGGGATAGCATATGCTTGAAGAGTGTCATTTCGACAATGCCCGATGTCATCAAGTGTTTAACGAGCCTGACAAAGGAAAAACTCGGCGTCTTTTCTTGTTTAGAGAGTCTGAAAAGACAGCGGAAAAGGAGACTCCAAGGGGGTCCTTTTTCGTACAGTTGTGTCTCTCGAGCCCGAAAAAGTATAAAACAATGCCCGAAAGAACTGCCTGACCATTACGATTGAGGAGTACTTTTCGTAAATAGTGTTTTTGACCCGAAAAAGTAAAAAAGTGGTCGAAGACACGTCGTTTTAGAGCCAATAACGAGTGCGAAACGACAAACACCCGGCAATCTTTTTAAGTTATACGGTCGAAAAAAGAGCTTAAAATGACCGCCTCTCGTTCCCTTTAACGAGATGAAAGGAGGCTCGACCATCTTTTCTTGTTTTGTGTCGGAAAAGAGCTCAAAGACGACATTGTTTGCGACCAAGTGATTTTAGGATCATTATGATTTCCACCGTTTCGAAAGACCTGCACAATGAAAATACCCGCATAAATCCGTTCAACATGTTAAAAACATATTAAAACATGTATAAAATATTGACAAAAGCGCTAAATCCATGGTAAAAGTATGACCATAAACCCACATTCGTAAAAATTATAATTAATTAAGCCATTTTTACTATAAATAGAAAGGTAAATAGTCATTTTCACCATTGTTACCAAATTGAGCCATTGAGAACGTTGTGAAGCTGTGAAGTTGACGAAGCCAATTATTCCTCGTGCGGACACCATTTGGCGAACGGCTTGCTCTAGGTAGGTTCCTCTTGCCACGTGCCTTTTTTTGAGTCCTTTTAGCAGTATTTTGACGGTGGGATTGGCCCAATCGGGCGATTTTTTGAGCCATTGGTGCGCTCTCGGTCAGCGCGGGTTTCCCGCTCGGGTCCGCGCTGACCGATAAAAATTGCACGTACCAGATTTCGGGTCAGCGCGGAAAACCCGTGTCCTTCCGCGCTGACCTGGAGAAAATACAAAGGGACCGCCATTTCCATCGCGGCTGTTTTAAAAACAGCCACGCTGGCGCAGTCAAATTTCAATTTTCACAATTTGGACGTGAAATTTTTATTAGCCAGTATTCTAATTGGTTTTAATGTTCATGCAGGACGCGATGGCCTTCCAGTGGCAAGAGAGGGCTCACGATGTTGAGGATATAGCCGCTTTTGCAAGAGCGGATTGTCGAGATGCCATGCGGGCATGTGGATTCTTAAAATTCTTCCTTACTCCACGCTTGAGAGCTCATCATGACTTACTGGAGTTCCTGATCCGGTCATGGAACCCAATAGACGGCAAATTTACCATCCGTGGTAAAGACATCGAGTTTGACTTCATGGACATCTATTTCTTGACCGGTTTGTCGCGCCGGGGGGCGAGGCCCATTCTGGAGGGGCAGTGGCCCAGCGGCGAGACTCTCGACCAACTCATGGCTCGAGTATGTCCAGAGGCAGAGAAAACGCGGAGTGGGAACGTGTCAATTCCCACGGTGAGAGACATAGTTCTTCGCACCATCCTTTTTATGGTGACTCGGGCAGCGGGAAGCTTGGCCAACCATGAGGCCTTGAAGACCCACCTGCTGCTAGCTCTTGATTGTCTACAGCCTACAGTGTTTGATTGGGCCACTGCAGTGACCAACAGTATGAAGAGGCAACTCAATAACTGTCGATGCGGAGAGTCGAAACAGTTTGGCTATGGGTCACTCTTACTCCCACTCATTCTGGAGCGGGTACCGGTCATGTGGTTGCAGACTATAGCCGTGGATCCTCCCAGGAGTCCGCGGGAGACGAGGGCCACTCGATGGGCTCGCATCATGCCACGCAGAGGTGGTGGCTGGCCAACTAATTGGGGAGTGGTTTTTCGAGAGTGGTTGGAGCAGCAGATCGTTTTCGTTGAGGATTGGCCGTACGCGGGTATGGATTTCCGCAACGATCCCGACATGCCATTGCCGCCGGGAGACCACTGGGATGATGGAGGTATGACACTTGGATTTTTCTGAGTTTTTTAATGTTTTTGATTTAAATGTATATGTCTTAACAAATGTCGCCGTATGCAGATGTGGGACCTGTCAGACCTGTCGGCTTAGCCCCAGAGGCACGGAGAGAGGGGCAGGGAGCTAATGTCCTTGCCTTGGTCCCTCCAGGAGTTGATACTTCAGAGACCATAGCTCGCAACCTTGAGGGGTTGCTGGAGGGTGTGCCGGACTATCAGGGAGTCGAGGAGGTTCCCATAGAGCACCAGATCCATACAGTGGGGGTGGTACCTAGGGTGCACCGCCTGTTGAGGCGGGTGGCACGAGCGGCTGTGTGCTACAGAGAGCACAACCCAGCACAGTAGTCGCCTAGGTTTCTTTTTGATGTTTGGAGAGACATATGTCTCAAATGTATGGAGAACAGTGACCCTCATTTTTGACACATACACTTATTTTTGAGCGCCTCAGTGCGCCACACGATATATATATATATATACATTCCGATTTTTGGATGGATCTTGTTACATATGATGATGTTTCTGCTTATGTTATGCAAATGTTCAGTACAAATGTGATCTTATGTATGAATTGCACAACACATGACCCATGTATTTTAATGTTTTTAATGCAAGCTTAAAAGCACACACAGCACGCATGCAAACTATGCTTGAGAAAATATTTACATATGCTTTACTCTATTATGCTTTCCATGTCTTCTTGTATGATGTTATCTATTTCACAAATGTTTGTCTAATACATGATTTGCCAATGCATCAGTCAACGTGTTTAATCGTCTCGGAATATGTTGATACGTAATATAGTCAAAATTCCTTTCCAACAATCTAACACGTAGATACAACCTTAGGATACGTTGGTCTCTGACGAAATATCGCCCGTAGAGTTGATGAACGACCAGTTGGGAGTCCAGGTTTACCATCATTGCTCGAATGCCGAGATCAACTGCTTCGGCTAGTAGCTCAATTACGGCACTGTATTCAGCAACATTATTAGTGGTGCGACCGAGACAGACTCCTTGAAGATCTAGCAACTCTCCGTGAGGATCATAGATCGCCCATGCCGCAGAGGACAAATTACAGGTACTACGGCAGGCGCCATCAGCGAAACCAACATAAGGTGCACTAGACATCTGCACGAGAAGAAGAAAACACAATAAGAGGCAAACACGCCTTCACACCAAAACAAAACATGAAATCATGCACACAAAACACACTAACACACGTATGTACAAAGTGAGTGCATGAAGTCATGCATAATCTTTCTTCAGATACAGCCCGTTGCGGGGCTTGTCAAGAGGATTTCCTTCGTAATCAATCAACTCATATGCGCCCTTTTGTAAAACTATTTTCACGATATAGGGACCTAGCCACATGGACTCGAGTTTTCCTGCCCCCAGCTTATCTTTAGCTTGATCGTAGAGCAGTACTAGATCTCCCTCAATGAAGGAACGAGGATGAATGTTCTGATCAAAGTGAGCTTTGACTCTCTTCTTTTGCGCTTCGATAGCCAAAGAAGCTAAACGATGAGTCTCGTCTAACCGTTCTAGGTACAGAAGCTGTTCCTCCACCGAAGTGGTGTTGGGAAGCAACTCGACAGCTAATTTCAACGAAGGAATCTCGCATTCGACAGGAAGGGTAGCCTCCAGTCCATAAACCAATTGAAATGGAGTGAAACCGGTGGCATCCTTCACGGAAGTCCGGTAGGCCCACAAGGCTGGGAACAGCATCAGATGCCAATTAGACTTGTGCGTATTGACAGTGCGTTGAAGCATAGTGATCAAAACTTTGTTCACGGCTTCGACTTGACCATTAGATTGTGGATAGTACGGTGTCGAACTATCCTGACGCAAGCCTAGTTGGGTCGTTAGTTCTGCCATCATGTGATTACGGAAATGCTTTCCGTGATCTGTGACAATAGCCTAAGGGACTCCGAAACGAGTAATGACATGATTGAATAAAAACTGCGCCGCTGTGTAACCATCTTCGTTTAGTGTAGGCATCGCTTCGGCCCACTTGGTGAAATAATCCACAGCAACGATGATGTACCCATGCCCCCCGGCCGAACGAGGGTTACAGGACGTATAATCGATGCCCCATTTGACAAATGGACCTACGGTGACAACAGGGTGCAGTGGTGCAACAGGTGCACGCATCTTCCGGTGGTAAACCTGGCATTCGTGACATGCTCGTACAGCAAGGATGCAATCCTTGAAGATGGAAGGCCAGAAATAACCAGCACGGAGGATCTTTTGGGCGGTAGCGTATCCGGATATATGGCCGCCACAAGCGCCGGAGTGGCAGTCATTCAAAACCCGCTCAGCCTCTTCGAGAGTCAAGCAACGGCGGAGAACAGAATCAACGCCGAGGCGGTACAGGGTATCGCCCAAGATGCGATAGGGTTGAGCTTGGTGACGAATTCGCCGTCGAGCATCTTTCGATACATTTGGACGGAAGGAAGACGTCTGTAAATATACGATAATGTCCCCGTACCACGGGTCGAGGGTGCTGATAAGAAACAGCGTTTCATCCGGGATATGCTCCTCTGAGCGAGATGGTGCAGAATGAGATGGTAAAGAACAGAGCAGTTCAGCAAAGACCAGAGATTTCTTAGACTTGGCTGCAGTGAATTCCAAGTCGAACTCTTGGAGGATTACAATCCACTTCGAGTATTTGCCCCCCAGCAGCTGACGTGACAAAATGTAGGTCATAGGGTTGCAATCAGAGATCACGGTCGTTGTGCGCAACAGGATGTAGTGTCGGAATCGTTGGATGGCACAGACAGCTACCAATGCCAACTTCTCGACATATGCATAGCGAGTTTCCGTATCTAGAAGGTTGTGGCTAAGATAGTAGATAACGTGCTCGGTGCCGGCATCATCATCCTGCACTAGAACCATGCCGATGGTGGTATCAGCGGCAGCAAGATAGAGAGTGTAGTCACGGTGGTAATTCGGAGGTCTTAAGAGCGGAGCTGAGACAAGAAGATCTTTAAGACGCTCGAAAGATTCCTGAGCGATAGCGTCCCAGCGAAAGGGCATGTCTCGCTTTAACAACCGTGTGAAACCCTTAGCCACCTCGGCATAATTTGGGATAAATCGTCTGAGAAAATTAGCTTTACCCTGCAATTGTTGCAAAGAGGCAGGGGGAGGAAGATTCAAAATGGCCTCGACTTTAAGGGGATCCAGGCGGATGCCTTCCCGGGAGACGATGAACCCGAGTAGTCGGCCAGATTCTACGCAGAAGACACACTTATGCGGAATGAGTCGAATACGGTAGTGGTGACAGCGGAGAAAGATTTCACGTAAGTGAGATGGATGGTCTTGACGTTTAGCTGAATGAGCTGGAAGGTCATCCAGGTAAGGCTGTACGATGTGTCGGATATCATGAAAAGCATACGACATCGCACGCTGGAAAGTGGCACTGGCGTTTTTAAGACCGAAATGTAGCTTCTTATAAGCGAAGGTGCCCCAAGGACAAATGAAAGTTGTCTTATGCTGGTCTGCGGGGGCTATGTTGATCTGGTTGTAACCAGAGAAGACGTCCATAAACGAATAAATCTCGCTTCCTGTGCAGTCATCAATAAGCTGATCAATAAAGGGCGTAGGAAAGTTATCTTTTGGACAGGTGCGATTGATATCGCGGTAGTCAACACAGACTCGGATAGTACCCTGCTTTTTATTCACAGGGACTATGTTGGATACCCATTCCGTGAGGGGAATGGCATAGATGAAACCAGCTCGAAGGAGCTTTTCAACTTCGGCCTTGATGGCTGCAGCCTTTCGAGGGTGCACTGGACGTAAATGCTGACGAATAGGCTTAGCGCCTGGATAAGTAGGGATTTCGTGTACCACAATACTAGGGTCGATGCCGGGCATTTCCTCGTAAGACCATGCGAAGACATCGCGGAATTCACGAAATAAAGCGGTATAAAGTCGAACTTCCTCAGGAGTGCATGTGACTCCAATGAAAATATTCTCGACAATCCCTGGTTTGACCGAGATGTCGATGGCCTGGGTCTACGTGATGTTACCCATATTGCCTTCCGAAGACACTTGATATAGCTGAACAGGCGTTTGGAGAGGCGGGGATGGGACACATGAAGCAAACCGCTCGAGACATGCGACCATTTCCGAATGTGTTGGGAGGAACGAAGAGCAATGGTGGTGATCTGACCAAGGGAGCTCCTCGAGAGACATAGTCTCAATGATGGCCTCGTCGGAGGGGAATGATTCCTTCAAGGGATCCGAAGTGGCCTCATCTCCCAACCAAGGGAAGCGATCATATGAATCGGGAACGCTGCTTGAAAAAGCAGGTTCAGGAGGGGGAGCCAATGCAGCGACAATCTCGATGTAGTTGAGCTCGGCAAGACTCAACGGCATCATCTCACCCCAAGAGTCTTCCTGATTCAAGGGAGGAAGAACCCATGGATCAGAACGCACTGAAATCATGTTAACAGGGGCGAGATTCGGAGGTGGGAGGGGAAAGACTCCCATCAAAGAGGGATCTTTGAATAATCCAGCGCCCACACTCATTAATGACTTGGAGGTATGCTCTACGAATGGCACATTCCCTTCAGAAGAGGAAGCAAAAAAGGACAGCTGGTCCACCGTGACGATTCTTCCTTGATGAGGGAAGCGAACGACACGGAACAAGGAGGAAGCCACGGCCTGCATGGCGTATGTCCAGCTTCGTCCAAGGAGGAGGTTGTAAGTGAGATTTGCGTCAACAACTTCAACCTCTACCTCTACGGTTTTCCCTTCTAAAGAGATAGGCAATCGTGGGAGGATACCATATGGACGAGATTCTCTTCCATCGAAAGCCTCCAGGGTCGTAGGAGACTGGCTCAGAGCAGGAGAACCAATAGCCTTCCAGCAAGCAACTGACATGATGCAGGTTGAGGCACCTTCATCAATGACTGTACGATGGATCGTTTTGCCGTTGATGAGAACCTGTATAAGGAAGGCCACCTGATGAGGCAGTCTTTGTGTGAAACCCTCGAGATCAAAAGAAATTAAATCTGAATCTGCCGGGTCTATGCCACCAATCGCTGATAGCAGGGACTTCCTCTGGGAGGGGCAGCTCTGGAGGACTTCTAATGCGGACATAGCAGACGGAACCTCAGCTAAGTCCTCGACAATGCTATAGTGCTGGGCAGCACGAGCATTGGGGTTATAAGATGACTTCCTGAGTACACCTTTGGGAGGGGGTCGGGGGATCGTCTCAGTGCTGGGCCGTTCAATGTGAAGGGGGCCAGAACTGGACGGAGGAGCGCTGGAGGGAACCTTCGGCTCTTTCCCGGCTGGAGATGGATAATCTTTCACTCGAGTTGAAACATGGATGGGGATCGTTCCAGCCATGAACACTTGAGAACCGAACGAGGAAGAGGATTGAGAGGGATCTGCCACCTGATGCGTCTGCTGGGAAGGGAAAGGCTCTTTTAGCACAGCAGGAGGCCCCGGAGCACCTTTCAAAAGTTGACTAACCTCGGACTGCCTAGGGCAATCCTTGGTATAGTGATCCTCCTCACAGATGAGACAAGGATACTTAGGCCTTCGTTTGGCCCCTTCCTCGGAGGGAGGTTTAGGAGGGTTCTTCTTGGGCTGTCCAGATTTATCTTTAGCCTTCCCTTTCTTTTTGCCTTTCGAGGATTTATCTGCCGCGGTGGACTGGACGGCGTTTACCTCGGAGGTAGTCCCAGAAATAGATTGGCCCTGAGGAGCATTTTCGTTAGAGGCATTATGTTTCTGCTTCCAAGGGCTCGCGGCTGATTTTTTAGATGACGAGTTCACAGAGCCAATGACTCCATCAACAGAAGGCTTTGGTGGAGCCTTGGGTTGTCCATGCCTCAGGGCGTCTGGCAGATACTCATACAAAGTACCTGACTGAGAGTACACTAAGTCAAGGTACTGAGCTCGCGCGATTGCTTGCTCTTCAGTTACACACGCTCCCATTGCAATGTCTTTTGCAATCTTAGGGACAAAGGAAGTCGTGAACCAGTCGGTCAAGAGTTGATCATGAATCCAAACTTTAATCAAGCGACGACACCTTCTCCATTCATGTATATGATCAGAGATGTGCGTTGCCGTATCCTGTTTGAGAGACGTGAGAAGATGGGTCCCAGTCTCGTACCGAACGGGTAACTGAAAATGAGTCAAAAAGGCCATAGCCAATGAGTTGAAATATGAAAACATGTCGCGATTGAGTTCGATGTACCACTTAGCAGATGAACCAGTGAGAGTCCTCTGAAAGAGGCGAAGCCGGATAGAATCGTCAAGCCACGAGTTAGATGAACACCAAAGGTGATAAGTCATTACATGGGCCTGAGGGTCTTCACCAGCTTTGCCATCAAACTTTGGACAGTCACCTGGTATTTTGGTTGGAACCGGTGGCCAATATGGATTGTGCAAAATAGGATCATTTGTCAACTTGGACACATCAGGCAGTTCCAACGTGGCTAAGAATGGTAGCTGCGGGTTAAAGGACATTTGTGGCTGCGGATTCGAGGCGACATTAGGGTTCCACCCAGATTGAGGTTGCCCCCACGAACTTTGTCCGGACGGACCTGACCCAAAAGGGCCTGGTGCGTAAGAACTTTGTCCCGACGGACCTGGCCCAAAAGGGCCTGGCGCATAGGGAGTTTGTCCATAGGGGTTCTGTCCGTACGGATTCTGGCCATATGCGGACGGCTGTCCCTGTGTCTGCCCCCCAACTCCCCATGTACCAGCAGCTTGCCCCGCAGGCGCACCATATTGATAATTTTGGTAAGGAGTGACCTGTGGTTGCTGATAATTTTGATAAGGAGCAAACTGATTTTGCCCCTGGGGTTGCTGGTAGCTATATGGTTGCTGGGCCCCATACGGAGCCTGATAGGCAGGCTGCGTTTGGTAAGAAGGTTGATAACTTGTTTGAGTTTGAGGCCCAGGGTAATGTCCTTGAACCGCCTGGGGTTGAACCATCTGTCCCGAAGGTTGACCTGGTTGGATTTGAGATGGGCCTGGTTGGCCAGTAGGATAAACTTGTTGGGCACCAGGTTGTCCATGCGCCGCCAAGGGTTGTCCTTGCGGAACGGATGACTGAGTCGGCTGGATAGCTGGTTGACGCCAAGGTTGGCCAGCTTGTCCAGCTGGACGATTAGGGCGGACAGCGGGTTGACCTTGCTGCGTAGAAGGTTGGCCCGTTTGCCCCCCAGGGTGACTAGACTGAGCAGAGGGCTGGGCTTGCTGCATAGCAGGCTGCCCTCCTTGGTGCATAGGCTGAGCAGAGGGTTGGCCTTGCTGTATAGCAGGCTGCCCCCCTTGCCCAGAAGGATTCATGGATTGAGCAGTGGGTTGACCCTGCCGAACATAGGGTTGCCCACCCTGCCCAGAAAGATGACCAGACTGGGCAGTAGGTTGGCCCTGGTGTAAGTAGGGTTGCCCCCCCTGCCCAAGAGGATATCCCTGCTGGACTGCTGGTTGATTTTGAGGATTATAAACTGACCCAGTTTGTCCAGATGGGTACCCTTGCTGGAAACCGGGTTGGCCTTGCTGAACGTAAGGCTGCCCGGGTTGCCGAGTTGGGTAACCTTGCTGAGTACCAGGTTACCCTAGATATCCAGTAGGTTGACCTTGATATGAATACGACGGACCTCCAACGGCCGAGGGTTGCCCCAAGTAGGGTTGTCCCTGTGGGCCCCCAGATTGTCCTGGGTAAAGCGGGCCATAAAGTGGTTGCCCTTGAGGGGTTTGCACATAAGGCGGCTGGCCTTGATTGGGTGGTCCTTGGGGCTGCACGGGAGGATCCCGGTTCCCATAAAAAACATGAGTGGCAGGATCGTACCTCATGTTCAAAGGTTCCTCATTTTCTTCGAAAGGACGATGAGGAAGGACCGAAATGCTCTCGAGGTACTCACCGTTCTCATCATAATAAAAGAGGGGACCTTCGTAATCTGGGTCCGTAATGGGTTGCCCAAAAGCATCATACGGTCCTGCTCCTGGAATGCCACCAGAAAAGGGACCAGCTTCAGGGTTCGCAGATGAGGATGCCGGTACAGCACTGACGACCGGAGTCGAACGTGCTACACAGACGGTGGGTCTGGTGGGAACTGAGGTAACGGGCGTGTTAAGCCCTGACGTAAGGGGTGTACTAAGGGGTTGCGAAACAAAGGGCCCGGTGGAGGCGATAAGACTAGGATCCCATATAGTCGTAGAAGTAGTCCTAGTGGCTATCCTATCCCTCACTGATTGATATCGTGGAGGGAGTGGAGAGGAAGCCGGGATCGGGGTCTCAATGTCGGTCGCCACGGGCGTCTCACCGGTGCTGGAAGCTGTCTCATCCATGGGGGAAGTAGACATCGGAGACGACATACCGAGAGGAGTACGAGGGGTACGAGGGGTATAATCAGGCTCCCAGATAGGATTCCAGTCTTCTATGTAATCTTCGTCGCCTGGGGCACGTACGTTGATAGGCTGGATACTCGGAACAACGGGAAGAGTACCGCTTACAACTGGTACCTCTGGAGCAATAGAAGATGGAGAACCTTGATCACTTAGACCGGGAGTTGACGGGTCAGCCAGGATGACCAGACCCCTTAGAAAACCTAAAGCAAACTAACGATAAAGACCCTACTCAAAACTAACGCATACAAGATCTAATCAGGTGATGTTATCGTGGCCGAATTAATTTTTAGACACAGGAACCAAACTTGACCTTTTCATGTTTCAGGAGTCGAGAAAAGGACGAAAAGATGACTCCAGTCTCCTTCGAATGTTTAATGAGCACGAAGTGACAAGACGCTCACAAGCACCTTTTCATTTAGGGAGTCCGAAAAGGATCAAAAGTGACTGCTCTGGAGACTCTAGGTATAAGGTTTACCAAGCAACCCGTAAAACTGCTTATACACCTTAGCAATCGTATGAGAGCCAAGGACTTTCCGTACTGCAGTCAATCTTCCCGAATGCTGTGTTCGGTGCGTTACGGTTCACAAGGCGGCAGACTCGGCTTCCTATGGATAAAGGATAAAAGCCTAGTGGGGTCTCCCTATATACGCGACGGTACGTGGGAGCGCAGTCCGTGTTAGACCACTATCGAGTCATAGAAGGAGGAATCACCCAACCTAATGTGAAATAACAGTGACTATGTTTAAAGACGCCGGAACACGTCTCTAACCTAGACCTCTAGATGTTTGCGTTTAGTTCCAATGCGTTTTTAGATTCATTCGGTTCATTTTATAGTTGATCTTGAAATTAAGTTTTGATTTCAGGCTCTATCGTATGTTCTCTCACAATTACCTAGATGCAAACTACATGCCAAAGAATTTCATTTTGTTCGATGAATTCTAGCTATGAGAGAGTAAAGAATTTTGATCAAACAAAACAAATACCAGCAAACAAGCAACCTAATGCAGCTAAAAGCGAGGAAAAAAAAAAAAAAAAAAATTTGAAAATGCAAATCAACGAAATGTTCTTTTCCTTTTCAATTTTCAAAAGCAAAGCTACTAGTTTGATTTTCTTTCAATGGCACAAAGCATCTAAGTGAATTTGGAGGAACCGGAACACCAAGCAAATCACTTAATGAAAGTACACAAAGTTCCCAAAACACCCAACAAAGATTTTCAAATAAAAAGGAAAACTAAGTTCTGCACGAGCTATGTGATCTAAGCTCGGCAAGACAAGCAAGGATTGCAAGCAAAGAGGAAGCAAAAACCACTCGGAAACACAACCCAAAACACTTCAACAATCACTGAACAAGTGCATAAACAAATCTGAAGTTGGCTGGTCAAACAAGCAAGCAAGATCCCTAAGGAAGGCTTGACACACACACGGCCACTAGATGCCCTAGGGCTAGAGTGCGAAATCAATGGAGAAAAGCAAACACCCGAAGGATGAGAGTTACAACCAGTCAATTAGAGACTCAACACAATCCAGCAACTGTAAAGGTGATGGCGAAAACACAAACCAAGCAGCGAAAGCAAAGAGGAAGGTATTTGCAAAATCGAAAAGATGAGCAAAACGAAACCCTGTGGAACAAGACTTCGCAAGCCAGCAGCTCAGAGTTCAAATAGTGAAAAACAAGCCACAAACCAAGTGGAGAGAAGAGGGGAAAGCTAAAGGAAAAGGTTCAGGAGGCTGATCTGGACAAAATCAGGTTTTACAGGATCAGCGCGGGTGGCCTTCAGCAACTTGGCGCTGACAGGAGGTGTCCCGTAGCAACTTTGCGACGTCAGCGCGGAAATACACGGATAAAGCGCGCTGTCTCAGAAAAACAAGGTCAGCGCGACTATTAATCACACAGACGCGATGACAAGGAGGACAAAGAAGCAAGTGTGCGACGTCAGCGTGGAAGCACACGGATAAAGCGCGCTATCTCTGAAAACGAGGTCAGCGCGACTATTGATGGTACAGGCGCGATGACAAGGACAACACAAAAGAAGGGACGCGACGTCAGCGCGTCTGTTTTGAATTAAAGCGCGCTGATGGTAAAAAAGCCAGTAAAAACAAAACGAAAACTTCCCAAACCAAAGGTAAAGACCTTTTAACAGTTGAAACACTTCCCAGATGCACCCAGAAAGTTTATAAACAGAGAAACAATCCCAAAATCTCGACAAGAGAGAACAATCAAATTCAAACACACAAGTGGACTCAAGAGACAAAAAGGCTGATCCCCAGCGGAGTCGCCAAATTGTTGGAGAGGTAAATCCCCTCTACAGATAGAGGCGATCCCTACTAGCCCAGCAAGGGTCTAGCAACAATCACACAATGCTGCTATGCATGTTCCTAATTACAATTAAACAAGAGGTAAAGAGCACCTACTTGGATTCCCGCGCTGTCGTTTGACGAAGAGATTTTGCCTTCGCTCCTTCGCTTCGACCGGTCACAATCCTCTGCGATCCCCGTGAATAGACACCTACACACACGAAGAGGAAACAAACGCAAGCGTGAAATCTAGTAAAAGCAACCATACATTGGTCAGAAAAGATGTAATTCACATTCAACCATTGCATGTACAAATGAGAATGGAACAATAGTAGCAGTCATCTATTATTAATCAAGACAGAGAAGAGCACAACCAAATGTTCTGACGTCGGTATCCTTCTCAGGAGGGGCCAGTCAGCAAGCGTCTCAAGCATTCACCTTTGGAAATGATTCTCCCAAGACAAGAGACTCTCTCTCACACAAGCAAAACAAAACAACCTTCCCTAAGCTATCAATCACTTCCACACCTAGCACACCAAATACCTATAGTAGCAGCAATCTGAGCACTATAAGCTCTATACAATCCAAGCTATTCCAAACTAGCTGCTCATGGTAATGGTGGAAGTTTATATAGGAGAAGGAGCCTCCTAAAAGGGTGGAAGGATGAGCTTATCCTTGAGGGAAGTGGTTGCAAAGAGTCGAACAGACATGCCATAGAAGGGAGTCGATACTCACAAAGCCAACAACCAAACCTGGAGTGATCTGGAAGGCTGGCTGTTGGAACAAATTCGCCCAAACAGGATCAGCACGGATTATAAGGCGACTGACGCGCTGACGTCGCGCCTCAATAACTAGGAAATTCATGTCAGCGCGACCCAATACAAAGGAGAGGTGCGCTGGCTCATAAAATGCAACCAACGCGGAAAAGTGATGTGCTTCCGCGCTGGCAGCGCACTGAAAACATTAAGAGCAGCCGGTCAGCACGGATATTTTAGAAACAGACGCGCTGATGAGGAAAACTTTGGAAAAGTGGGTTTTGGGCCAGTTCAGAAGGCATGAACTTGATTATGGTGAATTCTTGACACAGTAGGGTGACTGACAGGGAGACAGTGACAAATTACTGTGTAACAATCAGTCCTTGTCCACAAACCGCATGACCCAGCAGAGTCCCAAAAGGCACACAAAATAGACATTTCTTCAAATTGAGTGCAATTTGGTACCTTCGGCAGGTATCTAGCATTAAGCACAAACTTGCCACATGGATTTTCACCACCCCAAACATAGTCCAGTCATCAAAGTACACCTCCAGAAACTTATGAATGAATTCTTTGAATGTAGAAATGACTACATGCGAAAAAATCACAGGCACATTCTTCACTCCGAAAGGCATTACAATGTACTGAAAACATCCCCACTCAGTTGCGAAGTTTGTCTTGCTTCTATCCTTAGGCATGATTTTGATTTGATGGTACCCAAAGAACCCATAAGTGAAGGAGTACACTTCCTGGCCACCTACATTATCCAATACCTCATCAGTGAATGGAGTCGGGAAAGGATCATGTACGCAAGTGTCATTCAACTTCCTTAGATCTACGCATATCCTTATTTCATCCTTCTGCTTCTTTTCCTTTACCACCGTTGGGCTCACCCAATCAGATTCTTCTACAGGCTCAATGATTCCTACCACAAGCATCTTGTCTATCTCTAAATGGACCTTCTCCTTATACTTTAGATTGAGATGGTAAGCTCTTTTCTTAGCCGTTTTTGCGTCAGGATTTAACGTGATCTTGATAACACCCAGGTCTCCTATTACCCACTTTAGCTCCGTAAACTTGGTAGGGAACAAATCCTAGTATTCGTGGAGCAATTCGGCAATCTTATCTACTGTCATGTCATCGCAGTAATCTCTAATCTTCGCGAATTTGGGCTCCGCCGTCGTACCAATATTTACCTGTTTCGTTTTCAGTGGCACGGTTATATCAGGATTCTCAATCTGCAGTCCCTCGACCTCACGATGACCCTTAGTTTTAGGGATATTAATCTTTCGTGGATCCTCATCTTCTTCTTCAGAAGTCACATTATAGCATTCCAATGTGTGGCTCAGCTGAGTAGTCCAATCGAGTTGAATCAGATCCAAAGGATCTTGTAGTATCCTAAAGATTGCTGCTTTAACTTCTTGTAGCGGTCCGTCAATACAGTAAAAACCATCTTCAAAGTTGAACGTCATTATGAATCCTTCATGTAGAATATCCCATTCACCTATACCATGGCAGAGCTCTGTTTCCAAGTAGAAGTTCATCGGGATGACATCCAAGGTGTGACAGAACAAGTGCACCCATTCATGTTGGGGCTTCGCTCCATAAGCTTTAACCTATTTGGCCAAGTGTGCACGTGGATCATCCTTCCCATCATATTTGTCTATCATTCATATCTTTGGCTTCCCAAAGCATGTTCTCATCATCCTCCTACACTCGCACCAATCGTCAAAACTACCCTTGTGCGAACCCCACCATCTCGCGAGCGTAGCGCACAGTGCCCAGTCCAAAGCCTGGAAGCACTGCTTCTCTAGTACTTCCCTCTCAAATGCATCCAAAAATACATCAACATCATTCAAGCCATCATAAGTAGGCAGATCTCTTACCTCTGACAATACACACCACAGCAACCGGGTCATCATGTTACAGCTCAACATGGTTACTTCATGTAGCTGATTTTGTCAGCACTCTAATTCTTCATTAGAGTCCGAGGTGTAGTAACTCTCACGATCCCATGTAATTCATCCATCCACTGTCGGATTCACCCAATATTGGTCTTGCACTGTTATTTTATATATGCAGTCCAAATCGTCATTTCTCTCGTAATCATGGATTGGTTCAGTATAGTGCGATCCTTCAGCAGGATCTAGGGGTACTATTATGCGAAGCGATTTATTTTCAAATATCATCTTTCGCTTCTTTAGGTTGATTACCCCATTCATGTCAGTAGCCCAATCAATGCCAAGGAGCGCAGGGTAGGGGTTGTTGTCATCCACAATTTCTATCACTTCAAAGTCAGCCAATGCGCTCGTGCCTTCAATATCTATAGTTACTCCTTGCAGTCATCCCATGGGGATGATTTTCTACTAATTTTCCATCCTTAACTGAATTGGAGACCACTACAGTGCGGGTCTCCCCATCCGCTCCCAAGTCTAATTTGGTAAAATGTTCGCGTCTGACCCCAGATCCAAAATAACCTGATCCATTTCATATTCTCCTATCTGCGTGATCAGTCTCATCTCACACCCTGTCCTTGCTTTATGCTTACCAATTTTCTGTACCACACGCAGTTCACCCTGAGTGTTTCCGGTGCATTTATTTATAATTTCTTGCAACCCCTTCATAACCCTGTTATTGCATAGAAATTTCATGTGGGTATCTAGAAAGGTCGTAAGCATAGAAGGGTCCATTTCCTGATCAAGATTATCCCTACTCCCTCAGGTAGAGGCCCCAGCGAAGCTCTTCTTTGCTTCCATGAACGTTTCACGTGCACTCTCCAAATCAAATTCAGCCTCCTTTGTTGGAGCTTTGTGAACCCATGTGTTGTCTTCGGGTTGTTTCCCCTTATCGTCACCCACTGCAATTCCACTTCGAAGCACTATATTCACATTCGGATCCTCCTCGTAAGGCTCAGACCTCATCATCTGCAGGTTCTAAGTTAGTTGCAGTGGTAGCACCCTTTTGTCATGTATTCTTGATATCATTGTAGGACATTCCTCCATCTCATGATCAAACTGAGTACAATATTTACACGACGGACATGTTGGGTTAGTGCATTCATAGGCATAGTGTCTTGATCCTCCATAATTGTAATAGATCAGTTGTCCCCGACCTCTTCCAGGTCCTCCTCCACACCCCTGAAACCCTGTTCGTATCATCCCAGCGCTCTGGTCAGGGGGCCGTGTTTCTGCCTGAGCTCTATAGGCGAGTGTTCTATCCACCATCAATTCGTAACTTTGGCAGTTGTGCTCATCATGCCCTACGACCTGAAGAAGTTGCAGAACAGTTGGTATGGTGTTTGTACAAACTTCTGCAGCAAATGGCAATTATCAGTTGTATGTTTCCCTGCTACCTGACATATAGTGCACCACAATATAGGCCCCACACTCAGTCTTGCTTGGGCTTCCATCCTCAAAGGCATCGGTCCTCCTCCTACAAAATAGTTTGAAAATACCAGTCAATGGTCTTTGTCATGCCCCTAGCCTTTACATTTCAGGCACCATATCTCTTCGCACACCTCCGGTCGAACTGTTTTATCATGCTTCAAATTTTGCATTTCGAGGCAAAGATTTTGCAACTGCGCATGGATTTGTTGAACCCCTAAATTTAGATCTTGCATGAGTGTTTCATGCAGTCTTATGGCAATCTCCAAGGCCTCTGCCTAAGTCGTAATCTTCTTTTGTGACAGTGCAACCCTTAGGTGAGGCAGGAGCGAAGCCATGAACCATTCGTGGTGTTGTCCATCTGTTAAGTTCATAATGGCTTCATAGATTTTACACATCTATCTCTGATCCAATTCCGAAGGTGTCTCATCTGGTTTCATCACGATTTCCTTGAACCCCACAATCAATTATGCCTCATATTTAGGCCTATTGAACTCTTTATTCAGCGCGGTCTGGATTTCTACCAATCCAACATTTTGGTTATCATTAAAGTACTTGATGTACCAAGTTAGCACGTTATCCTTCAAAGCACTAACCAATGTTGCCTTCTTCATGTGATCATCTATGACACCCTAAGCTTCCCATACAGCTTTCATGATGAACCAAAACTAGTCTGAGCCCTCATTTCCCAAGCCCTTAAACAAAGGAAACTTTACTAAATTCTCCATGTTGAACCATGGTGGAGGTGGTGGTGGTGCGAGCGAAGTCGCAGGTGACGGTGGTGAAGTTGGAGGTGGTGTAGGTGGAGGTGGAAATCACAGAAATCCCTGTTTTATGAACTGAACTACACTTCATGGAGAAGCCTGAGCTACTCCCCCTTTGTCACCCAATGGAGGTGAAATCAGTGGGCTATATTTAGGACCCTTTCTTCCTTCATTTCTATAAGTATTTCCACTTCGCGTACCTCCGAACATCAAGGTAGTTGCATAACCCGTTTTTTGCACAATAACATATTAATCCAGGTATTTAAAGACTTCAAGTACTTACCTCACAGACCTTTGAAAAAGCATCACTCCACCTCATTGTAACTAATTGAGGTATCGACCGCGAATTCAATCACAAATCCTCCTATGATATGATCGAGCCAATGATCGACAATGCAGGAGATATTATCCTCATAAGCTTCCAGTCTCTGTACTAATTCCAGGGTCCAGACAATAGGACCGTCAAGCCTCCACCTTCCTTGGCTACCCGCTAGCTTCACAATCCACTCGTATAACTCAATTGGAAAGGAGCAAAAAAAGATTTCGTGGATTTATATATACAAGTACCTGTCCAACCACTGTTCCTTAGTCAATCGTGGATTTTTGTTCTCCTACGCCACGAATTCATGGATCTCCCTATCCAACTAGTCTTCGACCTCTTTCTTAGTTGGATTCTAGTGATACGACATCACACATCTCTTATGCAGATTCTGGTCCCGGCAACAAAACCATTTGTTGGCTTCATGGGGCCAGACTCAGGTTCAGCGTTAGTTAGCCAAACAAATCCCTACACTACTGGCCCTTTTGGCATCAGCCCGTGGAGCGCGAACCAAAGTCTCACCTGAAGCAATATGGGGGGAATGCTGGAACCAAGTTTCCACACCCTGCAATGGTTGTGATGTCGGTTTATACCCTTTGTTGCTCCTTTCACACAGGTCACTAAGATTTAGGGATCTGTTAGTCTACCCTTTATTCTTCCCTTCAGTGCCTCCGGAAAGGTGTATGATTGACCTTCGCGCAGCCTTAACCTGCGATCCAGGTACTTCCGCGATGTTATGACAACATATTGTATAGGTTCCCAAGTTATCTTAAGTATTTTACTTATCTGACTAATCAACCACAGTTAGAACCACGTAAACTGATATCCTTACTTTTGTTTAATTAACCAATACAATCAAATACATTCGCACATCACATGAACATTGTAAATTGAACCCAAAATGCAATATAACCAAATGCATTAACAATAAATAAATACACAGAATTTGCAGAATACTTCTCTTTATTGATATCATCAGATTAATACAGACTCTATCCACCATGTGCACACAGTTGTAGGGGTCCGTGCACTCAAATGCAGACTTCCACCCTAGGTCTCTGCGCACTCAGCCGTAGAGCCTCTACCTACTCTACGACCCGAGAACACTTAGACCCTATGCTTAACTCCTTACTTCATTCTTCGCTACTCAAAAACTACTTAGAGCTTACTTACTTAGCTCTTTTTCATACAATCCCATGGTCCGCGGACCATGGGTGGATCTTTACAGCCGACTTTACGCTTTACAAAATAAGGTTAGACAACCCTTTATGACTCTTGACACCTTCGCACTCCACGACCACAAAATGCGGAGACTTTACAACTTTATTACAAAATTGTCCCAAAACATGGGCTTTTAGCCCCAAAACTGTCCTTGGGGGAACATATTCCCAACACTACTCAACAACACTTTGAATGCTTCTGGAATGACCACTGTCACTATATTGATACATTGGTGAACTTACCCATCATATGATAATCGGATGATGACATCCCTGAGTTCACCAATTGCCTGGACATGAGTTATGTCTAGCTGAATCATCTATGCATTAGTCTTGTCCCATATAGAATTGAACTTCTTGGCCACAAATAGTGGCATGACATTCACCGATGCACCAGAATGGACCAAGAAATTGTGTACATTGAAGTTGAAGATTTCAAATGTTAATAAGAACGATGGAATGAGTGTTCTTGCTTCCATCATGATTGCATTGATTACAGATGCGAGAGCGTCAGGGGACTTACTAAATCCCTTATCTTAAGAGGTTTCATTTTCGACAGAGTTTTGTCCAAGTGTATGTAGAAGGATGTCGCGTTGGCTGGTGATCTTTATAAGTTCAAATAGGGAGATATTTGCACGATCCTTCTTCATATCTGTTGAATGTTTTAATCTACTGACCGAGGTGTTCGAGGATGGAACATGGTTTGTGGTTTATGGAGATATGGTTCTGTCCTTACTTCTTTTGGAAACAATTTTCATTGAAACTACTTTCTTGGACTTTATCTGAGTGTTATGTGTTGAGTTAGCCAAAGGATTGAGTTTTCTTAACAAATTTTCTTTGAATTTCATTTTTGGCACCTCAATCACAATGGTTTGCCCTTGGCTCCTAAATTTGCATCAGTTGCTCTGCTTTTGGGCCAGACCAGGACTTGGAGGCTTCTTGTAAGGACCTGCGGTCCTTGGCACACCCACCGGATGAAGTGCGACTTGAACGAACAACTCTACGACGGATGTGCGATGGAGACAAGTAAAAATGCGAGCACAAGAAGGTTGAGCGAAGTGTTTTTATATGTGTGGGAAGCATGGTTGATTACCCACGGCTGACCTACGATTTGGAGCAAGCCGACATGCGTTTTGATGGTGTTTGCAAAGAGTAGGGGTGTGCATTTACATGGTGGACGAGTCGGCTTGGGCAAGCCAACTCACCTAGCCATCCATATATATTCAATGAAGTGTTGGAGCGAAAGGCAACCATTCGACAAGCGAGTCTTCAAGGAGAAGTGCGTGGAGAAGAGGGCGTAGCAAAGAGGAAGGCGTAGATGGTTATGCGCCCAAGTCTTGGGTAGGTCGCTTGAACGCACAAGTCTAAACGAAGGCCAGTCGAAGTAAGGCATGCACGAGTAAGGCGTGGGCGCCCCGTTTTGCAAGGCGTGCATGGGTGAAGGTGTGGGTGCCCGGTTGTGCGAAGGTGCACGGGTGAAGGCTTGAACGCCCGGTTTGTGTGATTGTGTGATTGGGTGGTTGTGCACAGGTTCTTGGGCAGATCGGGTGAGCGCCCGCCCGTCGTACAAAGGCAAACGCGAAAGGTGTGCATGGTGGAATGAATTGAAGCCGGTTGTGTGAAGGGCGTGTCTTGGTGACTTGGTGGAGTCACCCGCCCATCGTGCACAAAGACAAGGTTCGGTTGTGAAGTGCAGAAGGCAGCTCGTGTGAGGTTGCGCCCGCCCGCCTTGGGCAAGGAAGTCTTGGTTGTTGCACGAAGGTGTGACAAGGTTGTAAAATTGGCTAAGTATGAAACTTGGTGTTTCCAAGTATACTTCTAAAGCATTGTAACTTGTAAAAGACTGTATAATATATCATTCAGGCAGACTCATTGTTCAGGAAGTTGCCCCTCCCTTTATACTGTGCAATTGTGTTCTTCATGTATAATTGCTGATGTTAATGAATGTGTATGGGTGTTCATTGGTATAAAGGAAACATTAATAACACTTGGTTGCGCAACACAAATTAAGTAGGATAAGTGGTTAGGCGTAGTCCACGAACATAAGTATTGTTGAAAAGAAAGTGTTCGGTGGTGCCGCACCTCGCCTAGCACGGTTCAAATACTACCGCCGGCTTGGGGGCATGACAGTTGGTATCAGAGCAGCTGATTCAGGCATTGAAGGTTGAAGCTGCTACACACCTCCACTGAAGTGAAGGTGGTATCAGAGCTAGTCTGAAGACTTGGAGGGGTCTTACAGGAAGCTGATCGAAGATTGGAAGTTGGTGACAATGAAGCAGGTACTTGCAAGTGAAGGAAGTTGTTTCACATACAAGTGAGACAAGAGCTGGTTCATGGTTGCAGGCAACTTGGTGAAGCTGTTGGATGGTCGAGACTAGATTGCAAAAAAGAAGGAAGTTGTTAGCAATGGCAGCTGAATCTCAGGCTGGGTCTAGTCACGGTGCGAAAGATGCTACTATGGAATTCATTGAAAAAGTGTTGGAGAAGATGGAGGACTTAGAGGCTTACTGGACTAAGAAGATGGACTTGGTCGAGAAAGATCAAGAGGCCAATTCGAAGATGAGGGAAGAGCTCGAGGAACTCCGGACTCAACACGACTACACTGATCTTATGTGTACACAACTGGAAGTAAGGGTCAAGGAGATTGAAGAGGCAAGAGATCGAGTCTTGGCAGAGATCGTGGACTTGCAGAAATATCTTGATGATGCCAGAGATGAGATCGCGGTGTTGAAGAAGGTCGTGAGGCATAACTCAAGTGGAGGAGTGCCTCATGTGAAATTCAATGAACCAGAATCTTATGATGGTACAAGGAGTGCAAAGACTCTTGGCAACTTTCTATGGGACATGGAGCAATACTTGGAACGATTGGGTCTATCTGATGATGAGACGAAGGTCAAGGTAGTTGCTCAGTTCTTGAAAAAGGATGCTATGATGTGGTGGCGAAGGAGGATGGATCAGATTGCCAATGGCAGTGCTGGTGACATTACTTCGTGGGATGAAATGAAGAAAGCTTTGTAGACCCATTTCAGTTCTCAGGATGAAACGTGGGAAGCAAGGATGAAGATAAAGTTCATCAAAGCAGACAGGGAACCTTCAGACATATCAGTGGGAGTTTGCAAGTGCAGTTCTAGAACTTCTTGACATGGCGGAGAGGGACAAGGTGTTCAACTTCATTATGGGATTGAAACCTTGGGCACGCAATGAAGTGAAGAGGTAGAGGATTAGAACACTTGAGGAAGCTTTTGCTGCTGTGGACAGGTTGGTGGAGCATTATGATGAGACTTTTGATGATAGGAAGAAGAAGTTCGATAAGCTGAAAGAGAAGAAGAAGGATGATGCTTCGAAATCAAATGATAAGTCGAAGATGAAGAAAGCCTTGAAGTGTTGGATATGTGCTGAACCACATACGGTGAAGAATTGTCCTTCTAGACCAAAAGTGGCTGTTATTACACAATCTAATACGAAGAATGAAGAAGATTCTATGGGGATGATGCAGATACTTGGAGCTGCTACTGCTACAGAGGTGATATCTCGAAGGGATCCTGAGAGGAACAAGTTGGAGTATGTTCGGATGAAGGTTGGGGGCACTGATATACTCACTATGGTGGATAATGGGGCCTCTCACAACTTCATGGGTGAAGATACTGCGAGAAGGATTGGGCTGAAATTTGTACCGGTGAAGGCACAGATGAAGACAGTCAATTCTCCTCCTGATAATGTTCTTGGTGTAGCTAAAAAAGTGGACACAACACTAGGTGAGTGGACAGGGAAGGTCTACTTCACTATAGTGCGGATTGATGATTATGAAGCTGTGTTGGGGATGGAATTCTTGAAATAATTCGATGCCTTGATTGTTCCACATTTGAAGAGGTTGTACATTTATGATGGAAGGGAAGATGTACCCATTGGTGTTCCAACCATTGGAGTGAAAAAGCATGATTGTAAGTTGGCAATGATGAAAATGGAGGATGAGAAGAGGATGGAAGACATGAGTAAGCGGTTGTCTACAGTTGAGACAAAGCTTACTGAACAATCATTAATCATCAGGACACTTTCTGATAGTATCCTGGATTTGTCAAGAAGGCTAGAAGTGGTTGAGGATGATGATGATGATGAGGAGACATATGTGAGGCCGAATGTCCGAGAGGAGGATCGGGTCACTTATCTACAGAGGATGGAGATAGAAAATCCTGATAAATGGATTGAGATGATTAGTAAGGGTGAGCCTTCAGGCTCTACTCCCTCTACATCTTCTTAGATGGGAAATAAGATGGGGCTCATTGTTAGCTGCTCATGGTAGTGAGTCCTTAAAACAGGTTGAGCAGGTATGACAGATGGTGCAGGGATGGCTTGGCATCAAGCATCATGACATGTTGCAGATGGGATGGAGGTTCCATGGACCTGAACATGGTGGTGAGATTCTTGGTGAGTCCAGGATGTGGCAGAATCCGAGATAGACTGGTGAGGGCATAAGGATATTCACTCTCATGGCTTGAGCGTGACAGTTGGATTAGCTACCCAACTAGTTCAAACATGGGGTCCGGAAGTGCACAGAGAGATGTTGACATCAGGAAGACAAGGAGGACAGTTCATAGGATAGGATGACACATGATGGAGAAGGAAGTTCTACATATGTTGCAGGGATGTCTGTAGTATGTGGAAGAGTTGACATCATGGACTGAGAATGAGACAAGATATTGTTGATCTTGGTGGATGGCTACCAGGATGGCATGTTGTCGAGGACGACAATGACTTCAAGTGGAGGAGGATGTAAGGACCTGGGGTCCTTGGCACTGCCACCGGATGAAGTGGGACTTGAACGAACAGCTCTATGACAGATGTGCGATGGATACAAGTAAAAATGTGAGCACAAGAAGGTTGAGCGAAGTGTTTTTATACGCGTGGGAAGCATGGTTGATTACCCACATCCAACCTACGATTTGGAGCAAGCCGACATGCGTTTTGATGGTGTTTGTGAAGAGTAGGGGTGTGCGTTTACATGGTGGACGAGTCAGCTTGGGCAAGCCAACTCGCCTAGCCATCCATATATATTAAACGAAGTGTTGGAGCGAAAGGCAACCATTCGACAAGCGAGTCTTCAAGGAGAAGTGCGTGGAGAAGAGGTCGCAGCAAAGAGGAAGGCCTAGATGGTTATGCACCCAAGTCTTGGGCAGGTCGCTTGAATGCACAAGTCTAAACGAAGGCCGGTCGAAGTAAGGCATGCACGGGTAAGGCGTGGGCGCCCGGTTGTGCAAGGCATGCACGAGGGAAGGCGTGGGCGCCCGGTTGTGCGAAGGTGCAGGAGTGAAGGCTTGAACGCCCGGTTTGTGCGATTGTGCGGTTGGGTGGTTGTGCACGGGTTCTTGGGCAGCTCAAGTGAGCAACTGCCTATCGTGTACAGGCAAACGTGGAAGGTGTGTACGGTGTAACAAAGTGAAACTGGTTGTGCGAAGGGGGTGTCTTGGTGACTTGGTGGAGTCACCCGCCCATCGTGCACGAAGACAAGGTTCGGTTGTGAAGTGCAGAAGGCAGCTCGTGTGAGGGTGCGCCCGCCCACCTTGGGTAAGGAAATCTTGGTTGTCGCACGGAGGTGTGACAAGGTTGTAAAATTGTCTAAGTATGAAACTTGGTGCTTCCAAGTATACTTCTAAAGCATTGTAACTTGTAAAAGACTCTATAATATATCATTCAGGCAGACTCATTGTTCAGGAAGTTGCCCCTCCCTTTATACTGTGCAATTGTGTTCTTCATGTATAATTGTTGATGTTAATGAATGTGTATGAGTGTTCATTGGTATAAAGGAAACACTAATAATATTTGGTTGTGAAACACAAACTAAGTAGGATAAGTGGTTAGGCGTAGTCCACGAACATAAGTATTGGTGAAAAGAAAGTGTTTGGTGGTGCCGCACCTCGCCTAGCGCGGTTGAAAGACTACCGCCGGCTTGGGGGCGTGACACTTCTTATCAGAAATCCTATTTTGGTTTACAAGAACACAATGATACATGTTTATTACATGCCTAGTGCTTGGAGCTTCATCAGTTGCAACAACTTCTTCTCTCTTCATCGGGTTCAGATTGTTCCTCAACCATGACTAAGTCAACAAACTGCCCAGCCATTCTGCTCATGAGTTGGTTCCACTGTGGGCACGTCTTTTTCGAATGAACCTCATTATGAAACGTGAAATACAAATCCATGCCAATATTCTCAATGTTCAGAACCACATTGGAACTCTCTACAAATTTTGTTGGCTAATTGTTGATGCTCCCAGAAGCTAAATTCATTCTAAGAATGAACTTGGGAGGCTTGCTTCTCATGGTAGTCTCGCTTGTCCTTTGTTTGAGTTCATCCATTTCAATGGTTAATTATTTCATGAGATGAGTTAGGCTTTCAAGATCATTTAGTTCCTTTCCTTAGCCTTTCTCATAGAGGCCTGGGGCCTCTTAGCAGTGTCCTTGGATTATTTTGTTGACTCATCAACTGTGATGACTCCAATAGCACACAAATACTTCTTGTTGAAAATAGCAACAAGAAATGCTAAAAATAACACTGCTATAAATAGAAATTTGGGTACCAGTGTTGAATTGAGCAACAGGGAATGAAAAATGGAAGTGATAAAAATAACATTTCTATTTTTAGCAGTTCAGGATGGATTCCAATTTTAGTCAGTCCCTGGACTAAAATTGAGAAGTAAAATTCGAATTTGAACTTAACAGTTGTTTGAAAATAAATAAATTAATTCACCATGAGTTAATTAGTTGTGAAAAATCAAACATGAAGTCTATGTGAGGACATGCAACAATTTCTCCATTGATTGAGGAATTTATCCATCGGTTAAAGAGATAAGGATGAGTTCTAATTTGAGTTGTAATTAGTTGGCTCAATTAACTGAGTCAGGTCCAGTTAGATTGATTTAAACAGTTTGATTAAATTAATGTGAGTTCATTTAGTTAATGCATGCTTGCATATAACTGTTGCACTTCATATAACTGACTATTCTCTCATGAATAACTCATGCATGTCAGTTCAGACAGAGACCCAGTTGAGATCAGAGGAGGGACAGTGTACTATCAGTTGGATGGATTTTTCCTATAAAGGAAACTCATCGATGGAGAAGGATTTATCTCCTTCGGGATTGCACAGTTAGATAAGAGGTTAGTGAGTGTGTGAAAAGGCTAATTCACACAAGTGGTTGCATTGGACCCCAAGGAAAATTGCGCAAAGAAATAGGAGGATTGGAGGGTAGAGGAGAAGGTTTGGGAGAGGCCTTTGACTGTCTATGAGCAGTAGAGGGATTGCAAAGAGAGTAGGATAGCTTGTGAGCTGATTCTTTTTGTAATCCAAATTATATTTCCACTTGTATGATAATACAGAGTTTGGGTTTTAGGCTGAGGCTTTCCCTGGGTTATTTCTTTTGTGTTATGTGTGATTCATTTCTCCTTATCAGTTATATGTGTTCTATTGATCTTGCTCATATTCAATTAAGCTTCTGCATAATTGTTTGTAGAAGTAGATCAAGTATTTTGCTTTAGTATATTGCATTATCTGGTGATCTACAGTGGGAATTTCTACATGGTATCAGAGCAAAGGTGATCAAGGAAGAACAGTATACAAGAAGGGAGAAGTTCGAAGTTTGTGGTTCCTGAATATAGAAATCTAGTTCTTATCACATCTCTATTTCACCTATGGCATTCAATGGTTTAAGACTCAAATATGCCCTTGATGGCAGTTTGAATTATATAGCCGGGAAGGATCACATGGAAGCAATACTGGAGGATAACAGTATAAAGGACTTCATTGATCAAGAAGTCCCCATGCGGACTGATGCTACTGAATTGGCGAAATGGAGGAAATGTGTGGCTAGAGCAAGGAGGATTCTTCTAGAAGGAGTTCGAGACCACATAGTCTCGAGTCTCCATGGGAAGGAGACACCATTTTCAATGTGGAAAACATTGAAAGATCTATATCAGAATAGCAGCGATCAGAGGAATCTGGCGCTAAAAGACAAGCTTTGGAAGATCAAGTGTAAAAAGGGCGACATGATCTCTACGTATCTAAATAAACTCACCACATGCAAGGATGAGCTTGGAAGTGTAGGTATCACGACAGCTGATGATGACATGGTGAGTCTTGCACTCCTCGGTCTTCTTAAGAGTTGGCATAGCTACCAAGACTCGGTTAATGGAAGAGAGAAATGCCAGATTGGGAACGACTTTGGTCGGATCTGATGCAGGAGGAGATAAGAAGAAGCACCAGAGATGGTCCTTCATCCATGGAGGATGAAGTAAACTGCGCCTTAGAGAGTAAGGCAAAAAAGGGGAAGGAGAAGAATTCTCTTTCCCAATCCAGTTCTTCCCAAGGTGGGAATAAGTTGGAAAAATCGAAAGTGCGATGCTTTCGTTGTCATGAGGTGGGCCATTTTGCTACAAATTCTCCACTGAGGAAATCCAAGAAGGGATCCGTGGAAGGATCAGACGGTGAGGCACTGGCCTCACAGTTCGAGTTGGATTTCACACTGTTCGCATGCATGGTTTCATCCATGGTTGGAAGTAGTTGGTTTCTTGACAGTGGAGTTTCTATCCACATGACCGGCGACAAGAGTTTGTTCAGTACTTTGGAGGAGAAAGATCTCCAGATACTCATTGCGATGGGTAATGATGAAAAGTATAGTTTCTTAGGTGTAGGCACAGTTGTTTTTCAAAGGGAGCATGGAGCTCGCATTACCTTGACTGATGTCAAGTATGTACTAGGAATAAATATAAATTTGGTGTCAATCGCGATGCTGGAAGACAGAGGCTATAATGTAGTCTTCAGTAAGGGAAAGGTTTTCCTTAGACACATCATCACTAGACAGGTGAAGCAGATCGGTTCACGAGTCAAGAACCTGTATGCTCTTGAGGTTCAAGATGCATGCAAATCCTTGAGGATCAAGGAAATTGATGGAGACTTGGTGGTTGAGAGGGAGAGTACATTACCTCTCAACATGCAGCGCCAGAATAAGTCTCAGATGATTGTGGAGGAGCCACGATTGGTGAAGCAGCCACAACTAGAGAAGTTGAGAGGAGATCGAGTAGAGACATCTACTCATGCAGAGACCTCCAGTAGGGCGAAATTTCGAGCCAGGTGGACAGAGGGATCACATGCATCCATACCTCTAGGTAGGAGGTGGGGCGATGTGGAGTGATTGTCCCAAGAAAGTTGGAATAGGGGCAAGATCCTTGAGGTACCAAACCTCTTTGATTTGACTTTGCTACAGGAGCCTCGATGAGGAGTAGCAAGACTAGCTGAGTGGGTTGAGACAGATGCAGATGGAGTGGTAGAGAGAGCTACAGTGCAGGAGTCCCAAGACTGTGCAGAGTTAGCAGGCTGCAACAATGTAAGAGGCACAAGATTGTTGCAGCAGTGCAGGATGGCACAGAGAGGTGTACAATGGTGCAAGATGCATGGAGTGTTGTAGTAGCTTAGAGGTCAGACAGGGAGCACTTGTCAGCGACAGATGGAGCTTCAGCATCAGAGTATGTTTCTAGCCCAACAGAGAGGTCAATTGGGAGTTTTTTTGTTTCTAGAGTTGTTGGAGCAACCACACTTGGTAGAAGTGTTGCATGCAGAACATTCCAAAGGTACAGGATTGGGTTCAAGTTTAATTCCTTTCTTATTGAGAAGGAGTGTCGAAAATAGCAACAAGAAATGCTAAAAATAGAAGTGCTAAAAATAGCACTGCTATAAATAGCAGTTTGGGTACCAGTGCTGGATTGAGCAATAGGGAATGAAAAATGGAAGTGCTAAAAATAGCATTGCTATTTTTAGCAGTTCAGGATGGATTCCAATTTTAGTCAGTCCCTGGACTAAAATTGAGAAGTAAAATTCGAATTTGAACTTAACAGTTGTTTGAAAATAAATTAATTAATTCACCATGAGTTAATTAGTTGTGAAAAATCAAACATGAAGTCTATGTGAGGACATGCAACAGTTTCTCCATTAATTGAGGAATTTATCCATCAGTTAAAGAGATAAGGATGAGTTCTAATATGAGTTTTAATTAGTTGGCTCAGTTAACTGAGTCAAGTCCAGTTATATTGATTTAAACAGTTTGTTTAAATTAATGTGAGTTCAGTTAGTTAATGCATGCTTGCATATAACTACTGCACTTCAAATAACTGAATATTCTCTCATGAATAGCTCATGCATGTCAGTTCAGACCTAGACCCAGTTGAGATCAAAGGAGGGACAATGTACTATCATTTGGATGGATTTTTCCTATAAAGGAAACTCATCCATGGAGAAGGATTTATCTCCTTCAGGATTGTGCAGTTAGATCAGAGGTTAGTGAGTGTGCGAAGAGGCCAATTCACACAAGTGGTTGCACTGGACCCCAAGGAAAATTGCGCAAAGAAATAGGAGGCTTGGAGGGTAGAGGAGAAGGTTTGAGAGAGGCCTTTGATTGTCTATGGGCAGTAGAGGGATTGCAGAGAGAGCAGGATAGCTTGTGATTTGATTCTTTTTGTAATCCAGACTATATTTCCACTTTTATGATAATACAAAGTTGGGGTTTTAGGTTGAGGCTTTCCCCGGGTTATTTCTTCTGTGTTATGGAAGGCCTTGATACCATAAAATTGTTATACCATTCAAGGTACATGGAAAAATTTTGCATGTGACATCGTTGTAATGTACCTCAAGGGTTTGCAGATGTAGGTAGAAGTTGTCCAAGTGATCTTCAACCTTCCTAGTCTGGTCAGGGTCATATTTCGTTAAGAGCTTTTTTGAGTGCCTTGGAATCTTGTGAAGGACACCCAGAAGTGCCAATGGGCCCTGATTCATCCAATCTAGATTCTGCTCTACCATGTATTCTTCTTTGTTATCCTCCTCTTCCTCTTCTTCTTCTTCTTCCTCTCTGCCTATCGTGCTAGAATTTGAACTCAAGAGTAAGGGGTGACCTCCTTCCCCTCCTTGAAAGACAGGAGGTTCTTCTTCCTTTCCACAATATTTGCTAGTTATTCAAGAGTGGCGACAACTGCTTATTCAACAGAGGGTACCACTACTCCTATGGGGGTGGTCTTGTTCTTCTTTTGAGAATATGGAAGATTGATTACTCCTAGAATCAACCCAATAGCTTTTGCAAACTGACGGGTGATGGGGCAAACGAGTCGAAGCTGATGATATAGGATTTCATGTTTAGGCTTGGGCAGCGAAGAGTTACCAAATTCAAAATTCCGAGTAGGGGAGATGGAGTGAACATTGTTTCCTTTTCCAGAATATGGATTAGTGGGGTCTGTGGGCCAATCAACCATAAAATATTGGTTTCCCTCCTCGCACCAGAAATGTTGACGGTGCTAGACCTACCAACATTCAAGGGATCTCCCTGATATGAAGTCCCAATTATACCTCATACCGTTTGGTGTACGAGTCCCATCCGGTTGCCAAATCCTTATAGATTTTCCTTGACTCTAATTTTCAGCACAAGAGAGTGATGCAACGGTGTCTTCAAAAATCAAGGGAAGTGTGTCTGGTGAGTGTACAATGCAATTGTCTCTAGGTTCTTATACTATAAAGGGAGACAGAAAAGTGAGCCACTAAGTGAGAGGTAATAGTACCACCCAAGAAGAGACACACACAAACCAGAAGGGCATGTCCAACATCCAGCAGAATAGTACACAGTGGATGTACCAAAAAACAAGGGGATGTCCATCTAACATCCAATGGAATAGTCCACAATGGATGCGATGGTAATAATAACCAATAAGCAAAGAAAGATATGTTCAGTATCCTACAGAATAGTCTACAAGGATGAGACAAAAATAACAACCATTACAAGACATTCTCAACAGGGTAAGCACTAAAATAACTGAAATAGTTCAACTATATTAGTGCATGTGAAAGAAAACATGAAATACAAATGTTCACAGAATAGTATTACAAACATCCATAGTTCATGCATGAAGAATGTGTTGGCTTGAAAAGTATTATGTTATTAAGTAAAAGTTCCAAGACACGTATTTACATTGTACATCACTAGTCCCAACAGTGGGACAATTGAGCCACTCCTTGCTCCTCAAAGAACTAGTTGATCTCTCTAATGCCTTGTGGGAGGAGCCAAGGTGAAAATTCCTTTTCTCATACAATGAGGGGGTATATATAGCCAAGGGGTGATGCTTATCCCTTGTGACTCTTTGACTACCCTCGTGATTGTTCAACTTCCTATGAATTTTCAACTTACATGACTCTTCATATTCATGTGTATCCATTGGACTTCTAGTTTACAATAAATTTTATTTACAATATACATGGACCACAATAATGATGTGGCAGATGAAAAATCATGACATGAATTGTCATGACATTGTTGACATGGAGTGGCTTGATGTTGTGGTAATGTCAATCCACTATTGATGTTGAGTGATAGATGTGTTCCTGGATATGATTTCTCTTCTCCTCTGCATAGCTTGATGATGTGGGTTCTTCAATGATCTTGAGTCTTGGAAGGTGGTTTCACACTTGTGTTCCTTTTTCTTTCTCTTGGTAGTTCCACTCTTCCGTTTAGATACAAGTTAGTCTTTAGGCATGCTTCCCTCCTTCTTCTCCTTCTTCATCATATCGCCACGACTTGATAGTGTACCTATTCCTGCAATTCACTCATGATGGGATGACATCAATCTGAAAACACCCTATCCTAAGATGATGCATTATTAACCATGAAATGAGCCTGGGACAAGTGATAGGTTGGGAGAGAGTTCCCAAGAACTATGTATTATGCAATTCCAGGTGACAGGGAGAAAAACACTCCTTTATGAAGGATATGACTGGAGTACCTACAACGCTGACATAGCACAGGGGATCTGAGCTAAATCTTAAATAATGGAATAGTTCTGAGCAACCCTAGCATTTGGATTATAAGTTGATTGTTTTGAGGAACCTTTCAGCATCTGAGGTATATGTTCAACTATGTGCCTCTCTATATGAAGAGGTTCTTGAGTATCGGAAGTATTTTTAGCCTTAAAATATTTTGGTTCTCCATAATCATGAGCTCTTGTTGAAATGTCAACATGAGTCTTAACCATATACACATTCAATGTGGATTCCCCTTCCTAGTTGCCCCTAGTAGGGGTTCAAGTATTATCATTCACGTCAACAAGTAATTGCTTCCCTTGGGGAAAAGGGTTAGTAAGCACAACCTGGGAACTAGAAGAACCTTGTTGGTCTAACAAGAACTGAGCATCTTGAATCTTGGGGAAAAGATGAGTAATATGATCCTCGTTGCATAGCTTGCATGGGAATTTAACCTTATTTTTGGACTCCTTGTTTCCCTCACCAGTGTCCTCACTAGGTTTATTTGCATTCCCCTTCCCTCCCTTATCTTTCTTTTTCCCATGTCCTTTCTTCTTCCCTTCAAATTGTTGATTTCCTTTGGAATTCGAGGACTGGATGACATTAACCACTAAAGGTTGAGAAGGGGGATACATAGATGGTGTAGTCTACATCGTGGAAGCAAATTGTAATGATAATTGTTGTAATTGGTTTACTAACAAACTAGTTGTATTGGTATCAAGTGATCCTACAACTCCGTTGGCATGATGGCTTGGTTATGGTTTGGTGAGATCAATTTTATATCTAGGAGCATCATGCAGTATCTTATAGAGGAATCTAGACTCGGAATAAATCATATCTAACTGTTGGGCTCTAAAGATATCCTTTTATTCTGTGAACATTCCTAAAAGTGACACATCCTCAGATATTTCAGGCTGTAAATATTTCAATAAACACTCAAGTAATAATTCATCAGGGATCTTCCTTATGCTCCACTCTTGAATGTTGTCAGAAATATGGCTGGTTTTTTCTTGTTAAATTGGCCAAAAGTTCAGTTTTGCTGTCATAATAGACATGCAACTAGAAGTGGTTAAGGAAAATTGTAGCCAACTCACCAAACACGGAAAATGACCCACCCTTTAATTCAATATACCATTTTTCTGCATTTCTAGTTAAGGTGCATTGAAAGAGTCTCAACCTAATTGAATATTCAATCAAAGAGTTCGATGAGCACCATAAATGGAAAGTGGTTACATGGTCTATTGGATCTTCACTAGACTTCCCTTCAAACTTTGGTATGTCTTATGTAAGTTTGATAGGGATCGGGGACCAATCCAGGTTCTAATGGATTGGATCTTTAGTTAATTTTGAAAGATATGGAAAATTGAGAGATCGCAGGGATGGTAAGTGTGGTGAGACTACTAAATTCCAAGATCCAAGAGTGGAATTCCCAAAGTTTGGAAAATAATATCTTGTATTTTGAGAAACATCAGGTTACTAAGCATTACTCGTAGAAGAAACTAAACTATAAGGAAAACCTTTTTGTCTAGGGGTATACGGAGGGTATCCTCCCTCTATTATAGGATTACTAGCCATAGGAAAATTTCCTCCAAGTGGAACATTATATGAAGGGGAGACCCCTTAGTAAGGGTTCCAAGAACTAGCCAAAGGAGAAAAAACTGGCGAGGTACTTCCAGTAGGGAAGGTCATACTCCCCTACTAACCAAATAATTGAGAAAGATTCCCAAACCCAAAACCACTAATGGAAGGATATACAAAGCCCTGGCTCCCTTGAATTTGAGAAGGATTAATAATAGCGAGGGAAAGGCATTGATCCTATGTTCAATGATGGATTTGAAGGAGGAATATGTCACTTCCAAATATGAAACCTTGTAAATATGTGAAACTACTAGCCATCGAAGTCCTATATACTGAAGTAGTAGAAGGTAAAGTTGATGAAAATGGGGGAATCCCACTAGATTTCATTCCAAATGGAAAATCACTAGATAAAGGAGTAGAAGGTTGGATTCCCCCACTCAAACCCAAAATGGAGGTATAGCCAATATCTATTTCGCTAGGTGCAATAGTAGGGATAAAAACAATACCCCCTCCTATAGTTGAAGAAGGAGTATCCACTCTAGTTGTATCGGCAGCCACACTAGTGTTACTAACATTGGCCTTGAAGAAAGAAGGAGAGTGATGAGGGATACCGGGTCTATGAGTTGGAATATGCATTTACGATACAATGTAAGGAAGATTATAAGGAAGAGGATGTATATGAGTCCCAAAGGATTCTGGAACATCTTCAACTTCTACTTAGTCTTCTGATTGGAAGAGTACTCTAGCAAGAACCGGATCATTTCTACCTGGACTAGGTCCTCCCTCTGAAATATGAATCTTTGGTGAATGATTTGTCTTTGTTGTGTTAGCTTTCACTATTTTAAAAGAACCAACAAAATTACTACTATACCTTCTTGGTGAAGGCTAAACACTCATAGGTGAAAGCCCACGAATCCTTCTAGATCGACAAACTAGTCAATCATCCACCTTTATATATAAAGAAAAATTAAAGACTCAAATCACCTAAGGAAATCTAGGAGCAAAAAACTCTCTAAAAAAGTCCTAAATATACAAATAAGAAAACAACTTCCAAGTATTTCTGCTCCGAGTGATTAGGAATGGACACTAAGATACAAGAAAATGAAGAAAATGAACTCCCAAAGGTAAGTTGGGATGATGAGGGCCCAAGCCTACCAACGAAGATATCAGAAGCAGTTACACTAACCTCTAGACAATAGCCTTTTCCGGTGCAAGTACACAGGCTTCATGAGGACACCCTTGTTATCGGGAAATCTAGTGTCCATTCAGAGCTGCTAGTCCCACTAAGACGGGTAGCTATCTTAGAAACAAACAAACTAAAGTTACTTATGTTGTCCTTTATGAGACGTAGATGAGAGAGAAGCAGAGGGTACCAACCTCAGTCTTTCACTTGGCTCCTTGCTTGTTTCCTCTCCCCTTTGAAAAATATTTGCCACTCCTTCCTTGCTTGTCCCACTTCAAAGAACACCTATAGAGTCAAAGCAGCATAATACCATCAAAGCATAGAGATCTACAATCATAAGCAATATAGGATCATATATATATTGACCACACAAATGTATATATCAACTTAGACATACAACAATGTGGAGGAAAACTCAAATAGCTTTATTGATAGAAAGAGTAGAAGAGAGGATTACAACCCATTGATCTGACCCAGCGTCATCCTCCCAGCATGAAATCCCTTCTTCACCCCATGAAAAGCTTATATCACCCAACACTATGATGTTCCACAAAGAAACCAACAACACTTCCTTACATAATACAAGATTCCAGCCTTTGGATCTCTCGGATGAGGGATCCATATATAGATGTTTGCAGGTGGCTGAGTCGGCTTCTGGGATTTTGATTAGTGTCCTCTCTCTGATAGTTCTTGGTTCCACTTGGAGATTCATGATCTCTTACTCATCCCTGGGCGAATTCAGAGAGGCAAGTGTCAAATGGGCAGTTTCTAGAAGATTCTTTGGGTTTCCACCTAGCCAACTGCTTCTGCCATTTGTCTGCTCTCGCTCATCGCACCCCACAGAAGGGCTTTTCAGTATGCATCACACTTTTTGCATGTGGCAGGTGAGATGCATCGCACCCTTAGCACTGAGCAGTCTGTATGGTCCAGTTTTGACCAATTCTGAGTAGTTTTTCATGGAGAACTTTTGGGAGATGATGTAATCAGCCGACCTTGCTCTTTTAGGTATGAAACAACACTTTTAGGGACTTAGAAGCCCTTGGTTTATGGACATATGTGATTGGGATTGCAGTGCCCAAATATGTCTATAACAACCCTCTAGAAGTACTATGAAAGTGATGCAACTTCTTCCTCAGGTACCATGGGCATTCCCCCCCGTAGTCACTTGTGTGGTCCCTAGGAAAGGAAACTAAAGGTCACCAACTCGTAATAATAAGTAGGGGAACATTCGTGGGCATGTGATCCAACAAGTAGGATATGGGATATCTGTCTTTCCCTATCTTCACATGTCCTCGTGCTTGACTCTTGTGTTAGAGAAGCTTTCCCGAACAACTTAATGAAACTAGATTTCCACTCATTAATCAATTTCTGTACTTTTTAGTTTCAGTGGCCTTGAAGATTTTACTCTCCACACACCTATTCCAAGGCCCTAAAATTCCCTAGACTAGTTTGTGTTGCTATGACAAAAAGAAAAAAAAAGTTCTAGTTCATCTTAATTTTAGCATTCATTTTAATTGTACGTTGTTGAGGAAAAGGTATATGGAAGTGTAACTGATGATGTTACGACGAAAAATAAATCAATAAGAAAACCTAGGATTCATAAAAAATGAATTTTTTTTTTATTCTATGAAAAGAGACTTCTATAAAGGTTCTACAAGAAACTTAATAAAGCAAAACTATTTTTTTCTTTTTCTTTTCTAATTTGGCACTCACACATTCAAAATCTAACAAAAATAACTAAATGATATCTAAAATGCATCTAACCTAATGCACACTAGTATGTAAATGCAATATTCAAAGAGAAATCTAAAGGAAAGAAAACATGACCAATAAGACAAAGGAAAATCCAAACAACAAAGAGAAGAAAATCTCAAAGAAAAGAACACTTCCCAAAGAGAAAAAATATATTTGACCTTATCACAACAACTTGCACATTTTCCAAAACCCAAAAGACTACAAAACCAAGAGAGAAAAAGAAAAGAAAGCAATAAGAAAATGATTTTTCGTTTTCTTTTAAGAATCTTGAAAAATTAAAAGTTCAAAAAGCGAATCAGATCAAAGATCTCAAAGCCAAAAGTATGAAGAACACTCAAGTCCACCTAGCCACAAATATGATCATAATGATTGAAAAACTAGTGCAAACCATGTACTTACCATTTCAATAATTTAGTCAAAAATATGCAACAAACTCAGAGAATCATAAATACTTCAGAGAACTGAAATCTCATATTCACCAAAGAATCTCAAACCCTTTTTGAAAAACAAGAAAGAGAAAGCAAAAAGAGCCAACTTCTAGGTCATAAAAGAAGAAAATTCAAGACTGGGTTATCAACAACTTCAACACCAATAAAGATCTGTCAAGAGCCACAAAACAACTAGATACTTGATAAATAAGATCTAGAACCCAACCTCAAATGAAAAAAGCTTCAAAAACTAAAAACGCTAGGTTGACATAAGAATTTCTACAACAAGAGGAAAGGCATCAAAAAAAGCAGTTACCAAGATGATTCCGGGCTTCAAAAAGATAAAAAAATCTTAAAGAAAATCAGTTAGAGCCTCAACAAATCAAGAAATGATTTTTTTGTCATTTTTTAGGTCTATATGTGACTATTCAAACACAGTTCAACATATATACTCGACTGTGTATGAAGAAACATGTGTAAATGCAAGTTTCTTCAGAAGTAGTTGTGTATGTACGCTACTGTCTATAAATAAAAATGTGTATAGAAAGAAAATTAAGGAAAAAAAAAAAAAAACTAGATCTGAAATATCAAGCTAAAAGACCAAATTACTCAAGACTTCAGAAGGCTAAAAAAGCCAGGAAACATCAAACTAAAAACCCAAATCAAAGAAAACAACCCTATTGGGAAATCCCGTATGGTATTCCCAGTGGAGTCGCCAATTCTGTTGGTGGGAAATAATCCTAAGGCCAGGGTTGAAAGCCCCAACAGAGCGGAATAGATCAATCAACAAAGAACACTCAATCCAGCATGCCAAACATTTGAATTACTAAAGTTGGGATTAGGAACATACCCAAGGGTCTTACATTTGATGATGTTCTTGTAGGCTCAAAACCCTCTACTTCCTCCAAGATTTGTAGAACTGTAAATCAATCATAAAAGCATAGACAGAATATATAATTCAAATTACATGCATAATAATATGTTAGATCATCATAAATAAAAATTTAGAATATCATTCATAAGATGAAAACATATATCGAGAACAAGACATGATTTTCTTTATTGATGAATAATAGTAAGAACATGATAGATACAATCTAATCCAAGCCAAAGGCACTGACGAAACCTTCCTTTGGATTCATCTAGCCTGAGCCACGAAGACAACCTCTCTAATAGATGCAAGGTGATGCTAGATAATGGGACTAAGCATCAATGTAAAGGAAATCAAGGTTTCCTAGAGACCGAGAGTGCAAGATGCATGGGAAAAGTAGACTTGATTTTGGGTAAATGGAGTATAATGTCGATATCTCTTTTCTTCCATGAATTAGGCCTACCCAAGGGGTGTATATATACCACTTTAGATTGGTTTTTTTAGTTAGGCCACGGGCTCCTGTAGGTGGGATTTCAATAAAACCCATAAACCTCACCTGAAAAATAGTTTTTTATTTATTGCTTCAAATTTAAAAATGTATAAGCAAGTATAATTTTTAAGGGACCCACATATGTATGCTTTTTTTTGTTGGTAGAGTTGCGTATGGATTTTTAAATATACTTTTTTAAGATAAATTCAAGTCTGCAAGGGTAAAGGGACTACCCAAGGCCATATAAGAGCATCACGTCTACAAGAATGTTGAATGATGCTATAACAATGTGCTAGTACAAGACCATGATGTAATGAATGATTTTTCATTATAATAAGAGAAGAAGGCAGATATGACAACAATAATGGTTTTCTCCCACGATGGGTTTCCACCTAAAATATTGGTGGCCAGATGTGTTGATGTGTTGCTTATGTGTTGTGATTTATTTGTTCTTCTTTGCGTATATAATGGCTAATGATCTAATAATGCAATGATTAAGTTAAACGTTTGATGGAAGTTATGAAAATTAAGTAATCTAGATATACACATTTTTAATTCATTAAAGGCACATACACACACTAGTTGTCTGAATAAAAGTAGCATACAAAATTCTGAATGTGAAATTTAAATTAAAGTTAATTAAAAATATTGATTCACCCCCCCCCCCCCCAATAATTTTCCTTAAAATTGGTATTAGAGCAGGTCCCTCAAAAGAATCTTGATCACTTAAAGGGAGATCTAACAGGAGGAGAAAAATGGAAGGATTATTTTCTACAAAGACACCTTTGTTTAATGGAACTAACCTTATGTTTTGGAAGTTCATAATGAGATCATATTTTCAAGCAGTAGGAGTTGATGTATACGCAGTTTTAGAATTTAGATATCAATATCCAGCCTCCATTCCCACAGATGAAGAAGGAAATAAACAATATGAGAACAATGCAAAGGAAGTAAATGTTATCCTAGGAGGATTAGATAAATATGATTTTTTGAAAGTCATGCAGCTAAGCACCACAAAGGCAATATGGGATAAGCTTGTCCAAAGATATGAAGGTGACACTTAGGTAAAAAGTGCTAAACTTCAATCATACAAAATTCAATATGAATCTCTTAGAATTCATGATGATGAAAGCATTGTAATTTTTTTCGTTAAAGGAGATGAGATTGTTAACACAATGAGAGGTCATGGTGATAATATTGAAGATGTTGCTATTATTGAAAATATTTTGGGATCAATAACCCCAAAGTTGATGCCAAAGTATCTTCCATTGAAGAAATGAAATATTTAAAAATTCTTACTCTTAAACAACTTCATGGGATATTAACTTATGAGATGAGAAAATGGAATACATCATATATTAGAGAAGCAACCTTCAAATCCACACACAAAGGGAAACAAAAAGAAGATCCTAAATATACAATCTACATTTTAGATGAGGAAGAAGAAAATTTTGTGAGGAAGATGCAAGTAGGAACTGGTAAATTCAAAGTTAAACTTCCTTTCAAATGTTTTCCTTGTGGAAGAGTAGGTCACTATGTTGCTAAGTGTCCTTATAAAGAAAATCATGATAAGAAAGAAAAATGAAAGAATTTTTCAAACAAGAATGTCAAAAGAGGTTTTACTAGCAAAAATTTTTTTATACACAATAAGGTAGTGAGTGCTCTTCCAATAATGAGGATGGTGAATTAGAATCTAATGAAGAATATAAATAACTTATGGCCTTTGAAGAAAAATGTGTAGATGAGTCTGATAGTAATGATAATTTTATGGATGCTCCAACATAAATTGAGAGACTTAGGGTCATAAACAAGAATCAAGAAAACAAAATCAATATGTATAAATAAAACAACCTAGTTGAAGAAATAACCCAACTAAATATCTGTCTAGAAGAGGCTAAATTAGAAGAAGAAGCTTTGAAGAAATGGATCCAAGAAAAGGAAAAACAATGTGAAAACTTAGAACTTGAAATTGTGGGTCTAAGAAAGGAACTTGAGAAAACAAAGGCTCAATTGAATCTAAATCTTAGATTTGCTAAAGGATCTAAAACCTTAGAGGAAATCATTAAGGTTCAACGTTCTCCATTAATCAAGACAAGTCTTGGATACAATGCAAATCAAAATGGTGAAACATCAAAACCTATGAAATCTTTTGAAGTAGGTACAAAAATCTATGCCAATGTTGTAAGAGGAGGCAATCATCAGAACAATAAGACTCAACAAAAGAATGAAGGATCAAACTATACTCAGGAAAGAAAACCTTTCCATGAACAAAGGCCAAGCTACTCAAGAAGGTATTATACTCCCAAGTATTCTTACTTCAATGGTCAATGCTTCACTTGTCATAACTTTGGTCACAAAGAAATTCATTTTGTTTCTTATAAAACTATTATGACTAGAGAAGCAAGAAATCAACATAATGCGAATAGGTTAAAGAAGTCTTCTTATAATGATTTCTCCCCTCTTCAAAATGAAGTTGAATGTTCTATTTGCAATAACTTTGGTCATGAAGAAATTGAATGTAGAAGCAAGATGAATCCATCTTATCAGCATGAGTAGAAATCAAAACTTCCCAAGGTATGGAAAAAGAGGATTACTTCTTCTGGAAAATGTGGTCTAGCCTTGTACGCATGAGACCAAGATAATCTATGGTACATTGACAACAATTTCTCAAAACATATGACAGGTGACAAAGATAAGTTTGTTTCTTTTATTTAAATCAAAGAGGAAAAGAATGTGACTTTTGGTAATAATTCACCCACTACTATTAAAGGAAAAGGATATGTGGTTTTGAAAGAAAGGGTCAAAGTTGAGAATGTATTATTTGTTGATGGACTAGAACATAATTTATTGAGTGTTATTCATATGTGTGATCAGGGTCATGAAGTTATTTTTAGGTCAAAAGGTTGCTTGGTGAAAGAATTGGGTATAAGTAATACTATAATCAAGGGAAACAGAACTTCGGGGGGTGTTTACATCCTAAAAGGTGGCGAAGAGAATTTTTTTTTGAGAAAATCCAAAGAAAGTTGGACATGGCATAATATATTGGGACACTTTAATTTTTCTCAACTATATAAATCAAGAAATAAGGCAATAGTTCGTGACTTGCTAGACATCACTCCACCTAGAAATAGCATTTGCAAGTCATACCAATATGGTAAGCAATCTAGAGATTAGTTTAAAACTAAAGAATGCACTTCAGGTAAGCCTCTTGAACTTGTTCATATAGATTTATGTGGACCTATGAGAAAGAATTCTCCTCGTGTTGAAAAATACTTCATGTTATTAATTGATTATTTTACAAGAATGTATTGGGTCAGTTGTTGAAGTTAAATATGAGGCATTTTAAAAGTTTAAAATATTCAAGGCTATGGTGGAAAATGAATTGGAATTGAAAATCAAATGCCTTAGATTTGATAGAGGAGGAGAGGTTATATCAAATGAATTTTTCATTTTTGTGAGAAGCATGGCATCAAAAGGAAATTCTCCATAGCTAAAACTCCCCAACAAAATGTAGTAGAAAGAATGTACAAGAAATTTCAACAAATGGCACATGTTATGCTTGAAGATTCTGGAACATCTCACGCCTTTTGGGGTGAAGTGGTGTAGATAGTTGTTGACATACACAACAAGGCCCCTGTTCGAGTCAACAGTTATAAAACCCCACATGAACTCTGGTATGGAAAATCTGCAACTATCAAATACTTCAGAATATTTGGAAGAAAATGTTTTATAAACAAAAATGATGATAATATTGGAAAATTTGAACCTAGAGTTGATAAATGAATCCTTCTTGGACACTCTTCTAGAAGTAAATGATATAAATGCTATAACAAAAGGCTTCAAAATATCATTGAAAGTATAGATTTTGTGATTTATGAAGTATCTGCGGGTACCAAAAGAGAAGTACAATTATATTATGAATGACTCCCTACTAAGATCCAAGAAGTTGTAGGATAAGAAGAAAGAGAAGCATCAAAAGAAGAAAATGAAAATGTAAGTGTGCCAGAAAAGACTACATCAATGTATGTTCAAAAAAATCATCTTGAATATCAAAGTATAGGTGATAAAGAAGTTGGAATACAAACTAGAAGAACGTTTGTTGGATCATCTAGTCACTTAGCCTTATTATCTACAATTTAACCTCAAAATGTGAATTAAACAAGCAAAGATGAATGTTGGGTTAAGGAAATGAATGAAAAACTTGATCAAGTAGAAAAGAATCATACATGTGAGCTAGTATTATTGCCTCATAATAAAAATGTAATTGGGACAAAGTGGGTATTTTAAACCAAACTGAATGAAATGGAGAAGTAATCTAGAACAAAGAAATATTTGTATGCAAAGGTCATGCTCAATGGGAAGGAATAGACTTTGAAGAGACATTTTCACCTATAGATAGATTTGAAGCCATAATAATGTTCCTTACATTCACTAGATTTCATAACTTCAAGGTATATCAAATGGATGTTAAATCTACATTTTTAAATGGGGACCTAGAAGAAGAAGTTTAGCATTGAACAACCTGAAGGATTCATACTTGGAAATGATAAAAATCTTGTTTGCAAACTTAATAAGGCATTATATGGGTTAAAAAAAGATCCTCGTTCATGGTATTATCAACTTGATAGGTATATTCAACAATAAGGATTCAAGCAAGGATCTGTAGATAGCAATCTATATATCAAAATTGGCAGAGACAAAATTTTGATAGTAGTGGTTTATGTTGATGACATCATATTTGGAAGCAATGTTGAATCTATGGGTCAAATATTTGATTCAACCATGTAGCAGAAATTTGAAATGTATTTACTTGGTGAGCTAGCATTATTTCTTAGTCTTTAGTTTCATCAAACTAAGGATGGTATCATCCTTTCTCAAACTAAGTATCTCAAGCAAATCATGACTAAATATGGATTAGAAGACTGTAAACCTGTATGCACACCCATGGTAATAAGATGCAATCCCAACCAAGATGATGAATCTCCTACAGTCAATCAACCCAAATACAAATCTATGATTGGAAGCTTGCTTTATCTTACTAGTACAAGACCAAACATTATGCACGCAATTTGCATAATTGGATGATTCCAAGTAAATCCTAAGGAAACACATCTCAAAGAACTTAAGAGGATATTCACGTATCTGCAAGGAACTCAAGATCTTCGATTAGGGTATTCCAAAAACATTGTTTTTTCACTTCATGCTTACACAGATGCAGACTATGCAGGTAGTGTTGATGATCGCAAAAGTACTAGTGGATGAGCATTTTATTTGGGACCACGCTTAGTTTCTTGGTTCAGTAAGAAACAAAGCTCTATTTCTTTATCAACTGCTGAAGCAGAATATGTTGTTGTTGCTACCTATTGTACTCAACTTCTATGGATGATAAAAACATCACAAGACATTCAAGTCACTTTCCCACAACCTATATCTATTCTTTGTGACAATGCAAGTTCCATGAGTGTTTCTAAAAATCTTTTCATGCACTCAAAAACTAAACACATTCCAATGAAATACCATTTTCTTAGAGAGAAAGTTCTTGAATTGAAAATCAAGTTGGAATATATTCCTTGAAAGGAAAAAATTGTGGATCTATTCACTCAACCTCTTCCATGTGATTCTTTGAGTATCTACGACACAAGTTAGGAATGATTCTTGCCTCTTCACTCTGCTAAATTCTATAACATAAAAGGATATATGAACTTAGAGGGAGCTATGGCAATGAAAAATTTTCATTTTGTATGTGTTTCTCATTAAGGATAATAGCATATGCACTTGGTTCTTGACTTAGACAGCCGTATATGCTTTTTTTTAATGATAAAGGAGTGGCACAAATTCAGGGGGAGCTCCTCATATGTTTCCATCGATCCATTATTGGAATTCTATCTCTGACATTGATTTTTTGCAGTCTGTTGATAGTACGCTTATGCAAGTTTCAGAATATATGAAATAGTGTTGGTTCCTGATGAGTGATGCATTGTTACAAAGTCTTATTACTACTGATAATTAATCTCTTTGCTATTAGTAAGAAGGATATAATATGATTAGAATCGGTGATGAAGAGTTCTCACGGGTTCAAGGGGAGCATCTTTTGTGCTTCTAATAGCTCATTGTTGGAATTATGGACAACCCTTATTGCATTATTTTGACTATGATGAGTTCATATCATTGTTGGTGATCTCGATATATGGTTATTTTTGATGTCATTAATGGAAAAATAAATTTGTTGTTGTCACTCTTTCATAAGTTATCAACAATGCCTATATGTTGCTTGGATATATTGCATATTTGGCCACATGATGATGTTACATTATCTTATCTACTTGATTTATTCTTGATGATGAGGATGTTCATGTTTCTATTATATCATTTATGTTGTTGTTTCTAGATGATTATGTTGCAAATACCTATATGGTGCATGGTGGTTGTTGATGCTCATTATGGTTTTGCTACAAAGATACTTCATTGTTGAAATCCTTGTTTATGCTTATGGATGTCATTTATTTCTCTTGATGTAAAGGTCATGAAAAGACCTATGTTGTAATCATTGTAAAATATCGTCATGTATGGATATTAATATCAATTCATGCTATGCATGTAATCCCACTAGTGATTGATGTAAAATTCAAGTCAAATGTGTAACCCCATTATGTTGGGTGACTGATCATAGAGTCATTGATTACATGAGATGTCATGAATAACCATGTTGATTCATAAAGTCTTGTACTTCTATTGCATGACTTTAGAAGCTCTAGCATGTTCTTAGTGGGGACATCGTCAGTATGTAGATTTCATGATTCATATCAAATCAGACTTACAGTATCGATCTCTACAAAGGGTAGTACTACATTCAGCCTAGTTCAACCTTTTTCCCTTGATGTCAAAGGAGGAGGGAAGACTTGGTGTTTGCAGGTGTTTGTAGGTGGTTTCCAAACACCAAAGAGGTTAACATCAATTCCAAAGGGTGGTATTTTTGGCATTATGGCTAATCTGTTATCCATGATGGAAAATTTGTTGACAAATATGTCCTTGATGTCAACTTGGTTATAATATTATGATTATGGAACTATTGCAAGTGACATGTTTGATGGTACGTATATTATAGAGGATATGAAAGAGAACTGGCAGTTTAGTTGCATAATGAATGAAAATTTTGAAGGTTGAAAAGTATATGCAACCCCTATGAAGAAGAGTCATGCACATACCCATGTTATGTGAATAAAAGTTGCATACATAATCTGAACCATGGAAAATAGGAAACCAAGAACTATTACCATGGTAATTTCCCATAGTGTTGTGAAGACAATGTCTATTTGATCATGTCAAATGAACACCAACAAAATTACCAAGGGATTTATCTATGGTATAGGCAAGGAAAAAATATATATAAGGAGAAGGAGATAAAGGAGCTAAGTGTGAAATAAAATAGATTATTCATGTGTAATCCAATCTGGAATAGGTATGCACCAGGGAGCAACAAGAAGGCTCAAATTTAAAATATCTGAAGATGTATTGTAACATGCTTGACTGATTTGCTTTTCTAAGTGACTAACAATCCAGGATATGTGATTATGGTGGAACTATGATCATAATATATATTTTTTGAGATCTGTAGGATTTGACAGTATGTGCGCAAAGATCTGGGTTTGACATGTGTTGTGATTTGTAGCAAAGATTTGATTCAGTAATTTAAGAAATGTACGTAGGTTTTCTTATGGAATATCACGTACATACGTGGATATGATTCATATTAGTCGCATATAATATGATTTAGATTGTTGCTTGATCTGGGTTGTTTATAGATGTTTGGATGCTAATTGATGTAAGTATTGAGGATTGTCTTGGTTTGTTAAAATGATCTACTAGAAATGTTTTGGTATTTTGTATTTTGAAATATATACGTGAGGTTTATACATGGGAAACATGTATATATGCAAAACTATTTAATTGAAGTCACATATGTATTATAGGGTTTGAAATTGTTGCTTGGTGATGACAGTTGATGAATTCTGTATTATTTCATGTTATTCATCAATGATGTCTCGATCAGAATGGTTTGTATTTGACATTGTGGATTGGATTGATTTGGTTGTGGCTTGGTATATTGATTAGTGATGATGTTGCATAATTGTGATTGGGTATTTAGTGATTCAATAGTGGTATGTATGTGATTATTTTTTGTTTTGACTCAGTATTTCCATGATTCAGTGGTTGATATAGTGATTCAGTTTGACATTGTTTCAATATTCAATGATTTGAGATTTGTACATAGGTTTTATGCACAGGAAGCGCCATTCACGTATATATTGTGAGGTAAATTTCATCAGGGTTTTTAATGACTGCATATTTGTTTTGTATTGATGACAGTGTGATTGGTTGATTGGTATAATGGTATTGAGTATATTATTGGGTGTGGGTCAAGTTTGAAAATATGATGAAAGGTGGCCTACATGTTTTAATGGTTTCAGATGGGTGGATCTAGTATGAAATTTTTTGAAACATGGTCCACGAGGTGCTGAGAGTTGTAGCCTTCAGTGAGGGGGGTTGTAGCTCCCTTCCAATTGGTATTGGAGAACGAGTGGAGGTTGTAGCCTCCTGCGGGTAGGTGTCTACTTGTTGGAAATATTTTGTGCTAGTACAAGACCATGATGTAATGAATGATTTTTCATTATAATAAGAGAAGAAGATAGAGATGACAACAATGGTGGTTTTCTCCCACATTGTGTTTCCACCTAAAATCCTAGTGTCCATATGTGTTGATGTGTTTCTTATGTGTTTTTATTTATCTATTGTTTATTGCATACTTAATGGCTAATGAACTAATAATGTAATGATTAACTTAAACATCTTAAGGAAGTTATGAAAAATAATTAATCTAGATATATGCAGTTTTAATTCACTGAAGGTGCATACACAAGCGAGTTATCTGAATAATAGTAGCGTATGAAATTCTGAATGTGAAATTGAGAGTTAAAGTGAATTAAAAACATTAATTCACCCCCCCTCCCCCCCAGTATTTTCCCTAACAATAGGCAGTGCTAGTACTTCTCCATCCAAATTTTGAAGAATGAAGGTATTATTTCCTTAAACTTCTACAATTTTAAAAGAGACAATCCACATTATATCAAATTTTCCATGATTGTGCTTGTCTTCTCACCGAGAATCCCATCTTAATACTAGATCACGAGGACCGAATTCCCTTTCTTTAGCTCTTCTATCAAGTATTTTCTTCATTTTTTCTTGATATTGTTGTAATTTCTCTTTCACATGTAATCTATCTTGTTGTAATTATGTGATTTTATTTATTCACCTCATAATATTATTTGGTTCTTCATATATTTCTTGCAAGATATTTATTACAAGAAACAAAAGTTGAACATGAAAAATGGAATCAATTCCATATACCAATTGAAATGGACAAAGACCCTTTGGTTGAGACCATGTTTTCCCAAAGTGAATATTTAATATTTGCATCCCAATTTCTCTTGTTGTGTTACAAGACGTTTCTAATCATTCTCATTAAGCTCTTGTTTGAAGATTTTACTAGCCCATTGCCTTGAGGATAATAGGTTATTGAATTACTAATAATAATATTACACTTGTAGCAAAAAATGATGGTGTTCATTGATTTGAAGGCTTGGGAATTGTTTGCAATAATCTTTCTTGGGAAGCCAAATCTAGATAAAGTATTTTCTTCTAAAAAATTGATGCAACTGCATATGTTGCAGCCCTGGTGGGGATTACTTCCACCCACTCAATGAAGTAATTTGTGGCTATGAGGGCCCATTTATGCTGCCTACTAGAAGGTGGATGTATTTCTCCTATGAATTCAAGGCCCCACTATGTAAAGGGTTCTTCTACTAAAACTAGAATCAATGAAAATGGAGGTAGATTTTGTTTACCTACAAATATTTGACATTAAACACAAGCCCAAATTCTAGATTTCACTTCTACAACCACTCTTAATATATTTTGGGTTATTTCTCTCCAAGCATAATGTCTTCCACATAGTCCTTTGTGAAATGAATCAACAATTCCATTATTTTCCTCCCCGGTTAGACATGACAAAAGCACACCTTATGAATCCTTCTAGTACAAGTCTTCATTTGTAATGTGAAACTTAATAGCTTGAAGTTCAAGAAATATCATTTTAACATTATTCAATTCTAATGGAAACTCCAAATTCTACAAATAAAACACAATAACCTTGTACCACATTGATGAAGATAATTTTTCTTTAACCCTCAAGCAAGGTTCACATGGATTCTTTCTATTGGCCTTTTCCAAAGAATTTTCTTGTGGATTCTTCTCTATATGATTATCTGAAACTGAATCTAAAATTTTCATGACATAATTTATTCCTAATATTTTGCAATTTGATTCTACTAACATTTTAGCTAGTCCTTGTCCTTTAATTAACTTTACAGTCTTAATTTCCATTTCAAATTCTTGGAATTTTGCAATCCACTTCCCTCTTTTTCCATCACTCTCTAACTGAGTTAAAATAGTATTGAAAGTACCATTAGGAACATAGGAAGTTTTTTTGGAATGCAAAACATATGTAAAATATTTCAAGGCTTTAACTAATTCATAAGCCTAAATCTACAAAATATCATACTTGAGTTCGACATCTCTTAGCGTTTTTCTAAACAATGCAATTGGTTTTTCATAATTATCTTCATTTTTTGTAACAAAACTACTACAATGTTAGTACATGAAGCAAAAGGCAATATAATAAATAGCTTTCTATAATTTGGGCTAGCTATAACAAGATCTTCAAACAATGTTGTCATTACTTGGTAGAAAGAAGCTTGTGCTTGAAGTGACCACTTAACATCATGATCTCCTTTATGCATACGGGTTACATATTTATCTATCTCCACATAATTAGGAACACATATTCTTAAGAAGTTGATCTTACCTAAGAATGATTGAATTTTATTTTTATTCCGAGGAAAACCAATAACTTTAATTTTTGATATTATTCCAAGATCAATTCTAACTCATCCTTTTGAAACAATATGGCCTAGTAATTTTCCCTTCTTCATGGTAAAAAGTGATTTATTTTAATTGAGATCAATTCCAATTTTTCTGCATTTTTGAAAAGTTTGTTCAAGATGATTCAAATGCTCTAAATCCAAATTGGAAAAAAATGTTATATAATATAAATAAATTACAATGAATTAATCTTTTTTCTCCAACAAATGCAAGATCCATGTCCCTTTTGAAAGTTTCCCTTGCATACCTTAAGCCAAAAGGAATTTTGGCATACATTAATGTACCCCATAGTGTTATAAAATTTATTTTACTTTGATCTTCAACCTATACTACTATTTCATTATATCTTGAATATCCATCGATCATTGAGATCCTTGTTGCTCCAACTACCCTCTGTAATATGTGGTCCATTTTTTAGAGTGGATAATTGTATTTTAGAGGTACTTTATTTAAGTTCCTGAAGTATAAATGGAGTCTAATCTCACTATTTTTCTTTCTCATGAGTAACAAATTTACTATCCACGTAGAATATTTCAAAGGCACTATGATCTTAGCACCTAACAATTTTTTCACTTCCTTTTCAATCGTTGGTATCATAAGAGGTTTGACTAATCTATTATTTTTCCAAAATGGTTTAGAACATGTTTTACATGGAATTTTATGTTGAATTTTAATGTATCATAAGTTTTTATATACTCATAATTCCATGAAAAAACATCTATATATCGCTAGAAAATACTCACCTTTTCTTTACTTCAAGAGACAAAGATTTATCAAGCTTCATAAAATTTGGTTCTTCTTCTGTCGCAATATTATAGTCTTTTATCTCCTATGATTGTTCTTTTGTAGTTACTTTGATATGTATATCATTTTGATCAAATAATTTCTAATGGATCCAAATCCATTGGAATAAAGTTATTATTCAATTGCATAATATTGTGATTTTCTATCACGTTTTCATGTTTCAATTTAGAATTTGTTATTTCAATTTCATCATATTTATGTGATTCTTGATCAATATGCACAACAAAGAATTCATCTACCATTTCTAGGAACCCTTTTATTTGTTAATTATCCTCAAATACTTTCTAATGTCTGACATTATTAGGGATTGAGGGGTAACGCCTTACTTCAACAACATAATGTAATTAAGGGTTCATTGGAGTTTTGAAAAGACTTGTTGATACTACCAAAGAATTCCATCTAGTATGTGTTCTTAGGATTGTATTAATATTGAAATATTGAAAGAAATTTTCTACCATATCCTACCATATCCCAAACTTCATTCCTATATGAGCGAAGTATTGGATGCTTTATTTGACACAATTATTTTTACCTATTTAACCACCAACTCTAAATCTCCAAAAACATCAAGATTAAAAATATTTAATTTCTTTGTAGCTTCTAATACCAATATTAATGTTTCATACTCAACTACATTATTTTTCACTCCAAATTCTAGTTCGAAAGAGAGAGTAATGATCTCATTTGAAGGAGAGATTAACACGATCCTTGGTCTTGAGCCTTATGTAGTAGAGGCTCAATCAAAGTATAGCTTCTACACTACATTTGTTGAATAATCAACACTGCTAACAAATGTATATATAGTAGTACATGAATCAACTTCACTATTTGTAGATAAAATACAACAATCTAAATCTTGCTCTACAATATATACAGGAAAATTGTTAGGATGCTTTGCATCACTAACTATGTAGGAAAAATTTTCCTCCCTATATATTCTCATTATTTCTCCCCCAAAAATAGGAATTGTAGCATAGGTAATGTCTAACTAAATACATTGTTCCAACTTCACACCCCATTACCTTGATAACAACATCCAAATTTTAGTTGGAATGTCTGCAACTACCTCATCCATAGCCATGCTCTTCGAAGGAACTTGGGCTAATGATGCAACCAAATATTAAGTATACAAACAAACTTGATTTTCCTGGATTCAAAAGAGTATAAATCATGGTATGCCCTACTAATATGCAAATCTTGCTTCTCCATAATATATTTTGGCATTAAATTGTGAGAAGCTCTCGAATCTAGCATACAATTATGGAGTATAAAGTTAGATATTTAATGTAACATAGAATGGAGCTACAACATCATAATGTTCCTCCACACGTAGCCCAAACATAGCAGTAGGTTTTTCATTTTACGAGTTAAGGGTATATTGTTAAGTAGTTGTAACTGAAGGTTGGATTACTTTGGCCATTTGTTGTTGATAAATTGGATTTCTAGTCACTTCCATTAAGGGGATAGGATTTTTTACTTTTTCTAAGTCCCTTTCAGTGTTTAAATGGATTGAATATTTTCAATCCTTATTTTCTCCTCATTATCCTTGCTCCATTGCTGGTGAGTTTTTGAATATGAGATTTTGCAACTTCTTAGTTTATTTAGTTGGATTTATCCTAAGCCTTAAACCATACATTCTATGCAATTTAGCTTGAAGAAGCTAGATAAAATTTTATATTGATAAAAAAACATTTGGATCCATACCTTCTAGTAACTTTTGTTTTTGATATGTGAAAATTGACAAATTATAGTCATCTTGTGTAACATAAATCAAGGAAGACTAATATTTGAAACTATTTATTTCCTCTTATAGTTATGCAATATCACCTTCAATTTGATCATTAATGAGTAATGGGTTTGAATGGTTATTCCATATTTCTCCTTTATTTTTGAAATATTTGTGGATTGATGATCTCCATAACTAATTTGGATTTCTCTTTGCTAGTTCTAGACCTTAATTTAGAGGATATCTTCCTTCCAACTCCATTCTAGATATTTTGTTTGAAAGTTTTCCAGTCATCCTTGTCATCTTATCTATCTTCTCATCTTTCTCACCTTTAATTACTCTTGAAGGATGATATTCTTTTTTTACCTCTTTTATTTTCTCCAGGGTCTACTTTCACTTTGATTTTACCAAAAGAAGCCATCTTGGCTTCTACTTATATAGTATCATCTTGCATTCTTGAAAATGTTGTGGATATTATTTCTTTCACCATCAAGGGAAATTTTGAATTGAAAGCAGTAGGAAAGGTAACCTTTGTAGTTGGAGGAGATTGTTCAATATTTGCAGGAATCCTATTATACAATGTATTAAGTCTTTTAGTGAAATTAATGATTGAATCCCCACTCATTCTTTTGAATATCTTGAAATTCTATGAGATAGTATAAATGCTCCCTTTTTTCATCCCATTTCCTTCTAAAAGTTTGTTCCAAAACCTACCATGAAGAGATTGAATTAACATCCAATTTTCTAAACTAATTTCTTACCTCTCCTTATATAGATTGGATGAACAACCCGATATATACATCATCAACTTTTATATTCATGTTCTCAGCAAAACTAAAAAACATTGCCACATGTTCTTCAATAGGTAGTCCACCTTCCCCATTAAAATTAGGAATATGCTTCAAATAACCTTGTGGAAAATCATGCAAATTCTAGGGTAATTATAATGGGGCATATATGGAAGCCACTAAATTTTCTACTCCGGTCATTTGATGTTGTTTTAAATATTTTGTTGTATATTTTTATACTATAAAAGTTGCTACTATAAGGCTTGTTGTACTTCATGTGCAAGAGGATTGATGTGAAATTTTAACTCCTTATTTTTTCTCAGGGAAGGTAAGGGGAATAAAATGAGGTAGGTGTCAAAAAGGTTCTTTAGTTTTAATCATAGATGGTTTAACTTCAATAGAAATAGGAGATAACTTTTCAAGGCTTCAATTTTCTCAATAGAATAACAATTTGTAAAGAAAATCCTTTTTCAAGGAGGGAAAAAATTTTAGGAGATAATCCAAGGGGTTGATTCTAAGGTTTCTCTTTAGAATACTCAAGGAAAGAAATAAAATATTGAGAAATACATGAAGAATTAGATTCCTATATTGCCCTAAAATTCCTTTGATAAATCAAATTTTATAGATGTGATAATATAGGTATTTACTCAAAATTAGGATTGATCCTCGTGAACTATATATGAGATGCTAGGATTTGTGTAGTAGAGTCCACAAAGTCAAATATTAGCCAATCATGCTCCTTTTTCACTAACAAGAAATGGTAATAGTCATTGTCCCATGGAAAAATATATTTGTCACTCCAATCCATAGCAGTCACACCACTTTGATTTTGTTCCTCGATATCATTCCTAGCTAGGGAACTATGCCAAGGGTCCAAAATCTATTTTTAACAAATGAGTGAATTTTATTTACTCTTTGAATTGTAGAACCATAGGTTTAAATATATCAGTAAATAGGATTCTTTCCAACCACAATAGAAACTTTTGTAAGAGGATGGAGCGTGGTAATAGGGAGGCCTCGGCAGCTGGCGCAGAGCCAGATCTAGGCCCGTAGGGCCGAGGTTAGGGCCCAGCAACGATGGACGGGGAGTAGGTTTTCGGTAGTCGCTCCCGTCCCGGTGGCAGATAGGGTATATCGGCAGGTGGAGGTTTTCTCAGCAAAGGACAGACACCTGGAGGGCACAGCAGCGGCAAAGCATGAAGGTAATTACCTGCAGGGGGAAAACAGAAACAGTTTTTACGGTTCGTGATTTCTCAGCACCCGACAACCCGACATCGACTGTTTTCCAACTAGTAACCATGGTCATCGCGGAGGAGGGTATCGATCTAGACCCGTACATGGAAGATATTCTCTTCGTTTGGGGGAAAGACCCAACTCCCCATAATGTTGAACATTACTTCGGGACGGTGGAAACCCTAACCACATGTCCGTTCTGTTCGGAGCCGGAGAAACAAAATCACATACCCATCATTTCGCCTAAGGACCAGTGTGAAACGGTAAATGTGTTCCAGGGAGGTAAGCTTCAACATCCGATCCAACCCTCGAGTCAGAAGATCCTGCAGACAATCTCGATCATTCCCCCTAGCGGAAGTAAAGGGCCTCTAGGGTTTGTAGAACCAGTCCTCTCAGGCGGTTTGGAAGACATCGTCACCTTAGGAGCGAAGCTAGGGCACAGCCCGGTTGGAATCACAAGAAGTTCGGCTCCCATCACAAGGGCTTCATTTGCTGCCGGCAGAAATAGTGCAAAAGAGCGATGAGGGCCGGATCAGCGTCCTGAAGAACCCCAAGATCCAAAGGGGGACGATAGGCGGTCATTTCAGGGGTCTCAGGTAATCAATCAGACTCGTCTTGATTCCCTAAATTTTCTTCTAAATTCGTCAAAGGAGCATTGCTTGGAGGCTAGCCTTACCCCCCAATCCCCCGGGCCTAGCGTTTATCGAGGGCAGCAGGAGAATGAAGGCCTAGGAGACATACCCAGAGTTTCAAAAATCTCAGAGGGGCAAAGGAAAAAACAGAGGTTAATTAAATCTCAAGGGGTTGAAGGAAACCTGGTCTTGGGGATGGACGTCAAGATTGAAGAAGTGCTGGAGGTTGCTGAAAGTACTATGGTCGGCAGAGTAAGAGGGAAGATTTTTTCTTCTGAATTCATCAAATCCTAGGGGAAGCAGAATTGGCAAACGGATCTAATCAGAGATTTTCGGGTCCTGACTCTCCCAAAAGGTTGGTTCTCAGTCTGTTTCGAATCCAAAGAGGCGGCAGAATGGGTACTACAGAGGAACTGGTCTCTTGGGCACATTCCGGTGCTGTTCAAAAATTGGAGCCCCATGTTCGATCCAGCTCATGAAAAAGTTGATGTCTTTCCGGTATGGGTAAGGGCTCCAGGCTTGCCATCGTTCCTCTAGGTCGAATCAGTGTTTAAGGCGATCAGGGATAGACTGGGGACTTACCTAGAGACGGATATGTCTTTTCTGGAAACAAACAACAGAACCATGGCGCGAATCCTGGTAAGCCTTAACCCTAGCGGAGGTCTGGCAGAGAAAATCAATCTTCAATATAAGGATTATGTTTTCGAACAAATTTTGGACTATGAGTATTTGCCGTTCCATTGCCATCGATGCCATGAATACGGCCATCTAGCCAAGGAATTCCCCTTGGGAAGACGGAGGAGGAGGTTCCAGCGAACGAGGGAGAGGACGGAAATGATCTATCAGCGTTCTCAGCATCAAAATAACAAAGAGCTCTCTGTAACTCAGGAGGAGGAATTAATGGACATAGACCTGCAACAGGGGAGCCACGCACAGGAAGCTGACATTCAGGAACCTTTGAAGGACCTGTTGAAAGATGGAGCGCTCCCAGAGGAAGCAGCGAAGCCCGCGGTCGAGGAGTCTCCAAGCACAACTCCAAGCACTGTCGAGGATCAAAAGGGTATGCATTTGAATCCATCCCTCTCTCCTCTTATTGCAAATAAAGGCGAATGTTTGGATAATCGTATAGATGCGGATCCGCCCAATAATCCTTCCCTCCCCGAATTTACTGTTAAAAATGTAAGCTCGATTGATGGCAATTTGGGAAATTGTATTGAAAACTGTATTGAAAATTTATCGGCTGCTATTCCTTCCCTGGATTTGAATAGTGATGGGTGTTGCCTTGATCCCTCCTCCCAGGCCCAGCTTCCCCATTGCCCTTATAACCTTCGCTCTCTGGTTCCAAAGCCCGGTTCTTATCCTTCTGTGGGGGGCATTGATCCATCCCCTTCTCAGTCCCAGCCCGGGAAAAAAAGGGGTAGGAAGTCTAAACTCTCAGCGGCCAAAGCCCAGGCTATTTACGATGTGGCAGATGGGAAGCAGCTTTCCATCACAGGGGCACTTAGAGCAGTGCAAAGCCCCGGCTCTGTTTTAAAATGATCATTTCCTCTTGGAACTGTAGGGGTTTAGCCAGTAAACCCAAAAAACTGGCCCTGAGGGAGTTAGTTTTGAACTCCAAGGCGGATGTAATTCTTCTCCAGGAGACCCTGGGAAAAGGGGAGGACATAGTATCACTGCTCAAAGGCCTTCTCCCAGGATGGGAATTCACAGCTCTGGATGCTGATGGTCATTCTGGTGGCTTGGCAGTGGGGATCAGGGAAGGCAGAATCAAGATCCGGAATCAATGGGGAATGAAACAGGTGATGGGGATTGAGTGTCAATCTACGGATTTTGATTTCCCTTTTACCATTATTAATATATATGGGCCATGCCAAGGAAGGATTCCCTTCTGGAATGGGTTGATGGAGAGCTCGCTCGTGAAGAATAAATTCTTGGTGATGGGAGGAGACCTGAATTTCTCCTTAGGCAGAGCAGAGACCTGGGGCCCAAATGCAAGAGAGGATCTGCAATATGATTTCTTCAGGAACCTCTTAGCCTCAAACAATCTAATAGAAGCAAATCTCATCAAGCTGAAACCTACTTGGCGGAATAAAAGAATAGGAGAAGCAAGGGTGGCAAAACGACTAGACCGATTCTTAATCAATGAGGACCTGGCTGCTGCAATTCCTTTATTCAGGCAATGGGTAGAAGAAGGGGGGCCCTCGGATCATTTTCCGATCTATATTGAGCTCTCCAAAGGTCCCACAAAACCTCCTGCTCCTTTCAAATTTAATGCCTCCTGGCTCCAAGAGGAATCCTACAACAAGCTGTTTAATGAAACTTGGATTCACCCTGTCAGAGGATCCCAGGAGAATAAAGGTTTCTTATTTATGGAAAATCTCAAAAGATTGAAAAAGGCAACAATCTTATGGGCAAAGGACAGGAAACTGAAACAGAATGAGGACCTAAACAGGATAAATGAGGAACTCCAAAGGCTTGAAAGCATAGAGGCGGACAGCTATGCGACACAAGAGTCTAAGGAGAAAATTGTAGGCCTGGAGAAGCTCAAGAATCAAATCTTGCTGGCAAAGGAGGAAGAATGGAGACTCAAGAGCAGAGCTATATGGCTCAAAGCAGGGGATGAAAACACTAGTTTCTTTCATAACTATGCCAAAGGGAGGAAGAGCGCCAATACTATATGGAGCCTAAAATCTGAAGATGGAAGGGAAGCTAAGACTTTCGAGGCTCTTTCATCCCTTGGGGTGAATCATTTCCAATCTCTATTCAAAGACCCCGGTGAGATCACCATAGCGGAAGTCATCCAAATAGCTCAGTGTTTCCATATATATGTGGAGGAGGAAGAAGCGGACCATTTAATGGACCCTGTTACCAAGGAGGAGGTGGAAAGTGTAATAAAGTCTATGGCAAAAGAGAAAAGTCCTGGCCCGGATGGTTGGGCAATAGAGCTATTTCTACACTTTTTTGAGCAGATACTAGAAGAAATCACAGAAGTTGTGGAGGAGTCAAGATTGAAGGGAGAAGTCTACAGTCCTTTCAATGCAACCTTCATCGCCCTCACTCCTAAAAAGGAAGCTCTAGAATCTTTTGAGGATTTCAGACCTATCTCCTTATGTAACAGCATCTATAAGATAATCGCAAAAGTTATAGCTCTCAGGATCAAACCAATTTTATCAAGGCATATCTCTCCTGAACAATTCGGGTTCCTGAATGGAAGACAAATCCATGAGGCAATAGGTGTGGCACAGGAGGTCCTGCACAGTGTAAAGTTAAAAAACAAGAAGGGAGCGGTAATTAAAATTGACCTCTCAAAGGCATATGATAGGATAAACTGGACATATATACGCATGCTACTAACGCACCTAGGCTTCAAAGTGGACTTCATCAGATGGATCATGGGGTGTATAACAGATGTCAGCTATGCTATCCTCATCAATGGAGCTGCTACCTCTTTCTTCAAAGGGCAGAGAGGGCTGAGGCAAGGCTGCCCACTGTCCCCTTTGCTATTCCTCCTAGTGGCTGAAGGTCTCAGTCAGCTGATTCATAAAAGCAAAAGGGAAGGTAAGATAAATGGTATTGAGGCAGCAGTAAACTTGTTCATATCTCACCTACTTTTTGTAGATGATATCCTGATTTTTACTAATGGCTCCCCCAATGAACTCAAGGAGTTAAAAATTATCTTTGAGCTTTTTCTGAAAGCTACCGGAATGCAGATCAATCCCAGGAAATCTCAAATCATCGAAGAGGGTCTAAACAGACTTGATAAGGAGCAGTTCAGTTCATTCTTTCCATATGAAATGTGCAGCATGGGCTCCCCTTTCAAGTACCTGGGGTTCTGGCTGAAGCCAAATGATTATAGGAAGGAGGATTGGTCTTGGCTAATCGCAAAGATTGAAGCAAGAATTAGCCACTGGAGCTTCAAATGGCTCTCCAGAGCAGGGCGACTGACCTTAATAAAATCCGTGCTTCTTGCCATCCCAGTTTACTGGGCAGCTCTAACTTGGGTCCAAAAAGGAGTCCTGGAGAAAATTAGGAGAATATGTAGCAGATTCCTGTGGGCCGGGAACAAAGAAAGCTCGGTTCTCCCTTGGGTTGCATGGGAGAAAGTGGCGAGACCAAAGGAATGGGGTGGTTGGGGGATCAAAAGCTTCCCAGACTTCAGACTTTCTTTGGCTGCCAAATCAGGTTGGTGCCTCATAAAGATGGAAAACCTCTGGACAATAACGGTAAAAAGAAAATATATTGATCCAACCCCCCTGGAAGATTGGATCAGGAACCCAATCAAGACTCAAAAGAATGTTTCTGCTATCTGGAAAGCCACCTTGGAATCTTTTAAGGTGATTGAGCAAGGATTAGCTTGGAAGATCGGGAATGGTGAAAAGGTAAAGATTGGGAAGGATCCCTGGGTTGGCTGCAATGGCAACTATGCCCTCCCCCCTGACCTGATTCAGCAGTTGGAAGGGAAAGACCTCCGCTTCCTCAGCCAAGTGGAGAAACCAGGTTTCTCATCCATTTGGGGGCAAGCTTGGAAGAATGGAGAAGAGTTGGATCTGGAACAGAGATGGTGGAACGATTGGAATACTTTCACCCAGGAACTCTTCAGGTCCAATGTAAGGTTGAGCGATAGGCAAGATGAGCTAATCTGGGCGCATGCAGACTCCGGGTCATATGCCCCTAAGAATGGGTATTCCTTCCTTATGACAAGGAAAGGATGGGGAGATCCGGAGTGGTGGTCGAAACAGCTCTGGAAACTTAAGAGCCCTCCAAAATCTAAAATCTTTTTCTGGTGTATTTTAAGGAGCAAAATCCCAACTTGGGATATTCTGCAAACCAGATTCATGCACGGGCCTGGGAGATGCACCTTATGCAAAGTAGAAGTAGAATCCATAAACCACCTTTTTCTTAAATGCCCAAAATCACAAAAGATATGGGGTGAGACTAGATCACTATTGAACAAAAAGCTTGTCTGGGAAGGCAACAATATTCAAGAAGCTTGGCAGAAGTGGTGGAATGAGCATCCAGATGGGAACCTACACAATCTCCCCCTAATCATCAGCTGGGGGATATGGATAGCTAGAAACAAGAGCATCTTCCAGGACAAAGAGACCCCGACAGCAATCATCGCTATTCAGGGCGCTGCCATCTTTTCTAGCATTCCAGAACCAAAGGAATCTTCCTCCCAAAGAATTGTCCCTGAAATTCAAATCTCAGAAGGAATCCCTTGGGCTTTCTTCGATGGTGCATCCCAAAACAACAAAGCAGGAGCAGGCCTCGTCATCCATGAAAACCCATCTCACTCCTTAAAATCTTCCGTGGGGCTAGGGACAGGCTCCAATAATTATGCAGAATTACTTGCCCTCAAACTCCTCTTATGCTGGCTCATACAAAGGCACACCCTCACTATTCAAATCTTTGGGGATTCCCAAAATGTGATCAGATGGGTAAATGGTCAAAGTACATGCAGTAATAAAATTTTAAAACAAATTCTGGAGAAGTTCAAAGACTGAAAACAATGTTTAATAGTTTTTCCATATGTCACATTTACAGGGAAAGAAATGACTTGGCGGATAAGCTCTCTAAAGATGGTCTTCAACAGGATTTGGGCAGCTGGCAAATAGTAGAAGACAATCAAGGCCAAATCAGAAGATCAGACCAGCCTCCTTATATTCAACCGTTCTGATATCTCTGGTAGGGGTTTTTTTGTTTACTTACTATCAACAAATTTTTGTGTATATATAAAATCACAAATCAAACAGAAACGATAATGCGGCCTTTCTTAAACTTTTCAGTGATGGGTTGTTTTCCTCAATTATGAGGAGACCCGGTTTTATTAGTTTTTTCCTTCATGATCGTTTCATAGTCTCTGTGCATGTTTTACGCACAAAAGAAACACAGGACAACACAAATCAGGGATAGCTACAGCTCCTAAAGGGAACAGTTTTCAGGCATAAGGCATAAATTTTTTGTAATCCATACTTGACAGAACTCAGAATGAACAGTGATGCTTCGGCATATGCAATGTAAACTTTTTATAATCTTAATAAAAAGTTTCGTTTTTTCCTTTGGAAAAAAATAGAAACTTTTGTAAATAAAATGGATGAGTTATAGAATGATGAATATATATTGAAAGACTTGAAACATTAAAAAAATCCCTAAAAATTTATTGAAGAGTTACTAGAAAATTATTCTAGTAATCACACACTGTAATATGCAATAATTATATGAAATACTCAATAACAATCTCACCAAGAAGAGATACGATAGAAACGCAATAAATCTAACATAAATATATTTACTTGTGGAGATGTTGCAATTAACCTAATGCAAAATTGATATTCAACATTAGCCTCTCAAAGAGTAATTCATATAACTTTGCAATATCTTGTAGTTGCAAAGACTGTGATTTATAAGAAATAGATTAATACAAAGCAAAAGTACAAACTTCAAATAGATGAAAAGGGAACCTTTTATGAATGATCATAAAAATATTGTCCACAGACAAAAATATAATGCAATTATATCTTTCCAAAATCCAAACCTTCTTTAGGGTCTCTTTATTACATTTATAAAATTGATTACAACATATATTCATTGGACATGAAAAATTTTAAGAACTACTTTATAAAATAATAAAGTAGTTTAAACAAGTCGAACTAATTATCTGCTATTGATGCCTCAATCCAACTGTACTTTGTTAATGCAATTTCAAAATATTTATGGAAAAAAATTGGCCAACTTATCCCACTCCACTCCAATTAGATGATGAAATGTTTGCAACTTTTTATGCTATAAATTCTAGCTAGGTGTATTTATGATAATTGGGAACAATTGGAAAGGGATTTTTCACCTAGAAGAGAAGGTAGAAATCATCAATTAACTTGTCAACAATGGTGTTCCATTTCATATTTCCTTCCATATGTGAAAATGTATCCACTTTATTTCTTTCCCTCGGTAGCATTTCACTGTATGCATCTAAGATGTTAAACTTGAGTACTACAACTATCCATTTTATGATGCCCTTAATTTTTGCAAGATATATCATGAGTTCCCATCCACTAATATTAAACCCCAAATACACCAATGACTACCAATCAAACTCACATTTCTTGAGGTTAGCTAGTAGTTGGTTCTTTTTCAGAGTCTCTAACACTTAGATGAGAAGTGATATCTAGTCATGCCATGTAGAGCTAGAAAAATATGTCATCCAAAGATAATACAACAATTGAATTTAAATATGGGAATAATACAATAATTCATTAGTTTCATAAATATAGTCAGTTCCTTACATAAACTAAATAGCATGACCAACCATTCATAGAAACCTTGCCTTTTCTAGAAGTTGGTATTCTATGTGCCTTATTCTTTCGCATGTACCTGGTGGTTTCTTGATTTGAGATCCAACTTGGTGAAGTACTTGGTAGACTGCAACTAGTCTAATAGATCACCGATTATAGGCAAAGGGTACCAATTCTTATGTGTAATCATGTTCATAGCTCTGTAGTCAATACACATCTATCACGTCCCATCCTTCTTAGGTACAATGATGATAGGTGACCCATAAGGTGAGTTTCATGTTTGTATCAGCCCCTACAATAACTTCTACAATTTCTTTTTCACTTCATTTTCTTTCAAAATGAATTATTTATATATCACAATATTTGGTAATCAACAGTCAGGCAATAAATGTATCTTGTGTTCCAATTCCCTCTTATGAGGTATCCTTTTATGCTCATGGAACACTCTATAATCCTATATCATTTCCTCTAACTATTGTTTTTATTCTTTAGTACATCCCTCCAAATATTCCCTTGTCCCTACCAATCCATCAATTGTTTGATTCTCCCTTGAGAAAAGCGTATATCTTACTAGAGCCAACCAAATTTTTGGAATGGTTTGAACTTACTAGTGAGATATCAAATTTATCTTTGTGTACATTAATGATGTAGGACTTCCCATCCTTGCTTATGTGGTATTTTTTTGATCTCCACATGAATATTTAATCCCTCGTATAAATGTAGGGGCTTCCAAACACTACACCACACATCTCAAGGGGTGATATGACTAATTCCACTTCATCAATAATCTCTATACTTACCACAAATTTGATCTTGCATTATTTCTTGACCTTTATTTTTTCATCCTTGAACGCCCACCCTAATGGGTATGTGCTTGGACGATCATAAACCTCCAACCCAAACTTTTTGACTATATTCGATACCATGAAATTGGTCTCAAAATTAGAATCAAATAGAGGATATACCTTGGTATTCTTGACCTAGACCCTGATATGGAAGAGTTCTCCAATCTCATTCTCTTCCTTATGATGAATGCTACTCAAATTCACCTCCTCTTTCATTGAAGTGAAAATAATATCTCATGCACATCAAAGATTCTTTATACCTAATTACTCTAACCTATGGCTAGAAGGTTATTCTTCTTTCCATCCTTTAACAACTCTCAAGTTTCAACTCTATATGTAGTTTCCAACACATTTTTTAGAGTGATAATCAATATTGCAATGGTTATATTGGTTACATGGATCATTACGCTAATGTGTAATGATTCTTATCTTCTTATCTTTCCCCTTCTAGTTATTTTTTTCCTCCTTAGAGGCATCTTGATGCTCTTTCTATTTGGAAACACTTTTCCATCATTTTTTGTGTCCTTTATTTTCTAGATACTATGATTGCACAGATGCTTCATCAACTATAGTAGTCTTGAAGAGTGTTCCTTTCTTTCACAAATGGATGTTATACCCCCTAAAAACTTGATTACATCTAGGTCCTTAGGAGATATACCCAACATGATATCCATCTTCTCGAATTCGATGGTGAACTCTTACAAGTTCTACCCTTTCCTTTGCCTAAAAATAATATCAATAGATACACTAGTCAACTAGTCCTCTACATACTCAATAGGGTAGAAATGGGACTTATTGAAGATTTTTAAATCCTCCCACCTAGTTACTAGTGGATCACCCTCTACCGTAAGAGTCTTTATGTGACTTTTCCACTAGGCTAATGGATAGCCCTCTTATTTTATCTTAGTAAATGAAAGCTTTAACTCTTATTCTATATAGTGGACATAATAATAAACTTCAAACTAATGCAATCATTGATTTGACTTAACTTCATCGATCTCATCTTGGTATTTCTGGATATCCACTTCCACTTCCATTTTAAATAAGGACTATGAGGGGGTCATTACATTGAAAATATCCTTCTCTTTCATAGGCTCTTTCGTCGACTCCTTTTATAGGCCTTTGTTATCTCTTGGTTTCCCATTTTAGTTAGAGCCTCCAACCTCTTCTAATAGCATGATATTTCCTGCTAAGATACCGCGCAAAGGGCCATATTGTAAGATATATTAGTGACTTTCTCTCCATCCTCACAAATTTATATCCATGAAAATACCTCCTCATCAACTCAGAGGAGAAGATGATGTTTTTGCCTGGAATACATCCCCTTTTTATGCCTTTTGAGACTATAATGCACCCTTCAAGGCTAAATCAGAGTGTTATAATATTGGCCCCTATTCAGAAACTTGCATTACCCTAGATAGTAATGCCTTGTATCTTCTGAAAATCCATTATACCTACCATTGTGAAGGACATTACTATGTATGGAGTCATTATGGAAGACCATTCTATTCAACATGCCCATCATCTAGATATTATTTACCTACAATATGGTATGCTTTATGACTTGATCCCTAATGCTCCTCAAACTTTGAATACTCCCACTACTCAACAAGCTAGTCCACACGTCGACGGTCTCATCGTGCTACCACTGAAACTACTATAAGCCACTTAAGTGGGAAAACTACACAGTTATCCATTACTACTGCCCCTACCTCAATTAAAATGGCTCACCATATTACTCCTCCAACCGTTGCAATTAAATTTATGCATTTTACATAACAACCCAACGGTAAGAAAAATAACAATAAGAAAAAGGCTGCCCCTTCTGAGGAGCAACAACATGTTCAAACACCCAAACTCAAAAAGCACTTGTTGTTGCTAAATATGAGAAAGGAAAAGAGAAAGTGGTTAATTTTCCTTGCAATATTTTCATTGAGGATCATTTAACCTACAAATGTCCTCATTTTAGCAAGTGCATTGATATCCTTGCATAAAATGATTCTAGGAGCCCTAATGTCCTTAATAACCCTTTCCCTGCCCAACAACAACAACATCTTGTTACGAACCCACCCCTAACCTTGTAAGGGGAAATGGTGGTTCTCATACCCCTCCTTCTAGAGAAGGATCCTTAATTTCCTATGCTTTTGTTAGCTCTCAGAAATTTTCTCCTTATTGTAGGAGATAAGTTTCCAAGGTAACCTTTTCACTCCAACTTTTACATTGAATTCTAGCCCCTTTAATCCAGAGAGTGCTCTCTTTGACCTTTACATTGTTTCTAGATATTTAGATAGGTTGTGTTGATGTAGGGTTTGGTTGGGTCTAAAATAAATATCTCATTGGGTGATGGATTCAAATATCTAGGGTTTAGATAGGTAAACCAAGATAACTGGTTGTCTAATCAGGATTGATAAAGGCAAGGTTGATATCAGATCCTAGACCTTTACCATTTTCTATATATGGATGAAGAAAAAGAAGAACATTCCACTACTATAAGGAATGCACAATGAATCCTAAGATTGATTTAGAAGATAAATATGGTAACCTTTGAAAATCTTAACTCGTAATCAAAAGCAGAGATGAATTATGAACTCATTTATCTTTTCCAAACATTCAAAAGGAATGCATTCATGATACTATTAAAGGAGAAATTGAAAAAACTTAGAGATACATATTAAAACCAACTATCTCATGGATCTTTATATCACTAGTTAGAATCTACTGATATTGGCAAATGAACTAATTAAAGCATTCAAACACACATAGATAGTGACAATGTTTTTCAGAAAAAAACCAACACTTTCTTCATATTCTTGATGAAATATATATAAAATAAAATAGAGTTAAGCTCCTTGAAGTATGGTAGAAATAATTACAAAATATTTGCATAATATATGAGAGTTTAATTGACAATAATCATACAAACCCTATCCTCTAACTTATTCAAATCACTACTTTGGTACATAATCCCTAGTCAAAATAGAGTACAAGAATATACGCTCTCGCTGCTAGTATCCTAGAAGAATAACGAGTTATTTGCTGCAAGATAGGATATGGAACGCTCTGTTTCTTTACAGGCTTGAACTCTAAAGCTAATGTCGTATTCCTTCCTTGTAGCCAACGGATGCATGAACCTGGAAATGATTCCAAAACTATGTAACTATATGCCTTCTTTGTTGCTTGCTTTCGTCATTTGACTGATACTCCTTAGGCCACAAAAATATTTGATATATTACAACAGTATACTAAAAATAAATACTACTTGATGATTAACCATGGTAAACCAAAATGTTAAATATCTATTAGGGTTTGGTGCAGCAAAATTAGGGTCTATACTATAATTTTCCCCTAGAGTCAACTGATCACTTCCCTATTTCCTCTACAACTTGAGCAAGAATTTCCAACTTATGTTGACTCCTTGTCACCCTCCTAGTTAGCGTTTATGAGATTTTATCAATTTCTAGGGTTTTTCCTTTGTTCTTCTCAGCATCCTCTGATTTTCTCCTTATTTTCTTACTTTTTGAAGTTTTATTTTTTTTCTTCTTCGGCAAGGATGATGATTGTTTCTTTGTACTTCAAATTCATTCTAGCCTTAAAATTCAACCTCAGTTTGTTAGTAGGCTAAATGTGAGGCCTTTTTCCCTGAACCCTAACCTCTGTCTCAGTTTCCTCATCCTCTATTCCAACTTTTTGTTTACCCTTTTTACTCTTTGAGATTTTTTGTTTTGTTCCTTCCTCCTCTACCATAATTATTTATTGGTGTCTTTGGCTTCTAGTCCTCCCTTCATAAAATTCAATATTTGGAATCTTCACAGGGACCTCCTCATGTCTTTCAACCTAGGTTTAGGTAGATTCTCCTTTGGTCTCATGAGCTACAACTTGAGGAGAAACTATGTTTTGGCCTCTTTTTTATCTTCTAGGTACAGGTTGGTTTGGATTCTTTTGTCTCATTTTCCTTAATTGTTCCACTTACCTATTCAACTCAGGGGTATTAATGAGACTGTGATGAAAAATATCATGAGCTTGTAATTCAGGTCTCTTCCTTGCCTTAGTGCACATTTTCAACAAATTTTGATGTAGGAAGTATGACAAATTCATTTTCCTAAAACCTGCTAAGTGACAAAGAAACCTCATGTGATATAGGTAAGCTTTGGAATACCTACCTTCACAAGTGAAGAAAAGTTGGACAGTTCTAAGTGTAGTAGCCCATTGAGGTTTCAGTTTGATTTGGAGGACCCCTGCATCCCAGTCTTGATTTTGGCAATATTTTTTCAGGAAGAAATTTAAATCCACATTCAACAACCTCTGCTTCTTGAACCACCTTTCACCTTCTTCTAGCAAACTCATCTCTTCAGAAATCAACTCTTATGTGATAGGGAACTGTAATGTCCTTATTCTAGATGTATTGCAATCTAAAGAGAGGACAAAATCATGGCACCAATTGAGTTTGTACCCATTAAAACGTTGAAAGATATGTTCCAAACCTGCACTTCTAAAAAGATCAATCATTTCAGGGTACACTTCGAAGTACATGCCATCAGGTTCGAACCTCTTCACATGGCCAGATCGACCCATTTTTCCAAGCTCCAAGACCTGCAACACCTTCACTAACCTTGAAAAACATTAACAAAGGATTGCAAGACAACTAGCACCCTTTTTGCATTGGAAAACAAAAAATTGGGTTTGTTGGAAAAATCGTTTTTAAGCAAAACAGGGAAAACTAGGGTTTGATTTAAAATGACTCAAATGGGCTCAAAAATGCTGGAAAATGTCACATCATGCATGAAGAGGACCATTATTTCACAAACCACCACTTTAGTGCTAAAAAAATATGACTTATCGGGTTAGAAATCAAGTTTTGAGTTTTTTCAAAAAGCGTTACGAAAACATTTCGTAGCACCGCCCAATTTTTTGCTATAGTTCAAATCACTAAGCAAAATTTTGCAAAAACTTAGGTTAGGTAAAAGAGTTTTAATGACACATTTCCCTAAGCTTATAAAACCTTATAATGAATACCACACCCCGCTTTACATGATTTATGACTTGCAAAAAGATGGACTAGCATCATTGACTTGAAATGAATATGTAAACCTGATGCTAACAACTTTTAAGATGGTGTGTCTATAGACTTGAGCCAAGCATTATGGGAGTCCTACCCTAGACACTTTGGATACCTCGTCATCTTCTACTCCATGATCGTCACATCGAGAGGCTCATTGTTTACCATGTGATTCGTCTCCCTAAGGGGAAACTTCACCATATTACACGCAATCCATTTGCCCACACCGCCCTGAGCTACAATATTGTAGAAGAGCTCATGCAGGAAACATGTGTTATGTTTTCTCTCAAATTATTACAAAGATTTCCAGCATAATGAAAATATCTTCTTTCAATTATAAGCGACATAGGCACCCACGATTCCAACCTAATTGTTTTTACATGGATAAATTTACACTACACCTTTCCCATCACCTTCCATTCCAAGTGTAGGTTCATGAGAAAGGAAAATTCATTCATTGTACCACCATTGATGAAGGTGCATCTACTTGTGTGATGGATAGTTCATGTTGGCTCACCCTAGGTTCACCCACTCTTTCCCCACCATAAAATTCCTTGAAATCATTTGATGTTCACACTTTTGCGCATAAAGGATATCTTGCTAGCTTCCCCATCACTATTGGGGGAAAAACTATTTACGTTGATATTGAAGTTTTTGATCGCTCGCTTAATTACAATATTCTTTTGGGATGTAGTTTGATTTACGAAATGAAATGACTTTGGATCAATCATCCTTTTACACCTTTGGGCTTCAACTACCACCCACCAACATTCTTCTACTATTGGGTGGTTCTCCTGACATTTTTGTCAGAATTGGTACCAGCTTGTTGAAATGTTCCTCGCTTTTAGGGTGTATCCCTCTTCCATTGCCTAAGGTTTCTCTAATCATTTCAATGGTCTCTATTTCTTTTATGGCCCTATATATCCTTTGATCCTCCCAAACCCTTCCATCATTGATTCTTTTGGATACCAAATGCCACTATCACCTACAAAGTTTCTTATCAAACTATATAATCAACATTTGAGTATTTGTCTTCCTTGGTTCAGGCTAATGGTACCACTTACTCTCTAGTCACACCTCTCTGTATTGATTTCCTTGATACTAGCTTGCCTTCTAGTGAGGCAATCATGTAAGTCATGTCTTTAAACAAGCGACCTTGGGATGAGTTTCATAATCATGCTTTAGTGTCTTTTCAAAATGAACTTGGTGTAAGTCCTTTACAAACCCTATCGTTTGATCAACCTAAGATTGTACCTTCCCCCTTCATGATTTTCCACGAGCTAGATGTGGAAGGAAAATTATGTAATATTTCTGAGATAATGCTCATTGACAGATCAATCAAACTAGGTGTCATGGAAAACATACAAATTGGAGTAGACTGCACTCCCGAGGAGATTGCTAGCTTCACCTGTCTCATTAAATATTTTTGCAACATTTTTTCTTGGTCTTATGAAGAAATTCCTCGCATAGATACATCTATCATAGAACATGATATCAACACATATTTTGATTCCAAGCCTGTCCAGAAAAGACTTAGACCAGTCCACCCTCGCAAGTAATTTGTCATCAAAGCGGGAATTGAAAAATTACTCAAAGCTAATTCCATCTACCCATCTCCTTGGACAGAATGGGTGTCTAATGTAGTTATCATCAATAAGAAACAAGAATTCATCCACGTGTGCATCGATTACCATGATTTGAATATTGATTTTCCAAATGATAATTATCTAACACCTTTCATTGACCAGATTATAGAAGATTACGCCAAAAGTCAAGATTTTTCCTTTATGGACATTTTTTTTGCTACAACCAGATCCATATTAAATCAAACAATCAACATAATATTTCCTTTATCTGTCCTTGGGGAAAATTTTCTTATCACAAATTTCCTTTTGGTCTTAAGAATGTGGGAGCCACTTTTTAGAGGGCCGAAGACTATGCCTTTCATGATATCAGACAGATTGTTTAGGGCTATTTGAATGACCTTCCTACTCATTCCAAATGTTGTTTTTGATCACCTATCTCATCTTACAACTATTTTTCTTAAGTGTCGTTTCTATAGCATCTATCTGAATTGGCATGTGCATTTTCTTTATCGAGTCTAGAATTCTTAGGTTTCATCGTCTCTAAACACAAGATATGGGTTGATCCCGCTAATGACAAGGAAATTCTTAAATCACCGCCTCTTTAATGCATTGTTCAACTCCAAAGTTTGCAAGGGAAGGAAAACTTCTTACATCATTTTGACGTCAGTTATGCCAAAATCATGAAAGATTTCATTTTCATACTAAAGAAAGGAGTTCCCTTTTTTTGGGATGATCAAGCCCAAATATCATTTGACGTCTTGAAAAAGGCTTTAACCTTTCCCCACTACTTTATCCTCTTGGCTAAACTGATGAATTTTCACTATATTTCACAGCTTCACCATCCCCTATAAGTACAGTGCTATTTCAAGAAGATGACACTCATTATGAGCATGTGATCTATTACCTATCCAAATGCCTTGTTGGACTTGAACTTAGGTATTTGCATGTGGGAAACTTTCTTTGGCAATAGTATTTTCTTTCAACTGCTTCCATCATTACATGCTCCTATGCCAAACCACCATTATTTCTTTGGAGAACCCTATGAGGCATATTTTGTCTTGTTAGATCATTGGAGGAAAGTATTCCAAATGGATATTTATACTCCAAGAATTTGACTTAGTCTTCACCACCACAAAATCCAATAAATCCTTGGTCTTCATTGAGTTATTGTCGGATCTTCCCTAAGTCGATCCAGATGAAGTAGCCCATGATCTTATTCCATATGAATTATTTTATCTATTCGAATCATCTAATCTCTGGTACAAAGATATCCTTGTGTATATCCATACCCAATGTTTCTACCAACACATGTCTAAATACGACCATCATCATATTTGTCGCCACGTGAAACATTAATTGGTTCTTAATGATACATTATATCATTGTGGTGTTGATTATGTTCTTCAAAATTGTCTTACTCACGACGAAGTGAAACATGTTTTAAATGATTTCCATGTTGGGGCATGCGGCGGTCATCTTCCGAGCATGGCCACTGCCCAAAAAATCCTTCATGTTGGATATTATTGGCCAACTCTTTTCAAAGACTGTATAACTAAGGTCCAACAATGTCACCCTTGTCAAGTTTCTACAAAGAAAATTTGTGTGCCCCCTCCCCCTCTTCACCTAGTAGTCACTATTGGTCGTATTGACTTTGTTACTTGTAATCCCACTTCCACTAATGGTCATGGCTACATCATTGTTGTCATGGACTACTTCACTAAATGGGCCAAATCCATTCCTACTTTCAACGGTGGTGGAGAAACTATCACCTTATTCTTGTTCAATTAGGTCATTTCATGGTTCGATGTGCCTCCAACTATCATCTAAGACCATATATCTCATTTCAAAAACCACATGATGTCTGAGCTGACTTCTATGCTTGGTTTTCACCAAGACCACTCATCTTCCTACTACCGACTAGCTAATGGCCAAGTTGAAGCCATCGACAACGTCCTCAAAACCATAATCTGATGGCAGGTAGTTAACCATAAAACTAGCTAGCATAGAATATTATACTCTACACTTTGGGTATACTGCACCTTAGTCAATAATGCTACATGTTTCATGCCTTTTCAACTAGTTGACAGCCTGGAAGTAATCCTTAGTATTAAGTGCCAAATATCAGCATTGAAACTTGTTTTTGAACTCATACTCAACACCTCTGTTGCAAAGGATCATTTTTTCCCCTCCGTCAGTTAGATGAAAATCATCAAGGCATTGCACTAGCTCGAGTCAAGGCTCACAAATGATATGTCAACGCTAAATATGACAAATGTGTTAAGCCTATCCCTTTCCAAGAGGTTGTTCTTGTTCTTTTTTACGACTAGAAGAATGAACTCTTGGGGGCAGGAACTTTTCAACCAATGTGGCTCAATCCTTTTATTGTAACATGGTTCCTTTCTAAAGGGGCCTATGAACTTGCAGGTTGCAATGGAATTCCACTTGCAGAGCCCTCCAACAAGCTCTATCTGAAAAATTATTATGCCTAACATTCCACTAGCAAGTGATTTGTAACTTTATGTATAAATTTTTGTCTCTTTTGGTGTGATTCTTTTCTTTTACTTGTTTTGGCTAAATCTGGTTATTTTCCTCATGCTTGTATGATTTATACATATGTCTTCATTACCCTCACCATATATTGGATACACAGATGGTTCTGGTCATCATACTCGAGATGTTGCATTAGCTACATGGGTCCTTTATACACCTATCTCATACCTACTTAGTTTTTCGTAGTTATCGAACTCCTTTTGGAGGATAATTTTCTCTTGGAATTCCACACTTAGTGGTCAGGTTAGACTCCAAACTAGTAGTTATGCATCTAAATAATGATTATTACATTCAACATCCAATATTGCTTCGTCAATTTTTAAGGGTTTGTCTTTTGGAACGAAATTTTGAGTTTACTACTTATGAGCATGTTACAAGTGCATCTAATTCATTAGCTTATCCATTAGAAAATTATTTGTTAGATTGACATTTGTCACATTCATTATAGTTACTAGCATGTGTGTACATTTCCATCAAAATATTAAACAAAAAAAACATCAAATATACCATAAATGCCAAAAATTATATATATATATATAGATAGATAGATATATATATATATATATATATATATATATATATATATAGATAGATATAGATAGATATATATCTATCTATCTATATATATTGATTACACATCATTTCTATTGTTATCCTCCTAAGAGGTACCAAAAATCTCTTCGGCACATCCATAGTGTGCCTCTATAGATGGATAGGTATCTCCCTCATGCGAAGAGGTGGAATGACCATCATCAGTCCTTCAAGGTTTCTGGAAACCTCTCGAAGGCTTTGTGTATCATCCCCCCTTTCCGTGATTGTCATGGCCCCTACTTCTTCTCCAACCCTAACTAGTTACTCATCACTCTTAGCTCCTCGAAGCATTCATGCAAACCAAATCAGTGCAACATCTATGTCATGCCAAAAGTCTTATCAGTTTATTACATCCAAACAAAAAAAATTGCATAAAATTCAAAATTTCAAAAACACCTTGTCACTGATCTATCTTCTTACCTATTGGCCCCCATTGAGTACCCGTTGGTAGTACTAGTTCTGGGTCCCCTGAGAAGTTCATCCCTACATATGGAAAGTCCTCTATCATAGGGATATGGCTCCAAAACCATGTGAATAAGTCTATGTCAAAATATCTCATGATTGATCCCCCTCCTATTCGAGGCATCAATTCAAACCATCTCTATATTCTTGGCCCTATTAGACCATCTATCAGTAGATTCACCCATGGCCTCATCACGAGCAATGTCTCTAGGAATAAAGAGACAATCAGCGTACTGTACCCAAATTTTCTTTAGGCCCTAGTCTCGACCATTGTCAATTTTTTTCTCACACGCATGAGAATATTCTCACACCAGTCAAATACCTATGATTGTATGCAATCCAATGTAACAACATTTGGGCCTCAGTTGCTACATGCTGACATTTATCCCCAGCCAATCATAATATCATCTGTATGATATACATTAATGGTTCTCTCTTACTCTTTCGATCATAATCATGTTTCTTACCTTTGATGTACCTGGTGTGCAAAAGCCAACAATCAGATCCCCTGTGGTTTTGGGATCGGCCCTTCATCTTATTAAGTTTTCCCATGCACCTTTGCATGAAAAAACCTGTGAGGAAATAGATGTTATCTTTCTCAATTCTCATCTCATGGTATCCTACTCTGAACACCCCTAGATGTTCATCCCACATTTGAATAATTATAACTAAGATCTATTCTTGGACTTTCATTAGATCGGTCCAAGCATATTTTAGCAAATCGCACCTCCTCAAAGTTGCCAAACATGTCAGATCATTAAGCATTTCCAATTCCTCTTGTCCGTGGACTCTTTCTCTCCAAAAACTCATCTTGTCGGAGTTAGCCTACATAATAAAAACCTTTATATCAATTGTTATCCTCTCACTTGAGCTTTAGAAATAAGGAATTAATCTTTTTCTTGCCTGGCCATGTTAATGTGGGATCTGAGACCCTATCCGAGTGTGTTAACGCGTTCCTCCATTTTGGGAAGTGTGTTTTAACGTGATCAATCAAACTTAGCACCTGTGTTACTTGACTGATCGAGATAGGGCTCACTCAAATCTAAAAATTAACCAGTGAAAACTGAAATAAATGGACTTAAAGGAAAGTGCGAGGTTCAAAATCTTACCTAGAACTGATGGGAGCTAGAATGGTTGCCTAGATTTTTCACAATGTGCCTCAGAATATCTGCTTCATTTTCTCTTCAAATAGCTCTCCCAAAACAGAATTGGTGCAAATGAGGAGCCTCACTCCTATTTATAGACATTGGAGGTATGCCTAAACCTTGGGTTTGGTCATTTTAAAGTAGTTTTTCTTTATTTTTCTTGCCATCAATCCCGATAACTATTTTGCAATATGTTTTATGTGTTCTAATAATGTTTTAAGTGGTTTTTTGAGTATAATTGATAGTTATGTGCCCAAAATGAGCCTTATTTTTAGGTACTTTTTCTCACTCATGAAAAAAAAAAAAAAAAACTTGAGTTAACTTCTTCAAGCTCGTAAAACTCCTACGAAGAAGATTTGAGCCATTATCTTTCTATCTTTTCTTGCTCCTTAAAGTGAACAAAAAAAAAGTTTTCTTCATCTAACTCATTTCAAATTTTACGAAGGCTATCGAGTTTACTTTGTTCCCCTCATACTTGTAACAAAATGAGGTGAGAATCTATTAAGCATAGGTTTATCACTTTATCCAGACTCAATGGACTAACTACAAAAAAGTTATTGTGTCGGGTATACTATTAAATCTTTGTCACACTTGGTTATCAACCATGACAAAGGTACATATTGGAGTCTTCTTTAAGCTCTTTTCAGACTCTCCAAACATGAAAATACCATTGATTTTACCCTTTCTGGACTCGTTAAACCTAAGAATATTGGGAAATAATTGGAAGAAAGCATGGTATTACTATCTATATCACATAGGAATTTGTGGCAGCAATCTACTCTCCATCCCTTGAACATGGCACTTTCCCAGCATATCCCCCTTTTTTGAGCTTCTCTGTGAACCATACCACATTATGAGTCTTGTTTTTATACCTTGATGTCCCTGCATATTTGCGTCCTACTCCTCTTGGTGTTATTGAGTCTAAGTTTTCTAGTCTCCTTGGTGTTGTGCTCTCTATTGATCAAGGGATAGTCTTCTCTCAATTGACTTTATCAACCATTTTCTCATATGCCCTATTTCATTGAGTTAGTTCATCCTATGGTTCTATATTATCTCCAAAATCAAATCATTTTTGTCCCATTTTGTGTCAACTGATGGAGGACTCCTTATTGCCCACCTTTGAGAAATCCCTTTTTATTGACTCCAACACATTATCTAGGAAGTGGATTGAGAAAATTCATAGTACCCCAAAACTTGTAGTCCTTAGTGGCATGTTTCTATGTGTTTGATCAAGCATTTTGCTTATTGGATCCTAATTTAATGCTTCTACGAGTGTTTGACGACAACTTTATTCACACTCACTAGATTGTACTGTGCATATTGAAGACCATCATCTTTATCGATGGCCATCCTATCGTCTGTTAATAGTCTTCATCATTAGTCCATAATCAAAATAATTCTCACATGTTCGACTTCAACTCATTTATTCACATGTGCAAAATTAATTTATTTTGGGACGATGATGAAGACCTTGGGTAGAGGCTTGCATCACTCATCCTTGTTTCCTTTGACAAGCTATGAATATTGTTTCTGGAGACAACTTGTATCATATTGATCACTATGACACCAATCCACATTGTTCTTATCAGTGGATGCAATCTATCATGGATCCACTAGATATCATTATGATTTAGTTACTAGGCATGGGAATTCCTGACTCAGAACATCATTTACATCTGACTTATGTTTGTTGTTTGCACGCATCCTTCCATTCTGATGCTATGAAACTCTCCCTCTCCTCAACTATTTTATAAATTATTTTGGCCATCACCTTATTCTATGGCCTCACACTTTAGGGAGCATCTGTTATCCATGAAAATATCTCCTCATCAGTTCAGAGGAGAATATCATGCTTTTCCCCCATAATACACCCCTTTTTCAGGCCTTTTGAGACTATAAAGCACCCTTCAAGGCTAAATCAAATCATTATGATGCTAGCTCCAGTTCAAAAACATGTGTTACACTAGCTAGTAATTGTTTGTATCTTCAAAAATCCTGCATTACCATACTTTCACATAGCCATGAGAAAAAATCGTGAGTTGACTCACTTGAACTCCATTGTTCAATCAAGTAAACTCAAAAAAGATGGAAGAGGATCGCCTTAAATTCATCCATAGATGTTGCCTATCCTAAACAAAGCTCATAAAGCGGGGTAAAGCAATAAATATGAGGAAACATCTTCCATCCTATGTATTTTTCCCAAAGATTACTAAAAGAAGAATTTGGTATTATTTGTAACCTCACCTTGACCATATATTGGAGGCTAGGCCATTGCGATTGGAATCAAAATTCATGTGTTGTTATGTTGTCGAGATCTTGCATGAGAGAGAGAGAGATTTTGAAGAGCTAGGAGTTAGAGGAGGTCATGCTACAACTACTTGTGGTTGTAATCTTCCTTCATTTACTAAATATATAGATCTAATGTTGTTTCTTCCATATTGTTTTCTATCATTTATGAATATTTTGTTTATTTAATGATAGTTTGGAAGATGGTCTTATGTTGATATATGCAATGATGTATTGATGTTAATTTATTGATATTTTGGATTGATAAAGGTTTATATGTTGTAAAGGTTATGTTTGCTCTCTTTTGTGTGCAATATTGATATTTGGATTTGGATTGGATTATTTCTCAACCACATTGACTACTCTAGTTAATCTATGTGAAAGGATAAATAGGTAACCCTTTACCATTGCTTCACCCATTCCATCTTATTATTTACATTATTGAATGAGTCTCACCATAGCCTAGTAGATCCATTTATCTGTCTGCCTTAAGTTCCAGGAAAGCATGAGATGGTTTCTTGTCTATATAACTGAGCACAAATCTCTCTTCTACTAAATATTGAGGGTTATTTTGAATAGACTCATCCACCATGGCTAGGGTTATGAACCTTTTCTCTTAAGTGAATTCCTATATCATGCAACTTCTCGCAATTACTCCCAAGAAAACTTTCTTTAATATCATTATATTCTATAAAATGTTGTAGAAGTTCCACTATAATAGTTCATCACAATATACATTATAATATTCTTAAATCTTAGACTATGCAATAATTTTCCTTAGATCCTAAATTATATAGTTACTAGATTTGCTTGAATATTTATGAAATAAATGAAATATGAAGATGAAAGAATTAGTACATGTAGACACCATCCACACAAATAAGCACAATATATATCTTGGGAAACCCAATACAAGAGAAAACCTAGGTAGAAGGTGAGGCCAATGCTCATTTCTCTTTGCTTTAGTTATAATATGCACATACAACAAAATGAGAACTCATTATGGAGTTACCTATTGATGCTATTTTTTAATAGCTATTATAGATCCTCTTGCTCTATTATGCTCTCAAATTCCACTCATATATGTTTTGATCAACTATGGAACAAGTACAATTCTTAAAATTAGAACCCATTCTCTTCTTCGTTTCCTAATATTTAACATAGCTTCATCATCATTTGGGGTTAAAGTTTTTACTATCTCAACCCTCGATTAAAGATAAGGTTTTGTACCTCTTAAAATCTTCTTGAAAATATTCACATGGTGATCCAGATCTTGGGGGGGAGGCCCTCAAGATCTAAAAGATTGAAATGGATCTTGGGGGGGGGAGGCCCCCAAGATCTGAAAAAAATGAAATTTGCCAGAAGAAAAAGAGTAGAATGCCCAATAAACAAAACCACAAAATATTTTTTTTATTAAAATGGAGAATAATTGTAAGAGCTACATTGTGGCAAAAAAATTGTCCTTTTACAAAATGTGACTTGTTACTTATAGTATTTTTCAGTTCCAATACCACGGTCAATTCCGTGGGTGAATGAATACCATGAGTTGATGTCACAATACCACGGGTCAATTCCATGGGTGAATGAATACCATGGGTGGATGTCACAATACCATGAGTCAATTCCATGGGTGGATGTCACAATACCATGAGTCAATTCCATGGGTGAATGAATACAATGGGTGGATGTCACAATACCATGGGAAAATACCATGGGTGAATGAATACCATGGGTGGATGTCACTTACAATACCATGGGTGGATAAATACCATGAGTGAATGCCACTTACAATACCATGGGTAAATTCCTTGGGTGAATGAATAACATGGGTGGATGAATACCATGGGTTGATGCTATTTTCCATTCGAATCATTCCTCCCTCCTTAAGAAGCAATGGTCCCCATTGCGTGAAGTTCCCTCTTGCGAAGCCTTTGTTGAATCTGAAGAGTCACTGAAGAGAAGGGTTTTATGTGGTTAACCCATAACCATGATGAACGAAGATCTGAGGATAGAGATACCCTGTAATGCTTGTGACCAACTATGATACTGATAGTGTGCGGCCTAGCAAATGGACTTCGATGAAGTGTGGGTTTGTAGATGACCCATAACCATGATGAACGAAGATCCGAGGATAGAGATACCCTTTAATGCTTGTGACCAACTCTGATGTTGACAGCGTGTGGCCTAGCAAATGGACCTCGATGAAGTGTGAGTTTGTGGATGACCCATAACCATGACAAATGAAGATCTGAGGATATAGATACCCCTATAATGCTTGTGACCAACTATGATACTAACAGTGTGCGACCTAGCAAACGAACTTCAATGACAAGGATTTTGTGCGGTTGACCCATAACCATGATGTTGGTTGTTGATGAAGTAGCAGGTGCCTACATAGCCTGGGGTGGGAGGGCACATCTCCAAATAACCCAAGCCGAATGCTGCTATGCTGAAAATGATGAATGTGAAGCAGGTTCCTACTAAAGTGGGGTGGGAGGGAACATCTCCAACGGGAACCCGCTCCGAATGTTGCTCCAGAATTAAAATGGACATAACTTGGTCAATATAACTCAGAATATTTATTATAACTTGTTTTTGGAGCAGAAGGACCATTTTTCATCTTCCCATGTGTTGGAAATCCTTATCTGGACAGTTTAGAATCTCTGATTCGTGCTGCAATTTTTTCCACCGTCATAAAAGTTCTGAAAAAATAGTTGATTTTAAATGAGCGATATCTCCCACATCCGAACTCCGATTCGACCCATTTTTTTTTTAAATTGGGTGATTTTCAAGAGGAGCTCAGATCTATAATTATTTTTCTAAAATTCTGCACAAAAACTTCAAAAAATGATAGGAGAGTCGTCGTCCACTAGTTGTCGTCAGAAAAAAATTCTACAACATAGCTGATTTTAAATCAGTGATATCTCCCTCATCCAGACTCCGATTTGGCTGATTTTTTTTTTGAATTTTGGTATTTTTTCGCAAGGAATCCAGATTTGTTATTTGTTTTTATAAATATTATATCAAATGTTTCATATATGATCTGCAAACTCACCGCCCAAAAAAAAAAAATCCTGCAAAAAAATGAAAAAAGAAAAATTCTTCCTGCTTGGCCCAAGAAAGTGCTCTGTGGAGGTCGTAGCACGTGCCTAAAGTTTGTTGAATATTGCTACAAAAAATTGAAACTAAAATATGCATGAACCCTCATTCCCATGGAATCATAACCTGCTCCGATACCACTGATCCGGATCTTGGGGGGAGGCCCTCAAGATCTAAAAGATTGAAATGGATCTTGGGGGGGGGGCAAGATCTAAAAAAAATGAAATTGCAAGAAGAAAAAGAGTAGAATGCCCAATAAACAAAACCACAATTTTTTTTTTTTATTAAAATGGAGAATAATTGTAAGAGCTACATTGTGGCAGACAAACTGTCCTTTTACAAAATGTGACTTGTTACTTATAGTATTTTTCAGTTACAATACCACGGGTTAATTCCATGGGTAAATGAATACCATGGGTTGATGTCACAATACCATGGGTAAATTCCATGGGTGAATGAATACCATGGGTGGATATCACAATACCACGAGCCAATTCCATGGGTGAATGAATACAATGGGTGGATGTCACAATACCATGGCAAAATACCATGGATGAATGAATACCATGGGTGGATGTCATTTACAATACCATGGGTGGATAAATACCATGAGTGGATGCCACTTACAATACCATGGGTAAATTCCATGGGTGAATGAATGACATGGGTGAATGAATAACATGGGTGGATGAATACCATGGGTTGATGCCATTTTCCATTCAGATCACATGGATAGCCCAACGTGCATCATTAATAATGGTTGATGTGGCATCCACTCAAACCATGGTGGTCAATAAGGTACTTCAACTTGTGGGAATCACAACTTTCACAACATAAGCTCCAATCGAGGTGATTTTCATGTCGTTGGAAAGGTCTCAAAGTGTATAATAGAATCGAGGGTTTGGGTAAAATTTTTAGACATTAGACCCTAAAAAAATACCATTTGGTGCCTCAAAATGGCTCCAAAAGGTACTATACCTCAATTTTCCAAACTAGGAAATGGGCCTTGAAAGCCAGTTCCAATAAGTTTCCATCTAGAAAGTACCAAGATAGATGAAAAATTATATGGCTGTCTAATTTGGATCATCCTTGATCAAATAAATGACTTCTCCCTCTAGATCTCTAAGAATCTATCAATATGTAAGGGCATATTTAAACTCGAAATATTTATTGGCCTTATATATGTTAAAGAAGTATATCAAGAAAGCATACTTAATGGTGAATGAAGCAATAAGTATTGACATGGAATCTAATAAAATAAAATTTGTAAATAAACCAAAAAAAAGAAGAGAAAAGGAGATATAACACATCCATGATAATCTAAAACAAAAATATGATAAACATTAAAGTGATCAAATTTGAATTCCCATGGAGGCCATCTATACCTTTGTCTTCCTGTGATAAAGAATAAGGGATTTTATCATATGCACTAGATCCAATAATTTTTCATTCTTTGTTTTTTATCTAAAAAAAATGCATATTTCCATCTATTTGATATCTAATTATAATGTATAAAGAGATAAAATTAGGTCATCACATTATAATTTTCTATAACAAAATAATTAATGAATAAATTAAGGAAAAAAATAAATTGAATGTTACAATTTTTTTTTAATATATAACTTAAAAGATTAAACTAAGTTGCCCACGGGGCTTTGGATTGACGGTGAATGGGTGCGCTGTTAAGGCACTCCTTGCGATAGGTCACCGGTTTAAATCCCCGTGGGTTCTTAGGTTAGTCTTAACTAGAAAAAAAAAAAAAAGATTAAACTAAGTTATATAAAAATTTGATTCATCCACACTCTTCTTTAATGCATCATATATCTAGTCATATGAGTCTTCAATTATCAACCTTCTTAATTCATCCTCAATAAACTTCAACATATCTACATATTAAATCCAAATATACCGAACAATTCTCTAACCCCCTCTTGATTAGTGCAAGTGGTGATCATTTGAATTTCAATATCCATAATTGCTTTTAAAAATATGTTGTCTAAGTTATAAATATATTTTTTTCTTATAGAATGTGACAAACAATAAGAAGAGTAACATTCTAAGATAGTTGTGTGGCCCTAGAGTTGGGTGCACCTTTAACGAGGTGTGTTCCATGGGAAACATCTCTACCACATGATTTGCGACAAATATATTGCAAGAAATGCGACGAAAGAGGAAGTTAAGAGAGAGTGCAACAACATGAGGTGTTGAAAAACGACCACTTGGGATTTCCATTGGGTGCATGTGGGAAGGTTAGTGGCACATTGGACGTGAGTGAATGAGCACCTGGCTTGGCCTAACGATGGGTGAGTGGGGCCAGGATGACACCATTGTTGAAAAGTGTGCAACAAGAAATGTAAATTTAGAAATTGCTAAAAATAGAACTGCTAAAAATAGCACTTCTAAAATTAGTAGTTTGGCCAATGAGCATTTTTGCCACCTTGGGTGAGAGGTGAAACTGCTAAAAATAGAATCTTCTAAAAATAGCATTTCTGGGTCCCTTCCTATTTTTAGTTGTCCATGGTCTAACTATAGGAAGTAAAAACGAATTTGGCCTTAACAACAATTTAAAATATTAGTTAATTAATCTCCATGAGTTAATTAGTTAAGGAAAATCAAATTTGAAGTCTTTGTGAGAACATGCAATAATTTCTCCACTAATTGGGCAATGTGTCCTTGATTTGCTCCACTGATTGAGGAGTTAAGGAGCAGTTCTATATTGAGAGGATCAGTTGACTTAGTTAACTTAGTCAAATTCAGTTAGATTAATTTAACAAGTTGTTAAATTAATGAGATATTTTTTGTTGATGCTTTCATGCATGTGACAGCTATTATTTTCATATAACTGTGTATTCACTCATGGATAACTAATGCATGTCAGTTCTGTTAGAGACCTAGTTGAGATCAGATGTGGGACAGTGTACTATCAATTGGATGAATATTTTTCCTATAAAGGAAGCCCATCCATGATGAGGATTTATCTCCTTCAGGTTTGTGCAGTTATTTCAAAGGTCAGTGTTGTGTGTGAGGTGAGAATCACACAGGTTGCAGCTAGAGGACCCAAGAAAAATTGTGCATAGAAATAGGAGGCTTGGAGGGCAGAGGAGAAGGTTTGTGAGAAGCCTTTGACTGTCTATGAGCAACAGAGGGATTGTACTGAGAGCTAGATAGCTTCCGAGCTAAGGCTGTGCAATCCGGGATATATTTCCACTTGTATGATAATACAAAGATGGGGTTTTAGGCTGGTGCTTTCCCCTGGTTATATCTTCTGTGTTATGCATGTTTGATTTCTCCATATCAGTAATATGTGTTCTTATTGATGTTGCTCATGGTTGATTAAGCTTCTGCTAAATTGTTTGTAGAAGTAGATCAAGTGTTTTGCTTTAGTACATTGCATTACCAGGTTGATCTATAGGTGGGAGATTTCTACATGGTATTAGAGCTAGCTGATTTGTAGAAAAAATTTTACATGGTATCAGAGCTAGCTGATTTGTAGAAAAATTGTACAAAATTCTACATGGTATTAGAGCTAGCTGATTTGTAGAAAAATTCTACAAAATTCTACATGGTATCTAAGCACAGGTGATCAAGGAGAGAACTGTATACGAAGAGGAGATCTCAAATTTTTGAGTTGTATGCTGAGAGTTTGCAAAGCAGATCTGAAAATTTTTGTACAAAATTTTTAGAAATAAATAGCAGATTTGGATTCCTTGCGAAAAAATACCAAAATAAAAAAAAATAAAAAAAACAGCTGAATCGGAGTTCGGATGAGGGAGATATCGTTGATTTAAAATCAGCTCTTTTTCTAGAAAATTTCGTGACAGCGGGAAAGTGGAAATAGATTGGTGTGCTAGCCAAGAACCTATATGCACTTGAGGTACAAGATGCATGCAAAGCCTTGAGGAGAAAGGCAAAGGTTAGAGACTTGGTGGTTGAGAGGGAGAGTGTGGAGGAGCCACGATTGGTGCAGCAGCTTCAGGAGGTTGTGGAGCAGCCACAACTAGAGAAGCTGGGAGGAGATTGAGTAGAGACATCTACTCATGCAGAGACCTCTAGTAGGGGGAAACTTTGAGCCAGGTGGGCAGAGGGATCGCATGCAACCATACCTCCAAGGTGGAGGTGGGGCAATGTAGAGTGATTGTCCCAAGGAGGAGGGGCAGGATCCTTGAGGTACCCAACCTCTTGGATGAGACCTTGCTACGGGAGCCCCGATGTGGAGTAGCAGGAACTGATTGATTGGGTAGAGACAGATGCAGATGGAGCGGCAGAGAGAGCTACAGTGCAGGGAATCCCAGGACAACGCATAGCATGTAGGTTGCAGCAATGCGAGAGGCACAAGTGTGTTGGGTAGTGCTAGGTGGCACAGAGAGGTGTGCAATGGTGCGAGATGCTTGGAGATGTTGCAGTAGCGTAGATGTCAGATAGGGAGCACTTGTCAGCAACAGGTAGAGCTTCCGCATCAAAGTATGTTTCTAGCCCAACAGAGTGGTTAGTTGGGAGTGTTTTTGTTCCAAGAGTTGTTGGAGCAAGTGGACCTGGTGGATGTGTTGCATGCAGAACATTCCAGAGTTATAGGATCGGGTTCGAGAGGAAGCCTTTCTTGTTGAGAGGGATTGTTGAAAAGTGCGCAACAAGATATGTAAATTTAGAAATTGCTAAAAATAGAACTGCTAAAAATAACACTTCTAAAAATAGCAGTTTGGCCAATGAGCATTTTGGCCACCTTGGGTGAGAGGTGAAACAGATAAAAATAGAATCTTTTAAAAATAGCATTTCTAGGTCCCTTCCTATTTTTAGCAGTCCCTGGTCTAACCATAGGAAGTAAAAACGAATTTGGCCTTAACAGCAGTTTAAAATATTAATTAATTAATCTCCATGAGTTAATTAGTTAAGGAAAATCAAACTTGAAGTCTTTGTGAGAACATGCAATAATTTCTCCATTAATTGGGGAATGTGTCCTTGATTTGCTCCATTGATTGAGGAGTTAAGGATGAGTTCTATATTGAGAGGATCAGTTGACTTAGTTTAACTTAGTCAAGTTCAGTTAGATTAATTTAACAAGTTGTTAAATTAAATTAATGAGATATAGTTTGTTGATGCTTACATGCATGTGAAAACTATTATTTTCAGATAATTGTGTATTCACTCATGGATAACTGATGCATGTCAGTTCTGTCAGAGACCCAGTTGATATCAGATGTGGGACAGTGTACTATCAGTTGGATGAATATTTTTCCTATAAAGGAAGCTCATCCATGATGAGGATTTATCTCTTTCAGGTTTGTGCAGTTATTTCAGAGGTCAATGTTGTGTGTGAGGTGAGAATCACATAGGTTGCAGCTGGAGGACCCAAGAAAAACTGTGCATAGAAATAGGAGGCTTGGAGGGCAGAGGAGAAGGTTTGTGAGAAGCCTTTGACTGTTTATGAGCAATAGAGGGATTGTACTGAGAGCTGGATAGCTTCCGAGCTAAGGCTTTGTGTAATCCAGGATATATTTCCACTTGTATGATAATACAGAGATGGGGTTTTACGCTGGTGCTTTCCCCTGGTTATATCTTCTGTGTTATGCATGTTTGATTTCTCCATATCAATTATATGTGTTCTTATTGATGTTGCTCATGGTTGATTAAGCTTCCGCTAAATTGTTTGTAGAAGTAGATCAAGTGTTTTGCTTTAGTACATTGCATTACCAGGTTGATCTATAGGTTGGAAATTTCTACATGGTATTAGAGCTAGCTGATTTGTAGAAAATGTTATACATGGTATCAGAGCTAGCTGATTTGTAGAAAAATTGTACAAAATTCTACATGGTATCAAAGCTAGTTGATTTGTAGAAAGATTCTACAAAATTCTACAACCATAAGGAGCACATGGATGCCCCAAGACATGGAACAAAACAAACCTAAATGAGTGACCATGTAGTAGACAAGGTTGGACTAGGATGAATTGGACCAAGGAGGGGGAACCCTAGTGGAACAATCATTGGTTGAGTCCCCAAGATGAATGAGTTGAAATTTGGCGTCATCTAGATGAGGAAAGTCAGGCAAGCCGCATTTTGGAATTAGCCAAAACAACTTGGGAGAGACGAGCCAAAGGTGCCCAAGATGAGATGAGCTAAGGGCATTGGCTGAGACGGAATGGTCTGAGGACACCCGAGATGAGATGAATTGAAGGTGTCAACCAAGACGGAATGGATGAGTTGAGGGTACAGAATGAGTTGGTTGGAATGAATTTTGGTGCCAAAAGGATTGTAGAGATAGGAATAGTGAAATATTATAGAGATAAGAAAGATTGTAGAGGTAGTTGTTTTTTGTTACGGGTTATTGGGGAAGGGGATTTTGTAATCAATTTCTAGGTGGGGAAAATGTGGTTTTGGATATTGGATTTTTGGTATAGGTTGTAGTTGGGAAATTTTAAGTGAGCCTAACAAGATCACATCCAAAAAATGCAAAGCACAATGGTGAACACTAGGTCTAACCTAGTGGACCAAGATGAGGTGGCACTATTTAAGAAGGTCAAATATCTTGAAATGACTTTGGCAAAAATGGTTGAAGGAATGGAAGGCCATGGGAAGGAGTTCAAAGAACTTTGAGCAGATATTCCAGAGATTAAGGAGATCATTGAGTCAGGGTCGTACTCCATTGAATTTGTAATTGACAAGTCCAATATTATGAGAGTTGGATGAAGGACTTGAAGATCAGGTGAAGTCACTTGTGGCACTCACAAGAGGCTAGGTTGATACCATTTTAGTATTGAAACAAGCATCCGGGAAGAGTTCAAGAAGTTTATCTATGAAAGTGAAGCTGAAAGAACCAAAAATGTATGATGGGAGAAGAAGCACTAAGATATTGTGAAATTTTTGTTGGGACGTGAAACAAACACTAGAACACATTAAAGGTTGTTCTAAAGAGATGAAATTCAATGCAACAACCATGTATCTCATAGGAATAAAGAAACTTTGGTGGATGACTAGGGTTGAGGACTTAACAGCAAGTCGCATCACATATAGGATTGAAACTTGGACAGAGCTATAGGAGGATTTTTATGTATAATTTTAACAAGGGAATCAAGAATGGGTAGCTAGGGGTCACCTAAGGGAGCTCAAATATATCGATAAAATGCAAACTTATATTAAAGAATCCTTAAGTCTTACATTGGATCTTAGAGATATGCATGAGAAGGATAGTGTATACCACTTTATCAGTGACCTCTAGCCATGGGAAAAGAAGGAAGTTATGAAGGAGGGAGTCCAATCTCTTGTAACTCACATCACCATAAAAAATAAACTTATTGACTAATAGAAATATGGTAAGGATAAGGAGAAGTTACAGGGTGATATGATAAAGGTGAAGAAGAAGGACCAGGAAAAAGGGAAGACTTCCAAGGATGGAAAACCAACAAGTGCAGTCAATGAGAAGAAGTACATATCTCATTGGATCTGCAAAATTGGGAAAGAATTGCTCAATCAAGCAAAATGTGGCTTCTTTGGAGTAGTAATATGTAGCTAAGATTGGGATATTGCAGGTACTAGGAGTAATATCTTCCCATACGAAGGAATAAAAAGGTAAGGGTAAGGAGAGTACATGATTGGACTTTGTTGGGATAGAACTAGGCAATTGTGAAACATGTGAGTGTTTCTCACTCGAGGGATCGCAGTGTACCAAAAAGTTGTCTTGTGGCTGTAGGAGACCCTAGGGTTGTGACAATAGCCCTTTGGGCTAGGTCAAATAATGGATGTCTAGCATCAAGAGGTGTTTTCCAGCCAATATAAGGGACCCGCTAGGTTTGAAACTCAGTTTACATGTCTAATGTGGCTTGTGGGTGGTCGTGTTAGGCTCAAGAGTATAATGTAAGTCTCATTCACTCTATCCCAAGACTCCTCAATGACAAGTGATCAGACTACCAATTCTCTTCATTAAAAAATTAAAGATTTAACAGATATGACACCAACCTCTTTTATTATGGACAACCTCTTTTATTATGGACAAGATAGAGTGTTAGCCCTTTACTATATATTATGTTAGGTTTATCATAGTAGTCGTGGCTTTCATAATCAAAACCAAATAACATTTGGAATTTAAGTATAATCAATGATGACATCATTATTATGAAAATGAGTTATAGGTTTTAAATGGATAAGTTTTATTTTAAGTGTTCTTTTTAAGTAATTGTAGTCATCCATGTAATTTTAATATATAAGTATGGCTGAAATTGTATTTTTAAATATAAATTTATTTTAAAATTTACACTTGTTTTTAAAGATATTTAATTTATACATTTTCAATAAATAAAATTTACAAATATAATAATTGCTTTAAATTTTTAATCAAATTTTAAATTATATATATAATTAGAAACATAAAGCGTAAGTCTCACTAGCACAACCAGTTGAGGATGAGCATCGTTAGCAAGGCGGCCCATGATCAAATCTCATGGGGTGGTTTTGCCAAGTGATAAGGGAGGAGACATGCTAAAAAATCTGGTCAACTTAGGGCTAGTGTGGCCTAAACTAGGTATGATCCCTATGTGACTTTGACGAATTAGATACCCCTGGATCGCGGCTCCTTAAGCCACATATTAAGCCTAAAAAATCGCAAACAACTTGAAAAACAAAAACAAAAAATCAAAAACATTAAACACTTAAGTTTAACAAATTTAATTAATTAAAAAAATTAAACTTATTAAAAAATAAATATTTTTTTTAGTAATCTTAAAACAACCTAGAGATTTTCGTAATCTTAAAACAACCTAAAGTGACGTCTACACATTAGTATTACGTCCATTGTCCCATTTTAATGATGTTAGTTGTTGGAACTAACATAATTTATAATAATAATAATCATTAGATAAGGTAGGTTCCACGGTGGGGAAAATTGAAACAATGTGTTCCTCGGGAATGGTTTGAAAGCCTCTTTTATAATAATAATAATCATTAGATAAGGTAGGTTCCACCGTGGGGAAAATTGAAACAACGTGTTCCTTGCGATTGGTTTGAAAGACTCTTCTATAATGATGAACCTTTTCTTTTTGCATATTAGTGACTTAATTCACCTAGAAATTCAAACACGAAACTATGAGATGAGATTTATTGTCTTAATGGCATGGCATACCGATGCATTTAACCAAAGTATTTATTTTTATCTAAAGTTTCAATTTGAGGTTTTATTGTTGGGTTGTCGAAGTGTCGAATTTGCATGTATATAAAAGTGAGTTTTATTCAAAATATGATTTATCTTGTGATTTGTCTTTGTTCATTGAGCCGAGAGGCTCATTCTACATCCCAGTATGATGTGTAATGTTATCTTCCCGTCATCAAAATTGAAATTTTGCTCATGTCGGCCAAAATAAAAAAATTTAAAAATCTATAAAAAAAAAAATAACTATATAAAACATTTAAATAATGTCAGCTCATAAAAAAATTCCACGTGAAGAAACTGGATCCCTCTCGACTTATGATAGATCCGTATTTAAAATGAATCTATGTTAATTTTATCCAATGTTTAGACACCCTTGATGGAGAAGCCCAGAGTCTAGATTCAGCTCACAATTTCACTTTGTTAATTTTACCCAAACTTTGCATTTGTCTTTGTTCATTTTATCCCATGTTTGGACACCCTTGGTGGAGCCCAGATTCTAGATTCACCTCACCATTTCACTTTTTTAATTTGACCCAAACTTTGGATCGCCCATGGTGGAGCCCATGGGCTGGGAATGGTATGTTTGCTCATTCAAGGTTAATTTTATAGAAAGTCTGGATCACCTTACCTTTATCCAAAAAAAACTTTAATACTCATGCCACTTTCCATCACTTCTATCACTTCCACCTTCCCTTTTCATAGGGATTCTCTCCACATGCCAACACATCGATTCGTTGCACCATTACTTCATTCTACCTTCCCACCATGACTTCATTCCACCAACAACAAAGAGGTCCTAGTCGTGTTCTTCCTACCACAAGAACTCATTCCTAAGGAAAATACAGGTCTTGTTCTTTCGACCACAAGAACTCATCTTGCATCCCAGAGAAAAGACATATCTTGCATCCTCCAAAAATAACACATATCTTATATCCTGCAATAAGTACATGTAGTAATCAGTGAGCATAGCTGCAAGGTAATTTTAGTAGTTAACATTGATTACTCATGTCAATCCCATGTTTTTTTCTATTTATTACAATGCTTTTCTATTTTTCTATTAACAAGCTTGACACTTCTAACGTTTTAGTGAAATATAAGCTATTCAATAATGAGTTAATGAGTTCAAGTGTAATCTGTAGAGCTGGGTAATATCCTGGAAATGTTACAAAACTCACTTTAACCATTTTTTAGTCATGCAAATGTAATGACATCCTCTGGAGCTTAAGAATAACAAGAATTCAAATCCCTCTCTAGGGTAACTATTATAGTAAGTTCAAGTTGATGGTCAATGTTCTGTAAAATTTTAACTCCCAGAGACACTGAAATACAATCTTCTAACCATGATATAGCTAGCAATTGTCCCAAAAGGTACAAAGAGAGGCCGATAGGATTATTAAATTGGAATTGTTGAATTGGAAAAGTTGTAATTTGATTGAAGTAATAATTTTTGTATAAATGTCCTACTTAAGTAAAAATTTTCCTTTTGGATAGCTCTCAATGGCAAGCTTTTTACATGGAAAGTTCTCTAGAAGAGATGTTGGTTCAAGCATAACCGATGAGCAATTTGAGCTGGTTATTAAAACTGTATTGATAATTCATTTTTTTTACTTTCAAGGACTTGAAGGAATTTGAAGAGCAGGTATAAAAATACTTTGTGGAATTTGATCCCAAAATCACTGATTTGTAAATACATACTCAATGAAATGTTATTTCATTGAAACCCTGCACAAATGTTTGATATAAGAAAATAAACCCAAAATGTTGAAAGGCTACAGGTAAAACTATAATCAACACCCCCAGAATTCCTAACCGTTGACAGAATCAAGAAAAAAGAAAGGGAAAAAAGAAGAAAAAGATACATTCGTGATAGCAAAGTTACGACCCTTTCATAGTTGGTCATCAAGCATTGCAGAGTACATAATGAAATAGATCAACTACCTGTTTCTTGATTAACAAATAAGCCTTGTAGAATTTTGATCTCTCTGATATCTCAATTTCAAAAGAAAAGAAATGTGTGAGCAATTTTAATTGGCATCAATTTAATCATTTACCCCGCAATTTATTGGCATTTCAGGCTAGGTGAATAATTTTGACATTTTATTGTGCATGCCCCTATTTATTCTATACATTTCATGTTGGTCTTAGATTTATGAAAGTGATTATATATGTTGATTCCATGGAAGCTTGCTTGGAGGTACATTCCCAAAAGAAACAATGATGTATCCAATCCATGAAATTGCTAATGTGTTCACTTTTTGTTCTCATGTGAAGAGGAAAAGATTTATTCATTGTTACCATATTTAGTGCCTCGCAGTTTATGCTCAACCACCATTCACCTTGTTCTCTAGTCACCTTGGAACCATTCCAGTGCTTAGTTTATAAGTTCATTCTCGTAGGTTGCTATATAACACTCACTGAGCTTTTGATCTATAAGTCAGGTTCTTTGTTTCATTTATTTGTTTAACATTTGATTCATAAGTTGTATTAGTTTCTTTGATCCAATTACCTTTTAAGTTTTATGTTATATGTGTAGTTGCATAGTATTTAATGGTTGCAATAAAAAATACTATAATTTTTAAGTGGAAAGGTGCATTGTTGTTCGAGGACTGACTCTAGGGTTGTAATGGGTAAAAAAAGAGTTGCTAGAGGGAGAAGTTTTTTTTATGCCACATGTACAATACTCTACACAAAATAGCCCCCAAAGAGAGGGATACCTCCATAAACATTGGAAACAAAGGGCTTCAATGCTTAGCATCCATCCTCCAAAGGTGCTTCAAGGGTAAACACTTCTGCAAGAAACACTTTCAAATATGTGTGGGGCTCCAAAGTGGGTACTCCAACCTTCGTAGGCCATTCCAAAGACTTGCATCTTCCTCCAAATGGTAGATTCCTCTAGCAATTGAGCAAACAAGTAAACCAAGGGACTGAGGGTAGATTCCTCCAGCAATTAAGCAAACAAGTAAACCAAGGGGCTGATCATAGATTCCTCCAAAAATTGAGCAAACAAGTAAACCAAGGGATTGACCTTTTCCAGCCTATATTTAAAAGTGCAAGCATCTTCCTTAAGAAGTGAACCAATCAACTTATTGTGGAATTTGTTTCATTGGAGTGCTCCACCTATTGATGTATCTATCCATTTGAATAGGTTCCCTTGCACACATCTCCATGTTATTGGTTCAAGGCACCCACACGTGGAGGGCATCTATTCAGATGATATACTACCTATTGAACCCTTTTTTTGGAATCGACCAATATGGATGAAGCATCATTGTATCAACTGAAGGTACACAAGGATCTAACATTTTTAGGTTCTAATACTGCTACATAACTTATACTCGGTTAGAAAGGTATAGAAATATTCTACATGTGATGGTTTAGAGATAGCAATACAGAGAGAAGATGACCTTCCTTTTAGTCTCTTCCACCAACATGTGATTAGAAAATACTTCATATTAAATTATTATAATATGTGGTGCTCCTTTATTGGAAGAATATATTATTTTGGTTATTTTTCCACTGATCATGAGCAGCCTTGATAGAAAAAAGAGTGAAAGAGAGGGATGATGTTCATGACTGACACAGCTTGATCTTGACTTTGGTACTCGTATTGTCACTTAACATTGTGTTTAGCTTGAATTTTTCCTACATTAACACAATTAAGGATTGGTGCATTGTCAGAGACCTTTCATCGTTTATAATAGAGGTATCATTAGCTGACGCAAACAACCCATGGATGGATTCTTCATATGATGCCCGCTTAAGCTCTTGTTTTAAGACAACAATTTTCCCACCTTATTTAAAGCATTCTTACTTCCAAAGACATTCGTCCCTTGAATGTACACCCTACGTAGCCATCAAATAACAATACTCCATACCCAGCATTGAGTTAGAGTCATATTTAACAGTATACCCAACCATGAATGCAGTTAAATGATTTCACATATTATCATGCTCAGTGATATCCTAATGTGACTTTACATAACATCAGTGTGTGGTAGTACTTTATAACAATAACCAAAATTCTATGATGATAGCGTATTGCTCACAATTAGATATTCACACCAAATTATTGCAACACGTTATGACTGTGCAGTAAGAGTAGATGTCAGTTTAATTTAGAAGCCATAGAGATCCCATAGTGTCATGAGTTTCTCTTGTTGTCAATGAAATAAGGAACCAAACATAGCTACAACAACTAGTACAACCTTCTCTTTCCTACTGTATCTGTATATATGAGGCAAATAACAGTTTGTATAGTCCTTAAAGAGGGCATACATTAATGAAATTCACACAGGGAAATTAGAGGTAGTGACTTGAGAGGACTTATGTCCATAGATTTTAAGCTAGGAACCCAACAGAGATAAAACTACAATAACCATAGTCAATCATGTTAATCTGTACATAACACAAACCTTGTTGCTCCAGATGACTTCAAAACACTAGGCAACATTCCTATGAATCACATTTAAGACAACAGGGGAAGTTTCACACTGATGGGATCTTTCTAAATGCCTGGTCATACTACCTGGTGACTCAAATTTAAGAAGACTTGAGACCTTGCATCATGTCAAGGTTCCTTATGGGCAATACTGTCCCAGAAGTCTGTATGTTACTTGCCTATGACGTGTAAATCCTCCGACTTGTGGAAGTACATTAAGCATATGGGTTAACAACAGTGCCTAATTGTACAATTTTATCCATGACTACAGAATCCCATTAATCCACCTCCTACCATGCAAATTAGGAAGTACTGTAATCTAGTGTCCCTGGTACATGGTGAACTGTCCCAGCAAATTTCAGGCATTACAGTCAATAAGGTACCTAACATTGTGTGACTCAGAACGAGCATTGGGATAAGGTCCATAATTTTCCTCCCAACCATTGACAAGCTTGGAACAATGCAGCTGCCACCCCCTAGCTTGTGCAGTCTATCCCAATGACCAGACCAGGGATTCCAGAGGTTTGTCCCACCTCCACCCTGCATATAGATGTTCAGTTGTAGGATTGTACAGGGGTTCTAGAGGTAATTCTCCTCCACCCAACAACTCTTAGGGATTCCATAGATCTGCCTTTGCCCTAAAGTTTCTCAACAACTCCACCCAATGCTGGGAATCAAGCACTCAACAAGGGTGGGTCTGTCCCACCTCTTCCTTGCACATAGATGTTCAGTTGTGGGCTTGTACAGGGATTCCAGAGGTAATTCTTCTCCACGCAACAGCCAATGAGGGGCTCCAGAGATTAAAATCTCCACCTTCACTTATCCCAGGGATTCCAAAGATCTTCCTCCACTCTTCTAGCATAAAAGGTACTCATTTTTAGGCTAGTCCAGGGACTCCAGAAGTAAGCCACCTCCGCCCACCAGCCAATGAGGGGCTCCGGAGGTGAAAACCTCCATCCTCACCCAAATTAGGGACTCCATAGGTTTTCCTCCACCCTGAACTTGTTGCTGCAGTAACCCCACCCTGTGTAAGGAATCCAGGATCTACCACACTTTGAGTGTCCCTGCAAAGATGATTGATGAGCCTTGCAACTTGACCTTTTTTTAGAGTACCCTGAATGATCTGTTGCCAAGTGTATATACTCTTTCTGAAGAATATAGTATACCTCGCACATGTTTCATTGATTTGTAAGTTGATCTATTTATGCAAATGTTGAATGTTGTAGTTTGTCGATCAATCTTAAAAATCCAATGACATCAATGCTCCTCTTTTACTTGTACATCTCTTCCTTCAAAAGTAGCTTCAGGGTCACATGTGGCTCCTATTTAGGGACATGTGCTCCCAGTACTTGTTGGGTTTGTTGTTAATTAAATTAGAAAACACATTCTAGTTACTCAGAAACATAAATTTTGAATAGAAGTATCATAAAAGTAGCAATAATAGTGCACATGGAGGATTTTTGGGGTGAGGAGTTTGTAACCGATTATATGTTTGGTAATAAATAATGGTATCAGAGCCATGTTGTATTTTGTTTGAGCCTATCTCTTTGAGTTCGTAGATATTCTGAATAGGTTTGTAGTCTGTTATGCCATGTGGAAGGCGCTTGAGGAGATTGAAGGACTTGGATGTAGAACTTGAACTTTTGTTCTAAGAGGAAGCTGCAAAACCAACTCTGTTTGTGATCATATTTCCAGTGATAATCGATACTTATTTCTGAAGAAAAATTTCAGTACTCTGGTTAATTAGTAATTACTTTATCTCAGGAACGAAGAATTTATTTTAGACCTGCTGCATATATATCACTCTGTATATTTCTTCTTTTCGCACTATTGTTATTATGGATTCTCGCCCTTCCTCTAGTTCTCGTCATGAATTTGGTGATAAATCATTTGAAGAACTTCTAAGGAACATGAATATGTAGATCTTGAAAGACAAAATTCCCTAGCACATGCATCTGTGATACAAGAGAGGTCTATTAATTTATTTTCAGAACCTGTTGCCTCAGGATCTTGGTCTCTTCCCAAGATAGATCCAAAAAATATTTATAAGAATTTAGGATTAGTGGATACCATCCAGTTTTGGAGATATAAGGTAAAAGAGGAAGTTTTGAAAACTACCTCTAATAATAATATCCTTCATTCTTTAAACATTACCAACCAAGATGAGTTTGACGCTGCTAAGAAAGCAGGATACAATTTCGCCCATTTTGGACATGTCCAAGTAGGCATTTAGCCCTTGCACAGGAAAGGACAAGATGTTGCATTTTTCTCTTGTATATTTGATAGAAGATGGAGAGCTTTTCCCAAAGCTCTCATCGGTGGTTGCCAAGGCACTCCTTCCTATGGCCCTGCATCATGGTCTTGAGTCCCTGACTTTTCTATAGCCCTAACAGATCTTAATGCAATAAATACTTTAATGCTTGGATTATAGACACATAGATACGATGACTTTGATGACGACAGCAAAAATATTGCTATCTGGTGGTCCTCTGTAGTAAAATTTTATAAGAAAACTACTCCTTCAGTAGTTAAATCAGTTTCATCACGATCCAAATTTACTACACTGATCACCCATGATTATGGTATGAACCTTATAGCACCTCAAATGATACCTAGAATAGAACTAAAACCCCCTGTAGAATGGGTTACCTATAAGGCCATCACCTGTCAATTCCTTCATTATTTTTACTTCCAAAGATGGAAATGTTCATGCCATCTTTCCAGAGTCATGAGCTGAGCGTGGTGGACCTTCTATATCTATTTCTACCTCTGTGAATACTTCTCCTCCTACCTACTCAGTAGATCCTACATTTTTAGAAACATTTAAAAATTTGTTTATCAATCATGTTGCTTCCTCCAACAACCCTTTAGTTGTTGTTTGTGATCATCCTCATTGTTCCAAAACTTACTGTTAGTTTTCTTCACAGCCACCTACCCCACATGGTGATAATCAGAATGACAGAAATAGAATAAATATGATTACTTTTATACCTGATAAAAGTAAGTCAGAAGAGGATTATACCAAAACTCGTCTCTTCAATATTCATGAAGAGATAATCATACATTCAACACAGCAGAAAAATCATAAAGGTCTAGGATTTAATGATGGATATGAAATTCCATAATACAGAAGAAATCCTAAGAATAAGATTCCAAAAAAAGTGGAAATTCCTTTGGACAGTGAGATCACTGCTTTCTTGAAAATGTTCAAAGGAATTAGTCCATATGATCCAGAAGACATATGGAAGAAGAAAATGTTTAATTGGGACATTTTCACACACAAATTAGAAAACAGGTATGTTGAATCGCTGAAGCTTATTCTCAAATCTGAGAAGAAAAGCTTCAACAACCAGAAGAATGAGGAGTGGAAAAATTGGATGAGATCCAATAATCAATGGATTTCTTTTTATGAATGGTATTACCCTTCCTCAAATCAGATTGAAGAATCCTTGAGAAAACATTTTAAGAATCAAGCAAGACAGAAAAGGATTCTTGATGTTGACAATTTTATTGAAGAAAAGATGGAATCTAATACTGTCATCATTCCATCTCCTTTAGTAATCCCTGATTTTTCTCCAAAAATATAGAAAATGTTGTCCAAACCTAACCTGTCCAAAAATCTGCAGGTTATAAGGATAAAAGGAGAAAAATTGGTAAAAGAAATATGCAACGGTCTAAAGGTAAATATGATAAGATATGAGTCCCCTCCAAAACATAAATGGGAACTTTTTGATGGACAGACCTATCAAACAGATAATGATTTTCCCCCATGGAAAAACTTTGTCATCAGACAACAAGATGGAAAAATTTATAAACTCTTTCCAATCCAGACAGAAGATTCTACCAAAGAATCTGTTCTAGCTACAAACTGGACAAATCTTGCTCTTTCCAGTTTAGAAAAATTTTTGAGATCACAGCATAAGTCTATTGAAGAAATGAATAGCATTCTGAAAGAAATGATGATTAGGATGCTTCAAAAACAAGACTATGCTATTGTGTGTTTGAATGAGAATGTTAAAACTCTTGTAGAAAATGACAAACACATAGTTGAAAGTTTGGATAAACTTAAGTTATCCACAAAAAAGAAAATTCAGGATGTAACGATTGTGCATGGAAGGGAAATTGTTAAGGTTAATCCTAGTCTTGATATAATCAAGAGATAAGTCTTGAACGTTTCTAATTCTGTTGATTCACTCAAAAAGAAACCTTCTACATACTCATACAAAGCCGATACTCTTTTTAGTGAGCCCCTTTCCTAGATGCCTTACACCATTTCCTCTTCTGTATCCAGTCTCATAAGACAGCCAGCGGAAATTGAGTTTCCAAAGCCAGGGATTTCATATTCTTATTCACCTTTTGCTGCACCCAGTTTCTTTGGTCACTTAAAACCAAATCCAACAACTTCATCCGTGGCAAATTCCGCAGCTAGCTCTTCCTTCACTAAATGGATAAAGAAAAATATTTCAGAAGAAGAAGAAGCAAAGAAAGAAAAATGGTATGAAAATGAAGAAGAAGACAAAGAAACAGGTTTGAATAAACTTGATGTAAATAATGATGAGCCATCACTTGAAAGTCTTGAAGAATATGTACAGAATTTTTCCCGTCAAGATAAGGCTCAATTTAATATTCCAAATGAAGAAGCAGTGCATGCAACCACATCTAAATCTACATGGAATTCTACCTGGTCTCCTGCTCCAGACAGAAGGGATATGATGAAATCCGAATACCAAAAATATTGGTCAGCTTCCTCAACATATTCTTGGAATATTGATAACTGCACAGAGGAAAAAGTGTTATCAGTCATGCAGTCCATGTTGGTATGTTACAGAACTTATCTGGCTAATGACATTGGACCCATAAATTCTACAAGAAGAATTATTGGTGGGTTTGAAGGATCTTTAGATTCCTGGTTAAAAGAAGAAACAATCAAAGATCCCTTATTACTAACCACTTAGGAAAATTCACAAGTGAAGAATGCTGATGGTAGTACCTACATGGATCCATCTACTACACTTCCGATAAACAATATGATTGGTTGTTTACTTTATGGCATTACTGTTAATTTTATTGGTTTTCCACAAATCAATAATGACATGACAGTTATTACTCTTGTTGCTATGAAACCACATAACATGCAACACTTTGATGAATATTTCAATGAGTTTTTACACAGACTACATACTTTGTCTCCATAACTCATCCTTGAACCTAAATGGAAAGAAATATTTGTTTCATCTTTACCATTATGGGTGTCAGCAGCAATAGTCACCAAATTTCCAGGAAGTATTGGTGACTACAAATTTGGAGTAATCAGGCAGGCAATAAAAGCAATAATTGTTGAACTTTGCTCCCAAATGAAGATTGCCAGAGCAGCCACAAATCCAAAGAAGCCACATGGATATCAACAATTGTGCAAACAGTGGCATCTATCTGCTCCAAAAAATTCTGAGGGGAGAGAGACGCGTGCTTACAGGAAAAAGAAGCACACGACAAAGAATTTTTCAGGGAAAAAGATCATACACCAAAAGAAGCTGAAATATTACAAGAAGACACAGCTATTTTCTAGAAAAAAGGAAGTTCAATGTTACCACTGTAATAAAAAAGGACACATTTCTCCAAATTGTCCAGAATTGGAGAAAGAAAGGAAGAAGGAAAAACTAGAGAAAGGTAAGAAGAAAGTCTTCTATAGAAATAAATCTGGTAAAGTAAATTGTTTAAATCTTCCTGATAGTTGTGAAGAACTTACAAGTGAAGAAGAATCAGATTACATAAATAGATTTAATTCTGATTCTAATACTTCTAATTCTGAAGAAGAATACTGCAGTGATCCACATTGTATAGATTGTTTCAGAGACAATTGTGAATGTAGTGACCCAAATTTCTGTCAATGTCATTCTCTGAACATGATGAAAACATCAGATACAGATGAGCAGACTAGAAATCTATTCACTCAGATGATGGCAGCAACAAATCCACAATTAAAAGAAATGTAAAAATAATTGTTGCTCAATCATTTAAATTCCAAGCCAATCAGACAAAGCAATCCTAATAAAGGATAAGTTCCTCCAGCTTCTCTTTTTCAGTAGAAGCTCTAACCAGGAAATTCAGACAAGAAGATTTCGGTGAAGATCTTCCTCAGACTTTGCCTAGTATCAATCAAGCAATAAAGGATCTAAGGAAGAAAGTCAAAGAGAATAGAAGGCTCTGTATTGAAAGCCACCAAGACTGCCAACTCAGAAAAATGAAGGCAGAACAAACTTCAACTTCTGCCCAGGATCAGAATTGGACATTTTATCAGAAACCTTTTCCAGGTATACAAATTCAAGAACCCAAAACTGATGATGAAAATGATGATGAAAGGATAGGATTAGGATGCAATCAGATTAATGGAGATGTTATGTATTGCATTAAATTGAAAATAAGGATTGGTTCCAAGGTGGAATACTGGAAAGTCCTTATGGACACTGGTTCGAGATTAAATATTGTAAATAATACAGTAGTAGATACTCATCTTGGAAGACCTACTACCTGTCCAAAAGTTACAAAAGCCAGTGGAGACATCATCACTACTTCAGAGGTTCCAGTGCATATTTTCCTAACTGAATCTATTGGAATAAATGTGGTTTGTCCAATTGTCACAGGAATGGATTGTGCTATGTATTTGGGAACTCCTTTCTTCTAGAACTTCCAAAAACATGGAGCCAAGTTTGATCAGCAAACAAAGAAATATGGCTATTTTCTTGAACTGGAAGGTGAATAGTTGTTTTTCCTTTTATAAATTCTAGCTCTCCTAATAGAATAAAAAGGATCAAAAGACTAGAAACTCTATTAGCTAAAATGGAAAAGAAAAAAGAGATTTTGAGAATTGGAAATTGCAGGCTCACTATCAGACAGTTTAATAACCCTCTTAGAAGAACTGACTTTAGTCTAAAAAGACAAGAGACTGCCTTTTACCAATGTATGAACTTAGAAAATATTTCCTCTAATTTCTTTTACCATCTACAATTTGATTTCAGGTATAAAGATTGGCCAACAGAAAGAATAAACCAGGAAGATCCTTTCCCAGAATGGTTTCTAAGTTGGTGGAAAATATATGGGCTTAGCACTCTTCTAATAAAGCCATATGCTTTAAGTTGGCTAAAGATTAATGGATTCACAAAACCAAATGCACACCTGACAGGAATCTTGTACAAACACGTCCAAGATATCATCATGATAGAAGATGTTTATTTTCTCATCGCACTATGAAGATGTGGACATATGCATTGGTTTGTCACACATGGGTTCACTGCAAGAAAGCTGGAAACCAATGGTGATGGGACTCAAATGGAATACAATGAATTCCATCGGCAATCTGATCCAGAACAAAATCCTTTCGAATCCATTAACCTTTTTCAACCTCCATAAGATCACGAGAATGAGATTTAGGAATCTAAAAAGAAGCGCATGTACAATATTTCACAAATTATCTTTTGTAGAGATTCCGACATCAGCACTATACACATCCACAGATCACTCATTTCGTACTCTAGAATGTCATGTCTTTTCTTGTCGACAATGGTGCAAGGACGTTTGTTTGTATATTTCTTCGTAAAAAGAAATATTCGTCTGTATATTTTTCTTTTCTCGTAGGCTTTTGAGTAAAAGACATCTACTTTGTAATTTGATAAGATTGAGTTGTCCTTGATTCAGTCCCCATATGCCAGATGGCTTTCCAAAAGGAAAAGGGATGAGATAATGTGAATTGTCCATTCACATCTGAATCTGGATAATATTTTAGGACAAATATTTTACTTTTGAGTCATCAAAGAATCTTGTCCGAATATGGATAATCTTTTAGGATAGATATTTTACTTTTGAGTCATCAAAGCTCTTGTCGTTGACTTCCCAAGAAGTTCGATAAAAGGATGAGGAGAGCTCATTCGAAGGGAGGTTTTTTGGGGTGAGGATTTTGTAACCGATTATATGTTTGGCAATAAAGAATGATCCAATGTAGGCTACGCACTCAAATTTTGTACTCCATAAGAATAATCTAACTATAAAGTGATATAATTAAAAATAACAACATTACCAAGTATTTATATACAATGATGAGAAAATGAAATTTGAATCATATACAATGTTGATGAGCATTATCATAAAAGTGGAAACAATATTGTACATGTTATGCAATGCCTTTCTTGAATTTTACATATGGTGTATACATTGAGATGCGTTTGACAGTTAATATCTAAACATATATACAATAAAATTATTCTATGACATATAGATGTAATTTGCAGTGAGCAATTAATCATATATACATGATGGGGCATGGCATCGACAACACCAATTAATGTTTATTGTGGTGCCAAACTATGAGAGTTGTTCCTACAATTGATTCTGCATTTTCCTGTGTGCGTCCCTTTCATGGATGTGAATTGTTTTTTTCAGTATTTTTCTTATCTTCCGTAATAATTCAATAGTTGGACGCAAACGGTAAAGAGGCAATGATTGTCGGGGTAGGATCCTTGCTTGAATATCTTGTAAGGTAAGTTCCTGTTGCTGAATTTCTTGGCAATATTCATATAGCATGTGTAAGTAGTCTGTATCCATACCTGTAGGCCATTAAAAAAAATAGTAAGTGATAATGGACATGTTTGCTGAAAACATCTTTTTTAAGAAATGAAGTAAAATAAACAATTTTTAAATAAATGTAAAACAATATGAGGTTAAATGTAATAGCAAGCAAATGTATATGAAATTTGGTTAAGTGGTGTTTACCATGTGCATAAATCTGGAAGACAAGGTGTACGATTGGCTAGAGTGTATTCTCCTGCACAGATTTTGATGCGAGCAGTGATACGTCTTGTTGTCTATGTTTAAGATATGGATTCTTGTGCATGTGTGCGATGCGTGAGAATGGAAATGCTGGATTGATTTGAATGTCCTCCAATGACCACACTCTTTAAATTGCAATGAATGTTAGACCTTGCCATTCTTTGCTGAAAACATATTTTTTTAAGAAATGAAGTAAAATAAACAATTTTTTAAATAAGTATAAAACAATATGAGGTTAAATGTAATAGCAAGAAAATGTATGTGAAATTTGGTTAAGTAGCAAGTGGCATTTACCGTGAGGGTAAATATGGAAGATAGGGTGTACGACTGGCTAGAGTGTATTCTCCTGCACAAATTTTGATGCGAGTAGTGATTCCTCTTGCTGTCTACGTTTAAGATATGGATTCTCGTGCATGTGTGCGATGCGTGAGAATGGAAATGCTGGATTGATTTGAATGTCTGCCAATGACCACACTCTTGAAATTGTAGTGAATGTTAGACCTTGTTGCTCTTTGGTGTTGATGTCTATTGTTTATTTGTCTAATGTCATTCCTTATGACTTGTGTATCGTTAAAGCCCATGCCATTCGAAATGGTATCTGTCAGCGTGTATCCCTTGTGATGGGAGAAATGGGTACATATGTTGGGTGTGAAATTTCCCATGTTGTTACTTTGTATTGGTTGAAGTTGACGACCACGAAGGATGGTAAATTTGGGGGCTTTGAGTCAATTGAATAAAATATTGAAATGACTTTCCCAAGTGCGCCATTGACAAGGCCTGCATTTACCCACAAGTTGTTGGTGAGTATAACTTTTTGTTCATTACATAAGAGCACTTTTGCGTCCAAATGCTCATCTTCTATTGTAGTATAATTATGTTTCCTCTGTGGTTCTGCAGAGCAAAGTGTGATTGGAATGTTCAATTTCTTAAGCATTTTTTTATTATGCAAGACAATTAAGTTGTTCGTTGCATATAGGTGCATGGATTCTTCAAATGTATGTTGATCTTCATGCGTAAGAGAGGAATTTGTCCTTTACATTAGGAGTTTCCAATCTACAAGAGTATATATTCCATTTCTAAGATTTGTGAGTATTTTCCAGAAAGCAACCTGGGACGAGTTAGCTCCTTGTTGGAAAAAAACAATTAAAATTGTTATGAATGTGTCAAAGTTGCACCAAAGTGTAGTGCCACATGATGTCCCAGTGTTTAGAGGAATGTCTTTCGCAGGTGGTAGCTGGCCTAAATCTCTGACAAAGATAATGCAACGATTACCGAATGGTGCATTCCGATGAAGGGGGAATGCCTCTCTTAGATGATCGTCAATGCGAGAAAGCAGTCTTGGACGGATGAAGCTCATTTCATCAATGAGGATGTATTCTACATGACGGAGTTTCTCTTGCAAGTGTAGGAGTGATTATCCTTCAAGAGGATGCATTGATTGGATAGGGATACGAAGGGAAAAGTGGATTGTGAGGGCATTTATGTTGAAAGTTGCAACGCCGGTTGGTGCAAGTAACAACAACAGGTTTTTTTGGCTGGTGAGTTTTCCATAAATGCACGGTGCATACATTTAATTAAATGAGATTTTCCTGTCCCAGTTGTTCCTTGTATGATGATTCTGCGTGGGGGTTTCGGTGAAGTATTTTTTAAGTGAGAAAAAATAATGGTAAAAGCTGTGTTTTGGGTAGGAGATAATGTGTGATCTTGGGGAAGGTTGGAAAAAGGATGATGTTGGTTTTGAATATTTGAGCGGTTGAATTCAATGAAATTTATGGCAGTTTCTTGGAAGTGGAGAGGGATAGAAGTATGTGACCAATTGTGGTTAGCATCAAAGTCATGGTAGCCAATCATTTCGAGGTCATCAATTTCAATATTGTAACCTGGGTGGAGTTGAGAGAGGATTTTCCATTCATTCATTTGCATGGAATCAAGAGGGGGTCGAAGGTAGATTGATCTTCAGTATGTGGGGTTTGTGGGTTTTCAATTTCTCGGTGGACATGCCATGGTGTATATGTACCTTTTTTTTGTTCCCAATGTGCAATTATTTCTGCATCAGTTGAACCAATGTCATTGGGGAGTGTGCGGAAAGGGAAATACAATAGTAATTCACTCCAACAAAAAGTGGCATAACAAGGATCATTAGAGGAAGGAATGACATTGTATCGTGGCAAGACATGTACAATCATTGGAGGGAATATGTGTTTCCATTGGTTTTTTTCTCGACAAGCAGAAAATGACCAAGAGCGTGTAGCTTCAAGGAGGGGCAATGATTCCAATGAAATAGGTTTGTTCATGTATGCAAGGATAAAGTTTGGTGTCGAAAGGGGATTCTCAGTATCTTGAGAAACACGTTTGAAAACAGTTATGTTAACATTCAAAGAAACAAATGTACGACTGCACAGAGAGAGAGGTAGTTTTTGTAACATATGGCATATTTCTTGTGCCCCAATGTCTCTATCTGCAATGGTTTCTATAAGGAGTTTCGGATAATAGTAACAATAGGTGCTTCTGGAGTGGCACTTTGCAAAAGGCGTGATAGCATTTTTCGATAGCTCTCAAATCTTGTTTCTGCTTTTGCTGCATACTTTGAAATATAGTTTAACATAGCATGGCGAGATAGAACTGGTTGACAATCAACATTTGCTCTCCAAATAGAAAGTAGATCGACATTGTGGATATTCAATCTATCATCATTACGAGTGGGGACGTAGGTTTTATGACCTTTATCATCAATGAAAAGTGAAGATGTGGAGTTTAACTCCCACGGTACTCCATACCGACAACTAAGAACATTGTCTTTCTTGTGAAGACAAGAAGATTCATGACACTTTGTGTGACGTTGAACGCAGTTGACAAGCTCTTCATAGTCTTCAGACTAGGTTGACTTGAAGATTGATGTTGTGTCAAGAAGACATGGGTTCTGAATTGCTGATTGGTGAAGCGCAAGATTTCGATGTTGTGGTTGTCGTGGATTCTAGGCAGTTACATAGTGATCAAAATATTTTTGAGCATCAACAACTTCTAATGCATTGTTCCAGTCAATAGTGTCCATATTTGGTGCATTTTGCAACCAAAGGAAGCCATGAATGTGTGCGGATCCTCTATGTTTCCATTCGTATCTGAATATAATATGAAAGTAAAAGTTGGTTAAAACATATATGCAATGTAGAAATTAATGCAGAGAGAAATGGATATTAAAAAATACTTGCACCAATAATCTATTGCATGGAGGCCTTTTTGTAGGACTTCTTCGAGGAAAATTGTAAATCTGCAATGCATATATTGGGATGTTAGATGTGGGTTTTTAATTATGTTTTGAATTCTCCATTGGAAGTGGTTGTCTGAACTGGAGGGAACATTGGTAGGCATGATCATGTGCAAGTCATGCCATTTGGTATCAGCTGCACTAAGAGTGAAGAAGAATGTCGGACTTCTAATTTGTGTGATCATGTCAGTTAGCTCACATCATCGCTTGTTCCAGAAATATTGTGTTCCTCGTAGGCTTGAATCGAACTGCATTACTTTCTCGGGTAATTTTGAATTTGGAAATTCACGAAGACACTGTTGTAGGTTTGAAATAGTTGTTGGAAAGTTGTTCTCAATGTACTTCTTCACAAAAACAGTAGTAGTTGTTTGGCTACGGTGGCACATTAGAATGTTATAAAGGTAGTAGTGAAATCTTGGATGTTGGCCAAATCGGTTATCATGGTAGTGCAACAAGTGCAAAGCATATTCATGCATCTCAACTTTTGTAATTCTTGGTTGCATGATCATGGCAATGCCTATAGGAAAGAGTGTGGGGAATGCCATGGCAAAGAGACCCTCGGTGTTGTATTCATTCATAGTTGTTAAAGATATTGGAGGCCAGTCAACTGAGCTTGTTGAATTTGAATGGGTCAAGTGCAAATAATCACAAATGTGCTCAAGTTCAGTACATGAATTTGGGAGTATTGGAACGAAAGAAGAGGGTTGGATTTCTAATGGAGGTAGCATGACATCAGTATCATAAGTAGAATCAATATTGGTTTGATGGGGTTCAAAAGAGGAGGTGGTTACATTATGAAGAAGAGAAGAAATATCTGTAGGGTGATCTGGTAGAGAAGAAATTGCAGATGAGCTGAATTGGACATCATTGTAGTAAGGGTCATTTTTTATTTTGTATTCAAGTGCTACAAGTACATGTGATTTGCAAACAAAGAATTCATAAATCATTCGGGGTAAGTACTTGGCAATAGTAGTGATGTCTTAAGGGAAACTAATTGTATGGCCACTATATTTGTATTGACCACCACAGCATGAGTGACTTGTAGAATGGTGTTCACACGTGCAATGAGCATTTCCTCAACTTGTGTTAAATGTTGAAGGACATATGGTTGTTCAACACGGTCCATGTTGTTCAGATGAGAAAAACAATTGGTAGATTTAGATGATGCACAACGAAATCAAGAAAGGTTACCGTGTAAGAGCTTTGTTTTCATTCCTGGGTATGATTCTTTTCATATTGTTCAAACATGCATGGTAGAAATTTTATCGATCCTTTGTCGAAAGCGACGATGTTCATCATTAAGGGGAGGGTTATATTGGATTTGATGAAGGTGAGGTGGGTTGGTTTGCATAGTTGGGAGAGCACTTGAGGTGGGAAGGGTTGTAGTGGAGGTAGTAGGGTTGTTGTGGTTTTTATAAATAAGTCATCGACGTGCATTTATTGTATCTTTGTGTTGTGCATAAAGAAGGTGTCGTCACTCATTTCTATCTGCATTTTGACTGTTGTTTGGCATATCTAAAAAGGTAAAAATAAGTATCGTTAGTTTGGATACATAACCAACTTAGGGTGAATCATAAACGAGTTTTGCATGCATAGAGAATGTATTACAAGTTTTAGAATTCCATTTTTTTTATTTGAACATCGTTGAAGAATAGGAAGAATAGGTAAAAGGACAAACATGCAATTCATAGACACGTAAATGAGGGAGTAAGAATGATTTGACATTGTTGCAAAGCCTGATATATAGGTTATGTAAAATTTGAAGGGGTAAGCATACATATGTTGAAATTAGTAATTAAGAGTATTACAAAAATATATGTTATTATGGCATCAATCATTGATAGGAGAAGAGAAATATAACCAAGTTTTGGCTTTCTTATTTATTTTTTTCAACGCTATTGAACGATAGCATGAATAGATAAACAAGCAAGAAATCAATGTATAGCCATATAAACAACAAAGGAAAAAAAATGAATTAATGTTTTTACAAATGCTGATATCTATATTACGTAAATTGTGAAGTGGTAAACATACATATTTTGGAATAATTGAAAAAGAATATTTTCAAAGAAAGTGTGTAGCACAACAACATGGGCGTAATTTACAATAATATGGAACAATGAGCTATGCAGAAATGTCAATTTATGTACAAAACAATAGCGTTTGTTGAAACCGTTAAAAAAATTCAAAGGTGGCAAACAATAGGTCGTTCTAAAGTGGACATTGCTTGAATGTCCTTGAGGGCCTCTTTGCATGCAAGTTCATATTGAATTTCTTCTGAATTAATCAGTATTAGTTGCTAGCGCTTGACACCATTGAAGTAGTATGTTTTAATGGAAAGTGTCAACAGGAAGCGTCACCCTGAAATTCGGCCACAAATTTCTTGAATATCAGTTGGTTCAATAGAAATAAGGAACGAGTCTTTTGTCGTGATGCCCATGAGCTCATTTCCTATGCCATTGAAAGATGTGATGTTTTGTAGATGGCCGGTGTGGTCATGCAACTCAATTTTAAGTTTGTAACGGTAGTCACATTCTCGTTAGTCATCGTTACACTTTGTACAATGCCAAAGATTGTTAGAATGGTGCATAAACTTTTTCATGCATTGTTTTCCATTGAAATCTAATGGACATGCAAGCAAGTAAAATTCGTCCATGTGAAGAGCAGTTATCATTACACAAACTGAAACCCATATTGCTTTCTCGAAGGCTTGCATGCAAGCAATTTTATGAATTGTCTTTTGTGTTAGGGCTTGTTTCGAAGCAACACCATAGTTTCTACTCAAAGATGGAGAGGAAGAGTTATAACCTGTTTCGTGGAACCATGTATGCGATTGATGAGTTGCTTCAATTTCTAGATTTATGATGAGAGTGCTAGTTGATATCATCCCTATCGTGCTTCCATTAAATTCAGATACACAACCTCCTTTGATTTCAAGGATTGGTGGGTTCTCAGAAGAGTAGAATTCAGCAAGGTTTTTTCCTATAGAGTCACAATGATCTCACCATAGTGTTACATCAATGCTAAAACGTGACTTGTCCTTTAATATGAGTGTTTTCCTTAGTGTTTTAATTCCGTCTTTTCGTTGAATTGTTGATGTAGGTGAGGTGGAGGTAACAACACCAATGACATCTACATTCGTATTTGGGCTTGCATTTTTTATTTCAGCAATAGTTTTGAAGTGAAAGCTCTGATAAGGGAAGGTTGGATCATCTATGAAACATGGATTGACAGTGGATGCAGCAAACGAGTTTTTCTTTAGGTGGTTGTAGTTTGGGTTTGCTTCTTTAACTGTGCCATTCGAAACAATGTATAATTGGCCAACTTGAATTAGACTATAAAGAGATTCAACCAATTTAGGAAATGTGGAAAGGTGGATCTCCTCTTTATCACGATCGATAAGGTCAAATCCAAAAACTTTTCCTGAGCCTTGCACGTTGTTTTAAGTCTTCAATGTTATCTTTGCAAATTCTCTATCTTGGATTGACCAATACTTTCGGTAGGGATTGGGTGCTTTGAATGAAATAGTTGTAGTTGTCATCGTAATTAGTGGAGTCACTACAGAGGGCAAGTTCTCTTGTGTTGATGAAGAACTATACTAGGATGTGCATGCCTTTGCATGTAGTAGTTTTGATGAGTCCCTGGTCAACGCTGCTTTACGCATCACAACTTCAAGCTCAACAACTCGGATGGAACTTGTGTAAACAAATGAGAAAGGAATTGAGCTAGGTTATGCTTTTTCTCAAGGTTACATGAAATTTTGCAGGGCTACAGGCTAACAGGAACATTTAGAGTAGGAGCATCCACAAACAATCAAGATGAAAGTAGACACTGTGGGACGGTTGGCTTGTTGTCTACAAATAGTGAAGAAAATATAGTTGATCATGTTTCAGGAACTCCTCTTCCCCCAAACCAACAAGGAGAATTTTGGCAACAAATTTTGGGTGCAAAACGATACCACAAACTATTTATTAGTATTATTTAACGATTTCCCAAAAGGAAAACTACTTTTAGGTGTATATTATCTTGAGGAAAGAAAACCTGCTTAAAGTAATGCGAATGTGGAATGTAATCTAACAATGCTAACTTTTCATGCTGAAACAATAATAAGGGCATAGGATATGAGAGTGACATTGTCATTCGCACCACTATTAAAGACGGGCTGACCTTTTAGCATAGAAATTTTTAACATGTTTTTGCATAAATTAAAAATTCTTTACGTGAATTCCATGCTATATATGTAAGGTATGTACCTAAACCTTCTCAAAACTATAACGATGTTTCTAAAAATATTATAATGTGCTTAGAATCTACCTGAACATGTTGTCTCATGGACAGCTATGATTTGTGCATGTGCCCAGCACGACTTCAACCAAATACAGACCACTATACCTGCTTGATTGATCTTCTTACCCATGTTGGGAACACAGATGAGGTAGAGAACTTAATAAACAACTTACCACATGAGCTAGTGACATTTTCATTCGCACCACTATTAAAGACGAGCTGACCTTTTAGCAAAGAAATTTTTAACATGTTTTTGCATAAATTAAAAATGATTTATGTAAATTCCATGCTATATATGTAAGGTATGTGTCTAAACCTTCTCAAAACTATAATGATGTTTCTAAAACTCTTATAACATGCTCAGAATCTACCTGAACATGTTGTCTCATGGGCAGCGATGATTTGTGCATGTGCCCAACACGACTTAAATTAAATACAGACCACTATACCTGCTTGATTGATCTTCTTGCCTGTGTTGGGAACATGGATGAGGTAGAGAACTTAATAAGCAACTTACCACATGAGCTAGTGACATTGTCATTCACACCACTATTAAATACGGGCTAACCTTTTAGCACATAAATTTTTAACATGTTTTTGCATAAATTAAAAACGATTTTTGTAAATTCCATGTTATGTATGTAAGGTATGTGTCTAAACCTTCTCAAAATTATAATGATGTTTCTAAAACTCTTATAGCGTGCTTAGAATCTGCCTGAACATGTTGTCTCATGGACAGCTATGATTTGTGCATGTGCCCAGCACGAGTTAAACCAAATACAAACCACTATACCTACTTGATTGATCTTCTTTCCCGTGTTGGGAACATGGATGAGGCAGATAACTTAATAAATAACTTACCTCATGAGCTTGATGCTCACATGTGGGGAATACTACTTAGTGCTTGCCAAAGGTATGGAAATATAGAGATAGGAAAACATGCAGCAGAGTGCCTTATTGATATAGAACCATATAACATTGGAACATATGTGATGCTCTCAAACATGTATGTTGCTGCTGGAAAGTGGGACGATGTATCAAAGGTAAGGAAAATGATGAAAGACAGGGGGTGAAAAAGGAGCCAGGATGTAGCTGGATTCAAACCAAAAATAGGGTGCATACATTTGTGGCAGGAGACAGATCCCATCCATTGGTTGGCAGAATCTATCCATGTTGGAGAAATTACAACTACAGACGGAAGCAACAAAGTATGTGCCAGATATGCGATTTGCCTTACATGCCATGGAGAAATAGACCAAGTAACTCACTACCGAAGGGTTCATTTGCCTTTTGCTAGCTAGCATTTCCCATGAGATACCTATGTGAATGTTTGCCACTCGTTGTGTTGGGTATCTTTCACATTACAACTATATTTTTTCAACATTGTAGTGCATATGTGTGTTGTCAAGGTTGTCGGGACTTTCACCTGGTCTTGAATGTAGTTTTCTATTTGCAAGTTTGATAGTTACATGCATAAGAGTTGATAGGAAACCTAATCAAATAAATTTAGAGAATCCACAAAAAAAAAATTGATCTCAATAACTGAACGGTAAATGTCATCCTATCTATCAACAATTAGCATTAATTTTACATCCTGCACTCTTCATTGAGCCAATGGAGTTAACTGAAATGACCTTCTTTGCAATGTCAGTTACAACAAAGAATTATTATCTATAATATCAATTTGATAATAAAATGCATATAGAACCTAATGACCTAAATCTATAATCATAAATTCATGCCATTAGAATTACTCCTCACACAGTTGAATTAAAAAAATTACAAATTTAGAATTGACCTACTTCTGTCCAGCACAAAATTCTAGTAAAGAAAGATGTCAAGGTTGAGCTTAACTATGTTCCACTGAAAATTACAGTTTTGGCCAATCTACAACTACAACAATCATGCTCTGTGCATTTTGGAAAACATGGATATTATTGGAGGATATACATCTAAAGGCTTACAGTGAGGTTATGCTTTTTCTCAAGGTTACATGAAATTTTGCAGGGTTGCAGGCTAACGGGAACATTGAGAGTAGGAGCATCCACAGAAAGTCAAGATGAAAGTAGACACTATGGGATAGTTGCCTTGTTGCCTCCAAATAGTGAAGCAAACATAGTTGATCATGTTTCAGGAACTCCTCTACCCCAAAACCAACAAGGAGAACTGTGGCAACAAATTTTGGGTGCAGAACAATACGACAAACTATTTATTAGTATTATTTAGCATTTCCCAAAAGGCAAACTACTTTTAGTTGTATATTATCTTGAGGAAATAAAACCTGCTTAAAGCAATGTGAATGTGGAATGTGGAATGTAATTTAACAAGGCTAACTTTTCATGGTGAAACAATAATAAGGGAATAGGATATGAGAGTGACATTGTCATTCATACCACTATTAAAGACGGGCTGAACTTTTAGCACATAATTTTTTAACATGTTTTTGCATAAATTAAAAATGCTTTATGTAAATTCCATGTTATGTATGTAAGGTATGTGTCTAAACCTTCTCAAAACTATAACGATGTTTCTAAAACTCTTATAACGTGCTCAGAATCTACCTAAACATGTTGTCTCATGGACAACTATGATTTGTCCATGTGTCCAGCACGGGTTTGGCAAGGAAGTTGTCCAACTCTTTGAGCAGATACTACAGGTAGGTGTGAAACTAGATCATGTCATGTTCACTTGTGTTCTCTCTAGTTGCATCCATGCAGGCTTAGTGGATGAAGAGATACCTATACGAATGGTTGCCAATCTTTGTGTTGGGTATCTTTCACATTACAACTATATTTATTCAATGTTGTAGTGCATTTGTGTGTTGTCAACGTTGTCGGGACTTTCACCTGGTATTGAATGCAATTTTCTATGGGAGCCTCGCTACCAGAAATTGAAACTGGATCATCCTCACAAGTGCTCTAACTTGGCCCTAGAATACATCCCAACAGACATAAAATGGATGCTATTTTGGCATAATATTCAATTTATAAGTTGGGCCCTAATTTGAGCTTCTAAATGCTTTGTTCTAGAAGGAAGTGAATGAACAACCGTATTTCACACTACAATTGTATTTCTTCAACGTTGTAGTGCACCTGTGTGTGAATAAATTTTGTCGGACTTTCACCTAATCTTGAATGCAATTTTCTATGGGAGCCTTGCCACCAGAAATTCAAACTGGGTCATCCTCACAAGTGCTCTAACTTAACCCCAGAATACATCCCAACATACATAAATGGGTGTTATTTTGGAATAATATTCAATTTATAACCTGGGCCTTAATTTTGGCTTCCGAATGCTTTGTTCTGGAAAGAAGCAAAAGAATAACATGACTGGTCTCATGTTACATGAACAAATCTACTACAGGTGATCTATTCTATTCTGGCACCCTAAGAAAGAAGATTGTTTTAAAGATAGAATATGAAGAGGTTGTTTGCACTCTTATCTGAATGCAATGGACGTTTTAGTGCAATATGTCTATACCATGTTCTAAACTTTGTAACAATAAACTAACTCCCATTTTTTTTGTAACATGATCTTGTGAACACTTCTGCAGGTTTCTCAAGTAAGGTTACTCAACCTTGGCTGATGCGACATGCTGAGAGACATAGCATACTATGCAAAGGCATGGTACTAGGCTCTTATAAATTATGGTAAGGCGACTCAGATGATCGTGTTCGAAGAAGAGAAACATGGTTTCTACGAATTGAAGCAGGACATAGGGAGAATAGAAGCACTGATACAACATATTGTTGTTGATGGTTGATTCGTTACACAGTGTTATGCCTAGATAATGACTATACATCTAATGAACTGTTGATTTGAAAGGCATTATGAGACCGAAATGTAAGGAGGGCTTCTGCATCTGGGAAGTATTGAAAATACTAAACGATTCATCATCGACCTGAGCTGAAATGCGTTAAAGGGGAGATGAGTTCGGGGTTTCCATGCTCCACTCTATTGATTTTCCTCCACTGCTAAAATCAGGGAGGGAGCGGCCAAATGTTCTGCATGTTTTTGAGAAAGGTGGGATGTTGGTTTTGTCTTGTGAGGCAGCGAAAACAGGTGTTGGATGTATATTACAGTGAAGACAATGATTCAGATTGCAATGCTATAACAACGATACTATGAGGATTAAAGTGAACAAGCTTTACACTATGCAACTAAAACAACAAAGTTGGATTCTTCAACATTTCTGAGATGAAAATGTTTTAGTGCATACCTAAAGGGCTTTAGCGCCTCCAACAAATCTGTTATACTAAACACGGGCTCCTTATCTGGTCTCCCTGGGTCGTCTGTGAGATTTTGAGCACGAAACTTCTGAACACGGCCGCTCTGCTATACTAAACACAATCTATAAAGGGTTGGGTAGCTGATGAGTTGTGACGCGAGATGACAGCATAATTGTTCATTTCATGGAAGCAGATCATGCATAGCAGAAACCGGAAGCAGGTCGTGCACACTGTAGAAATGGTTATGGCACTGGGAGTACCAACCTAAAATGTAGCCATGCGGTTTTGGAGAGTGAGAAATCGTTAGGAACTAGAGATAGCATAACAAGGGAGATGGTCCTCTACAACATAAACACTATAGCCACATGTCAAACAACAAAAGATATGTAGCCAGATGTCAAACAAAAATCATATGCCAGATGTCAATCAAAAAATGAAAGTGTAAACGACTAACTGATTCAAAAGAAGGCCTATCGGCCTAAACATATATATTGTGCTGCCAAATCTCAGTGAAAAAATAAAACATAAAGTTTTGGTAACCTGGTCGCCCTAGTATTGTTATGGCTTAAGTAGCATTCTGAGTTACACAAACAAGAACGACTAACTTCTCAAATCAATATAATTCAATGGAGTGCAAGCAACATAAATATTGGATAAGAAATACCTTTCAATGTTGCATACACATAGAGAGACCCATCTTGACACTTTCTTAGCGCATGCCCTTAACTTTATGCCTACTCGAGTAATTAACATTCTGCATCATGAGCCAATAGGAATTCTGCCCATCAACATACAATGGCCTCTACTAGAGTAATTAACATTCTGCATCATGAGCCAATAGGAATTTTGCCCATCAACATACAATGGCCTCTACTAGAGTAATTAACATTCTGCATCATGAGCCAATAGAAATTCTGCCCATCAACATACAATGGCCTCTCAGCCACCATAAACTAAGTGGGATCCATTTCTCTGAAAAAAGCTCATATTGGGTTGTGTGAGCTTGAAATTTCAAAGAACATATCTAAAGAAACTATACATAAATATAATGCAGGGAGAAACATAGAGTAGAAAATAGAGCCCTGTAAGCCCCATATTTTGAAGGGAAAGGCAAGAAGTCTAACACCCTGCCTTGCTTGTCCCGTCTCAACTTGTGTGCTCTGTTTATAGTTTTACACTGCCCCACAAACAAATGTGAACAATTATTGTGATCACTGAAAACCTGCGTTGTCCATCCTCTACATCTCCTTGATGGGAATTCACAGTTCTAAATCATAAAAATGTTTATTACTTTACAATAGCATCTGATTTGCTTTACAATTCTTCTGAATGAAAGTGAGTAGAAAGCTCCGAGTGATACTTTTTTTTTTAAGAAAACACTCTACTGTTCTACTTTGTTTTGTAGTATATTTATTTCTCCAAAATTTTCTCTATCATGTTCTGCAAACTTAGAAGTCTTTTTTAAGGCTTGCAAGAAATATCTTACCTTGAGTTTCTCTTGAATTTCTCATTGAGCTTATCCATACCAATAAAATCAATCATGCTTTGGCTATCTTTGAAATGCCTAAGGAATTTTTTTATGCTAGTGACATGAAAGTTTGTGTGGGTATGTTGTTTGTAGGTAAAGCAAGAAGCTTCTATTTATAAAAACATGGAAGTTAGACGTTGATCAAGGCTACCATACCAATCTCGCTGAGAAAGTTGTGCCTTGTGGAGCAGTGTGGTAGCATGGAAACTTAAGGAAAATAAAATCAATGAGCCACATCTAAATTGCGAATTATAAGTAGCCAAAGTACTGCATATATTCTATACTGCCTCCCAAACTCCCAGCTTGCTTGCATGGAGCAGTGTGGTAGCATGGAAACTTAAGGAAAATAAAATCAATGAGACACATCTAAATTGCGGATTATAAGTAGACAAAGTACTGCATGTATTCTATACTGTGAGAACGTTGCTGAAAACCAAACCGACAAGCCTAACTATTTCAAATGTCTTCACCATCACTGAAGTGAAGGTTTGGTAGAACTGCCTTGATTTTCTTGAACACATTTTGAATTTCATAAGCCTGACTATTTCAAATGTCTTCACCATCACTGAAGTGAAGGTTTGGTAGAACTGCCTTGATTTTCTTGAGCACTTTTTGAATTTCATAGGAGTATGTCTCAATGGCTAGAATTGTGTCATGACGTTCAACTGACATGGCATTCAATCTTATATGCAGGCCTTTTAAGTGGACCACAGTATTCACCAATCAAGAGAGATCGTCATCATCTAGGTTCGGCTCTGCCCTATCTTGCCTATAACTGCTTTCTCAAACTGATTTCTCAAAATTCCTTTAGAAAGTTTGTACTTGTGAGATTTCACCTGCTAGATGGCTTGATTTCTTGACTGAAGAATTATTCTCATACATATAACCTATTGGACTCCTGAAGAGAATTTTTAAACCCAATTTTATATCTAAAGCCCCACGGCCATGGATTCGAAGCATTCTTGAAACTTCACAATCCAATGAGGTCTAAACCCTCACGACCATGGATTCTCTTTGTTGAAGGCTTCTTACAAATATATTTCGAAGCTCTCCTGAAACTTCGCAGTCCAACGAAGTCTTCGACCCTTGAAATTGTAAGCAAATTTTTGTTAAACGCAGTTTTATATTTCAATAGAAATAAGTTTTATCGTACAAACATAAATGATCATGAAGCACCTTACAAATTAATAGCAATTTCGTGTCAACAAGTTACAACTGTTTACCTCTTTGAGACTTTGCGAAGAATCTCTGTCATTTCAGAAAAATCTGGACTCAGTGTTGGGTTTTGCTGCCAGCACCCTTCTAATAAGTCTGCAATTCTGGGATGTGCGATGTTTATGTGTATGCTTAGATATGGTAGGAAAACCCCCAACTGCATAGAGAGGCGAGCGAGAAGGAGCACAAACACCAGCTACGCACATAGATCATCAGTAATGGCCACTACACGCAGAGGAGAAAGGCGCAGAGCGATAATGGACTCCATTGCCTACCACATGTCCCATATAGCTACCCCCTTCCCCGGTATCTGATTTCTTGGATTTGGATTTTTCATGATATACACCAGATGCTTCGACCCCCTTGCTGGAAATTGAGATCTTTTACCTTCTGCCAAACAGAATACGGTTTGTAGCCTTTCTATTTTAAATAAAACCAGGTAACATAATGTTTCAACATGGAAATGGAATACTAACAATAACTGTAATGCATGCGTATGTTAGAGAAGCTAAGATACAACTCAACTACCTGCATGTGGGTTGTTATTTGATGTCCCACAGACTGTGTTATTGCCATGATTCCTAAATTGATAGGTCAATGGTGACCATTCGATTATTACACCAAGTATTTTTTAAAGTATGTGTCCCTTATTTTTTATGAAAATGGGTTTAAAAAATCGCCTAACATTAGATTTCAAACAAAGTTATGGCCGAACATCCCTTACCTTAATCGAAATATATGCAGAAATTTATATTTAATGGCATTGTCGATCTTTTATTTTTTATTAAAAGTAATCCAAATATATTGAGACAAGGTGAACAATAAATCAATATCATATATCTGAGAATAGTTACTTTGTGTTATTGCCATGATTCCTAAATTGATAGGTCAACGGTGACCATTCGATTATTACACCAAGTATTTTGCTAAGTATGTGTCCCTTATTTTTTAGGAAAATGGGTTTAAAAAATCGCCTAACATTTGATTTCAAACAAATTTATTGCAGAACATCCTTCACCTTAATCGAAATATATGCAGATAATTATATTTAATGGCATTCTGATGTCGTTCTTTTATTTTTTATTAAAAGTGATCCAAATATATAGAGACAACGTGAACAATAAATCAATAACATATATCTGAGTATAGTTTCAGTGCTTTCTTTTTCATATGCCATGCTAGGGTTTATACAAACCTAATTATGATTTGTTGTTTCCGCTGGGATTTTTAGGTTGAAAATGTACATTGAATTGCAGATCTGGTAACTCACAAAATATTGTTGCAATTTTCCAATAAGCTAGTAATAAGAGATTTGATACAGCAATGAGATAACTGGGTAAGTGTTTTTCATGGGTTGTGTACTTGGTAAGCACTAGCCATAGCAGGGTTCATAAAAGATTGATGGGACTTAATAATTCAGCATTTTGTTTATTAATGGAGAGCTAGATGGGTTCTTGTAGTGATGGTCAAGTATAGTGGTGTTTTCAAGATCTGACAAACATATTAAGATTCTTATTTACCATACTATTGGGTCATAAATAAGTGGGGCAGTATATGTTCACTACAAGATAATGTACTTGTTTCGATCCAACGATGAACATATACTGCCCCACCATATTTATGGCTCAATAGCTTTGGATATATTGGTTGCCTTAAGATTTCCTAACGAATCTGACAAATTTAACAGAGATATTAAAGTTTGGAAATCAACAAAGACTACCCCTACACTAGATACTCTTGTTTTTTATAAAAGTAAATGACATAATAATAAGATGGGTGGTTAATTCTTACTATGAATTATTTAATTATTGAATATCAAGGAATATTTGATATATAGGAAATGTGTTGTACACATGATTGCTAGCATTAGAATATTTGATTATATGAAAGTTGTATTACAAATTCATGTTATTGAAAATATATTATAATTTGAAAATTTAATAGTAAATAATAAATAATTATAATAATATTTTTTTTTAAATAAATTGAGCAATTTTATATAGAAAATCGAAATCATTTAATAAAATATTTGTACAAATAGGTTTGGTTTTACGAAACATTCTAATTAATTAAAATTGTTTATTTTGAAAAAAAATGTATCCTTGGAAATTAACATTGTTTATTTTGAAAAAAATGTATCTTTGGAAATCAAATATTGTAATATTGATGTTAATAATGCGAGGATAAGTGATAAATGTATGAGTATTGCAAAGATGATAATAAAAGTATATAATAAATGTCGAGAAAATAAAGATAAGTAATACTTATGTGTTAGATTGATTTAATTAATTGTTATTAATATTTTTTTTATATATATATATATCTATATATATATATATATATATATATATATATATATATATATATATATATATTATTTATATTTAAAAAGTATATTTTATTTATAGGAAAATATATTTTATAAATTTTGAAAAGCCATTCTTTACGTTTATAAAAAGAGTACAAATAATTAAGGTGTTAGTTGACATGATGATATGGTCATAGAGTTACCGATTCATGACATTGGTGCGACAATGATAGGGCTATGTTTTGTCCAAATGATGTGCATGGAGAGTCCATACTTTGGTATTTGAAATGGGATTTATTGTTTTAATTTTTGGGGTTGGGTTTGAGTTTTGGTGGAAGTTATATTGAGTTTCTTTTTCTTGGTGTAAATTAAAAGGAATGTATATAGTATAAATTTCAGAAAAAGAAGAATGCAGTTAAGTTATTCCACTTTTATTTCATACAGGAATTGTGAAATTTAAGGTAGATATTTTTAATATTTTTTATTTTGTATTAATTTTAAAAAACAAAAAAGTTTTTTATTGAATTAATTGTATTAAGAAAATATTATATATATATATATATATATATATATATATATATATATATATATATAAGGGGAGAAGATTTTGGATTGAGTGGATGGCGAGGGTTTTTGAAGTTGTTTTTCGCGTCGGTGCAATTTTTTAGCTCAGTTATTTGGGCATCAATGGAGTTCATAGGATGGGAATACGATGCCTCCACAGAAGATTTGAAGGTGCATTTGTAGTCTATGCCAAACAATTGCTCTTTCGACATCGCCATGGAACAGAGCATGACCTCCCAGAGGTTGAATGGCTCCTCCATTGGCTAGGGATGATCGCTCATTTTCTAGATCGAAGATTTTTCCATGGATCGGGCTGTAACCTATCAGATCTAATCACCCAAAAGGAAGATCGGCCCCCGCACTAGCCAGATCCAGAAATCTATACTCGATTTGGCTTTGCCCTTTACCGATCCGCTGCCTCTAAGTTAAATTGCAAAGGAGGGTCCTTTGAGAAGTTTGGTAGAATTCTACACAGTCACTTACTACGATATTTGGGGAACTTAGATGTAGATATCATTTCCGTAGTGGTAGATCGGCACTTGTTGTGGACGAATTTGGTTCTTTTCTTGGGGATAAGTGACCACTCCCCAGATTTGGTGCACCAAGTAATAGATCAGTCTCCGTGTTGGCCAGATCTCTCAAAACCAGAGTTCTATGTAGCAGATTGACCCCTGATATGGACAGATCTATATTACTCTTTCCGGCTTTGAGTGTTACCATGATGTGATGTCTAGGAGGAAATCGCAGAGGACTGCGATAAAGAGGGGGTGGAGGCGATCACAACATGTGGCAATGGAAAAGCGAACGTGAAAAAGATGGTCTGCACTTCTTTTATGCAAATCAACACAAAACAAAACATTGCTTGGTTACAAGGGTTGGAGATTTCCCCAGACTTGCAGATCACTACACATAAGGGGTATGAATTCCTAACGCAGGAATACCATAATTTTTTCCAATTTTTTTTAAAAACCCTGAAAGGTAAATCTACAGTGGTCTGGATACAAGCCTCTGACAGGGTACTCCACCTGAAGGTGAACATTATGAATAAACTGGGATATCCATACCAATTACAAAAACTGATCTATGGGGGTAGATCCTTACAGGATGAACGAAGCATACATGACTATAATATTCTACCTTCTACTCCATCATTCTCAATCTGAGACTAAGAGGAGGAGCAGCAGGATCAAGTAAATCCAAAGGAACAGGAGGTGTTGTTGGATCTAAATTACCCAAAGGAACAGAACTGAATCAGGAACATAATAATGTTGGTCTCTCATACAAAAAACATCCTCCAAGGGAAATCAACAGCTACAGCAAGCTCAACTCAGATGCCTAATACTCCGAATCCATACATCGTGGAGTAGGAAAATTATGTCCCAGAACTAAACATAGAACTGCCAGAAACAAACGATTTCTACACAACCTATGAGGCACAAGCCCTCATATGTAGATTTAACAGTTTTTGGCCAAAACCAATGGAACTTTTTCACCGGATCTTCACAAATTGGACAACAAATTGTGAGATACACCTCTACTCCAAAGGATTCTTCATTGTAAAATTCGCATCATTGGAAGAGAGAGACATTATCTTACAGGAAGGCCCATGGTTCTGGGGATTGGCAAGGCTCTTCATCACTCAATGGTTTACAAATTTTGATGCAAACGCCATGATTTTATCAAGTATTCTGGTTTGGGTGAGGTTACATAACCTTCCCCTACACTTCTGGCATAATCAAGTGTTAGAAACCATTGGAAATATCTTAGGACAGTACATAAAGACCAATGAACAAAGGATGGAAGAACGAATATATACTTTCGCATGCATATGTGTGGAAGTGGATCTCAGTAAAGGCCTACCATACTGCATTCAACTGATACACAACAAGCAAAGATGGACTCAAATCCTGGATTTCGAGAACACAACGTTTAGATGCTGAATATGTCGCCAAACATGACACTTACAAAATACATGCCCCGCTACCAAGTAAGAACAACGAAGAAAGAATAAAACAAGGAAGCAACCAAAAGGATGGCAATTTCCCCCAAATGAATTAGATGAGGAAGAAGAAGAAGCAGAAAAGGAACCCATTCCAAATCAGGAAGAACAGCACATACAAGAAAACGAAGAAAAAACATAAACAACACATATACCAACAGAATTACAAGGCCCCTTAAATCAGCTAATCCGGATAACTGAAGCAAAGGACAATGGAGGAATAAAACATCAGCGTGCTTCTGATAACTCAGATTCAGACAAGGAAACCACAAGAATAGTGGAAAATCAACTAATTATCGTCTCATCTATGCCATCTCAAGGAGAATGGCGAAAGGTTGAAAAGAAGAAATGGAGAAAAGTCTAACTTTTCTCCTTATCTTTTAGTTGATTAGTTATGTATGAACTTAAGCTCATCAGTCTCTAACTAGATAAAGGACTTCTTATAAGTAGCTACAACATGTAGTTTTGTTTTCATTAGTAAAATATATAATATATGTTAATTAAATTTATGAAACCGGCTCACAAAAAGATAGAAAAGATAGATCAACGCCTTAGAATTCAGCCTCTTCGAGGGGGCAACCTCCTTTACATTACATAAATGAACAATTCTTGGATGATTCAAATGACAAAACCTCCTTTCTATATATAAGAGTCTAAGGAGTCACAATATAACCAAGCCGACCTAGCAATAATAATATAAAGGCACAAAAATAACAATAGAGGGATTCTATGGGGCACAACAATATTAATAAGGGATACAACTACAATAGTAATGGGGGCATCATTAGTATTATAGGGACCTAACATGCCCCTCTCCTTCAAAAAAGTGTTGTCCTCAACACTTGAGTAGTTCTGGATGCTTCTGTATAATATTCTCATCCTCCCATGTGGAATCTTCAGCAGATAAGTTCTTCCACTTGATGAGATACTCCAAAATGGATCAATTTTGTAGCTGTCAAGTTCTTGTTTCTATGACTACTTTCGATTCCAATATAATTTTTTCCTTCCTCGTCTAGTTCTGGCAATATTGTTTGAACTGGGAGCTTGTCGCCTATAACCTTCTTTAAACATGAAACATGGAAAACTGGGTGCAATCGAGAAGCTGCAGGAAGCTCCAATTTGTATGCCATAGTACCAATCTTTTGCAACACCTTGTACGAACCATAATACTTGGTGATAATTTATTATCCTTCTTAGCTTGCTTGAGGGACATTTGTTTATATGGTTGTAGCTGTAGGAATACCCAGTCACCTACATCAAAACTTCTTTCGCTACGATGTTGATATGCTTGCTGTTTCATTATATTCTGTGCCAACACAAGGTTATCCTTTAAGAGTTGGAGAACTTGTTGTTGATGCTCGATGTGATGTTCCACTGCTTGAACCTTAGAATTTTCTCTTAAATATGATGTGATGGATAGTGGCTGATATCCATAAAGTGCCATAAATGGGGTCATTTTTGTTGCAGTATGGAAGGAAGTGTTATACCACCATTCAGCCAGAGGCAACCATTTGACCCATTATGTCTGTTTATCAGATACAAAGCAATGAAGATATCCTTCCAAACATTTGTTTACTATCTCAGTTTGCCCATCATATTGAGGATGATAAGATGAGCTATGAGCTAACTGAGTACTGAGTGCATTGGTAAGGCCACAAGGCATGACCAAAAATTCATAGTGACCCTCATGAGTTCTAAATGTTGTTTTCGGAATGTCTTCAGTCTTCATTCTGATTTGATGATATCCTGAATGAAGATCCAACTTGGTGAAGTAAATTGATCCATGCAATTCATCCAATAATTCGTCAATGACAGGAATGGGAAACTTATCTTTAATAGTGAGCTTGTTGAGCTCCCTATAATCCGGACACATGTGCCATGATCCATCCTTCTTGTGCACCAATACTACTGGAGCAGAGAAAGAACTTTGGCTAGGTTGAATTATACCAGCCTCTAGCATTTCTGCAACCATACGTTCAATTTCACTCTTTTGGGAATAGGGATATCTGTATGGCCTGATGTTTGGAGGAACACTTCCTGGAATCAAATGAATAGCATGATCATGATCACGAATAGGAGGGAGACCTTTGGGAGTCTCAAATACCTTGGAATGATTGTCCAAGACTTTTTGGAGATCTAGAGAAATAGATGATTTCGATGTGGAAACATCTAGCGAACATAATTGTGCAATTACACCTTGTTGTTCCTTTTTTAGAAGCTTTGTCATACCGTTAGAGCTTATTATCTTTCTCGGTTTCCCTGCAATGCCCCTTAATTCAATTTCCTTTCCTTCCACATAAAATTTCATGAAAAGTTCTTGAAAGTTAAAAGCTATTGTACCCAAGGATTGTAGCCATTGAACTCCTAGTACAACATCAGCACCTCCCATTGGAATGGAAAGCATTGGGCTATTCAATACATATTCTCCCATGGATAGCATAATATTATGGCACTTCCAGAGCAATTTATCGTTCCTCCACTTGCAACCATCACTTGACACTCTGGCGCTGGATATAGGAAGCAATTCAATTCTTTTGCTATCTTACAATGAATAAAATTGTGGGTACTTCATGAATCAATCAACACTATTATCTTTTTCTTCTTGATATGTCTTTCTATCTTGATGGTTTGAGGAGTGGTAAATCCAGCCAATGCATTACAAGATATGGTCGGATTCATTTCTTCTTTATCTAGGCTTTGTTCCTGGAGTATATCCTCTTCTTTTGACTTTCTTGTTCCTTTTCCTTTTCCTCTTCACAATCTATGTAGAATAATTTCTTCTCGGCACACTTATGACCTTTAGTGTATTTGCTATCACAACTGTAACAAAGCCCTTTTGCTCTTTTTTCTTCCAATTGTTGTGGTGTCAACCTTATAGGTTGTGGAAGGATAGGGGCAACAACACTTCCATCTTTATAGTTGTGAGTGGTAGGCTTCCTGGTTGCCATAATTTTTCTTTCCATTTTTCTTGCTAACCTGAAATCCTTCTCCAATGAATCAGGTTCCCAAAGGCGAACATCATGTTGGATATTCTCCTTTAAAGTCCCTATGAACACATCAATCCTATGCTCCTCTATAATATTTTTTACCCTTATGTTCAATTTTTGGAACTCCTCAATGTGCTCCATTATTGAACCCTTTTGTTTGAGACTTATCAATTGGCTAAAAAAGGTGTTGCATTTTGTATCCTCATAATATGCTGTCATTTCTTCCATAAAAATTGCCCAAGTGATAATTTGTTTACGAGAGCAAAGCCATTGATACCATACAAACTGACTTGGTTCCAAATATAAAGTTGCAATATGTACCTTTTTTGTGTTTTGCACATTATTGAGATCGAAAAATTGCTCCATCTGTAGTATCCATGTTGCGGGATCCTTGCCATCAAACTTCCTCATATCAATTTTTGGAATATGGTGGGTCTTCGATCCAACATTAGAGTCTATGAAATCATGATTAATATTTCTTTTGTTCTCATCATGAGTTTCCTTTACTACTCTTTCACAATTAGTGACCATTTCTTGTAGTAACTTATTCAAATTTATCTTCAATTCTTCCATCTTATCATCCATGGCATCCATCTTAACGTCCATGCCATTCATCTTAGCTTCCATGCCATTGATCTTAGTTTCCACACCATTCATCTTAGCTTCCACGCCATTCATCTTAGCTTCCACGCCCTTTATCTTAGATTCCACGCCATTTATCTTAGCTTTTGTTAGCTTTTGCGAGAGTGACATTTGTTTCACTTGGTCTTGTAATTTTGATATATCATGTAGCATTTCTTCCTCTTCTTCATGAGTCATGCTAGAGCTTTCAGGTTGTTTACTAGGTGCTTCCATTTTCTTTCTTCGGGGCATCAATTACTGATAATAATTCTTCACTATTCCCTTTGAATTCCTTCAAACTAATTTTTCAAACCAATCTTATGCAAATATTTAAAAAAATACACACCTTTTTTTCACTTTGTAGGCACTCGATATTGAATATGATTTATCTCTATAATTTTGGATATTTCAATTTTGAAATTATGACCTGCAGTAGCCCTCTATGTCCTCTTTCCAATGCCACCAGTCTGATCAAATTTAGATTCTCCAAGAAAGATTTATGCACAATCTCCCAAGATGACCTGATTATATACCTTTTCAAAAGAGTGAACTTGTATGAGGTGCCACGTGTCACTGTTTTGACCTTCGGGTCTAAAAACTATACACAGGAAACTACAGTCTGTCCTCTTTCTGTAACTTCTTACGAAATTTCAATCTGATGCTCAAAACAAAAGTTATGACGATTTTCCCAAGGTCACTTGTTTGGAATGTAATTCAGGAGTCTGCAAAAAGACCAACTTCCTCAGATCATATCTCCACAAATATAGTGCAAAAATCTCTAAAATTCGGATCCGAGGTTCAACGCGATTTCGTCTCAAATGGGTTTTTTTGTTCGCTTCTGAAACGTCGCATAAAAAGAGTTATAGCAAAATGCCAGGATGACCTATTTTGAGCAGCAAAAACCTAGAATCCAAAGCTCTGATACCAAATGTCATGAAACCAGCTCACAAAAAGATAGAAAAGATAGATCAATGCCTTAGAATTCAGCCTCTTCGAGGGGGAAACCTCCTTTACATTACATAAATGAACAATTCTTGGAAGATTCAAATGAAAAAACCTCCTCTCTATATATAGGAGTCTAAGGAGTCACAATATAACCAAGCTGACCTAACAATAATAATATAAAGGCACAAAAATAACAATAGAGGGATTCTATGGGGCACAACAATATTAATAAGGGATACAACTACAATAGTAATGGGGGAATCATTAGTATTATAGGGACCTAACAGATACATCTCTACTCCAAAGGATTCTTCATTATAAAATTCGCATCATCGGAAGAGAGGGACATTATCTTATAGGAAGGCCCATGGTTCTGGGGATCGACGAGGCTCTTCATCACTCAATGGTTTCCAGATTTTGATGCAAACACCATGATTTTATCAAGGATTTTGGTTTGGGTGAGGTTACATAACCTTCCCCTACACTTCTGCAATAATCAAGTGTTAGAAACCATTGGAAATATCTTAGGACAGTACATAAAGACCGATGAACAAAGGATGGAAGAACGAATATATACTTTCGCATGCATATGTGTGGAAGTGGATCTCAGTAAAGGCCTAACATATTGCATTCAATTGATACACAACAAGTAGAGCTGGACTCAAATCCTGGATTTCGAGAACACAGCGTTTAGATGCTGAATATGTCGCCAAACATGACACTTACAAAATACATGCCCTGCTGCCAAGAAATAACAACGAAGAAAGAATAAAACAAGGAAGCAACCAAAAGGATGGCAATTTCTAGCAAATGAATTAGATGAGGAAGAAGAAGAAGCAGAAAAGGAACTCATTCCAAATCAGGAAGAATAGCACATACAAGAAAACGAAGAAAAAGCCTAAACGACACATATAACAACAGAATTACAAGGCCCCTTAAATCAGCTAATCCGGATAACTGAAGCAAAGGACAATGGAGGAATAAAACATCAGCGTGCTTCCAATAACTCAGATTCAGACAAGGAAACCACAAGAATAGTGGAAAATCAACTAATTATCGTCTCATCTATGCCATCTCAAGGAGAATGGCGAAAGGTTGAAAAGAAGAAATGGAGAAAAGTCTAACTTTTCTCCTTATCTTTTAGTTAATTAGTTATGTATGAACTTAAGCTCATCAGTCTCTAACTAGATAAAGGACTTCTTATAAGTAGCTACAACATGTAGTTTTGTTTTCATTAATAAAATATATAATATATGTTAATTAAATTTATTATTTTCTTGAAATTGGTATCATATGAAATTTGCAATTCACACTTTGGCCTATTCATCATTGTGGTTTGTGACAAGGGAAATTATACCGATGGCGGTGAGGAAAGCTAACTTGCATCTAAAACCATTAAAATTCTTTAACTAGTCTACTTCTAAGAAACTTTTTGAAGATAATATCAAAATTACTACATGCCATAGATTCCACTTGTAACTGGCCATACATTTACTATAAAGAAAATAATTTGCTAAAACTAAAACATGAGCTAAGAAGACTAGACAAGCATCATTTGTCAAAAGATGTTACTAGGGCCAGGTCCTAAGCACTTGTGCCTGCTAGAGGTTTGAGGCCACACTAGAGGTGACCTTCTATATGTGCAAGGTGGGCATCGAGGTTGACCAAGTAGGAACGTTGGTGGCATTGGAATATTTGGATTTCATTAAGGCATGCAATGATTTTATTGTAGTCCTCGTACTTTTGTTTAAGCACCTAGCCAGGGAGCGTCTTCATTTTCCAATGGAGGGTGATGGAATTAAGGTATTGGCTACATCATCCCTTGATGTGCCCAAGGTCCAGAACCCAACTATCTATTGTAGTTTGAATCATATAATTAGAATATGCCTAGCAGTCATTAGTGGTTAAAGCTTCCAACTATTAGACTTTCATTTTGATTTCAAGTGGAGTAGAAGAGTGACATATATTGGTGGTCGTTTGGGCTTGAATCTAAACCTGAGGTCTGCCTGAAGGGCCACAACCTCCAAACTCCCTACGAGAGCACATGCGTTGGTGAGGAATGGTGTTTGGAAGAAAACAAGGCACAAGGATGAAGAACCCCTAAAGGAGGCGCAAACCAGTGAACCAAGCCAAATTAAACCAAGACAAAGAAGTAAGGAGCTTTATGTCGTATATATAAGCTAACTAAGGGATGGGGTGAGGCAATAGTGATGGAGGGGGTAGGTTCAAGGAGTAGCTTCAGGTGGGGGAAGTAAACCAAATTACCCAAAACACTCCAATGAGTTCAACACCACCAAGACACCCTAGAAGCCATAAACAGATTCTACCATGCAGATATAATCAAGTTGAAGAAGTTTCTAAGACTAGAGATAGGAGGATTTACACTTATGTTTATGACCCACCAGGATTTGGAGTGTTGCAAACAATGTGCTCCACTCCTATGGACACTACAAAGTCCCATTTTAGCAATTCCTTCTACCTCTCCCCAATTCCATACTCGATATTATATCTAAAGATGGTGTAGAAATTTGATAGAAATTTCAACTTCTCAAGAAATCAAATTGAAATCAGGAGACACAAATTCTACTCTACTAATCTGTAGAATGGACATCACAATTTAGAAAAACATGCATAGACATGCAACAATCAAAACCACAAGTACATAGTGATTTCTAGGGGAAACCAACTAGGAAAAACCCCTCAAGCCTCTTTGCATTAATCAGTTGAATAGAGAAACTATTACAATTGCATGCTCCAGCTCTGAGCACCACCTGCAAAAGAAAAATTGTTCTCTTTGTTGAATGAGAGCCTCTAGCCAACACTTAGCCAATTTCTACCTCCTCTAGCCTCTTATTTCCTTGCACAATTCTGAGCTAATTCGAGCTCCTAAACAATAGGGAAGTCCCTATTTCCTTGCGTAATTCCCAAGTAATTGATCTCCTAACTGCATGCAAAACTTTTACACTCAATTAGAATACAATTAATGTTACACTAGCCTTTGTCTCCCCACTCCAGCTAAGAAATCCAAATTCCATGCATGTCTGAGCTATTTTGGGTTGATTGATTAGTTAACTGACAGATCTCTGAGTTAGATTGTTGTCTCAATGCACAACTGACCTTCAACTGACTCTATTAATTGTTAGAGGTTAGTTAACTGAGTAAAATTGAAAATAACTTAACTAGATTGCTAAAATTTAGTGGTCAACACATGCATGACTGAAATCCAACCCACTAACTCGAATTTGTTGATCTAACTGAGTGACAAGAGCCATGTCACACTAGGTAACTTCTTCCAAGTTGTCCTGTTGATGTGGAATTTCATTTTACTCAATTTGACTAAGGCTAAAGTCAATTTGAGCCTTTCTTGCTACACTTTCTAACACTCCCTCTTAGCAAGAAATGGATTTTTCACCTCCCCTATCTTGCACCTATGGAATTCGAATTTACCTCTTGACAATGCCTTTGTCAAGATGTTAGAATCTTGCTCCTTAGTTGGAATGTATTGTAGCAACATAATTCTCCTCTGCACACAGTCCCACAAATGATGATGCCATGTATCAATATGCTTGGAACTATCAAGAAATACTGGATTCTTAGAGAGCTTAATGCAATTATGATTATCACAATATATCATTGTCAGATCCATCTCCTGACTAAAAAGACCCTCAAGTATTTTTCTCATCCATATGGCCTCACATGATGCTTTACTTGTAGCCATGTATTTAACCTCTGTTGAGTTGGATAACACATACCTCTACTTCCTATTTGTTATAGACATTTTTGTGCCTTACAGCATGAAGCATGAAATGTCAATAATCTAAGGGATCCAAAGTCCCTAAACATGTTGTTCCTACCCCTAGAGGAACAAGGTCAGCAAACCACAGCACTGAAAATCAGCTCTCCACCTGAAAACACTCAAAAACAAGCTATTTCTAGATCATGTCAGCTGCTCCACTGAGCATCTGCGCTGAATGTCAACTGCTCCACTCTGTACCTGCGCTGAATGTCAAAAGCAATGAAGGCTACCTGCGCTGGGCGAGATTGGCCAAGTGGCACAGTCATTCTGCAAGGTGTCAATTGCCCAGGAAGCTTCCAAACTGACACTTGGGTCAAGGAATTCGCCTTGTGATGAGTAAGAGGGTCTTGATCTCCAAGTGGAAGCAAGAATCTCCAAGTGGACTCAAGAAATGAAGTATAACTGAAGTGGGAGAGGACACTAGTCAGCTTCATGCAAGCCTCAAGCTGACTCATCCTTTCTCCAAATCTCCTATATATAGAGCTCTCTCATGAGGTCTAAGGAGGCTGGAATTTTGTGAATGTAAGGAAGTGCTGTTGGTTTGTGCATAGAACTATTGGGTGATTGCTTTGAAGGAGGTGAAGAGGAGATTTCTTTCTGCTGGGAGGTGTTGCTGGATTGGGCCTCTTATGGTTGTAACACTCTCAAAACTTTACTTCTTCCATTAATAAAGCATTTGAGGTTCTTCTATATGCATGTGTCTTAATGGTGTATTGATGCTTGTATATTTGATTTATTCTAATCCTTGAATCAATTATGGATGTATGCTTCTTGTAGTTTCCCTTTCTTGTGCTTTTGCAGGATCTTTGTGTAGTTGGGCCAGTGAAAGAGCAAGGAGCTGGGAGCAAGAAGCAAAGAGGGAAGATTGGATCAACCATTAGCGGAAGACAATGGTTAGTGGATCCCTTTCTCCTCTCTCTTACATCTCATAAAGAAGTAATCTTGAGTAGTTTTGTATTCACTTGTTGCTGAGGTACTATCACCCTTAGAGTGGGATAGGGTCATTCCGCATTGGATACTTTTCCCTACAACAAATTGGCGACCCCACTGGGGATCGTATCTTGTTGGTTGTTTGTGTTTTTGCTATTCATTTCATAAACAAAGGGAGTACCGAATCGAACTGTGTTTGAATCCTTCAAATACAAAGTAGAGGGCAGCTATTCTAGCTCAGTTTCTGGGCAAGTTTATGATTTGAAGAGCTGATCCACAAGGACTCTAATAAACTCGTAGTGATAGCTTTTCATCCTCCTTGTCATCCCTTAGTGTGTCCTTGACTGATAGCTTCTGATTTGAGCAAAAACTGTGATTTTTTGAGCAATCTGTGACCCGGAAACCGAGCAAAAACTGTGATTTTTTGAGCAATCTGTGACCCGGAAACCACCAGAAACGAAAGTTTCATTCTTCAGTGCAGGTTGTACAAAGGCTGTCTGCATTTCAGTGCAGTTCCCGAAGGGGCTACCTACGCTGAAGGTCAAACAGGCAGTGTTCCACCTGCGCTGGACCAGTCCTGCCTTGTGCTGCTGGGGTTTCTTGCTGTTTCTTGCCCTGTTTTCACTCTTGTTTTTGTTGTTTGTTACCAGTCAGTGGGCCTATCTGAAACCAACTTTCCTTGTCACTATTCCGCCTCGGTTGTATAAAGAAACTTTGTTTGTTCTTTGTGTATTTCTTATGCATTTACAGTTTCCCATAACGAAAGTGAACTAGTCTTGTTGTGGCCTCTTAGATCTAGACCTGTGATAAAGTGTCGTATTGATCTTAAGAGTTAGTTTGTTTGCTGTTCATAGCTGATTGAGCTTTTGCTTTCGTCATTTGGTTTGATTTTATATATTTCTAGTGTCGAAACAAGTAAATCTTAAGGTGTCTTTTGATTTTGGACAAGCTTGTTTGCTTTCACTTGAAATTGAATTCAAAATTATACAACAGCTTTCTTTTTGCATTTCACCAACATTAAGAAAGAGAAAAGAAATACTTGCATTGTGCATGTGCATTATGACAGCTTGCATGTTGATTTAGGAAAAAGTGCATTAGTGTGTGCTCTATGATCTGTGTGAAAAGATGTTGTCTTTCTTTTCCCTCAGTAGTTAAGATTTTCAAAGTTGAAAGATTGAAAAGCTTGCTTATCATCTTAGACTGCATTTAGGAGTGTTACTATACATCTCGTGGTGATCCATAAAGGCAAACTGCTAAACAATATCAACATTAAAATGAATTGAATTTACATAACAACGCATTGAAACATAACGCAAACACATAGAGGTCTAAGCTAGAGACGTGTTCCAGCGTCGTTAAACGTGATATCTTAGCGTTGAGTGGTTGGGTGATTCCTCCACGGTGAAGCGATAAGTATCAATACGGACTTGTGCTCCCACGTACTGTCGCGTATATATTGGGAGACCCCTATAGGATCAAAGCCTTTATCCAATAGGAAACCGTGTCGGCCGCCCTACTGATCGCAATGTAGTGAACACAGCATTCACGAAGATCGACCACCCGTACCGTAAAACGTATTCTGTGGTTTTGCGAAAAGTTTGGCACACCCTCTGCCTAGAACTCCAGAGCAGTTTCTTTTGGCCTTTTTCAAACTCTATAACTGAAAAAGTCCATCCGAGCATTTGTCACTTCGGGCTCGTTAAAACATCGAAGGAGACTAGAGTCATCTTTAGCTTTTTCTCGACTCTTAAAAAGTGAAAAAGCAAGTTGTGTCTAAAGCGTCGTTATAAAATTCATTTTAAACGGAACATAATCACCTCTTATTCCTACGTTGATCTTTAGGTTGAGAACATGGAACGCCCCAACCAAGGAACTCCACATGATGGAAATCCTAGTCCTTTCTCCTCTTGGGGAGAAGTTGGTGCGCCCCACATGGCCACATTGTCGCTTCCAGGACTGACAATTGGCCTGCCTATTTGGCTATTCTCAACTAATGTAGTTCAGACCACCATGGTTCCTGAGCAGTCGAGTCAACAGTTAGATCAGTCTAGAGCTGCCCACCAGCCTTCTACTTCTTATAACTCTTCCTCTAATCCTTCATCTTCACAAGGTGGGGCTGGCAAAAGCCAAGCTCCCATGGAGAAGAAGGAGAAGAAGAAGAAGGAGAAGAAGAAGAAGGAGCCTAAGGCGCCTGGGGGCAAGCAAAAGACATCTGACAAAAATCCACACACAGCACAGACCGGGCCTAAATCGCCATGTGTCATATGTAGAGGAGACCACTTCCATAGAGATTGTCCCTGTATTCCCCGGATACTAAGGGACTGGTCCCCTCGGTTGCACAATTCGGGAGCGTCAACCTCTGATAGTCAGGTTGAATGCTTACCGTCAACCAGCGAAAGTGAAGGTTCAAGACGAAGAGGGGGAGTAAGATCCCCCTGCAAACTGTGTGAAGGCGGTCACGCCATCCATCGTTGTCCCTTCTTAGACGAAGCGAAGAGAGTTTTGGAAGATTGTCCGGTTTCACCGGTAATGCTTCCTCCTGGATACAAAAAACTCGTGCCGAGTCCTTCGTTGGTTGAAAATACAGCTGGCCTACTCAAGTGGTCAGCTGAAGCGTCAGTCATTGAAAATGAACCTACTGAATCCAGACCAGACGAAAGTCTAAAGGTCGATACGGCAGTTGACCCGGTTCTTCCTTCAGAGGTTTCATCCTCAAATGACACCGTCACTGAAGATTCATCTTCAAATAACACCCTCACTGAAGAGAATAAGGATGACACCATCCAGATTCTTTTCATCAACACAGATTCTGATGAGCTTCAGGGAAATGCGCCCATTCCTTTATCGCAGGAAGGAACATCGTCAGGATCGTATCCGGCCGTGTATTCGGTCCCACCACCAAGCAACTGGTTGTGTCCTTTGATTGGAACCAACTAGGCAGACCCCGGTTACCAGCCAGTATACCATTCAGAATCATAGTCCAAATTTACAGAATGGTGATGGCTGGAACTATCATTGATGAAGGGGCATCTGTGAGTATCCTTTCCTCTATTGCTTGGAAAGCACTGGGTTCCCCAGAGCTTTTTCCTGAGATGAGAAATCTCTCGGGTTTCGATAAAGGAACCAGTCGACCATTAGGGATCCTCCCCAATGTGCCTGTTACATTGAAAGGGAAGACCGTTCAAATGAACGTGATGGTCGTTCAAGGACCCTTGGATTATAACCTACTCCTTGGACGAGACTATATATATTGCATGGGAGCTATAGTCTCCTCACTCTTTAGAGTAATGTGTTTTCCACACGAAGGAAAGGTGGTCAAGCTCGTAGACCAACTTTCATTTCCGGGATCACGCATCGCAAATAGTCAAATACCAACCCTCAATGGTCTATTCACCCAAGAAATGTCTCCACCCCCAGTCCTCCTTCCCGATGAGTGCGAGTGATTCAGAAAGATGGGACTGGAACCCAGGGGGTATGCATCCTGGTCTGCTTCGGGCAGAGGAAACCTTGGGTATGAAGTAGAATTTCCGCGAAGGAATATGACTAGTCCGTACCCTGTCCGTGGAAGGAAGAGGGGTTGTTCTAGAACAGGATTCCTTTGTCAAAGTTATGTGTTTGATGATTTCTAGTCATTCACCTTTATCTAAACAGGTAGGCTACCAAAGAAAGAGATTCTTTTGCGGCAGCAAATTGTAACCATCTTTGGGTAAAAGGCAAGCCTCACCCATTAAAACTAATGTTTTAGAGGATAAGTAGGGGCAGCCTCCAAAGAAAGAGATTCCTTTGCTTCAACAAATAGTAACCACCTTTGAGTAACCTAATGATAGACATCGCTGAAGAAAGAGTTTCATTTGCGGCAGCAAATAAAACCATTTTTTTGGATAACCTGAAAGAGGCAAGCCTCACCCTTTAAAACAAATGTTTTATCGGATAAGTAGGGGCAGCCTTGAAATTGTACTTTATACCTGGGGGCATGCAAACCTTTCGGAGTGTAAGCAAAGAGTGGTCATTGATCGTTTCCTAACTTACATAAAGAAAGGATGTGGGGCAAAGGTCAAAAATTGCCAAATTAGGAGCATAGCTTCGTGAGATAAAGCTCCATAAAAAATAGCTATCTCACAGGAGACATTCTTATCTTATGACTGGTATAATCGAGCAGTTTTACCGCGGAATTTATGCTCGTTAAAAAATAGAAAAGCGAGATCCGAGCAGTTTTAGCGTCATAGTTCATGCTCGTTAAAAAATAAACATAAGCTTTTGAGCAGTGTTTTGGCGCATTCAAGCTCTTTAAAAAATGAACCCAGTACCGGTAAATAACCATTGTGATCGTAAATTTATTAGCCATAAAAGCCTTGGTCGTGTTTTGCACTTGCCACCTCCATTTCATTTGGCCAATCGTTCACCTCCATATGATTGTTTACCCATTTTGAGGAACAGCTGCGAAGAGTGATTTCACTTAGCCATCCTTGTGACACTGCCGTGATTGGAAAATTCCAACCTGTACCTGGAATCTGCTGCTATCCCTGTTCATCACTCGTTCCTCAAAAGACGAGTCTTCTTTGAGCTCTTTTCTCCTGACTCGTAAAAAATGAAAAGTTTGCCGAGTTTTGGCCTTCCAGCTCGTTAAAGTGACCGGAAGAGCTATCCCTCCTCTAGATTTTAATCTTTTTGGACCTGAGGGATTATTGCACAAAAAGGTCGAGCGCTTGTTTTATTCGGCTCGTTAAAGTAATCGAAAACTCATCCCTTCTGTATTGTTTTATACTTTTTCGGACTTAAGGGATTAGATGACGAAAAAGGAATTTTGGAGTTGACTTTCTGTACCTTTTCAGACTCTCTAAAAATGAAAAGGACCGAGTTTTCTTTGTCGTTAGACTCGTTAAAATGATTAAATAGCGACAAACTTGTCTTTAGACGAGAACGAGTTTCCCTATCGCTAAGCTCGTTAAAACATAGCGATGGGCTTGCCCGAAGGGCAGGTTATAGAACAAGCATATGTTATCCTCCTCAAGCTTGACAAAAATAAAGAGGTACTGGTCAGAAATGACTGGGGAAAAATTGGGAGAACCTCAAAGCTTTAATGGTAGCAAGTCGCTCTTGAACATGACACTTTGTCCTCCGTATCACATCGGGTTGGGTTGTTTCATTCACCGGTCTCATCACCATGGTCCTCGCCAAACCATCCACATTTGGGGTAATGCTACCGATCCATCACATCAGTGTCGTTATATGTTCAAGAGATGTTGTTCAGAAAGAGTCAACCGTGTCCCATCCACTGCCATACATTATCCTTCATCCACCCATGATTGCCACCCTGAATCATATTTCACAGATTGTTTTCACCTCCACTAAAATCATTAGCTCCGTTCCGTGTCATTGATGTGGGATTCATTAAGGCCCTCCTTTGACGGATCGCTTCTTGTCGACTTCAGCTCATTATCCAAGAAGTTGATCTAGGAACAACCCCTCAGTACTTTGAAGCTTGCATGCCTCAATGGCAAGTTTCTCACTTCCGGTGACAGGTATACATCAATGACCTTCGACCAGAAGATTTTGCGTGGTGTTCGACGCCAAGTCCTTTATTCACACCACGTGAATTGTACTGCAGTACCTTGAGGGTCATTGTCATTATTGGTGATTCCTCTCGCGCTTGTTAACGGTTTACATTATTGACCGGTAATCAAGCGATGTCTTTCCATGTTCGACTTCAGTGCAATTCTCACATGGATCGACTTGTACTTTGAGTGAAGATCGAACGAGTTTGAAGACCCCGGATCTAGTTTCATCCATCCGGGCTGCGATATATATTCAGGAAATATAAAGACATTTATTATGTACGTCATTGCAGCAGATGATCATCCTACTCAAAGGATGATAATTTCAGCATAGAATTATCAGTCTACCATCAGACGATCGTCTGTTCTATGTACCAAAATGAATTTATAAAGCTGAGCATGGGAATGCCCGCCTCAGCTAGATCATGAAAGCAGAATGAAAAATAATGTATTGTATTGTATCTTATTGCAGGGCACCTCTCAGCGATTGAATGAACTTCGGATCCTCCTGATAAAGCATTTCACCCGATAAACGACCTCATACTTTAGGGGGCAACTGTTATAGACATTTTTGTGCCTTACAGCATGAAGCATGAAATGTCAATAATCTAAGGGATCCAAAGTCCCTAAACATGTTGTTCCTACCCCTAGAGGAACAAGGTCAGCAAACCACAGCACTGAAAATCAGTTCTCCACCTGAAAACACTCAAAAACAAGCTATTTCTGGATCATGTCAGCTGCTCCACTGAGCATCTGCACTGAATGTCAACTGCTCCACTCTGTACCTGCGCTGAATGTCAAAAGCAATGAAGGCTACCTACGCTGGGCGAGATTGGCCAAGTGGCACAGTCATTCTGCAAGGTGTCAATTGCCCAGGAAGCTTCCAAACTGACACTTGGGTCAAGGAATTCGCCTTGTGATGAGTAAGAGGGTCTTGATCTCCAAGTGGAAGCAAGAATCTCCAAGTGGACTCAAGAACTGAAGTATAACTGAAGTGGGAGAGGACACTAGTCAGCTTCATGCCAGCCTCAAGCTGACTCATCCTTTCTCCAAATCTCCTATATATAGAGCTCTCTCATGAGGTCTAAGGAGGCTGGAATTTTGTGAATGTAAGGAAGTGCTGTTGGTTTGTGCATAGAACTATTGGGTGATTGCTTTGAAGGAGGTGAAGAGGAGATTTCTTTCTGCTGGGAGGTGTTGCTGGATTGGGCCTCTTATGGTTGTAACACTCTCAGAACTTTACTTCTTCCATTAATAAAGCATTTGAGGTTCTTCTATATGCATGTGTCTTAATGGTGTATTGATGCTTGTATATTTGATTTATTCTAATCCTTGAATCAATTATGGATGTATGCTTCTTGTAGTTTCCCTTTCTTGTGCTTTTGCAGGATCTTTGTGTAGCTGGGCCAGTGAAAGAGCAAGGAGCTGGGAGCAAGCAGCAAAGAGGGAAGATTGGATCAACCATTAGCGGAAGACAACGGTTAGTGGATCCCTTTCTCCTCTCTCTTACATCTCATAAAGAAGTAATCTTGAGTAGTTTTGTATTCAGTTGTTGCTGAGGTACTATCACCCTTAGAGTGGGATAGGGTCATTCCGCATTGGATACTTTTCCCTACAACACTATTGTACCAAGAAATAGTTGTGGACCCAACACTAAAGATAGCACCTGAAGTACTTTTCTTGTCTGATGGACTCCCTACCCAATATACATTGGTGAAGCCTTGGAGATTCACTCCCTTTGTCCTCTTGTACCATAATCCATACTCAGTAGTGCCTCTGATGTACCATAACACATGATTTGTTGCCTTCCAATACATCTTGGTATGCCTCACTGTAGCTTAACTAAGTTGGTTTACTGCATAACGCATGTCAGGTCTTTTTTTCACAAGATACATCAAATACCCCACAAGCTGCCTATAAATGGTAGCATAAACCTCTTCACTTGAAGTGGTGTTCTCCTTCCTCCAGTTTGTAGCTATAGGTGTGTCCATATGCTTGCAATTCTCCATGTGAAATATCTGAAGTATTTCACAGGAATACTTCCCTTGAGGAACAAACAATTCACCATCACCTTGCCATACTTCTAGCCCGAGGAAGTAATGCATTAATCCCATGTCTTTCATCTCAAATTCCCTTGCAATATCCTCTTTGTAAGAGCGGATCAACTTCTCATCACCTGTCAATATTAAATCATCAACATAAAAGACAAGAATAAGCTACTTATCATCTACCATAATGTGATAGAGGTTCACATGTGCTTCCCTTTTGGTGAATCCCAATCCACTGAGATAATTGTCAATTAAGGTATACCATGCTTGGGGCACCTATTTGAGACCATACAATGATCTCCTGAGTCTGCACATATGTGACCCTTGATCATATGTCTCAAATCCTTATTGTTGTTGTATATAAATTTCCTCTTCAACAACACCATTGAGAAAGGTGGTCGTAACAGCCATCTAGTGGATCTTCCACCCCATTTGTGCAACTAATGGAAGAATTGATATAATGGAGGAATACCTTTCCATAAGGGAAATTGTTTCCTCGTAATCAACTCCCTCTACCTGAGAAAATCCTTTGGCCACAAATCTAGCCTTGTACTTCTTGATGCTTCCATCAGTTGCATGCTTTACTTTGTAGATCCATCTAAAACCAACCATTGATTTCCCTTCTAGTATCGGCACCACTTCCCATACACTTTTCTTCATGACGGATTCATATTCTTCCACCATGTCATCAAGCCAAACATGTTAAGAAACTGCTTCCTCAAATGAAGAAGGATCTGACTCAGTGAGCTTTGTCATGAGAGCCATGTAACTAGTGTACCTCTCAGGTTGCCTCCTTTGTTTGTGCTATGATGTAGGAGCTCCCAAATTCTCTACAATAATCTATCAACTTCTTTGGTTCTCTTTCTCTCTTCTATGTATGTTTCTGGTTGAATGGGTGTCTCCACTCATCCTCCTCTCTACTCCATTTTTGGATGCTCCAAAACTTCATGAAGTTCATCCCGAGGCTCCTCCTTTGGAGGTAGAATATCCTACTTGGGTGGGATACTCATCTCTCGTTCCATAGAGAATATCATAGACTTATCCTCATCAAACTTGAAATCTATCCTCACCAATGTCATCCTCAGTGAACGTAAATATACCTAGTAATTGTGTGGAGTTTAGGTGTATCCTACAAAAAATCCCAACTTTGTTGTAGGCTCAAGTTTCTACTTCAAATCCTTGTAGACATGACAATAAACTGAAGTTCCAAAAATTTTGAAATGAGACACATCAAGCTTTCTCCCAAAGAAAGCTTCCTCTGGTGTGATCATACCATGTATTCTATGAGGACTCTGGTTCTACAAGTAAATTTTTGTGTTACATGTTTCTACCCATAGATGCAATGGCAACCCTTGATCATGTAGCATATCTCTTGCAGGTCCAACTATGCTCATGTTCTTCATCTCAGCTACCCCATTCTACAGTGGGTTATGGGGTGTTATAAGTTCTCTTCAAATACCTTCTTTGGCACAAAAATCCTTTATGGCATTTGAAACAAACTCACCTCCATTGTCGCTCCTGACAGTTTTCACCTTCTTCCCAGTGTCCTTCTCAAATAATGCCTTAAATTCAACAAATTTGGAAAACACTTCATCTATTTTCCTCATGAAGAAAATCCAATATTTTCTAGAAAATCATCAATAAAAATTACATAATACTTATGTTTTGTTGTGGAGGTTGTAGAGAAGGGTCTACAAACATCAAAGTGAACTCACTCCAAGATTGCATCTTCTCTGTTATCTCTGCCATGGAAGGTGGATTTGACATATTTCCCCAATGCGCAACCCTTGTAGACATCATGTTGGTCAAGGGAGACTTTAGGGAGACCAGTGGTAATTTTCTAAAGGATTTTTAAGGCACCATGGTGCAAATGACCCAATCTCTTATGCCAGAGTTCTCCAACATCTTGAATATGCACTTTTTCTGCCTTGCTTCTTAATGCAGCACAGTCTCCCACCTCAAGTTTGTATAGGTTCTTCACTCGAACTCCAATCTACTTCAGTTTTGCAATAGCTATGTGTCTTAGAAAGGCTTTCCCTTTACTGAAAATAACATCATAACTTCTATCGTCCAATACTACTACAAATATCAGGTTCTTCTTCATCCCAAGTACAAACATAACATGTTTGAGGTGAAGAGGGGAGGCTTTCTCCCTCTGAAAGGTGACAATACCAATTCTTGTAGCACTTTAGCTCCCGTCATTGCCCAATTCAATATGCATCTGGAGATCCTTCTCCTCTAGGATACTAAAAAATTCCTTGCACCCTGTCATATGGAATGAGGCACCATAACTAAGGTACCACATGCTCCCCATAATAGTGTTGGCCATGCATGCTATTACGGTGAAGTCTAATTCGAATTGTGAAGTCATTGCTTCACCTCTTTCTCCTCTTTAAGGCTTCTTGTTAGACTTCTTATGTGGACATTTTATCTTGCTCAAGTATTTGTTCTTTCCATTATTTTGGTTGGATTCAGGTTTTCTTTGGGTCTTCTTTCCTTTGCCCTTCTTCCCCTTCCCAACCAAGGAAAAATTATCTTCATCCTCTGCTCTAGATGATACTCCATCTCTTGTATTTCTCCTAATCTCTTCTTGAACCAAATCAAACCACAATGTTTACCAATTTGGTAATTTTTCCCTTCCATTCACAGAGTCCTGGTAGCTGTGCCAGGATTTTAGAAGGCCTAGAAGAGTTGGGCTCACTAGATCACCTTCTACAACATTCTCCCCAACCCCTCCAAACTCATCACGAGCTTGAGTGAATATGGAGAGATATTGTGGAATGGTATCCTTTTTTTGCATCCTAATGTTTCGAAGTTTGTCTTTTAGGGCCAATTTTCTATGGTCATTGATATTTTCGAATAGCTCATTTAGTGTCTTCCACCTAGAGAATGATGTTTCTTTTCCATAGAGATTTGAGACGACATGGTCTCACATACTTTCCAAAAGAATTCTCCTACCATTTGCAACATCCTTCTTCCATTGGGCTAATTTTTGTGCATTAGACTATTGGGGTTTCACAATATCCATTTTAAAATATTCTAACACACCATTATCATCAAGCACTGCTTCCATTTGGTCCTTCCAGGTTATGAAATTCGAGCTACCCTCCAATACATACTCCAATCTCAATCTGTTGAAAGACATTCTCCCAAATCTAAAGAAAAGTTGCTACAATGAAGCTGCAAAATTGAAATTATTGAGGTACAAATTCGAAATAATGGTTCTAATGTGATTTTAGGGCTCTGATACCATGTAGAAATTTGATAGAAATTGCAATTGCTCAAGAAATCGAACTGAAATCAGGAGACACAAATTCTACTCTACTAATTTGCGAAATGGAAATCACAATTTAGAACAACATGCATAGACATGTAACAATCAAAACCACAAGTACACAATGATTTCTAGGGGAACCCAGCTTGGAAAAACCCCTCAAGCCTCTTTGCATTAATCATTTTAATGGAGAAACTATTACAATTGCATGCTCCAGCTCTGAACACCACCTACAAAAGCAAAATTATTCTCTTTGTTGAATGAGAACCTCTAGCCAACACTTAGTTAATTTCTGCCACCTCCAGCCTCTTATTGTCTTGCACAATTTTGAGCTAATTCGATCTCCTAAACAATAGGGAAGTCCCTATTTCCTTGCACAATTCCCAAGTAATTGATCTCCTGACTGTATGCAAAGTTGTACACTCATATTACAACTAATGTTACACTAGCCATTGTCTCCTCCACTCCAGTTGAGCAATTCGAATTCCATGCATGCCTGGGCTATTTTGGGTTGATTGATCAATTAACTGACAGGTCTCTGAGTTAGATTGTTGTCTCACTACACAACTGACCTTCAATTGACTCTATTAATTGTTAGAGGTCAATTAACTAAGTACAACTGAAAATAATTGAACTAGATTGCTAAAATTTAACAAACACATGCATGACTAAACTCCAAGCCCACTAACTCAAAATTGTTGATATGAGTGACAAGAGCCATGTCACACTAGTTAATTGCCTCCAAGTTTTCTTGCTGATGTGGAAATTCGTTTTACTGAATTTGACTAAGGCTAAAGTAAAATTGAGTTTTTATTGCTACACTTTCTAACAAATGGGTGTTGTAAGGTTCCAAGCTAAGGGGGATTAGGCCTCCATAAACCAACAAGACAAAAAAGTCAACTTCATGGTGGAAATATCTCACCTGTGATTAGGAATCACCTCGTATGCAACTTAAAAATACAAAGAAACAATAGGGAACACAAAAGTTCCCAGTGGCAGTGTAGGTTGTCATCTCAATACAGGGAAATGTTAAGTCTGTTGGCATGTGCGAGTACATGGGGTGGGATAGCCATAACATGCCCCTCTTTAATGAAAGGTGATGTGGCGGCATGCTTCCCCTCTATCCATTAGCTCCATTTTCCACACCCCAATAAAAAAATAATAAATTATAATTTTAAATTATATTTAAATTTAAATTTAAAAAAAAAAAAAAAAAAAAATTAATAAGATTCATTTATATTAATTAATTATTTAGTTTTATTATTTATTTAATATAATAACTTTATATAAATATTTTTCAATTATATTAATATAAAATTATAATTTTATAATATTAAATATTTCATAAATATATATACAAAAATTTAAATATATAATTTTTTATTTTTTAATTTTTATTACTAAATTGTGGAGATCAAACAATAATTCCTAACATATTTATATTTTCTTAACTTTAAAAAATATTAAATTCATACCTACTTAAGATTCCAAGAGTAAATTTCTTTAATTATATTCTATCAAATGTAAAATCCATTTTCAACTTCGTAGCACATTACCTAGTTTGTAATCCCCACTTGCTATATATTGGATTGTATGGGCTTGATTCATAATAATAATGGGATGGAGTACATTAATCATATTTTATTAAATGTAAAGACCCTTTACAGCTTCCCAACACATTACCTAGTTTCCACTCGCTATGTATGGATGGAGTTGTTATGAGTATGGAGTTTGTTTGATTTTTATGTTTGTGTTTCCTCTATTTTGAATAAAATACATTAGTAGGTGTCTTTACTTTTCAAGGGAAGTTTAAATTCGGACCAACCAATGGAGGCTTTTTCATGGTGTGACTTAATATTGGAATTTGTTTAGTGGTTGTCATTTTGGTTGAGTGCAATATAAAGTTATTTAAAAAATAAAATTAAATAATTATGGGTATTTTAATCATATATTATTAAAAACAAATATTGTGCAACCTTAGTGATATGATTAAATAAATTTTGGTGAAACTTATTTGTCTCTATGGTGGTATGAAACTAATCTCTAGACTTTATAATACTTGCTATTGGTTTGACATTTATAACGAGAGAGGTGATTTATTTGGTAGGGATAGGTCATGTTTCATGTTTATAAGATTGATTTATGTGTTTATGGGTTACTTAGTCTAATTTATAACAAGTTCCTTAGTGGAACTTTTGAAACTCTAGACTTTATAATACTTGCTATTGATTTGACTTTTATAATGAGGGAGATGATTTATTTGGTAGGGATAGTTCATGTTTCATGTTTATAAAATTAATTTATGTGTTTATAGGTTACTTGGTTTAATTTATAATAAGTTATTTATTAAAACTTTTTATTAGGGTAACTATTAAGTTGATGAGTATGGGGTCTTATATTTTCAATTATTATTTTTTAAAATATTTTTTTGAATGTATTTGTTTATTTAATTTATTTATTTTAATTATAATATTAAAATAAAATAAAAATAGCAGAGGAGAAAGGAATGATGAGAGAGTTTCAGGGAGAAGAGGAGCGTGGAGGGTTTGGTCGAGGGACCTAGGGTTTTGGCCGCGGAAGGCAGGGCCGAGGGCCTAAGGCTCTGCAAGCGGGAGCTTGGAGCCTGTGACGGTGACAGGTGTGTACGGGAGGAGGACAGCAGTGAGGCAGCAGGCGAGCAAGTGGCAAGAAGCGGCTCCAGATGGGGACAGCTGGAAGGTCGTAGGTAAGGAGCCTGGGAACGTGGGCCGCAAATGCCCCCCTCTGAATATGGTAGCAGGAAGACTATCGAGGGTTTGTTTCCCGGTTATCCTCGCGCTGTCACCGTCTCTGGGTTGCTCTAGGCTACTCCCTGTCAACGAAGGAAGGAACGCACCGTTTGCAGACATCGCGTTAACCTGCTGCAATTTGTTTAATCATGGTCAAACCTAGCAAAGCCGTCGATCTCGATCCCGAGCCGGAAGACATTCTGTCAATATGGGGAAAGGAATTAACTGCACAGAATATTGAATGATTCTTCGGGCCAGCTGGACGCCATGGGAACTCTAAATTTGGTTCGGAAGTGACCTGGAGAAACAGGAAAGCGATAGGCCTTCTGGAGGAAAGTCTGGGGCTGGCCGTGCTGAACAGTCAAGGAGCTATAGCATTTCCCAACCCTTAGGAGCCGATATCTCAGGAGGAGGTTTACTCTCAGGCAGATTCACAGCAATATCTCCAAGTAAGTATTGTAAAACCCCTCTCAACTGAGCACTTTTATTCTGGAGGTCTTGAGGACATTGTTTTCAGTTGCAGGTTGAGGAATTTGTACCGAAATAGCTCGGGAGGTGGTCTTAAAGTAGATTTAGGGTTTGCCGAGGAAGAACAGTTGTTGGCCGCTAACAGAACCATACTTTCCAGAGATCTGTCAAACCCTAGGTTGGCATTTGGGAAGGTTGGCATAGGGTCTAACTGGGGTTCAGGCCATAGAAAGGAAGCCCCCGAAAATGAAAATGGAGGAGGCCTTCCTGAACAACCAAGGGACTTGGGGTTTTCAGAAGGGCTAGCGAGAGGATCCGGAAGCAGGAGTTCAGTAGACAAAGTTGAAAGACGAAACCCTACCTTAGGCGAAAACTCGTCCCTGCAGTAGGAAGAAGCAGCAAATGGTGCTGCAGTCACCCAGATCAGGGAGGAGGTTTCAGGCAAGAGGCAGACGGGGGAAAAAAGGAAGAAGCAGAAAATCATAAAGAAAAAAGAGCCTGCAGCGAATCTCATTTTGGGAATGGATGTTTAGATAGAGGATGCCATTGAGGTGGCTGAGCGTACTCTAGTGGGACGAGCAAGGGGTAAGAAACATTCTGCTCAATTTATTCAAAATTGGGCCTCGCAGCAATGGCAGTCGGCTCCAGACAAAGGTTTCCAGGTTACAGTCTTGGCGAAAGGTTGGTTCATGGTAAGATTTGAGAAAAAAGAAGCGGCAGATTGGGTGTTGGGGAAGAACTGGGCTTTCAGCAGCCACCCTGTAATGTTCAAGCATTGGACACCCTTGTTCGACATGCAGCGAGAGAAGGTTGAGGTCATCCCTATTTGGGTGCGCGTACCAGGTTTGCCACCTTTCTTATGGGTGGATTCAGTCTTCAGATCCATAGGGAACCACCTCAGATCATACTTGGAAACAGATATGTCTTTTCTTCAAACTAGGGACAAGGCAATGGCTCGGATTTTGGTAAGTTTGAATCCCAGAGAAGGACTTGTGGAAAACATTAAAATCCAATATAAAGACTACATCTTTGATTAGCCTTTGGACTATGAACATCTACCCTTTAGATGTCATAGATGTCATGTGTATGGCCATCTAGCAAGGGACTGTCCTCTGGGATTTCGACGCAGGCAGAAATAGAAGAAAGCCGAGGTGGATTCTTTGGAAGCAGAAAGGGAAGGCCCTTGGGGTTAGATGAGGTTCAGGACCCGGATCCCATGGAATTGGACGAGAGCAAGGAGGGAAAGATTATGGAGCAGGCTCATCAGGAGGTTTCAGCACGGGAGGGCGCACCTGTATAGCCACAAGAGCCCGAGAAGTTTGTCCAGGACTCCTCTGAAGCTTCGGCCGCAACCCTCTTTGAAGACACAAAGGGTATGCGCCTGGACTCAAGTAATCCATCCTTATCTCCATCATTAGCAATTAAAGATGCAAGTTTTAATTCTAGTGCTCTTATTAGTAATTGTCCAATATCTACTGAACATGCACAAGTTGATAGCATCATTACTTCCATCCCCAAATTAGATCTGAACTGTGAAGGGGTTCCGGCTAAGAAAAGTGAAGAGAGAATTGTTCCAATTCCAGGTTCAAAACATTATAACCTCCGTTCTCATGACAAAAAACCGATTTCCCTAGAGCTAGTAGGGGGTTTAGGTATGGATTTGACCTTGAGATCTAAGCGGAAACTTGGGGTAAAAAGTCTGACCTGTCAAAAGCTCAGGTGAAAGCGAAGATGGATGTGGCAGACGGGAAACAAATGTCTATCTCTGGGGTTCTTAGAGCTATGAAACCCTGTGTGGAGGTTATAAAATGATCTTCCTTTCCTGGAACTATAGGGGTTTAGCCAGTAAACCCAAAAACTGGCTCTCAAAGAGATGGTCCATCGATATAACCCTGATGTCCTCATGCTGCAAGAAACTTTAGGCAGGAGTGAGGAAGTTTCGTCAACATTAAACTCTCTTCTCCCAGGTTGGAATTTTCAGGCAATGGACTCCATAGGACACTTGGGAGGTCTTGCCATGGGCATCAGGGTAGGAAGGTTGAAATTGATTAACCTGTGGGGGGTGGGGCATGCGTTGGGTATGGAAGTCCTATCCTCCGACTTAGTATTTCCTCTGATGATTGTAAACATTTATGGCCCATGCCAAGGGAGAGTTTCATTCTGGAATGCCCTCCTCTCCAAATCGGTGATGAGGAACCAAAACCTGGTGGTAGGCGGAGATCTCAATTTTTCTATTGGAAATGTTGAAACCTGGGGACCATCAGCCAGAGAAGACTCGCTATCAGATTTTTTTACGAATTCACTCAACTCCCATAATCTGATGGATGTAAATCTGTTAAAATTAAGGCCCACTTGGAGGAACCGTCGAACGGGTGAAGCTAGAATTGGAAAAATATTGGATTGTTTTCTTCTTCGTGAAGATTTAGCTTCAAGGATTCTGGCTTTCCGTCAATGGGTGGGAGAGGGAGGAAACTCGGATCACTTTCCTATTCTTCTTGAGCTTTCCAAGCCTCCACATAAGCTGGAAGCACCTTTTAAGTTCAATCCCACATGGCTGCAGGAGGACTCTTTCAATAAACTCTTTAGAGAAACCTGGAGAACTCCAAGTAGGAACTCCACTGAGGATAAGAGCTTCCTTTTCATGGAAAATCTTAAGAGACTGAAAAAAGCAACAGTGGAGTGGTTGAAGGCTAGGAAGCAGATACATAATGAAGAATTAAATCAAATTGGCATAGAACTCCAAGATCTGGAAAGTCCTAATTCTGATGGCTATGAAACTCAGGAGAAAAAGGACAGAATACTGTTGTTGGAAGGTCAACGAAGTAAAATTCTACTAGCAAGAGAGGAGGAATGGAGGTTGAAAAGTAGAGCGATTTGGCTGAAGGCAGGAGATGAAAACACAAAATTTTTCCACAATTATGCCAAAGGGAGGAAGAACTCGAATACCATCTGGAAGCTAAAGGATGAAGAGGGCAGAGAAGCAAATACTTTTGAATCTCTCTCTCTCATGGGGAGAAGCCATTTCTAGAAGTTATTCACTGATCAAGGGGAAGTAACGTTAGCAGAGGTAATTAGAACGGCCCAATGCTTTCCTCGATATGTGGAGGAGGAAGAAGTAGAGGAGCTGATGGGAGAAGTCACAAAGGAGGAGGTCGAAAGCATCATTAAATCAATGGCTAAAGACAAGAGCCCAGGCCCAGATGGGTGGACAATAGAACTTTTCCAACATTTCTTCGACCAAATTGGATTGGAATTAACGGAGGTGGTTGAAGAATCCAGGAGGAAAGGTGTTGTCTATCCTCCTTTCAACTCAACTTTTATAGCTCTTATACCCAAAAAAGAAGACCCGGGCTCCTTTGAAGACTTTAGGCCTATATCACTTTGTAACTGCATTTACAAAATCATTGCAAAAGTGATAGCAGTCCGAATAAAGCCGATTCTGTCAAGATGTATTTCAAATGAACAGTTTGGGTTTTTGGATGGCCGATAGATCCATGAGGCCATTGGGGTTGCTCAGGAGACAATCCATAGCGTCAAACAGATGAAAAGGAAAGGGGCGGTGGTGAAAATTGATCTATCAAAAGCTTATGACAGAATCAGTTGGACCTACATCAGGATGTTACTAACACATCTGGGTTTCAAAATCGACTTTATCAACTGGATTATGGGATGCATCACAAGTGTTAGTTTCGCGGTCTTGATAAATGGAGCAGCCTCCTCCTTTTTCAAAGGGCAAAGAGGATTAAGACAAGGATGCCCTCTGTCGCCCTTGCTCTTCCTACTGGTTGCTGAAGGTCTGAGCCAATTAGTACTGAAGGCTAAAAGGGATGGAGCCATAAGAGGTTTGGAAGTGGCGGTCAATATGTTCATTTCTCATTTACTCTTTGTAGATGACATCTTACTATTCAGCAATGGGAACATATCTGAAATAAAGGAACTCAAGAGGATTCTAGATCTTTTCATGAAAGCCACAGGAATGCAAGTGAACTATAGGAAATCACAGCTGATTCTGGAAGGCTTTAACAGGCAGGAGATAGCCCAAATTTCAACAGTCCTACCCTTTGATGTTCACAAACTCGATGATCCTTTTAAGTATCTGGGGTTCTGGTTGAAACCGAATGCTTATCGGAAACAGGACTAGAACTGGCTACTAGCAAAAATAGAAGCCAGAATTACTCACTGGAGTTTCAAGTGGCTTTCAAGAGCAGGAAGGCTGACCCTAATTAAATCAGTTCTCTTAGCAATTCTGGTTTACTGGACAACCTTGGCATTGGTTCCTAAAGGCATTCTGGAGAAGATAAGAAGGATTTGTAGCAGATTTCTCTGGGAAGGATCAAAGGAAGATTTAGTGCTTCCTTGGGTTGCTTGGGAGAAAGTGGCAAGGCCAAAAGAATGGGGAGGGTGGGGAATAAAAGACCTCATAGCTTTTGGACCTTCACTGGCAGCAAAATCAGGGTGGAGAATAATTAAAATGGAAAATCTCTGGATGAAAGTGGTGAAAAGGAAATACATTGACCCTGTCCCTCTAGAAGACTGGATAAGAAATCCCAATAAGAAAGGAGGGAATGTTTCTGTGGTCTGGAAGGCTACCATAGATGCTTTTAAGATTATTGAGCAAGGTCTATCTTGGCAGATTGGAAATGGGGCGAATCTTCGAATAGGAAAAGACCCTTAGGCGGGATGTAATGAAAATTTTGCTTTATCCCCGGACCTTATCAGGCATCTCAAATCCAAAGGAATTCATTTTCTTAACCAGGTAGAGAAACATGGTCACTCAACAATTTGGGGTCAAGCGTGGCAATTAGGAGAGGAGTTGGATCTTCTGCCCCATTGGTGGAATGATTGGAAGGCCTACACACAAGAACTCTCCAGGTCAAATGTGAGACTGAAAGATAGACCGGATCAATTGGTGTGGGCCCATGCAGAATCTAGATCCTATACCCCAAAATTTGGGTATAAATTCCTTATGTCAAAGAAAGGTTGGGGGAATTCAGAATGGTGGGCCAAGCATTTGTGGAAGTTAAAATGCCCTGCTAAAGCCAAACTTTTCTTTTGGTGCATTCTCAAGCGAAAGGTTCCAACATGGGACATCCTTCAAACCAGAGATAAGTTAGGACCAAGGAGATGTTCGCTTTGCAAAAATGAATCTGAAACAATTAGGCATCTATTTATAGATTGTCCTATTGTTAAAAAAGTGTGGCTGGAGGTTGGGAAGCTCATCCAGAAGAATGTAGTCTGGGAAGGGGAAATTTTTTCTGATGTTTGGCATAAATGGTGGCATCTATATCCGGAGGGGACTTTGTGGAATTTACCTCCCATCATCGCATGGGGCATCTGGATAGCCAGGAACATGAGCATCTTTTTGGATAAGGACACCCCTTTTGAGGCTATTGCAATACAATGCACTTCTATTTACACAAACATTCCCGTACCGGAAGAGGAGAGGATTCCCAGACCGGTTAGAGAGGAACAAATTAAGGATGGTATTCCTTGGGCATATTTTGATGGGGCATCCCAGAACAATAGAACAGGAGTAGGGCTGGTCATTCATATAAATAAAAATCAGAACCTGAAAGCCTCTGTGGGTTTAGGCACTGGTACAAATAATTTTGCAGAATTGTCTGCTCTAAAATTGCTTTTATGCTGGCTTATCCACAGGAACATCTTCATAGTTCAGATCTTTGGGGATTCTATGAATGTTATTAAATGGTTAAATGGGCAAAGCAGATGTCAAAACTATATCTTGTTACCTTTATTAGAAGAGATTCAACAGTTAAAGCTTTCCTTTAATGTCTTTTCTCTCTGCCACATCTACAGGGAGCGCAATGATACAGCAGACAGGCTTTCTAAAGAGGGTCTGCAACAAGATATGGGCTGTTGGAGAATAGTGGAGGAGGACCATGGAGAGATCCGTGTGTCGGATCAGCCTCCTTACTCTTAGTCTGTTTACTCTTTGGACTCTTCAGGCTATGTAAAGCCTGATTTTGTTTTTAGCTGTTATGAGTTTTATCTTTTTGTTCCTCTTCTTATCTAACTGATTTCAGATGTTGCATGACATATGTATCTATTTCCTGTCTGGGTTTTTTTCCTCCATGAGGAGACCTGGGAAATAGATGCACTGTTTTTACCTTTCCATGGAGATGTTCAAACATATGATAAAACTGTATATTTTGCTTTTGGCTGATCTAGAGACGGGGGCTGTTTTCCTCAATATGAGAAGGCTCACGTTTTCATATCAGGGGTATTTCTCTTGTTCATGGTTTTGGACAGGAAAGGCAGTCACTTCATGTAGAGCTCTATGACTTTCAAATCATACAGCAAACAGAATGTTTCGGCATATACTATGTAACTTTTTATTTTGTTATAAAAAGTTCGATTTTTTCTTTGGAAAAAAAAAATAGCAGATATCATTATATGGGAAAGAAAATAAAAGAATAGAGATTGGTTATTATAAATGTTTGATGTATTCGTTTAATTAGAAAAATATTTTTTTAGAGAAAATAATTTGATGTATTTATTAAATTTGGAATATTTGGATGAAACCCAAGTTTATAGCAAGATTCTAGTTTTAAGAATCTTTTGGTTTAGGAAATGTGATGTTCTTGGATGTTTAGTGATTTGAAGTGAATATTTGAGATTGCACATGAGCTTTATATATAGAGAGGGAGAAAGATTATGATTTTTTTAAAGATAATTTTAAAGATTTTTTAAAGTTATTTTTTAAAATTATTTCATATTTCATTGGAAAATTTATTTTTTAAATATGATTATTTGTTTTATTAAATGTATTTATACGAAGTTTAAATAGAAATATATTATTGGTTTAGTAACCAAGTTCTCTATGATTTATTGTTGATGATGTCTACTTTTTATTTTCATTTCCATTACAAAACTTCATCTAAACTCAAAACATATGTTAATATTAATCTCAAAAATTATTTTCTATAAGTTCTTTAAACTCAAAAAATATGTGAATCTTAATCTCAAAAGTTATTTTCTATAAGTTCTTGTTGGTGGAATATGTTACATTTACAAATATGAATGTATTTTTGGGAAAGCATTAATATAATGGTATCAAAATTGGTTTCTTACTAAATTATTTATTTAAACTTTTGCCAAAAAAAATTGAGAAAATAGTTTCTTGAAGTTATTAGAGATTTGGTATGAAAATAACAAACCAAATGTCTACATTGATCCATGATGGATCATTATAAAAAATTTCATCTAGTGCTTTTTGAGTGGAAAAATTGAAGGAATGACTTGTAAGGCCCATTTTAGTAGCAAGTAACAATTTGGAAATTTGGGGTCTAAAAAAAACTAGAGTCATTTTGAGGCATTAATTGGCACTTTTTTGGTCAAAAAATTACAAGCATAGTTTCTAATCACTGGCATCTCTCTACACATTGAGATATTTCCAACGATACAATGATCACCTCAATTGGAGCTCATATGCAGAAGTTACACCTCTTACAAGTTGACTTGCCTTATTGACCATCATGGTACTAAGAGGATGACAAATCAACCTCCATTAATCAAATGTAGGGATAGTCACATGTGGGGTTTTAGGAAGACTCTAGAAAGTTCAAAATGTTAACTGATTGAGGGCTGAGGAATGAAAAAACCCTAACCATAGATGGCTATGAAGCTATGTTAAATATTGAACCAATAGAAAGAGAGAAGGTTTCATTTTTTTAGCACTATACCTATTCCATAGTTGAGTGGAGCATCTAAGACTAATATTTGAGAGTGTAACAAAGGAGGAAGAAGATTCTTTAGCAACAATTTAGTTCATAGTGTCATATACAACTCTATAGTGAGTCCATTTCTTTGTATTTGCATGTTCATAAATGAAGAAAATAGAGCATAACATATGCATCACCTTTTAGCTAGGTTCATATTGAGTTTCCAAAGATGCACATTTTTTTTCATTTGTGTGGATGTCATGTTCAATTTCTCATTCTTTTATTTTCCTATTTAAGTTGTTTTCATAAATATAAGAAATAAGTCTGCTTGGGGTAGTTCAATTGGCAATGGTCGTGGAAATGAAGTCTCACTGAATCGGAAGTCTTGGATTCAAATCTTGTGCTATCCCCTCCGATCGGGGTGAGAAGTTGGACATGATGAAGATGTAGTCCTAATAAGCTTATATATATATATATATATATATATATATATATATATATATAGCAATAAGCTAATTGATGGGCCTACAGATTGACTATTCCACAATCCCATCAATAACAGCTTTCTAACCTTTTTATATTTATAACACACATATTTTGATCTCATTTTATATAAAGTATGGTTTTTTGTGGTTAATCTGCAAGTCTAAAAAGATTGCTTGATTAGTTAGGTTTTATTCATGATTATACTTGTTTTATTCGACCTTTAGAGTTGGAATATTGTCGAAGACACCAACAATTCACTTGAGTACACTTCAAATAGTTAGAAGACCAAATTTGCTGAGGGGATTGGTTCCTAGAACTAAGGCCATAAAATATTAGGATTCAAGGGGACAAACAATCTTCCAACCAAGGAATTGGTTCATTATTATTGTGTATAAAAGGAAAAAGTGATTCTTATCCTTATTTATTTAGTTTGTATAATAAATTTATGTACTTTGAAATATCTTGAGCTAGTCTACTAATTATTTATCCAATTGAATACTTGTATTATGTTTTGATGATCCTTTAATGAAGAAGCTCTTTTACTTAGTTGGTAATTATTAATTTTTTTCCCTAAGCACCTTAGGTAGGACCAACCCAAGGGTACCCTAAGAAACACTCTATAATTTCATTTCCCTTTCATTTGTTTTATTCTCGATGTTTTATATATGCATAGATTACTCATGGTTAGAATTTTTTTTCCTATAGAAGTAATTTTATGGCACAAGTACTACTTTTGCAATGTGAACGTGTTGTGAATGGCTTGATTTAATGTATTTATTTAGTTGCAGGATAATAAGGAATTATGTCCCATCTTATAGCTCCTTTTAACTTTATTTGCATTTTCCTATACTGCTATAAAATTTCCTGTAAAACTACTATAGATCCCATAAGATAGAAAAAAAGTGTTTTTTTCACTACACTTCCACTCAATGATGGGTGTTCTCTCAAGTTTAAAGTGATGGTACTTATTGGTGTGCATGGGGTTGACCCAAGGTTCGAGAGAATTTATGAACAAAACCCCACTACAAGGAAAAGACCCTCTAGTGGAGGTTTTTGCGGAAGCCCCTATAAAAATAGCCCAAAAAACCGTGTCTAGTGGAGGTCACTAGCAGAGTTGGATGGGAGGATGTTTTAACGGATATTTTTTAATGGTACGTCGATAATAAACTAGCGCACTGATGCATTACTATACATACACGCACTGGTGCTTAATAGCATATGGTGCACTATGGCAGAATTTTTTTTAATAATAATAAAAATAGTAATGGTGCACTAAGTACATTATGCACACTGATGCATATATGACTTGATAGCACTAAAAAAGGGTTAAATTTAAAAAAAAAATGTCTTTCATAAAATTCATTTTTCCCAGTATAGTGCTATACTCTGATGATGCCTCGGTGCTAAACAAGTACACTAATGCCTCGGTGCATAAATAATATAGTGCATCATTGTGGGGTTTTTAATTTAAACATAAGGATGCGCTTATTATATGATACACACCAGTGTCGTCATTTGAACTGAAAGCCCTAGTGCTTAATAGATAGTGAGGGACCGTTGTAGGGTTATTTTTTATACAAATAAAAACAACAGTGCACTACCTATATCAATCACACATGCGCTTATACTACTCGGTAGCACTGGAAAAAGGTTAAATTTAAAAAATGTCAGTTGTAAAATTCCTTTTCACCATTTCAATGTTAGACTTCAATGAAGCACTAGTTCTATTCACGCATTGAAATTCCTTGGTGCGTAAATAACAAGGAGCACCATGATAGGGTTTTTAATTTAAAAAAAGGCAGTTGACTTAGGAAATTGTGTAACCAGTGTAGTTACCTGAGCACACTGGAGCAGGGTTAAATAAAAAAAGACTTACTAGCCATAAAAATCATTTTTACCATTTGTAATATTGTAGAGCTCCCATGCACCAGTGCTATTATTTCCTCTATCAAGCACCCTATCATTGGTGCTTCCCTTGCTCGTCATCTTGTCGTATGGTGCTCAGAGCGTGGCTTTCAAATTTTCTCAAATGGTGGTGAAATTTGTTTTTCATTTACTTGGCAACCATGCCTCCTCGACAAGCAATTGTCCAAGTAATGTCTATGTTTCTCTCTAATTTAATTTTTTAGCGGAGTAGAATTGAAAATTAGGTTAAAAAATTGATTGTTTAAAAAAAAAATTATTCGTGGTGGGTTCGACAAGTTTGGCTTGCACCAAGAACAGTGCACCCTATAAATTTACAGGGTGCACCGAAAGTCGATGCGTTAATTTAACGCACCACATTTTTGGTAGTGTGTTTGGTAAATTAGAATGCACCAGGAAAAGTAATAACTTTTATGGTGATGTATCTGGGAAAAGTTACTTCTCAATGCATTTATATTTACCAAACACATCGCACACATAATATTAAAAAAAATTATCTCAATGCATTCGATAACACGAACATTTCATTTCTATGCAAAAAGGTTATACATATGCACTAGTGCAGAATTTAATGTTGACGCATCGTGTTGAAAATAAAAATAACAAATGTTTTTGTATGTATGTGAACCAAAAGTAGTGTGTCATGTAACTTTACGCACCATGTCTGGTGCTTTCCTATTTTGTGGTGCACAACATCCAGTGAATTCCTATTTTTTTTGCTCACCGAGGATGTTTTTTTTTAAATTGAAAGTTATATGTCCATATTTATAAATACATTTTTCATTTAAAAAAATATATATGTTTTATGTATGAGGCATATGTAATTTATATGTCAATCATGTACCATAGATGTCAACAGAGGGAGCTACAACAACAGCAGGAGAAAATGGCGGACCAATATAATGTGCTCTTATCGTGGGAGGCATGAGAGAGGGAGAGAGATTTATACCCTCTCCATATTAACTTAGCAACCCGAGTGCTCTTGAGGAATGTAGGAATCCTTAAGTATTGTGAGGAGGCTATATCCTTGAAGAGGCACTCCGGGTTGTTGGCACAACTGATCTGTCGGTGGGATATCCACCAACATTATTTCTGCATTGGTCCTGACACGTGGTATAGGCATAGAGAGGAGGACTTATATTTTATCACTGACCTATCTAAGAAGGGAGGGTTTTACTGATTTCCCTGATGTCCCTCATGTTGAAGAATCTAGGGCAGTTATAGTTGATTAGATTCTTCTTGTCTTGATAACTATTTGTGAGGCATTTTAATTTTCTTATTAGCACAATCTTCTCTTTGACATTATTAGAGTGTGTGTTTCTTATTTCATCAAATAGCTACCAAAAACAAAGAGACAAGAACACAAGATGTTGGCATTCTTCCAGGGCCAAAACCTCTCCCTCTTGGAGAGGAAAACCCGCACATAATTCTTCTTATAGAGATTCCAATTGATGAACACCAAGACCATAACCCTTGACCTACTAGGCCACTCCAAGACCAAGTCACCAATCCTCTTCTTACTGTTGAAATCATCATCAACATTGTTGCTTCACTGAGGTCATCATTCATGCACCTTCACTGAGATATTCATCACAATAATGAGAACATAACTGTTGCACCATATCTCCATCTTCTCTTAGATCATTACTGCACTTCTCATTGAGATCATCATCATGTTGATGAGGCTTCCATACTGAGATATATATGTGAACGCTTTACCGAGGTCTTCATTATGATCTTCCATCATAGTTGTCACTGTGCCAAGATTATGAATGTATTTTGGCATACCGAGAGTGTATAACAGTCAAATCATATTCATGTCGACACTGTGACTTTATCTAGAGAATGATGTCTAGTGTGTATAGTTGAGAGTTTCTTGCACCAGGATCCTTATCATGATAGATATGCCAATATTTTCCTAGTATATCGAGACTGTGATCATGATGATCATCTGAAAACACAGATATATTGTACCTACCGAAATATTGTACTTATGTGCTCAACCGAAATACTGTAATCATGTATCTTATCCGAGATACTATGCCCTATACTCCATATGCAATATTCGAGATCCTTCACTTGCTAAACCATCCGAAAATCAAAGAGAGAATATGAATTATTCATGTCCTTTTATGCTGACCCTAACTGGGTATATATAATGTTTAGTCCTTCGTATTAAGTTGACATGTATCCATGAAGAGTTGTGTCTATTTCTTTGAGACGACATGAGTGAATCTAATTCTTTTAGGCCGACATGATTGTCTTTTACCTCTCTTTGCTTGCAGAATTCTTCTTTGGAGGATGGTGCTTGTCTTGGAGGGCTACTTGACACTTGGTTGACCCATATTCATCTTCAACAAGAGCTCTTTAACATGACTTTGATTCTTTGACTTTCCTAGACCTATGGAATGAGAAAGAAACTCATTCGAATAATTTTACAAAAAAAATATTTCTTTTTCTTAACAAGTACAAAGATCAAAATTACATTTACAAATACCGAACCTGGTTACACTTTTCTTCTACACTCCCTCTTAACTAGGGAGGTATTTACAATGGTACTTGGTCGTTCTCAATATGAAGAATTTCTCATAAGAATAATAGGATTGGTAACCCATCTGTTATAGCATCATAGTAACCAACATTGCTTATAGCAAGGTCTTGACTAATAGCTCTATCTCTCATAATATCATAACACAATTTTGGTGAGACCAATGATTTATAGACACCTTTATCATTGTCTCTCAAGGTACATACCCACTCGGGTGTTCACTGAGGATGACCTTGTAGGAATATTCTTATCTTGGGTTCCCATCCCTTAAAGAATATCGGTCCTCTTGCCTACTCTTATCTTGGATTCCCTACACATCCTCAAACAGAATCAGATACCAAATGATTACCCAACCCTCCATTCTTCCTTCCTAGGTGAAGACAAAAATGTTGTATCTTTCATGTATCTACATTTCCATTCATGGCCTTCAACTAGACTTACAGTTGTTAGTCTTGGTCTAGTGCATGACACGTGAAATAGAAAAACACAATTGTCACTCCTTTGTAATTAGGGGTGATCTAATTCAAGCTCCCTCTTGGTCAGGGGCCTGTTAGAGCTTCCTCTTAGCTAGGGAATCTTCTCTACATCAACAACTTCTTCTTCATGGGTCCTTTAGCTGCTTGATCAACTTCTCTCCTTGATGTCATGAAAATTAGTTGAGCTTCTTTTCTTGTAGGGAAATAGTCATCGATCACTTTCTTCCTTAGTTTGTCATGTCATTCCTTTCTTCATGGAAAGTGGCCATCTTCATATCTGGAACCTTTGTCATATAACTACTTCTTTCTCATCATTCTTCTTCCATTCATCACATGGATGCTAGTTGTACTTGTAAGTAGCCTTGCATGAACTTATCCAAATATTATTCAAGAAATCAAATATATCATTAAGTCAAATCGTACCTTACTAGGTGGCTCTTCATCATGACATTTTTCTGTAGGTATCAACATCTTACATTCATATTGACACATCTCCCAAAGATATCCATTGTCTAGATTCTACATCTTTTCCATCAAAGTCTTCATATCTTTCCGAGAGATTTTCTAGTCAAGGCTTCTTAATCTTTTGGATGTTGATTACCTTCATCAGGGTTTCATATCTCACAATCTCTTCTGTCATTACACATTCCATATCCAGGTTCCTTTTAATAAGAGTTTCTTAGTTGTGATCAACCACCTCATACTTCATATGAGGACATATTATGTTGATTTCATCTAGTTTGTCTTATGTATTCTTGCATCCTTTTAGAGGAGGAGATCATTTTTCTCTTGATCATGCTTATCAAGATAGAAGTAATGATCTATGTTACCTGCAACCATATGACATGTCATTATAATATTAAACACAAGCATATATACCATATTTTTACCTCCAGGGCATAGAGGCTTCTTCCAACATCTTACTTGATTAAAGATATCTTCAATATCTTGATCTTCTTTATGTCATCATGTCATTGTCTCATGGATTCCATAAGTTAGAGTTCCTATTGAAACACTTACTTCCTCTCTAGATTAGTTAACCTTATGATGTGGATTCCATTATATAATTTTGAGGATCTTGTATATCCCTAACTGGAAGATGTTTCCTTTTTTACTTTGATGTATGATGAGCCTTAGATGACTCCTTTCTTTCCTTCCATGTCCACTGAGGTTCCCAAGAGCTATATATCCTACATGTTTGTCTGCCATGGATTTTGTCCTTTATAATTCCCATGGTGATGTCACAAGCTCTTGTTTCTAATGTTTCCATGATTCCATGATGCACCTTATTCTCATAGACATATCTTATAACACAAGATTTAGGAGCTTATGATTGGACCATTTTGTGAGGGATACTATCTTACTCATAAGAGAGATTTATTACTCCCTCTTTCCTTGGCCCTTTTCTTCATATTCCTCCATATTTCAGTGATATGAGCTTATGGGCTTCCAAAATATTTATATAGCATTGAATCTTGACTATACTCATTTTTTCTTGCTTGAGGACCAACCTTTCCTTTCCTTTCTACACATGCTTGAGTTCTTTTAACCTTCAATAGTTTTTCCATTAACTTGTCTTTCTATATCTAGCATAAAGACCACAAGTTGTTGAATGAGGTAACTTTATTGTTCATGGACGTTTGTTACCTTTCCTATCAGTTAGAATGATGATGATTATCTTCCTTCCTAGATCTTGTAGATGGAAGATATCCTACATCCTTTGATGCCATTTAATTTCATGTGACCTTCTTCATTGCATCTTTAGAGAATGAGTTTATCATCTACATCACTTTGATGTCTCTAACGTTGCAATGTGAGGCGATCTTTCATAAGCATCCCTTTTCATAAATTCAAAGCAGACCTATTGATATGTTTAATGACTTCCGCTACTTAGAGGACTATGTATATCCTCCTTCTTCATGCAAGGAATATTGATGACCCATCCAACCTATATATGTCCATGCAATCATGAAGTCATTTAACCAAATTTATAAAATTGAAAAGATACTTACTTTTCATGTGAAGATGAAATATTCACCTTGATTGATTTGATGATGGTTGAAGTAGATGCATTGATGCTTCCTTCAGATGAGATCCTTGATGTAATGGTATGAAGCTTTCATTCTTCCCTTCAAGTTTCTTCAATTTATACATATGATTCTTATGATTAACAAACTGTTGATGAACTTGAGAGAGCATTGTCTTGCTATCACATAAGTGGATTATGGAACCTTGTAGTATGTAGCAATGAGTAGAACCATGGATTCTTGATGTTGCTTGCTATCATTTTATAGTATTGAGACCCATCAACAAACACCTTCATTCTATATTGTGATCCATGTGGTATGACCTAGACTAAGACTGTGAGAGGCATCGAAACTGTTGCCATGAACCTGAGTTCTGAGTACTTGTGATTGAAACTTCATTCTTTGACTAAGATTACTTAGTCCTATTGTGGCACCGAGATCTCAATAGCATAGCACCGAGACAGTGGGTAGTATAGACTGTTGAAGGTTGTCTCCTTTATTGTATAGACAAAAGCCTTTGCTGTTGTAGACTGTTGTTGTAGACTAATATTTTAATCTTAACAAAGCTCTTGCTTTGATGCCCTTCTTGAAGATTTATCCTTGTATGTATCTTTTGTTGCCCTTCCTTTGACTTCAACACCTTAGCTCTGATACCATGTTGAAGAATCTAGGGAAGTTAGCGTTGATTAGATTCTTCTTGTCATGATAACTATTTGTGAGGCATTTTAATTTTCTTATTAGCACAATATTCACTTTGACATTATTAGCATGTGTTTTTCTTATTTAATCAAATAGCTACCAAAAACAAAGAGACAAGAACACAAGATGTTGGCATTATGCCAAGGCCAAAACCTCTCCCTGTTGGAGAGGAAAACCCACACATAATTCTTCTTATAGAGATTCCAATTGATGAGAACCAAGACCATAACCATTGACCTACTAGGCCACTCCAATACCAAGTCACTAATCCTCTTCTTATTGTTGAGGTCATCATCAGCACTACTGCTTCACTGAGGTAATCATTCATGCACCTTCACTAAGATATTCATCACAATAATGAGAACATAATTGTTGCACCATATCTCCACCTTCTCTTAGATCATTACTGCACTTCTCACTGAGATCATCATCATGTTGATTAGGATTTCATACTGAGATATATATGTGAACGCTTCACCGAGGTCTTCATTATGATCTTCCATCATAGTTGTCACTGTGCTGAGATTATGAATGTGTTTTGGCATATAGAGAGTGTATAATAGTGAGATCATAATCATGTCGAGACTGGGACCTTATCTGGAGAATGATGTCTAGTGTGTATAGCTGAGATTTTCTTACACCATGATCTTTATCATGATATATATGCCAAGAATGTCCTAGTATACCAAGGTTTTGATCATGATGATCATCCAAAAACATAGAGATACTATACCCATCGAAATATTGTACTTATGTGCTCAACCGAAATACTGTAATCATGTACCTTGTCTGAGATACTGTGCCCTCTACTCCATTCACAATATCTGAGATCCTTCACTTTCTAAACCATCTGAAAATCACAGAGAGAATCTAAATTATTCATGTCCTTTTACACTGACCCTAACTAGGTATATATAGTGGTTAGTCCTTCATATTAAGCCAACATGTATTCATAAAGAGTTGTGTCTATTTCATTCATCCAACATGAGTGAATCTAATTCGTTTAGGTCCACATGACTATATTTTACCTCGATTTGCGTGTAAACTTCTTCTTTGGAGGATGGTACTTGTCTTGGAGGGCTACTTGACACTAGGTTGACCCATATTCATCATCAATAAGAGCTCTTTAACAAGACTTTAATTTTTGTCTTTCCTAGACCTATGGAATGAGCAAGAAACTCATTTGAATAATTTTACAATATTAATATTTATTTTTCTTGACAAGTACAAATATCAAAATTACATTTACAAATACCGAACCTAGTTACACTTTTCTTCAACACCTCATGGAATTGCATTAGAGTGATCTTGTCAACTCTTAGAGATATGTTGGGGATCATGTAGTGCATGCATCAGATTTTCAGATGTCTAGTGGAAAAATATGGGTCGCTTCTTTTGGTGCAGAGGAGGTTAGGTGCCTTTAACTATTAGTGACTACCATTGCACACTATAATAGCAATGGGCAATGTTGGCTCGTGAGAGTCATCAGGGGGGAGACCCTGGGTTCGGGCACAGGAGGCCAACAATGGTTCGTTGTAGTCTAGGATAGCGCCGACATTTTCACCTTACCCCAAAGGGCAAGGAGTCTCACGCGAGGTGCGTTGTGTCCAAAAGGGAGAAGGGTTGAGCATGGAGTCGTGGAAGGATTAACCGGGTTGCATTTGATCAAATATATAGATCCATTATATAAAAAATAGGGGTAACAACATACTCATAATATCATACTGACTACCGATTACATGAAATTGATAAGACATTCAAAAAATTTTAAAGATCCATCATACATAGGGCCCATATACATATTAAGCCAGAACTGATCTTAGAAGGTCTTTATATTAATCATAACAATCAAACATTACAATATCACTCGGCTTCCATAGTAAACAACTACATGAAATACCCGGCTCAGTCCATGGATTTTGTTCAGCTGCATGAACCATGTCTTCCCGGCTCCTGCAACCTTCCCTCCGTCTACCGCAATAGGGATCCTTTCACCTTCTCTCAACCTCACCAAATCTAACCCCTCTCCTTTCCTAGTCTTCTCCTTTTATATCCTTCTTTGTTACTTGGACTGCCAGTTCTTCCCCTCGGTTGCTTCTGCACCTTCCCGCCCCCTCGGTTTCCTTTGCCTTCTGCTGCCACCTTGCCGCAACTCTTGTGCAACTACTTGTTCCACCAACCAAACGTTGTTGCCACCTGTTTCCTTCTCATCCCTTGGTCAACCAAAATTGGTCAAAACCTTTTCAAAATTTAAACGAAGGCCCCAATAGGCCCCGACCACAATTCCTTGACTCGTCCCCGAGTCAAGTCATTTCATCCTCTGTCGGTCCTGCTGATCCTGCAGGTGGTGGCTACGTTATTGCCTACGTTGGTTCTGTTGTCTGTTGTGTAGGTGCTTCTTCTGCTTTGATCATTTCTTGCGGGGTGGCATTTGCTTCTATTGCACCTTCTCACTCTTGCGGTTCCCCCGTTCCAAACGAAGGCTCCAACTCTGGGACAGAGGCCGTTGTCTGTTGCCTGAACACTGTGTAATTTTGAACGGTTGTGTCCCACCGTGCAAGAATTGCATCAGCGGCCTGAGTAAACACCTCGGCCGAGTGGGACGTCAGTTCAGTTAGAAACTGGCTTTCGATGTCGCTCCATTGTTGCCCACTGGAGTCACACACCTCCTTCAGAAGTAACACCTACATTCAGACCGGTGGCTGTAGATCCCAGATTATCTTTTTCATCCTCGCAAACTCCTCCTTTATATTATCAACCTAACCTTGGAGGGTGTCCATTTGATTGTTGATTTGTTGCAGCTAGGCGAGGTCTGTGCAATCTTTCATGCTGGCAAAGAGGGTTTTTATTTTCTCTCGGAGGGGGTAGACCAAGTGGTTCTTCAGTGCCAGATTGCTAAACCAGTCATGGACCTTGTTCATCAAGGCATATCCATCACCGAGGGAGTCGGTTAAAGCTTGCTTCTTTGCTTATATTTCCATGACCTTTCCCTCGTCCATCCTTGCGTAAATTTCCACTGGATCCGGTAGTGCATATTTCACCATCTCCAATTTCTTCTTCATCTCGGCATTGCTGGCTGCCAGGCACGAGTATGTCGCCTGAATGTGGTCATAGAATCTGACTAGCATGCAGGTAGCCATGTATGTCGGTACTTCAGTATCTGCCTCGGTGATGGTCGGCCACAATGATCTGAATTGCTGAGTGACCTGGTCGACTTGGGCCTGCAATCCAGCGTTTACTTGTCGCAGGTGATCACACCCTTTGGTCACCATCTGCAACTACTTCATTTTTTGTTCATGCTCCTGGGCCATGTCCTCATGGAGCCTTTCAGCCATGTGTGATGCCTGCTGAATAAATGAAAACAATTGGACCGATGACCAGTACTGGAGTGTCTCGGCCTACATTGTGCTAGGGTTTGGGAACTATTGTTGTAGGGGTAGGTTGCTGGAGTTCAATTTGTCGAAATGGGAGGCGGTCGAATGGGCTTGCTGTGATGGCGGGGTGAACTGTGGAGTGGGTGGAATGATGCTGGGAATCGGGCAGACTATGAGACTTATAGGGAAAGGTGGAAAGTACGGCTCAACCCTTTCCCCCTACAGAGTAGAATCTAAGTTTCCCCCTTCTAGTGGGTCTGACCCAAGCATCGAGAATGTGATGAGTTCTGTAGGTTGTGTCCCAGTGGTATGAGTGGTGCCCTCTGTCCACCTGGCTAACTGGACTTCTGCTTCCGTAGTCGTCCCTCACCGTCCAGGTTGAAGGATCTCGAATAAAGTCGCGGAGGTTGAGGCAATGTGCAGGGATAAATCCCGTGACTGATGTAATGCAGTGGAGGTGGTGGTGGGGATCTCTTCAATGATGGTGGTTGCGGGGATTTATTGCTTGGCCTCCATAATAAGGTCGACAATCGTAGCTGGTGGAGTAACTTCTGGTTTCTTAACAGTTGGGATGAGGGCGACTCACTTTTTATTGGGTTTGGAGACTGTGGACTGGCAGGGGGCTTGTGCTACTCCTGTTGGGAGCTTCATGGCCAGCGGCGTCATGAAAATAAGTGTAAACATGGTGGAGCCCTAAAATATGGTAGGGTAGTTTCTCTCACCTGACTCGAAGCTAGCAATTGTTCGTCGGAGCTCGAACATCCTTTCCTCCATCTGGAGCACCATCAGCTCAATTTCGTCCTCAGTTGGCTGCTTCCTACTTCTCTCGGCCCCATCTTCCCCTTGCCCCTATGGAGTCAGTGCTCAAAAAATGTGCTTATGCTTGCCTTCTATTATCTCGCAGGCCACTCCTGGCCATGAGCCCACTTCTTTGTGTAGTGCTTCCTCAGTTAGGACAAACCTCAGAGGTCTCATCTTAAACGTTTGAGGGTGGACGCACCTTGGTCTCAGGTACGTATGCGCGTGGGAGGCACCAAACCAAAGGTCTTTTGAGAATTTGTCTAACAAAGCCTTGGGTATCCTCTTTGTCGACCTTATGGTGGCTAGCATCTGCTCGTACCAGTCCCTGAAGGCTATCTTGTTGATCTCCTTTGTGCTGGGGTCTCCTGATGCCTTCCATGGGTCATACCAGAGCGCAATTGGTTGGCCCTCGAGGATGGGTGCCATTTGCCTCTCCTTCGGTGGCCTCCACTTCCACATCGCCAACGACATCAACAGATATCCAAACACGAACCCAGTACCCCTTCTATACATGTCCTCACATGCTTCAAACAGCTCATTGAGAACATAGGCTAACCAGTTGAGCACCTCCCCTCGGCAGCAATGTTCTGCAACTAAGATTATATCCAAGGTGCATTCGCTCTTTGTGAAGTGCCACATTGTTTTACCTACAATGAGGTAACAAGAAAATCTAATGTCATCCTTGTTAATCTTATCTAACTTCGCTCCTCTCCCACCCCGCTCGGTCCCATATCTGGCATAAATGTTGTCTTCACTCTGCTTCTTGCCCCGCTTAGCCCCTGCCTGGAACGCGGTGCTAACTACATTTCCACCCTCGACTAGTCCTGTGAGTCGACTAATATCTTCCACATGGATAGGGTACTCCTTATCCAGCCATAGTGAACCTCCATACATCCTGCTCACTAACATCTTGGTACACTACATCGGGGAAAATTGAGTGTCGAACACAGGTAGGCTCCTCAAATGGAGTATTGTTTATCGCTGTAATCCCTTAAATTCTTCCCTGACCCTGGAGGACTTAGTGTCATCCTCCTTCTAGAAATCCTCCTTGTAAACTTCTCTCTTCATTGTCAGGAACTGAAAACAGTCTGTGAAGTCATTGTCTATCAAATTTTCCTTGTCATACTTTCCATATAAATTATCAACTGCTTCGATTTGTGCATCCAATGCGTCCTATGGAACTGATACAAGTCCTTTGGCCATCTCCTTTCTCCTGTGATAAACTATCTGCACTGGAGGCTTCCTGCTTCTTTGTCTCTGCACCTATTCTTCAAAGAGAACTTGTAACTCTTATGTTGTCTGCAATTGGAATTATGGAATTCCCTTCATTCTTCTGCGACTTAAGTAGTTGGTCCTAACACGATGTTCCTTGACTAACGAGGCCTTAATAATTAGCTACTTCGTCGATCTTCCCATGCATTTTATCTAGACCTTACCACCGTCGGTCGACTTCGATGTGACAACCCTGACATGGACTCGAAGGTACAAAATGTGTTGCATGGCGTATTTATTTTTCCATGATGCGTTTATTTATTAACTAAATTTGTGCTTAATGGGAAAATATATTGCGGCTCCTACTCTGACAGCTACTTATTTAGTTACTTAATCAGGAAATGACTACTGGTACGACAGACAGGACGGGTATCTGTGTGGTCATAAATGTTGGAAAAAGTGCATGCCTATGTGTATTCTGCTGATTAGGATTATGTGTGTGGCCACTGACTCTGCTTACTGGGATTACATGTGTATCCACTAATGCTACTTTGCCCCCCCCCACCCCCGCGACCACAAATGGGTTGCGGTAAGCGAAGACTTTGCCACAACCTTATTGATATATGCCGCCCATTATTATTATTATTATTATTTTATATATATGTATATGTATATGTATATGTATATATATATATATATATATATCTATATATATATATATATCTATATATATATATATATATATATATATATATATATCTATATATATATATATATATATATATATATATATATATATAGTTGTAGAATGGATTTATGCGTGCGCCATTCACCCATCCATGCAGTAAGAATCCATCCAATTGCGCATCCTTACCGCACCCAAATCTCTTATTTCTATTACTATGAATGGACCCAGCTAATGCATCTGCAATTTCCTTGGGAACTTCTAGAACTTGCTGTCATGAAGGAGCACTTGTTCCCCAACTTCATATGACTTCCTCTTGATATTCCTATTGTGCCAAGCTTTTTTCCTTCGCTGCTCCACTGATTGATGGAATTCTGCTAAAAACTGGGTTTCGTCAAGTTCCATCAGTTGGTTTAGTTTGTCTCGTAAGGCACTATTGTTTGTCATTCTCGTTGCCTCTTAGATGAACATGCTAGGTAGTATAAATTCTGCTGGTACTACCTCTTCCCTTCCATATACAAGTTGAAATTGAGTTTTCTTATGGAGTCTTTTTACTGTCATCCTATATGCCCAAAGATTCGCTAGTATTCTTTCATCCCAGTCATCCCTATTGGCAGATATGACTTTCGTAAGTCCTTTCTCTAGTATCTTGTTTAATGCTTCTACTGCACCGTTGGCTTGTGGGTGGTACGGGTTGCTCTTGTTGTGTTGAACCATGAATGTATTTAGCAGAGACTCAATGGTCTCGTTCAGGAAATGTGTGCCTTGGTCTCTTGTGAGGGTAGCTGAACTGTGAAATGATGTTCTCAAATATGAACCTTTCTATTGTTTCTATTTTACAGTCCTTTATAGGTGCCACTTCTTCCCACCTTGTGAGGTATTCTATTGTTGTTATGATGTACCTTTCTCGCGAATACCTTGCTAGTGGAGAAATGGGTCCAATGAAGTCTACCACCCACTTATCAAAGATTTGCACTGTGTGGACTGGATGTAGAGGTAGCTCATCACGTCTTGACAGCTTCCTGACCCTTTGACAGATGTCGCATGTCCTGGAAAATTCTTTAGAATCCTTATGGATAGTTGGCCACCATAGTCCTGCGTGGAGTATCTTTCTTGTGGTGGCCTTCCCTCCTACATGACCTCCTACGACCCCTGCATAGCACTCCCATAATACATCATTCTTTTCATGTTGAAGGACACAACGCCTCACTATTTGATCTAAGCCCATCTTGTTAAGGTGTCTTGCAATCAGCTGGTAATCTATTGCCGTAACCACTAAGTGTCATCTTTGTGTTGTTCTATATTTTGTTGGGCAGTGACCAGTTGCTAAGAATGAGGCGATTTGTTCCAGGTGGTGCGGGATTGCCTCTATTCTAACTAAATCAGCATTAGGCAGTCGATCATCCACTTCTCCTTCATTCTCCCCTGTTTCCAGCTGTGATAAGTGGTATGGTCCCACATTGAGTCTATTGGGCTTTACCACTACTTCAAACATGAATTCTTGGAACAGTAACAGCCATCGGCATATTTTCCCTTCTAGTACTGGCTTGTTTACTAAATACTTGAGCACAGAATGGTCTTTGAAGAATTTGAATGGTGCACCCAGTAAGTAGTTTCTGAACTTTTGGAGAGATTAAACCATTCCCAGGGCTTATCTTTCGGTTGTTATATAGTTTCTTCCCGCAATAGATAGATTTATGCTAGCATAGTAGACTTGATGGTTCATGTTTTTCTCCCCTGGTTGTGCTATGACTGCTCCCAGCGCTATTCTTGACGCATCGATGTGAACATGGAACATATTGTTCCAATCAGGATACACCAATATAGGGGCACTTACTAGTCTTTCTTTTAAGTTTTTCAGGGCTGCCTGGCAATCCGCAGTCCAAATTAACTCTTCCATTTTCTTCAGTAATTTTTCCATTGGATCTGTGATGGATGCATAATTTCTGATAAATCGCCTGTACTATACTATATGCCCCAGATTTGCTCTTAATTGTTTGATTTTGTGCGGTGGTTCCATGTGGATAATTGTTGCAACCTTTGCAGGGTCTACACATACTCCATCCTTGTAGACGATATGGCCTAGTAGATTTCCAAAGGGGACTGCGAAGATACATTTCTTGAGATTTAAAGAAATTTTTAATTGTTTGCACCTTTTGAACATTATTCTCAATAGGCTGGTGTGCTTTTTCAACAGATTGTTTACCATCCAGTCATCCACGTAAACTTCTAGGAACTTATGAATATAATCTCGGAATGCAACTATGACAATCCTTGAGAAAATTGTTGGTGCATTCTTTAGTACGAATGGCATCACATTGTAGGCATATGACCCTAAATCCGTAGTGAATGTTTTTTTACTCTTATCTTTTTCATCTATTCTAACTTGGTGGTACCCCGAGAACCCATCTGTGAACGAATATGCTTCGTTCCCCGCAACATTGTCTAGGACCTCATCAGTAAAGGGTGTAGAAAACAGGTCATACACACATGCATTATTCAAGCTCCTGTAGTCGACACATACTCTGATTTCAGTTGTGTCCTTCTTGTTCTCAATAACTATCGGACTTATCCATTCAGCTTCATCCACCGGGAAAATGATTCCTGGCTCCAACATTTTGTCAATTTCATTCTTAACTTTCTCTTTCCCCTTGGGTTTAATCTCTATGGTCTATGTTTCACCGGTCGGGCATCTGGTCTCAAGACAATTTTCATTTCCCCGAGGTTTCCTTTTATTCCCTTCAGTTCTACCATTGAAGCCGAGAATAGGCCTTGATATTCATGCAATAGGTCAAAAATTTCTTTGGTGGCTTGCTCGTTCTAGTAATCTCCCACCAATGCTATCTTGAGCTTATCCTCTGACCCAAGATTTTGCTTCCTTAGCTTCATTGGTAGAAGGTGAACACCTTCCGTTAGGGGACTCTCCCAGATGTCCCTATCCCCTTCTGTTTCCCCAAAGGCTAGATGTCTCAGTCCCTCCAACCCGTCATCGTCATCTGGTCCTGCGTCTACCCTGTCGCATGCTGCATATGCTGGCAACTCCATTTCATACAAATATTGTAGAAAATTTTCATCGGGCCCTCCCTCAACCAATGGCTCTACTGTGAACATAACTCCATTTATTTCTTGGAGTGCCCCTATCATTTGTGCCTTGTCTCCTCTGAATGAGAATTTGCTGACAAATTGTACCTCCAATGTATCCCAATTTGTTGTCTGTCGACAGAGCTCCTTTTGGACATACTAAGCTCGGGGAACAATTACGAGGGTATGTATAAATGCGTGTACCCATCGATCCTTCGGCATTCCTTTGCTTTTCCAATTAATTAGGAAATCCTTGATGTGCTCCTTAGGACTTGAATCCTCCCTGTCCTGTGGCTGATCTTCATTCTGGGAAAATATTTCCCTCATGGCTTGTTTGACGCTTATCGGGTCTCTTAGTGTATTGCAATACGTTCTCCACCATCTTGTCGGAGTTTCCATGAGGTCGATACTTAGATAGGAGATCCTTTGATCCTCTATTATTTCCCGGTCTACTTTGTCTAAGAACGTGTGCATTGGTTCGAGGCCATGATACCTCGGGTAGTCAGCTATCTCCATTTCTCCCTGGTTTACTTGGCTTATCATCACACATCGTCTAGTGGTCAGTTCGTATTCCCCCTGCTGCCAAGCAGCTTTTGAACTGGTTTCCTAGATTTGGATACTTCGCCAGCTTACTGATCCTCCAACCATGGGGTTGATGTAGTCCTTGTTGATCTAAAGATGATCTGAGGTTTTCATTGATGTCAACCCATGCAGCACCAGGGGCTACCCTGATCTTGCAAGGGAATTTTGACTTGACAACTCACTTTATTTTGATTCAAGGATCTTCTATATGGATTCTACTCGTTGAGATGTTTATGTTGATAAATGACACGCCAAGTAATTATTCACGGTTTGAGAGATATTCATGTTTGAAGTTAGTAACCCCTGTTAGTGGGCTAAAACCCTATGGGGTAGTGGCATGGAACTCATAATTAGTTTTGTTCGTTGAATCGTCAATAATTAATAATTTTTTAAGCTCTTAAAATCCCTCCAACATTCTCTATAGAAGCCCCTCTCAACTCTATAAAAATAAATCTCATATATCCTCCAAATGTAGTGACCATGGCATTTTCGTTATAACTTCATTTCTGTGAAGTCTTAGATTCTAAAATGAAAAGAAATTTTATTCGCAATCTTGATGAATGTCAAGACCGAATTTCAGATCTTGGTTCCCTATATTTTCGGATATATGATCTGTGGATGTTAGGGTTTTTGCAGGCTCCCGAATTTCATCTCAAAGAAGTGACCTTGGGAAAAGCGTCATAACTTTCTTTCTCTCTGAGAAGAGGATTGGAATTCTGTAAAAAGTGGCAGATAGTGCACGAAATGCAGTTTTATTTGTATCAATTTTAGAACCGAAGGAGGACACAATGACACGTGGCACGTTGTACAAGTTCGCTCTACTGAGCTAGTCCATAATTAGGTCTTTGTGAGAGATTGGGCGTAACTTTGCCTTGAAGAGTCCAAATCGGGTCAGACCTGTGGCATTGGAAAGAAGACTCAGAGGGACACTACAGGACTGAATATCACATATTGGGGATCTGAAATCACAGAGATACATTAGATTAAATATCATGCTCCTAAAAGGAGAGAAAAAATAGATCAAGTGTTGTCAAGGGGTGCAAAGGACCGAACTTTCTAGGGCAGCAAAGAGAAAGGTGCAGCAAAATGATGCAGTAGAGGTAAGTTACAGGTAAGTATCTTTTGTATATGCATGTTCATTTCTTAATTGCATTAGGTTATATGTATTCTAATTTGTTGTTTTTGTTTAGCAATGACATATGCTCTGCAGGATGAGGTAAGTTTTTCTATTATCATGTCATGGGTATTTCCTTGAAGACTTTTTTGCAGGTATTATATATTCATCAAGAGAAGACTCAATTCATAATCTAATCTTCTAAAGAATGAGAAAGGGTAGCATGACAAGAGCAGCAATCAAGCTGCAGAACAACAACAATAAGTTCACCATATGAAGTATTCAAGTGGGAAGCACTACATACAATCATTGTAAAAGTATCATTGTACAGAGTCATTGTAAAAGTTGTACAAGTGTCTATCTGCCAAGAGTTGAAGAGGCAGTGTTGGGAGGTCTAGGATCATCATTAGGTGGTTGTGTCATAGTTGGGCTTATGGTCTAGTGTGTCTTCTTATTTTACATCATTCTATATCATTGTAACGTGGACCATTTTCCCTAGTACGAGAGTCCATTCTTCTTTTATTCTTCTATAGGGTGGTAGGGTGGTGCTAGGGTGAGTTGTAACTCATTGGGTGTTGGGGCATCCATTCATTTGACTACTGAAGAATCTCAGGCGTTGGAGCATCCATCCAGTGGGAGCTGGAGAAGAATGCTTTTCTAGAATTCTAGGAAGGTGTTGCTTTCATTTCAGTTGGGGCTGAAAATTAAAGAATTTATTGAAAAGCGTTCGGTGGTTTTTGACCCGAAGGGGGTTTTCCACCTAAAATCTTTGTGCCTCCTGGGTTCTTTTATTTACTGTTATTAGTGCATAAACATTAATAATAATTGAAGATTAACTAATGCTCTGAAAATATTTAAAAGTGCTAATTGCTAAGGAATACTGATTCACCCCCCCCCCCTCAGTATTTTCCAACATTCCTCCCTCTTCCCTATTGTGAGCGTGTATAGTTGGTCTAACCCTCCTGGCTCATCCATGTCATTTGTTGGTTATGTGAAGCTAGGTCCTTGGTGGGGGTCTAACGGTTGGATCACCCTTAGCCCATCTGCTTCGAAAATCATCAGTTACTTCTTCAAGTCTATGACCGCATAGTTCTCGTATGCCCAATCAATCCCCAGGAGTGCTGGGTATGGGTCCTTATCCCCCATGATGTCAATCACCTCGAATTCTGTGTGCGTCTTCACCCCTGCCACATCAACCTCTACATTCTCCAATCTCCCAATTGGTAGTATGCAGTACTGATTTTCCATTCTTAGTTGAATTAGCGAGTATTTTAGTTGAGGCTTCCCCATTTCCTCCCAAGTTTTCCTAGGTAGGATGTTTACATTCGACCCTAAGTCTAACATGGTGTCCCTTATCTAGAATCCTGCCACTTGCGCATTGATTCGAAACTCCTTTCCGCTTCTTCTCTTGTTCCGTTTCACTCTTCTGGAAGCCTTCTTTGGCAACCCTATGCATGGTCGTTCCACTTCCTCTTCCTCCATGGATACTGCAGCCTTTAGAATTTTTCTCAATTCCTTCAAGATGCCTTCATTCTCAACAATTTTCAAGAAGAGTTTAAACCATTCCCCAATCAGCTAGGTGTGATCAAGTATGTGATCTCGCAGTCTCTTATTATCTTTCTCCACGGTCATCCCTTCAAACAACTTAGCTGCATCCTGATAGTACTTTTTTTGGCATTCAGGTTGATACCCATTTCGCGGAGACGCCACTTTAAGGATTAAGGGGGGGTCCTCTATGTAGCAGTCCTCCCCTATCTTCTTTCCTCCCCTGGTGACTATATTAATATTCGTTGCAAGGAGGTCTTCATCGGTCCGTGGTTTAGCATTCACCAAGTTGGCCCCTCTCTATCTGGTCCTTTATTCCCACTTCGTAATGAGTTCCAGACAGTCCTCCGTTGCGTGGGTATTAATTCTACATTGAGAGCACCAGGCTCTCCTCAGCAGCGGACATTCTCTAGAAACATGCCATTCCTGGTCATAGTTGTAACACCTCACATACCCTCTTCCTTTGGTTCTTCCTCCTCTCCCATTTCCTCCTTGTCCCCCCCAGTTTGACTCATTGATCCTGAACGTGGATCTGTCCTGCCTTTCTGTTAGAGCATCCAGCACTCAGCACTGATTGGTGTGATGCGTCGTTGATGCACAAAACTCACAGTAGGTGTTATTGGGGACGTTAGAGTAATTTTGAAAAATGGGTCACATCCATGGCAGGTGTCCATATGCCCCGCAGACTTCACAAAAGTCTTGATTATTCCTCCTTGGGAAGGCCTCTTGCACTCCCACTGCCGCAACTCCTACAGTTGGTGGGGCACTAGACGACCCTGCAACCCCACCTAGATGATTAATCCCTCGCAACCTCGGGCATTCTGTCATGACATGCCCCTCCACCATGCAGTGGGTGCACCAAACATTGGGTCTGGTTAGACACACTGGCTGAAGATCTTTCAGTTTCTCTGTCAAGGTCACGATCTGGTTTTACAGGCCTAAAATTGACATGTCTTGTAGGCTCGCCCCTCCCCTGTACTCATGTGGGTATCCCGCCATAGCTTCTATGTGTGATTCTTGTTCCAACGCATCCTGGAGGGTTCCTATCTTCTGTTGTGTTAGTGGCGTTCTGGTCAAAGGAAATAGTGCCTTAATGAACCAGTCCCGCTGGTGGTTTGGGTCCAGAGTGTAACTCAACTTGGCAATGGCATCCTTAAACCTTTGCATGAGCTCCCAAGCCGTCTCTCCTTCCCTCTACTTAATTTCCCATAGTTCCGATAGCCCTTGCTAATCCATCTGCGATACCTTGAATTCGTGCACAAATCCTCTCTTAATATCATCTACTGTGGGGTTCTGAGTCTACTCTGCCCACTTTGTAAACCAGTGCAGATCCCTTTCCCTTAGCGTGGTTTGGAATTCTACTGCCCTTACATTGTATGGAGTCTGACGGGCCCTCCAAATAGCTTCGCAGAGATACCAGTGCTGCACTACATCCTTGTTTCCTCTTCTTGCAAATTCAGGGTATCTGGTAAAATATCCTGCCATACTTATCTGGGTAGGAGCTATCAGCACGAACCCTTTGCTCCCCGGCTGCTGGGATCCCTGTAATCCTAAGTTACTGATATTACTAGTTCCTGTGCCACTCCCAATGTTGAACTTGACTCGGTATTTCTCCCGCACACTATATACCCGCACTTCCTTAGCTAAGCTAATAATAAATTCCTCTGGATTGTGATAAAGTACTAGGGGAAGATCAGGAGAAACACCACCTATGTCTCGGGAGTATTTCTTCTGACTCTTAATGGATGCCTCCTCTTCACTGAATAATCTCCTCATCACCTCGCCCGTATCCTCTTTGCTTCCTTCTTCATGCCCATGTGGCCTCTCATCTTGCAATCCGTCTGTCACAACATGTACTTGTGATACAGCTTCTGCAACCTACAGGGAAGGTCCGTCCTCATTTCCCTGACTCCTCCATCTTCCTTCACCACTCTTGCTTTGCCCAGCACCTTCTTCTCCTTCCTCTTCGACTCAGGGTTTTCCCTTCACCGCTCCTACTTGGTGGGGCCCCATCCTTTTCTTCCCCAGAGTCTGAATCACTCTCGCCTGCCACTTATCTACTAGCAGTGCCCTTCTTTGTGCCCTAACATCTCTTTCTTTCTTTAGTTCTTTGACATCCATCCCTTCAGCAGCATCTCTATCCCTCAACCGACAACATTCCCCCCTCTACATCTTCCCCTGGTACTGGGGATTTACGCTGCCATCCCCGCAGCGGGCGAAGACAACAGTCCTTCTTCCACCATAAACATTTTGATCCACATCGGGACTTCCCTCATCAAATCACCTCTCAGTCCCGAGCTGAACACAACTTCTTCTTTTGAGAAAGATTGATAACTCTCTGCGGCAAACTCAACTACATATCCCTCCACCGTAGTCCTTACCCAAAAGTTGACTGCTATAGTCATATCATTATCCAACTGTTGTAGTAGGGAAACATCCAACGGAGTCCAGCTTCAGCGAGTTTTCGTCGATCCACCTGGCTGAGTCTATCGCTTCAGCCTTCTTAACCAATTGTACATTTCCTCTGGGAACTTACACCAGAAAATTTGATACTGATCATTAATGTCAGCATATAAAATTTCCTCGCTTACCTTGTTGATCGGTTGACATCTACGGGTAGCTTGCTCCACTACAAACTGATCTACTCTATGGTTCCACTAATCCCTAATATCTCTCTTAAATATCCTCGACACCATAGTATGAACCAGTTCTCATACCTTTAGGTCTCGGCAATGGAACCATTTGTTGGCTCGTGAGAGTCATCAAGGGGGAGACCTTGGGTTCGGGCATAGGATGCCAACAATGGTCTGATTTAGTCTAGGACAATGATGGCATTTTCACCTTACCCTAAAGGGCAAGGAGTCTCACCCGAGGTGCGTCACGACCAAAAGGGAGAAGGGTTCAGCATGGGGTCACGGAAGGCTTAACCGGGTTTCATTCGATCAAATATATAGATCCATTATATAAAACACAGAGGTAACAACATACTCATGATATCATACGGACTACCGATTACATGCAATTGATAAGACGTTCAAAAAAATTTAAAGATCCATCATACACAGGGCCCAGATACATAATAAGCTGCAACTAATCTTAACAAATCTTTATATTAATCATAACAATCAAACATTACAATATCACTTGGCTTCTGCTATAAAAAACTACATGAAATACCCGGCTCAGTTCCACAGGTTTTGTTCAGCTTCACAGACCATGTCTTCCCGACTCCTGCAACCTTCCCTCCGTCTGCTGCAACAAGGATCCTTTCACCTTCTCTCAACCTCGCCAAATCTAACCCCGCTCCTTATCTGGTCTTCTCCTTTTATATCCTTCTCTCTTACTTGGACTACCAGTTCTTCCCCTCGGCTGCTTCTGCACCTTCCCTCCCCCTCGGCTGCCTTTTCCTTCCGTTGCCACCTTGCCACAACTCTTGCGCAACTGCTTGTTCCGCCAACCAACCGTTGCTGCCACCCGTTTCCTTCTCATCCCTTGGTCAGCCAAAATTGGTCAAAACCTTTTCAAAATTTAAACGAAGGCCCCAACAGGCAATGCATTAGTTTCCCTCTTTTTTTTTATGTCAATTATTTGGTGTAGAGGCCATGATGTATCAGATGGTATGCCATTTTTTTGCATAGTTTTGTATGGTTTTAGATAGATGTTGTGCTATGATACATGGGGGGACGAACTTTCATTTTGCTTCCAAGATTTTATTTTTTATTTTTTGAGAGTTTTCCATAGATGAGGCCTACTTTTTACCATCGCCACCCTAGGCCAATGACTGAGGTGTGGATGAGCATGTGGGGTGAGATGATGCCCAAGAGGGGTCTGTCAAAGTATCCGACCAAGATTTACACCGAGGGATTGAGGCTACTGGCCAGTGAGGTTGACCACATGTTTGTCTTGGTGTTGTGTCCATACGTGGGGTTTGATTGGAGTCAGTGTCGCAAAACCCTCTTAACATGAGATGAGCTTGAGATGATAGAGGTAATACTAGTGTTTTCTTTAAATTAATCTAGTTTCATTTTATTGTCTTAATTAATTAGAATAAAATGTATTCTAGCATGTTCTTTAACTTCTTTTATTAAATTGTTTAATGAAATTGTCTAATTATTGTTCATGTATAGTATATGTTGTGTAGACATCAGCAGTTTCATTGGGGACATGCCTCCTCCCCCACTGGAGGGAGTTGCAAAGATGGTCGAGGCCACAGAGGGTAAGGCACATCCTGAGATGCAGATGGGTGTAGTCATGCAAGTGCATAGGGGTAGTGTTAGACTCATGATGGAGTATTGCAACTGACTCTCTAAACTTTTGGTTAAGGATGGAGTTTGCCCTGCGAGGGCTTAAGATATCAGGGCATATCTTAGGCTCCTAGATATCTTGAGGGATTGTCTGTGTGATATGATGAGTCTTATGTGTCATATCGTCGAAGCTACCAAGCTACTTATGATGAGGAGGGATGGGTGTGAAGCCAATACACATGAGTCTTCACCCAATTCTACCCCATCAGATCATGATGATCAAGGAGGTGATCCTTCCAGTACTACATCTCCACCTACTCGAGATGGTCATGACACATTAGTTACACAGTCTTCACCCACACCTACTACCCCATCGGATCATGATCAGGGTTTTAGTGATCCTTCAAGTAGTACTCCACCTCATCATCATTCACCTCATCATGATCACCCAATACTGCCTCATGTTTCTTCTAAGAGAGCATACCATATTGCACCTTCTACTCCAACTCATAGTTCGACTGTTGAGGCACTTGACCATCCATCACCTTCCGCTACAGACGAGGTTGCCACTATTACGTCTGTTATATAAGATATTTTATAGCAATTATTTGAATTGTTTGTGTGTGTGTGTGTGTATACGGTGCATTTCTTTTGTTTATGTTGATGTACTTAATTTATATGTTGGTGTTGATGTGTATATTGTTAGGTCATGTTAGATATGTTCATTTAATGTGCTTGTAGATAGATTTGTATGTGATAGCAATTATTTGACATGATATGTATATTTGAGGATGTGTGTGGTGATCATGTTGGATTACCATGCTTGTGTTTTTTTAGATGTGATCACGATGATGATTCCCTATTAGATTATTAGATTTGTGTGCTAGCTAATGACGCTTATATGTGATAGAAGTGTATATAATTAGATAATGTTAGCAAATTTGAATGTGTATTTTAGAAGATTTTTATGTTTGTTAGATGTTTATCATCATGATGTTTATTTTTATGAAATAATATTTATTATAGATTATGTATTGGTGAAGTTATATCAAAATTTCATATATGAAATTACATGCAAAATGACTTAAAAAAAAAATGCAATTAGGATATTTTTATAAATTACAATGTTTAGTATGGTTGAAACTATAATTGTAAAATTACCATAAATATTTCGCTATTGCTTAGATAGTTCATTCATATTCATTCTAACCAAATTAGTAGAATATTTCAATACTGACAAGGAAAAAATAATTAAAGGTAAAATAATTTAGTTAGTTCTTAATAATACGAAAATGTGTAACTCATTCAATTTTTAATATAAACTATTAATAATAGTAATAATTTATTAAAAAATGCAATTTAAACAATAAAAAATTACACATGGTCTATATATAGAGATAGAAAAACATAATAGATCCATCTTAATCACAGATTTATGAAGAACTAAAAGAGATTAAATATGTTGTTAAATTTTAAAAAGTCAAGAAATATTTTTTTTCCACATACTTATCATGAGATAGTCACTAAAATTCATGTTTTCAAATTTTCCTAGCTAATACATCATGTTTACAATGATAAAGACATGTCTACTTTAAATAATTTACTTATAAATACATAAAAATAGATATTTATTTTACATAATATAAATAGGAAAGAAAAATGCATCACTAAGTCTATTAGAAAGTCAAACAAATGTCTTTTAATCGCCATCACATTATTTATCATTTAATTGCTAACCATAAAATATTTATTAATTCAACTTTTATTTATAATTACCATTGAAAAGAAAAGTCAAAACTCTTCCATTATCCATGAAGAAAAAATTAAAACCTCTCATGCATTCATGTAAGCCCATTTGTTTCTCTTATGGTCCATAAAAAGATGTAATCAAGATTTTACGCATGCACATAAGACCTCCTTTTAGTTTACATAATGTTGAAAGCACTGGAACTTAAATATTGTAAATATGAGTTTATCTCCCATGTCAAGAATTTTATCTTACATATTAATACACAATTTTTTCCTTTCTATAGTCCTCATAGGTTTATCACTACATGATTTTTATTGATTATTATATAAACTTCAAGAAAAATCATATGAAATGATTAATAAACCAATAATTATCTAAATCTAGAATAAATATTCAATGTTGTTTCCAAATTCCCTACTTTCTCATTTTTGTTATATTCTTCTCATTTTCTTATTTCAGAAGGATTGTCACCTTGAATCCTTATTATCATAGATAGTGTACACCATGTTTTAAACTACATTTATATTTATGGAGATATGTTACATAGTGACAATAAAGGAGGTTATTTTACTATATTGAAAAACTTTGACGATGGTTATAGTAGGCCTTTTAGTACACATATATGATTTTTCTTCTCCATTTTCTATCACTTTGTGAGTTATTTTAGATTAATACTCGATGTTATTTGAGAAAGAATATAATAAGTATATTTAGATTGGTATCTTAAAATAATATACCTATAAATAAGCATTCTTAATGAAGTGCTCACCTTTAGGATTCAAATTGGACTTTTATATCTAGAGTAGAAATTTTTGTATATTAGAAATATATGTTTGGGGTCACAAAAGTACAAGAAAAGAGTACAAAATTGATAACTCATGTTAAGAATTACAATATCTTGATCCATCCCGATGTCTATCCAAAGCCTATAGAAGAAGTCTATTGTAAAATAGATTTAAACAAATTTAACAAATATGTTATAATTTAATTTTTAAATTATAAATTACACAATTGGAAATACTTAGTTTTAAGTGTAAAAATGTTTCCACTGGAAAAAAAAACATGTAAAAACATTTGGGAATCTTACCAATTATATAAAATTCCAACAAGATAAATAAAAACAATATAATTAGCGAAATAAAGAAAACAAAAACATAAAACACTAGTATAAATGATGAAATAACACAAGTACATATCACTCTTCATTGTCATCACCTTGATTCTCTTCCTCGGTTGGCATGATAACATTGTTGTTATCAAAAATATGTTTTGATCTAAGGTCGTGTCTTAATACAAGCCACCAATCCCTATTCAACACATCTGGGAAAAAACACACATGGTTGAAGTGTTTGGGAAAAACATAAGGCTCCCTAGCTTCATGCCACATCTTTCTAGAGTTGATAGATATCATCCCACTATCGTGATCTTCCTTTACATTATTTTGATCAAAGGTGTCCCACCACTTGCACCTAAAAATAACACAATGGAATGAAGATAAGTCCACTTCAATGTTCTTTTGTATCTTTCCAACGTAACCTAACATCCCCTGTATTGGGTTTTGATCATGGTGGCTAGCACGACTAGATTGGTCGAACTCGATTTCCACTCCACAGTGTTGTGTCATGCATCCATCATTGGCATCCTCCATGCAAAAATGATGTCCATATGCCCACATAGATGGGAACAAATGAACCTATAAAAAAGTGAAAAAATCACAGTGGCATGTGTCTAATAAACCAAACCATATTAAACTATAAAATATAGATGTTACAATTCAAAGGTGCATTATGAAGCTAAAAATGTACAGAAATATATTATTACCAAGTTGTTGCATCCAATCCCTATGTTTAGCGCATCCTCTTCAGCATGCGGGTAATGACCAAATGCACCAAATCTCTCTAACTTGATTAACAACCCAACTGTTAGGGCATGCCATTGGCATATTTTATTTTAAATGATCAGGATAAGGTGTACTTCTACCATTAAAATTTCTAAATTATTTCATGTCATTGTCCCATTTCCTCCTCTTTTGTTCGTACAATGCGACCCACAGTTGTGTCACTTCACAAATACAAAGAACGAATTTGTTGATGGCTTGAATTTCTGAATTCGCTGATGAAATCAAACCAAAATATATAGAATGTATGAGATCAAAATATGCATTAATATGAAGTTCAGTTTGAACAGTTACTGTGTAGAAACTTTACCAATGATAAGTCACTTACTCTTTATCATGCCCCTTTTTCCATTCGTTTAGAGAAGCTCCCCTTCTCTTTTGTCTTCATCTCTTTCTTCATCCCAAATCACAACACCTGTTGTGTTATCGATCTGCTTGATGTGCTCACTAGAATAATAAAAAGACTCATATGATATGTACCCCTCTACCAAAGGCCCATCACGTTTTTCCCTTTGTCAAACAAAACCTTTAAATTTCTTCATGTACCTCTCTAAGAAGAGTATCCAACGATAAGAAACTGCATATGATATGTACCCCTTTGCCATAGACCCCTTGGGTTTTTCCCTTTGTCGAACAAAACCCTTCAATTTCTTCATGTACCTCTCTAAGAAGAGCATCCAACGAAAAGAAACCACCCCAACTAATTCAACCTTGTCTACTAGATGAAGTAGAAGATGAACCTACAAGTCCATGAAACTCATCGGCAGTTTCTTCCCAAACATATAAACAATAAGCTATCTCTTGACGCCACCGTGGAATGCTAGCCATATGGATCTCCTTTTATGTGATCCAACGTACAAATGAAGATAATTTATATATGGCACGTTGTAGGTCTTGGGGGAATTCATGGTTCACACACCCATGTACGAGAAGATGATAATGACATTGCAAAGTAAACACATACAAAAATTAATTATATTTTATCTCATTGCAAAAAATAATAACAAATAATAAAATCATGTTTTTGACATATGTACTCTTAGAAGGTTCAAATCGTCATTCAATTTCAACCCCGACAAATGGTCATCCACCGTGTAGTGCCATAGTGAAGACCCATCTAAAGAAGGCACCCTCACACCCATTATAACTTCCTTTTCCAAAGAAAGATAATATTTCTTTTAAATCCCTGGGACATCACCTTCTTTGAAAGACCAAGAGGGACCAACCTCTCCTCTAGTTTTTTTTCTTCGCCAATTTTTCTTTTTAGTTTTTTAAGAAATAAGATCTCTCCTAACAACCAATGTTTCATTTTCTTTTGATGATATATGCCTTCATAAATAATATGAAACATTTTTAAATATATGCATGGGATATAGTAAGTGGGAAATATTAAGATACTCCCAATATGGCAGCTCATAAAAGACATATTTCATTTTCATCCCAATGGGAAATTTCTCCACATAGGTGTCAAAGAATTATGGATCATTGAACATAGGCTCCCCATTTGAATCGAACATTTTTGTAAACTCCTTCTCCTTTTATCTCTCATATGATCTAAGCCATTCAACTGGTGTCATTATTGCAGGGCTTAGGGTTTTCTCTGGTTTACCATTGAAAGCAAATATTTCTCTTCTATAAGGGTGTTCTTCTGGGAGGAATACCCTAGAGTAGTCATACATTGGATTTCATAGGTGGTTGGACCACCTAGCCTTCATCGAAGATCCACAAACTTTACATCTATGATACCCTTTTGTTACAATACCTGCAAAATTATTGTATACCAAGCACGTTAGAGATCATGAATATCAAAACAATTGTCGTGAATTAAATTAATATGTGAAACAATATTGTTATGTATACAAAAAAATAAATAAACATGTAATTTACAAGAGAAAACTCCTAAGCTTGGATAATAATGTATGGTGTAAGCACATATGCCATACAACATAAAACTCCTCTCTATTGTGATGGGTCTTGATACATCATATACATGTATCCCTTCCCATAATTCCTTCAATTCATATTATACTAATGGTTGTAAGTAGACATCGATATTCTTTACTTGTCTTCTACCAGGGACTATGACAGCCAACTTAAGATGTTCATTCTTCATGGACAACCATGGGGGGATATTATTATTGATCACTACAATAGGCTAAATAGAATAGTTGGTGTTTTTGAGGGAATATGGGTTGATACCATCCATGGCTATGCTGAGTCATAGACTTCGTACTTCATCCTTGAATTTTTTGGGACATGTAACCTCTATATGCTTCATGGATATTGAATCTATTGGGATTCACATAACTCCTGTAGAAATTCCTTATAGATTCAAACTGCTAATTGTAATTTACTAAAACAATAGACTTGAATCTACTCTACTCATTAGAAAAAACGATTAAATGATCGTAAAATCATGAAGCATACTAGAGAAAGAATTCAGTCAACACATTACACAATGATTTCCTGGGGATATCCATAGCTAAAAACCCTTTCTATCTATATATTGCATTAGTTAGAAATATGAGAAGATTACATTGCTTTTCTCAAGCCCGATCAACCTCTACACTATCTCAATTTGTCTCATTGATTCCTAGACAAAACCATACCAATACTTAATCAATTTATCGCATGCCCAAGACCTTATTTCCTTGTGTTGTTTATTTGGGAATTAGCCCCTATTAATTAGGGAATTCCTCAATTGGAATGCAATCCTCATAGGCCTTCTTGTGACTACATGCACCACTTGTACAATTCGAATGATTATACAACTAATAGTACACTGTCCCTAAACTCCAATCTCAACTGGGTAACTCTTAGATCTAACATGCATGATTTATTTATGAGTGAATCATCAGTTAAATAGTTGAACACATGAAGTAGCACCCCACTATATGACCTCCTACTAGTTCCTCCATTATGATGGAACTAGTTTAACTGACTTTAACGCATTTAAACTGAATTAATTAATTACGACTCAAAATAAACTCAATGAGAGATCCTATAATGTAGGAGACACTTTACATGACTCAAGTTAGACCCTCAACTCGAATTAACTGAGCCAACTAAGTCAAATTAACTTAGTTAACTAATACAAGTTGTCATGTGATGTGGAGTTACAACTTTATTCCTAATTTAATTCAAGGACAACATTAAATTAGGATTTTTTTGTTGCATTTTCAACACTCCCTCTCAACAAGAAAGGGATTATCTTCTACCCCAATCCTTCCTCTATGGAACTTGAATTTTCCTCTTAACAGTTCCTTAGTCAAAATGTCTGCATCTTGTTCCTTTGTAGGAATGTACTCCAACAACATGATTGTCCTCTGCACACAATCTTGTAGATGGTGATACTGGATATCGATATGCTTGGACCAATCATGAAAAATTGGATTCTCAGATAGTTTGATACAACTCTTATTGTCACACTAAATCACGGTAGGATCCATTTGTTGAAAAAATAACCCAACAAGGATGTTCCTCATCCAGATAGCCACACAAGTTGCTTCACTAGCAGCCATGTACTCTACTTCTACTGAGATGAGTGCCACTAATCTTTGCTTCCTATTGTACCAAGAAACTATTGCTGACCCATTAAAGAATATTCCCCCTGATGTGTTCTTCCTGTCGGATGGACTCCCTACCCAATCTGCATCTATGAAGCCTTGCAGATTCACTCCCTCTATCGTTTTGTACCAAAGACCAAACTGAGTGGTGCCTCTGAGGTATCTCAACACATGTTTAGCTACCTTCCAATAGATTTTGATTGGCTTAACCATTGCTTGACTAAGTTGGTTAATTGCAAAACACATGTTTGGTCATGTTTTCACAAAATACATAAGTGAACCCACAAGCTTCCTGTAAATAGTAGCCTCCACTACTTCACCTGAAATAGCATTTTCCTTCCTCCAATTCCCTACTAGAGGAGTATCCATGGGATTGTTGCTCTCTATGTGGAACTTCTTCAGTATCTCGTTGGCATACTTTCCCTGAGATCAAACAGTTCCTCATATCCTTGTCATACTTCCATACTAAGGAAATAATGTATGAGCCCCAGGTCCTTCATCTCAAATTCTCTTGCAAGATCCTCTTTACAAGATTTTACCAACTTCTCATCACCTGTTAGAATTAAATCATCGACATATAATACTATAATCAACAATTTACCTTCAACCACAATATGGTAAAGGTTTTCATCTGCTTCCCTTTTGGTGAAGCCTAATCTGGTGAAATAGTTGTCAATCGTGGTGTACTAAGCATGGGGTGCTTGTTCCAATCCATGCAGTGCTCGCTTGAATCTGTACACATGTGATGATTTGTTGAAGGTATCAAATCCTTTTGGCTGCTCAATTTACACCTCTTCCTCAATCACTCCATTGAGGAATGTTGTATTCACATCCATCTGATGTATCTTCCATCCCATCTGTGCTGAAAGTGCTAGAATAGATCTGATTGAAGAGTGTCTTACTACTAGAGAAAAGGTCTCCTCATAATCAATTCCCTCCACTTGAGAGAACCTCTAGCCACAAATATAGCCTTGTGTTTCTCCACACACCCATCTACAGCTTTCTTTACCTTGTAAAGCCATTTGGAACTCACCATTGACTTGTTAGTTGATCTTAGGACCACTTCCCAAACACTGTTTATATTAATGGAGTCATACTCCTCAACCATGGCATCAACCCATATTGGTTTATGCATTGCTTCCTCAAATGAGGATGCCTCAATATCTACACTCTCGCTCATCAGATCCATGTAGCTAGTGTACTGATATGGTGACCTCCTCTACCTATGTTGTGATGTGTGTGCTACCACATTCTCTCTAGCATCATGCATCAATTTATCAGCCTCTCTGTTTTGTTTCCTTCCATCTTTGGAATTCTTTCCATGAGTGGGTGCTTCCACTCTCTCCTCCTTTGCATGTGGCTTCTCCACATCATCCTGAGGTTATTCCTTTGGAGCTAAAATCTTCTCATATACATGTAACTGAAGCTCCCTCTCAAGGGAACATCTCATGGCCTTCTCTTCATTAAACTTCACATCTCTATGAACCATTATCATCCTGTGAGATGGAAGGTACACCCGATAGTTGTGAGGTGTATCAGTGTACCCCAAAAATATTCCCAACTTAGTTGTTGATTATAGCTTTCTCCTTGCATCCTCGGTAACATGATAATAAACTTATGAACCAAAGATCTTGAAGTGTGCCACATCTGATTTCTTACCTGAAAAAATATTTTTCTGGTGTACTCATCCGGAGAATCCGATGAGGACTCATTTTTTTCACATATAGCTATGTTGCATGATTCATCCCACAAGTGCAATGGTAGGCCCTGATCATGTAATATCACCCGTGCAGCTCCCACAATATTTTTTTATTCCTTTTAGCCACCCCATTTTGTTGTGGGTTATGGATTTCTATTAACTCACGTTGAATGCCTTTTGATGCACATAAGTTCTTGAATTCATTTGAAAAAATATTCTCCACCGTTATCACTCCTGAGAGCCTTCACTTTCTTGTTAGTGTCTTTCTCAACAAGTGCTTTAAATTCAAAAAATTTAGAGAATGTCTGATATTTCTTATGAATGAATAAAATCCAACACTTACGTGAGAAACCATCTACAAATATTACATAATACTTGTGCTTGGATGTGGAGGATGTCGAGAACGGTTCACACACATCTGAGTGAACTCTTTCAAGGAGCACTTGCATTAGATTATCCTTATCATGAAAGGTGGCTTTGGTGTACTTCCCCAATATACACCCTTTGCGTGTATCTTTCTTCTCTAGTGCACTATTGGGAAGTCTTGTAGAAATATGTTGCATGATATTCAAAGCTTCATGGTGCAAGTGACCTAATATTCTATGCCACAACTCAACAATTTCTCAACTTTTGACCTTCTTTTATTTTTTGCTCAAAGAAACACAGTATTCTAAGTTCAATTTGTAGAGGTTATTCACCCAAACCCCTATCTTATTCACCTGTCCTGAGGTTATTTGATGAAGAAAATCCTTTCCTTTGCTAAATATCACATCGTAGCCATGGTCCTCCAACATAGCAACTGAAACCAAATTCTTCTTCATACCTGGAACATACATGACATATTTTAATGTGAGAGAAGATCCAAACTCCCTCTGAAAAGTAACAATATCAATGTCATTCATGCTATACCTTCCATCATCTCCTATTTTGATGTGCATATGCAGGTCCTTCTCCTCCAAGTCACCAAAGAATTATTTGTTGTCGGTCATATGGAATGAGGCTCCACTATCCAGATACCACACACTACCCATCACTGATGTCACCATGCAAGCGATAAGGGTCAAATCCAACTCAAATTGTGAAGCAAGAGCTTCACCTTCCACTCCACTTGAGGGCTTCTTGTTGGCCTTCGTATGCAAACACTTTGTGGCATAATGTCCTAGCTCATGATAGTGAAAACATTTAATCTTCAAAAAGTCCTTCTTCTTGTCATCCTGGCTGGACTTTGATTTGGAATGGAATGACTTCCCTTTCCCTTTATTTACCTTTCCATCTAAGGCACAACTCTCCTAATCATCATGTTTGGATGAGGATCCATCTCTGGTTTTTCCGTTGAATCTCTTCTTACACCAAGTCAGACCACAAACGCTCCCACTCTGGTAGCTTCTCCCTCCCATTTACTGAATCCTGGTATTTGTGCCAACTCTTGGGAAGGCCTAGAAGTGCTAGGTTGGCTAGATCATCTTCAACAATTGTAACACCAACACTTCCAATCTCATCGTAACATTGGGTGAACTTGGTCAAGTACTTTGGTATTGTGTCGCCCTTCTCCATCTTGATTTTCCTGAGCTTTTCCTTCAGTTCCAACTTCTTTTGGTCACTTTTATTTCGAAACAGGTATGTCAAGGCTTTCCACATTGCATATGGAGTCTCCTTACCATGGATTTTTGAGACAATATGATCTCGAACTCCTTATAAGATAATCCTTCTCGCCTTTGCAACACATTTTCTCCACTGTGCCAGTTCTTGAGCATCAATTGTTGCAGGCTTTAGAATATATGTGTCTATGAATTCCTTAAGCTCGCTATCTTCCAACATTGCCTCTATCCTATCCTTCCAAGAAATATAGTTCTAACTACCTTTAAGAGCATATTCATGTCTCAATCCGTAGAACGACATCCTATTGGCTCTGAATTATGGTATTGCAAATTTGATTCCACCTGCAAAATACAAACTCATATTCTCCTCTTCTAGAGTGATTTCTGCTTTGATACCATGTAGAAATTCCTTGCAGATTCAAACTGCTAATTGTAATTTACTAAAACAATAGACTTGAATCTACTCTACTCATTAGCGGAAATGATAAAACGATCGTGAAATCGCGAAGCATACAAGAGAAATAATTCAATCAACACATTACACAATTATTTCCTAGGGAAAGACATAACCAAAAACCCCCGTTATCTATATATTTCATTAGTCAGAAAACATGAGAAGATTACAATGATTTTCTCAAGCCTAAGCAACCTTTGAACTATATTTATCTGTCTCACTACTTCCTAGACAAGCCAGAGTGAATACTTATCCAATTTCTTGCTTACCGAAGTCCCTATTTCCTTATGTTGTTTCCTTGGGAATTATCCCCTATTAATTAGTGAAATTCATTAATTAGAATTGCGCAATCCTCATAGGTTTTCCTCTAACTACATGCACCACTTGTACAATCTCAATGATTATACAACTGATAGTACAATGTCCCTGAACTCCAATCTCAATTGGATAACTCTCAAATCTGACATGCATTAGTTATTTATGAGGGAATCATCAGTTAGTTGGTTGAACACATGAAACATCACCCCACTGTTTGACCTCCTACTAGTTCCTCCATCAGTTGGAACTAGTGTAACTCACTGTAACTCAATTAAACTGAATTAATTAATTACAACTCAAAATAAACTCAACTAGGGCTCCTATAATGTCGGAGACACTCTACATGACTCATGTTAGACCCTCAACTTGAATTTACTGAGCCAAATAAGTCAAATTAACTTAGTTAACTAATACAAGTTATCATGTTTTTCCAAGGAAAAAAACGGTAACTTTTTATTAAAAAGATAATGAAAAGTTACATTAGCTGATGCAATGAAGCAATCTGTGAGCTGCCACAAGGGCTCGAGTGCTTACGCACCCCACACAACATTAGAATACTAACGTGAAAAAAGAAATAAGAAAAAAGAAGAGAGAAGAGAGGAAGAAAAGAGGCAGAAAAACTGAAATTCCGGCAGTGAGTTAGACTCACGCTTCAAGTTTTTCGCCCCTTTTTCTTTTCGACCTTACGCCACTCTCCTTGAGTGGGCTCGATCGAAGCAATGACTAACTGTGTTTCTGCATTCTGTGATCCAATTTCTTTGTCTGAATCTGAAGTATCTGAGTGGTGATGTCGTTTGGTGCCTCCTATGCTAGGATCCACGCTTGTCATCTCTGCCTTCTTGTCTGATGTGGTTCCTTTCTGTTTCTCCATTTCTTTACAAGTTATCATGTTATGTGGAATTACAATTTTATTCCTAATTTAATTCAAGGACAAAATTAAATTAGGATTTTCTTGTTGCATTTTCAGCAACTCCTAACTCGCTTCTGTGTGAGTCATGTCATCCCTACATCATAGATATTTCTTTGTAGTGAAAGAGCCTTTGAATCCTTTGGATTATAGGAATGTGCCTCAATATCTTATGAGGACCATGTGATTTACCTAATTTTTTTATTTATAGTACTTATCATTCCCACATTTCAAACATATCTCTTTGTCTACATATTCTCCTCTATATAGAATACAATCATTCTCACATGCATGATACGATATGTACTCAACACCCAACATTTTCAACAATTGCTTTGCCTCTTCATAGCTACCCAGAAAGACATTATCACTCAGAAGAACCTTATCTTTGAATAACCTGTAGTTGGTAGGAAATATAAATGTACAATGTCAATATTTAACGTTCATAAAATCAACCATTTTTAATGTTGATTGTGACACAAGATTTCTCAAAATATAAGGGACTTGATCGATCATGGTCAATTACCTCAATATTGTCGAGAAACATCCATTTTACATGCCAAAATTTGCTTTCAAGTTGTACAGTAACATCGTTGTCCCCAGCTGGGTAGAATTTGGATGTCTACTAGGTCCAAAGAGAGGGGTGGTGGAAGAATATTTTAGGCTTTTGAATAAGGTATCAGTGATATGAGCATCATCCCCTAGCTCATCGTTATGGAATGCATCTAAAAACATTTAATCCATGGAAATTGTATCTCGTAAGTAATCATCTATACCAACCTCTATTTGATTGCCTCCATTTCCAATTTGTGATGAAGAAATACTATTGTTTTAGTCATTCCTGATTGGTGAATCTGGATGTAGTGGGAATTTAATAGGTGGTTGATTCAACCATTCTTTGTATGGTTCCTCTCTAAGCCTTTCTCTTAATGAAACATTCTATCAATTTGACATTGTAGTGGGGTGCACTGGAAGATGGTAGGTGGGTCGCTCATCATTTCTAGAATCCTAATTTCAAAAAATATTGAACATTAGTACATCAATTATATTACTAAGCACAATGCAATTGGCTTGTTGAAATTACATTATACCAAACAATTATTACCATCATTGACCCAAGATTATGGCTGAAAGATGCCATGTTCCAATTGGCAGGGTGAAGCAATTGTCCATTTTCATCTACCCACTGCTTGCGGTATTCTGATCCTATTAAGAGCTTCCGACATTTTTGAAATGGTGGAATAATTTCTACATCTGAACTCGATTCTAAATCAAGATCCTACAAATTTTGATACATTATTATTCAAATTAACATGGATAAAAAAAATCAATTAGATAATTGAAATACAAATAAATGTTTAACTTACTAGATATGGAAAGGGAGAACTCCGCAAAGGACTTTGAGCAATATGGAACAAGCTAGAATTTGACTAATTATTCATTTGATATTATGATATTTTCTCACTACATTTGATAAAAATTAGCAATAAATTTTTGTGTACATACCTAAAATTAATTTTGAGAACCATATAGCCAAACTCTGAATTTCAATATAGTTTTCAAATCATTTTTCAAAAATAAGGCGACTTCAAGCGGAAAATGTATACTATGAACTATTATAACTCATTTTATGTGATAATAAAAATTCATATAAATTTTAAAGCCTATTGGTTCCCTTATCAAAAATAGTCGCACCGATGTGTTAAAATAATAACCACAGCGGTTTCCAAGATTAAAATAAAAAGGAATTATATCATATCAGTGCTCTTGTATAACCAACCGCACCTATTCATTTAAATTAAAAACACATCAATCCATAAAAATAATAAATGCACATGTTTCCAAGATTTCAACAATTAAAAAAAGGAATTCTAACATATCGATGCTATTCTGAAAATAATGCCATTGATGTGTTTAAACAATAACTGCTTAGGGTCGTCAAAATAATAACCGCACTAGTTTTTGGGATTTCGTAAATAAATAAAAAATGAATTATATCATGTTGGTGCTCTTGTAAAACTAATCTCGCCAACGTAGATACACTCATTACACTTTATTTTTATGTTTGTAGATAGAAATTGAAGAATATGAAAACAATCGAAGCAATCAACGAGACATTCGTCAAAGTAACCCAAGTCATGGAATTAGCTCAAGCACTAACAACATTTCTAGCGAAGAATGATTATCTATTTGGATATCAATGCAAGTTGTTGTATTTTTTGAAATAATTGCCTGTGAAAATAAAACATTTTGTTTAATGTAATTGACATAGTGTCCCAATTGAAAGACAAGGGTTTGCCAATAACTATGCCATTTTGTATGAAAAAGAGCCTCTTATTCATATATAATTTGCAATGCTTTGGCAACACAATGATAATGTTTTGACGTGATGAAACAATATTTCATGTGTAAATTATAGTCCAACCAATATTAAATTGGAAACTCATATTGTAATACTTGATATTTCATATAATATAATTTTTGTGGTTAAAATTATTTATAGTTGCACTTGATATTGTTTAGTATTGTAATTAATATATGTAACTTTGTGCTTTCATATTAGATGAATATGCACATTGTATAACATTTTTTTTAATTTAATCGCAAAATCATACTAATTAATTTAGGTTAATTAATAATGAACACGTAAAATCAATCTAAAACTACTAAATTAGTACTTTATATTGATTAACGATGAAACATAAGTAAAATGAATATGCGACTAAATTAGTCGTTTATAATGATTATTAATGAAAGTAAATGAAATGAATATAGATTACTAAATTAGTTGTTTATATAATGAATATGAAACTATCAAGAAAAGATAAATGACTACTGCAAATGATAAATTTGTGATTACAAATGACGATTAAATTTTGCATATATATGACTATTAGTAGCTAATTTACAATATCTTATAACACGATCGAAATTCAGTCATATTTCTTTAGTCATTAATTGGTTTCAAGTGATGACTAAATTTTGCATATATATGACTATTAGTAGCTAATTTAAAGTATCTTATAACACAACCAACATTTTGGTCATATTTCTTTGGTCATTAATCGGTTTTCTATGGTGATCATATAGTAATATATGTTGTTGTATATTTCGTCATTAATTGTGGCAATCAATGACTAAATCAATGACTAAATTAATGACCAAATTTATGAATAAATATACTACTAGATAATAAATTGAGACAACCAATTAATGGCTAAGTTAAAAATTACTAAAAGTTGGTCGCATTATAAGATACTGTAAATTAGCTACTAGGTCACTGACTGAAAAATGGTCATTTATATGCAAATTTTAGTTATTTTTTAGTAAGTAATTAGCCATTTTGTACTAGTATAATAAAACACATTTTAATTTATTATATTGTATTGTCCAATGTCGTTGTGAAATGTTACACCCCTGATTAAATATTATAATGAAGAGATGTGAAATCTGATGATATAACAAATTAATCCAAACATCATATAAAAATTCACTAATCAAAATTTAATTTATATGAATATTGTTATAATATATATGTTGATTTTTTGATGAATAACAGAATCACAACAACTGCACTGTCACTAGCCAATGTTTCTAAAAAGGAGAAAATCTAAAAGCACTATTACGACAATTTTTTTTTGCATGCCTCGGTGCCTTTTCTGAAAAATACAACACTAGGGCATTCGAAAAAAAAATAAGCACTAGGGTGTTACATTCTTCAAGCACCAGTATTGTTTGAATTTAACACACTGGTGCATTTTAATTCTTAAAGCACCAATTCTTTCTTAAAACTAATGCCTTGGTGCTCCCAAATATTGTTTCCATCCTCGGTGCATTGTTTAAATTAATAGCACATATTCTTTTATATTAGTAGCGCATCGATGCTTTTATACAAATCATAAGTGTCAGTGTCGTAAGTTTAAATAAAAGCACTAGATGTCGTTCCTGAAAAGTATGTCTTAGGCGTTTGTTTAAGATGTACACATTGGGGCGGTATACTTTTCAGGAATTGGTGTTATTTTGCATTCAACACCTCGTTGCTCTTATTTAAATCTACAACACCGGTGCATTTATAGTGTTAGTGCAATGGTATTATTTTTCCTTTAAGCACACCGGTGTTATTTTTCCTTTAAGCGCACCACTAAAAAAAATCCAATAAAACCTCCATCCGCCCAGATTTTTTTAGTTGTGATGAAGTTATGTTAATATTAGCTCCGCTAAAACATTCACTACCAGAAACGAATGTTGTAACGAAGGCTTTTTTCACAATTTTTTTCGATTTTATAATGTTAAAAACTTCCGTTATAACCTCCGCTAGGAGGTATTTTCCTTGTAGCGCCCCTTCAGACACCGACCATTTTGGCAACATTTGTAAGCAGGTGAAGTCTCACTTGAGGCATCTACAGGGGACTGCCAAGACCTAAATAGTTCTAGAATGATGAAGGATATGAGGACCATAAGCTAGTGTTACTAGTATTCAACTTATTATTACTCATTATTATTCATAAAAAGAAATGAAGTATACCCTAATTCTTTCTAGTAATCCCTTTATGCATACATTTTAAAGTAACAATATTATGAAAAATAAACAAGCCATTAATATTATGCAACGAACAAAATAATCCAAAACCTAATCTTTTCATTATCACTATGGATCTTCCATTGCAATCATATCCATCGTGGCTCACCAACCTAGAAAACCATTCAACACTTCAACGCAAAAATATATGTCTATGTTTTTATTCTTGTATCAAGGTGCATTTTACTTCTCAGCCTTGATCTATGTATAGGTTTACTTTTGGACCCAAGCTGACTAAAAAAACCTTTAGTAGTAAATTATTACTATGACCTAGTAAATATTACTATGGAATAGTACATACAAAATTAACCCAATGAATTTCCTTAATTTTCATACTTCTGTTCAACTCCCTCTCTTTGAAATTTCCACATGTTATCCCTCACCTAGTCTTCCTGCATGGTATCTTCATACCTGATGCTCTTCTACACAAATCCATAAACTAGTTACCCATGCCAACAAAGCCCCCAACACTCACTTTTGGCTTGTTCTAGAGCTACTTAGTCTTTATGGCACTCTAATGAGGCCTATGCATCCTTTGTTGTCACAACAAATTTTTTGAAGGTTTGTCTTGAAATATCCACCTTTGCCTTGAGATCCTCTTCTTTCGCTAGTATTTGTTCTACGAACTTGACTATAATGGGGGTATTCAACTTCTCTTCTCCTTATTGAACTGATTTTTTAACTATCTGATGCATCATTATGATATTTTCCATGACCATAAGTGCTTCAACTTGTAAGGTTTCAATATTTTGTGTCATATTTTGTTGATTAGCTATCATTTTATTGATCCACTTACTTAGCTACATGCTCTTTAACATTGTAGCCCTGCATCCATTCTTTGTTAATATTTTCAAGTTATCCTTGAACTTATGTTCCTTCTCCTGCATTGTTTGAATCTTTTGAACAACTTCCTTCAACTCATGACTTTCTAGTAACCTAGTCCAAATTTAAATGCTCTCGTCGTAGATTTTTCTAAACTCTACCTCTAATCCTTTGATATGTTCAAAGGTCAATGTTGCTTCATATTTCTTCTCTTTGTGCTTTCTTTTTTCTAGTGGAGTGTTTGGTTTTTTTTGCAACTCCAACTCCACTACTTTAGCCTTAAGTCCCTTAACTCACCAATTCTTTTCAATTTTCCCTTTGTTAGTGTGTCCATCTCCATTGGATATTTTGGGAGGTTATTGTAGACATCCTATATTTCATTTCTCAACTTCTCTTCTCTCTACACTGCATTCTCCCTTTCCACTACTAGCTACATATTTTCTTCCTGTAGAGCGTTGTGAGATGTTGATAATTGTGCCAACTCTCTTGTAGTTGGGCTAGCATGGAATTGTAGTTACTTTGTGATACTTTTTTGTAGTTGATGCAAACTTTCCTCTGATAATTGTCATAAGATCCATTTCACATGGCTTAATCCCTATGCATGTTTTTACATGTATACACTCGGAAACTCCATCACCTTTGGTGATATCTATAGTGTGCAATGCTCTCTTGATGTCGATGATGGTTGGGACTAAGTGGGCCTTGTGTCAATCATTTTGGTTGGATTATGTGCCTCTATATAAAAAGTTTGTTCTGTCTTTGTTGGATGTTCCATGGATAGTCTACTTGACTCTAAAAGTCGTCATAATTTCTCTAACTAGTCCTATGTTCTCATATGTATCCATTGTTGTTGTTGTGCAACTTTCTAAAGAAATTATTTTTTTCCTTAAATTGGGCCCCAATCTTCTTTATGTTATCATTAGATATTGATTAGAGTTGGGTGACTACTCATTTCACTGCTTTCCTCTTTTTTCTCATGCGTGAAGTGCCTTATACTGCATTTTCTTTGGCTTGTGCTTCTCTCCAACCTGTGCAGTGTTTGTAGAAATTATCACTGTAGATTAGCCTGATAATGCAATATAAATAAAGAAATATACTTTAATCTACTTCTACAATCAAACTTGTGAAAGCTTAATAAATTTAAGCAAGATCAAGCACAACACATATAACCAGAAGCAGAATCAATGCACATGAAACACAGAAGAATACTCTGGGGAAAGTCTTAGCTAAAAACCCCGTTATCTGTATTATCATACAAGGTGGAAATATATCAGAATAATACAAAGTCTTAGCTCTCAGTACAATCCTCCCGAATGCTCACAGGAAAACAAGGCTTCTCACAAACCTTCTCCTTTGCCCTCCAAGCCTCCTATTACATTGCACAGTTTCTCCTGGATGATCCAACTATTACCAAGTGTAACACTGATCTCTCACATTGATCTCACACCCTGTAAAACTGTGCAATCCTTAAGGAACCTTGTTCCTTCTACATGGATGAGTTTCCTTTATAGAAAAACTCATGCAGTTGATAGTAACCTGTCCTTGACATTTAGCTCAACTGGGTCTTTCTCTGAATAGACATGCATGAGTTGCTAATGAGAGAATCTTCAGTTATCTGGAGTACACTAGTTGGATGCATGCATGCATTAACTGACTGAACTCACAATTAGTTCCTCAAACTGTTTGGAACTAATTTAACTAGACTTAACTCAGTAAACTGAGCTAACTAATTACAACTCAATTATAACGCATCCTTATCTCCTTAATTAAGGGATAATCTCCTTAATTTAAGGGATAACTGTTGCATGACTTCACAAAGACTTCTAGCTTGAATTTATCCAACTAATTAATCCAAGATGAATTAATTAATTATTTTTCAAGCAGTTGGTGAGACTAAATTCGAATTTTAATTCTCATTTTTAATTCAAGGACAAATTAAAATTGGAATATTCTATTTTTGGCATTTCTATTTTTAGCATTTCTTGTTGCTATTTTCAACACTCCCTCTCAACAAGAAAGGAATTTAACTTGATCCCGATCCTGAACCTTTGGAATGCTCTGCATGCAACATTTCTCTCTAGCTTTGTTGCTCCAGCAACTCCAGAAAAAAAAAAAAAAACATCCAACCTGAATCAGAATGATGCTTCCGTCATCAAAGTCTCTGACTGCTATTGCCTTTGTTGACTAAAAACTCTGTGCTTCTGTTGACTCAGCCTGTCTGCACTATTGTCAATCCTTCTCTACACTCTTCAGTATCTAACTGCTCTAGCCTCTATCACTTTGATCTCTGACTGCATCAATCCCACTGATTCCTCCCGCTACTATGTACTTTGGGCTCCCGTAGCAAGGTATGATCCATGAGATAAAACCTCTCAATGGACCCTACCCAATTTCAGCCTTCTTGAGACTATCACTTCACATCGCCCCACCTCACACCTGGAGGTATGGTTGCATGTGATCCCTCTGCCCAATTCTCCAATTGTGGCTCCTCCATAATTGTCTGAGACTTCTTCTAGGACTGTTTGTTGAGAGGTAATTTACTCTCCCTCTCAACCACCAAGTCTCTAACATTTTCCTTGCTCCTCAAGGCTTTGCATGCATATTGACCCTCAAGAGCATACAAGTTCTTAACTCGTGAACCGATCTATTTCACCTGTCTTGTGGTGATGTGTCTAAGGAAAACCTTTCCCTTACTGAAGATGACATTGTAGCCTTTGTCCTCCAACATCGCAATCGATACCAAATTCTTCTTCAGTCCAAGCACATACTTCACATCTGTCAAGGTGATAAGAGCTCCATGCTCCCTCTAAAAAGCAATCGTGCCCACTCTTGAAACACTATACCTTTCATCGTCACCCATCTCTATGTGTATCTTGAGGTCTTTATCCTCCAAGGTACTGAATAAACTTTTATCGTCGGTCATGTGGAATGAGGCTCCACTGTCAAGAAACCAACCACAACCCATCATCGATGACACCATGCATGCGATGAGGGTGAATTCCATCTCAAACTAAGAGGCTAATGCCTCACCTTCAAATCCCTCCAAGGATCCCTTCTTGGACTTCTTCGATGGGAAATTAGTCACATAATGACCCATCTCGTGACAATTAAAGCATCTCACTTTAGACTTGTCAACCTTCTTCCCTCCATGAGAAGAATTCGATTCAGAATGGGACACCTTCCCCTTCCCTTTCCTTGCCTTACTTGCTAAGGCCAGATTTTCTTCATCATCCTTGGATGAAGAACCATCTCGTGTGCTCCTCCTGATCTCCTCCTACATGAGATCTGACCATAGTCGTTCCCAATCCGGTAGTTTCTCCCTTCCATTCATAGAGTCCTGGTAGCTATTCCAGCTCTTTGGAAGGCCAAGGAGAGTGAGGCTCACCATATCATCATCAACAGTAGTTATTCCCACACTTCCAATCTCATCTCTACAGGTGGTGAGCTTGTTCAGATATGTGGAAATAGTATCACCGTTCTCCATCTTGATTCTTCGAAGCTTGTCCTTGAGCGCCAATTTCCTCTGGTCGCTACTGTTATGGTAGAGGTCCTTCAATGTCTTCCACATTGAATATGGAGTATCCTTCCCATGGAGACTCAAGACAATATGGTCTTACTCCCTCAAGGATGATCTGTCTCACCCTCACCACACACTTCTTCCACTCAGCCAACTCTTGTGCATTAGTTGAGCCTGGATTTGGGATTTCTTAATCAATGAAATCCTTCAAGCCATTGTCTTCTAATATAGCCTCCATGCGGTCTTTCCATGCTATGTAATTCGAGTTGCCATCCACGGCATACTCGAGTCTCAAGCCATAGAATGCCATTGATCAACTTGAAGTATGAGATGAATTCGATTTGTACCTGCAATCCCAAACTTCAAACTTCGAATTCTCTTCTCCGTATACTGTTCACAACTCTGATAACCTTTGTTGTGATACCATGTAGAAATTCTCACTGTAGATTAACCTGATAATGCAATATAACTAAAGAAAAATACTTTAATCTACTTCTACAATCAAACTTGCGAAAGCTTAATAGATTTGAGCAAGATCAAGCAGAACACATATAACCAGAAGAAGAATCAATGCACATTAAATGTAGAAGAATACTCTGGGGAAAGCCTCAGCAAAAAACCCCGCTATCTATATTATCATACAAGGTGGAAATATATCATAATAATACAAAGCCTTAGCTCTCACAGCTAGCCAGCTCTCACTACAATCCTCCTGGATGCTCACATGAAAACAAGGCTTCTCACAAACCTTCTCCTCTGCCCTCCAAGCCTCCTATTTCCTTGCGCAGTTTCTCCTGGGTGATCCAGCTGTTACCAAGTGTAACACTAATCTCTCACACTGATCTCACACCCTATAAAACTGCGCAATCCTCAAGGAACCTTGTTCCTTCTGCATGGATGAGTTTCCTTTATAGGAAAACTCATGCAACTGATAGTAACCTATCCTTGACATTTAGCTCAACTGGATCTTTATCTAAATAGACATGCATGAGTTACTAATGAGAGAATCTTTAGTTATATAGAGTACACTAGTTGCATGCATGCATGCATTAACTGACTGAACTCACAATTAGTTCCTCAAACTGTTTGGAACTAATTTAACTGGACTTAACTCAGTAAAATGAGCTAACTAATTACAACTCAATTATAACTCATCCTTATCTCTTTAATTAAGGGGTAGTCTCCTTAATTTAAGGGATAATTGTTGCATGACTTCACAAAGACTTATAGCTTGAATTTCTCCAACTAATTAATCCAAGATGAATTAATTAATTATTTTTCAAGCAGCTGGTGAGACTAAATTCGAATTTTAATTCAAGGACAAATTAAAATTGGAATATTTTGTTTTTGGCATTTCTATTTTTAGCATTTCTTGTTGCTATTTTCAACAGTGTCCTCTTCCTAGGATTCACTTACATCATCTCCTTATGGAAACTCGTTGGCATATTTCTCACGTTCCATATCCTTACTAATTTCGATGTTCTCAACATTTTTTGTCTCCTCCACTAGGACTTTCTAATTTGCTTCCCAGTCATTTATTACTACTGCTAACCTTCAGTTCCATTAATCTATAATGGCTTTGAATCCATTTTTTCATAGTATCTATCTTTGGCTGGATGAACATAAAATGTTGGGTGGCCTTAAATCACACAATCCCCTTGTAAGCCTCTACAACATGTGGTGGTATGTGTGGTATAATTTATATCGCTTTTATAACCACCTCCTTATAAAAATAAAATGTTATATTGTTGTCTAATTTTCTCTACTTGTGCATGATATGCCATAATGAGGCATATCGGGGTGCCAAAAATGGTTTGTGTGCCTCTTCCAGATTATGTCTCCACTAGCTCTCTCCATGCAACTAAGGAACTAATAATCAGGAGACACGCATAGTGTAACTCCACATTCCTATCATGTATCTCCTGAAAATATAATAGAAACTAATTTAACAGGAAGGTGGCCTAGTTCATCTAGACCCCTATTACACAATTTCATGCTACCATAATTACTCCTTCTGATACGTAATCTTTTCATAATTTGCATAGTAGCTTGAATGTTGTGACCTTGGTGGAAAATATAACTACATCATTATTGATGCTTGGGATATAAGAACCATGCACACCTCTATGTGTGCCATGCTTCTCCTTAACTTCTTCATCTAGGGCTTTCTCCCTACTTTTGACTATAAAGAAGGGCTCTAGATCTTCGCCTGCTATTGGTAGCCCTGTGATTCTTGTAATGAAATTTGTATCAATGTAAACTAATTGGTCCATATAGAGGAAACATCCATGGATGAGCTCAACAAGTACTTCACACAAGCATTAATCTTAGTGCTACAGCGAAAATGAGTGTTGAATTTCCACAATCTTGGGTCTAGGTTAGAATCTTAAAATCTCTGATGCTACCAAACCAAGAATCTCAACAAGAACTACTTTGCACAATAGAAAATATAAAGCAGTAAATCACATATCCACAAGTATACACAATTTTTAACAAATATTGTACAATAATGTACAACCCAATCTTCGTTATATTAAACCAAGCTGAATAATACAACATTCTATGGTATACATGATACAATGACAATCTTTGTTGCAACTTCTATGTTGTATATTTCCTTGTCGGTCCTTTGCTTTCGTACTACTCTCTATCTTCCCCTTAGTCCTTCAAAGGACAACACATAGAGACTCCAGGAGGTTTGCCACCTTACACTTCTGTAAGTCACTTTTGTTGCATGTACACAGGCTTATCCAATCTGCTTTATAGGTTGGCGAATGCTTGAGCTCCAATCTACCTTCTAGTAGCCTCTTTAGATCATCAAAGAGCTACACATAATTATTCAACCTTCAGTTGTCTACGTCACTTCACGACTACTTGTCAAGGGCTACTTTGGGCCATCAACACATTGCCCTCCACTAGTCTAATGATGCCCAATCCTTTATTGTTGAAGTTCATCACTGGTTAGGGCACCCACTGCATATGTTATAGCCCTAAATCACTCCAACAGTCACCTAAAAACCTGTGGCTTCCTTTCCTTTAACTCATGTTCCCATATGCTACCATCTTAGCCTTTTTCTCTGCATATTATGTTGAAAATGCAACAAGATGATGGAGCTTAGTGAAAAGAAGTCGCCTTCACTAAGTGGGCCCGTAGGCTATTTTTGGTACAAAGTCTATTTTTAGACATATGGATCATGGTCTATGAGTTGCAGGATGCTATTTGTGGATGATTGTCATGTTGGTAAAAAGAGATGGACTTCTATTTTTAGACATATGGGCGGAGTCTATTTTTATACTGCCAAGCTAAAAATAGAATAGTCAAATATTATTAGCTCTTAATAATATTTGGACTATAAACATTATCTTATCCTCTTGGAGCACTTCAATTTGAGCTACGGATGTGGCACATGCAACTGCCAGAAGGAAATACGCTTTTCTTATGGGTCGGTTGAGCTATTGCATGGTGGACTTTAGTTAGAACTCAAGTGATTGAGTTTGGTGGAGTTGATTGAGGAGTTGATGGAGTTGTGTTCAGTTTGACTTAGTTGAACTAGTTGTATTTAGTCTAACTGCAGAATACACTAGTGATGAGTGATGTGAATTAATTATTAATTAATTCACTAATTATTAACTCATAAAGCAACTAAAGAATAACATTAGTTAACTCAGTGCATGGACAGTTCAGTGGAGACAGGTGTTAGAGGTGAGTGAAAGGGCAAGACAGCTGTCAGTTGTGACTATAGTTGTGCATGAGATTTGCACAATCAATGGATTGAGTATTGCCAATGAGGATTGCATGGTTCAGCCAAAAGAAATATGAGTTTGGATCATCCATTCTCATTCGATTCTCATGCAGGATTGCGTAGTGGAGGCAAGCAAGTAGCGGAGGAGATTTGAACATGTGATTGATTCAGATCTGAGCTAGTTTGTGTGTAACAAGTGGAGATAGTACTGAGTACTTGCGAGGAGTATTTTACTATGTATTGTTACATGTTCTCAATCATTATAATATACAGATAGTTGGGGGTTTTCAGCTGTATGCTTTCCCCGTGATATACTGTGTTGATATGTGTGATTGATGCTTCAATGTGCGCATGTGATTGTTTCTGAATACTGCAAATTGATGATCAATAGTAGAGGAGGTTATGTATTATGCATGCATTCCGCAAATAGTGTATAATCAGGATAATCTCTATGAATAAGTGTTATATTATTCAAAATTTCTACATATTAACCTTCCCCAAATGTATGTATAGACTTGTGTTGTTCTGGGCATAAGCTACATGCCTTATGACCCTCCCAAACAACCTCACATGAGCTTAGACAAGTTTGTTTGGACTCCAAGGGAATGTGGCCTAACAGGAGTGGTAATTACCACCATAACCATACACAAATATACCATAAAACCTTACCTCCTCATGCGGCCTTCTCTGCTACAAACTCAGACCTGTATTGAGAGACAAGCAACCCTTAAACAATTATCAATTCAATTCGTCCTCTTCTCTTGTACTTCGCTACCATAGATAGGTGTCTTTCTATCCTTGAATGCACTTGGGATTGTTAAAATGACACTGACATCACCTTATATTTATACCAAATACAAGGAATACTCTAATTAGTGAAGAGTCATGTCTATTAGACAAATTCTCCTCAAGCCTACATGACTTGACTTTCCAAAATAAATTGAAAACTTAAAAAACTCATATCTCAAGTTCTAGAGCTCCAATTTGAGTGATATTTGAAGCATCGCCATCCTCTATCACCTAAAATTTTCTCATGCTCAAATTATTCATGGTTTTTTCCCAAATCATGATGGGTGAAAAACCCCAACCTTGGGTTCCAAGCCCACAAGTGACTCTTGTGGTGCTTTTCCCTCCAAACCTTGAACCCAAGGGCTTGGAGTACCTCCCAAGCTACTAAAAAATAACACTCCCTCTTAGAGAGGGAATTACATCCAAGACTAGGAAGTAACTCATCATCATCATCATCACTACTCGCAACACTTTCCTAACTATTGGTGCTCACCATTACAAAAATCTCTGAAGCGTGAACTATGCCTCTCTTGGAAGTGTCACTATCACTGGAAGCATCTTGCTTCTTATTCTTCTCTTGTATCTGTTTCCAATCCCTCCATGATTCCTACTTTCCAGATGTGGAATCACCCTTGCTCCCCATTGACCACGCGCTCATCTTGGGATGCAAAATCTCCCTTTGAATTCACAAGCTCCCTCTAGAACTTTACTCCCTCTGAGCCGATGGAACCTAGGAATTCTTCTCAGAAACCTGTACCTGTTCCTCTGAAACCTGCACCTACAATTTCTTCTTTGGAACCTGCACCTTCTCCACCTGCTTCTTCCCATGATCCATAATCTTTCCCATCAACCTGTATAGATGATGCACTCTAACTCCAAGCACAATCCCATCATATCTAGAGCCTCTAGATCTAATTTTTGCCTTCCCATCTTGGAATAAGACCTCAAACCCCTTCTTCTCGATCATCGAGACAAATATCATGCTATATCTGAGTCCTAGTACAAATAGTACATCCTAGACCCACATCACACGTCTTGTATCCATTATGAATGGCATAACTCTCAATCCTCGGATCTCCTTCTGACTCTTATCGCCCAACACCATGTGTAACTTTGAGTCCCATTCAGCTAAAGTCTCAAAAACCTCCTGTGAACCTATCATATGTTTCATCGCATCATTGTCCGTATACCATCCATCCTCATCAATAGTACCCTGCGAGAAATGAGAGATCATAACAAAGTCCTCCCCCTCCAATATCCTAGTGAGAGCATCTATCTTAGCAAGAGTGACAACACTGATGACTTGCTTTCCTTTCTTCTTCTTGTCATCTCCCTTCTTCTTCATTGAACATCTCGACGAAAAATGACCCATTTTTCCATAGTTGAAACACTTGACTTTACTCAAGTACTTCTTCTTCTTACCCTTCATTCATGCTGCAAGTGCCATGTCGTCCTATGAAGCCCTCTTCTTCATATGAAGGTCCTTGTCTTACAACTCTTCCTGAATGAAGTTGTCCCATAGCCTATTCAGTCTGGTAACTTCTCTCTAGAAAAAATTTGTTTGATGAATGGATTACATTCCTCGGTCAACCCTTTCAAGGCGATCCTCACCATATCATTCTCTGAAATAGTCACACCAACGACACCAAACTCATCTTTGACCTGGGACAATCTCATCAGATACGAAGTCACTCCTTCACCCTGTATCATCTTGGTGGACTTCAACTTATCCTCCAATACCAATACCCGATTCTCATTGTAATTATGGAACAAATTTTGAAGAGCCATCCACATCTCATGTGTAGTATTCTTCCAGGACAAATGAGGTTTTAGGGGATCCTTCATACCATCAATGATGATCAATCTCGCCCTAGTATCCAAATCCTTGTGCACTTCCAGCTCATTTGGATTAGTTGGCTTCTTTGTGGCTTTCTCGGCAAACTCCCAGATCCTGTTGACCGACAAGACCAACTTTATCCTTTCCTTCCATGGACTATAGTTGGACAATCCCTCCAACCTGTCTGCATACCAGATACCAACCAGAAACTTCGACATTGTCACCTACAATGTTACCAACTCCCTCTGAATCTGTACTTCGTTGTGCACAAATCTGATTCACTGACTTCCAAAGTAGCTCAGACACGCTCTAATGCCATGTTGAATTTCCACGATCTTGGTTCTAGGTTAAAATCTTAAAATCTTTGATGCTACCAAACCAAGAATCTCAACAAGAACTACTTTGAAAAGTGGAAAATATAAAACAATATATCACATATTCACAAGTATACACAATATTTAACAAATATTTCAAAATAATGTACAACCCAATCTTCGTTATAGTAAACCAATATGAATAATACAACAGTCTATGGTATACAACATACAATGACAATATTCATTGTAGCTTCCATGTCTTATCTTGTCATGTCATTCCTTTGCTTCTGTATTGCAAGTCACTTTTGTTGCATGCACACGGGCTGATCTAATCTGCTCTCTAGGTTGGCCAATACCTAAGCTCCAATCTTCCTTCTATTAGCCTCTTTTGTCCATCAAAGAGCTACACATAAGGCTTCAACCTTCACCCAACCTTCAGTTGTCTACGTCACTTAAAGACTTCTTGTCAAGGGCTACTTTGGGCCATCAACACACCGCCCTCCACCAGTCCAATGATGCCCAATCCAACCACTGCAAGATCTTCTCCTAGGAGGTACTTTAAACCATCAAGACAAGTCCTCCAAATGGCTCCCATAGGCTACTCCAATTGTCCAAACATGGACCATCAACCTAGAATCCAAACAACTCAAGTACACGTATACATACCTTAGGATTATTTGTTACTGTTGAAGTTCATCACTGGTTAGGGCACCCACTGCATATGCTACAACCCTAAATCACTCCAACAGACACCTAAAAACTTGTGGCTTCCTTTCCTTTAGCTCTTGTTCCCATATGCTTCCATCACAACCTTTGTGTCGACCTATTAACCCTCTCCAAATGTCTATACATTGTTATGGGCATAAGCTACAAGCCTTACAACCCTCCCAAACAGCCTCGCAGGAGCTCACACAAGTCTGTTTAGACTCCAAGGGAATGTGGCCTAACAGAAGCGGAAATTACCACCATAACCATACACAAATAGCCCACAAAACCTTACCTTCTGATGCGGCCTTCTCTACTACAAACTTGAACTTGTATTGAGAGATAAACAACCCTTAAACAATCCTCAATTTAATTCGTCCTCTTCTCTTGTACTTCACTGCCACAGATAGGTGTCTTTCTATGCTTGAATGCACTTAGGATTATTGAAATGAAACTCACATTACCTTATATTTATCCTAAATACAACGGATACTCAAATTAGTAAATATTCATGTCTATTGGATGAATTCTCCTCAAGCCTACATGGCTTGACTATCCAAAAATCAATTGACAACTTCGAAAATTCATATCTCAAGTTCTAGAGCTATGGTTTGAGTGATCTTTGAAGTGTTGGATTCACCACGCCATCATCTATCACCTAAAATTTTCTCATGCTCAAATTCTTCCTGGTTCTTGCCCAAATCATGATGGGTGAAAAATCTTGGGTTCCAAGCCCACAAGTGACTCTTGTGGTGATTTTCCCTCCAAAACTTGAACCCTAGGGCTTGGAGTACCTCCCAAGCTACTCAAAAATCAACAATGACGGATTTCAAGCAAGTTTAAAATGCCTGACTGTGTCATGTCGCACACTCACTCCCATGGTTCTATTGTGAAAATTGGATCACCTAGGCTCATGACATGTTGTAAATACTTCTTAGGTGCCAGGTCCAAAAAATTCTTAACATCTGTTGGAGCAGTGCTTTTGAGGAAGGATTTTTGGGATCGACAAAACGAAGCACCATGTAGGAAATATGCCTAAGGGTTAATGTGCAAAAGGTGGGAAATAAGGAAATACTTTAGGCTAGTTTGTGGGTTTTTCCCATGTGAATAGGAATTTCTCATGGTAAAATTAGGTTGTTTGTTGGCTTTGTTCCCTGATGTAAACTTATAACTATTTAAAGTTGTGATGTACTAGGCAGCCACAGATGAAGATAGAATTATAGATATAATTTATTTTTCGTGTTGTAACTTGATGGATTAGGCTGGTGATTTGGGACAATTGCAATGTAAAGGAGGATTTTCAAAAATAATATAAATCTCTATTTGTGTTCATTATTTATTTTTTTACATTATGTTGTGAATGAATTGATTTATCTGTGATATTTTATTAATTATTGATTTATTGCATGAATTAAGGGTATACTTAAAAATTTCTTGTATATTGAGAATGTTAGTGATAGAATAGGCTCCATGTCTCCTTCATCACTACAGAACTATCCTGGTTTCTCTAGTCCCTCATAAGATGCCTCAAGTGAGGCTTCACCTACTCATATTTGATGCTAAAAGGGTCGGTGTTTGAGGGGTTTTGTTGGTTGTTTCACTTGAAACTCGAGTCCACCCCCTGTGCACTAACAAATGGTTCCATTTTTGGGATTGGGATCTACGTTTGAAGGGGATGTGGAAATCAACTAACGAAGATATAAAACAATGGATACAGGTGAAAGAATGAAAATTTCCAGTAGAACAAATTAGAAACTAGAAAATTGGTTCTTAGAAGTGGTTGCAATGGTATGTATTTATATACTTGCATGAGATTTTCTTTCCTAAGTTTCTTATGATTCTAGCCAAGTGGTTGCCAAGACTATCAAAAAACATCATAAACTGACACACTCTACTACCATATAATTGGAATCTAGAACTTATTTGAAGAGTAAATTCAGTAAACAATAAAGTCGCACATGTAGTCGATTTCTACTTGAACAATGTATTGGAGGGGTATATTGTAGAATTCATGATAGAATCTACTCAGTCATATAGTGAAGTTGAGAGGAACTTTTACAAAGGACCACAAGGGAAATTTGTGAAATTTTTGTTTACTTGGATAAAGATGTTGTTGTGTGACAAAGGATTGATGTCATTGTAATCCGATAACATGAGAAACTGAATCTCTTTGCATGTGATGGGGATACTGGGGGCTAACCAATGGAAGGCCTGAGGGAATAAAGGAAAGATATACAAAAGAGAGAATGAGGGCTAATAATGTTGAGACATCCAAGAGATAAAAGCATAGAGGATACAAGAAGGGTTAGAGTATGTGCATTGGTATAGACAAAAATCATAACATAGGAAGATAGCAGAGAATTTTGTAGTGGAGTAATATTTTGGTGTAGAAGTGAAGTGAGAGAGAGATATGCATTAGAGCCTACAATAGACAGAAGGGAATTAGGAAGGAACAATTAATAAATAATAAGGAAGCACAATGAATATTGGGAAGATGGAATCAACATATACCACCTTCCTAATGGAGAGAAATGCATAAGGGACAATGAAGAGTTTCACAACAGAAAAGGAAGGACTAAGGAATGAAGCCCGCAGCTTAGTTAATTGGAGATAAAAAAAAAATATTAAATCTTAGTGACCCTCATAAGGCCATACTCTACGTCGAACCCACGACCTTGCATGCATCACCAAGTCAAGAAATAAGATCACCCAATAAATTATTATAGTTAAATTTAGTTAGTGAAGAAAATAGTAAAAGTAGTCAGAATAGTGGAAGCAGTCAAACAAGACCTAAGATACCAACAAATTAGCCAAAAGTATCACAAAGAAAAACTATGCTAATAATCATGATGGATGTTGAACCTTCCATGCAAATGCCAGTCTTTCACAACATTGGATCGAAGGATCCTTGATATCATATTTTTGTGTGTGAGGCAGTTTAGATTATCAAGCAGGTTCTAGATGAACATAAAAAGGTGGCACAATTGGAGACTACTTTTAGGGACTTTGTGTTGACCTAGTATATGAAATATAAGAATACTTCACCTAGAGGACACAGTAGACGATTGGGAGAGATCAAGAAAGCATGGTAAATGAGTTTTAGAAATTGAAGTCGAAATATTAATGCATTACAAAGATTAAGGAGATTAAGTAGCATGTTGGTGATACAATACAAAACTTTGATCAAAGGTTCAAAGTTTTGTTAGATCAGTTATTGTTTCCAATTCCTAATGCACAACATAGAGAATGGTTTATTGTAGGTCTATTTCTGCATATATGTATTATGTTAACTCAATAGAAGTTTTCCATGCATTCTGAAGCACTAAAGACTACCATGAATCTAGAGTCATCCATTGCAGGTAATGAAAGCAACATAGGAATGGCACAATTCCATTCGTAGTTGTCAAATTGACAATATAATTCCAAGGCCTAGCAAAATGCAAAGAGAAGTGTGAAGAATTATGGTGCACCATATGTAGAAAGGAGGAACACCATAGAAACCTCAAAGAATACATGGCTATGAGAGTTGTGAATCCATTGATGCGAGTTAGGGGATTACATTGTGAGAATTGTAGATTTTGGGGACATATACCCACATCTTTTCCAATGATTTAGAAGTATCAAAGCTTAGTAAAGACATTGTTTTGCTAATTTTGCAAGTCAGTAGGGCATGATATATATACATGTCACACATTAGACTTACTGAGAGAATGCAATATTGATACATATATGGTGTAGGAGGTAGAGGGTTTTGAAGTCACAATGCCAATGTACAATACATGTAAAGGAAACGATCTAGGAAGACGCTAGGGGATGCAGTGTGGAGGTTAGGCATTTCTAGGTAGAGGAGAAGGAGGATTTGGAAGGGGCTAGGGCCTGATCATTTGTTATAACTATGGGCATCCAAGACATTATGCATGAGACTACCCTAACCCATGCATGACATGTGCCTATTGTAAGTAATTAGACCATGTTACTGAGGATTGTTCTTAATTTATCGCAAAGTGGCAAGAGAAGAAAGGATAGAATTTGTAGATGATAACAATTGAATATTGCACAAATCGATCATAAGTAGGAGAAATTATGCCCAGCGGAGTGAAGACAAAAGAAGATGCCAGTGGACCAAGGAACCAACCATACGAATGGCTGAGAAAAGTAGCAGAGCCACCTTTGAAGTTTGATCCAGTAAGGGAAAAATAAACATACAAAGAAGCAAGAAAAGACTTAGTTGTAATGGAATGGGATCTAACAAGTTTAACAGCACAACAATCATTACTCATATATGACATGCCTCAAATATATGACAAGTTTGCACCAAGAGAGGGAGGAGGAGAGCTAAGCCCAATCTCAAATTTCTTGGATAGTTGTTTAGACTTAATAAAAGATAGATCGACTCTAGATAAGCTACATAGAATGATCGACCAATGTGCACAAGGACAATAAGTGCTAATAGCACAAAAACCAAAGTGTGCAAGTAAGCATATTATGCAAATAAGAGAATGAGTAGGGAGTTTAGACTGAATGCATAGATCAAAGCATACTATATGAGTCATATAATCCTAGACCTAGGATAAAATATTAACATTCTTTTGAGGAAAACATGGGATATGATGGGAATACCAAAGCTAATTTTATCACCAATCCAACTAAGAATGGAAAATCAATCAAGAATCTTCCCCATTGGCATATCAGTGGGAGTAGAAGTTAATATTGACGGAGTCAAAAGAATCACTAACTTTGAGGTGATTGGAATTGTGGGTGACACTAATCCTATCCCCCATTACTTAGTATTGACTGGACCTTTGACAATCAAGTTATAATCAACCTTAAGATAAGCTAGATGATCTTCGAATCAAGATACTTGAGGGTGAAAACACCATTAGATTCGATGGAAGAAGATCATTATGTGGAACCAGTGAGGAATGGATTTGACCTAGATAAACTCAATAAATTTTACAATGTAAAAATTTGCAAAGAAGATTACGTTAATCCAAATATTGATGGAGTGTTGCATTGGAAAAATGTTAATTCCTACACATTTGATTCAGGTGAGGATTTTGAAAATTGGCAATCCAGATTTTACAATGTATCCACCAAAATATGCACTCGTATTACTCGCATAGTGTGCTAAATCGTAACAGAATTGTGTGATCCCTTAAAGTATGATGGAATGAAATATATAGATGTATTTCAGTTACAAATGCCTAAGTAGCTTATATTGCTAGCCTTAGAGATAGCTCAGGAAGTGAAACCTGAACAATGGTGGGTTGCGCATGAAATTGGATCAACTAGAAGAAATTGTTAAAAACCATGCACAATATGTGGGAAGGAAAACTTCATAACATGACGCACACTCTCCAAAGTAAAGAACAATTATCAAGCAATAGTGGAGGGGAAATTGTGAAAACTAGAACAAGGCAGGAGATGCATGTAAACATCAGGTTTTGTAAAATTGTTAACTACTTTATGACAATTTGGGTGAACCTTAAAGACATAGTCCTTGCAGATTGAAAATTATAGTAGAAGTGACCATTGATAGGGCATCGAAATTCTTGACTCTGGGAATAGAGGAAGAATGAACCTGGAGGGATAAATATGAAAGGATATAGAATTGCACTTGACATATTTGGAGTTACTACAACTACAAAATCGAACAATAAGGTAGCCAAGTATAAAGGGGGAAATATGATCAATGAAGCTCATTTTTTCTACGGTATTTGAAGCACACAAATAAGGTTGATTATGTGAGATTCACACTGGTTGCATAGCCAAGAACCATGACATTTGCTAGAGGAACCTCTGCCCTAAGATGAAAAGTGAGGATTGAAACACTAGGGGTGTCTCTCACTCCTGTGCAACCAATAGTAGTAGCAGAAGTAGATGAGTTGGTAATAGGGAAGTTTTTGAGAAAACATGTACCACCAAGAAAAGACATTGCAAAGCTGAATCATATCCAAAAGAATGCTAAGTACCAAATGGTGATGCCCTAGATCCCAGCCATATTGGTCATTAAGGGGAACATGATCGGCACAATCGAGCACTTGAAGTTTTCATATCATGGCATCTCTAACACAAATAAATGCCTAAAGTTTGCATGAGACAAATACCTTAGGACATTCTAGAGCCTAGATGACCCGGTTATCATAGTGGAACCAGAGGACTAAGCGCACAGATCACAAAAATATGGTATTTTAAACTTATTCGAAATCCATCATTTTGGAAGAAGTGCATAAATTAACATATGTGTTAAATACCTACTAAGTTGTGTTCATGGAGGATTCCCATGGTTGAATCAACTAGTATCCATCGACATCGAGGTGATTAGTAAAATTACATGGCTGCCTATAGCAGGAAAAGATCCAGAATCAAACTTCATGGATAAAAGCAAAGAAAAAGCACTTGTTGAGGAAGTCAAGAAAAATTATGGCACACACAGGGGTAGATGGGGATTTTAAATCCCTAGTTTAAATGATCATGTCTTCATATTTACATCACAAGTAATGACATGCAAGTTTCTATGTGAATGTCAAAATGATGAGGTCCCAGCAAGAGTAATAGTGATAGAAACCAAGTGTGTACTAGGGGTTCATATGAACTGAGGCACATTTCTACTCAAACAATTCTTGATTAATTGCTAGGAAGTGCAACATCAAAATGCAGAGTTCCACTATGCATGGTTACTAATATTGATCATGCTCGTCACTTGGAGGAAGCCAAAGGAGATGTAGTTCACAGCTAAAGAGGAGAAACCATTCTTGACACCTTCCTCCATGTGGCATACCATGCACAAGAAACAACAAATAGATAATATTGTCAGTTTTTATATGTATGTGGAAATTATCTAACACATAATATAACACATCTTGCACATATCATCCCAAATCATTGAATTGTATATCCAAATAGTGTGCATCAAGGTGACTTCACACTATATGTGGATACAACTGAAGAGGTATCTAGCATATAAATGGTTACCAAATCAATATAGAATGATTGAGGACAAAGTCAATAATATTATCAATGATTGGGACGTAGAATGGAGGGCCCCCAAGATAGAGGAATATTAAAATTTTGAGAGTAGTGGGGATCAGCCAATTCATGAATTCATGCCACAGACTAAATAAGGGAATGGTGTGATGGATGTGTAAGAGGAGGATACCACACAGGTTGGACAAAATATGAAGAATAAATAGACAAGGGAATAAGGTACCTCATGTGCGCAGCCAAATCAGAAATCCATTTAGTAGCCACTCAGGGAAAATAGTTAACTGTTTACAACCTTGAATAAATATTAATAAAAGAGAAGTGTGAGGAGATACATAAGTTATTTCGAAATAACATGAGGACCATAAAGCGACCCGAAGGGACAAAATAGGCAACACCACGAAGTGCCCCCAACATAATTGAACCACACTCAGCACCATCAAAAGCACCAGAATAACACTGTTAACAACATGACATCCTTTAGATATCACCAAGATCAATGTGATTTACTTTAGAGTCCGTGTAGAAGCAATCATAATAGATAAGACATATAGAATTTATTTTTTCACAACTGACACAAGGCAACCTACATCAATTACAATCTGGTATTTCCCAAGAGTTACAAGTCTATGTTATGACAACGATGAAATTGACAATGTTTAGCACCATTCATAACGTGCTAAAAGTAGAGAAAATGTGACTAATGGTTGAGAGGGAGCAAACAGAACATAAGGAACATATACTAAGAAAAGTAGTCAAGAAGGTATATAATAAGCTTCCATAGGAACCTATGGAATTAGACATCGAAATAAAGGGGAAAATAACAAGGATTGGGTAGGTTATACAAGACCTTATAAAAAATGCTATGGTAATGGAATTACAAACGAAGCCTTACACTACCTCATAAGAGTAGGAGCATCAAGAAGAGGAATAGACAGTCACAAAAATTGTCGATCAATTTAAAATATTGGATAAAGAATGTCATGAGCTGAATGAGAAAGGAAAACATCAATGGAAAGCACAAAATTAATGACTTAGTACATAAAGTCCATATTAGACAGGAAAAATACTAGAAGATCCAAGACAACCTCAAAACCTTACAATCTGATGAGTGTCCAAAGGCCATGAAAGAAAAATCACAACTATTGAAACACCTAAATCATATGAGGATTGAGAAGTAGTAGTTATTGCAAAAGTTTGATACCTTGCAAGAAGAGGCATTCACAGTCATTGAGGAAATTGTGACCACCCATCAAACAATCAAGCAAGTAATCCAAGATAATGTAGGAAAGTTGTAGACCCCCATGATGACTAAACTAGAAGACAAGATCTAGGGATAAGTAGAGGAAATCTAAAATAAGGTCACTAGAATAATCTAGTGATTGGGGAATTCATTGCCACGACAAAGGAGACAATTCCCTTAGTAACTCGACAAAAGGTCTAAGTGGCCTTGGATGAGCCACAAGCGAGTATTGGTCGCCTATTGGAGCAACAATTTGGAGGAAGGATTTTTGGGATCGGTGCGGAGGAGCACCATGCAGGAAAGTTTTCTACGAGTCAACGCGTGGAATAAGGGAAAGAAGGAAAGACTTTAGGAGGTTTTATGGGTTTTTTCCCCTTGTAATAGGAATTTCCCATGGTAAAATTAGGTTGTTTGTTGGCTTTGTGCCCCAATGTAAACTCATAAATAGTGACATGAAGGAATATATGAAGATATAATTAGAGATAGAATGTATTTTCCACGTTGTAACTTGATGGACTAGGCTGGTGATCCATGATAGTTGAAATGTAATGGAGGATTTTTAGAAGTCATATAAATATCTATTTGGGTTCATTGTTTATTGTTGAAAATTATGTTGTGACTGAATTTATCTATCTATGATACTATGTTAATGATTGATTTACTCTGTGAAATAAGGGTATACTTAAAAATTTGTTTTATATTGAGAATGATAGCGATAACATAGGCTCCATCTCTCCTTCATCACTTAGAATTTCCCAGGTTCCTACAGTTCATCATAAGATGTGTTGGGTGAGACTTCACCTACTCACAGGTGATCCTAAAAGGTCTTGTGTCTAAGGGATTTTGTTGGTTGTTTCAATTTAAACCTTGATCTTCCCTTGCATTCAAAAACATCTGTGATGTCCTGGTCTAAATGCTTTATACTTTCAATTGTGCTAGGAATGCTCCCCTGTTTTAGATCTCTAGGAAAAATCATAGGAAAAATCATGGGGTACTTCATGTCCTTTGTCAGATGGATAGGCTTCACATTGGGTTTCCTTGGTGGTACATATACATGTGGAAATTGTCCTTGTATTGAGCCTAATGGACCTAGTGTGGGAATTGGGTTTTGACTTAGTGTTGTGGGTTGCGCAGGGGAAAGATGTGCTTTTGATCTTCCTGTTGTCTTTTTTCTAGCCTTATTTTCAGGTGCAAACACTCCTCCCCTAGTTGTTGTCATTTTAGTTGTTGCTTGGATTTTTGGCCTACAACTCTTTCTCTCTACTGATTTGTCTCTCTCAATTATTGCTCTACTCTTCAAATTCTTAAAGACAATGAACCCATATGACTAAGTCAAAGAAATTTATACCTATTTTCCATATTGCATGATTATCTAAGAATCATCACTCCATAATTGGTCAGACACAATCTAATATTCCTTCAATTTGAATTATCCTGGTGGATATTACATTGGTAAGCAGATTTAGGTAAGTGGATTTCCTATCAACAATCGCTCCTATCAAATCCATCAATCTGGAGGGATTATGTCATAAAAGAGCATCCACTCTACTTTTAATGAAGTGGATTTCCAGCCTTTATATAGCCATGTTGTCCAACCTACATGACCAATGGTGATGTTTTCTAGTGTTATTTCACCTTTTTGGTCCTACTTTTTCCATAGTGTTAATGTTAGAAAATTATTTTACTTTTTAGTGAAACTACACAATTATAAAATGTGACCTACTTTTGTGTGTGATGCCCTTCCTTTCGGTAGCCTCCATGTGTTTTATGTGGTCCCCTCTTTAATCTTGAATGGATTTTTATAGTAACACCATTTTTTAGCATTGCGTGAAAGGATGGCTACTCCTATAGAATTCCAACCAACTTCTATTGATAAAACCTTCTAGTGGCTCCCCATTTAGCTTTTCCAACTAATTATCCCCTGCTTTTGTTACATATTTAATCATATATAGGCCTAACCAATGTATTTGAAACTTCCTCAGATGCTTCAAGAATTTGTTGTCATACAACAAAACCCAATCACCTGGATGAAATTTCTTCTATTTGATACACATATCATGACAAGCTTTCTCATGATTTCTATAAATTCTTGGCATTATGATGCATGTGTTGTACTTGATGGCAACCCACTTGTAGCATAACAACTCACTTGTATATGGTAACTAAATGAATCTATGTAACTAGATAAATCTACAGGAGAGATATCATATGTGACAGAATGCATGGAAGTTGTGTTTACAGATGTGACAAAATGTAGGGCAGTTCAAAGGAATCATTTCAGAAATAATATGGAAAATTACAATGTAACAGGTCTATTCAGACGTAACAGGGCATTGGTACAGAAGAATAGAAAGATGGAACTAAGGTCTACTTATCAGAATAAAGAAGGTAAAGGAAAAGGTTGATTAAAATCAGTTTAAGAAGTATACGCAGGTCCACTTAGTCAAAACAGCGTATACATGCTGGTCCACGGAACAAAAAGAGCATATACATATACACGCACTCCCAGAGGAGGAAAATCACGTACATGTTGGAAAACCAAGGTTTTGGTCCGAGGTATTTGGTCCAAGGTATTTTGGTCCAAGGTATTTGGTCTGAGGTATTTGGTCTAAGGTATTGACCCTAGGTATTTGGTCCAAGGTATTGGTCCTAAGTGGTTTTGGATCGAGGAATTGAAAAAGGATCTAAGTATATAAGGAGTAGAAGATCAAAGGGCTAAGTGCACAAGCAATGAATATTTATGAAGTGTTTGATCAAAAGCAAATATGAATGTTATGGGTTTATGATGCTTTGCTTGATCTGAACTAAGTATACACCTGAGTGTTTGATGATGGATGAGACCTAATGATGGATCAGGATCATAATGACTTATCATTATGAGATCTGATAATGGATAGGCTAGATCTGATTGCTAATGCACGTTTTATCCTTTATAAGTGATGATCTGGGTATGTCTGAAGTCTGGAATTGTAGTAAGTATTTGCAGATTTGTACGCTGGTTCGCTTTGATGAAGTTGCGTATACACGCTGGTTCGGATCTTCCAAGTAGTGTATGCAAAAGAAAAGCTTGATGTTCAGGGATGACTGATCTATCATATCAATGTTGTTGTTTTACTATTGTTTGTCAATGATGTCTTCTTAGATCTGAAAGTAGAACTGAATGAATAAGGAAATTGAATCTGATTGATTGATTGATTGAGAAAGAAGGGTGATCCTTGTTGCTATCTGTTTAGAACTTTGTAATATGATAATAGATCTTCAGAATGTCACTGATTGGTATAGTTTGTGGTTTAGAGGTTTTATGATTCAGTATCTTTAGAACTATACGCAGGTTGGGCAAAAGGAAGTAGCGTATACATGCAAGTTTGCTTCATTGAAGGAGCGTACACATTCTAACACATGCCTTTTGAGGTTACAGTTAGTTCTGGTTGTTGATACAGTGTTATGGGTTCAGACATGTGTACTGGTTACAATGATCTGTCTGTTCTAGTTGATTGATTGAATTTGATTAAGTTTGAATGAATGGTTGGTTCAGTTGTGTCAGAGGTTCAGTGATTGTTTGATTCAGTAGTGTTAGAGGTTCAATGATTTTTTGATTTAGTTGTGTCAAAGGTTCAGAGGTTTCAGTGATTGATTGTTTCAATTATATTAGAGATTGATGATTGGGTTTCAGTTATACCAAAGATTAATTGGGTTTTAGTTATACCAGAGATTAATTGGGTTTCAGTGATTGGTTGATGCAGATGTATTTGATGGTTGTATTGCAACGGTGATTGATTTTGAGCTTCAATGTTACTAATGGTTCTAGTATGAAAATTTGATGAAACGTGGCCTTCATATTGTAGTATTGTGTACTAGGAGTATCCAGTTTGAAAATTTATGAAACATGGTCCCTGGAGGATATTAAGGGTTGGAGCCTTCAGTGAGGAAGTCGAGGCTTCCTGCGAGTAGTGGCTGGCGATTTGATCAGGGGGTTGGAGCTCCCTTCCAATAGCAGCTGGAGAATGAGTGAAGGTTGTAGCCTTCTGTAGGTTGGTGCCTATGTACTAGTAAACATATTAGCTAGTACAAGAGCTAGGGGGTTGTAGCTCCCTTCCAGTAGAAGCTGGAGAACGAGATAAGGTTGTAGCCTTCTACAGGTTGGTGCCTACATACTGGTATGAGTCTGCACCAGTACAAGATTGTAAACAAATTTTCTTATTATTCAAAGAAGACAGAGTCGACAACAGCTAGTGGTTTTCACCCACATTGGGTTTCCAACTTAAATCTTGGTGTTCATGTGTGTTGCTTGTGTGTGATGGTTTATTCTATTATTACTGCACCTAGTTACTATTTAATGCTTAATAAAGTATTGATGCACTGATTAAAGATCAACATATGATTAATTAACTGACACATAAGTTCATTGGATATATGTTGGTTTCCTTAAGAACAGTTGCATGCACACGCGAGTTCCCTTCACTGAAGTAGCGTATATAAATCTGATTATAGAAATGAAAAAGTTATTGATTTATAAATACTGATTCACCCCCCCCCCCCCCCCCAAGTATTATTTCTAACAAAAATTTTGGTGAAATCCCACTATCATATAATATTCTTCTAATTACAGTAGATATAACAATCTATTTTCTACTTTTCCAAAATCAGTTAAGTGTGCCAATGCAACAATGTGCATACTTGGAACTATGAATTCCATAGGCATCACTGCTTCATGCCCATATACTAGTCTAAAAGGTGTCTTCCCTATCAATTTCTTACATTTGTTCTAGTAAATCCATAAGACTTTTGGAATTCTTAGATCTCAATCATCCCGATTGAAATTGCATACTTTTGTTACAGTATTTTCTAGGATCTTGTTAAAGGCCTCAACAATGTCATTATCTTAAGGATGATATGGTGTGTTATTCTGATGGTAAAATTGAAATGCCTCTATTAAGGTATTAATTGTCTTATTTAAGAAGTGGGTGCTTTGATCACTCATAAGTATTTTGGGACATCCAAATCTTATAATCACATTCTCAAATTGAAATTGTGTTGTTGTTTCTGCACTATAGTCTTTGATAGGTTCTACTTCAGCCCACCTAGTAAGATAGTTTATTGTAATTATTATATATTGAGTCCCTAATCTCTTTGTTGGTGGGTTGACAGGTCCAATAAAGTCTATTTCTGACCTATCAAATGCTTGTAATGCCATCTATCGAAATGGGAGAATTTCATCCCTTCTAGATTATTTCCAAACCTGTTGACATACATCACAAATCTAAGAGAATTCCTTGGCATACATATGAAGATTTGGTGGCCAAAGTCCTCTGTGTAGGATCTTTCGCTGATATCTTTTCCTGAATAGTGGCCTCCTACAAATCCTTCATGTGATTCTGATAATATTAAAGGCATTTCATGCTCTAAAACACAATGACGAACTATTCCATATATGCCTAACTTGAATAGGAGACCTATTATGAGTTGATAATCTGCTAACTTCACCACTTTTTGTTTATTCCGTGCTACTTTATATTCTGCTAGGGCTACACTAGTGCTAAAGAACTGGACAATTTCAATGAAATACTCATCAACCATATTTACTATGAACAAGTGTGCATTTGGTAGGTTTTCATCAATATTCCCCACATCATCTCTAGTTAATATGTGTGACAAATGGCCTGGTCCTGCATTAAGCTTCCCTAGTTTTATAAATATCTCAAAATCATATTCCTGGAAGAGAAAAAACCACCTACATATCCTCCCCCAAGAATTGACTTGTTAATGAGGTACCTCAATGCAGAATGGTCAGTATAAATGTTGAAGTGTGACCCAAGTAGGTAGTGTTAGAACTTATTCAGCACATACACCATTTTTAACCCTTCTCATTCTGTAGTGGTATAGTTTTTTTTCAGTAATTTATAATTTCCTACTAGCAAATGAAATGGGGTGATGTATGTCCCCTTCTCCTGGTTGAGCTAAAACTACACCCAAAGCTATAAAAGATGCATCTACACGAATGTGAAACTCCTTCCCCTAATATGGAAAAATCAAAATTGGTACAATGACTAATTTCTCCTTTAAGGTTTCCAAATCCTATTGACATTCTTCATCCCATTGGAACCTAACCTCCTTTTTCAACAACCTGTATAAGGAGGCTATAATCCACACATAACCCCCTATGAATTTCCTATAATACCCTGCATGACTTAAAGTTGTGCGAATTTTCACACTAAGGTAGGTGCAGGTAAATCCATTATTATAGAATTTTTTGTTGGATCAACCAATAGACCTTACTTGCACACTACATGACCCAATAAAATACTAAATTACAAGAAAAAGATACATTTCTTCAAGTTTAGAGAAATATGTTATGCAACCAACTCACAAAATAGAGAAGGGATAGATCAACGACTTCAAAATTAGCCTCTTTGAGGAGGAAACCTCGTTTACATTACACAAATGAATAATTTTTGGATGATTCAAATGAAAAAACCTCCTTTATATATATAGGAGTCTAAGGGGTCACAATATAATCAGAGCTAACATAACAATAATAATGTAAGGGCACAACAATAATAATAGCGGGATTCCATGGGGCACAACAATAATAATATGGGGACTACATGGGCACAACAATAAAAATAATGGGGTTACAGTGACAATAACAATGATGGAATACACTAATATTATAGGGACCTAACATGCCCCTTTCCTTCAAAAAAGTGTTGTCCTCTATGTTTGAGTAGTCCTCGATTCTTCTGTATAAAATTTTCATCCTCCCATGTGGAATCTTCAACGGGTAAGTTCTTCCACTTGATGAGATACTCTGAAATTGATCGATTTCGTAGTTGTTGAGTTCTTGTTTTTGTGACTACTTTAGGTTCCAATATGATTTTTCCTTCCTCCTCAAGTTCTAGAAATATTGTTTGAACTAGGAGCTTGTCACCTATAACCTTCTTTAAGCATGAAACATGTAAAACTGGGTGCACTCGGGAAGATGCAGGAAGCTCCGATTTGTATGCCATATTACCAATAATTTGCAACACCTTGTAAGGACCATAATACTTTGGTGATAATTTATTATCCTTCTTAACTCGCTTGATGGACATTTGTTTGTATGGTTGTAGCCATAAAAATACCCAGTTACCTGCATCAAAACTTATTTCACTGCAATGTTGACCTGCCTGTTGTTTCATTCTATTATGCGCCAAAGTGAGGATATCCTTTCAGAGTTGGAGAACTTTTTGTTGGTGATTGATGTGATCTTCAACTGCTTAAACCTTAGAATTAGTGTCCAATACTTTTTTCAGATCTAGAGAAATAGATGATTTCGATCTTTGAACCTCTAGTGAACATAATTGTACAATTACACCCTATTTTTCTTTCTTTAGAATATTTTTCATGCCATTAGAGCTGATTATCTTTCTTGGTTTCCCTGTGATACCCCTTAATTCAACTTCCTTTCCTTCCCAAAAGAAATTCAAGAAAAGTTATTGAAAATTAAAAGTTATCGTAACCACCCTCCAAAATTTTGCCTTAGCCTCGTTTTTTAGCCTCCGTTCCAACCTTCACAACAACTTGCTTTGCTTCGTCAAGTTCACAAGCTTCAGTGTCTTTCTTGCACAAAGGTAGCCTGTCAGTCATAGCTCGATCCATTCCCCTCATAGGCTGTTCACCCAGACTTGATCCAACTGTAGGCTGAGAAACTTCCCCTTGAAAATTGCGCATTTCTGGAGGGCAACCAGCCTTCCCTCCAAAAATTGCGCAATCCTCTCTGGCATCCTGTTGGGCTCCAGGATTGCGCAATCCTACCTACCAACACTCCCAGCAAGATTTGTGCCAACTTCCCCAGCAAGGATGCTCAGCCCGGAATTTGTGAAAATCTGGGCAACAGTCAGCTGCTCTGCCCAGAAATTGCGCAAATCTCCTGGCAAACCAGCCCAACTCCCAACCAGAAATGTGCATTTTTCTCCAACAGTTAAGAAGTCTCTTGCATGTGCAGCTGAATTGACCGGTTCCCTCTGGGACTTAGCAAAATAGACTTGCATGCATGGGCTGCTTCTCCCAAGGCAGCATGCAAAGGCATCCCTTGTTTCAAGGATCTATGTTTAGCAATTGGAGGTTTCATGCAAGGAGCAATTCCAAAACCTCCCACCAAGTGTCGCTTCCCCTAGATTCATGGCATGCGCGTCACAACATCGATGTTATAAAAACTCATCAACTGGACGTTGCAAAGCTCATTCCTCACATAAACCTTGTAGCTCTAACATCCCACATCACATCTAGGAGCAGTCGGCGTGTTCAGCTCAGTTGTTTTGGGGTAATCTCGCTTCCCATGCCTTGTGCTGCATTTCTGTCGCTTTTTGTGTTTTCACTTGTGGGAGTATTGTTTTCTTGATTTCTTTGAACGCTTGTTTTCGTTTACATATATACTAGCTTGTCCTAGCTCTGTTTTAGTTTATTTTGCTATCTCACTGCATTTGCATGCATGAAACTGTTTTGCACAGACATTCGCCCAACTGGCAAACTGCCTCACCCACATGCATGTTGAACTATTTGATGAATCTTTCATTCATGTTTTGCATGCACATTCAATCACTTCTGCTATCACTTAGTGTCGCCATGCATTTACTGTCTTAGTTTCTTCAGTTTCTCATTGGCGAGTCGAGCCAACCTTGGCCCGGACTCTACCTTCACCAAGGTTGCATTGTGCAATATGGGGAAGGAAGGCTCACCTTCCTCTCTATATTTGTGTATTCTTGCCCAGCACTTCCCTCCAGGATTGTTTTGCGCATTTCTGGAGGACAGTGGCTGCTTGGCCCAAGAAATTGCCCAAATCTGTCCTTAGGCCAGCAGTCCTTCCCAGTTGCAATTGCAAATTGTGCAATCCCAGTAGTCAGCATCCAAACTAGACTATGCATTGCGCAGTTCCAGCAATCATCCAGTCTCCCAACAACCCAAACTTTGATGTGTTCAACCTTGGCAGTCGAGCTCCCGACCTCCCGGCCGAAATTGCGCAACCTTCATGATCATGCACCCAGGTATGTTGCAAGTTAGTTATCATGTTCATTTTGGTTTTAACTGACAGATTGCTTTCCATGAGTGTTGCCATGTCTCTAGGTAGCCCAAGTGTTCATCTGCCTCTTAGCAGCATAGGTACAATGGTTTCTAGGAAAGAAGATATGAAGACACCCTTCAGAGCACACTTGGGGATGCAGTCAATCAAGTATCCATGGACTTGCCTACCCATGAAGACATCAAGTTGTTCATAGACAAGGACATCAAAATATGATAGCAGCATCATCACAGTGTGCAACATCATGAACAGCAGTTGAAGACAGCATACCAAATGCAATGAATGCAAGAGGAGGGTTGTTGACAACACAGAGGCGGAACAAGGTTGCAAGCTCAAGCAGGTCCATTGATGATGAAAGAAACTTTGGAGACTATAGCTATGAAGTGAAGGCGCGACATGAAGTTTGCACGAAGGAAAAATATGGAACAAAGAAGGAGTTGCATGTGCTGAAGCAGCAACTTAGGAAAAACATGAAGCTACACAGAAAGGCGAATGAGTTGCAATAGGAACAGGAAAAATAGTGGCCGCAACATGCACTCACGGATGAAACTCCACCCGTACAAGTTAAGGATCCATCCCAACAGCTAACACATAGCAGACATGGTGAGTAGTGTTATTGATCGCATGCAAGGGATTCAGCAGCATGCATGTTGTTGAGCACACGCATGCAATCCAACCCATTCAACACACTCACCAAAGAGAAGACAATAAGCAAGTCCAATTGGGGCTGAACATGTACTTCTTCAAGTTTCTGCAAATGACCATCAGCACACACTTGAAGATCAGCACAGACATTATGCATCATTGTGTTTCCGGTTCAACTGTACCTAAGAAGACCATGCGCATGTTAGCACACGAGTTGGATGAAGGGGTTGAACCAATGCACTGGTTGCAATGGAGGCAAGAGTTCGCTTCAGCAAAATGTCACCATGAGGTGCATGCACACCATCACGAATGACCAAGCTTGGGATTAGCCCACCACCTTCACCATCACAAGCATGGCAAAGAGTTGGTCTCATCGCAGTGGACCGAGTTTCAGTGATGTCTTGCAAGGCTTACTCAAGCCAAGTTGTCTCACATGAGTACATGTGTTTTGTAATGTTGAGTCATGTCAAGTGTAAGTCAAGTGTCAATGGTTGGATGTAACAGTCATAGAGTAGGTGAAGAGTCATGAGGGTAGTTGAACTGTCACAAAGGGTAATGTCAAGGGTCACCCCACCCTTTGCTATAAATAGTCCCTCATAACTCATTGTATAGGCTTTTGGTCAGCCAAGCTTCTGATAAGACTATCTTGGATAAATCTTGGACAGTATTGTAACACGCCTTAGCTTCTCCATTGCACGGAGCTAGTTCATCTCTTTGGAGGAGCAGGCGGATGTGGCTGTAACGTTCCACTGTTGGGGCTAGTAGGTTTATGTGAATGTATTGTATGATTGCAACTTATACTTCTTTATATAATAAGAGCCAACACATTTTCATGCATATGTTGTTATTGTAGTTGGATTGCTCCAGTTGCCTTAATGATATATATTGTGTAACTTACGTATTTGTGTATGAACTAATTTGTATGTAATTATATGAATCTTGTTGTTAATGTGTTGTATATGTTGTTAATGTTGTCCCGTCTGTGTCGACTGATCTATTGGACACCAAACAGATCTTTCACATGAACCCTTCTATAACAACCGTTGCACTCATCTTAGACTGATCTTTGAGTGTTGTACGTGTCATCTTACCTTGTATGTTGTGATTGTCACATCCGAGTGGACTTCTCCACCAGAAGCTGTGTATTCCCTTTTGTGTTGTGTGTTCCTAGTCGAGTTGGGACTAGTCCCTTTCAACCTAGAACTCACCTTCACCCTTATCTCCCCCCTTTTATGTTAGAACCTCTCATACATCTTCCTTGACTCACTACAGCAGTCACACCCTTGCTACTGACAGAGTTATCTTACTTGCCTCTTTAAGACATCACAATCAAGGCATTACCTTACGACCCACTGCTGGGACCCTACACCAAACGGTTTGAGGTCTAATTGGGACTTCTTATTGGGGAGATCCCCTTGACATGTTGGCAGGTTCAGCATCATCAACATTTCTAGCACTAAAAGGAGGCCTGAAGACAAGTTGTGTCCTCTCATCCAGTTTTGAACCTTTGCATATCTTTCATGGAGTCTTGCACTCTTCTTCCCTCGAGGTTTTTTTTGAATCGTGAAGATGTCTCCATCTCAGGGAAGCTTTTCGATCTCTTGTCCACTCACATGTATGATGGTGAAGGCAAAGTGGCCTGGCCTAAGCACTTACATAACTTTCTTTCCATGATTCATGAGGAAGATGAGTTTTCTGATGAACGGGCCGGTTTGCTACTTGCATACACACTTCGCGAATATCCATTTTGTTTGGTGCTCAGCCTACTGGCTAACGCCGTGCACTCATTTGAGTACTTATGTGATCTTATTGAAGACATATTCTATCATTTTGATCCAGACCATCTTGACCGGAAACTGTTACAGCAACGAAGGGCTCCGCATGAATCCATTATTGATTTTTGGCAATGCTTTCGTGACTTGCAGTTTTAAGCTCCGAGGAGCCAGATGAAATTTTCTTATCTTTGGGACCGGTTTGAGTACTTCCTTAAGAAATATGCCCATCCCAAGAGAAATTTTGAGATCAAGCCTCGCTCAACATTCTTTATTGATGGAGCTGTGAAATCTCATGTGGAAGCGGGCACTGTCTCAACTGATTGTCTGACTTCCTCTTATTCAAAAGCTCCACCACTGCCAAGTGATGTTGAGGATCATGCTCACACACCTGTTCATCCTTCACACCCTCCCAACATCATTTCACTCAATTTTTGCGCAGATTTTGTTGTGAGTCCTTCGAGTCCTCATATTCATTCTTTTATACGACCTTCGTCTTTGCACCCAGGTGTTCCTCCGGATGATGTTGTCTTGTGTTCATCCATTCTGGACTCTTCACTTGTTGTGAACAAGGAAAAACCCACTGATGGAGTTGGTGTTGCACAACCAACATGCGTTGTCATTCATGAAGAGTATGAGTGGGATCTTGAGCATCAACACTCGGTGAAGGATGACTCCCTTCCATCCGAGCCCCCTCCATTATTTCCTAACATCGTTGGTGAACCTGCCATCCATGATTTCGCATGTGTGTCTTCATCCACAGATGCACCCATTGTTGATCTTTCCCAGGACACACCGTATGTCAGCCCATCATCCAAAAATGGAGAGGAAAAACCATTCATTGGAAATCCACTTGATATTTCATCTGCTTTTTTTGGAAACGCGGAGGGTGAACATCCTTCCTCCTCATCTACCCCTTTTTGTGATTCATCAAACCATGAGGATGTCGGCCAACATCCTAAATTTTCTGATCTTGGTTGTCGTGATCTCTTCACCTCATCATCCGATCACGATTTTGAGTCACTCGTTGTTAATTCGTCTAAGCCACTAGTCTATGAAGATCCATCTGTCAACGAAGTCAAAACCCCATAGACCGTCGAGGCACTTCAGCCCAAGCTGATGGTTATGTCAGGCCTCGCTGTCTTGAGGTTGGTTTCGCTTCCAATCAGGAAATTATTCAAACACTCAAGGCTCCTCATCACTCATCTATATTCACTCAAGATCAATCTAACGCTCAGATTTTACTACCTCCACTCAAACTACATGATCCCATTGCTCATGCATTGGAGGAATCTTACATTGCAAGCACTCATGCACGACGCAAGTTATCTTTGTTTCTTTCGTTTGCTTGCATGTCACAGTCAAGAGTGTGATTATGCTTCAAAGTTGCACATAGTGTCACACAGCACCATGATAAGTCCACGGACTACCCGTCATGCACATGCACTCACTTATGTCTCGTGGGCACTTTGAATCATGAAGTGTGGTTATCTTCATTGATATATCTTTCTTACTTGCTGGTTCACACAACTGGGTTGCTCATGTACCAAGCCTTCATCAACATGGGTCTACCAATGCACCAGTGGCTTCATTGGAAGTATCACTTCACGTGATCAGGCCCATGTACCGTTAGTGTAGGAGTAGGAGTAGTGTTTGCTTTCAGTTGTTTGCTTGCATACTTGTTTTCTTACATGCATTGTTTGCTTGTTTGTTTACTTGCTTCGCTTTCATTTTTTCTTCTGCTCTTGCTTTGATTTTTTTTATTGTTAGTTCGTTCACTTATTTCATTCATAGGTTAGTTTTGTATGAAACCATGTATGATTCTTGAAGCGAGCTGGGTAAAGTACAAGAGGGCTTGTACAGCTATCACTACTTGGTTATCTATCATCTTGCCTCTGTATGATGAGCTTGTTACTTTTAGTCCATGATACATCAAAGGAAAATACATATTGTTCAAAGTGAACCTTGGTGTAAACACAACGCTTGCACACTAACTAGTGTCACCTTCTCTAGTCGATTGTTTTTGGGTTAACCCTTGTCATCTCAGTCAAGTAGAGTAAGGTAAGGGGGAAAACCTTAATAGGCACGTCAGAGATACAATAAACTACTTCTCTGCTGGAACAACCTCTTCTACTCTCAATAAGTCGGGATCCCTCTTCCGCCTCTGAAATGAATAAGTGTTATGCATAGTGAAAAATGAAAAAATGAAAATTCAAAAATTCAAAATGAAAAATGAATAAGGCGAAAGAAGAGAAAGGCTTCCTGCGCAGGGAGGTGATGCAAGTAACTCCACCGGGGTACTGACCAGGCTCGTTGGCAACAGATCCATGCTTGTGTTCCTATGTGACTCCACTGGGGTATTGTCCAGGCCTACTGGCAATGGAGCAACACCAGAGATGAAACTAAGACTATGACGACTATACTGCTTGTGCACCTAAATACCCCTTAACACCAATCAAAATAACTGTGTTTCCTTGGCTTGGAATGTGTGTCAATCAACCAAGGGTTTGGCAGATGCTACATCCTACAATCAAGTTAGTGTGAAACCAAGATGAGCTGAAAACTGAAGAATACTTCCGGAGGTGGTAGACTTGCTTTTCACGAACAAGGTCCATCCAGAGAGGTGGAGTTCTAGTAGTGTGTCACCAAGTGTTGTAGCGGCTACAACCACCCTCCAAAATTTTTCCTTAACCTCATTTTGGAGCCTCCCTTCCAACCTTCACAACAGCTTTCCTTGCTTCGTCAAGCTCACAAGCTTCAGTGTCTTTCTTGCACAAAGGTAGCCACTTGGTCACAGCTTGATCCATTCCCCTCACAGGTTGTTCACCTGGACTTGGTCCAGCTGTAGGATGAGCAACTTCCCCTTCAAAATTGCGCATTTCTGGAGGGCAACTAGTCTTCCCTCCATAAATTTCACAATCCTCTCTAGAAGCTTGCTAGGCTCTAGGATTGCGTAATCCTGCCTGCCAACACTCCTAGCAAGATTTGCGCAAATTTCCCTAGCAAGGCTGCTCAGCCTAGAATTTTCACAAATCTAGGCAACAGTCGGGTGCTCTACCCAGAAATTGCACAATCTCCTGGGAATCCAACCCAGATCCCAACTAGAAATGCGCATTTTTCTCCAGCAGTGGAGTAGTCTCTTACATGTGCAGCTGAGTTGACCGGTCACCTATGGGACTTAGAAAAATAGACTTGCATGCATGGGCTGCGTCTCCCAAGGTAGCATGCAAAGGCATCCCTTGTTTTAGGGATCTATGTTTAGCAGTTAGAGGTTTCATGCAAGGAGCAATTCTGAAACCTCCCACCAAGTGTCGCTTCCCCTAGATTCGTGGCATGCACGTCACAACCTCAATGTTATCAAAACTCATCAATCGGACACTAAAGAGCTCATTCCTCACATCAACCTTGCAGCTCTGACATCCCACATCACATCTAGGAACAGTCGGCACGTTCAGCTCAGTTGTTTTAGGGTAAGCCCGCTTCCCATGCCTTGTGTTGGATTTCTATCACTTTTTGTGTTTTTTCTTGTGGGAGTATTGTTTTCTTGATTTCTTTGAATGCTTTATGTCGTTTACATATATACTAGCTTGTCCTAGCTCTGTTTTAGTTTTTGTTGGTATCTTACTGTCGTCGCATGCATGAAACTATTTTGCATGGATGTTTGCACAACCGATGAACTGCCTCACCTGCATGCATGTTGATCTGTTTGTTGAATCTGTCATTCATGTTTTGCATGCACTGTCAATCACTTCTGTTATCACTTAGTGTTGCCATGATTTACTGTCTTAGTTGCTTTCAGTTGCTCGTCGGTGAGTCGGGCCAACCTTGGGCTGGACTCTGCCTTCACCGAGGTTGCATTATGCAATATGGGGAAGGAAGCTCACCTTTATCTCCATATTTGTGCATTCCTGACCAGCACTGCCCTCCAGGACTGTTTTGCACATTTCTAGAGGACAGTGGCTGCTTGGCCCAAGAAATTGGGCAAATTTGTCCCTAGGCCAGCAGTCCTTCCCAGGTTGAATTGCGCATTGCGCAATCCCAGCAGTTAGAAGCCAAACTGGATTGTGCATTGCATAGTTCCAACAGTTATCCAATCTACCAACAACCCAGACTATGCCTTGTGCAGTCTTGGCAGTCGGTCTCCCGACCTCCCAGCCAAAATTGTGCAACCTTCATGATCATGCACCCAAGTTTGTTGCAAGTCAATTCTCATGTTCATTTTGGTTTTCGACTGACAGATTGTTTTCCATGACTGTTGCCATGTCTCCAGGTGTCCCAAGTGTTCATTTTCCTCTCAGCAGTACAGGTACGATGGTTTTCAAGAGAGCAGATATGAAGACACCATTTAGAGCACACTTGGGGATGCAGTTGATCAAGTTTCCATGGACTTGTCTACCAACGAAGACATCAAGTTGTTCGTAGACAAGGACATCAAGATATAACAGCAGTTTTTTCACAGTGAGCAACATCATGAACAGCAGCTGAAGACATCAGACCAAATGCAACAAATGTAAGAGGAGCATTGTTGACAACATGGAAGCAGAACAAGGTTGCAAGCTCAAGCAAGTCCATTGATGTTGAAAGCAACTTTGGAAACTTTGGCTATGAAGTGACGACGCGACATGAAGATTGCGCGAAGGCAGAAGATGGAACAAATAAGGAGTTGCATGTGTTGAAGCAGAAACTCAGGAAGAATATGAAGTTGCACAGATAGGCAAATGAGTTGCAACAGGAACAGGAGCAACAGTGGGTGCAACATGCACTCACGGATGAAACTGCGTCTGTACAAGTTAAGGATCCATCCCAACATCTGACACAAAGCAGACATGGTGAGCAGTGTAGTTCATCACATGTAAGGGATTCTGTAGCATACATGTTGTTGAGCACACGCATGCAATCCAACCCATTCAACACACTCACCAAGGCGAAGACAAGAAGCAAGTCCAACTAGGGCTGAACATGTACTTCGGCAAGTTGATGCGCGTGACCACCAACACACAATTGATGATCAGCGCAGACACTATGCATCAGTGTGTTGTCGATTCAACCGTACCCAAGAAGACCATGCGCATGTTAGCAGACGAGTTGGATGAAGGGGTTGAACCAATGCACCAGTTGCAACGGAGGCAAGAGTTCGCTTCAGCAAGATGTCACCATGAGGTGCATGCACACCATCACGGACGACGAAGCTTGGCATCAACCCACCACCTTCACCATCACAAGCATGTCATAGAGTTGGTCTCGTCACAGGAGACCAAGTGTCAATGATGTCTTGCAAGGCTTGATCAAGCCATGTTGTCTCACATGAGTACATGTGCATTGTAATGTTGAGTCATGTCAAGTGTAAGTCAAGTGTCAATGGTTGGATGTAACAATCATAGAGTAGGTGAAGAGTCATGAGGGTAGTTGAACTATCATAAAGGGGAATTTCAAGGGTCACCCCACCCTTTGCTATAAATAGTCCCTCATAACTCATTGTATAGGCTTTTGGTCAGCCAAGCTTCTGATAAGACTATCTTGGATAAAGCTTGGATAGTATTGTAACACGCCTTGGCTTCTCCACTACATGGAGCTAGTTCATCTCTTTGGAGGAGTAGGCAGATGTGACTATAACGTTCCACTGTTGGGGCTAGCAAGTTTACGTGGATGTATTGTATTATTGTGACTCACACTTCTTTATATAATAAGATCCAACATCTTTTCATGCATATGTTGGTATTGTAGTTGGACTTCTCCGGTTGCCTTAATGATATATGTTGTTTAACTTACGTATTTTTGTATGAACTGATTTGTATGCAATTATATGAATCTTGTTGTTAATGTGTTGTATATGTTGTTAATGTTGTCCCATTTGTGTCGACTTCTCTGCCAGACACCAGACAGATCTTTCACATGAACCTTGTTGTCACAATTGTTGCACTCGTCTCGGACTGATCATTGAGTGTTGTACCTATTCTCTTACCTTGTATGTTATGACTGCCGCATCCAAGTGGACTGCTCCACTGAAAGTTGTTTATGTCCTTTTGTGTTGTGTGTTCCTAGCCGAGTTGGGATTGATCCCTTTCAACCTGGAACTCACCTTCACCCTTATCTCCCCCCTTTTGTGTTAGAACCTTTCATACATCTTCCTTGACTCACTACAGTAGTCACACCCTTGCTACTAACAGAGTTATCTTACTTTCCTATATGCGACATCGCGGTCAAGGCATTACCTGACGACCCACTATTCGGACTCCTACACCAAATGGTTTGAGGTCTAATTGGGAATTCTTACTAGGGAGATCCCCTTGACATGTTAACAGGTCCAGCATCGTCAATAGAATGGTTAGAATTGGAATATTCAATACACATTCTCCCATGGATAGCTTGATATTATGGCACTTTCCAGAGAAATTTATGGTTCCTCCATTTGCAACCATCACTTGACACTCTAGTGTTGGATATAGGAAGCAATTCAACTCCTTGGTTATCTTACAATGAATAAAATTATGGGTACTACCCAAATCAATCAACACTATTACCCTTTTCTTCTTGATATGTCCTTCTATCTTGAGAGTTTGAGGAGTTGTAATTCCTACCAATGCATTAAAAGATATGGTCGGGTTCATTTCTTCTTTCTCTGGGGTTGGTTCCTGGTGTATATCGTCTTCTTTTAACATTTCTTGTTCCTTTTCTTCCTCCTCTTCACAATCTATGTAAATTAATTTATTCTCAGCACATTTACAACCTTTAGTGTATTTTCTATCACAATTGTAACAAAGCCCTTTTTCACTTCTTTCTTTCAATTGTTGTGTTGTCAAACTTGTAGGTTGTGGAAGGCTAGGAGCAACAACACTTCCATATTATAGTTGTGAGTTGTAAGCTTCATTGTTTCCATAATTTTGCTTTCAATTTTTATTTCCAACCTGAATGCCTTCTCCAATTAATTAGGTTCCCAAAGGCAAACCTCATGTTGGATGTTATCCTTTAAATTCCCTATGAAGACATCAATCATATGCTCCTCTGGATTATCATTTACCCTTATATTCAATTTTTTAAGTTCTTAATGTGCTCTGTCATTGAACCCTTTTGTTTGAGATTTATCAATTGGATAAAGAAGGTGTTACTCTTTGTATCCTCATAATGTGCTATCATTTACTACATAAAAATTTACCAACTGACAAGTGGTATACGAGAACAAATCCATTGATACCATACAAACTGATTGGGTTCTAAATATAAAGTTGCAATGCATACCTTTTTTGTGTGTTGCACATTATGGAGATCAAAATATTGCTCTATCTGTAGTATCAATGTTACCGAATCCTTGCCGTCAAAATTCCTCAAATCGATCTTTGGAATATGGTGGGTCTTCAATCCAACATTATATTATATGAAATCATTATTAACATTTCTTTTTTTCTCATCATGAGTTTCATCTAATACCTTTTCACCATTAGGAATCATTTCTTGTAGCAACTTTATCAAACCTTCTTTCAAATCTTCCATGTCTTCTTTTAAACCATCCCTCAAACCTTCCATGTCTCGTTTTAATCCATCCTTGAAACCCTCCATGTATGATTTTAAACCATTCTTCAAACCATCCATCTTATCTTCCATTTCATTTTTGGTTACTCTTTGCAAGAGAGAAATTTGTTGCAATTGGTCTCGTAATTTTGATATATCATGTTGCATTTCTTCCTCTTCTTCATGCGTCATAGTAGATATTTCTGGTTGCTTATTAGGTGTTTCCATTTTCTTGCTTCAAGGCATTTTGAAATAAAACAATTATATTTATGCTTCACTATGCCCTTTAAATCACTTCAAACTGATTTTTCAAACAAAAGTTATGCAATTTGTTTAAAAAATACACACTTTTTTTTCATTTTTAGGAGCTCGATCTTGAAATGATTGTAACTATGTAATTTCAGATCTCCAAGTTCTAAAATTTCTTCCTATGGTATCTCTCTGAGTCCTCTTTCCAACCCCACAATTCTTATCGATATTGGACTCTTAAAGAAAGAGTTATTTCAAATATCACATGATGGCCTTATTATGGACTTGTTCAGTAGAGCGAAGTTGTACGAGATGCCACGTGTCATTGTTTCAACCTTCGGCCCTGAAATTGCTACATGAAAAACAACATTTTGTGTAATTTTAGCCACTTTTTACATGATTCACATCCAATTCCTAAAACGAAAGTTATGACGATTTTCCCTAGGTCACATGTTTGAGACAAAATTTTGGAGTCCGCACAAACCCTAACTTCCTCAGAGCACATCTCTGAAAATATAGCGAACCAATATCTTAAGTTTTTACACGAAGTTCTCTGTGATTTTGGCTCCACATGGTAAATATTTCATCTTTGGAAGCCTCTTAGAAAACAAGTTATGACGATTTTCCTTAGGTCATCTATTTGAGACAATATTCTGGAGACTGCAAAAACCCCAAATTCCTCAGAGCATATGTCCGAAAATATAGCGAACTAAGATCTGAAATGTTTACACAACATTCTCTGAGATTTTGGCTCCACGTGGTAAAACTTTTAGCTTCTGAAGCCTCAGAAAATAAAATAAAATAAAATTAAAATTAAAATTAAAATAAAAATTAAAAAATTAAAAAAATTAAAAATTAAAATTAAAATTAAAAAATAAATAAATAAATAAAATAAAAAAGTATAGTGAAAATTTCAAGATGACCTGTTTGAAGAAGTAAAAACCTGAGAATCCAAAGCTCTGATACCAAATGTTATGCAACCAACTCACAAAATAAAGAAGAGATAGATCAACAAATTCAAAATTAGCCTCTTCTAGGGGTAAACCTCCTTTACATTACACAAATAAAAAATTCTTGGATGATTCAAATGACAAAACCTCCTTTCTATATATAGGAGTCTAAGGGGTCACAATATAATTAGAGCTGACATAACAATAATAATGTAAGGGCACAACAATAACAATAGCAGGATTTTATGGGGCATAATAATAAGAATATGGAGGCTACATGGGCACAATAATAATAATAATAGGGTTACACTGACAATAACAATGAGGGAATACACTAGTATTATAGGGACCTAACTAAATTTGTAACTATCCACATCTATCAAGCATTAGGCGCAGAACTTTAAGATGCTTCTTTCAAAGGCTAAATAATGTCATGTCATCCAAATATACATCTATGAACTTTGGATGAAATATTTAAATGTTGCAACCACAAATTCAAATAATATTGTAGGTGCATTCTTCAAACTAAAGGGCATGACAATATACTGTAAGGATCCCCATTCCGTCGAAAAGGTAGTCATATGTTTGTCTTCTAACACAATCTTAATCTAATGATAGCCTGAGAATCCATTTGTAAATAAATAAGCCTACTTTCCTCCTATATTTTCTAACACTTTGTTTGTAATTGTGGTGGGAAATGGTCCATGCACACAAGCATCATTAATATTTCTCATGTCCACGCAGATTCTGATTTTTGTTGTCTTCTTTTCTTGCACTACCATTGAACTTATCCATTCTAACTCTTCTATTAGTTCAATGATTCCAGCTTCTAATATATTGTCTAGCTCTTGTGTCACTTTCTACTTATATACTAGGTTTAATTTGTATGGTATTTTTCTGACCATATTCATGCTTGATTTCAAGGGTATTTTCATTTCCCCTAGCTCCCTAGCAATCCCTTTCATCTCTGAAAATGCGGTTGGGAAAATGTCTTGGCATTCATGCAATAAATCAACATTTTTTCCCATTGTCTCCTCATCCCAATATCCCTTAATAAATGTGAGCATAGGGTTGGTTTAGTGTCAATATTCAGCTTGCGTGTCCTAATAGGCATTGCATAGTTTGTAGACTCCAACTCTGGACTTGCTACAATGCTCTCTACTTCTATTTATAGTACTTTCAAGTTTCTCGAGGCATCTTATTCTTTACCTCCTATGACATTGGGACATTCCATGAATTCTTTAACTGCATGGGAATGTTTATGCACAAAGAAAAAGTGTAGTAACCTCTGTGAAATATGGACTTCTGGTGCAAATATCATCTTTTTGACATTCTGAATATCTATATCAACTAAAGGATCATTTGATTCAAATTTTATTATTACCTTAAAATTCTAAGTCGTTTCTCCCAATCTATTATTCCTCTTCACATCTCTAACTCAGTATACTAGTTCCTTGGGATAATATCCAATAGATGTACTCATTCATCCTCTGGTAACTTCTTATTCCATATGGAAATAGAACCTTTAAGATGAGTGGTGTGGAAAATTAACCCAATATACCTTGGTTCAGTGTCTCCTACATCCAAGTCGAACCCAATTTGTAGCAAATGTCTGCATGTCTTCCAATTTTCCATCTTTCCTTGTGCACATCCCACTAGCGCATAGGAGTTTCTTTTAAAGCTATGCATTAAGATTACAATCCTAGCTATTCAAGTACCAGTAATTCAAACTATTTTACAAAACAATAAACATATGTCACTCATTCAAACTTTGGGAGATTACATAATTATGTTCCTATCCACTACATTGCATGGATAATAATATATGTGCACCTTCTAGTATAGACTTCATGTAACCTCTACAGTCAGTTCTCGAGTGCTTCCTATGAATCTAAGAAATGAGAGTTAATATTGTGCTAGCTAAATCATTCCATCGGCTATTGGATTGACATAATCATCCCTTCACGTAGTCACATTGTATATATTATCAAGGTCTTCCATTTTGAACTCCTCTTTTACAGTTTCCACATATTAGTCTCCTTCCTCTGGATCTAACAATGTAGTAATTCTCAATTCCTCTAATTCAAAAATCATCTGCCTCTTCTTCAAGTTGATCACAACCTAGTTATCAAATTCCAAAATATGGGTTGGTATCATATACAATCTCTATCACCTCAAAATCAATGGTGCTTATGATCCCATCAATGTTGAATTCTACACATGTCAGGCTACCAATGGGAAAAAGCTTGTATTGATATTCTAGTCTTGGTTAGATGGGTGACCAACTAAACTTCGGTCTACCCATCATCTCCTATATTTTTAGTAAGGATATTCACATCTAAGCTTAGATATAGAATGATATTATCATATCACAGTTAGGGAAAATTTTAGGGGCTAATATTCGCAAGTGAGCTAATTTTCCGTGCTTTTTTCCAAAAAACAGATTCGCCAATTTCCATTTTTTTCCTAAAAATGATTCGCCAAAATTTTACAATAAAAAATTGTTTTACCTTCAAAATAGTAAAAATTTTATATAGACTAATATAAAATCATTGGAAATATAAATATTTCTACAAAAATATCACCAAACATTTTACAGTTTGCATATTAGGGACTAGTAAGATTCGCCAAGGTTTCTAAACTTTAAGATAAACTTCCATCCTTAAAATTTTCCCTGGTCATAGTCCTCTATTCACGCACTAAATCTAAATTTGATATTTATCCTTCTTTTTCCACAAATTACTTCAGTATGTATTGGGGGGTCTACACGGTAGGTACTTCCCATTCTTGCATGAAATGATTAATCATTTTGTGTAAGCTAAGGCCAATTCATCCTTCATAAACTCCAAGCAACTTTTTAGGAAATTCTTAATATGGATTACCTCCTAAACATCTTCTCTAGGTGTGGATTTGTTATATACCACAGGAATATCATATACCAACAATCCTTAAGGTGTGGTCAAGCTTGATGGCCCCATTATATCACAATTAACTCCATTCTTGTTTCCCTATATGTATCTTTTTATTTTACCAGATCAAGCCTTGGGGTTGGTTCTACAACTTTTCATACCCACTGATGAGGTTGGCTTCCTTATCTAACTACATTTTCCCTTATCCGTGTTCCTCTTCGTGTAACTACTCCTACTTGTGGATGGTCCTTGTGCACTTAAGTAGCTATCATTTTGTTAACGGTGCTGGAACCCGCCAACATGCAAGGGGTTCTCCCAAATGAAAATTCCCAAATAGACTTCACACCATTTGGTATAGGATTTCTTCCGGAAATAAGGCTCGGTTTCCATTTTTCTTAGTGATTTTCCTTGTCTACAATGGTTAGCACGAGAGAGTAATGTACATGTACTTTTGAATGAACAAGTAAGTATGCCTTGTGAAATGTTCAATTTTACAATGTATCAAGGTTATTCCACCAAAGGGAGATAAAAGTGAGAAAGGAAAAAGGAAAGAACTAGGAAAAAGGAAGAAAAAGGAAGCTCTACCTTTTGATAGATGATCTCTTCCAAAGTTACCAAGTGTCAGCTTCTTAAATGCAGCTTCTTCCCATAATTTTGACCTCCAATTTTATAACTTCAACCAAGCTTTAGGACTACAGTTTCGATATAGCAACTTCAGTAGCTCCAGCCTAGCAGCTTCACACCTTCGACCTTGATGAAACTTCACAGCTTTGAGGGAACTTCACAGCTTCGACCTTGATGTAACTTCACAACTTTGATGAAGCTTCACGGCTTCGATGTAGCTTCACAACTTTGATGCAACTTCACAACTTCGATGCAGTTTTCCAACTTCGATGCAACTTCATGTGTCGATGAATTTTTCTAGTTTTGATGTAGCTTATAAATTTCCTTACACATGAGAGAGAGAGAGACCCAACAACTTCGATTCCAACTTCCTTCTTGAACTTTGCACTTTTTCTGCTCCCGACTATTGCAATTCAAACTTGTGTGATATGAGTGACAAATGAGATCAAGTTTCTCCAATATATAGGCTTCATGTGAGGTTGAATTCCCATGTTGAGGCCAACTTGTCCTTCCTTGAGGCCAACTTGCTGGAGGAGGCCTAGAAGACCTAAAATATAATAAAATAAAATTCTTCTTTGACAAATAAATCTCAGTAAGGTTTCTTTACAATATGACATGGACAAGGCCACTTGACATAAACCCTATAAGCCTGCAATGGAAGCTATGGCCTAAAAACAATTGACCCAAGCATGAAACCCATGCTTTAATAAGCCAATTTATTTACAAAATAATTTATTTTTCTTTCTTTTGACAAATATATTTCAAACATAATTATGAAGACTGGCACTAGTTACATTCTTCAACACTCCCTCTTAACTAGGGAGGTATTCATAATTACCTATATCTATAGAGGTACATGGAAGATCTCCAAAATGAACTATGAATAACTCAACACACTCAGTGTTATGGACTATATTCATGACCAGGGTAATCTATCTCGGTGGGACTAAGATTCATTAAAGCTTTCAGCCATTGTAGGTACCATCAGGCTTACTAACTAACCATCAACCTAGGGATCTAAGTGTGTATCCAAGGTCAAAGCTCCAAGACCAACGCCACCCTCCCCCTACGGTATCTAGACATCAAACACACATAGGACAGATAGATTTCCTCCCAAGCATCCACCATTAGATGCTTCATCTCTCCCTAATAAACTAGATATATCCATTTGTCCAAGAATGCTCCCAAAGTGTTCAACATGTTTATGGAGAGACAAGCACAAACCCCAATTAGTAATTAAATTTCAAATATACATACAAGTAAACGCAAACCTTTGGGGTCTTCAAACATCCTAATGCCACTTATATCAAGTTATTCATATGAAACTAGTCGAAATCTTTTCTTCTTTCATTTCAACAACAACAAAACATCCTCAATACATTATAGTACTTTCATTCATTCTCCAAATATTTCTTCAAGGTATCCATCATGACTATCATAATATTCCCTCCCTCTTGATTTGGGGAGATCAACATCAGAGAACCCATCATGGCTTCATTCCTTTTTACAACATCAAGGTCATATTTATCATCTTCATTCTTCATCATGTTTACTAATATTTTCAAGTCAAATTTACTTTTGAATATCTCCAACATCTTGAAGATTATGTACCTCCACAACTTAAACAGGAAGTACAACCAAATACAAAATCATGAAGTTAACTATATCAAAATCATGTCATTATAACAAAAGCATTAAAAGATTCAAACTTTAGACATCTTATACCTAAACCTAGTTAGCTTCATAATTAGCAAGAGAAACATACTTCAAAATTTTTCTAGGGTTATTGTCATAAACCCTAGATCATATTATTAAGACTTAAAGTAAATTAATCAAGATAGCAAACTTTTACTCTTGAAAACCCTAGATTCCACCTTTGTAAGGGTAGAAAGAAGGTTATATAAGACTTCAAGATAAGAAGAGAAACCAAGTCTCCTAGGACCAAATTCCTAGAGAAACCAAAAACAAATTATGGGCACATCAATAAGCCCTGTACATAATCATTAGGTTGCAAGAAATTTAAAGAAGTTTAAAGAGGTTAGAAGCATTGTTTCAAAGGTATGAATACATCTCTCTTAATACATAGCTCTTTGATCTAGAAATTGAAGTTCTGAGCATCATCCAAGGATCTAAAATTCTATGTATTCTCATAAATCCAAAAATATTTTATGTCACCTCTATGATTCAGAGATCGAATAAAATAAGCATAGTATCTCCACTTGAAATATTCCAAGACAAAATCAGTTAAAGGTATTAAAGGATCTATTGGAAGAGTTTTCATGAGATTACAGTTACACTAGAAGAGGAACTAAATTTCTTATTACTAAGTTTTGGGCATATCTATGAAAATAGGTTGCAGACCGATAACAAGGTAAGAAAAATATCATTCTTATGAATGCAGGAGTTAGATGGATGGCTGAGACAAGACCAAAAGGAAAACGATATTCTATTAAGGATTTGCAACCATCTTAGAAGTCCGAACTATATGAAGCCTTTGTAAACCTACTTGAAAGGTCTGATATAAAACTACAGTTACTATAAAAGAAAGACATTATTCCTATGAAATAATATGCAGATATATAGTGGCACAAATAAAGAGAATCAAAATCGTATATTTTTAAAATTTGTTTTATGATTAAGAAAGCCTTAGTCCAAAGGGTTGACTCTATGCTACAGGATTCCTATCAAAGGAGTAAAAGAAGAAGAGCTTATACTAGAAGAATCTATGAAAATTAGTGACAAAAGAGGTTTATTACAAAGAAAGTATTACTAAGGACTTTTAACGGTCTTGGGAAGTATCCCGTTATGTCAAAGAATATGGCATCCAACATTTGAGTACCAGCTCAAATTTTTCACTTAAAGAAGTAAGTGTTACTATTACTTTTCATGTTTTTGTCATGTAACAATATGTATGAAGTTTGCATAAAAAGGTAATAGGCCCAATATCAAATTCTAAGGTACGTAAATTTTAAGGCATGTATAGCATGCTTATTTGCTTAGTTGCTCATGTAATCCTAGAATTTGCAGACTCTCAGATTTACTTAGAAACCATATCTTATAATATCTAGGATTTATAAGGAGTTCAAGATATATGGATAAGTTGACTAGAACAAAATTAATTAATGTTTAGGATTGAAGGTAATAAAAAACCTATATAATCGTTGCACTATTATACCTGTATATTTTGTTTGTACTTGTCAATAAATATTGCAGGTATGGTAACTTGATAAAGCAAGTTGAATCCTTGGGAACAAGTTGACTCATAAGGAAATGATTCATGAAGTTGTTCTCATTATTCAATAGGAGTACTTCAAATTTTGTAAGGAACAACTCAAAGTATGTATTAAACTACAAGCTTTGTTATAAAATTCTCTTCATGTAAAGGGTACAATAATCTATTTTAAAATTTTCTTTACATTACTTACATCATTATGTCTAGGTTTTTGAATCATAAAGATTCTTTTTAGGGTAATTAATCATTAGATTGAATATACCCTCATTATATTATCATTCTTGTGGAACACTAAAAAGATTCACTGTAAAACCTTAACCTAAGGGTATGTCAATATTTATGAAACCCTAGTCTACTTAGGGTTATTGATGAAGTCTAGAAATCCTATCATTTTTGTGTTTATGGTTTTAGTATATATACGATAGAAACCCTAGTCCTTTAGGGTTTACTGTTAATTTCTAAATTATGTATTGAAACCCTAGATATTTAAGGTTTGGTGAATTAGGGTTTATAAGAAATACCCTTTTATTAGCTAAAATGAGGTCCTAGGAATGAAACCCTAGGTGTATATTTGTCTGTATGATCAAAACCCTAGCCTAAATGAAATTGTTGTATTGATGTTTGTGTCTTTATATCTACCTAGTAGATAGTATTATGATATGCAAAGGCATGATCATGAGATCCTAGATATGTATATGTGACTATTATGATCTAATTATTGATACTCATGTTTTAGTTTGTGAATTCTAGGGTTTGTAACAAAACCTTAGTATAAATTGATACTCTAGGACTTGATGATATTATTGATATGTTTTAGTTTTGATGATGAAAATCTTCGGTTTGGAACAAACCCTAGTAGATTCTATCATAGAATACCTTAATGAAACCTTAGATGTATAGTACTATGATTGGATTATTATTTGATTTGATATCTAAGGCTTTGTGTCTTGAAATGGAATTGTGGGTTTATGACAAAACCCTACTAAGAAGTTGAAGTATAATATGCAAATAGATGTGTCTCTTAACAATTATGAACCTAACTAGGTTTAGGTATTCGATGTCTAAAGTTAGAATGCTTTGATGTTTCCATTATAATAATAATGCTTCTATATGTATTTGGTTGTACTTGTTATTAAAAATTTGTAGGTACATAATCTTCAAGATGTTGAAGATGTTCGTAATAATGATAAGCATGATGAAGGAAGCTATAAGGATGAAGGAAGCTAAAAGGATGATGATGATCAATATGACCTTGATGAAGTCGTGAAAGGTTGAAGCTTCTCTAATGTTATAGAAGAAAAAATTGTTGATCTCCCTAAGTTAGGAGGGAGCATGATTATAAGAAAATAGTATACCTCCCTAATTGAATGGGGAGGCATATTATGAATCATGATGGATACCTTGTAGAAGAAATCATAGAATGAATATATCTGCAATGTATTGAGGATGTCTTCGTGTTGCTGAAGAAATGAAAGAAGAAAAACTTTCGAATATTTGAATATGAATAACTAAGTGGCATCAAGATGATTGAGAACCCCGAAGGTTTATGTTTACTTGTATATGTATATTTGAAATTTTATTGTTGATTGGGGTTTGTGTTTGAACAGGTAAATCTATCCATAAAGAAGGATGAACACTTGGGAAGCATGCTTGGACAAATGGATATATCTAATTTATTAGGGATAGATGAAGCATCTAATGGTGGATTCTTGGAAGGACATCTGGTCGGCCTATGCGTTGATGTCTAGATCTCAAAGAGTGAGGGTGTCGTTTTTCATGGAGCTCTGACCTTGGGTACACACCTAGATCCCTAGGTCGATGGTTAGCAGGTAAGCCTAATGGTACCTAGACTGGTTGAAAGCTTAAGTCCATCTTAGTCCCACCTGGATAGATTACCCTGGTCAGGGATCTCATCTACAGCACTGAGTGTGCTAGAACTCTTCATAGTTCATTTTGGATATCTTCTATGAACCTCTATAAATATAGGTAATTATGAAGACCTCCCTAGTTAAAGAGTGTTGAAGAATGTAACTAGTGTCATTCTTCATAATTGTATTTGAGTCATGATGTAATATATATGTGTCAAAAGAAATTTTTATTATTAAACTGACTTATTAAAGCATGGGTTTCATGCTTGGGTCAATGGTTCATAGGTCATAGCACCCAATGTGTGCTTTAGGATTTTTTATTGAGTCAAAGTCAAAAGAAAGAAAATTGTTTTATTGTCAAAGGATCTCCTCCATCAAGTCATCTCCTTCTCATGCAATGAAAGCCACTTATCCTTCAAATCAAGCCTCCAAACAATTGACAGAAGGTGAACAAGTTAGCCTCAAAATCACTTGACAAGTCGGCTCCTACAAACTACTCATGTCATCCCAATAGCACAGTGACAAACCACTATAAATAGCAAGGTGAACTCGACCTATTGAAGGAGACTGGCATCTGTGATTTTTGTAATAGAAGGATGAAGAGAAAAGGTCATGAAGTAATCTATTACAGGAAAAAAAAATCTATTCAAGGACAGCGAAGTGAGGGGATTGAAATGCTATAGGAGATAGGTTTATCTGATGTATTACAGAGGACTGAAATTCTACAAGAAACTATCAACAATAATAGGAATTCTTATTGAGGAGAAAGAGACTACACTATAGGTCACTTATAAAGTTGCAAGGACAAGTTGATGATTGAACGAGAAGATGAAGGGACACCAGATTTCGACAATAATTGAAGATCAAGATCATAGTGAAGACTCCCTACATTCAAGCCTTATTGAGGAGAAAGAGGGAGAGAATGTACCATATTTCAAGAAGACACATAGATAGAAGCAGAAAGAGTGACCTGACATTGCCACAACATCATCAAGCCCATGTCATCAATGGCATGCCATGTCTAGTCAAGGTGTCATATTAGTCATCATTTTCCACATCATTTGTGGATGTGATTATGTAATTTTCAGTAATATGATAAATGTAATGTAAAGTGGAAGTCCAAGGGTCACCCACAGAATGTGAAAATTCAAGTAGAAGTCAAAGAGTCTCATGCAAATTTTAAAAGTTAGATGGAAGCTAAAGAGTAATGAGGATAGCCCAAGGGTTAGAAGGGAGGTGGAAAGTCACCTCATATATATATATATATATATATATATATATATATATATATATATATATATATATATATATATATATATATATATATATATATATATATATACCTCATAGCTCAAGCAAATGTCTTTGCACATTAGCTCCTCTAACCAGGTATTAGAGAGGAAGATAGTTCTTTTGAGGAGCAAGTGGTAGCTCTAATGCTCCACTATTGGAGCTAGTGATGTTGATTGTATCAATGTATCTAAGAACTTTCGCTTAGTACTTGAAGCTCATTGATCCAAAACACTTTCATATGTATGTCATAAATCTTGTAAGACTATTCTTTGAATGTTCGTGATATGTGTTGTTTTCATTTATACTAAAGAAATTGAACTATTTCAGTGGTGTTAGTGCTTATCTTGTTGAAGGTATGTTGTACTTGTTTTAACGAAGTAGATCAAAAAGGTGGAATCTATGGTTTGCAAGAGTAAAATTTTGTTATCTTGATTAAGTTACTTTAAGTCTTAACAATATGATCTAGGGTTTATGACAATAATCCTAGCAAAAGTTTGAAGCATGTTTCTCTTGCTAATTATGAACCTAACTAGGTTTAGGTGTTAGATGTTTAAAGTTTGAACGTTTTAATTCTTCCATTATAATGATGTGATTTTGATATAGTTTACTTCATTCTTTTGTATTTGGTTGTACTTGTTGTCTAAATTGTGCAGGTACATAATCTTCAAGATTTTGGAGATATTCGAAAGTAAATTTGACTTGATAATATTAGTAAACATGATGAAGAATGAAGATGATCAAGATGACTGTTATGAAACCAGATCACAAAAATATAGAAAAGATAGATAAACGCCTAAGAAATAAGCCTCTTTGAGGGGGCAACCTCCTTTACATTACAAAAATGAACAATTCTTGGATGATACAAATGACAAGATCTCCTTTCTATATATAGGAGTATAAGAGGTCATAATATAATCAGAGCCGACATAACAATAATAATGTAAGGGCACAATAATAACAATAGTGAGCTTCTATGGGTCACAATAATAACAATATGGGGACTACATGGGCACAACAATATAATAAGGGGGTTGTACTAATAACAATAAGGGGTTGCACTAGTAGTATAGGGACCTAACATTCCCCTCTCCTTCAAAAAGTGTTGTCCTCAACGCTTGAGTAGTTCTTGATGCTTCTGTATAAAATTCTTGTCCTCCCATGTGGAATCTTCAGCGGGTAAGTTATTCCACTTGATGAAATACTCTGAAACTGATCGATTTCGTAGCTCTCTGGTTCTTGCTTCTATGACTGCTCCAGGCTCCAATATGATTTTTCCTTCCTCGTCAAGTTCTAGCAATATTGTTTGAACTGGGATCTTTTGCAACTTTTGAATGAGTGGCCACACTTCTTCGTCCTTCTTCCATTCATCCCTTGCTTCGTTTATCCAATCTGGTTGGATAATAGAAATAGCACAAAACAATGTTTCCACATCCTCATCCTTTCTTGAGAGTACATCTGCCACAACATTTTGCTTCCCTTTTTTGTAGATGATTTCAAAGTCATAACCCAAAATCTTTGTGACGCATTTTTGTTGCTCTTCAGAGGATAATCTTTGTTCTAAAAAATATTTAAGACTATCATGATCCGTTTTTACCTTGAAGTGTCTTCCCATTAGGTAGGGTCGCCATTTCTTAAGTACATGTAGTATTGCCAACATTTCCTTCTCATAAATAGCTTTGTGTAAATACATTCCTTTGATTGGATGACTTTCGAAAGCAATGGGTCTTTCATCTTGCATTAAAACAACACCAATTCCATTTCCTGAAGCATCGCATTCCACAATAAAGGTTTTTGTGAAGTCCGGCGTAGCTAAGACTAGTGCTTGGCACATTGCCTCTTTAAGATGTTTGAAGGCCTTTGTTGCTTCTGGAGTCCATGAAAATGCATATTTCTTCAATAATGTTGTTAGAGGTGTTCCTATTCTCCCATAATTCTTAACAAACTTGCGATAATACCTTGTCAACTCGAGAAATCCTCGCAGATGCTTTATGGATGTGGGGATTTTCCATTCCTTAATGGATTTAATTTTGCTAGGGTCTACCTTAACACCTTCATGAGATATAATATGACCCAGATATTCCACCTCTTGTACTCCAATGAAACATTTGGAGATTTTTGCATATAATTGTTTCTCCTCCAATAGTTTGAGCACCCTGTCAACATGTTGAACATGATCCTTCCAAGACTTATTGTAGATTAGTATATCATCAAAAAATACTAGCACAAAATTTCTAAGGAAGGGTTTGAAAATGGAATTCATCAAACCTTGAAATGTAGAAGGTGCATTGGTAAGGCCAAAAGGCATGACCAAAAATTCATAATGATCATCATGAGTTCTAAATGTTGTTTTCAGAATGTCTTCTGTCTTCATTCTGATTTGATGATATCCTGAATGAAGATCCAACTTGGTGAAGTAAATTGATCCATGAAATTCATCCAATAATTCATCAATGACAGGAATGGGAAATTTATCTTTAATAGTGAGCTTGTTGAGCTCCCTATAATCTGGAAACATGCACCATGACCCATCCTTCTTGTGCATCAATACTACTAAAGTGGAGAAAGAACTTCGATTAGGTTGAATTATACCAGCCTCTAGCATTTCTACAACCATACGTTCAATTTCACTCTTTTGGGCATAGGGATATCTGTAAGACCTGATGTTTGGAGGAACACTTCCTGGAATGAAATGAATAGAATGATCATGATCATGAATAGGTGGGAGGCCTTTGGGAGTCTCCAATACCTTGGAATGATTGTCCGAGACTTTTTTGAGATCTGGATAAATAGATGATTTCGATGTGGGAACCTCTATCGAACATAATTGTGCAATTACGCCTCGTTTTTCTTTCTTTAGAAGCTTTGTCAGTTCATTAGATCTGATTGTCTTTCCCAGTTTCCCTATGATACCCCTTAATTCAACTTCCTTTCCTTCCGAAGAAAATTTCATGAAACGTTGTTGAAAATTAAAAGCTATTGTACCCAGGGATTGTAGCCATGGACTCCTAGTACAACATCAACACCACCCATTAGAATGGAAAGCATTGGGCTATTCAATATATATTCTCTCATGGATAACTTGATATTATGTGTTAGGTCCCTATACTACTAGTGTAACCCCTTATTGTTATTAGTACAACCCCCTTATTATATTGTTGTGCCCATTTAGTCCCCATATTGTTATTATTGTGCCCCATAGAAGCCCACTATTGTTATTAGTGTGCCCTTAGATTATTATTGTTATGTCGGCTCTGATTATATTTTGACCCCTTAGACTCGTATATATAGAAAGGAGGTCTTGTCATTTGTATCATCCAAGAATTGTTCATTTGTGTAATGTAAAGGAGGTTTCCCCCTCAAAGAGGCTTATTTCTAAGGCGTTGATCTATCTTTTCTATCTTTTTGTGAGCTAGTTTCATAACATTTGGTATCAGAGCTTTGGATTCTAGGGTTTCGTTGCTCCAAACAGTTCATTGTGGTATTTTTGCTATAACTTTTTTTCTGTGACATTTCAGAAGCTACAAAAAAAAACCATTTGAGAAGAAATCGTGGTGAACTACGTGTCTGAATTTCAGATCTTGTATCGCTATATTTTCGGAGATATCATCTGAGAAAGTTAGGGCTTTTGCAAGCTCCAGAATTTCATATAAAACATGTCATCGTGGTATTTTCGCTATAACCTTTTTGCTACAAATTTTCAAAAGGTAAAGAAAAAACTCATTTGAGAAGAAATCGTTTTGAATCTTGGTTCTGAATTTCAGATCGTGTCTCACTACATTTCGAATATATGATTTGAGGAAGTTAGGGATTTTGCACTCTCGAATTACATCCTAAACAGGTGACCTTGGGCAAATCATCATAACTTTCTCTCTGAGCAACAAATTGAAATTTCGTAAGAAGTTACAAAAAGAGGACAAATTGTAGTTTTCTTTATATCAGTTTCAGGTCCTAAGGTTGAAACAGTGACACGAGGAACTTCATACAAGTTCGATCTACTGAACCAGTCTATCATTAGGTCATCGTGGGAGATTTGAAATAAAGCTTCCTTACAGAATCCAATCTTGATCAGAATTTCAAGGTTAGAAAGAGGACTCAGAGGGCTACTACAGGATGAAATTTCAGAACTTGGAGATCCGAAATTACAGAGTTACAGTCATTTCAAGATCAAGATTCTAAAATCAAGAAAAGGCAATATGAGGAAGTTTGATGGCAAGGATCCGATAAATTGGATACTACAGATGGAGCAATATTTTGATCTACATGAGGTGCAACTGTTACAAAAGGTATGTATTGCATCTTCATATTTAGAATCAGATCAATTTTTATGGTATAAAGGGCTGTGTTCTCGTAGAGCACTTGTCACTTGGTCAATTTTCACAAAAGAAATGATAGCACCTTTTGAGGATACAAAGGATAACACCTTCTTTAGCCAATTGATAAATCTAAAACAAAAGGGTTCAATGGCAGAGCACATTGAGGATTTCAAAAAATTGAATATAAGGGTAAATGATATTCCAGAGAAGAAAATGATTGGTGTATTAATAAGGACTTTAAAGGATAACATTCAACATGAGGTTTGTCTTTGGGAACCTGATTCATTGGAGAAGGCATTCAGGTTGGCAAGAAAAATTAAAAGAAAAATTATGGAAACAAGGAATCCCACCACTCATGACTATAATTATGGAAGTTTTTTTTCTCCTAGCCTTCCACAACCTACAAGGTTTACACCGCAACAATTGGAAGAAAAAAGAGAAAAAGGGATTTGTTACAATTGTGATAGAAAATACACTAAAGGTCATAAGTGTGTTGAGAAGAAATTATTTTACATAGATTATGAAGAGGAGGAAGAAAAGGATCAAGAAACATCAAAAGAAGGGGTTATACACCAAGAACCAACCCCAAAGAAAGAAGAGATGAATCCAACCATATCTTGTAAAGAATTGGAAATAATTACCACTCCTAAAACTCTCAAGATAGAAGGACATATCAGGAAGAAAAAGGTTCAAGAAGTGACAGATCACATCGAGAAAGAAGAAATGAATCCTAGCATATCTTGTAATGCATTGGTCGGAATTACCACTCCTCAAAATATCAAGATAAAAGGACATATAAAGAAGAAAAATGTTCAAGAAGTGAAAGATCACATCGAGCATCAAGAAATGAATCCAACCATATCTTGTAATGCATTGGAAGAAATTACCACTCAAACTCTCATGATAGAAGGACATATTAAGAAGAAAAAGGTTCAAGCAATGAAAGATCAAATCAAGCATCAACAACAAGTTCTCCAACTTTTAAAGGATAACGCCCCTTTGGTGCAAAATCAAATGAAACAAGAGGCAGATCAACATCGTGGTGAAATAAGTTTTGATGTAGGCGATTGGGTATTTTTACAGCTACATCTCAAGCAAGATATTGATGAGAAGGAAACGTTGTCAATACTACATGCACTTACGAAATGGAGACCTTACCTAATGGGAAGACACTTCAAGGTAAAACTGGATCATGATAGTCTGAAATACTTTTTAGAACAAAGATTATCTTTAGAAGAAAATAAAAAATGGGTCACAAATATGTTGGGTTATGATTTTGAAATCATCTACAAAAACGGGAAGCCAAATGTTGTTGCAGATGCACTCTCAAGAAGGGATGAGGATGTGGAAGCATTGTTTTGTGTTATTTCTATTATCCAACCAGATTAGATAAACGAAGCAAGGGATGAATGTAAGAAGGATGAAGAAGTGTCGCCACTCATTCAAAAGTTACAGAAGATCCCAGTTCAAACAATATTTCCAGAACTTGATGAGGAAGGAAAAATCATATTGGAACCTGGAGCAGTGGCAAAAACAAGAACCCAACAGCTACGAAATCGATCAATTTCAGAGTATCTCATCAAGTGGAAGAACTTAGTCGTTGAAGATTCCACATGGGAGGACAAGAATTTTATATAGAAGCATCAAGAACTACTCAAGTGTTGAGGACAACACTTTTTGAAGGAGAGGAGCACATTAGGTCCATATACTACTAGTGTAACCCCTTATTGTTATTAGTACAACCCCCTTATTATATTGTTGTGCCCATGTAGTCCCCATATTGTTATTATTGTGCCCCATAGAAGCCCACTATTGTTATTGGTGTGCCCTTAGATTATTATTGTTATGTCGGCTCTGATTATATTATGACCCCTTAGACTCCTATATATAGAAAGGAGGTCTTGTCATTTGTATCATCCAAGAATTTTTCATTTGTGTAATGTAAAGGAGGTTTCCCCCTCGAAGAGGCTTATTTCTAAGGCGTTGATCTATCTTTTCTATCTTTTTGTGAGCTGGTTTCATACTATTATGGAACTTTCCATAGAAATTTATGGTTACTCCACTTGCAACAATCACTTGTCACTCTGGTGCTGGATATAGGAAGCAATTCAATTCCTTGGCTATCTTACAATGAATAAAATTATGCGTACTGCCTGAATCAATCAACACTATTGCCTTTATATTCTTGATATGTCCTTCTATCTTTATAGTTTGGGGAGTGGTAATTCTGGCCAATGCATTAAAAGATATGGTCGGATTCATTTCTTCTTTCTCGATGTGATCTTTCACTTCTTAAACCTTTTTCTTCTTGATATGTCCTTCTATCTTGAGAGTTTGAGGAGTGGTAATTCTTCCAATGCTTTACAAGATATGTTCAGATTCATTTCTTCTTTCTCTGGGGTTGGTTCATGGTGTATATCCTCTTCTTTTGATGTTTCTTGATCCTTTTCTTCCTCCTCTTCACAATCTATGTAAAATAATTTCTTCTCAGCACACTTATGACCTTTAGTGTATTTGCTATCACAAATGTAACAAAGTCCTTTTTCTCTTTTTTCTTCCAATTGTTGTCATGTAAACCTTGTAGGTTGTGGAAGGCTAGAAGAAAAACCACTTCCATATTTATAGTTGTGAGAGGTAGGATTCCTTTTTTCCATAATTCCACTTTCAATTTTTCTTGCCAACCTAAATGCCTTCTCCAATGAATTAGGTTCCCAAAGACGAACCTCATGTTGAATATTATCCTTTAAAATCCCTATGAAGACATCAAATGATCAATCCTTTTCTTCTCTATAATATCATTTACCCTTATATTCAATTCTTTTAAATCCTCAATGTGCTCTACCATTTAAACCTTTTGTTTGAGATTTTTCAATTGGCTAAAGAAGGTGTTATCCTCATAATGTGCTATCATTTCTTCCGTGAAAATTGACCAAGTGACAAGTGCTTTACGAGAACACAACCCTTTATACCATAAAAATTGATTTGGTTCTAAATATGAAGATGCAATACGTACCTTTTGTAACAGTTTCACCTCATGTAGATCAAAATATTACTCCATCTGTAGTATCCAATTTACCGGATCCTTGCCATCAAACTTCCTCATATTGCCTTTTCTTGATTTTAGGACCTCGATCTTGAAATGACTGTAACTCTATAATTTCGAATTTTCCTGTTCTAAAATTGCAACCTACAGTAGCCCTCTGCATCCTCTTTCTAATTCCACCAGTCTGATCGAAATTGGATTCTCCAAGAAAGAGTTATGCACAATCTCCCAAGATGAACTGATTATATACCTTTTCATAAGAGCGAACTTGTGTGAAGTTCCACGTGTCAATGTTTTGACCTTCGGATCTGAAAAATATAAAAAGGAAACTACAGTCCGTCCTCTTTCTGTAACTTCTTACGAAATTTCAATCTGATGCTCAGAGAGAAAGCTATGATGATTTTCCCAAGGTCACTTGTTTAAGATGTAATTTGGGAGTCTGCAAAAACCCTAGCTTCGTCAGATCATATATCCGAAAATATAGCGAGACGAGATCTGAAATCCAGACCCAAGTTTTAGACCGCTTTCTTCTCAAATGAATTTTTTTTTATCTTCTGAAACTTCGTAGTGAACAAGTTATAGTGAAACTTCCACAATGACCTGTTTTAGATGAAATTATGGAGCTTGCAAAACCCTAACTTCCTCGGATCATATCGCCGAAAATATAGTGAGACAAGATCTGAAATTCAGACCCGAGGTTCAGCGAGATTTCCTCTAAAATGGGTTTTTTGTTAGCTTCTCAAACATTGCAGAAAAAAAGTTATATCGAAAATTCCACGGTGACTTGTTCGGAGTAGCGAAACCCTAGAATCCAAAGCTCTGATACCAAATGTTATGAAACCAGCTCACAAAAAGATAGAAAAAATAGATCAATGCCTAAGAAATAAACCTCTTCAAGGGGGAAACCTCCTTTACATTACACAAATGAACAATTCTTGGATGATACAAATGACAAGACCTCCTTTCTATATATAGGAGTATAAGGGGTCATAATATAATCAGAGCTGACATAACAATAATAATGTAAGGGCACAATAATAACAATAGTGGGCTTCTATGGAGCACAATAATAACAATATGGGGACTACATGGGCACAATAATATAATAAGGGGGTTGTACTAATAATAATAAGGGGTTACACTAGTAGTATAGGGACCTAACAATGACCTTGACATTGTAAAAAGGAATGAAGCCATGATAGTTCTTTGATGTTGATCTCCCCAAATTAGGAGAGAGGGCATATTATGATAGTCATGATGGATACCTTAAAGAAGAAATTGGAGAATGAATGGAAGTACTATAATGTATTGAGGATGTCTTGATGTTGTTGAAATGAAAGAAGAAAATATTTCAACTAGTTTCATATGAATAACTTGATATAAGTGGCATCAGGATGATTGAAGACCCCGAAGGTTTTTGTTTACTTGTATGTATATTCAAAATTTTATTACTAATTGGGGTTTGTGCTTGTCTCTCCATAAACGGGTTGAACACTTTGGAAGCATGTTTGGACAAATGGGTATATCTATATTATTAGGGAGAGATGAAGCATCTAATGGATGAAACTTGGGAGGACATCTAGTAGGCTTATAAGTGTTTAATATCTAGACCCCAAAGAGGGAGGGGACTTTTGGTCTTGGAACTCTGACCTTGGATATGCACCTAGATCCCTGGGTTGATGGTTAGTTAGTAAGCCTAATGGTACCTAGACTAGTTGAAATCTTTAGTCCATCTTAGTCCCACCCAGATAAATTACCCTGGTCAGGAACCTAGTTCATAGCACTAAGTGTCTTGAACTCTTCGTAATTCATTTTAGATGTATTCCATATACCTCTATATATATAGGTAATTATGAATACCTCCCTAGTTAAGAGGGAGTGTTGAAGAATGTAACTACTGTTGGTCTTCATAATTATACTTGAAATATATTTGTCAAAATAAAGAAAAAGAAATTTTATTATTAAATAAATTGGCTTATTAAAGCATGGGCTTCATGCTTGGGTCAATTTTTTTTAGGTCATACCCACCATTTTAGGCATCTAGGATCTATGACAAGTGTCCTTGTCCATTTCATATTGTAAAGAACCATTCTTGGGATTTATTTGTCAAAGAAGAAATTTATTTTATTATATTTTAGGTATTTTAGGCCTCCTCCACCAAGTCGACCTCAAGGAAGGATAATTCGGCCTCAACAGGGGAATTCGACCTCATAAGAAGCCTATATATTGGAGAAACTCGACCTCATTTGTCACTCATCTCACACAAGTTTGAATTGCAATAGTTGGGAGCATAAAAAGTGTGAAGTTCAAGAAGGAAGTTGGAATCAAAGTTTTTGGGTCTCTCTCTCTCTCTCTCTCTCTCTCTCTCTCTCTCTCTCTCTCTCTCTCTCTCTCTCTCATGTGCAATGAAATTTTGAAGTTTCATCGAAGATGGAAAACTACATTGTAGTTGTGAATCTTCATCGAAGCTAGAAAACTTCATTGAATCTATGAAGCTGCATCGAAGTTGTGAAGTTGCATCGAAGATGTGAAGTTCCATCAAGGTCGAAGTTGTGAAGCTGCATCAAATCTGTGAAGTTGCATCAAGGTATAAGTTGTGAAGTTGTTGGGTTGGAGCTACTGAATTTACTATATCGAAACTACATTCCTAAAGTTGGGTCAATGTTCTGAAATTGGGGGTCAAAACTATGGGTTGAAGCTACACTATGTTAGAAAGTCGAAAAGGAAGAAATATTTTCTCTTGTTGATAATTACTTCTGATTTATTTGAATTATTATTATAATCTTTCTTATGTTATTCTTTTATCTTAGTTCATCAAGCAATTACCAAAACCAAAACACGAAGATCAAGGACACCAGATGTAGGCACATAGCCAGGAAAAACCCCTATATACGAGAAAACTCAGTCAAGAACTCTTTCTTCAGTAATTCAGGATGAGATAGACGAAGACCCGAGACCAATAGACCTTCCTCCTCCACCAATTTAGCTCTTCCTTCCGATAGATGAAACCAGCTCACAAAATAGAAGAAGAGATAGATCAACGACTTCAAAACAAGCCTCTTTGAGGGGGAAACCTCCTTTAAATTACACAAATTAACAATTCTTGGATGATACAAATGACAAGACATTCTTTCTATATATAGGAGTATAAGGGGTCACAATATAATCAGATCCGACATAACAATAATATTGTAAGGGTACAACAATAACAATAGTGGGCCTCTATGGGGCACAATAATAATAATATTGGGACTACATGAGCACAATAATACAATAAGGGGGTTGCAATAATAACAATAAGGGGATACACTAGTAGTATAGGTACCTAACTGCTGAGCACAAGTATTGCAACAAGAATGTTGCAACTCCTGGGGCTACCAACTTTACTTCATCAACCCGGGGTTCATACAAACTTGGAGGTGACAGTGTTGTATACAAAAATAGATGTAATGAGTCCACTCTTTGTCATTGTTGAGCTAGGGTGATAGACCACTATGGTTTCTCAAACCATCCTTCTATTGATTTAGAAGAAGTTTGATTACCAATTGAGAAAGGAGAATTTTACCCTAATTGAGAGGATTGAAATGTTACCTACTATAGTAATGAAAGACTGAAATAGATGCCTAAAACACACAACTCATCTAGCTATTTGTTAATATACCTTGCTTCAAAAGAATTCTAATTTACCACATGTGAAATCTTAACTAATCTAAGCATGAAATCTGACCTAAACAAGAACTTAACTGTTGTGCACATAAATAAGCATAACAACCTTTTTTCTTTTTTCTTTTTGTAAAACATAAATGCTAATCCTTCTTGGTTGCATAGTAGGTTGGATAGGTGTGGAGAGAGATGAGTGTGATGGGTCAAATGGCTTGGGACGCAATAAGGGGCCTTCTCCTAGCTTTCGTGATGTTTTTTCTCAAATTGGGCTTAAAACATGCCACTACAAGTCTTCATACAGGATGTCTACAGGATGTCCTAGTTCACCTATAGGATCCCCTGTTTTCCTACAAGAACAGGCTGAAAGCATAAGGAGTGATTTGGATAGTGGTATGGAGCTTAGGGAAGGTGAGTGATGGAAGGAATAAGGCAAGGAAGTGGTTGGAACTCACTCAGAACTCAAACCGAAGCTCTATGATGGTTGGATTTGCTCAACAAGCATGGCAAGTTGTCCTTGTGAAATGATAACTCGGATTGAGAACTTAGTGGCCTTTGGCAATCATGGGTGGGTATGGTTTGGTTGAGGTTGATGATATGAGGTCTTCCTGCAATATTGAAACTCCTACAACATACACATCATTATTGGTTTCTATCCATAAATCATTTCAAAATAAGAAGGGTTTACAACAATATAAGGAAACAGAATTTGCATCATTTATTAGCCAAGTTCATGCATGGAAATGCTTGAAACCTATTATAAAAGAAACATGAAATCTAATACAAAACTTAAGATATCATAAATGAAAACTGCAACCTATCTTCTAAAACTGCGAGATGATGACCTAATTAGCAGAAAAAACCCTAAGTTTCATAAGAAACCAGAATTCTGTCTTTTTGGGGCTGAATGGGAGTTCTTCCTCAAACCATGGTCCCTGAAAGGTTGAGTGAGGTAAGATCCACCTGTTATCAGCTTTTTTGAATATTTTCTTATCTCTCTAATGCTAATGTTAAAGCTAGGCACAAATGGAAGCAAACTAATCAAATTTACAAATACTTGCAATGTAATAACACCAAAATCAATTTAACAAGTAATCTATGAAATAACCTAAGCATACCAGTACAGTAAGAGGAACCTTTGCTGCTAGAGTTGATCCCTGACCCAAGAGCTTCAGCCCTCTAATTCAAGCCAGCGTTGGATCAAGGGAATGCTCATTTTCATTAACATATAAAAAAAAATACATAACAATGTTTGGTCACAATCCTTCAACTCGAAAATTGCTTGGCTATTTTGCATTAAAAAATTGAATCCTAATGAGGCTCTAGGCATCTTTATTTATACAACTGAATTTTCCAACAAATTCCTTAAATCTAAGGAGGCTCAGCTCCCAATCTCAAGATTAACTAGTTCTTAACTATCACTGGCTTGGCTGCCAATGATCCTCATGAGTCGGTTGCCTGCAACTCTCAGCTGGTGTGATTTAATTGAGGGGTCTTCAAGTGAGTGAGGATTTAATGAGGGAGATCCATCTCTTATAATCTCTCCTTCTTGTCTCACTCGAGTTCCTGCACCCTAATTAGCCATAATTTTCTCCCAAAAACTTGCAATTAATGCACATTAGACCATTAGACATGACATCTTACTTTTACTCATCTCATTAAGAAAAATATAATTAAAACATGTAAATAATTATGAGAAGAGTTGATTTTAATAAGCTTGGAGGTGTATTAAGGTCCATATATTTTACTTAAGATGAGCCTCATTATCACCCCCTACTAAAAGTGTAGCTCATCCTCTGAGCAACTCAATCTATGTCCATTTCCTTCATTGCTTTGGTGGCTTCCCTGACATCCCATGCCTCTGTTGTAGTCTCTTCCTCTTGTGAATAAAACCTGCATCCTTCTCTATCTCCTCCCACTACTTTCTTTCTTGTTCTTCTTTTATTCCTTCCAAAATTCCCAAAAGCAATGGTGGACTGAGCCTCAAGCCAATCCAGTTTACTTTGAGTCTTTGTAATGCCTGCTTATACATGGGGGTTCTATTTAGTGCCTCTCTCATTCTGTCAGGAGAATGATATTCTCTTGTTTTTAGGTTGTAAGGTAAGGTGTTCCATCTCCTTTGGCAAGCTTGCTAGCTGTCATCTCCTAGCAACCTTAGCATGTCTTCAAAGTGTGTGAATTCCTATTCTTGTATAGCAAGGTACCTTGGTGCAAGCTTGGGATCATTTGCAATGAGGTTGTGGGTGTTGATGACAGCCATTGGGTTAGATTGTTCTGCTCTGATCATAAGGGGTTCTGCCTCTTATTTTGCTAATACCTTTCTCATCTCTGTAGCTCTTGCCTCCTCATGATTCATCCAAGATGCCAAGGCCATCAATTGCAAGTCCCCTAGATTTGGATTTGGGTCCCACACATTTAAATCTGTCAAGGCCAAATTGTGTAGGTAAAACTCAGATATCTTTGCTCTATCTTCCAAGGTGCTTTGATCACAGAGATCAATGAATTGTCTATAGTCTTGGAAGGGCATAGTTCCTCTTTGTGCTAGGGTCTTTATCTAGAATTGTAGCCATTGTTCCTTGAGGTACAAGGCATATGACTTTGCTGGCATCCTGCACTGGATTGCCTCCATGGAAAAAATGGCCATAGTTTCCAATTGGCTTTCCCTTTCTTGTAGTTGCTTCCTTAGCCATGTGTTCTCAACCTCTAATTGAAATTTCACCATTGATTCTCTGTCTCTTATGTTGCTCAGTTATCTACCCATCTCCTACAATTTCTCCTCCATGTGGCCCACATCCTCTACCGCTTTTGATTTAGCAATTTGCATCCACCTGTGTGCCCTTGCCCTCTCTTTTTCAAGTTCAAAGAATAGAGGAATGGAAAGCTTTTGTGGTGTCACCCTACCTCCGTCAATGAACCTGTAGTAGGATCGTAGGTTTGGTTGTGGGCTAGGTTCCTTCAATCCTTAGCCCTCCTCCTTTGTTTCCTGTTGAGTAATTTCTTCATGGTCCCTTTTATGTGTTTCTTATAGGTTTGACAGAGTTTCATGTAGGATGGTCTCTTCTTCCTATAGGTCTGACTGTGTCTCCTGTAGGAGACCTTTTCCCTTTGATGAGTCTGACCTTGTGATAGGCCTCCTCACATAAGTGATTGGAGACTTGGGAGAGGCTTGTTTTGATGTTCCTTCTCCTTCATTTTTCTTTAGAGGGACTGCCTTCTCTTGTTGTTTTGGTGAATTCTCAATGACAATTGGAGTTTTAGTGGGGGTTTGAGATCTCCCTTGTCTAATCCTAGTGCTCTTTCTTGTCCTAAAGTACATTTGGGTTTGTCTTTGCCTCTTTCCCTTTGATTTGACAGGTGTACTTAGGGAAATTAGAGCAGTTGCTGCCTCTTTCTCTATAGGCTCTAGAGACACCCTTGGTGATTCTTCTTCTTCTCTGCCTTGAGTTGTAGACTTATGTTCATCCTTCTATCCTTTTTCCTCTTTTCCATTTTCTTTTTCATCCTCTTGTTTGTCTCCTCCTTCTTCTTCTTTTTCTTGCTCTATTTCTTCACTCTATTCATCTGTTTCTTCTTTTGTTTCTTCCTCTATCTCTACTTCATTTTCCTCCTTTTTTTTCTTCCTTGACATCCTTTGTTTCTTATTATCCCTCACTATTAGTAGGGCTTTTGTCATACTCAATAGCTTGAATTTATCCTTCTCCCTGCATGTCTGTAAATGTTGTCCATTCCATAGGGAATCTTAAGTTTTGTAGAGCATCTTCAAGGATGAGTTTGATCAACCCATGATGGGCTAGTTGCTGATGTTTTCCCTCTTGCACCTTGATTCTCATGTCTATCATGGATTGTAGAAGAAAATAGGGTATACTCAATCTATTATGAGGAGGTGTGTTCTCTCCAAATCTCAGTTCTTGGAGGAGTCTGAAGTGGTATCCATACACTACATTGTATCTCCCTTCACATGAAATATATTTGATGAGGTGGTAACTAACTTCATTCCAAGGGTATGGAATGATCTCCCTTCTAACCCCATTTTTGTCCTCTATTGGCTCTTATCCTTCCAAAAAGAAGCTTTTCTTTGCAAGGGTGTTGTTAGCCTTATCTTATTTTCTCCATGGTAACCCTAGGGGGAGTGTAGTGATTCTACTTATAACCTCAGGGGTAATTTCTACTGATAAACCCTTCACCATAGCAGTGGCACTGGTCCTAGTGAGGGGTATGAATGAGAGGGAAAATTCTCTGGCCACAGCATCATCATATCCTCTCATCCTTTCAAATAACCCCATCCATTGATGCCTTGTAAAAATTTCCACCATAGGAGGATGCTTGTGGATCCTTGTTGTGTCGGTGGGTTCCCTCTTGTTGAAACCTCCTGTCATATTTTCCTAGTAATTCTAGAGACTTGTGTGGATACAGTTCAAGACTTCTGGTAGGTGAGGAAGTTTTGGAATTTAACTTTTAGTGACATGCAATACAATTTTCTATCCTGAGATGCACTGCAAATTCCTAACCGATTTGAGGATTTCCCTTCTTCTTTTTTTTAAGGAAAGTATGGAAGGTAGGGCTCCTACCTCACTTTGCTACGTTCTAGTGAGGATAACCCTTGATTTGACTTCCCTTAGTGTTCATTGATAGCTCTGTAGGTTGATCTCTCTGTATCTTGTAGGCTTCCTGTAGGTTTCCTGCTTGTTGTAGATGTTGATTGTTTCCTGTAGGTGTTATTTCAGGAATGCTGAGAGAAACCTCTTCATTTGATGAATCCTCGAAGTTGCCTTTGATTTCTTCGTATGGGAATCATTGTTTTATTTCTATTTATGGATGATCGTGTGGGGTGGTGTGCTGGCTGGCTGAGTATGAGCACCTTCTTTTGGACCATTGTCCCACTATCAGTCCATTATTTCACCTTAATTCATAATCATCTCCCACTCCTATCCTCGTAACTTAACCATTTTTGGATTCATTCCCATTTTCCTTTGATTTTACCTTTGCCACATGTGGAGTGTCTAACTCTTTTCTTCTCATTGATTGGCCAAAGGTGGCCAATTTAACTGGCCACTTTTACTTATAAAATCAACTCTCGCATTATTCCTACAATTTTGATCATATCGTACTTATGAGAGAGCATTAGTAAGATGACATACCTGTGGGTCTTTTGCTTCGTTGATGATGCATTCTGGAGAGTAGTGTCACTTTGTTGTGCTTTTCAATCTGCGTATTTTCACTTTGTATTTCCTCTTTTGATGCTTTGTTCATTTTGATGTGCAAGTGTTGTACCTTGTTGTTGGTGATCTTCCTATTGTTGCTGAGCTCTGGAGGAGCTTCCTCATCCTTGTAGTCCATTTGCTAAATATGGTTGCAGTCTATGTGGTTTCTTTTGTCGGATAGGCTTCTACATGATTTCCTACAAGATGTCCTGTAGTTGCCTCTCCCTTAAAATTTCACATTTTTCTCAGCTCTGAAGTAGAAGGGGTGTTGAAATGAGTGGAGAAGGGGGGTATGGAATGGTAGGTGAGGAATTTTTCCTTTGGGTATGCCTCCTCTTTCCTTTTTCTCTCTTTTTTTTTGTTTTTTTTCTTTTTCTTTTTCTTTTTTAATTTAAATTTTTTTGAACTGATTTCTCTTATGGATACAGGGGCGACATGGTGATGCAAGTTATTGGTTGTGGTGTGGTGAGGTAAATGGTTTTTTAATCCAAACACATGATTGTGTCATCAATTTTCTCTTGGACTTCTCTTCTTTTTGTTTTCAAGGTCTCCTGTCATTTCTATAGGAAACTCTTGTAGGATTACGGGGAATCCTATAGAAAACACAGAATTTGTGTGAAATGAGCTAGAGTGGTTTATAGATTGAAGACTAGGGGGGAAAATGGAGGATATGAGATGGGTGAATTAAAACATGGATTTTGTAGGTCCTATTGTCCCCCTCATGCTGTGCTTATACTCCTCTTGCAGACCTACAAAACAGAATTGTCATCTTTTGTATCTTTTTTTTTTCTTTTTTATTTTTTATTTTTGAAAAACAACTAGTCTGCCCCTAAGGAGGTTTTCATCCTAGTTTCCTGCCCTGAGTGCCTCAAAAGAGGTTTTCACCCAGAGATATTTTTATTTTTCTCCCCTTCTTTTTTTTTAACACCCTTGGGCCACCTCAAGAGGTTTTCAACCCAACAGTGGGACTCAGGTGCCTCATGGAGGTTTTCACCTGAGTCTCTTTATTTTTATTTTATAATTTTCTTTTCTTTTCTTTTTCTTCAGGGACTTGGTGGGGTGGAAAATGAGACTTTCTCTACCACCATCACTATCTTGCTGGTGCTATTAATGAATTCTTGCTTTGATAAGGGCTTCTTGTAGATTTTTAATCTATACCCATTGAAAAGCAAAGGGATAGCCTCTACATCAATGGTTCTTATCTGCATAGCACCATTATCATGACACTTCTCTATTACGTAAGGCCCTAAACATATAGTCCTTAACTTGCCTTTAAAATCCTTGTACCGAGAATCATACGGTAAAGCCCAATTACCTTCTTGAAATTGTTTGTCTTTTATATTCTTGCCATGCCATATTTTCCTTTGAAGTTGAGTCACCTCTGTGTGCAAGAGGGCCTGCATCCTAAATTCATCTAACCCATTCAGTTGGAGAAATATTTATTGTTGTGCCCTGGTGATATCTAGATCTAGTTGTGATCCCATCCTTAAGGTGTTGTATTCAAATTCAATGGACAGCAGGGCTTTCTTCCCATAGACCAACTCGTAAGGAGTGAAGCCAGTGGTGGTCTTTCGGGTGGTATTGTAGGCCTAGGTGGCCTCAACTAATATGTCTGCCCAATCCTTTCTGTTGCTGCTAATCACCTTGGTCAGAATGCCTTCCAATGCTCTATTGGTTACTTCCACTTTCCCATTAGCCTGTGGGTGGTAAGGGGTGGATGTTCTGTGCTTGATCTTGTGTTGGCTTAACAGATTTTCAATCATGTGAGATGTAAATTGATTGCCTTGATCAGTGACTAATTCTCTAGGGTACCCAAACTTATAAAACACATTCTCCCTTAAGAATTCAACCACTTTTTCTTCTGTTGCTACTTTGATGGCTTTGGCTTCAGCCCATTTGGTTAAGTAGTCAGTGCACACAATGATGTACTGCTTCTGTTTGGATGGAGGGTCAATGGGCCTAATGAAATCCATGCCCCACTTGTCAAATGGCTTGAAAGTCACTTGAGGTTACAGAGGCATCTCATCCCCTGGGGTAGGTTTCCCCATCCTTTGGCACCAATCACGTAGCTAGTATATCTCCTCACGTCTCGGTGAAGAGTGGGCCAGTAATAACCAGCTTGTAGTACCTTGAATGTTGTTCTTTTGGCTGCAAAGTGACCTCCACAAGGCCCATCATGACAGGCCAAAAGGATGTCGAAGACTTCCTCCTCCCTAACACATCTTCTTATAATTTTATCTGGACCTAGCTTGAAGAGATTTCCCCCTATCCAAGTGAATGGGGCACTCTTCCTTATGATTCTGCTCTTTTCCTTGGAGGACAAATTTGGTGGAAACTCTGCAGACACCAAGTAGTTCTCTATGTCAGAAAACCATGGAGAGTGAATCGAAATGGCGAATAAATGTTCATCTGGTATCTGATCATCAACCATTCCTTCCTCCCCTGCAGGGAAAGTCAATCTGGATAAAAAAAATATGCAACAACATTCTCATTTCCAGGCTTATCAATAATAGTTAAATCAAATTTTTGCAATAAAAGTAACCATCGATAATCCGGGCATTTACATCAGGTTTATTCATCAAGTATTTAATTGCAGCATGGTCAGTATGCACAAAATGTTTGGTAACCAGTAATGTAATGCCTAAATTTATTCAATGAATGCACAACTGCTAGAAACTCTTTTCCAGTCACTATGTAGTTCAACTCGGCTTTCGACATATTCTTACTGATGAAGTAAATGGCATAAGGTAGCTTGTCATCTATCTAGCCTAGAGATGATCCTATAGATTTGTGAGAGGTATCGGCATGGATATGAAAAGGAAGAGCCCAATTTGGGCCTTGGAGAATAGGTGCAGTAGTCAACTTGTCCTTCAGTGTGTCCAAGGCTTCTTGACAGATTTCTGACCATAAAAATTTGAAGTCTTTGGCCAATAACCCAAATAAACGATAAGCTAACTTGCTGAAATATTTTATAAATCTCCTATAGTATCCGGCTAAACCTAAAAAACTTCTAACATCCCTCTGTTTCTACGGAGTCGGGACCCTTTTGATGATGGCTATCTTATTTGGGTCTACCTACAGTCCTTCCTAGGATATTGAGTGACGTAGAATAGTCCCTGCAGTCATCAAGAACTCACATTTTTCGGGGCTAAGGGATAAGTTCATTTAAATGCATTTATTCAGCACCTTTCCCAAGTTAGAGAGAGCCTCTTGGAAATCACCCCATAGGGTGTGAAGTCATCCATATAAATTTTTACTACATCATGGACTAGCTCTACAAAGATACTTAGGACTGCCCTCTGGAAAGTGGCAGGGGCATTGCATAGACCAAAAGGAAGGACCCTATAAGAAAAAGTACACCAAGGACAGGTGAAGGTGGTTTTATCCTAGTCCTCTAGGCTAATCTGGATTTGATTGTACCCGCTAAACCCATCTAAGAAAGAGAAAAACTTTTTCCCTGCCATGCCATCTAACACTTGGTCAATGAAAGATAGAGGAAAATGGTCCTTCTTTGTTGTTTGTTTAACTCTCTGTATCAACACAAATATTCCACTTTCCATTTTTATTTGGAACCAACACCAAAGGAGACACACACTCACTGTCCAAGATAGGGTAAATGAATCTTGCATCCAACAGCTTTTGCAACTCTTCTTTGACTATATCCTTGAGAGTTGGATTCATTCTCCTTTGGGGTTGTCAAACTGGTTTGCAACCTTCTTTGATGTAAATGTGGTGAGTACACACTGAGGGGTGCACTCCCTTAATTTCTTTGTAATTCCAAGCAAAGGCATCCAAATTCTCTCTTAGCATATTACATAACTCTTCTTCTTGGTGTACAGAGAGAGAGGGGTTGATTTTCAGTGTTCTTTCAGGGCCGAATTCTATTGTCTTGACACAAGTAGGGTTTGATTCAACTAAGCATAGATTAATCTGATGGTTTTTCTTGGTTTCCTTCACTACTTCCTCCAGAGACATGGTGTTCGGAGTTGGATTTTGGAGGATGTGTTCAATAAAATCATCTTCATCAGGTTTTCATCCTCCTATGGCAGTTTCTAGGGTATAGAGTTGGGAGGAGTAGACTTCATCTTCTTCCTCCTCTTCTAGCCATAAAGGTAAGTCATGTTCTAAAGATGGCTGAGTAGGAGGGTACAGGACCAACTGCTTGGATAGATGCCTATTTTTTATAGTCATGTTTCCATCCATGCAGCTTATGTAGACATCAGCAATGGATAACCAAGGCCTCCCAAGTATGAGAGGATAACCATTAAATTTGGTCTTAGGCTGGAGAAATAAGAAGTATGTAGGGTACTCCCACGAGTCAATGGAGACCAACACATCCTTAACAATCCCCTCAGGGGCTATTGTGGATCGGTCTGCAAGCTACAAGATTGTCATGGTCTTTCTTAATGAACCTTGGAGATTCAACTTGAGCATGGTGTCTTTAGTCATTACATTAATGGCAGCCCCAAGATCAATCAAGGTATGGGGGACAGTGGTGTCACTGATGTGTACATCTACCACAGGGCTCCCAGGGTCTAAATACTTTGGGAAAATTACCTACCCCAACACTAAGTCAGATAGTTGTCCAATGACATTAATGGTAGGGGTGTCTCTTTTTCGCCTCCCTAGATGTTTGAAACACTTCTTTTTAATCAGTTTTTTGTAAATAGGTACATCCTTAATAGCTTGGAGAAGTGGGATTTTTACACATAGATTTTTCAATTCACCCAGAAGTTCATTCTCTTCTGGGGTATGCTAGACTGGATAAGTTAATATTTCAGGAAAGGGTGGTGGATTCACTCTAGGCATACTTTCCTCTCTTTCCTCCTCACTCTCCCTAGGTGGAGGTGGAGGTTGGTTATCTTGGAGCACTCTCCCAGACTTGAGGTCGGTTTCCTGAATTTCCACAAGGTAAGCAGGGTAGGATGTCTCTCCACTGTAGACCTGTTGTGCATGTATATTGTTTGGGTTTGTGTTTGTTTGGGCAGGCATCTGAGGTTGTTTAGGTGGAGCAGGGTGTAAAAGATGTGGTTGAGATGGAGGTGAAGGAAATAAAGCTAGAGCATTGTTGTATGGGGACCTCCACCCCTGGGGTGGTGTATTCCATTGAGGTTGTGGAGGATTATATGGCTGAAATTGTTGGTTGGTCGGCTAGGAATGGTACTGAGGTGCAAAATACAAAGGAGAAGATGTAGACCAAGAAGGATGAGTAGGGGGGCCCAAGAGGAAAAAGGATGTGTTTTGGTTAGGGTTGTAATATGCATAGGATGGCCCTTGCATGCCCTATTGGTATGGTCGGGGCCCATGAAGCCTCCTTTGATTTATGTAGTAGAGTTGTTCAGTGACCCCTTAATTTCCCTAATACACAGCTTTTATCTAGGCAGAGAAGGGAACTTGTCTGTGGCGTGTTTTTCTTCATAGACTGAGCAGATTTCTATAAGGTTTAATGGGCATTCATTCCTAGGGTACCTCCTTGTGCATCTAGGGCAGAAGATGGCTAATGCTCTCTTTGCTTCCTCATGCTTCCTCTTGATTTGCATAGTGTCCATCTGCAGGGCAAGGGTTTGTAGCATTTCACTCTTAAAATCTTCCAACATGTTTCCAATTTCACTTTTTATAGATGTGTTGGAAGAGGATGAGCTGGCCACTATTTGATTGACCCTACCCCTTTTTCTAGCTGCCCTAGAATGGTTCTTGAAAATGGTCTTGATATCCTCATAGGGTAGTTGGTAGATGTCCCCTCCTGATAGTAGGTTTAGGGTTTCTAGGAGATCCTCCATGATCCCCCTGAGAAGGACTAACTTAAGTGACTCAGGATCAAGTGTGCACCTGGCCCTTTTATAGCTGAGCTGGAATATTTCCTCATAATCCTCTAAGGTCTCATCATGCTCTAAGGTCATTCTAAAAATTTCCTCTTTGGAGTCTTTGGACTTGCAGTAGCCCCTATACTTATTGTTGAAAGCTTGTTGCATCTGAGCCCAAGTGGTGATATTATCCCCAGGTAAACCCATGAACCAGCATAGAGTTGCATCCTTGAGAGTGGATGGGAATAATTTCAACTTTTGATCATTAGTGGTGTAATCATAAGTTCTACATATGACAGAAAATTCAAGCAACAAAGTATTTGATCTTCTGAGGTCATGCCATGGAAGTGAGGAAGAGCAGAGGGGCTTATGTTTTTTATCTTGGCATCCCCATTGGTTTCTATGATGGGAAAATAACCCTCAATTATTTCTCTATCTTCCCTTTCATTTCTATTTTCAGCCATTATGTCAGTTGGAATGGGTTCTTCTTCTTCCCCTATAGGCTCTTCAAAAATATCAGGTTGTTCGCCTAAAGGGTCCTCTAATTCACAGCCACCGAAGAAGAGGGAAGGTTGGTTGTTTGAAGTGGTGGGGGTATTTGGTAGAAATTTTCCTAAGTTATCCCTATTCCTATGAGGCATGAAATAAGTGTTTTTGTTTTGTTTTTCAATATTTAAGACTAACTACAGAATTGGAAAGACAAACTGAGTTGAAACTAATTGCTTAATGAAATCACTTGCAGAATGGAAAGGAAAGCAAGCCAACTTACAACTATTTTGAAAAAATGGAACTAATAGCAGAATGAAAGAGATAAGAAATGGAAGAAATAAAGCAGAAATCACATCTACTCAGACACCTCCCCGGAAACAGTGCCAAAAAGTGATGAGCACCAATATTACAGCAAGAATGCTGCAACTCCTAGGGCTACCAACTTTACTTCATCAAACCAGGGTTCGTACAAACTTGGAGGTGACAGTGTTGTATACACAAATAGATTTAATGGGTCCACTCTTTGTCACTGCTGAGCTGGGGAAATAGACCACTAGGTTTTCTCAAACCATCCTTCTATTGATTTAGAAGAAGTTTGATTACCAATTGAGAAAGGATAATTTTACCCTAATTGAGAGGATTGAAATGCTACCTACTATAGTAATGAAAGACTGAAATAGATGCCTAAAACACACAACTCATATAGCTATTTATTAAGATACCTTGCTTCAAAAGAATTCTAATTTAACATATGTGAAATCTTAACTAACCTAAGCATGAAATCTGATTTAAACAAGCACTTAACTGTTGTGCACATAAATAAGCATAACAAACTTTTTCTTTTGTTTTTTTGTAAAAACATAAATGCTAATCCTTCTTGGTCGCATGGCAGGTGGGATAGGTGTGGGGGGAGATGAGTGTGATGGGTCAAATGGCTTGGGAGGCAAGAAGGGGTCTTCTCCTAGCTTTTGTGATGATTTTTCACAAATTGGGCTCAAAATAGGCCACTATAGGTCTTCTTACAGGATGTCTACAGGATGTCCTAGTTCACCTACAAGATCCCCTGTTTTCCTACGGAAATAGGCCGAAAGCATAAGGAGTGATTTGGATAGTGGTATGGAGCTTATATAAGGTGAGTGATGGAAGGAATAAAGCAAGGAAGTGGTTGGAACTCACTTAGAACTCAAACCGGAGCTCTATGATGGTTGGATTTTCTCAACAAGCATGGCAAGTTGTCCTTGTGGAATGATAACTCGAATTGAGAACTTAGTGGCCTTTGGTGATCATGGGTGGGTATGGTTTGGCTAAGGCTAATGATATGAGTTCTTCTTGCAATATTGAAAATCCTGAAACATACACATCATTGTTGTCATTTATCCATAAATCATTTCAAAATAAGAAGGGTTTACAACAATATAAGGAAACAGAATTTGCATCAATTATTTTCCAAGTTCATGCATGGAAATGCTTGAAAACTGTTATGAAATCAACATTCAATCTAATAAAAAACTTAATATATCAGAAATGACAGTTGCAACCTATCTTCTAAAATTGAAATATGATGACCTAATTAGCAAAAAAACCCTAAATTTCATAAGGAACCAGAATTTTGCCTTTTTGGGGCTGAATGGGAGTTCTTCCTCAAACCATGGTCCCTAAAGGGAGGAATGAGGTAATATCCACTTTTTATCAGAATTTTTTGAATATTTTCTTGTCTCTCTAATGCTATTGTTAAAGCTAGGCACAAATGGAAGCAAACTAATCGAATTTACCAATACTTGCAATGTAATAACACCAAAATCAATTTAACAAGTAATCTATGAAATGGCCTAAGCATACAAGTACAGTAAGAGGAAACTTTGTGCTAGGGTTGGGCCCTAACCCAATAGCTTCAGCCCTCTGATTCAACTCAGTGTTGGATCAAGGAATGCTCATTTTCATTAACATATAAAAAAAATTACATGACAGTGTTTGGTCACAATCCTTCAACTCGAAAACTGCTTAGCTATTTTTCATTAAAAAATATGAATCCTAATGAGGCTCTAGGCCTCTTTATATATACAACTAAAGTTTCCAACAACTTCCTTAAAGCTAGGGAGGCTCGGCTCCCAATATTGAGATTAATTGGTTCTTAACTATCCCTGGCTTGGCTACCAATGATCCTCATGACTCGGCTGCCTGCAACTCTAAGCTGGTGTGATTTGATTGAGGGATATTCGAGTGAGTGAGGATTTAATGAGGGAGATCCATCTCCTATAATCTCTCCTTCTTGTCTCATTCGAGTTCCTGCACCCTAATTAGCCATAATTTTCTCCCAAAAACCTGCAATCAATGCACATTAAACCACTAGACATGACATCTTACTTTTACTCATCTCATTAAGAAAAATATAATTAAAACATGTAAAGAATTATGAGAAGAGTTGATTTTAGTAAGCTTGGAGGTGTATTAAGGTCCATATATTTTACCCAACGATGAGCCTCATTACTAACATGCCCCTCTCCTTCAAAAAAAGTGTTGTCCTCAACACTTGCGTATTTATGAATGTTTCTATATAAAATTCTCATCCTCCCATGTGGACTCTTCGGTGGTAAGTTCTTCCACTTGGTGAGATACTCTGAAATTGATCAATTTTGTAGCTATCATGTTCTTGTTTTTGTGACTTCTTCAGGTTCCAATATGATTTTTCCTTCCTCGTCAAGTTCCGGGAATATTGTTTGAACTGGGAGTTGTTACCTATAACCTTCTTAGCTTGCTTGAGGGACGTTTATTTATATGGCTATAGCCGTAAAAATACTTAGTCACCTACATCAAAACTTCTTTTATTGAGATGTTGATATGCCTATTTTTTCATTTGATTATGTGCCAAAGTGAGGTTATCCTTTAAGAGTTGGAGAACTTGTTGTTGATTATTGATGTGATATTCCATTTCTTGAACCTTAGAATTTTCTATTAAATATGATGTGATGGATGGTGGATGATATCCAAAATTTTCAATAAATGGGTTAATTTTTGCAGCAGTAAGGAAGGAAATGTTATACCGCCATTCACCCAGAGGTAACCACTTGACCCATTGTGTTATTTTATCAGATACAAAGCAACAAATATATTCTTCCAAACATTTTTTCACTATCTCTGCTTGTCCGTCAGATTGACAATGATAAAATGAGCTATGAGCTAATTGAGTACCCAGACAAGAAAATAATTTCCTTTTTCTTCTTGATATGTCCTTCTATCTTGAGAGTTTTAGGAGTGGTAATTCCTACCAATGTATCACAAGATATGGTCGGATTCATTTCTTCTTTTTATGGGTTTGGTTCCTGGTGTATATCCTCTTATTTTGACTTTTCTTGATCCTTTTATTCCTCCTCTTCACAATCTAAGTAAAACAATTTCTTCTCAACACACTTATGACCTTTAGTGTATTTTCTATCACAACTGTGACAAATCCTGTTTTCTGTTTTTTCTTCCAATTGTTGTGGTGTCAACCTTGTAGGTTGTGGAAGGCTAGGAGAAACAACACTTCCATCTTTATAGTTGTGAGTGGTAGGATTCCTTCTGACCATAATTTTTCTTTCAATTTTTCTTGCCAACCTGAATGCCTTCTCCAATGAATCAAGTTCCCAAAGACGAACCTCATGTTGGTTGTTATCCTTTAAAGTACCTATGAATACTTCAATCCTATGCTTCTCTAGAATATCATTTACCCTTATATTCAATTTTTGGAAGTTCTAAATGTGCTCTTCCATTGAACCCTTTTGTTTGAGATTTATCAAATGGCTAAAGAAGTGTTTCTCTTTGTATCATCATAATGTGCTATCATTTCCTCCGTGAAAATTGACCATGTGACAAGTATTTTACGAGAAAAAATCCCTCTATACCATAAAAATTGGTTCGGTTCTAAATATAAATATGCAATACATACCTTTTGTAATAGTTACACATCATGTAGATCAAAATATTGCTCCATCTGTAGTATCCAAGTTACCAGATCCTTGCCATCAAACTTCCTCATATCTCTTTTTCTTGCTTTTAGGAGATATATCTTGAAACGACTGTAACTCTGTAATTTCGGATCTCCAAATTATAAATTTGCATAATGTGGTAGCCCTCTAAGTCCTCTTTCCAACCCCACAGGTCTGATTGAGATTGGATTCTTCAAGAAAGAGTTATTCCCAATTTCTTTCAAAGCCCTTCTTATAGACTAGTTCAGTAGAGTGAACTTTTACAAAGTCCCACGTGTCACTATTTCGACCTTTAGCCCTGAAAACGATACTCAAAAAACTACAGTATGTCCTCTTTCTTTCAGTTTTTTCTAAAGTTGAATCTGATCCTTAGAGAGAAAGTTACAATAATTCTCCCAAGGTCACCTATATGAGATGGAATTCGGGAGCCTGCATAAACCCTAACTTCCTTGGATCATATTTCTGAAAATATAGTGAGCCAAGTTATGAAATTAGTACACTAGGTGCAACACTATTTTGGCTCAAATGGGTTTTTATTTCAGCTTATGAAGCTTCATATAATATATATATATATAGTGAACATTCCACAATGACTGGTTTGAGATGGAATTCTGGAGCCTGCAAAACCCCAAACATCCTCAGCTCATATCTCTGAAAATATAGTGACACAAGATCTAAAATTTGGAGACTAGGTTCATAACGATTTCGGCTAAAATGGATTTTAATTTCAGCTTTTGAAACTTTGTAGAAGAAAATTTATAGTGAAAATTCCACGACGACCTGTTTGAAGAAGTGAAACCCTTGAATCCAAAGCTCTGATACCAAATGTTATGCAACCAACTCATAAAATAGAAGAAGAGATAGATAAACAACTTCAAAATAAGTCTCTTCGAGGGGGAAACCTCCTTTACATTACACAAATGAATAATTCTTAGATGATACAAATGACAAGACCTCCTTTCTATATATAGGAGTCTAAGGGGTCACAATATAATCAGAGTTGAAATAACAATAATATTGTAAGGGCACAACAATAACAATAGTGGGCCTCTATGGAGCATAATAATAACAATATGGGGACTACATGGGTACAACAATACAATAAGTTGGTTTCAATAATAACAATAAGGGGCTACACTGGTAGTATAGGGAACTAACAAAAGTTACCAAGTTTCAGCTTATCAAATGCATCTTCAACCGAGAATTTTGACCCCCAGTTTTAGAACTTTGACCCAACTTTAGGACAACATTTTTGATCTAGAAACTTTAGTAGCTCTAGCCTAGCAGCTTCACAACTTTGACCTTGATGCAACTTCACAGCTTTGATGCACCTTAAGAGCTTCGATGTAGCTTCACAGCTTCGATGCATTTTTCCATCTTTTATGCAACTTCAAAACTTCAATGCATTTTTCCAGCTTCAATGCAACTTCAAAATTTCGTCGCACATGAGAGAGAGAGAGAGAGAGATCCAAAAACTTCGATTCCAGCTTCCTTCTTGAACTTCACACTTTTTCTGCGCCTATCTATTGCAATTTGAACTTGTGTGAGATGAGTGAAAAATGAGGTCGAGTTGCTCCAATAAATAGGTTTCTTCTAAGGTTGAATTCCCATGTTGAGGGTGACTTCTCCTTCCTTGAGGACGACTTAGTGGAGGAGTCCTAGAAGACCTAAAATATAATAACATAAATTTCTTCTCTGACAAATAAATCCCAAGAAGAGTTCTTTACAATATGACATGGACAAGGACACTTGACATAAACCCTAGAATTATGTAATGGAGGCCATGACCTAAAAACAATTGACCCAATCATGAAACCCATGCTTTAATAAGCCAATTTATTTAATAATAAAAATTTGTTTTCTTTCTTTTGACAAATATATTTCAAATATAATTATGAAGACCGACACTAGTTACATTATTCAACACTCCCTCTTAACCAGGGAGGTATTCATAATTACCTATATCTATAGAGGTACATGGAAGATCTCAAAAATGAACTATGAAGAGTTCAACAACTCATTGCTACGGACTAGATTCTTGACTAGAGAAATATAATTGGGTGGTACTAAGATGGGTTAAGGCTTTCTGCCAGTCTAGGTACCATCAGGGTCACTAACTAACTATCAACCTAGGGATCTAGGTGGGTATCCAAGGTCAGAGCTCTAAGACCAATGTGACCCTCCCTCTTCAAGATCTAGACATCAAACACACATATGTCCGTCATATGTCCTCCCAAGCATCCACCATTAAATGTTTCATCCCTCCCTAATAAACTAGTTATATCCATTTGTCCAAGCATGCTCCCAGAGTATTCAACCTGTTTATCGAGAGACAAGAACAAACCCCAATTAGTAATAAACTTTCAAATATACATAGAAGTAAACACAAACCTTTGGGGTATTCAATCATCTTGATGCCACTTATATCAATTTATTCATATGAAACTAGTCGAAGATTTTTCTTCTTTCATCTCAATAGCACCAATACATCCTCAATACATTGTAGTTCTTTCATTCATTCTCCAATTTCTTCTTCAAGGTATCCATCATGACTATCATAATATTCCCTCCCTCTTAAATTGGAGAGATCAACATCAGAGAACCTATCATGGCTTCATTCCTTTTTACAACATTAAGGTCATATTGATCATCTTCATTCTTCATCATGTTTACTAATATTATCAAGTCAAGTTTACATTTGAATATCTCCGACATCTTGAAGATTATGTACCTACACAACTTAAACAGCAAGTACAACCAAATACAAAAGCATGAAGTTAACTATATCAAAATCATGTCATTATAATGGAAGCATTAAAACATACAAAATTTATACATATGATACCTAAAACTAGTTAGATTCATAATTAGCAAGAGAAAAATACTTCAAAATTTTGCTAGGATTATTGTCATAAACCCTAGATCATATTATTAAGACTTAAAGAAACTTAATCAAGATAACAAAATTTTACTCTTGCAAACCCTAGATTCCACTTTTGTGATACAAATCCTTTATATATTAGCAATTAATAACAATCCTATGATCCATCTAATGTTTCAATAATGTTAGACGCTACCTAGAATTTATCATCAAAACTAAATCATATCAGAAAACAATATTATCATATCCTAGAATATCAATTACTAGGGGTTTGTTACAAACCCTAGAATTCACAATCTATGAGCATAAATAATTAGGTTAGCATACTTGCAAATACATATCTAGGATTTCATGGACAAATAATACACACCAATATCATTACATCAGAGTTATACATATAAAAATTTTAACCAAGCTAGGGTTTCGATCAAACAGACAAACAAATACCTAGGGATTCATTCATAGGACCTTGATATAGATATTATACATTTTTAGTTCATAAACCCTAAATTACAAAACCCTAAAGAACTAGAGTTTAAATACATGACTTAGATATTAACAACAAACCCTAAAGGACTAAGATTTTGTTGACGGTGCTGGACCCGCCAACATGTCAAGGGGATCTCCCTGGTAAGTAGTCTCAATTAGACCTCAGACCGTTTGGTGTAGGATTCCCAGCAGTGGGTCGTAAGGTAATGCCTTAACCGCAATGTAGCACAGAGGCAAGTAAGATAACTCTATCAGTAGCAAGGGTGTGACTGTTGTAGTGATTCAAGGAAGGTGCATGAGAGGTTCTAACACCAAGGGGGTGGGATGAGTGCGCCCCTTGACAACCTGTATCAGTACTCAGCTAGGAAGGGAACACACGAGTGAATATGCATCACAAGCTGGAAATCAGAGCAGTCGAAAATCCAGAGTGATGGTTAAACCAACAACAAATTTGTAACAAGATTCATATAATTTCATATGAATTAGTTCATACACAAATGCGTAAGTTAAATAACATATATCATTAAGGCAACCAGAATAGTCCAACTACAGTAACAACATATGCACAAAAATGTGCTTGCTCTTATTATATAAATAAGTGTAAGTTCCAATCATACAATACATCCATGTAAACCTGCTAGCCCCATCAGTGGAACATTACAACCACATCTGCCTACTCCTCCAAAGAGATGAACTAGCTCCATGTAGTGGAGAAGCCAAGGCATGTTACAATATTGTCCAAGCTCTTTCCAAGATAGTCTTATCAGAAGCTTGGCTGAAGAAAAGCCTATACAATGAGTTATGAGGGACTATTTATAGCAAAGGGTGGGGTGACCCTTGACATTCCCCTTTGTGACCATTCAACTACCCTCATGACTCTTCACCTACTCTATGACTGTTACATCCACTATTAGCACTTGACTTACACTTGACATGACTCAACATTAAAATGCACATGTACCCATGTGAACAATGGCTTGAACAAGCTAAACTAGACATCATTCCGACTTAGAAAGATATAGAAGTCCAACTACTCGACATCCTCATGCTGATCAACAGTAACATATTGATGCCAAGATTGGTAGTCCTTGATAGTGTCTGTGTGTTCCATTGTGACATTTGTCTGAAACCTGAACCTTGCCTCCATAGCATCTGGGTACACTACTCGGGCTCCTTTGTCCAACTCATCTGAAAGCATGCGCATCATTGTCTTCAATGTGGTTGGACTAGCAACATACTTGCGCATGATGTCTGCACTAATAAGAAAGTCTGGGCTAGTGGCGATGAGCATCAACTTGTCGAAGTACGAGTCAAGCTCCCATCGGACCTGCTTCTTTGTCTTCGCCTGGGTGAGAGTCCTAAGTGATGGGATCGCATGTGTGTGCACCACAACATCCATGCTCTTGAATACTTGTGCATGGGAAGCCTGTATGCTATTGATGAGTTGCAGTAGGTCCTCATAGTTCTGAATGTGACTCTGGATACGTGCTTGCAGCTCGACCGCATTGGCCCTCATCATATTTGGTAAGTGAAGCAGGGCTCCCTTGTACTTCATCATCCATGATTGCATGTTATCAACAACAGCTATTGGAAATAATACTGAGAGGGGGGGTGAATCTATATTAGTCAAATCAATAATCTTTTTCTTTTCATACTCAAATTCATATACGCTACTTCAATGAAGGTAACTTGCATGTGTACGCAATTGTATTTAAGGCAACCAGCGTATATCCAACAAACTTATGATTCAGTTAATTCATCATATGTTGATATTTAATCAGTGCATCAGTACTTCATTAACCATATGAACAGTAACCATGTGCAGTAATATAAGAACAAACCATCACACATAGTAAACACACATGAACACCAAGATTTAAAGTGGAAGCCCAATGCGGGATGAAAACCACCTACTGTTGTCTTATTTTTAATATAAGAAAAAACTTGTTTACAATCTTGTACTAGTGCAAACTCATACCAATACACAGGCACCCACCTATAGAAGGCTATAAACTTCTCTCATTCTCCATCTACTACTGGAAGGGAGCTATAACCCCCTATCTCTTGTACTAGCTGATCTGTTTACTAGTACGTAGACACCGGCCTACTGAAGGTTCCAACCTTCACTCGTTTCCAGCTACTACTGGAAGGGAGCTCCAACCCCCTGGCTCTTGTACTAGCCGATATGTTTACCAGTATGTAGGCACCAGCCTACAGAAGGCTACGACCTTCTCTCTTCCTCCAGGGACCATGTTTCATAATTTTTCAGACTGGATACTCCTGGATCACAATACCAAAATCTGAAGGCCACGTTTCATCCAATTTTCATACTGGACCCATCAACAAAATTGAAGCTCACAATCAATCACCACTGCAATACATCTGCATTAACCAATCATTGAAACTCAATCATCAATCTTTGAATCACCCACAACTGAATCACAGAAGGCCCATCATCACTGAAGCAAATCACAATCAACCAATCTGAACATTCAGAATATTGTCATCAAAAAATAGTCACTAGAACACAGAGGAGAACCCAGAACTCTGCAACAACCACTAGAACCAACTGCAAATTCAAATATCATATTTCATAATGTATACGCTACTATGATGAGCAAAACCAGCGTGTATACGTGCTTTTTCCAAAGCGAACCAGCATACATATCTGCAAATACTAAAGTAAAAACTTCACAGCTATTTCAGAATTCAGTCATACCCAGATCATAACATTTGCAGAATAAAACATGTGTCAGTATTAAGATTTAGACTATCCATGATCAAACCACATAATGATAAAACATTTCAGGTCTTATGATCTCAATCCATCTTCCATCATCAACCACATAGGTGCATCCTTAGTTCAGATCAAGCAAAGCATCAGAAACCCATAACCTGCATACTGGATCTCACAGTATCTGTTGTTGTTGCACTTCCTTCTCCTGTTGGTGCAACTCTTGTTCCTTCCAGAGTTGCCCCCTCAGCTCATGCAACTCCTTCTCTACTTCTTCCATTCTCTTCTTATCCCTCTACCTTCACGCGATGCATTTGTCGCGTTGCTACCTCTTTGCTTGAATAGCCATAGCTTCTTGTTCTATAAGTGGATCTTCTCGAAACTTGCATCTTTGCTCCTCCTCCATGTGATCGACAATCTTCCTCTTCCCTTTGTCACACACAAGTATGCTTAGCTCTGCTGCCTCTATTGTTGCTGCTACTGTTGGTGCTCTCCATGATGTTGCTTCATGTTGCTTCGCTAACCACTCCACGGTGAAGCTGACCTGTTCATTGGGTCTGGAGGAACTGTAGCAATACATCCATGAGTCTTCCTCATCATAATGAAATGCCCCATGGATCTAGTTGAACTGAACTCTTGTGTAGTGATCCCTCACAATGCAATGTGGGTCATACGGATTGAAGCTTCAGAGGTTGAATGGGTACTTCTTCATCTATTCTGCTTCGACATCCACTTGCTTGATATTCTTGATCTCAAATAACCCAATCCGCAATGGAAGAGTGGGCCAAGGTAACTAATTCTTCTGTTGCAGTTTAGCTGTCAATCCTACCGAGATGTGATATGCTACTTCCTGCATGACAAGTACGTCCAAGGAAAACTTTGGCAGAACATGCAGAAGCTTCTCTGCACTGGATATTCGGATGAAAGTGTTGGATGGTGAGGCATACCAATCTGCATCACCTAACAATACCTCCATTACTTCCTCTGACATGCAAGGTGGATCCTGTTTGAATATCATCCTGTACACTAGGGTGACAAAATGGTCGGACAACCGTATGATTACTCCTCTGAAGCTGCATTCGGACAACAACTTTTGTTCACAATAGTCTCCGTCAGTGACCATACCCACTCCAAGCTCAGAAACTCATATCAGGCACAGAATGCATCTAGGATTTAGGCGGACAAGTAAATATCTACATGCATACCTTCAGGTGACTGTCGAGCCTTCGTGACTTGTTCCTTCAGCTAATGAGCAAGTATTCTGGACCAGTTGCATGGTTTTCCTTCTCTAGCCAGTTGGTCCAATGCGATCACCCAACTCTAAGAAAAGGTTTCAGTGCTTGCTTGGCCACACAGTCGACATGCGAATATGACCAAGTATTGGTATGCCTTCCTCAATATCTTTATCTTGTAGATATGGTTAGGTGTCATCCTGAAACGAGCTGGCTCCTTTACCCAATCCTTCAGAATGTTTCTGGAGTTAGCTCTGTTGTTAAGCAAGATGAATGGAAGAGTCATGACAATCACAGGCTCGAACATCTGATACATCTCATCATAATCTCATGCCCAGAAGGTTGCAATCTTCCTCCCACTAACACTTCTCAAGGTCATTGTCTCGGAGTCAGTGTGAGAGACGATCCAGTGAATCAGGTCCGCGCATGGGAATGCAATGTATCTCCATGAAATCTGGTACAAGTCGAACTTGTGAATGTTCGGGTACACCTGACGGTCTTCGAGGTCTTCCCCAAAAGTTCCTGTGAATGATTCATTAACCTCTTGCCACTTCAGTTTGATGTCCTTGTCTAGATACAACTTCGTGTCTTCATAGATCGGTAGGCTAGAGGACATCTGCTTAGTTGTCGCTCCAGCTGCAATACCATCAATGTCATGAGATCCTATCCTCTTGAAAGCCATTAAGACAAATCAACACCTGAAATATCTGGAGACAAACAACATGCATGGCAAGAAATATGTCAGTGAAAACAAATCAAATCCGGGGAAGGGCACAGGACATACCTTGGAAACTAGTAAGCAAGATTGTGTAAAGTTTACTAGGAGGCTGGTTGACTGGTTGCTGGATCTACGAAATGTGTAATCCATTCAAGTTGTTGGCTACTAGGATTGTGCAATGCGCAATTCCACCTGGGAAGGACTGTTAGCCCAAGGACAGATTTGCACAATTTCTTGGTCCTGTTATGCCCCTATACCAATAGGTGTCATATATCATGATTGACTTATTGAGCTTTGTAATATGTTCATACCTTTACTTGTTGCAAAGGTTTTCCATATTTGTAAAAAATCAAAAAACTTAAAAAATGTAAAGAGGGTATACCCTAAAAGAAAAATCAAATGGTAAAAAGAATAAAAGATGGTCAAAAAAATGAAAGAAAATGAACCCCAACAAAAAGAAAGACCAGGAAAGTGTGCAAGTCTAAATGCCACTGCATTTTACTTTTGTATAATAAACAATTGTGTGAATCTTGTCACTTATGCCACAATTCATGAATAGCCAATCAGTTTAATCTTGGTTAGTTCATCTTTCAATTTCATGTTGTAGAAGTAGAGAATAAAGATCTGACCAAACAGTGTAATCTTGGCAGATCAGTAGATAGGTAGAGTGAAAAATGAGCTCAACAGTTTAATCTAAGCCCTTGGATGTAATAAGTGTAGACTTAGAAAGGCATTGCCATGTAAAAGAAAAGAAAATTTTGATAAGGGTTTGACGATCTAAGTGCACCCCAATAAAGAAGTAAAAATGCTAGGTTAAGTAGGTAGGGCAGGTAGATGATGGTTGCAGAATAACATGTGATGAAAGATAAGTGTAAATTTGTAAATCTTTTATTTTCATCATGGAGCATAGACATGCAGTACATGAAAGACATATCAAGCAAGCAAAGTCAGAATAATTAACCCTCCTACTCATTTTCCCTAAGTTTTCACTAATTTCCCCTAAGTGCCAAGGTATCTATCAAATTAGAAGGGCTCAGAGCATTTCTCTGACTTTTGGAGGGACCGGACCCTTGGCCCAATAATTTATAAAGCCTAAGTACTTAAAACCATTCATTAATCATTATACCCCTTCACAAAAATAATTCATTCCCCGATAAGTTTTTCCTAAGTAAAATCCTATTTTACTTAGGAAAATTAAAATATTTCCACAAAAACCCTCTTTTTCACTTTAGCCTAAGTTTAAATACACACCTCAAATGTTTTATACTTAGCGCTTTCATTTCAATATCATATTAACTACTAACTTGTATTAATATATAAATCCCTTTTAAAGTTTACCCACTCCCGTATTATCGTAACTATATAATAAACCCGAAATATTATATATCCTGCCCCCGGTTAAAGTATAACCATAATCCGTTTTTAAAAAGGGATTAATTAGTTAGTCAGTAACTAATTAACAGCCCTGACCCCCACCACATTAAAAAGGGATTAATTAACCCCCACGGTTAATTAATAGCCTTCCCAACCAATCCCAACACTCTTGATATGATTAAAAACTCTTAATTATATCGGGCTTGCCCTCATTAAAATCCCGTCACTTCATACCCCCGACAATCGTCCGATCAAGTCCTCAAGATCCAATGGCTGTTATACATATCGCATGACCCTTTGTGACCGCATGTTAGCGTGTGATCACAAAGTGGTTTTATGCACAGTGCCTCCGCCACGTGTCAATCAATCTATAGAATCACTGACTCAAGGCCAAATATCGCCATTTCCCCATAAGCGGAGCGATATAAACCACTTACCACCTCCCCATTAAACGACAAAACATCATGTCGTTTGCCACTGACATCACCCATTCAAATCCCAAAACCCGCCAACTCTTGACTTTGTACATAAAACAAAACAAGTCATTTTCATTGTTTTATTCTGCGAACCTGTGTGTCCATGCAAACAATACGTCGAGGTAAACTAGCTTGAGTTTTCAGCCACCAACTAGCTCCAAAATTTGTAGTCGAAGCCGCCCAGAGCCATTCAGTCACATTCAGTACCTGCATTCTGTCGCCCATCCCCCAAAAGCAGGTATGTATCAAATTCCCGACGGCAAACCCTGCAAATACCAGTGGTCTCCACTGCAGTGCCTTCAACACTGGAAACAGCTCTAGCCCCAAATGTCCCCTTGGTCATAGCAGAAGTAAGTACAGGTACAGTTACAGGAACAGCACCAGCATGAACTTCAGGTTTAAGCACAGAAGAATTGATAAAATCAATGGAGGAGTTAAAGCTCCAAGTCTCTGAATTGCAAAAGGTAAAAGAACAATTTGTTACCTTAGAACAGAAATATGATCTTTCAAAGATAAATTTTGCTGAAAAAGAGAGGGAAAATAAAGGGTTAGCTCAGCAGGTGAAATCATTAGAAAAGGACCTCACTTTTGACAAACCCTTAGCAGACATTAGGAAGATTCTTTGGACCAACATCACTCAGTCAATAAATGATGTTTGGCCATCAATACAAATAATTTTTGAATAGATTGATTTGGTAAAAGTAGCTCTTGAAGAAATCTAGAGAACTATAAAAGAGCTAGGAGGAAAGCCTGAGGAAGCCACCAAGCTAATAAATTTTTTGAATAGTAAAAATAAGTACCAATTAGAAGAGTTGGGTATTGAAGACAGAACAGGGACTATTTTAGAAGTCAAAAAGGTATTGACCAAAAGGTCTCTAATGTAGAATTTGGAAAGGAGATGCCAAAACATGCAAGAAGAAATTAATGTTTTTATGGAGAAATTTGGCATTTTACAGAGCAAAGGACTTCCCAGTCCTTTAGTTATTAATGATAAATTAATGAGGCATATATACTATGTCGAAAAGTTGGCTCAATATGCAGATAACCAGGCCAGCTCATCAACTAGTTCATCTGTACCAAAGGCACTGCCTACAGGTAGAGTTCTCTATGACAGTCTAGAGAACCTTTTTTATGTTGAACATGAGTTAAAGCATTTGTTTCCAGTTCAGCCTAATTTTTTTAAATACACAGAGGCTGATGAAATTTTCAGGAAACTTCAAAGGACCAGAATACCACAGGAAAAATGGTGGACAGATATGACAGAAATTTTGTGATTTATCCTTGGTAAAAAAGTAAATTTTCATTATTTACCACAGTCAATGGTGGTAAAAGAGGGTGAACAAGGATCAAACAGGTAAAGAGTATCAGAACAGGTCAAAGTGTATCAGTAAGAAGATGAAAAGCAGAACAACTAGCACAGATTTACAAGGAAGACAGCAAGATGCTTCATCATAGGGCCTGCCTCCAACTCATTCACAAAAACAGGGACAGCAAGCCATCAATTTACTTTATCTTCTATCTTCGAGACCATCTGTCTCTACTTTCATGTAACATATAGTTAGTCATCCTAAAATATATCTCTCTTTGTTATGAGATATTTTATTGTAAAAATTTTGTATAAATACTCCCTCATTCGGAGTATTGAGGGTGGATCCTTAGACATTTCTATAAGACTGATTATTTTGGAAAGAAGTACTCTTGGACGATTTTTGTATGGCTAGCTGGATGAAGAAATAATACAAAGGACTTTTCGCAGGATTCATGTGTCAAACACCGGACAAATAAGCATTCTATATCTCATGTGTTATTGTTTTCTTGTTTAATATTTCAATTGTGTTTCATATTTGAATATTAAAACGAAAAAGTATAATTCAGAAAGTGCTTAAGTGCAATCTATCTTCAAAATCGTTTTTATTCTAAATGTTTTCTTCTAAACTATCATAGGCAAGGAATTCTTAATTGCTCCTGCTTCTTAGTTTGTCATTTTGATCATTTAGTAAAAAATTCTTAATTGCTTTTTATTGGTGATCATCCAAATTCCCTCTTCTCAAAACATGTGGAAGGATTCTTAATTGCCCTTCTTCCCTTTTGAGTCCATCCCATCCTTTCAAGTTACCATTTTCTCCCTGTTAGCTATCTTGCCTTGTGAAGCCATCCTTTGTTGAAAAGCCAAATCTAGTTAAGCCATCTTCTGTTGACTCCATTAGCCCAATGGCCTGAAATATTTAGTTCTACCCATCTACTATTGAATTTCACCACCAAACACAATCAAAACCCTCAAGCTTTCATAACTAGCCTAATACCTTATAAAACAAAGCTAAAACTTAAAGAGATAGCCCTCTCTGAGTACAGATTGGCTAGATTCTGTACTTAAAAGTTGGTTTGTGGTTACCTCGGACCCCTTTCCCTCTTCTTACAACTTCAGGGAAAATCTGAGTGATAACATAGTGGCGACTCCACTGGGGAAACTAGTTCCTCAGTCAAATACATCTTTAAGAAAAGTTAAATCCCAAATATAAAGCATCTTAAAGAAAACCAAGAATTTGTTTGTCAATATCAACTAAGAAAAACCAAAAACAAAACCTAAAAACTTGGCTTCAGAAAGGACTAGTTCTCGGCCTACCTACAGATCAAGATCTTATCCTATTAGGTGGATTTATCTTGAAGATGAACCCTTTGATGAACACTTTGAAACCTCTTTGTTTAGGACATCTTCTGATTCTGAATTAATGGACCTAGTCCCAAACCCAGTATTCATCGAAGAATTATAGTTTGAGGCTGTCAGTTTCTCAATTGACAGACATTTGCAGAACTCCTTACAATCTGATCTTACCTCTGAAGGAACACCCAACCCCTCTGTAATCATTATTGCCTCTGCTAGCTCATCGTCATTTCCTCATACATCTTAACCCCAAACCACTCCACAACAGACCACTCCTTCTACCCCTCCATCCACAACCCAAGCATCCACTACAACCCCAACCCCAGCTCTTGTTTCATCATTACCTATAGCAATGGCAAACAGATATGCCCCCTTGGTATTACCAGCTAATTTAGGTGCCATGCCCCAGGATTACCAAAGTAATATCACCCCATTTGATGGTACTGGCACCTATACAGCCCAACAACACACCCAAAAGATGACTGATTATTTTGAAATTTATGAGATAGATGTTGATGATGTACGAATGAGAATATTAATTCAGAGTCTAACTGGGGAAGTCAGAACCTGGTTTAGAGCCCTAGCTGCAAATAGTATAGACACCATAGAAACTCTTTATAAACAATTCTTGAACCGATGGGAGAAAAAGAAAGATCCTCTTCAAATTTTATCAGAGTATGAAAACCTAAAAAGAGGAACACAAGAAACTGTGCAGGATTACTGCACTAGGTTCAACACTGTCTATAAAGCCATTCCTCAAAACCTCAGACCTCCACCTGATTTAGCTTTAATCAAATTCCCTAATGGATTTGATTATGACATGGCCTTCCAGCTAAGAGAACGAGCTCCTCATCCTTTAGAATATATGCAAAGTATAGTTGTTAGTGTTGAAGCCAACCTAATGTCTAAAAGAGCCAAGGTTAGGAGTGAAAGGAGAATACCACTGAAAGAAGAATCCTCACCCTTTGAACAGAAATTAGATGCTATAATTAAAGGGATGGATAGGCTAGGAGATAGAGTGGAAACAATTGAAAGGAAAGCTCCTTGGGATGGTCAGCCAACCAACACAGGGAGAAATCCTAATTTCAGAAAAAACCAAAACCAGAACACGGGGAAATTGGCCCAGACAAAAACATTAGACCTCCTTTCCGGGAGAATTATGCAGAAGGTGCAAACTCTGAAGAACCTGAAGAGGACACTCAAATAAATTTAATGGGACTCGGTAATGAAAAAGAAGTTTTTTTGACCCAAGAGGATCAAGAGGCTCATATTCTTAAACAATTTCAAACTTAGTCAGATGAATCATTTGACTTCAAGGAGGGATATGACACAACCATCTATGAGGTGCATAAACAATACAACCTAAGGAGTAGAAGAATTGATGTTCCTGAAGCCAACAAACAGAAAGCTCCAAAACAGCCCATGAAAGGTAAGACAATCACTACACCTGTACATATTTTTTCTAGATCAAATAATAACCCTTCTAACCCCATAATTGAAGATGTCTCTGATGGTCAACCGAACCATAGACAGCCCTCCACTTCCCTTTCTTCCAAGGGAAATGTAGAAGAACCCCCAGAAGTTGATTTAGGAGAAACTGCTAATCATAACCTCACTCCTGAAAAGGAGAAAAACACAGAAAATACAGAAAACAGAGAGAATCCCACTGTTCGAAACACAAAAGCCCAAACAGAAAAAACCCTTCAATCTGGAAACTGAAGTAGGCAAGCTAAAGATTGTTGTTCCATTTTCTGAATTAGCTAAACATGATGCCTACCGAAGTCAAATCAACAGATCACTTAAAATCACTGGAACTGAAGACTCTATTAATGTTTTCGATGACCAGCTAGAATTAATCTTTGGCCCTGAAGTAAATGGAAAACCATTAGAAGGAGGAATTCCTCCTTTCTATGTGAGTTTAAGCATACATGATAAGATTCTTCACAATGCCATGTTTGATTCTGGGGCATCTCATAACCTCATGCCCAAATCTGTAATGGAAAAGCTAGATCTAGACATCACTAGACCATATAAAGATCTCTTTTCTTTTGACTCTAGTCAGGCGAGATGTTTAGGATCGATAAAGGACTTGTGTGTCTCATTGGTTCAATACCCTGCAAAAACAATCTTAATGGATATAGTGGTAGCAGATATACCACCGAAATATGGTATGTTATTGTCCAAATCCTATGGTGCTAAGCTTTAGGGATCTCTTCAATTAGACATGTCTTATGCTACTATCTCGGTTTTCGGCCAACCAAAGAAACTATACAGAGAAACGTTGATGAAATATGTAGTAAGTAGTCAGGAAAACCCACAAAAATTCCCTATCTACTCAGTACACTCTAATATGGACTCGTTCATTCTTTATAATGCTAAAACCCATCCTGCCAACACCTTAGAAGCTTTAGCAACAGAACCAAAAGAAATTAAAAAAGAAAAATCAAGTGTTCAGATTCAGGAAATATCAGATACCAATGACAAATCAGACAATAAAGAAAAACCAGATGAGAATGAAAAACTAAATCCCCCTGTTAAACAAATTCCCACCACCCCTGACACTGATTATGTGCAAGAAATATTGTGGCATTTAGAGTTTGATGGCTTAGTCAATAAATTAGGGGCAGGAGAAGGAGTTTGGGTGTACAATCTAGAAAATGACCATGCTGAAGGCCATGCCTACAGGTTAAATTTTAAGTGCACCAATAATATGGCAGAGTGTGAAGCTCTCTTGCTGGGTCTGAAACTTGTAAAAAGATTAGGGGCAATCAGAGTATCTGTCATAGGAGATTCTAAATTAATCATTCAACAGATCAAAGGGAAATATTTAACTAAAGACCCTAGATTAGGATATTACAGAGGAACAGTCATAGAGATTCTTAATACTTTTTTGGAAACTAAGCTTGCTAAAATCCCTAGAAAACACAATTTTCAAGCCCATAGTCTGGCAATGTTTGCTGGCACCTACAAATTACCTTTCGAACCTAATCATCAGTTTACTGCTAAAATTAGGCACAGGCCAGCCATCCCTGATAATCTGAAGAACTGGCAAGTTTTTGATAGTGATGAGCAGATTAATAACTTTTTAACCTTAGATGAAGAGTTTTCTAATACTTACATAGATGTAGATACAGTCAGTGACTCTAATCAGATAGATGAAGTAGAAACAGACATTTCAGAAGAAAGTTCAATTCAAATGCTACACCCCACAAAATTTACTAGAAAAGAAGTTCAAGACCTTAAGCAAATGGACCTTGATGAGATAATTGAAGAAGAAACAGAGGTTATTGACCTAAAAGACAATCATCTGCCTAAAGGATTAACTCCTCTAGAAGACCTCTTTGATTCCAATGACATTCCAAAGAAACCAAAGATGGAACCATTAAAAGCAGACATTGAAGAATATAACTTAGGGACAGAGGAAAATCCAAAAATGATAAAACTATCAAAATCTTTACCTCCTGATCAGAAGAAAAAATATGTTGAACTTATGAGAGAATTCCAAGATGTCTTTGCCTGGAGTTATGAGGATTTGAAATCATATGACACCTCTATAATTCAGCATACAATACCTCTGAAAGAAACCCAGAAGCCATTTAAACAAAAACTCAGAAGGATCAACCCTGTGTTATTACCATTGATTGAAAAAGAAATTAAACGTATGTATGAAGCAGGGATAATTGCCCCTATTAGATTTTCAGAGTGGGTGTCTAATTTGGTGCCTACTAGGAAGAAAACTGGGGAAATAAGATTATGTGTTGATCTGAGAAATGTGAATAAGGTTTCTCTGAAAGATAATTACCCTTTACCTAATATGGATCATATTTTGCAAAGGGTAGTGGGTGCTTCTATAATTTCATTGTTATATGGGTTTTCAGGATATAACCAGATTCTGGTTCATCCTGATGACCAAGAGAAAACTTCTTTTACAACACCATGGGGCACATTTATGTATATCAAAATGCCATTTGGACTTAAAAATGCAAGAGCAACTTTCCAAAGGGAAATGGACATTGCATTTGCCAAAGAGATTCATGATTTTCTTGTTATATATCTGGATGACTTAACTGTTTTTTCTAAATCAGATCAGCAGCACTTGGACCATCTCAAACAAGTATTCTTAAAATGCAGAAAATATGGTATTTCTTTAAATCCAAAGAAGTCCTTGTTCGGTCTGGAGGAAGGTAAACTCTTAGGTCATATCATTTCAAAGGATGGCATTCGAATTAACCCTGCTAGAATAGAAGCAATTTTACAGATACCTCATCCAAGAAGTATCAAAGAACTTCAAGCTTTCTTAGGGAAAATAAATTTTTTGAGAAGATTCATATTTAACTTAGCAGAACTAATTAGATTACTTAATAACATGCTTAAAAATGATTCAAGTATCAAATGGACAGTAGAGGCCAAGCAATCTTTTGAAGAAATCAAAATGGCCTTAACCAGAACACTGGTCCTAACCAGTCCACAATTTGATAGAGACTTCATAATTTTTTCTTTTGCATCAGAACACACCATAGCAGCTGTTTTATTACAAAAAGATGATCAAGGATGTGAGAAACCTATAGCCTTTTTTAGTAAAGCACTCAGAGATGCATCATTAAAATACAAAATAATGGAGAAGCAATCTTTTGCACTGGTAAAAGCCATTAAGGACTTCAGAGTTTATATATTATACTCTCATGTGATAGCCTATGTACCTAATGCAGTTGTCAAAGACATCCTAACTTAGGATGGAATTGAGGGCAAAAGAGGTAAATGGATTGCTACCATCTTAGAGTATGATATAGAGATAAAACCTACAAAATTGATACAGGGACAAGGTTTGGCCAAACTCATGGCAGAAACTAATTGTCAAGCCCTTGACATAAATGAACTGGATGATGAACAGGAGATGGCGACTCCACAAATCAGCCAGGCCTTCTCAGACTCACCTTGGTACGCTGATGTAATTTATGTGTTACAAAACCTGCAGGCTCCTCCAGGGTTATCCAGAATAAAGAATAGGTTTTTAAAAATGAAAGCTTCAAAGTTTTGTATTTTAGATAATGCTCTTTTTTGGAAAAATCATGAAGGAATTTTATTGAATTGTTTGTTAAAAGATGAAGCTGACAAGGCTCTCCAAGAATTTCATGCAGGAGACTGTGGTGGACACCTCTATTGGAAATCAACTGCAGATAAGATCCTAAGGGCTGGATTCTATTGGCCAACCTTGTTCGCAGATGTGAAGAAATTTGTCACTTCTTGCCATAAATGTCAAATTTTTGAGGGCAAGAGAAAATTGTTACCTTTACCCCTGAAACCCATTTCCACCGAGAAACCTTTCCAACAATGGGGCCTTGACTTCATTGGAGAAATCCATCCACCCTCTTCAAGCCAACACAAATGGATACTCACTGCCACTGACTATTTTACCAAATGGATAGAGGCCATCCCCTCCAGACAGGCCAATGACACAGTGATCATAGGTTTCCTAGAAACCAATATATTGTCCAGGTTTGGTTGCCCTGCTAAAATCATAACTGATAATGTTGCAGCTTTCAAATCAAAGAAAATGATTAGTTTATGTAACAAGTATCACATCACATTAGGCCATTCCACAGCCTATTACCCTCAAGGGAATGGACTGGCTGAATCTTCAAACAAGAGCCTCATTAATATCATCAAAAAACTGTTGGAGGAAAATAAGAAGACTTGGCATAAGAAACTGATAAATGCATTATGGGCAGACAGGCTTACAACCAAAAAATCCATTGGCAACAGTCCTTATGATTTAGTATATGGCATGGAAGTTGTATTTCCTTCATCATTAGGAGTTCATGTTACGAAAGTACTCCAAGAAGCTCAAGTGGAACCTAATGATATTCAAAGAAGGATAAACCAGACCATCAATTTACAGCAGACCAGAGAGGAGGTGTACCAAAGATCCCAAGTGTTGCAGGAGAAGCTCAAGAAGATATTTGACAAGAGGACCAAGGCAGAAGATTTATACCTTGGAGATAAAGTGTTAAGATGGGATTCCAGAAGAGAGGATAAGGGGAAACATGGGAAGTTTGACTTCCTATGGAAGGGACCATACATCATCTATGCTTTCCAAGGAAACAATACATATTTTCTAAAAAACTTGGATGGTACAGAAGTTGACGAAGGACCAGCCAATGGTCGGATGTTAAAATATTACTTTGATCCTTCTTATTAATGTTACTATGATTCTTAACATGTACATACTATATCCTTTGTATTGTTACAGTTTTGATTGGACAATAACTTGTTGGAGTTGAAGCCCGAAGAGAAGGCCCTAAGCTTCAGAAGTACCACTGTCATACCTACAATAAAGTAGCAAGCAGAATACAGTGAAAGTCATTTAGAGGCCCTATGATCTACTATTCTTAACTTTTCACTAGGAAAAGCCATCCCCACGTGGATCCACTATTATGCCCCTATACCAATAGGTGTCATATATCATGATTGACTTATTGAGCTTTGTAATATGTTCATACCTTTACTTGTTGGAAAGGTTTTCCGTATTTGTAAAAAATCAAAAATTTAAAAAATGTAAAAAGGGTATACCCTAAAAGAAAAATCAAAGGGTAAAAATAATAAAAGATGGTCAAAAAAATGAAAGAAAATGAACCCCAACAAAAAGAAAGACCAGGAAAGTGTGCAAGTCTAAATGCCACTACTTTTTACTTTTGTATAATAAACAATTGTGTGTAGCTTGTCACTTATGCCACAATTCATGAATAGCCAAACAGTTTAAGCTTGGTTAGTTCATCTTTCAATTTCATGTTGTAGAAGTAGAGAATAACGATCTGACCAAACAGCGTAATCTTGGCAAATCAGTAGATAGGTAGAATGAAAAAGGAGCTCAACAGCTTAATCTGAGCCCTTGGATGTAATAAGTGTAGACTTAGATAGGCATTGTCATATAAAAGAAAAGAAAAGTTTGATGAGGGTTTGCCGATCTAAGTGCACCCCAATAAAGAAGTAAAAATGCTAGGTTAAGTAGGTAGGGTAGGGAGATGATGGTTACAGAATAACATGTGATGAAAGATAAGGGTAAATGTGTAAATCTTTTATTTTCATCATGGAGCACAGACATGTAGTACATGAAAGACATATCAAGCAAGCAAAGGCAGAATAATTAACCCTCCTACTCATTTTCCCTAAGTTTTCACTAATTTCCCCTAAGTGCCAAGGTATCTATCAAATTAGAGGGGCTCAAAGCATTTCTCTGACTTCTGGAGGGACCGCACCCTCGGCCCAATAATTTATAAATCCTAAGTACTTAAAACCATTCATTAATCATTATACCCCTTCACAAAAATAATTCATTCCCCAATAAGTTTTTCCTAAGTAAAATCCTATTTTACTTAGGAAAATTAAAATATTTCCACAAAAACCCTCTTTTTCACTTTAGCCTAAGTTTAAATAAACACCGAAAATGTTTTTATACTTAGCGTTTTCATTTCAATATCATATTAACTACTAACTTGTATTAATATATAAATCCCTTTTAAAGTTTACCCGCTCCCGTATTACCGTAACTATATAATAACCCCGAAATATTATATATCCCACCCCCGGTTAAAGTATAACCATAATCCGTTTTAAAAAAGGGATTAATTAGTTAATCAGTAACTAATTAACAGCCCTGACCCCCACCACATTAAAAAGGGATTAATTAACCCTCAAGGTTAATTAATAGTCTTCCCAACCAATCCCAACACTCCCGATATGATTAAAAACTCTTAATTATATCGGGCCCACCCTCATTAAAATCCCATCACTTCATACCCTCGACAATCATCTGATCAAGTCCTCGAGATCCAAAGGCTATTATGCATATCGCACGACCCTTTGTGACTGCACGTTAGCGTGTGATCACAAAGTGGTTTTATGCACAGTGCCTCCGCCATGCGTCGATCAGTCTATGGAATCATTGGCTCAAGGCCAAATACCGCCCTTTCCCCGTAAGCGATGCGATATAAACCGCTTACCACCTCCCCACTAAACGAAAAAACATCATGTTGTTTGCCACTGACATCACCCATTCAAATCCCAAAACTCGCCAACTCTTGACTTTGTACATAAAACAAAACAAGTCATTTTCATTGTTTTATTCCGCGAACTTGTGCGTCCATGCAAACAATACGTCGAGGTCAACTAGCTTGAGTTTTCAGCCACCAACTAGCTCCAAAATTTGCAGTCGAAGCCACCCAGAGCCATTCAGTACCTGCATTCCATCGCCCGTCCCCCAAAAGCAGGTATGTATCAAATTCCCGACAACAAACCCTGCAAATACCAGTGGTCTCCACTACAGTCCCTTCAACACTGGCAACAGCGCTAGCCCCAAATGTCCCCTTGGTCACAGCAGAAGTAATTATAGGTATAGTTACAGGAACAACACCAGCATGAACTTCAGGTTTAAGCACAGAAGAATTGATAAAATCAATGGAGGAGTTAAAGCTCCAAGTCTCTGAATTGCAAAAGGTAAAAGAACAATTTGTTACCTTAGAACAAAAATATGATCTTTCAAAGATAAATTTTGCTGAAAAAGTGAGGGAAAATAAAGGGTTAGCTCAGTAGGTGAAATCATTAGAAAAGGACCTCATTTTTGACAAACCCTTAGCAGAAATTAGGAAGATTCTTTGGACCAACATCACTCAGTCAATAAATGATGTTTGGTCATCAATACAAATAATTTTTGAACATATTGATTTGGTAAAAGTAGCTCTTGAAGAAATCTAGAGAACTAAAGAAGAGCTAGGAGGAAAGCCTAAGGAAGCCACTAGGCTAATAAATTTTTTGAATAGTAAAAATAAGTACCAATTAGAAGAGTTGGGTATTGAAGACAGAACAGGGACTATTTTAGAGGTCAAAAAGGTATTGACCAAAAGGTCTCTAATGCATAATTTGGAAAGGAGATACCAAAACATGCAAGAAGAAATTAATGTTTTTATGGAGAAATTTGGCATTTTACAGAGCAAAGGACTTCCCAGTCCTTTAGTTATTAATGATAAATTAATGAGGCATATATACTATGTCGAAAAGTTGGCTCAATATGCAGATAACCAGGCCAGCTCATCAACTAGTTCATCTGCACCAAAGGCACTGCCTACAGGTAGAGTTCTTTATGACAGTCTAGAGAACCTTTTTTATGTTGAACATGAGTTAAAGCATTTGTTTCCAGTACAGCGTAATTTTTTTAAATACACAGAGGCTGATGAAATTTTCAGGAAACTTCAAAGGACCAGAATACCACAGGAAAAATGGTGGACATATATGATAGAAATTTTGTGATTTATCCTTGGTAAAAAAGTAAATTTTCATTATTTACCACAATCAATGGTGGTGAGGGTGAACAATGATCAAACAGGTAAAGAGTATCAGAACAGGTCAAAGTGTATCAGTAAGAAGATGAGAAGCAGAACATCCAGCACAGATTTACAAGGAAGACAGCAAGATGCTTCATCATAGGGCTTGCCTCTAGCTCATTCACAAAAACAGGGACAACAAGCCATCAGTTTACTTTATCTTCTATCTTCGAGACCATCTATCTCTACTTTCATGTAACATATAGTTAGTCATCCTAGAATATATCTCTCTTTGTTATGAGATATTTTATTGTAAAAATTTTGTATAAATACTCCCTCATTCGGAGTATTGAGGGTGGATTCTTAGACTTTTCTGTAAGACAGATTATTTTGGAAAGAAGTACTCTTGGACGATTTTTGTATGGCTGACTGGATGAAGAAATAATATAAAAGGACTTTTCACAGGATTCATGTGTCAAACACCGGACAAATAAGTATTCTATATCTCATGTGTTATTGTTTTCTTGTTTAATATTTCAATTGTGTTTCATATCTGAATATTAAAATGAAAAATTATAATTCAGAAAGTGCTTAAGTGAAATCTATCTTCAAAATCGTTTTTATTCTAAATGTTTTCTTATAAACTATCATAGGCAAGGAATTCTTAATTGCTCCTGCTTCTTAGTTTGTCATTTTGATCATTTAGTAAAAAAATCTTAATTGTTTTTTATTGGTGATCATCCAAATTCCCTCTTCTCAAAACATGTGGAAGGATTCTTAATTGCCCTTCTTCCCTTTTGAGTCCATCCCATCCTTTCAAGTTACCATTTTCTCCCTGTTTAGCTATCTTGCCCTGTGAAGCCATCCTTTGTTGAAAAGCCAAATCCAGTTAAGCCATCTTCTATTGACTCCATTAGCCCAATGGCCTGAAATATTCAGTTCTACCCATCTGCTATTGAATTTCACCACCAAACACAATCAAAACCCTCAAGCTTTCATAACTAGCCTAATACCTTATAAAACAAAGCTAAAACTTAAAGAGAGAGCCCTCTCTGAGTACAGATTGGCTAGATTCTGTACTTAAAAGTTGGTTTGTGGTTACCTCGGACCCCTTTCCCTCTTCTTACAACTTCAGGGAAAATCTGAGTGATAACAGGGCCAAGCAGCCATTGTCCTCCAAAAATACATAAAACATTCCTGGAGGCCAGTGTGGGGTAGGAATGCACATTTCTGGAGAGGAAGGTGAGCCTTCCTTCCCCAAATTGTGCAATGCAGCCTTGGTGGAGGAGGAGTCCGGGCCAATGTTGGCTCAACTCGCCGATGGGCAACTGAAAGAAAATAAGATAGTGAATGCATGGCGACACTAAGTGATAGCAGAAGTGATTGACAGTGCATGCAAAACATGAATGAAAGGTTCAACAAATAGATCAACATGCATGTGGGTGAAGCTGTTCGCTAGTTAGGTGAACGTCCGTGCAAAAGAGTTTCATGCATGTGACAGCATTGAGATAGCAACGAAAACTGAAACAAAGCTAGGACAAGCTAGTATACATGTAAACGACAGCAAGTGTTCAAAGAAATCAAGAAAACAACACTCACACAAGCGAATACACAAAAGGCGATAGAAATGATGAAAAAGACAAGTTGAGGCCACTTACCCATGAATAGTTGAGCTAGATGTGTAGAAGAATCTTGGATGTGTTGTGGGATGTCATAGCTCCAAGATCGATGTGAATTAATGAGCTTTGATGCGTCAAATAAATAATTTTGGTCTCATGACGTGCATGCCACAAATCTAGGAAAAAACGACACTTGGAGGGAAACTTCTAAAACAACTTTGCATGTAACCTCAACTGCTAAAAATATCTCCCTGAATCATGGGATGCCCTTTGCATGCTGCCTCTTGCTATTCCAGGAAGAGAAAGTCATGCATGCATGTAAGTGAAGTCTCCTTGGTCCAGGGTGGAACTAGTCAACCAGACTACTCATGCATGCAGTTCTCAACTACTTGGGAAAAATGCGCTTTCCTGGTTGGGAGCTGGGTTGACTGCCCAGGAGGTTTGCGCAATTTCTGGGCAAAGCAACTGACTACTACCCAGATTTGCACAAATCCTAGGCTGAACAACTCTGCTAGGGAAATTTGTGCAAATCCTGCTGGGAGTGTTGGTTGGCAGGATTGCACAATCCTAGAGCCCAGAAGGCTGCCAGAGAGGATTACGTAATTTCTGGAGGGAAGTCGGTTTCCCTCCAGAAATGCACATTTTTCAAGGGGAAGTTGCTCAACCTACAGCTAGACCAAGTCCAGGTGAACAACCTGTGAGGAGAATGGATCAACTGTGATTGACAGGCTTCCTTTGTGTGAGGAGAACACTTGAAGCTTGATTACTTGACGAAGCAAGACAAAGTGATGTGAAAGGCTGGTAGAGAGGCTCCAAAATAGGCTAAGGAAAAATTTTGGAGGGTGGTTGTAGCCGCTACAACACTTGGCAACACACTGGTATAACTCCAGCTCTCTTAATAGACCTTGTTTGTGAAAAGCAAGTCTAACGCCTCCGAAAGTATTGTTTAGTTCTCATCTCATCTTGGTTTCATACTGGCTTGATTGTAAGATGCAGCATCTGTCAAACTCTTGGTCGATTGACACACATTCCAAGCCAAGGCAACATAGTTGTTTCAATTGGGGTTGGGGTGTATATAGGTGCACAAGTAGTATAGTCGTCAGAGTCTTAGTTTCATCTCTAGTGTTGCTCCACTGCCAGGAGGCCTGGACAGCACCCCGGTGGAGTCACATAAGAATACAAGCATGGAGTCACGAGCGAGCCTGGTCAGTACCCCGGAAAAGTTACTTGCATCACCTCCCTGCGCAGGAATCCTTTCTCTTCTTTCACCTTATTCATTTTTTATTTTGACTTTTTTGACTTTTCATTTTTTTCATTTTCGTAATTGTACATAGCACTTATTCATTTCAGAGGTGGAAGAGGGACCCTGACTTATTGAGAGAAAAAGAGGTTGTTCCAGTAGAGAAGTAGTTTATTGTATCTCTGACGTGCCTATTAAGGTTTTCCCCCTCACCTTACTCTACTTGACTGAGCTGACAAGGGTTAACCCAAAAACAACCGACTAGAGAAGGTGACACTATTTAACGCACAAGCATTGCATTCTCACCAAGGTTCACTTCAAACAGTATGTATTTTCCTTCGAATTATCATGGACTAAGAGTAACAAGCTCATCATATAGAGGCAAGATGATAGATAACCAAGTAGTGATAGTTGTACAAGTCCTCTTGTACCTTACCCAGCTTGCTTCAAGAGTCATACATGGTTTCATGCAAAAATAACCTACGAACGAAACAAGCGAACTACCAAACAACAAAGAAAAGCAAGAGCAGAAGAAAAAGTGAAAGCGAAGCAAGAAAACAAGAAAGCAAGCAAACAAAGCATTTTAAGCAAACAAGCATACAAGCAAACATCTGAAATCAAACACTACTCCTACTTCTACACTAATGGTGCATGGGCCTGATCACGTGAAGTGATACTTCCAATGCATCCACCAGCGCCTTGGTAGACCCATGTTGGTGAAGGCTTACCAGCAAGCAAGAAAGATATAACAATGAAGACAACCACACTTCATGTTTCAAAGTGCTCGTGGGACATAAGTGATTACATGTGCATGATGGGCAATCTGTGGACTTATCATGGTGTTGTCTGACACTACGTGCAACTTTGAAGCACAAGCACACTCTTGACTGTGACATGCAAGCAAACGAAAGAAACAAAGATAAATTTTGTCGTGTAGGAGTGCTTGCAATGTAAGACTCCTCCAATGCATGAGCAATGGGATCATGCAGTTCATGTGGAGGAAGTGTGATATGTGAGTGAGATGGATCTTCAATGCATACATATGAGTGATGAGGAGCCTTGGGTGATTGAAAAATTTCATGATTGGAAGTGAGACTAACCCCAAGAGAGCGAGGACCTGACATAACCATCAGCTCGGGTTGAAGTGCCTCAACAGTCTTGGGTGTCTCAACTTCATCATCAGGTAGATCATCACAAACTAGAGGCTTCAAAAGATCAATTGTGATAGATTCATGATCATAATTAAAATTGGAAATAAATGGATCACAACTGCCACAATAAAAAAAATCAATGAATTCCTCGGAATCCTCATGATCAAATAAATCAAACATAGGGGTAAATGAACAACGAGCAAACTCACCCTCTGTGTTTCCGAAAAAGATAGATGAAGGATCAAGTGGATCTTCAACGTATAGCTTATCCTCTCCATTGTCGAATTATGGACTAGGTGAAACACCAACTCCTTCAGTGGGTTGTTCCTCGTTCACAACAAGTGAAGAGTGCGGAATGGATAAACACACGACAGCATCATCCAGAGGAGCACCTAAGTGCAAAGTTGGAGGTTGTAGAAAAGACAACGTATGAGAACTCGAAGGACTTACAACCAAATCTGTGCGAAAGTTGAGTGAAGTGATGTTGGGAGAGTGTGAAAGATGAATGGGTGTGTGAGCATGATCTTCAACATCGATGGGCAGTGGTGGAGCTGTTGAATGAGAGGGAGGCGGACAGTAAGTTGAGATAGTGACTGCATCCACATAAGATTGTGCAGCTCCATCAGCAAAGAATGTTGAGCGAGGCTTGATTTCAAACTCTTGGGACAGGAATATTTCTTAAGGAAATACTCAAATTCGTCCCAAAGAAAAGAAAATTTCATCTGGCTCCTTGGAGCTTGAAACTGCAAGTCACGGAAGAGTTGCCAAAAATCAATAACCGATTCATGCAGAGCCCTCTGTTGCTGTAACAGTTTCCGGTCAAGATGGTCTGGATCAAAATGATAGAATGTGTCTTCAATTAGATCACATAACTGCTCAAATGAGTGCACAGTGTCAGTCGGTAGGTTGAGCAACCAACGAAATGGAGATTCACAAAGTGTGTATGTGAACAGAAAACCGACCTGTTCATCAGAAAATGCATCTTCCTCATGAAGCATGGAAATAAATTTATGTAAGTGCTCAGGCCAGGCCACTTCACCTTCACCATCATACGTGAAAGTGGACAAGAGATCGAAAATCTTCCCCGTGATGGAGACATCTTCACGATTTGAAAAACACCACGAGGGAAGAAGAGTGCAAGACTCCATGAAAGATATGCAAAGGTTCAAAACTAGATGAGAGGACACATCTTGTCATCAGGCCCTCCTTCTAGCACCAGAAATGTTGACGGTGTTGGACCTGCCAACATGTCAAGGGGATATCCCCGGTAAGAAGTCCCAATTAGACCTCAGGCCATTTGGTGTAGGAGTCCTAGCAATGGGTCGTAAGGTAATGCCTTGACCGCGATGTCACACAGAGGCAAGTAAGATAACTCTGTCAGTAGCAAGGGTGTGACCACTGCAATGAGTCAAGGAAGATGCATGAGAGGTTATAACACAAAGGGGGTGGGATGAGTGTGCCCCTTGACAACTTGTATCAGTACTCAGCTAGGAAGGGAACACACGAGCGAAGATGCATCACAAGCTGGAAAGTAGAGTAGTTGACAATCCAAAGTGATGGTTAAACCAACAACACATTTGCAACAAGATTCATATAATTGCATACGAATCAGTTCATACACAAATACATAAGTTAAACAACATATATCATTAAGGCAACCAGAACAGTCCAACTACAATAACAACATATGCATGAAAATGTGTTGGCTCTTATTATATAAAGAAGTGTAAGTTCCAATCATACAATACATCCATGTAAACCTGCTAGCCCCATTAGTGGAACGTTACAGCCACATCCGCCTGCTCCTCCAAAGAGATGAACTAGCTCCGTGCAGTGGAGAAGCCAAGGCGTGTTACAATACTGTCCAAGCTCTTTCCAAGATAGTCTTATCGAAGCTTGGCTGACGAAAAGCCTATACAATGAGTTATGAGGGACTATTTATAGCAAAGGGTAGGGTGACCCTTGACATTCCCCTTTGTGACCATTCAACTACCCTCATGACTCTTCACCTACTCTATGACTGTTACATCCATTATTGGCACTTGACTTACACTTGACATGACTCAACATTACAATGCACATGTACCCATGTGAACAATGGCTTGAACAAGACAAACTAGACATCATTCTAACATAGACAACTATAGAAGTCCAATTGCTCGACATCCTCATGTTGATCAACAGTAACATATTGATGCCAAGATTGGTATTCCTTGATGGTGTCTGTGTGTTCCGCTATGAGATCTCTCTGAAACCTGTACCTTGCCTCCATAGCATCCGGGTACATTGCTCGGGCTCCTCTATCCAACTTGTCTGAAATCATGTGCATCATTTTCTTCAATGTGGTCGTACCAGTAACATACTTGTGCATGATGTCTGCACTGATAGGCAAGTTTGGGCTGGTGGCGATTCACATCAACTCGTCGAAGTACGAGTGAATCTCCTATCGGACCTGCTTCTTTGTCTTCTTGAGAGTCCCAAGTGATGGGATCGCATGTGCGTGCACCACACATCCATCCTCTTGAATGCTCATGCATCGGAAGCCTGTATGCTAGTGATGAGTTGTGGTAGGTCCTCATAGTTCCGCATCTGACTCCGGATACGTGCTTGCAGCTCGACCGCATTGACCCTCATCATCTTTGGTAAGTGAAGCGGGACCCCCTTGTACTTCATCGTCCATGCTTGCATGTTATCAACAGTAGCATGTATGTTCTTCAAGATGCATTCTCTTCTTGCACATCGATGCTGCCATTCGTGGAGATGGACGAATTCTTGGTGCACGGTACGAAACATGGAGTACAATGCTCACATAACCGTATCAAGGGACAATACTTCATCTAGTATTGCCTTCTTCAGTTCAGATCGGGCGGACATTGTCACAAAGTCTCCTCCTTGCTTGGCCACCTGTAGTTCCTTTTCCATTCGCTCATTCTCATCTATGAGGAAATGAACACTTGAGCTAGTGAGTTCGGCATACACTCTGGTTGCATTGGCTAAAGCAGCTGGATGCTTGTGCACATCAGTCACGATAACTCATTCTTCAACTTGCGCAGGGGATGTTTGGTCTTCCGAAGTCGGTACTCTATGATACTGCACAACTCTGTGATGAGATTTGTTAGAGGAGATGTTGTGCATCTCTGCTTTCAGCAGACCGCCAAGGATCTCAGTGCCTCCTTGGTCATTTGAGACTTGCTCATCATCTGGATGCATTGAAGTGGGTGAGTCAACCTCTTTGTGGTGAGGCATGTGGTCGGTGTCCTGTTCCAACTCCTGTTGCTCCCTGTCTGCATCCAATTGTTCAAGTGCATGTACTATCTCATGAGAAAAGTATTTCCCCTGCAACGGTTCACCCTATTCACCTGATGCCAGTTGTTCAAATGAATCAACTACTTGCACAGGCTCTGCTTCATCTGTCTGCACATGATGCGCCCCCTGTTGTATATGATGTTGTTGCACCTCCTTCTCATGTTGGCATAGCTCTTGTTCCTTCCGGAGTTGCTCCCTCATCTCATGCAACTCCTTCTCTACTTCTTCCATTCTCTTCTTATCCCTATGTGTTCACGCGATGCGCTTGTCGTGCTGCTGCTTCTTTGCCTGAATAGCCATAGCTGCTTTTTCTACAAGTGGATCTGCTCAAAACTTGCAGCTTTGCTCCTCCTCCATGTGATCGACAATATTCCTCTTCCCTTTGTCGTGCACAGGTATGCTTGGCTCTGTTGCTTCTGTTGTTGTTGCTACTGCTGCTACTGTTGGTGCTCTATGTGATGTTGCTTCATGTTGCTTCGCTAACCACTCCACGGTGAAGCTGACCTGTTCATTGGTTCTGGAGGAATTGTAGCAATACCTCCATGAGTCTTCCTCAACCCAATGAAATGCCCCATGGATCCAGTTGAACTGAACTCTCATGTAGTGATCCTTCACAATGCAATGTGGGTCATATGGATTGAAGCTTCAGAGGTCGAATAGGTACTCCTTCATCTATTCTGCTCCGTCATCCACTTGTTTAATACTCCGGATCTCAAATAACCCAAGTCGCAAAAGAAGATCGGACCAAGGTGCCTTCTTCTTCCACTGCAGTCTAGTTGTTAATCCTACCGAGATGTGATACGCTACTTCCTGCATGACAAGTACATCCAAGGCAAAATTTGGTAGAACATGCGGAGGCTTCTCCGCATTGAACATTTGGATGAAAGTGTCGAATGGTGAGGCATACCAATCTGCAATGCCTAACAATGCCTTCCATCGCTTCCTCTAACATGAAGGGTGGATCCTGTTTGAATATCATCATGTACACTGGGGTGACAAAATGGTCGGACAACTGTATGATTACTCCTCTGAAGTTGCATTCAGACAACAACTTGAAATATGTGTTCACAACAGTCTTCATCAGTGACCATGCCCAATCCAATCCCGGGAACTCATGTTGGGCACAAGCTGCATCTAGGATGTAGGCAGACATTTAAATATTTTCATGCATACCTTCAGGTGACTGTCGAGCCTTCGTGACTTGTTCCTTCAGCCGATGAGCCAGTATGTCGGACCAGTTGCATGGTTTTCCTTCTCTAGCCAGTTGGTCCAATGTGATCACCCAACTCTGAGGAAAGGTTTTAGTGTTTGCTTGGCCACACATTCAACATGCGAATATGACCAAGTATTGGTACGCCTTCCTTAATATATTCATCTTGTAGATTTGGTTGGGTGTCATCCTGAAACGAGCTAGCTCCTTTACCAAATCCTTCAGAATGTCTCTGGACTTAGCTCTATTGTTGGGCAAGTTGAATAGAGGATTCATGATAGTCATGGGCTCACAAATCTGATACATTTCATCATAATCTTGTGCCTAGAAGGTTGCAAGCTTCGTCCCACTGACACTTCACAAGGTCATCATCTCGGGGTCAGTGTGAGAGACGATCCAATGAATCATGTCTGTGCATGGGAACACGGGGCATCTGCATGCAATCTGGTACAAGTTGGACTTGTGAATGTTCACGTACACTTGACGGTCTTAGAGGTCTTCCCTAAAAGTTCCTACAAATGTTTCATTAACCTCTTTCCACTTCAGTTTGATGTCCTTGTCTAGATACATCTTCGTCTCTTCATAGGTTGGCAGGCTAGAGGACATCTGCTCAACTGTTGCTCCAACTGCAATACCATCATTGTCCTGAGATCCTGTTCTCTTGGAAGCCATTGAGGCAGATGAACACCTGAAAGATCTGGATACATGAAACATGCATGGCAAGAAATATGTCAGTGAAAACAAAGAAAATCTGGGGAAGGACACAGCACATACCTGGGAAACCGGTGAGAAAGATTGCACAAATTTTCCTGGGAGGCTAGTTGACTAGCTTCCAGAACTATGCAAAAGGTAGTCTAGGTTGTATGGGAGGCAGGACTGGCTACTGCATCTGTGAAATGCGCAATCCAGTCAGGTTGTTGGCTGCTGGGATTGCACAATGCGCAATTCCAGTTGGGAAGGACTGTTGGCCCAGGGAGAGATTTGCGCAATTTCTTGGGCCAAGCAGCCACTGTCCTCTAGAAATGCACAAAATAGTCCTAGAGGCTAGTGCAGGGTAGCAATGCACATTTCTCAAGAGGAAGGTGAGCCTTCCTTCCCCAGATTGTGCAATGCAGCCTTAGTGGAGGCAGAGTCTGGGCCAAGGTTGGCTCGACTTACCGACGGGCAACTGAAAGAAAATAAGATAGTGAATGCATGGCGACACTAAGTGATGGAAGAAGTGATTAATAGTGCATGCAAAACATGAATGAAAGTTTCAGCAAACAAATCAACATGCATGTGGGTGAGGCAGTTCGTCGATTGGGCAAATGTCCGTGCAAAACAATTTCATGCATGCGACAACATTGAGATAGAAACAAAACTGAACAGAGCTAGGACAAGCTAGTATACATGTAAATGACAACAAGCATTCAAAGAAATCAAGCAAATAACACTCACACAAGCAAATACACAAAAGCAACAGAAATGCTGAAAAAGACAAGTTGAGGCCACTTACCCATGAATAGCTGAGTCAGGTGTGTCGAAGAGTCCTGGATGTGTTGTGGGATGTCAAAGCTCCAATATTGATGTGAATGAATGAGTTGTGATGCGTCGAATAAATAATTTTGGTCTCATGATGCACATGCCACAAATCTAGGAAAAAGCAACACTTGGAGGGAAACTTCTAAAACAACTTTGCATGTAACCTCTGGTTGCTAAAAATAGCTCCATGAATCATGGGATTCCCTTTGCATGTTGTCTCTTACTATTCTGGGAAGAGAAAGTCATGCATGCATGCAAGTCAAGTCTCCTTGGTCCCGGGTGAAACTGGTCAAATGGACTACTCATGCATTCAGTTGCTCAACTGCTTGGGAAAAATGTGCATTTCTGGCTGGGAGTTGGACTGACTGCCCAGGAGGATTGTGGAATTTTTGGGTAGAGCAACTAACTGCTGCCAAGATTTGCGTAAATCCTAGGTTAAACAACCATGCTGCGAAAATTTGCACAAATCCTGTTGGGAGTGTTGGCTGGTAGGATTGCACAATCCTGGAACCCAGCAGGCTGCCAGAGAGGATTGTGCAATTTCTAGAGGGAAGGATGGTTTCCCTCTAGAAATACGCAATTTTCAAGGGGAATCTACTCAGCCTGTAGCTGGACCAAGTTCGGGTGAACAACCTGTGAGGGGAATGGATCAACTGTGATCGACAGGCTACCTTTGTGTGAGGAGAACACTTGAAGCTTGAGTACTTGACGAAGAAAGACAAAGTACTGTGAAAGGTTGGTAGGGAGGCTCCAAAACAGGCTAAGGAAAAATTTTGGAGGGTGTTTGTAGCGCTACAACAGGTTTCTATAACAGTTCAAAAACATCAAAGAATAGGAATTCTAGATTTCATCAACAACCTTAAGTAGACTAGGGTTTCAATATTAGTATTGACATACCTTTAGGTTAGGGTTTTACCATGAACCTTTTTAGGGTTCCACAAGAATGATAGTATAATGAGGGTAGATTCAATCTAATTATTAATCACCCTAACAAGAATATTTGTGATTCAATACCCTATACATAACAATGTCAGTAATATAAAGCAAATTTAAAATAGAATGAACATACCTTTTATGAAGAGAACTTCATACAAAGTTTATAGTCTAAGGCATACCTTTGATTTGTTCCTAACCAAACCTTATAAAACATCAAATATTGATGGGCCTCATTAGAAAAAATATATATGCTTCAAGTCTATCCTTTGAAGTTTCATCCATAACCCTTGAGCAATAAGCAAGCTTTCCTATCCAAGGAAATATAAAGAGAAAGGTTATTAGTATACAATACAAACAAATGTTGATTTAAGGAGGAAACCAAACATGAAAATATGAAACCAAGAATAGAATACTTATCATTTGGTAAAATGGTGGAGGCTCCCTCTTGACCCAATCCTTTTGAGTGATACCTACAACCTTATAAAAATGAAAAATGTTCTAACAAGGCATCTTAGACTTATAAACTCTAGAAATCAAAACATAAAGGAAAAAAATTCAAAACAAAAATAAAAGACTAAGAGGGTTATGTGAGAGAGAGAGGACTTAGTAGTATAAGTCCTTGACTTCTGATTCTTCACTATGATTCTTCTTATTTGGATTTTCATCAACAAAATCCGCATGTTCCCTCTCTCTCTTCTTATTTCTTGGATTCTCTGGAAAACAGCTTTTGTAGTGACCCATCTTGTGACAGTTGTAACATTCAATCTTGGATAGGTAGACTTTCTTCTTTGGTCCTTTGAACTTCTTGAAAGTTCCCTTCTTCTTGTGATGAGAAGAATAGGCATTTGATATGTTTTCTTCTTCATCCCCCTTGTTTTTAGTTAATGATACTCAATCTTCTTCTTGATTGCATGCATTCCACATTTTCTCAAATGTTGGTGTATCCTTCCAACTGTTAAGTCCCAATGCAAAGGCACTCCAAGATTTTGTTAGTCCTAGAAGAGCAATAATTACGAGCTCCTTTTTTGGGACAACTTCATCTATTTCTTGGAGTTCATCTCTGATCCTAGATATCCTTATAAACTAGGATGCCATAGCATCGTACTTTGTCATCTTAATAGTTCTTAATTCGTTCTTGAGGCTTGCAATTTGACCAATTTTCTTGACTGTGAATAATTTGGATAGAACCTCATATATTTCATGAGTGGAATCTATCTTGGATATATATGGAATGAAGTTGTCCTTTAATCCATACACTATTGGGTTCATGGCCAATATCTCAGTTTCTGTGAACTTTTTTTTCTCTACTTCATTTGTAGGCTTCTTGATTCTTCCTAGAACATGATCCAAAACTTTGTTCTTTTCGAGGATGAGATCTATCCTCTTTTTCAAGGCCTTGTAGTTGGGTGCTCCTTCTAGTTTATTTTCTCAAAGTCAAGAAGTATTCCTTTAGTAATTTAAGGTGAGATAGACCAAGATGTTAGACCAACAGACCTTCCTCCTCCACCAAGCCAGCTCTTCCTTCTGATAGATGATCTCTTCCAAAGTTACCAAGTGTCAGCTTCTCAAATGCTGCTTCAACTCAAAATTTCAACCCCCAGTTTTAGAACTTCGACCTAGCTTTAGGACTGTAGTTTCGATCTAGAAACTTCATTAGCTCTAGCCTAGCAACTTCACATCATCGACCTTGATGCATCTTCACAACATTTGTGCAACTTCAACCTTGATCCAGCTTCACAGCTTCGATGTAGATTCACAGCTTTGATGCAGCTTCATAGTTTCCATGCAGCTTCACAATTTCCATGCAGCTCCAAAGATTCGATGCAGTTTTTTTATCTTTGATGTAGCTTCACAGGTTCAATTTAGTTTTCTAGCTTCAATGTGGCTTCATAATTTTGTTTCACATGAGAGAGAGAGAGAGATACTCAAAAACTTTGATTCCAGCATCCTTCTTGAACTTCACACTTTTCTACTCCCAATTATTGCAATTCGAACTTGTATGAGATGAGTGATAAATGAGGTTGAGATGCTCCAATATATAGGCTTCTTGTGAGGTTGAATTCCCATATTGAGGCCGTCTTGTCCTTCCTTGAGGCTGACTTGGTGGAGGAGGCCTAGAAGACCTAAAATATAATAAAATAAATTCACACTTTTTCTTCTCCCAACTATTGCAATTGAAACTTGTGTGATATGAGTGAAAAATTAGTTTGAGTTTCTCCAATATATAGGCTTATTGTTAGGTTGAATTCCCCTATTGAGGTCAACTTTTCCTTCCTTGAGGCCGACTTTTTGGAGGATGCCTAGAAGTCGAAAGTTATAATAAAATAAATTTCTTCTTTGACAAATATATCCCAAGAAGGGTTCTTTACAATATGACATGGACAAGGACACTTGACATAACCCTTGAATCCTGGAATGGATGTTATGACCTAAAAACAATTGACCCAAGCATGAAACCCATGCTTTAATAAGTTGATTTATTTAATAATAAAATTTATTTTTCTCTCTTTTGACAAATATATTTCAAATATAATTATGAAGAGTGACACTAGTTACATTCTTCAACACTCCCTCTTAACTAGGGAGGTATTCATAATTATGAGTATCTATAGAGGTACATGGAATATCTCCAAAATGAACTACAAATAATTCAGCATACTTAGTGCTACGGACTAGATTCCTAACCAGAGTAATCTATCTAGGTGGGAGTAAGATGGACTAAAGAAATGATGCATCTGTGCTATTTATTCCTTCAGATCGATTGATTTCTCACCGTATCCTGAGGATGAACCACATTAGTTGGTTCAAAATTTCAACCAAATCCTAACGATGTGATTAATCTGGAAGACTTATATCTACATTATGGATCACAATATTCTAAGATCTAGCTTTTAGCCAGTCGAAGAACCATCAGACTTACTAAGTAACCATCAACCCAAGGATCTAGGTTTGTATCCAATTTCAGAGCTCTAAAACCAATGCCACCCTTCCTCTTCGGAATCTAGACATCAAACACACATAGGCTGACTAGATGTCTTCCTAAGCATCCACCATTAGATGCTTCATCTCTCCCTAATAAACTAGATATATCCATTTGTCCAAGCATGCTCCAAGAGTGTTCAACCTATTTATGGAGAGACAAACACAAACCCCAATTAGTAATAACCTTTCAAATATACATAAAATTAAACACAAACCTTCGAGGTGTTTAATCATCCTGATGCCAGTTATATCAAGTTATTCATATACAACTAGTCAGAAGCTTTTCTTCTTTCATTTCAACAACACCAAGACATCCTCAATACATTGTAGTACTTTCATTCATTCTCCAATTTCTTCTTCAAGGTATCCATCATGACTATCATAGTATTCCCTCACTCTTAATTTGGGGAGATCAACATCAAAGAACCTATCATGGCTTCATTCCTTTCTACAACATCAAGGTCATATTTATCATCTTAATTATTCATTATGTTTACTAATATTATCAAGTCAATTTTACTTTCGAATATCTCCAACATCTTCAAGATTATGCACCTACACAACTTAAACAACAAGTACAACCAAATACAAAAGAATGAACTTAACTATATCAGAATCATGCCACTATAATGGAAGCATTAAAACATCAAACTTTAGACATATAATACCTAAACCTAGTTAGGTTCATACTTAGCAAGAGAAACATACTTCAAACTTTTGCTAGGATTATTGTCATAAACCATAGATCATATTATTAAGACTTAAAGTAACTTAATCAAGATAACATACTTTTACTCTTGCAAACCCTAGTTTCCACCTTTGTGATCTACTTATTTAAAACAAGTACAACACACCTTCAACAAGATAAGCACCAAAATAGTTCAATTTATTTAGTACAAATGAAAACAAAATATACACAAATATTCAAAGAATAGTCTTATGACATACGCATGATAGTGTGTTACCTTAATGAGCTTAAAGTATTAAGTGAAAGTTCCAAGATACATCGATATAATCAACATCACTAGCTCCAATAATATATCATTAGAGCTACCACTTGCTCCTCAAAAGAACTATCTTCATCTCTACTTCTTGGTTAGAGGAGCCAAGGTGTAAATTTCTCTGATTGAGCTACGAGGGTGTATATATAACAAAATGAGGTGACTCTCCACCCCCCTTGTGACCCTTGGGCTAACCTCATTACTCTTGAGCATCCATCTAAATTTTTGAATTTCCATGAGACTCTTTGACTTCTACTTGACTTTTCACATTCTATGGGTGACTCTCGGACTTCCACTTTACATTAAATTTCTCATATTATTGAAAATTACATAATCACATGCACAAATGATGTGGAAAATGATTACTCATATGACACCCTTAAGAGACATCTTGACAAGACATGGCATGAAATTGATGACATGGGCTTGATGATGATGTGGCAATGTCAATCCACTCTTTCTGCTACTATCTTTGTGTCTTCTTTAAAGATGGTACATTCTCTCCCTATTCCTCCTCCATAAGGCTTGAAGGTAGGGAGTCTTCACTATGATCTTGATCTTCATTTTTTGTCGAAATCTAGTGTCCCTTCATCTTCTCGTTCAATGATCAACTTGTACTTACAACTTCATAAGTTCCTATAGTGTAGTCTCTTTCTCCTCGATCATCATTCTGTGATGTGAAGATGTAGTACCTCCAAACTTAAATCACTCACGACAAGACGAAAAAACCTTGAAAAACTCCTAGTCTAACATGCTTCATGAAAATCGCTAATGGAGATGGAACTGGGCATTGGAATGGGAGAAAGAGTCAGGGATTGCGTAGTACACAGTTCCAGAGGATAGGAGTGGAGGACTAGGGCTTGTGACTATGCAATGTGTGGTTATGGAGGCCTGAGCAAGGAGACTATGCAGTTGAGGAGCTCAATGGTTCAGGATTTCTCACAGAGACTACATAATGCATGGTTGAGGAGAGAGAGAGGCCAATAGATTGTGAAGTTGCCCAATTCAAGGAGCCATGGAGGAAACATGTAGATTGGGATTTCACAATGTGCAAAAGTAGACTCGCAGGGAGACTTGATTACGTAGTTATGGGGGTCAAGGGGCTAAGATTGAGCATTGTGACTGCGCAATGTGCAGTACTTGGAGGCAGGAACTGTGCATTGCAAAGTTCTAGGAGGAAAGGTATTATCTTGAGCCTTGCTACTACACAATGCGAAATTCAAGGAGGCTAAGTTGGGTCAAGTTGGTTGGGAAGGAAGCTTTCCAAAATTTAGCTAAGTGTGGGATCAGTGAAAGAGATATGAAACCAAGGTTGGACTTGAACATGATCTAACACTAAGAACAACCAATGACATAACATCGAATACTCAACCCTTAGAAACATCATGGTCCCCTTAGTGCAACGAAAAAATAACATACTTCTCTAAGTGTGACACTTATGATATACTTGGTGACGATAGTGACAACACTTGTGCGACAATGCATGAAACTTTGGGAATGGTTCTAACTCATGTCTATATGATAAATAGGACCCATTGACACTAAAATTTCCCCTTGAAATGAATCGTAACTCTACTTTTGTGATGTGTGACACTCCCCATGCCAAAAGACAAAACTTGAGTTTTCTTCACAAATGGACTAGAAAACTTAGAGAATATAGATAGGATGACTCTTATTACTAGAGACAACAGCTTGGAAGGTCAAAGTAGGCTCCAAAATTTTAATGCAAGCCAAAATTTTGGAGGGCGTTGTAGCACTAACAACACTTTACAACACACTAGTGGAACTCCAGCTTCTCTACCTTGGTCTAATATTTTGCGTAGGGTTTAGCTCTTCAGAAATTATTGAGTCAATGTGTGGATTACTATGATTTTCCCACTTAACCCGGTTATATATATATATATATATATATATATATATATATATATATATATATATATATGTGTGGATTACTATGATTTTCCCACTTAACCCGGTTATATATATATATATATATATATATATATATAGCCCCCTCCATTCCTTTCTCATTTAACGCATTCATAAGTCTAGCCATATCACAATTGTTTCAATTTAGGAGAAGGGTAATATAGTTGCGATATTTGAGATATCAGAGTATGAGTTTTCATTTTTGGTGTTGTTACACTGCCAACGGGTTTGGATAGTACCCCGACGAAGTCACTATAGGAAAAAAAAAATTGCATCGCTACCAATGATCCTGAACAGTACCTCAGTGAATTTTCTTGCTTCACCTCTCTGTGTAGGAAGCCTTTCTTTTCTTTCACCCTTTATTTGTTTTATTTATAGGACTATGCTTTGACACTTATTATTTAATGTGGTGAAAGAGGGATCCCAACTTATTCAGAGAAGAAGAGGTTGTTCCTTCAATGAAGGATATATATATACCTATGATATTATCATGCTCATTATAGATTTTCCCCTTTTCCTTCTCTACTTGATTGGATTAGCGTGCAAAACACTGAAACATAAAGAACCGAGCGTAGAAATGATATTCCTAAAATAGATATGGGTATCATGGTTCTATACGGAGCTCTCCTTATGCAAGGAACATCATCGACCAAAGGTGTGGACCAAGACAAAGAATAATGACTAAAGGTTAGCCGAATGTTGTAGTGTCACAAGCCCTTTTCATTTTTCCACATACATTGGAAATAAACAAAACACTTACACCCAAGGTTTATTCACAAGAAAGAAAACATGGTAAAGAATCAACACGAAAAAAAAATGAAGAGACACAAGACAAGGAAAGAAATATGTACAAAGGGCAGGGCCATAACCCTTGACTGCTATTGAAAATATTGTTTCAAATATTGGCCATTGATAAGAAGAGATTCCATCTTCCCATCCAAATATTGGAGACAATAAGTGTGATGGCCAAGTTTTTCATGAACTAGATAAGGTTTGATTCATAGGTATTGGAACTTAGGGTTTTTCCCCTTATCTTCATGGGACTTATCCCAATTCAATATCAGGTCTCCCACATGTAATTCCTTCTTCCTCGCAGAATTTTTATCAAACCATCTCTTGATATGGTTTTGATGAAGAGTGAAATTTTATTTTTCTTTCTTCCTTTCTTCTTGTAGCTTCAAGAGAGTGTCTATCCTACTTTGAACCAAAATACAAGGCTTACCCTGAGACTCTCGTGAAAGTTGAAGGGAAGGGAGGTAGACGTTTGGAGGTAGGATGGATTATTTTCCATATACCAAAAAGTAAGGAGAGGTTTTGAGAGAGGGTTTATGCGTGACACGGTCAGCCCATAGACCATTCACTAAAGCATTGTGTCAGTTCCTTTGTTTAGATTGAATGGTCTTCTTGATAATGCATATGATGTTTTTATTAGTTGAATTAGCAAGATTGTTACCCTATGGATAATAATTAGATGAATGTTTCAATATGATGCCATTTTCTAATGAAAAATTATAAAGTTTCAGCGATGAGAAATAATTTTCATTATCAAAAACAAATGATGTTAGAACATCGATCCTAGTGATAATATTTTGTTTAAGGAAATGGATGAATTCCTGATCATACACTTTCTTAAGAGGAACTACTTTTGTCCACCGTGTGAAATAATTTGTAGCAGTGAGGATATAATGGTGTTGCTTCGATGAGTGTGGAAATATTTCACCGCTGATATTCAATCCCCATTGTTTAAAGGGTTCTCCTACAACAATAGGATGTAATGGGGAAACTAAAATTCTATCTTGGTGAGTGCATTTTTAATGAACTCGACACTTATGGGCATAAGCATGATCATCCTTGAAAAGTGTGGGCCAATAGAATCTAGCCCACATAATCTTGTGCGCAGTAATATCGCCCACATAATGTCCACAAGTTGGACCATAGTGAAGATCACGCAATACCCTTTCTGAATTGGGTGCTTCCATACATCCGAGCAGGACTCCATTATGGTGCTTCCTGAAAAGCACTTTGTGTACCGAATGATATGATAGAGATTTAAGTCTAGTATCCCTCTTTTGTCTCACCGATAAGTGTGAGGGCAAGGTATCAAGCTTGAGATACTATTGCACATATGTGTACCAAGAGGTGGATGCGTCAGTGGGGGTATCTTGTTCTATTTTATATATTTCAATTTCCCTCTCCCATCTAGACTCATCTTCTAGTGTATTGACCACCTCTACTGCTAGCTTGTATAGACCATGGCTTCAACTCAAGATCATACTCTTCTAAGATTTTCATCCAAATTTCTCTTCTTTCACCTAGCTCTTGTTGAAAAAATAATGATCTAACCGTTGGGTGAGTTACAAATATGATAACATGATTTTTCAAAAGATAAGGCCTGAAGTGTTTCACCGCCTTATACATTGTATAATCGTGTTTATCGATGGTGGGATAGTTTAATTTAGCTCATTGCAAGGTGGCACTCATGAATGATATAGGCTATCATTACCTTTATCATCCTTTTGTGTGAGAATGACAACAAGAGAAATATCAAAAGCGAAAGTGTACAACAAGAAATATTTTCCAAAATTTGGACTGTATAGTGTTGGAGCTTTTGTGATCGCTTGCTTAATACAGGAAAAGGCATCCTTTTCCCTTTTATCCCACTTGTGAATTACATCCTTATTTATCATCTCCTACAACAGTTTCACTATCTATGCATAGTTTGAGATGAACTTGTGAAGGAAATTGATTTTCCGTAAGAAGGACTGCATAGATTTCTTGTTACTAGAAAGGGAATCTGAGTGATAGTTTTGATCCATTCTGGGTCCAATTTAATCCCACTCTTCATGATGATATCGCCCAAGATATTTCCCTTGGACACTGAAAAAATTATCTTCTTAGGATTCAAATATGTCCCATATTTTAAACATCACTGGAAAAATTGTTCTAGATGATGCAAGTGATCAGATCTGTTCTTTTAAAACGTTGTCACACATCTATGTACACCACAATGCTTTGTCCAATTAAACTGTGAAATTAGATGTCCATAGTACGTTGAAAAGTAGAACCTACATTAACATGTCCAAAAGGAATTATTTTGAAGGCAAACATACCCCACTTTGTTCTAAATGTGTTTTTGTGTCTATCGAGTTCTGCCACCAGGACCTAGTTGTATCTGGAAAAAATCGTCCAGCAATGAGAACATTTCAAACCCTGATACTATTTGAAAAATTTATTATATTAACAGCACTGGGTAATTTTCTTTATCTGAGGTGTGTTTCAAATTGAAAAAATCAATGCACGAGCATATCTCCCTAGCCTTCTTCCTTATAGGAACCAAATTGGAAACCCATGTTGAATGAAGAACTTTAAATATGATCTGAGCATCCAATGGTTTCCTTAATTCTTTCTAAATGAGGGATTCAATCATGGGATGGAATTTTCTCATTTTTTGCAGGAAAGGCTTGACCCCTTCCTTGATGGGAATTACATGTTGGATTATTCGTGTATCATAAGTCTTAAGACCATCGTATGTCCATGTGATGACATCTTGATACTCCTTAAAAAGGCAGATAAATGCTTGCCACTCTTGAGGCGTACAACAAGTACTAATATTTACACACGTCATACCTTATTTTGTGCCAATATTTACTTTTTCATGTGAAATTATAGAACTATGAGTATGTGCATTAATTGGCCCCTTAAACCAATTTTGCAAGTCTTCGAGATTTTCAAGTGATACCACACCCTTGGGCATGGGATTTCATTTTCTTGCTTGTGCTAAACCTCGCAATTATTTCTCATGCTCGTCTTCCTCAATAGTTACGTCTTTCAATACATCAATGTTAGCCATAAATTCCAATATCTATTGGTTGTCATCAAAAACAAAAAAAATAGTAATGGTATCAAGAATGGATGACCTATAAATAATTTCAATAGAAAATCCATCCTTTAAAAGTGACAACTTAGCAGCAAAATTTGCTAATGTATCAGAAACAACATTGTGAATACAAGCAACATAAATAATATTAAAATATTGTAAATGTGAAATCAAATGCCATACCTCTTGTTGATAATTTCTTATATTAGGTGACACATAAAAATGTTATAAGGCTCACGGTATGTTACAAGGCTCACTTTCTACACGAATCTAGTTGTTTCTTCCCTTATATGGAAGCCATATGTGTGTGCAGTCAGGTGAAAAGCACCCTTGTAATTTTCTAGACCAATATATACTCAAGACCAATCCATAGGCTTCGATAATGTCCATAATCATAATGTTTATGCACTAGTGAACTCTATGGTCTGATGGCAAACGAATGATAACATTGTTGAATTCGCCAATAACTTGGACAAATGATATGTCCAATTGTATGATCCATGCATTAGTTTTATCCCATTTAGAACTAATTTTTTTGGCAACAGATAATGGCATGGCATTCGCGGATGCACCAGAATCAACTAAAAAATTATGGACATTATAATTAAATATTTCAAATATTAAAAGAAACGAAGGGAAAAGAGTCTTAGAATTTGAATTGCCAACATTAACTACAGATTCGATAATCTCATGAGAGTTACCGGACATTCCCTAAGATTTAGAAACTTCTTTACCTGCCAAAGAGTGCGATGAGAGTGCCTGGATAATCAATTCTCATTGTACCATTATCTTTGCAAGCTCAAATATTGAAAGGTTGGCTTGAGCTCTTTTCATGTCATCAACAATGTTGTAATCAATACTTTCCATATTAACGGGTTGTGTTAACAGATCAGGTGGTGTATCTTTATTCGACGCTTTAGGATTGATCGACTTGTTCTTACTGTTGGTGGAAGTTTTCTTGGAAGAAGGAGCACCTCCAGACTTATTTTGTGAATTTTGAGCTCAATTAAAAGGTGTTATAATTCTTCACAACAATTGGTTCTTAACTTCCTGCTCAGAAATAGGTCCCTTGCTCCTCAAATTATAATGGCCATCTGACTACTAGGAGGAGCCTCATTTAGTGATATTTCATCAACACTTTGCTTATAAGCATTGTATATAACATGTAAAAATATTTACTGGGTGTCTAGCACCCAAACTTTCTTCATTATTAATAGGTTCATTCGCTTCTTTACTACCTTGAGCGAAAGTTTTCTTGCTAATATGTGGTTAGTTATCAGCCATAAAAAGGTGCTTTCCCTCCTTCTAACACTAGAATGTTAATGGTGTTGGAACCTACCAACTTGCAAGGGGGTATCCCCGATGAAAAGTCCTTATTAGGCTTCTCCCCATTCGGTATAGGAGCTCTTCTAGAAATAAGGCCCAGCTGCCATTTTTCTTAGAGATTTTCCTTGGTTGCAATAGTTAGCCAAGAGAGTAATGTACATGTACTTTTGAATGAACAAGTGAGTATGCGTTGTGAAATGTTCAATCGGAATGTATCAAGGGAGACAAAATTGAGCCTTTAAGAGAAGAGTAATAGTACTAATCTAGTAAAGACACATGAGCATATATATATATATATATATATGTGTGTGTGTGTGTGTGTGTGTGTGTGTGTGTATGTGTATGTGTATGTGTATGTGTATGTGTATGTGTATATGTATATGTATATATGTATATGTATATGTATATATATATATATATATATATATATATATATATATATATATATATATATATATATATATATATATATATATATATATATATGTATCTATATATATGTGTGTGTGTGTGTGTGTGTGTGTGTGTGTGTGTGTGTGTGTGTGTGTGTGTATAGTAGCAAAATATTTCACATAGTAGTAACGATCATTAAAACAAGTACAACACACCTTCAAAAATATAAGCAACAAAGCCACTGAAATAGTTCAATTTATTTAGTACAAATTAAAACAACATATATCGAAAATATTAAAATAATAGTCTTAGAACATTTATGACATACACATGAAAGTGTGTTGGCTCAATGAGCTACAAGTATTAAGCAAAAGTTCCAAGATACATCGATACAATGAACATCACTAGCTCTAATAGTGAAGTGTTAGAGCTACCACTTACTCCTCAAAAGAACTATATTCCTCTCTAATGATTGGTTAGAGGAGCTAAGGTAAAAATTCCTTTGGTTGAGATATGAGGGTGTATATATAACAAAATGAGGTCACTCTCCACCCCCCTTGTGACCCTTGGGCTACCCTCATGACTTTTGAGCTTCCATCTAACTTTTCAATTTCAAATGAGACTCTTTGACTTCTACTTGACTTTTCACATTCTGTGGGTGACCCTTAGACTTCCACTTTACATTACATTTCCCATATTATTGAAAATTACGTAATCACATCCACAAATTATGTCAAAAATGATGACTCATATGACATCTTGAAGTGACACCTTGACAAGACACGACATGACATTGATAATAGGGACTTAATGATGATGTGGCAATGTTAGGCCACTCTTTCTGCTACTATATTTATATATTCTTGAAATATGGTACATACTCTTCCTCTTCCCCCTCCATAAGGCTTAAAGGTAGGGATTTTTCATTATGACCTTGATCTTCAGCCGATGTCGCAATCTGGTGTCCCTTCATCTTCTCGTTCAATGATCAACTTGTCCTTGTAGCTTCATAAGTGTCCTCTAGTATAGTCTCTTTCTACTCAGTCATCATCATATCATGTGAAGATGTAGTACCTGCAACTTGAAATCATTCATGACAAGATGACGTCAGCCTGAAAAAATCCTAGTCTAACATGCTTCATGACAAACACTGATGGAGCTAGAACTAGGCATTGCACTGGGAGAAAGGCTCAAGGATTACGCAGTGCACAGTTCGAGAGACCAGGAGTGAAGAACTAGGACTTGTGACTGCACAATATGCAATTATTGAGGCCTAGCAAGAATACTGTGCAATTGAGGAGCCCAGTGGGGCAAGCTTGCTCACTGAGACTAGGATTTTGCAATGCAGGCTTTATTGCACAATTTTGTGGATCAAGGGGCCAGGATTGAGCACTATGACGGCACAATGTGCAGTCCTTAGAGGGAGGAACTACAAATTGCATATTTCTAAGAGGGAAGGGATTAGCTTGATCCTTGCTACTGCGCAATGTGCAGTTCAAGGAGATTGAGTTGGGTCAAGTTGGTCGAGCAGGAAGCTTTCCAGAATTTGGCTAAGTGTGGGATCGGTGAAGCACATATGAAACCAAGGTTGGACTTGAACATGATCACACACTCAAAACAACTGAAAACACAAGATCGAACACTCAACGCTTAGAAACAATATGGTCCCCTTACTGTGATGACAAAATAACATACTCCTTTAAGTATGACACTTATGATATTCTTGGCGATGACAATGACGACACTTGTGTGACAGTAATGAAACTTTGGGAATGGATCTAAATCATGTCCATATAGTAAATAGGACCCACTGACACCAAATTTTCCCCTTGAAATGAACCATAACTCTACTTTTGCGATGTGCAACACTCCCCATGCCAAAATACGACACTTGAGTTTTCTTCATAAAGGGACTAGAAAATTTAGAGAATATACATAGGATGACTCTTACTATTAAAGATGACAACTTGCAAGGTCAAAGTAGGCTCTGAAATTTGAATGTGATCCAAAATTTTGGAGGTTGTTGTAGCAGTGATAACACATTTGCATGTCTCTTCTCTTTCCACTTATAAATCAACTAAGGACAATCCTCAATAGCATGATCTAAATTCTTGCAATACATACAAGTCGTGATGGGATTGGGTAATCCCATCCCATATTTCCTAGTTGCATGCAATTATAGCAAATCAAAAAACCCCTACCTCTTCCAAATCCTCCCTATCCACTAACTTGGAAACATGGTCCTCTTCCTTAAATTCCTTGGCCTCTACCTAGTTGATTGTAGGTTCTTGGTTGTTTGCAAGTTTGCGCTCCTCCTTTATCCCCTCGACCTCTTATACCATATATGCATAAGAAGTGCACTCCCTCATTATTTCTAGTGCACGACATGTATGGATATTATGTCCGATTGATTTTACTTATAACTTACCTCTAGTATTTCTGCATTATGGGATAAGTTGTTGGTAAATGATACTCTACAAATATCACACCACAAGCCCTTGCCTTGAGCCAAAGAGTTTATGACCCCTGTAGCCATATATTTTTTAATAGTTGGACACTCATTTCTATGGTGACCTTCTTTTTTACTTATATTACAACATACCTCCTCGTATTTTCATTGCCTTTGGTTAGGTCTTGTAATTATAATGTTAATGATGCCAACTGCGACTGAACTTGAGCCATTCTTGCATTGTTTTCATTTCTGATAAGAGATGCTTGTAATTTCATGGAAATCTCTAATGATTCAAATTGTGAAGAAAAATTATGTTAGGTTAATGTGATCCATATGTGAGGCAACAATCCCATCATGAACCATCAATTATATTGTGCATCCTAAATATGAAATTTTAATCATTCCATCAATACCTTTGTTGAACCTCAGAATTACCCTCTCCTTGACATTTTTTCTCACCTTTTTCCCTCACTTTCTCATAAGATTACAGACCCAATCAATGATAAATGCTAGGTTTTGTCTTAAGGAAAGCATTAAAATGATCGCCATATTATATTTTCATGTTCTTGCTATTTGAATAGATTTTTGCAAATTAATTACATAACACAGCCTATTTTGCAGCTAACTAGTATTCCGTAGCTACTCTCATGGTTTGGCAGGTTCCAGGTGTCAAATGAAAAATTGGGCCACATGGGCATTTCTAGAATCATCTCTACATGGATTCTATCCTATTCACTAGGTCCAGATCGACGGAAAAGCAAGACTAAGGTCATGGTCAAGGATGGAGTCAAAGTACATTATCTAAAAGAAGTAGGACTCTTGATTTGCTATTTCGTAGCTAATCAAGAGTCTAACAGTTATGTTGCAAATCTAATTCAAATTAGCCACCTGTAGCTAATCAAAAGTTTAAACAATCCTATTGCAATTCGAATTAGCCACCTGTAGCAAGTTTATCTCATAAACAGTCATGTTAAATTTAATTCGAATTAGCCACCTGTAGCAAGTTTATCTCATAAACAGTCATGTTAAATTTAATTTGAATTAGCCACCTGTAGCAAGTTTATCTCATAAACAGTTATGTTATTTTCCTTTAAATATCGGTTGCATGGAACCGAGAGGAAGTTAGAAGGAATTACGTGTTAAGTTCAGGCTTTTTGCTGATACTTTGTATTCAGACTTTGTTTTTTTCATAATACAAATTTCATGTTGCCAATGATCATTTAAAGTGCATCCTTAACTAGCTAGCATTCCAACCACGTCAGTTGCAGAGGGCCCCTGCACTGAAGGAGGTTTTTCATTTGTTGTTTTTAGTTCAATTTCCATTACTATGTTTTCAGCAAATCTGTTTTCTAAATTAGGATGATATTTCATTTCAGTTTTTAATCAATAGCATAATGATAAATCACAATTGTGCAACCTTGTTCTTCTAATATATTTCATGGAGAAAAATGACTATGTTTCCAAACTGAATTAAGATTGAAGTAATAAGAATACACAGTTGCTTAGTTTTCTTATTGTTTTGTCATTCATTTTCTTAGAACAGAATTGTCAATTAACTGTGTTAATGGATGTTTTCAAAAGCCATTTCAAGATGATGATGATCCTAAACTAAATGGCTAAATGTCTAATTCATACAATGATTGAATTTACTCAGTACAATATTATTTTCCTAGGAATTTAGGAACTAAGGAATAATTGATTTCTTGCACAACACTTCAAGAGGGTAATGCTTCACATTTCAATGTTGGAGAAATTCAAAAATACATTAGTTGTTCACAATTAGTTTTACATGCTTTTACCTTTTTGCTTTCATATCCTCACTTAGTTGCATCACTGATATTCCCAATAATCATTTCAAGGAGATTGATTTAATCATATTCCAAAATTGAATGGTTGAATGTTTAATGAATGCAGTTACTGAGTTACCTTCTGCATCAATTTCATTCTTGGTTTTAAGAATTAGATCCATGGATTAGGACTAATGATAAGATAAGATATATGCTCTGTTTTTTTTATTAGGTTCCAACTAGCCAACAGTTCTTGGTCCATTTTTAGGAAATTAGATTAACTTAGGAACATTTCCTTTCCTTTAAAATTCATTAGATTCACTTAAATTTTCTCATAGTTTCATGTTGTACATTCTTAGACATCAAAGAACAGAAACCCCCAAAAACAACATAAAATACAAAACAACGAAGTAAGAAAAAGGTTAACTAAGTGCATATAGTGCACCACACTTCATCAGCTTACAAACCTCGGTTGATAATTTATGCAAGCAATTTAGGAAACTAAATTGACTAAACAACCTTAAATATTTAGTCAAAGTCCTATACTGACTCATTAGCACCCTGCTTGATTTATTTGATCTCTATAATACATTGAGACTTTGCTTTTGGATTTTGAAATCCCTTTAACAATGCTTGGTTGATGTCTACCAATGACTTGTTTTTCTCTACTGGCACAATAGCTTTATACTTCATATACCAAGGAAGTGCACAATCTCTGAAAGTGGTTTCCAATTATGCAACCTTTGTTGGTTCATCCTAGACCTATTTACTAATACATATAGCCTCTAAAACTAAAACATGTTGTTCAGGATCCTCTGTCCCATTCCCATGAGAAAAAAAATCATTCACAAAGTGGGATCAACACCTGTCATTATGTATTGTGTGGTACTACCTTGTGATACTCCTCATGATTTACATTTTTATACTTTGGGTTCCTCCCCCCTTTTTTTTACTACTTTGACTATATGTACTACTATATTTACTTCCTTTACTTATTAAGAATGTATGAAACAAATTATCAGATGATCCTACCTCTTAAATTGGGGACATGTGTGGGGTCATGGGTTTGACATAGTGTATGGCCTAAGCAGGGTCACTGGGATACACTAGATCTTCTTGTCTTGGGCTGAGATATTGATTTTCTTCCTTATTCCTTCTACTACATTCCTTAGGATACACAATTTTCCATCATCTTCTTTATGTGGTGTTCCATCATGCTGGTGGTCTACACTTTTTTCTCCTTCTTCTTGTTTGCTAAAATCCTAACGCTCCCAACCTTCATTATTATGTTTCCTTCTCTGCATTCCTATGAATTTCCCTACTTTCTTCCTATCAGTCATAGGTTCTAATGCATACTCTTCCTTATCCCATTAATACATTTAAATCTTGTTGGACCACTATGCAACACTCCACTCACCTCCTTTGTTGTGCTTCCTTCCTGGGTTGATGTGTGTGCTCTTACTCTTATTGAATTTTGTGCATTTTTATCCCTACTATGCCTCAACATCCTCAAATCATCCAGACTTTTATTTTTCTTCACTATATCCCATGACCTTGTTTCACCTTAGGCCATCCTTTGGTCAACCCCTAGTCTCCCCATCGTGCATAAGGAAATTTAGTTGCTCATATTATCAGATTCCAATGACATACTCCCTTTATCACACAACAACATTTTATCCATGTAGGAAGCAATCTCAGATATCTTTCTCGTGCTCCCTTAAAAAATTCCCTTTCAATTGCATTGTATGACTAAGTATCTTCCACAAGAAATTCAATAATATAGCCTTCCCACACATTATTCAACCAAAAATCAACTACACAAGAAACCTTGTTACTCATATAGTCCATCCTTTGAATCAATTATAGAGTCCAACTACATGGTACAATAGGATACCAAGTCCCATGCTCTTCTTCCAACCTTTGTAGTCACTCAACTAAAATGATTAAAATATCAACAAAGAATACTTCATGAAAATCCATAAAAACCTACCCTTGCATCCATTTTTTAGGGTTTATTCAATGATTTATGGCTTTATCTACAATGAACTCGTGTTATTTTCTCTCTACCCATTGTTGTATCTCCTATTTAGTAGGACTCCACGTCCCCTTCAACCACAAATCACAATCCCAACAACGAAACCATTTATTGGTGTGTAGGGGGTTCACTCGGGGTTCGAGATAATTTTCTAACCCCCTTTAGACACCAACCCTTTCAACAACACATATTACAAAAAAAATAGAATAATCCAAAACTCAATCATTTCATTATCATTGAGGATCTTCCATTACAATCATATCCATTTTGACTCACTAGCCTAGAAAATAATTCAGCATTACAACACAAAACTATATGTCTATGTCTGTCTATGTATGTCTTTCTTGTATCAAGGTTTGTCTTTTACTCCTTGGCCTTGAACCATTTATAGGTTTACATTTGGACCCAAGCCAAATAAAAACCCATTAGTATAAATTATTACTAAGGGATGGTAAATATTAATATGGGTTAGTAAATATTACTATGGACTAGTACATACAAAATTAACCCAATGACTTTCCTTATACGTTATACTTCCACGTAATTCCAACTCTTTGCATTTTCCATGTGATATCCCTTGGTTGGCCTTCCTACATGGTGTCTTCTTGTGTGATTCTCTTCTGCACAGATCCTAAAACTATTTACCCAAAAAAAATTCTCCAACAATACTAGACTATGATGCTTCAAGGGGTAGGAACTTACAAAGGACTTTAATATTCCTACAATATACATTAGACTCAATTATGAAAAATAACCTCTTTTCACAATTAACTTGATACTCTATTTTTAGTATAAAAAACAATATTCCCTTTCATTTCATTTCATTTCATTTCAATGGTTTGATTTCTTAGGATCAGATTATTTACAACATTCAATATATTGTCTAATTCTCAGAGTTTGTTTTGATTTACAACATTTAACCTCCAATATTTATGTTAGTAGCCATATATTTCTTTCATTAATCATGGTTTTACCCTTATTATAGAATTTAGAGCAAGAATTTGGGTATCATCAGTCCTAAGCAATACATAAGCTTATAAATCATTTAGTGGGTCCATGAAGGGAGTGAATACGTGTGTATTGTATATACAATGCATAGCACCTCAGAATTTTTTATAACCCTAGGTTGATAATTAAATTAGGTAGCTATAGGAGGAAAAAATCTTGCTAAATTCTAACACACAACATTTTTTGTGCCATTTTCGAGGAAATGATAAAAGTTCACACTTTATTATTTTCATTATCATCAAAAAAATATGTGTTGCATTATTTCCTTCATATAAAAGAAAAAAAATAGTAGTATTCATTCCTAGTCTCTTTGACAACATGCATACCCTAACTTATATAGAGGTTAGAAAAAATTTCACCCAAAACCCCTAACTTTGAACCAAGACCTAACAATAAGCAATAACTAGTTGATTTTGAACCATCCTCCTTAGGGGGAGTGAAATGGTTTGGATACTCTTTCGAGAGACAAGCAAAAGAATTTGAAAATATATTATAGGAGGAAGGAGCTCAATCCCACTGTACAATGGTTGATTATGGATACCAACTAGAGGTCTTTTAATTTTTTATTTGGGAAACCAATTGTTATAGACAATTTTGTGCCTTGCAGCATCAGGCATGAATTGTCAATAATCCAAGGATCCAAAGTCCCTAAACATGATGTTCCTACCCCTAGAGGAACAAGGTCAGCAAGCCAACAGCTCTCAGATCAGTTCTCCACCTAAAAACACCCAAAAACAAGCAATCCTGAAATCAAAGCAGGTGCTCCACTAGGCTTCTGCGCTGAAACTCAGCTGCTCCATGGTGTACCTGCGTTGCAAAGCAAGTGGAACAAAGGCCACCTGCGCTGAGCGAGATGGGACAAGTGGCACAATGAGTCATTGCTCTGGAATCTTCCAAAATGACACTTGGATCAGGGATTTCGCCTTGTGATGAGTCAGAGGCTCTGTTTCTCCAAGTGGAAGCAAGGTTCTCCAAGTGGACTCAAGAACTGAAGATCAACTGAAGAGAGAGAGGACACAAGGCAGCTACACATCAGTTGCAAGCTGACTCATCCTTTCTCAATTCATCTATATATTGAGCTCTCTCCTATGAGCTCAGGAGGCTGGAATTTTGTGCAAAGTAATGATATGCTGTTGGTTTCACTATAGAGCTATTGGGTGATTGCTTGAAGGAGGTGAAGAGGAGAAATTCTTTCTGCTGGGAGGTGTTGCTGGATTGGAGCCTTCAATGGTTGTAACACTCTCAGAACTTTACTTCTTCTATTAATAAAAGCTATTGAGGTTCTTCTATATGCACTTGTTTCAATGATGTATTGTGATAATTGTATATTTGATTTATGCTAATCCTTGAATCAGTTATGATTGCATGCTTCTTGTAGTTTCCTTCTTTGTTATTTTGCAGGATCTCATTGTAGCTGGGCCAGAAAAAGAGCAAGGAGCCGGGAGCAAGCAAGCAAAGAGAAGAGTTTGGATTCGACATTAAGCACAAGGCAACGGTTAGTGCATTTCTTCATTCTCTCTTGCTTTCATAAAGAAGTAAACCTTAAGTAGTTTTCTTTACAGTTGTTGCTGAGGTACTATCACCCTTAGAGTGGGATAGGGTCATCCGAGTCGGATACTTTTCCCTACAACAAACTGGCGACTCCACTGGGGATCGTATCTGTTTGATTGGTTGTAGTATTTTGCTATTCATTTCCTGAACAAAAGAGTACCAAATCGAAAAGCTTTTGACTATATCAAAAGCGAAGTAGAGGGCAGCTACTTTAGCTCATTTCTGAGCATGTTCATGATTTGAAGAGCTGATCTACAAGGATCCTTGTAAGCTCTTAGTGATAGCTTTTCACCTTCCTTGTCATCCCTTAGTGTGTGCTTGACTGATAGCTTCTGATTTGAGTAAAAACTGTGAATTTTTGAGAAAATTGTGACCCGGAAACTGTGAAAACGAAACTTTCGTTTTCCAAAGCAGGTAGTACACAGGCTACCTGCTTTGCAACGCAGGTCCCGAAGGGGCTACCTGCGCTGAGAACCAGATTGGCTGTGCAGCACCTGCGTTGGCCCAATTTTGCCTTGTGCAGTTGGGGTTTCCTCCCTTTTTCCTGCCTGTTTTCACTATAGTTTTGCAGTCAGTTTTCAGTCTTAGTACCTATTCTGAAACCAACCTTACCTGCCATCATTCTTCCTCTGTTATATAATGAAATTGTACTTGTTCTTTTGTATTTCTTACGTCATTTACAATTTCCCATAACGAAAGTGAACTAGTCTTGCTTTGGCCTCTTAGATCTGAACCTGTGTTAGGCATTTTGCTGGTCTAAAGAGTTAGCTTGTTTGCTGTCCATAACTGATTAGTCTTTTCACTTTTGTCATTATGGTTTGATTTCATGTATTTCCAGTGATTAAACAAGTAAATCTTAAGGTGTCTTTTGATTTTGGACTAGCTTGTTTACTTTCACTTTAAATCGAAATCAAAGTTATATAACAACTTTCTTTCTGTAACACATCAACATTAAGAAAGGGAAAAGAAAATACATGCATTGTGCATTTTGCATTTGACTGTTTGCATGATGATTTAGGAAATTTTGCATTAGTGTGTGCTCTATGATCTGTGAGAAAAGATTTGCCTTTCTTCTCCCTCAGTAGTTAAGATTTTCAAAGTTGAAAGATTGAAAAGTTCGCTTCTCATCTTAGACTGCATTCAGGAATTTGTTATATACATCTCGTGGTGATCCTTAAAGGCAAACTACTAAGCAAGATCAACATTAAAATAAATTCAATTTACATAACAATGCTTTGTAACATAACGCAAACATATAGAGGTCTAGGTAGAGACGTGTTCCGGCGTCGTTAAACTTAGTGACTGTCGATCTCTACGAAGGTGGGTGATTCCTCCTGAGAGTCGGTGGCGCTAATACGGACTTGTGCTCCCACGTACCGTCGCGTATATATTGGGAGACCCCTATAGGATCAAAGCCTTTATCCATAGGAAGCCGTGTCGGCCGCCCTACTGATCGCAACGCAGTGAACACAGCATTCACGAAGATTGACCACATGTACCGTAAAACGTATTCCGTGGTTTTGCGAAAGGTTTGGCACACCCTCTGCCTAGAACTCCAGAGCAGTTTCTTTTGGCCTTTTTCAAACTCTATAACTGAAAAAGTCCAACTGAGCATTTGTCACTTCGGGCTCGTTAATACATCGAAGGAGACTAGAGTCATCTTTAGCTTTTTCTCGACTCTTAAAACATGAAAAAGCAAAGTTGTGTCTAAAGCGTCGTTAATAAAATTTATTTTAATCGGAACATAATCACCTGTTATTCCCACGTTGATCTTTCAGTTGAAAAGTATGGAGCCCACCAACCAAGGAAGTCACCTTGGTGGAAGTCCCAATCCCTTCTCCTCTTGGGGAGATGTTGGTGCGCCTCATATGGCCACATTGTCACTTCTAGGATTGACAATTGGCCTACCTGTATGGCTCTTTTCAACTAATGTAGTTCAAATCGCCACTAATCCTGAGCAGTCGAATCAACAGTCAGACCAGTCTAGAGCTACCCACCAGCCTTCCACTTCTTACAATTCTTCCTCTGATCCTTCATCTTTGCAAGGTAGAGCCGGCAAAAGTCAGCCTCCCAAGGAGAAGAAGGAAAAGAAGAAGAAAGAAAAGAAGCAGAAGGGGCCTATGGCAAAGGCGACTGGGGGCAAGCAAAAGACATCTGACAAAAATCCACACACTGCACCGACCGGGCCTAAATCGCCATGTGTCATTTGCAAAGGGACCCACTTCCATCGTGACTGTCCTTGTATTCCCCAAATACTAAAGGACTGGTCCCCCAGATTGCACAATCCGGTAGCATCAACCTCTGGTAGTCATGTTGATTGCAGTCCATCAACTAGCGAGAGTGAAGGACGAAAAGGGAGACCAAGATAACCCTGTATGTTGTGTGAAGGCGATCACGCCATTCACCGATGTCCATTCTTAGATGAGGCAAAGAGAGTTTTGGAAGATCGTCTGGTATCACCGTTACGACTTCCTCCTGGATACCAAAAACTCGTGCCTAATCCCTCGGTAGTTGAAAATCCAGCTGGCCTGCTCAAGTGGTCAGCTGAAGTGTCAGTCATTGAGAATGAACCAACTGAATCTAGACCAGACGAAAGTATAAAGGTCGATACGGCAGTTGACCCAGTTCTTCCTTCAGAGGTTTCATCCTCAAATGACTCCGTCATTGAAGATCCATCTTCAAATGACACCCTCACTAAAGAGGATAAGGATGACACCGTCCATATTCTTTTCATCAACACAGACTCTGATGAGCATCAGGGCAATGCGCCCATTCCTTTATCGCAGGAAGGAACATCGTCAGGGTCGTATCCGGCCGTGTATTCAGTCCCACCACCAAGCAACCTGGTTGTATCCTTTGATTGGAATCAACTAGGCAGACCCCGGTTACCAGCCAGTATCCCATTCAGAATCATTGTCCAGATCTACAGAATGGTGATGGCTGGAACTATCATTGATGAAGGGGCATCTGTGAGTATCCTTTCCTCTATTGCTTGGAAAGCACTGGGTTGCCCGGCGCTTTTACCTGAGATGAGAAATCTATCAGGTTTTGATAAAGGAACCAGTCACCCGTTAGGGATTCTCCCCAATGTTCCAGTTACATTGAAAGGGAAGACAGTTCATATGAACATCATGGTCGTCCAGGGACCCTTAGTGTATAACTTACTCCTTGGACGAGACTATATATATTGCATGGAGGCAATAGTGTCCTCACTCTTCAGAGTTATGTGTTTTCCGCACGAAGGAAGAATGGTCAAGCTCGTAGACCAACTTTCATTTCCAGGATCACGCATTGCAAATAGTCAAATACCATCCCTTAACGGTTTATTCACTCAAGGAATGCCTCCACCCCCGGTTCTACTTCCCGATGAATGCGAGTGATTCGGAAGAAAGAACTGGGACCCAGGGGGCATGCACCCTGGCCTGCCTTGGGCAGAGGAAACCTTGGGTATAAAGTTAATTTCCGCAGAAGAATATGACTAGTCCGTACCCTGTCCGAAAGAAGGAAGAGAGGGTTGTTCTAGAATAAGATTCTTTTGTCAAAGTTATGTGAGCGAAATAATCGGCTCCCTTTGTCTAGAAATTAGGCTCTCCTGAGGAAGGAGATCCATTTGTGGCGGCAAGTAGCCACCATCTTTGAAGGCAAACCTCACCCATTAAAACATATGTTTTGAAGGATAAGTAGGGGCAGCCTCCAAAGAAAGAGATGAAGTTGCTGCAACAAGTAGTCACCATCCTTAGCAACCTAGTAATAGACATCGCCGAGAAAAAGAGTTTAGTTTGCGGCAGCAAATAAAACCATTTTTCGGATAATAAGAAAGAGGCAGCGCCTCGAAATTATACTTTATACCTGGGGGCATGCGAACCTTTTGGAGTGCAAGCACGGGACGACTATTTATTTTTTAAATTTTTAGGTCCTCCCTTTAAACCTGTAGGTCTAACCCGTTAAACTCGTAGGATTAGCCGTTTCCAGCTTGCATAAAGAAAGGATGTGGGGCAAAAGTTAAAACTTGCCAAATTGGAGTAGCTAGTGAGGTATAGCTCCTTAAATAAGAATACCTCACCTAAGGCGTTCCTTGTATTAAGACTGGTATAATTGAGCAAGGTTTGATCACTTTCAAGCTCGTTAAAAAATGAAGCCATCATCGAGCAGTTTTAGCAATGTTCATGCTCGTTAAAAAATAAACGCAAGATCCGAGCAGTTTTAGCGCATAGTTCATGCTCGTTAAAAAATAAACATAAGTTGTGAGCAATCTTCCCCTAGAGTTCAAGCTCACCCAGAAAAAATGAACCGGTAAATAACCTTGGTAAATGTAACCTTTGACTGCCATATTAAAAAGCCCTTGGTCATGTTTATATGCCATCACCTCCATCCGTTCATTTGGCCAATCGTTCATCTCCATATGATTGTTTACCTTCTTTTGAGGAACAGCTGCGAAGAGTGATTTCACTAAGCCATCCTTGTGACACTGCCGTGATTGGAATATTCCAACATGTACCTGGAATTTGCTACTCCCCTGTTCATCACTCGTTCCTCGAAAGACGAGTCGTCTTTAAGCTCTTTTCACTGACTCGTAAAATATGAAAAGATTGCCGAGTTTTGGCCTTCCATCTCGTTAAAGCGACCGGAAATCTATCCCTCTTCTAGATTTTAATCTTTTTGGACCTGAGGGATTATTGCACAAAAAGACCGAGCGCTTGTTTGTTCGGCTCGTTAAAAGTACCGAAAACTCATCCCTTCTGTATTGTTTTATACTTTTTCGGACTTAAGGGATTAGATGACGAAAAAGGAATTCTGGAGTTGACTTTATGTACCTTTTCAGACTCTCTAAAAATGAAAAGGACCGAGTTATCCTTGTCGTTAGACTCGTTAAATTTATTAAATAGCGACAAACTTGTCTTTAGACGAGAACGAGTTTCCCTATCGCTAGGCTCGTTAAAACATAGCGATGGGCTTGCCCGAAGGGCAGGTTATAGAACAAGCATATGTTATCCTCCTCAAGCTTGACAAAAATAAAGAGGTACTGGTCAGCAATGATTGGGGAAAAATTGGGAGAACCTCACAGCTTTAATGGTAGCAAGTCACTCTTGAACATGACACTTTGTCCTCCGTATCACATCGGGTTGGGTTGTTTCATTCACCGGTCTCATCACCATGGTCCTCGCCACACCATCCATAGTTGGGGTAATGCTACCGATCCATCACATCAGTGTCGTTATATGTTCAAGAGGTGTTGTTCTGCAAAGAGTCAACCGTGTCCCATCCACTGCCATACATTGTCCTTCATCCATTTCATGACCGCCACCCTGAATCATACATCACAGTTTGTTTTCACCTCATCACAATCACTAGCTCCGTTCCGTGTCAATGATGTGGGATTCATTAAGGCCCTCCTTTGACGGATCGCTCCTTGTCGACATTAGCTCATTATCCAAGGAGTTGATCTAGGAACAACCCCTTCAGTACTTTGAAGCTTGCATGCCTCAATGGCAAGTTTCTCACTTCCGGCGACAGGTATACATCAATGACCTTCGACCAGAAGATTTTGCATGGTGGTCGACGCCAAGTCCTTTATTCCCACCATGTGAATTGTACTGTTGTACCTTGAGGGTCATCATCCTTATCGGTGATTCCTCTCGCGCTTGTTAACGGTTTACATCATTGACCGGTAATCAAGCGATGTCTTTCCATGTTCGACTTCAAGAAATTCTCACATGGATCGACTTGTATATCGAGTGAAGATCGGAAGAGATTGAAGACCCCGGATCTAGTTTCATCCATCCGGGCTGCGATATATATTCAGGATATAAAGACATTTGATATGTACATCATTGCAGCAGATGATCATCCTTCTCAAAGGATGATAATTTCAGCAGAGAATTATCGGTCTACTATCAGACGATCGTCTGTTCTATGTACCAAAATGAATTTATAAAGCTGAGCATGGGAATGCCCGCCTCAGCTAGATCATGAAAAAGTATGAAAAAATAATGTATTGTATTGTATCTTATTACAGGACACTTCTCAGCAGATTGAATGAACTTCGGATCCTCCTAATAAAGCATTTCACCCGATAAACGACCTCATACTTTAGGGGGCATCTGTTATAGACAATTTTGTGCCTTGCAGCATCAGGCATGAATTATCAATAATCCAAGGGATCCAAAGTCCCTAAACATGATGTTCCTACCCCTAGAGGAACAAGGTCAGCAAGCCAACAGCTCTCAGATCAATTCTCCACCTAAAAACACTCAAAAACAAGCAATCCTGAAATCAAAGCAGGTGCTCCACTAGGCTTCTGCGCTGAAACTCAGCTGCTCCATGGTGTACCTGCGTTGCAAAGCAAGTGGAACAAAGGCCACCTGTGCTGAGCGAGATGGGACAAGTGGCACAATGAGTCATTGCTATGGAATCTTCCAAAATGACACTTGGATCAGGGATTTCGCCTTGTGATGAGTCAGAGGCTCTGTTTCTCCAAGTGGAAGCAAGGTTCTCCAAGTGGACTCAAGAACTGAAGATCAACTGAAGAGAGAGAGGACACAAGGCAGCTACACATCAGTTGCAAGCTGACTCATCCTTTCTCAATTCATCTATATATTGAGCTCTCTCCTATGAGCTCAGGAGGCTGGAATTTTGTGCAAAGTAATGATATGTTGTTGGTTTCACTATAGAGCTATTGGGTGATTGCTTGAAGGAGGTGAAGAGGAGAAATTCTTTCTGCTGGGAGGTGTTGCTGGATTGGAGCCTTCAATGGTTGTAACACTCTCAGAACTTTACTTCTTCTATTAATAAAAGCTATTGAGGTTCTTCTATATGCACTTGTTTCAATGATGTATTGTGATAATTGTATATTTGATTTATGCTAATCCTTGAATCAGTTATGATTGCATGCTTCTTGTAGTTTCCTTCTTTGTTATTTTGCAGGATCTCATTGTAGCTGGGCCAGCAAAAGAGCAAGGAGCCGGGAGCAAGCAAGCAAAGAGAAGAGTTTGGATTCGACATTAAGCGCAAGGCAACGGTTAGTGCATTTCTTCATTCTCTCTTGCTTTCATAAAGAAGTAAACCTTAAGTAGTTTTCTTTACAGTTGTTGCTGAGGTACTATCACCCTTAGAGTGGGATAGGGTCATCCGAGTCAGATACTTTTCCCTACAACACCAATGGAGAAGAAAAAATGAACATTAACCCATTTGCATTGCCTCACTTATATGGCTTAACTACAAAATCTCCTAACATTTTATTCTTTGATTTTTTTTTGTCTGTAGGACTTGTGAATACAATATTAGAAACATTTCAATCTCTTTAAGGATTTAGCCTTAATACACTCCATGAGTTTAGAATGAAAAAGCACCACTATTTAAGAAAAAATGAAGTAATATTTTAGCAAACAACTGCAATGATTATTATAAAGCAAGAGAAACAATGGATTAAATATTTTAAATTAACAAAGGGAGAATGAATCCTATAGGATTATGAGAAACATTTCAACTTAGGTACAATAGAACACATAATCACACTCTAGATGAAAATTCACTCAAACATGTCTTGTTTAGGGGAGTATGGGAAGAGCTCATAGAGACATTGAATCTCATATCAAATGGGGATATATGTTAGATGGATTATGGAGACATCAAGAAAAATTCAAAATTCACTCTAAGTAAGAAAAAAGGTAAAAATGGTAAGAGTATGGTAATTTTTTCTTCTTCCACACTTACCAAAATGAAATAGGAGGAATTCTAGAAAGATGAAAATAGAAATTTTACATTAATTTTCTATTCAAATGGATACTTTGCAAATCAAGAAGAATAAAGATTAAGTAGAAACGGTAATAGCCATAATTTGTCCCAAATTCACCACAGGGCATCCTTAGAATGAGTGTCCACTCAATAGTGTAAAGGTATATCTCTGTGTGAAGAACCTCATCCAACTAACAAACTCCCTCCATTAATAGGTTTAAAGATTGTGGATCAAGGAGAATAGGTAAGTGTGGAATCGGTGTTTCATTAAATAAGAACAACAATGCCAAGATCATTCTAAAAAAATATAAGTTATAATCCCCCTAAGTGTTCTGATGGATATAATGCACAAGTGCCTCCCCAACCTTGGTATCAACCTAATCCATCTCCTTGGGCTATGAAAAACAATGAAAATATCCAAATTATCATTCTCCTCTTATCTATCGACCATTTCAAAACCAAAACCCTCAATGGTATATTACTCCACAAGGGTGAGGTCCCCATTTCCTCAACAACTAGCCCTTATGCCTCTTATACCTCCAAAACAATTAAAATGACACTCCTCATAATATTGCTCCACCAAAGTAACATCAACTTGGTACTTAATCTACTACCAATCCTAAAACAAAGAGGCTTAGCCTATATACGATAATGAGACTACATATCAAACTTAATCCTTATAGCTATAAGAAATTATCTCGGGGTTAGAAAATGTGATACAAGATATTCACACCTCCAAGCATATACAAGACTTGGAAAATGAAAAAGAGGACACTATCCTTCAAAAACCCACCCATCCACAAGATCCACCTTATCCAAAAAGATTTAACATTGAGAAAACTTACACACCCAAAGAAAATTTACTCTTGGGAGAACTTAAGAGAATGTGTGTTAAAATACCCCTCCATAAAGCCATTAATAATGTTCTTATCTATAGCAAATACATCAAATAGGAACGTCTCAAAGGTTTTGGGAGGAAGAAAAATGATATACCTACAATAAATATCATAGGAAAACTAGCATATCAACAAAATCATGATCCAAAACACCTTGATATATTTAGGGGCTACAATATATTTCATGACTAAGGACACAATGTTGAAACTAAACCTTCAGGGATCATTGAGCCATACTGCTACTATACTTTATCTTGACAGGTAAATAGTAGAAACCGAGGGGATGTTAGAAAATATAATGGTCTCCATTGATTCCTAGGAGTATCACATTAATTTCTTAGTTCTCTCACTTATGACTAAATTCAATGCATATGCTCTCATATTTGGAAGGCCATGGTTGGTAACAATAGATGCATACATTAGCTATAGAGTAGGAAACATGACCATTAGAAATGGTCAGTACCAAAGACAACTTTTTCTATACCCTCTTATTTAGTCATTAATATAAGAATATTTCCTAATGTGGGTAGAAGAAGAAGATGGTGACCTTATGTATACCTATACCTATCCCATTTGCAGCATTGACACAACCCTAGGCAATAGATAATATTATGAAGATACCCTAATCTGTATCTTTTTTCAAAATCAATACCATGCCATTGTGAGAATAAGTGGTTTCGATGATGAACAACAATTTGGAAGTTTTGATAATCAAGAAGGGAATTTACGAACATAAATATTCATAAATAAGCTTGATAACCCTATTGTCAAAACCATAGAAATAACCCCTCTAAAATTCTTAAAATTAGCATCGATCTCACTACTAATCAATAACAAGAATTGCTAACAATCTTGAAAAAACATGTTGCAGCGTTTGAATGGGACTATAAAGATATGAAGGAAATCCATCCCTCCATCTACATTCACCACATATACATCAAAGAGTATTGCAAACCATTAGGAAACCTTGGTGTACGACATTGTTAAAGAATAAATATAAAAAAATTTAGATTTTTGATTCATCTACCCAATATATTATGGCCAATATGTGTAGTTTATAGGGAACTTAATAAGGCCACCAAGAAAGATAATTTCACTTCACATTTTATTAACCATATACTAGATGTCCTTGTAGGAAAGGAGTACCTCTCATTTTTTGATGGATTTAGTACATATAATCATATACATATCAATCCTAAAGATCAACATAAAATGACCTTTACTTTCCCCTAGGGTACCTTTGCCTATAAGGTCCTTCCTTTTTATCTATTTAATGCTCTACCACTTTCGAGAGAGCTATACTTGAATTTTTTTCAAACCTCATCCATGACAATAGTTATATCTATATGGATGATGTCTAATCTTTACAAAGTTATCCAAAGGTGTGAAGACGTGAAAATATTATCAAACATCTTCCTTACCATAAAATATGAGGGAAAAAATATCAAACATCTTCGTTACCGTAAAAAAAAGATATTTCAGAAGTTTTCTAAGGAATTCATGATATTACAAGAGATTCATAAAATAGTTTAGAAAAATATGACTCCCCCTATTTTCCTTGTTGTTCAAAGACACATTTTTTTTTGATACCTTGATGTAAAGAGGCCTTTGATTACATAAAGGAAAAAACTCACCACACTCCCCATCCTTCAAAATTTTAATTTGAACTTTCCTTTCCATATCCATATGGATGCTTTAGACGAGGAAATAATGATGATGTTGGGTCAAAAAGAGAATAAGATGCCTTATGAAATTTACTTTATTAACAAAATCATATATAGTGATGAGCTAAACTGCACACAAACCATGCTTCATGTTAGCTTATTGGGCCCTGACCCAGGTTTGGAAGGGTTATTAGCCAAACAAATCCCGCAGCTACCAGCCCTTTCGACAACAGCCTGCGGAGCATGGGCCGACGTCTCACCTGAGGTAGCAGGGGAGGGTGCTAGAACCAGGTTTCCGCACCCTTGGGATGTCTTGATGTGGTCTGGAGGGGTCGCGAACCGTTCTGTGGCCTCACGCCACTCTAGACTATTATCGGGCTTCCACGAAGATCCGCGCGGGTGTACTTTCTTATTAATGAAATTATTATAGATCTAATCTTCTTGTTACCGTCTTTAAGCAAACATTTAACAATAAAACCCAGTGTGCGCGATTATAAAAAGATATAAACTCATATAACAGATGCATAAACCAGAACACAATAGATCCGTGATACTTCAGAAACCACTTATCTTTATTAAAATCTTCCGTCAATACAACCAAATCTGCCCTGTGCACTCAGCTGCAGGGGTCCGCGCACATAGCTGCAGACTCTACCAGGCCTCTGCACACACAGCTGCAGAGCCTCTATCTATCTACCAACACCCTTGACTCGGACTTACAGACGCAGATAATACTGTCTTCACAAACCCATAACACCAAGATCCAAGACAAAGACTTCTCAAAAACTGACTTCTAGCCATAGAGCCTTGCTCTATTTATACATTCCCATGGTCTACGAACCATGAGCAAGTCGACTCACTTCCTATTATTTTACATTATTCTTGAGCAGACAACCCTTTGACTTGACTCATTACAATTCGTGCTCCGCGCACTTCGCGGAGTCTTTACCATACTTTTTCCCAAAATTGTGGACTTTGGGTCCCAAAACCATTACGCGGGGCCTCCGCTACCCAACAGGCCCCCAACACAATCAACATGACTCATCCTGAGTCACTCGGTTGGTGCAGCAATATTTGCACAAAGGTCATGTAGCAACTTCTGTGCTTCGCTTACACTTGCAACAAATTCTTCTGCCATCTGTTGTACTTGTTCTACGCGAGCCATCGATGCATCAGTATCTGCTTCAGTCGCTTGTCCGGGTGCATATGCTGCCTGCATGTGGGCCACCTTTCGCTCGATGGTGGTGGAAACCGCGAGCGCCTCATCAAGCCAAGGTTGGATCCGTTCTTTAATCACTACCACTTTCTGCCGAGCGGTGTCAACCTGTATCTTATGAGCCTGAGCCTCCCTCATTTTGGCCAAACTTTGTGTAATAACAACCGTCAGCGTGGTCCCCCTGACATTATCATAGGCTTGTTGTAGCTCCCTTGCCTCTGTTTCAAATCGTTGTAAGGTTGGATCCTCCTGTAGGGAAGTGAGCGTGATAAGTGATTGATCCAACACATCGGAGCACTCCTGCATAACACATGCTATTGTTTCCCATCTGAATTAAATGATGCCTCTTTGTTGTTCGGTGACCTTTGGTGGTATAGAAGGTTGTGCTTTGAGTTTCAACTCTACGATCTGCAAGCTGAGAGCCAACTGAGTCCTCGCAGCCTCGTCCTTTGCTTCGCAGAACACACTAGCCAACTTGTGGATTTGTATGCCAACAGGAAACTCGGCCGCAATCTCCAGCTCAGGGGCACGCGAACATGCCTCCCCTACAATTTGCTCCAACTGCTAATTCTATGTGACCGCTTCATCCCATTGGAGGCTTAACTGTTCTATATTAATTCTCTGCTCGCTGAGTACCTGTACCGCACGTCCTTCCCTAGTGCGGAGCTCCATCATTGCGTTGTCCTGGAGCTGGTACAAGCTTTCGCGTGGGAGGGTAGCCAAATTTAATCCAAGACCCGTAAGCTGGCCCACCACATCTCTGTCCGCCGCAGTTTTTGTTATCAATGCTCCTACTGGGAGTGTGATAGTATTAGCCATTTGGGCCTTTATGTTATAGACATTTTTGTGCCTCACGTCAAGGAGCAGGAAATGTCGATAATTACAGGGATCCTCAGTCCCTAAACATGTTGTTCTTACCCCTAAAAGAACAAGGTCATCAATCAACAGCACTTCCAATCAGTTCTCCACCTGAAAACACTTCAGAACAGGCTTATTTTGGATCATGTCAGCTGCTTAACTGAGCTTCTGCGCTGTATTGCAACTGTCCCACTCTGTACCTGCGCTGGAAGTCAAAAACAATGAAGGCTACCTGCGCTGGGCGAGATTGGCCAAGTGGCACAGTCCTCCTGCAAGGTGTCAATTGCCCAGGAAGCTTCCAAACTGACACTTGGTTCATCAGATTCGCCTTGTGATGAGTAAGAGGTACTTGATCACCATGTGTAACCAAGGATCTCCAAGTGGACTCAAGAACTGAAGATTAACTGAAGAGGGAGAGGACACTAGTCAGCTCTATGCCAGCCTCAAGCTGACTCATCCTCTCTTCTTCTCTCCTATATATAGAGCTCTTCTATGAGGTCTAAGGAGGCTGGAATTTTGTATAAGCAAGGAGGTGCTGTTGGTATACTGCCAGGATTATTGGGTGATTGTTTTACTAGAGGTGAAGAGGAGAGTTCTTGCTGCCGAGGAGGTGCTGCTGGATTGGGGCCAACATCATTGGTTGTAACTTCCTCTGGAACCCTGTTACTTTCTATCAATAAAGTTTGCATGTTCTTCTATATACTTGTTTTACATAGATGCTTTTGTGTTTACATGTATATTTGATGCAACCTAATCCATGCTTCAATTATGATTGCTTGTATCTCGTAGTTTGCTCCCTTTTGTTGTGCAGATTCTGTGTGTAGCTGGATCGGCTTGGAGAGTAAAGAGCTGGGAACGGGATACAAAGCGAGAAGGACAAGGATCGACTAAGCGCAAGACACCAGGTTGGTTGATCCTCTTTCTATTCTCTCTGTGCTTTCATAAAGATGAACATGAAAACTTTGTCATTCAGTTGTTGCTAAAGTCTGTCACCTTTAGAAAGGGTTAGTGTCATCCGCATCGGATACTTTTCCCCACAACAAACTGGCGACTCCGCTGGGGAGATCCTAGTATCTTGTTGTTGTAGAATTTTGCTATTCATTTCTTGAAGAAAGGAGTACCGAATCGAAAAGCTTTTGACTCTATCAAAAGCGAAGTAGAGGGTTTTGCTACTCTTGCTCCTTTGCTGAGCAAATTCAAGATTTAAAGAGCTAATCTACAGATGAATCCTTACTCTTTGTGATAGATCTTTATCCTCTTGATCATCCCTTAGCCTGTACTTAACCCATAGCATTTTATTTCAGTCAAAACAGTACATTTTTGAGCTTTTTATGACCCGGAATTCTTAGCAGACATAACTCTCGTAAGTCAGTGCAGGCTGTCCACAGGCAGTCTGCATTACAGCGCAGGTGCTCCCTTCGGGAACTGCGCTGAGAGTGAAACTGGCAGACCAGTGCCTGCGCTGGTCCAGTTGGCCTTAGTCTAGCTCAGCTCTTCCTTTGTGTCTTGGCCCTGTTTGCACTTGTTTTTGGCTGATTGCTTGCTGGTTATTGTATTTGCTGTAGACCACTTCTCCTTGACATTATTCCGCCTCAGTTGTGTGATGAAATTGTAAACATTCTTTCAGTATTTCTTGTTTCAGTTACAATTTCCCATTGTGAAAAGCGAACCTAGTAGCTGTGGCCTCTTAGATTGCGATCTTATGAGTTAGTGTTATTGCTGTTCATAGCTGTTTTGGATTGGTTTGCTTCTCACTTTATGGTTTGAATCTATACTTTTCCTGTATTTAAAACAAGTCTTTCATAAGGTGTTCTTTTGATTGTGGACAAGCTTGTTTATTTCTACTTGAAAGTTGATTCAAAAATCATACAACAGTTTCCTTTTGTTAAGCATCAACATTAAGGATAACGAAAAGAAATACATGCATTGTGCATTTTGCATTTGACTGTATGCTTGACGATTTAGGAAAATGTGCATTTTAGTGTGTGTTCTTTGATCTGTGGAAAAAGTTGTGTCTTGCTCTTTCCTCAAGTAGATTAAGGTTTTCAAAGTTGAAAGATTGAAAAGATTTTGCTTCTCATTCTTAGATTGCATATAGGAAGTTGTATATATACATCTCGTGGCGAACCTGAAAGGCAAACTGTTAAGGAAGATCAACATTAAAATAAACTCAATTTACATAACAACGCTTTGGAATTTAACGCAAACATCTAGAGGTCTAGGTAGAGACGTGTTCCGGCGTCGTTAAACATAGTGACTGTCGATCTCTACGAAGGTGGGTGATTCCTCCTGAGAGTCGGTGGCACTAACACGGATTTGAGCTCCCGCGTACCGTCGCGTATATTGGGAGACCCCTATAGGCTTTTATCCTTTATCCTTAGGAAACCGTGTCGGCCGCCCTACTGATCGCGATGCAGTGAACACAGCATTCACGAAGATCGACCACCCGTACCGTAAAACGTATTCTGTGGTTTCGCGAAAGGTTTGGCACACCCTCTGCCTAGATCTCCAGAGCAGTTTCTTTTGGCCCTTTTCAAACTCTATAACTGAAAAGGTCCAACCGAGCATTTGTCACTTCGGGCTCGTTAATACATCGAAGGCGACTAGAGTCATCTTTAGCTTTTTCTCGACTCTTAAAACATGAAAAAGCAAGTTTGTGTCTAAAAGCGTCGTAAATAAAACTTATTTTAAAGCGGAACATAATCACCTGTTATTCCCACGTTGATCTCTCAGTTGAAAAGTATGGAGCCCACCAACCAAGGAAGTAACCTTGGCGGAAGTCCAAATCCCTTCTCCTCTTGGGGAGATGTTGGTGCGCCTCATATGGCTACATTGTCACTTCCAGGATTGACAATCGGCCTTCCTGTTTGGCTCTTTTCAACTAATGTTGTCCAAATCGCCACTAATCCTGAGCAGTCGAATCAACTGTCAGAACAATCTAGAACTACCCACCAGCCTTCTACCTCTTGTGATACTTCCTCTGATCCTTCATCTTCGCAGGGTAGAGCCGGCAAAAGTCAGCCTCCCAAGGAGAAGAAGGAAAAGAAGAAGAAAGGGAAGAAGCAGAAGGAGCCTCTGGCGAAGGCGACTGGGGGCAAGCAGAAGAAAACTGACAAAAACCCACACACTGCACCGACCGGGCCTAAATCGCCATGTGTCATTTGCAAAGGGATCCATTTCCATCGTGATTGTCCTTGTATTCCCCGGATACTAAGGGACTGGTCCCCGAGGTTGCACAATCCGGTAGCATCAACCTCTGGTTGTCAAGTTGATTGCATTCCCTCAACTAGCGAGAGTGAAGGACGAAGAAGGGGACCAAGATCACCCTGTCTATTGTGTGAAGGTCACCATGCCATCCACAAATGTCCATTCTTAGATGAGGCAAAGAGAGTTTTGGAAGATCGCCCGGTGTCACCGGTGCAACTTCCGCCTGGATACCGAAAACTCGCGCCTAATCCCTCGATAGTTGAAAATCCAGTTGAACCACTCAAGTGGTCAGCTGATGTGTCAGTCATTGAGAATGAACCTACCGAATCTAGACCAGACGAAAGTCTAAAGGTCGAAACGGCAGTTGACCCGGTTCTTCCTTCAAAGGTTCTATCGTCCAATGACTCCGTCATTGAAGACCCGTCTTCAAATGACACCGTCACCGAAGTGTCGTCTTCATGTGACACCCTCACTGATGAGAACAAGGATGACACCATCCAGGTTCTCTCTATCAGCACCGACTCCGACGAGCATCCGGGCAATGCGCCCATTCCTTTATCGCAGGAAGGAACATCATCTGAGTCGTATCCGGCCGTATATTCGGTCCCACCACCAAGCAACCTGGTTGTATCCTTTGATTGGAATCAACTAGGCAGACCTCGGTTACCAGCCAGTACACCATTTAGAATCATTGTCCAGATCTATAGAATGGTTATGGCTGGTACTATCATTGATGAAGGGGCGTCTGTGAGTATCCTTTCCTCTATTGCTTGGAAAGCACTGGGTTCCCCAGCGCTTTTACCTGAGTTGAGAAATCTCTCAGGTTTTGATAAAGGAACCAGTCGACCATTAGGAATCCTCCCCGATGTACCTGTTACATTGAAGGGGAAGACCGTCAGGATGAACGTGTTGGTAGTTCAAGGACCCTTGGATTATAACCTACTCCTTGGACGCGACTATATTTATTGCATGGGAGCGATAGTCTCCTCACTCTTTAGAGTAATGTGTTTTCCACACGAAGGAAGGGTGGTCAAGCTCGTAGACCAGCTTTCATTTCCGGGATCTCGCATCGCAAATAGTCAAATACCAATCCTAAATGGTCTGTTCACTCAAGATTCGCCTCCGCCCCCAGTCCTCCTTCCCGATGAGCGCGAGTAATTCGGAAAGAAAGACTAGGACCCAGGGGGCATGCACCCTGGTCTGCTTCGGGCAGAAGAAACTCCGGGTATAAGGAAGAATTTCCGCAGGAGAACATGACTAGTCCGTACCCCGTCCGAAGGAAGTGGGGTTGTTCTGGAATAATGATCTTTTGTTAAAGTTATGTGTTTGGGAATCATTCACCTTTGTCTAAAAAAGTGGGCAATGCCCAAGTAGGAATTCCCTTATTGTAACAAGTAGTCACCATCTTTAAATTCAAGCCTCGCCCATCGAAACATATGTTTTGAAGGATAAGCAGGGGCAGTAAACTAAGAAGGAGACCGTATTGTTGTGACAGAGGGTAACCATCTTTGGACAACCCAATGATAGACACCGCCGAAGAAAGAGATTGATTTGCGGCAGCGAATAGAACCACTCTTCGGATAATAAGAAAGAGGCAAGCCTCCCTCGATAATACCAATGTTTTATCTTTGAGTAGTGTTCTTCTATTGTCACAATAGCTGTTTGTTAAAAGTGGGCCGACAGGAAGTCTGAGTACTGCGTAAGACCCCTTAAAATAACGAGAAGACAAGTATCGTTAGCATTAGATTAGCAAGATGACAAATAACTGTGAACACCCAAAGAAAAGCAGAAGTAGGAGAGAGGAGGGGCAACCTCGAAATTCTATCCTATACCTGGGGGCATGCAAACTTTCTGGAGTGCAAGCTAGGGGCGGTTATTTATCTGGTTTTAAGATTAGCCGTTTCCAAACTTGCATGAAAGAAAGCCTGTGGGGCAGAAGTAAAATTTGCCAAAATAAGAGCATAGCTGTAGTAAGGCATAAGCTCTATAAAAATTGGTCCTTATAGGAGGCATTCTTATGACTGGTATATCGAGCAGTTTTAGCATATAGTTCATGCTCGTTAAAAAATAAACGCGAAATTCGAGCAGTTTTAGGCCTGAATTTATGCTCGTTAAAAAATAGAAAAGTGTGAGCAAATGTTTCCCCCAGAGTTCAAGCTCATGGAAAAAATGAACCGGTAAATAACCTTTTGAGATCGTAAATTCATTAGCCATAAGAACCTTGATCGTGTTTTCATCCACCACCTCCACCGTTCATTTGGCCGATCATTCACTTCCATTGGTGTGTTTACCTCTTTTGAGAAACAGCTGCGAAGAGTGATTTCACCTAGCCATCCTTGTGACACTGCCGTGATTGGAAATTCCAACCTGTACCTGGAATCTGTAGCTATCCCTGTTTATCACTCGTTCCTCAAAAGACGAGTCTTCTTTCAGCTCTTTTCACTGACTCGTAAAATATGAAAAGTTTGCCGAGTTTTGGCCTTCCAGCTCGTTAAAATGACCGGAACGCTATCCCTCCTCTAAATTTTAATCTTTTTGGACTTGAGGGATTATTGCACAAAAGGATCGAGCGCTTGCCTGGTTCAGCTCGTTAAAAATACCGAACAACCATCCCTTCTGTATTGTTTTATACTTTTTCGGACTTAAGGGATTAGCTGACGAAAAAGGAATTATGGAGTTGACTTTCTGTACCTTTTTAGACTCTCTAAAAATGAAAAGGACCGAGTTTTCCTTGTCGTTAGACTCGTTAAAATAATTAAATAGCGACAAACTTGTCTTTAGACGAGAACGAGTTTCCCTATCGCTAGGCTCGTTAAATCTTAGCGATGGGCTTGCCCGAAGTGTAGGTTATAGAACAAGCATATGTTATCCTCCTCAAGCTTGACAAAAATAAAGAGGTACTGGTCAGAAATGACTGGGGAAAAATTGGGAGAACATCAAAGTTTAGAGGTAGCAAGTCACTCTTGAACATGACACTTTTTCCGTATCATATCGGGTTGGGTTGTCTCATTCACCGGTTTCATCACCATGGTCCTCGCCACACCATCCATTCGGGGTAATGCTACCGATCCATCACATCAGTGTCGTTATATGTTCAAGAGGGGTCATTCAGAAAGTGTCAACCGTGTCCCATCCACTACCATACATTTTCCTTCATCCATTTCATGATCGCCACCCTGAATCATATGTCACAGTTTGTTTCACCTCCACTAAATCATTAGCTCCATTCCGTGTCATTGATGTGGGATTCATCAAGGCCCTCCTTTGACGGATCACTTCTTGTCGACTTCAGCTCATTATCCAAGAAGTCGATCTAGGAACACCCCCATCGGTACTTTGAAGCTTGCATGCCTCAATGGCAAGTTTCTCACTTCCGGCGACAGGTATACATCAATGACCTTCGACCAGAAGATTTTGCGTGGCGTTCGACGCCAAGTCCTTTATTCACGCCACGTGAATTGTACTGCCGTACCTTGAGGGTCATCGTCATTATTGGTGATTCCTCTCGCGCTTGTTAACGGTTTTCATTATTGACCGGTAATCAAGCGATGTCTTTCCATGTTCGACTTCAGCGTAATTCTCACATGGATCGACTTGTACTTAGAGTGAAGATCGAACGAGTTTGAAGACCCCGGATCTAGTTTCATCCATCCGGGCTGCGATATATATTCAGGAAATATAAAAGCATTTGCCATGTACATCATTGCAGCAGATGATCATCCTCCTCAAAGGATGATAATTTTAGCGGAAGATTATCAGTCTGTCTTCAGACGATCGTCTGTCATATGTACCAAAATGTATTTATAGAAAGCTGAGCATGGGAATACCCGCCTCAGCTAGATCATGAGAATAATGATGAATGAAAGATAATGTATTGTATTGTATTGTATTACAGGGCACTCTCCTCAGCACTGAAACGAACTTCGGACCCTCTAGGTAAAGCATTTCACCCGATTAACGGCCTCATACTTTAGGGGGCAACTGTTATAGACATTTTTGTGCCTCGCGTCAAGGAGCAGGAAATGTCGATAATTACAGGGATCCTCAGTCCCTAAACATGTTGTTCTTACCCCTAAAAGAACAAGGTCATCAATCAACAGCACTTCCAATCAGTTCTCCACCTGAAAACACTTCAGAACAGGCTTATTTTGGATCATGTCAGCTGCTTAACTGAGCTTATGCGCTGTATTGCAACTGTCCCACTCTGTACCTGCGCTGGAAGTCAAAAACAATGAAGGCTACCTGCGCTGGGCGAGATTGGCCAAGTGGCACAGTCCTCCTGCAAGGTGTCAATTGCCCAGGAAGCTTCCAAACTGACACTTGGTTCATCAGATTCGCCTTGTGATGAGTAAGAGGTACTTGATCACCATGTGTAACCAAGGATCTCCAAGTGGACTCAAGAACTGAAGATTAACTGAAGAGGGAGAGGACACTAGTCAGCTCTATGCCAGCCTCAAGCTGACTCATCCTCTCTTCTTCTCTCCTATATATAGAGCTCTTCTATGAGGTCTAAGGAGGCTGGAATTTTGTATAAGCAAGGAGGTGCTGTTGGTATACTGCCAGGATTATTGGGTGATTGTTTTACTAGAGGTGAAGAGGAGAGTTCTTGCTGCCGAGGAGGTGCTGCTGGATTGGGGCCAACATCATTGGTTGTAACTTCCTCTGGAACCCTGTTACTTTCTATCAATAAAGTTTGCATGTTCTTCTATATACTTGTTTTACATAGATGCTTTTGTGTTTACATGTATATTTGATGCAACCTAATCCATGCTTCAATTATGATTGCTTGTATCTCGTAGTTTGCTCCCTTTTGTTGTGCAGATTCTGTGTGTAGCTGGATCGGCTTGGAGAGTAAAGAGCTGGGAATGGGATACAAAGCGAGAAGGACAAGGATCGACTAAGCGCAAGACACCAGGTTGGTTGATCCTCTTTCTATTCTCTCTGTGCTTTCATAAAGATGAACATGAAAACTTTGTCATTCAGTTGTTGCTAAAGTCTGTCACCTTTAGAAAGGGTTAGTGTCATCCGCATCGGATACTTTTCCCCACAAAACTTTAGCAGCTGCTCAATGACTGACATACCCATAACTCCACGAGTAGCGATGGTTCCCAGCTGCGAGGCCCGTGCCCCAAGTTCCTATATCTGCGTACAAAGCACCCCCAACACAATTTGTTGGTCCGACATGGCCTTGTCAATTGATTCCTGGGTGACTTCGCCAACTGTGTCCCCTATGTCACCTAGGTCACCCTTGGTCAATGTCGTAAGTTCTCCGTCCCATTTAGATGCCTTGGCCTTCTTCTGTGGCTTCGTCCGTTCTATCGCCCGCAGTCATTTTAAGGGCGAATTCGTGGTGGTTGGCGTCGTTCCTTCCATCCCTGTATCCATGGTCAACTCTGTGGTCACCTTCGGACTGCTTTCGTCCTTTGTCATCACCGCCCCTTCTGTGGGTGCCTTACCTATAGATCCCTGCGCTGCCTCCCAGGCCACCCGTACTTCTGCAGCGTATTGTTCGTTCCTCTTTTGCTGTGCTACTCGCTTAGCTTCAGCCTTCTATTTTTGGATAGTGGTCTCATCGGGCCCCACTGCGTCGGGTCTGCGCCACCCTAGTGGCTAGGTATCTAATACCGTAAAGACAGCCTCATCAATGGCAATGAATGGAATTGTAGACCACGTCTGGTCTGGGTCCTTGCGCGCTCGGATGTATACATGGTGCATGTCTACCTTAAACTCGGTGATGTTCTTCACACTGTCATATGTCTCATCGAATAGACGGGGTTGCTGGTTGATCCATTGTCGGACGTTTGCTTCCATTAGTATCCAGAAAATCTTGATGCGTCGGATTTTTGCAGTGTCCCTCGTCGCCCAGAGCGACGCATATTTGGTGGCTTGTGGCCAATCCTGGTCCAAGGAAGGGAACTGGCTATCTTCAGGTAGTTCACTTGTAACCAACATGATGGATAACAGCAACCATGCATAGTGGAAGGTCTTACCCTCCTCTTGGACCTCCCTGCAGTTGGTCAGGAATTCATCGCAGAGGAACTGCGCCCAATTGAACCGTTCCCCTTCTGCGCACTGCTCCGCTAGCACGACGACTATTGCTGGGACCTCGTTGGTGCGGCATTTCTGCATCACTTTTCCTGCCAGCAACTGAGTATCAGCATGAACCCCTTTGTTCGGAATACTGTCAATAGCATACCCTCGCTACTTCTTCTCCAATTTGTATTTCTTTTTCAAGGTTTCTGTCATCGTCACATCGCCACTCATAGAAACTATTTCCATGGGGTCCCTGCCTTCACAGGGAAGCTGCGTGATCCTGTGAATAAGTTCGGCCATGATGGGAACGGGTTTGTCTATCCATAAGTATCCGTAGTGTACCAAATAGAGTAGTTGTTGGATGACCAATATTGTGATGGGGGGCCATTGAAAATTTGGAATGGAAAGGAGACAGTAAACCAGCTTCCTCCACCTTTTGCAGCCACTCCTTCGGCTGAAGTGTCATAACAGTCCCCTCCACGCTTTGCTCAATTAGTTCGCTGGTCGCCAAATGGGGAAACTTATCGATATCTGCAAGGTACTAGTCTTCAAACTTCATAGTCGAGATGCAGCTGATCATCGTTCCTTCGAGCGGAACCTCTTTAGGGAGGGATGGGGTGATGAGTATATTGTCAATGTCATCTAGATTTGTAGGGACCTTGGCCTTCCCTTTGCTTGGAGGAACATACTCGGGTCGTCTTACTGGTTGGATATCTTCTTTTCCTTCTTCGTCTGGTTCTATTTCTTCAACATAGGTCAGAGGTTCCTCTTCCTCATCATTGCTTTCAATAGTAACAGCTTTGCCCTTTTCTTCCATTGTGAGCTTGCTAAATCGCGGATTTCACGGCAACATCCTTACTGGTCCTGGTATCTGGGGGTCCTTCTTGGTCTGCGGCATCCTGGGTGATTTAGGGATTTCAGCTGCCTGTGGCATAGGATTTTGTGGAACCTCCTTGGTGGGGGTTATCGACCTGAGTAATGACTCTCGCAGTTCCTTTGGCAATTCTTGAAACCACGAGCTTTCTTTCATCAGTTTTTCATTCATCTTGCTCCTCTCGGTTTGAACCCAGGGCATCCTATTCTTCGAATGATCAAGCTTTGTTGTGTGCCCCTTTACTTGTTTGTTATATACGATTTCGAATTCAAATTCGACCTTTTGCCCTATTCGTGGCTCATTAATGCGATCTTGGCGGTTACCCCTATGCCTTAATTGCCTGTCGCCCGCTCCTCGGTGTCTTAAATGGGACATCTTATCATGAACAGTAACTGCAATGGTTGTCTTCCCTCCCTCCCACGTGGCAACGTAGCCCCTGGTACGCAGGTGTGTTCTATGCTTTTGACTGGCCCTGCGTGCCACGGCCGAATCGCGCAACTTTCCTGCAGCCTGTTTTATAGTCCCACACCCTCTTTCAACTGCGTGGAGCACTGAGACTAGGCCTCCTACAGATAGTCAGGTGGTTGCACCTTTCGTGCGAGCCTTCCTTTTCCCTGCTAGCCTGGGCCACAGGCACCCTTCGCGTACCTTCGAATTGAATAGCTTATTGTGGTTTGTACTCCCTTGTTCAGTAGGGTGCAGTCGCAACCATGATAGCAGGGTCACGGCTTGTGCTAGGATCATAGGAGGGCCAGCCAGGTCTGGTTCCTTCCTTCGTGTGCTCGCACGGCCCGTTTGTGTGTCTCCTATTTTTATTTTGTCAATTTCTTCGTCTAGCCTCGCGCTTTTCCTTCTTAGCCTTGCCCCTCTTTCCTCCAGTTCGCGAAGTCTCAGGCTACCGCGCCAAATGGCTTCCTGCAACCGTCGGATCCCTTCGTCCAGGTCTATTCGTTCAAGTCGAACGACAGGGGCAGTGGTCGGGGAAATTCTCTTTACTTCCCGTCCGATCGTGGATAGAGTTTCCTTGGCACACCCTGCTCTGTTTACGGTCTTATCGGCCCAGCGAACCCTTGTTACGCGTAGATTCAGTTGGGTCGATGGTTGCGCAGCATACCACCATGTCCGCCGTTGTAGATGGGTGGCCGCCCTGCTCCGTCGTGGCTGCCCTGGCTGCGTTCAGCGCGCACATCCTCCAATCCATACCTTGAACTGCCTTCTACGTCCACACTCATTCCTCCTCATCTTCCTTTGTGCACACCATCCTAGTGTGATTGCCGCACGCAGTGCCTCTTCCGTCACCCCCTGCGGCTTCAGCCTTATGATTGAAGTTCTGCAAGGGTTGACAAAATCCTCCTCCTTTGTTGTGCCATTGTCCAATGGTTGTTGTCGTGCCTCGGTTTTCACGTGTCATAGCGATCTAATCATCATGTCATAGTTGAGTGTTGTGACTTCATGCAATTGGTTCTACCATCGTTCGATCTCCTTGTCTGAATCCGAAGTGTAGGAACTATCGTGCTCCCATGAGATTCTCCCATCTGCTATGGGATTCACCCGATCCTGGTCTTACGTTTTTATCTGGTAGATGCATTCCAGTTCATCATCACTGTCCTCATCGTGCACCAGTTCGGTGTAGCGCACTCCTTCAGTTGGGTCTAACGGAACTATTACCCGGAGTGACTTTTTTTCGAATGTCATTTTCTGTCTTTTTAAGTTGATGACCCCATTCATGTCTGTGGCCCAATCTATTCCTAGCAATGCAGGGTATGGATTATTGTCATCAACAATTTCTATTACCTCAAAGTTGGTCTATGTACTTACGCCTTCAATGTCCACTGTCACCCCTTGCAGTCGTCCCATCAGTAAGATCTTTTTCTAGTTGGCCATCCGCAATTGAATAGGAGACCACTGCAGTGCAGGCCTACCCATGCATTCCCACATTTGCTTAGGCAACACATTTGCATCCGACCCTAAATCCAGAATGACCTGGTCCATCTCGTACTCGCTGATTTGCGCCATCATTCGCATCTCTCGTCCGGTGCGCAGAGCATGTTTTCCTAGTTTCCGTACTACGCGTGGCTCCCCTGACCCTGCGCACTTAGTGATCAGCTCTTGCAGTCCTTTAACGGCTCTATTGTCGCGCAGCAACTTCATACATGTCTCTAAAAAGGTGGTAAGCATAGAGGGATCCATTCTCGGCTCAATTGGATCCCTTCTACCTGGAGTAGAGACTTCCGTGAAGCTCTTCTAAGCTTCCTTAGACGTCTTCTTCACCTGTTCCATCTCAAAGTCAGGTTCCCTTGTAGGGGCATCGCGACCCTTCTCATCTTCTGCAGGCTGTTTCCACGCATCTCCCCCTGTAGTTGTGCCGCTCCTTAGTACCATGTTTACGCTAGGGTCCTCTTTGCGCGGTTCCAACTTCATCATTTGGACATTTTGAGTTGGAGTGGGCTGTAATACCCCCTTTTCATGCATCTGGGAAATTAGTGTCGAACAGTTTACCATTTCATGGTCAAACTGGTCACAGTATGGACATGATATTCTTGTAGGGTTTGTGCAATCACGAGCATAATGCCCCGGCCTACCGCAATTATAACAGATCAGCTGTCTGCGGCCCCATCCAGGCCCCATTCCTCTTCCTCGTCTGTGTCATTGGAATCCCCCATGGGGCCCTGCAGCTGGGTCGAAACCCACACCTCAATCTACATTCAATAGGCTGGGGTCCTTTCCATCATTAGCTCCTAGCTTCAACAACTTCGCTCATCATGACCTACTGACCTACAGAAGTTGCAATACAACTGCTGCGGAGTCTGGGTATACTTTTGCAACAAGTGGCAGTTGTCTGTTGCGTGCTTTCCTCCTACTTGACAAATCACGCACCATAGGGCAGGTGCCGCACTTGGTCCTGCTTGTACCTCTAGCCTTAATGGCATCGACCCCCCTCCCACCAGATAATTCGTGAATACGGGGCAGTGGTCTTTGTCGTGACCTTGACATTTGCATTTGATGCATCCTACTTCTATACGCGCCTCCGGTCAGGGCGCCCTTTCTTGCTTCAAGGTTTGCATTTCTAAGCATAGGTTTTGTAGTTGCAGGTCGATTTGCTGAAATCCCAACACCAGATCCTTTATTGGAGTTTCATGCAACCTCATTGCTATCTCCAATGCTTCAGCTTGGGTTGAGATCTTTTGTTGTGATAGCGCCATCCTCAGATGTGGTGTCAATGATGCCACAAACCATGCGCAGTGTTGCGCATTCGTCAGTGTCACGTTCGCCTCACGGATTGTACTTTCCAATCTTTGATCCAGATCCCACAGGGTTTCACCAGGCATCATCGCAATCTCCTTGAACCCGATAATCGACTGCATTTTTTATTTTGGTCGGCTAAATTCTTTGTTTAGCGCATCCTGAATCATCGTTATTCCCACATTCGGGTGATCGTTGGAGTACTTTATATACCACGTCAATGCGTGGTCCTGCAGCGCGCTAACCAGAGAAGCCTTCTTGATGTTTTCATCTGTTACACCTTGGGCTTCCCATACAACCTTTACCACGAACTAGAACTGATCTGGTTCCTCATTTCCTATGCCTCTAAGTACCGGCAACTTGATCGCACCTGCCATCCCTACCCTCGGTGGTGGCGGCGGTCGGGTAGGTGAAGGTGAGTTGGATGTAGGTGAAGTAGGGGATGATGTGGACAGCGGTGGTATTAGTGGAATGCATTGCTTTATCAATTGGATTGCACTTCTCATAGAGCACCCTGCGAGCTCCTCCTCGCTTTCTCGCGAGAGTGAAATCAGAGGACTGTTTTCTAATCCTTCGGTCCCTCGGTAGCCTCTTCCGCTCCCTGTTACCCCAGACATCAATGGATGTGCATAACCCATTTTTCACATAACATCATTTTAATCCAAGTATTCAATGATTTGATGTACTTACCCTGCAGTCCTTGGAGAAAGTGCCTTTCTACCTCGCTGTAACTCGCAGTTGTGTCTATCGCAAACTCGGTTATAAACCCTCCTATTATTCGATCCAACCAATGATCTACTGCCCGTGCGATTTTGTCTTCAGATTCTTCCAGCCTATGCACCAACTCTGGAGTCCACACGATGGGATAATCCTGTATGCACCTTCCTTGATTGTCAGCTAGCCTCGCGATCCACTCATACAGCTCTGTCGAGGAAGACGCGAAGAAGATCTCATGGATTTCTATGTATATGTAGCAATCCAACCACCTTTCCTCATATATCCGCGGATTTCTGTTTTCTTGTACCACGAACTCATGAAGCTTCTGATCTAACCAATCTTTAAGCTCTTTCTTTATAGGGTTCCAGTGTTCCAACATCAGACATCCCTTAGGCAGATCTCGGTCCTGGCAACGGAACCATTTGTTGGCTTATTGGGCCCTGACCCAAGTTCGAAAGAGTTATTAGCCAAACAAATCCTGCAGCTACCGGCCCTTTCGACAACAGCCCGTGGAGCATGGGCTAAGGTCTCACCCGAGGTAGTAGGGAGGGTGCTGGAACCAGGTTTCCGCACCCTTGGGATGTCTTGATGTGGTCTGGAGAGGTCACGAATTGTTCTGTGGCCTCACACCACTCTGGACTATTATCGGGCCTACGCAAAGATCCGCGCGGGTGTACTTTCTTATTAATGAAATTATTATAGATCTGATCTTCTTGTTACTGTCTTTAAGCAAACATTTAACAATAAAACCCAATGCGTGTGATTATAAAAATATATAAACTCATATAACAAATGCATAAACCAGAACACAATAGATCCACGATACTTAAGAAACCACTTATCTTTATTAAAATCTTCCGTCAATACAACCAGATCTGCCCAGCGCACTCAGCTGCAGGGGTCCGCGCACACAGCTGCATACTCTACCAGGCCTCTACACACATAGTTGCAGAGCCTCTATCTATCTACCAGCACCCTTGACTCGGACTTACAGACGCAGATAATACTGTCTTCACAAACCCATAACACCAAGATCCAAGACAAAGACTTCTCAAAAACTAACTTCTATCCATAGAGCCTTGCTCTATTTATACATTCCCATGGTCTGCGGACCATGAGCAAGCCGACTCACTTCCTATTATTTTACATTATTCTTGGGCAGACAACCCTTTGACTTGAATCATTACAATTCACGCTCCGTGCACTTTGCGGAGTCTTTACCATACTTTTTCCCAAAATTATGGACTTTGGATCCCAAAACCATTACGTGGGGCCTCCGCTACCCAACACTTCCATTAAGTACATCATGAACAAACTTGATATCAATGGAAAGATAATTATATTTATTTTGTTGTTACAATAATTTGATTTAACCATCCCGCACAAGCTAGGAATGCAAAATGTTGTTGTAAATTCTTTGTCAAGATGAACAAATTTGTAGATTAAGGAAGCAATATGGCCAATTCCTAGATGAGTGCCTATTTTCAATCTTAATACAAACTAACTAGTTTTTGTACATAACCAACTATCTAACAACATTGAAATTTCCTCATAATTTCTCCTATAGGGAAAGATGTAAGATTATTAGAAAAGGTGTAATATACACTCAAATTGTAGGATGTTTATTCAATCTTGTATCAAATCATATCTTAAGGAGGTGTGTGAGAAGGGATGAAGTGCATGACATCCTACATGCATTCCATTATCAACTATGTAAGGGGAATTATGTAGGAAAGAGGACAAGCTATAATATATTGCAATTTGGTTATTTTCGGCCTACCTTCCATAGGGATGCTCAATGGTACACCTATCACTATGATGAGTGTCTATAACCACCACTCCCACATTTACCCACTTTCATTGGAATACCGGGGTAAACATGAGTTGAGGGCTACTATGACATGACTTGACCTCTTAGGTCCCATTAACGAAGTGGGGCCAACTACTGATGACAAATTGACATTTCACAACATCCTATAGGGGCTACAAGACACTCAGGGGTCGAGAAACCATCCCAGGTGGTCAAACCCTGAGTTGGACCCCTCCTTCTCTACCCTGGGCCCTCAACCACACCCACAACAAGGCCTCCATGTGGTTGGGAGCCTCCAACCACATGCACAAGCTTACATCCATGCAGTTGCAACCCAATTTTTCTAGTTAGGAGCATGTGATCTCGATATATAAGCCTATATTCCAAGTCAGCCTCCATACCATTACCCAAAACTTCCTGTAACTTCTCAAAATCAATGATGACATGACAATAACACTAGACATTCAAATTTGAAGGCATAAATTGACCTAGAATTCCTAGAATATGACAGGCATTTCGTCAAACATATTGAGAACATGTAATCAACAGGTCATGAATCCATGTCTGAGCATAGCGATGTGATACTTATCTGAGAATCATCAAGAAGGTCTAATTCCCTCCCATAATAGATGCAATACCATTTGTTAGCTCATGCATTCAGTAACCATTCATCATCTAATCAAAACATGTCAAGAGACATAACTAGAACATATTATGAAACCATGTTTATAACCAACATATAACCAAAATAATAATTATGATAGAATAACCATCAAAGCCACATAATAACAAATACAAGTACTCATGAAATACAATAGGAAAAGAGCTATTATTAACATATGCAAAATCCAACCAAGTCAGGGACTTCCACGTACGACTCGACCATAGATGAAGGTGAGCCAAATCTTTCTTTAAGACAATCACACCCATGCCATATTCCATACACGAATGTGGGACTCAAGACAAAAAAAAAGCTAAGGATTCTCGGATATTAAATTGTCTCCACCCTCAGGCTTTACCGCAATCCTTCTAAAACTGGTCAAGGGATCAATACGCCCAAAACAAGCACATAAACAATCAGGGATTCCTAGAGATTAAACCACCTCCACCCTTATGCTTTACCACAATCCCTCCAAAACTGGTCAAAGGATTACTAGGCCCAAAACAAGCTTGGATGCCTCAAAATTTCTTCACCAATACCTTGAGGAATTTTCCTGTCTCCACCCTCAGGCTTTACTGCAATCCCACCAAAACTGGTCAAGGGATTCCTAAGCCCTATGGGAATTTTCCTAAGACCACCTCACCCAGTTCAAAAACAATCTGACAATCCAAAGTTCAACCAAATAAAAGAACCCCAACACACCATGGCTATCCGAAAATGGCAAGGCAAGGTTCAAAACCACTGTCACACCTGGAAAAACCCATTTCAATGACAACAAGAGAACCAAATACAAACATGCATGTACTCTGCATTCACAAACCAGCTAGGAAATCACACATGCAACGTGTTACCTATAAGTATTCATGTTGAAGTTGCTTGATCCAACTTTTCCTTGCTTGTCCCTTGCTTTCATTTGCCTTCTTATACTTCCTTTACTTTCTTTTCTCCAATGCTAGAGTGCTCCAAGAATGCTTTAAGTGTGTAATAGTATGAGAAAATCAAGAAAGAGCTCCAAAACTAAACTAACAAAAGCTAGGAACTGATCCTTAAAATGATTTTTATCCTATTCTCCCTTCAATTTCCTAATCATCCAAACCTGTGACCTTTCATCTCCCTTTTCTCCTATTTTCCTTTATTTTCATAGATAAAATTCCAATTAATGCATCTTTTCCTTTTCCAATGCCTTTTCCAATTTCCTTACCCATAATAAACCAAAATAAACACCCACTAGGATGCTTTACCCAACATTCATCTTGGATTATGTGTCCCATGGCCTTGGTATTATTTTTCCTTTATTAACTTTATTACATGATTTTTTAACATGGGGTTGTTATAGACCCCTCCCCCTTAGGGGAACATTGTCATCGGTGTTCTATGACACCCATGATGAGAAAACCACTGAAAACCAAAACATACTACCCATTGAGATTTATAACTTAGCTCGATGCAGTATTTACAATGAACCCTACTGAAAATCAAAACCAACACGACAAACATGACAATAAAAATTATACCTCTTATTGGAGCTTTATAAGACAACTCATTGTGCTATTACAATAGCAACCATACATAACTATGTACATATACCAAAACTCCTTTGCATCAACCAAAAAACAATGAATGATACATAGCCTGCATCTAATAAGCCATGTCCCATGTAGCTTCATCTTGTCCAAAGTGCTTCCACTATACTTTAACTTGCTTGGTTCTGGAGGATGAGTTGTTTTCGCTATAATATGCACTAAGTTTGCGGTTGGAATTCTCCTTCTGGCTCCACCTACAATACAGACCAATCAATCACATGATCAACATATTTCACATATATTTTAAGCAATGAAACATGGAAAACATCATGGACTTTCATTGTCGAAGGAAGTGAAATTTTGTAGGCCACTAGTCCAATCCTCTCAAGGATCTTGAAATCCCTGCAATACTTAGGTGTCAACTTAGCACGTGAACCAATCCTCCAGGAGCTCTTCTTTATCTTGATGTGCATGTACACATGCTCCCTAACCTGAAACTCCTTAAATCCCCTATGTTTATATGCATAAATCTTTTGTTTATCCTGTGTTTCCTTTAAATTCTTCTTGATAACCTGCATTTCCTATTCCATTTTTTCCAATATGTCCAGTCCTATCAATACCCTATTCACTAGATCACTCCAGCTGATGGGAGTATTACAACTCCTCCCATAAATTGCCTCAAACGAACTCGTCCTCAATGACTCCTGATGCTCATTGTTATAAGCAAACTCAACCATTGGTATATACTCTTCCCACTTCCTCTATTGATGCATAACATACATCCTTGGCATGTCCTCCAGAATCTTATTGACCCTCTCTGTCTATCCATATGTTTATGGATGATAACCTATAGTGAATGCCAACTTTGTATCCTATTATCACTCTGATAATTCTTTTGAAGTAAAAAGAAAGAAAAACCAAAGGTAACCGCAAATTGCTTTTGGAGATCAGGACCTAGCCTTCCTGATGCTCAGAGAGGGCTCTCTCTTTAAAATTTAACTTTGTTTTAGTTAAGAAGCTTTTAGGCTAGTTATGATTGTTCAAGGTGTTTTTTATTTGTATTTGAGATTTTGTGGTGGGATATGATTAGACAGATGGATATAATGATGTCTTTTAGACCATTGGGCTATGGATTCAAACAAAAAGGAAGCAAAACTAGATTAACTCACTAAAGGGAACTTTCAAAGGGCAAGATAGCAAAGTGTTTTTCAGATCTTTGAGACAGAGGGGTGAAAGGGTTTCACTCGGGGTGAGAGAGAAGTTAAGGGTTCTCAGACATGGATAATGAATGAGTAATGAAGGGGTAATCAAGATCAAAGGGCAATTAAGAATCCTTTAACCTGGATATTTATGAAATCAATCTAAACCAAAGAGCAATTAAGAATTCTTTAATTTAAATATCAGAAGAAAACATTCAAATGCATAATTGTTAAGACAGAGTGTAATTAAACAAGTTTTGAAATATTATTCCAGTTATAACATTTAGATTTGGAAAAACATTAAAGATTATGAATAACTTGAGAAAAATGACAACAACACATGAGAATACTTGTTTGAAATTCGCTTAACACATGAATCCTTTGAAATGTCTGATCTTTATTCATCAATCCAGTGTGTTGGCTCAGCGAATGATACAATAACCTTTTGGGTCTTCTGATCAAAAAGTATATAAAAATGTCTAATAGAATCCACCTCAAAATACTTCAAATGAAGAAGTACTTATACAAATTCTAAACTGAAATATCTTGAAAAAATATCAAGGTTGGTTTTACAAATATCTCAAACTGTTTTACATTAATAGAACTTAAATAAAGGACACTCAAAACTAATGAATATATTTGGCACTATATTTATGGATTTATGGTGACAAATAAGAGAAATTCGAATTTGATAGCAACTCTTAATTGATGATGAGGCTTCCAAGTCACTAACTAAGTCCTTCCTTTGTGCATTCTACCCCAGAAATTCTGCAAAATTAGGGTCCAGGGATACCTTTTTATATCTCAATACGAGATAGATATGTAAAAAGTGAAAGAGATTATTATAGATAAGTATGTTATTGAGATAAACCTCTTTCAGTTTCCCAAAATTCAGCTCCAACTGTTCACAATATTCTCTGTAAAAAGATGTCAAAAACAGGATTTTGCACAGTCCGAAAAATAGGTTGTGAAGATATGAATTTATCTCCTTTTTTGTAATACCTATGTAAAACGTGAGATACATTTTGTAGATTGACCTTTTAGGAACACAAACCTCCTCCAGTTTCTCAAAATGCATCTTGGATTGGCCACAATAGTTTCTACAAAATTATGACTTAAACAGGAAATTTATAGAAAATGTACCATTCCCGCAATGATTTCATCTTTTAACCTTAATTTTTTTTTAACTGTTTTTACCTTTACTTTGGATAAACTTCATTGTTGCTGGTGAAAGTTTCTTCATCTCTGTTTAACCCTTCCTCCATGTTTACTTTTACTATTTACCTTGATTGCTCTGTTTTTTCATCTATCTTCACTTTGACATGAAAGGGCTCTGGTATGAACTGAGAGCTTGATTGGGATCTCTGCAACTTCTTCAGGAGTGAAATTGAGGTCAACTGGTAATTTCAGGGTTTGAAGGTGTCGCAATGGCTTGCAGAGGTTTTACAAAGAAATTGATCGAAAAAGGCCAAATAGGGCTTCTCGACCTTTTTATTGAACAACGGTCATTTTTTGGCGAGCGAATTACAAATGAATAGTGGGCGATTTTTCGGGTTGGGCAGGGAGGTGGTTTCCCAAGCCATCGCACCGCTTTATCGAGGAGGCGGTATTTTGGCGAGGTCACCCGATCTACCTTAACACTTGACACGTAGCAGACGGGGGTCCAGGCAATACCACTTTATCGGGCAGGTAAAGGTCAGATATCGGGTGAACCCGATATGGCTGTGAATCGTTACATTTTGGTGCTGACAATCGGACGGTAGTCGGGTGACAGATTAGCACGATTGAAATGGGAAAAGGTTTTGGGGGGGGGGGGGCTTTAATTAATGGTGGTTTGTGATTATTCTGGAGTAAAACACAGGATTAAATGATCGGACAGGGTTAATGGAGGGATTATCTTAACTTTACGGAGAATTGGTGAGTTAAGAGGGTTTTGTCAGGGGGATAGGATAAAAATATAGTTTATAGTTAAACTAAGGGTAGGGGTAAAATATACAAGGATTTATTTATATACGAGGAAAAAGGGTATATCGGGAGCTATATTATTAAGTTAGAAATTAATATGAACTAAAATGAGAGGAATGAAAATAATACAAAGTATAATGTAATATTTACGCTTTTCCTTTACATACACTTATACTTAGGATAAAATCTTTTTGTGGGTATTTTGAGTGAAATGGAATTTAACATGGGGTTTTTTACTTTTCATAGGCAAATGGAGTTTAACCTTAGGAAAAGGGGTTTTATTAGGGTAATGAAGGGAAATGACTTTTATGAAGGGAATTCTAACACTTGATGTCCATAAGTCATTAAGCCAAGGGTCCGGTCCCACCAAAAGTTAGAGAAATGCTCTGAGCCTTTATGACTTGAAGGATTTTTAGTACTAGAACATACTTGTGGATGGGGAAATTAGTAAGTATAGGGATGAAATGAATGAGGGGAAGTCAATTAAATCAACTTGTAAACCTCTGTTTTTGCTTTCTTAATTGCTCATGCACATTGAAACATATGATTAAGCATGATAAATGTGCTTTTGTCCAATCAACTTTATACTTCAACAACCTTTCTTCTACTTACCCATTACTTACCCTAACATTTTTTCTTCATTTTGGTGGGTGCACTTAAGCTAGCAAACCCTTTTGTTTCCTTTTATTTTATAAAACAAACTATCTACTTCTAACCTTATATCTTCCAAGGGCTCAGATTAAACTAATGAGCTCCTTTTATTTTCTCTACCTATCTAATGATCTGCCAAGATTAAGCTGTTTGGTCAGATTTTATTCTCTAACTATAAACATAAAATTCAAAGCATGAAATAGTCAAGATTAAGCAGTTTGACTACCATGGGTTGTGGCATGTATGATAAGCTGCACACAACCATTATTTGCAGAAGAAGTAAAATAGTAGTGCCATTTAGACTTGCACACTTTCATGATCTTTTTTTGTGTTTAAGGTTCATATATTTTTACTTTTTGATCTTTTCTTATTCTTTTTGTCCTTTGATATTTCTTTTAGGACACACCCTCTTTACATTTTTTTATTTTTAATATGGAAAACATTTGCAGAAAGAAAAGGTATGTACAATATTACAAGGCTTAACCTTATCCAATTCAAAATTATGAATCCTATCACTATAGGACTCTAACATATCCAAATCTGCAAAGAACTCTTTCCAAAACCTGGAAGTGAACTAGGCATCTCTGTCTAACACAATCTTATTAGGAATACCATGCAATCTCACTATCTCACTAATAAATACCTTTGCTACCTCATTAGCTGAATAAATAAACTTCATTGGGACAAAGTGAGCTACCTTGGTCAACCTATCAACCACAACCATAATAGAATCAGGTTATCTAGATGTCCTTAGAAAACCCGTGATGAAATCCATAGAAATGACCTCCTATTTACATTCTGGAATCAGATTCAACTGCAGTAAACCACCAAGATGCTTACACTCTACTCTTACCTATTGGCAATCCAAACACCTGGCGATGAACTCAGCTACCTATTTCTTTAGATTTAGCAAGTAGTATAACTTCTTCACATTTTTTAGTCTTTTGATATCCCGGATGACCTGAATATGGCTTCACATGAAATTCCCTCAAGATAAGCCTCTTGAGTTTGTTTTTTTCTGACACATAGATCTTATCCATAAATCTCACCAAACCATCTATCGTGAGATGATAATCCACATCCTCATCACATGTACCATGTTGTTGTAACATGTACTTAAGCTCCTTGTACCTGTCATTCTGTTATCCTACCTATAAGATCTAATCCTGTAAATCAATCTCATATGAACTCATAGTTGTTATGTGATTTACCTACACTCTTCTGCTAAGAGTGTCTGCCACCCTGTTCTCCTTTCCCTTAATGTACTCGATCTTGAAGTCAAACTCAGTGAGCATGTCTAACCATCTAGCTTTCCTGGCATTCAGATTAGGTTGGTCAAACAAATATCTTATCCCACTGTAATCACTCATCAACACAAACCACTTGCCAAGAAGATATTTTCTCCACATCTTCAATGCATGAATGATCGTTTCCAACTCAAGATCATGCATCACATAGTTCTGCTCATGCTCATTCAGTTTCCTTGACTTGTAACATACCACCTGTCCCTCTTGCATCAGGACTCCAACACATCCTCTCTTGCAAGCATCTATACATACCACGAACTCTTTGTCTGGATCTGCAATCTTTAGAACTATAGAATTTGTAAGCAACTTCTTTAACTGGTCAAAAATGGATGCACATTCCTCTGTCCATTCAAATTTATTTCCTTTTCTCTGCAATGATGTAATAGGGTAGGGAATCCATGATAAGTTCCTCATGAACCTCCTATAATAACCTGCTAACCCCATGAATTATCTACCCTCATCGACATTTCTAGGAGCTACCCATTCCATGTTAGCTCTAATTTTTTATGGATCCACTACTATATCTTCCTTAGAAACAACACGTCCCAAGTAATGAACTTTTGTCTGAAAGAAACTACACTTACTAAGATTGGCATATAATTGGTGCTCTCTTAGCAATCTCAATATTGTTGCTAAGTGCTCGGCATGCTCTTTCTCATTCATAGAATATATCAATATATTATCAATGAATACAATCACTAAAATTGTATAGATAAAGATGAAACACGCTATTCATAAAACACATGAAAGTAGCTAGAGAATTAGTTAGAGAAAAAGGGACTACAATAAACTCATAGTGCCCATACCTTGTCCGGAAAGCAGTCTTGTATATTCCTCTTCTTTGATGCATACCTGAGGATATCATGATCTTAGATCAATCTTTGATAACATTGTTGCTCCCTTCAACTGATCAAACAAGTCATCAATATGCGGCAAAGGGTACTTGTTCTTGATCGTCACCTTGTTCACTTGCATGTATTCAATACAAAACCTGAGAGTGCCATCCTTCTTATTCACAAACAACACTGGTGCACCCCAAGGCGACACACTTGGCCTAGTGTATCCCTTGTCAAGCATTTCCTTTAACTGCAACCTCAATTCCACTATCTCTGGGGTGCTCATCCTATAAGGCGCCTTTGATGTTAGCGTTTCCCCTCGCACCAACTCAATAGAAAATGCCACTTCCATGTGAGGTGGAAACTCTGAAATATTTGTTGGAAATACATTTTGAAACTGTTGCAAAACTAGGTACCTCTTCAAGACTTCTTCATCTGTAACATTCTTACCTTTATCACTAGAAATATAAAATGCAAACAATATACATCCTTTCATGCTACTATGCTTTTCCCTCATAGTGTAACCATCCTCACTGATGTAGGATTCTTCTTACCCTGCAAGATTCTCTTCTCTCCATCATCATCCAAACACTCAATAAACTTTTCATAATAATCCACCTTAGTCCTGTGAAGATACAGCCAATCCATACCCAAAAGCATATTGTACAAACCCAATAGAAGCACATTCAGATTCATTTATGTAGTCATACCGTTCAACTCAAATGCAAAATCTCTTGCCCAGTGATGAACTCTTTTCTTAGTACATATAGCTAACTGCACCAACCAAGACTCTACATGCACTTCATTTCTCAAACCACACTTATCCACGAGGTCAGGATTAACATAACTATAATTAGATCCAAGGTCAATCAAAATAGAAACAACGTGATCACATATCTTATCTTCCATCTCAATAATAGATTCCTAGTGACTTGCCTGCTTATTATCAAATGCGGCATAGATCTGAGGAATGCTTTGTCCAACATCCCCAACTGTCTACACCTCTTGAGCACTGTAGATCTGATTACTACCTCCTTGATACAACAGGAAATCCTTCTTGAGATGATCCTTGCCACATATCCAACGTTGAAACTATCTCCTACCATCACCTCTATTTTTCTTCTCTCCAGGCTAAGGTCCATGTCTCTTCTCTACTACATTAAACTTCTTGTAAGGAGCAACATTTTGCTTCTCACCTGCATCCTGAGGTCTTGTTCACTTCAGTGGCCATTTACCTTTAGTATTATCATTCCCTTTCCAACCCTGCTTTAATTTGGTCTTATGCTTTGATTGCTCATAATATCAATTCAACTTTCTAATGACTTCTTCCAGCAACTGAGGCTCATCATACTCAATCCGACCCTTAAATGCTAATGGAAATCCACTAATAAATATCTAAACTTTTGTCTTCTCATCCTTAAGATACAACACATACCTCAACAACTTAGGGAAATTATTCATGTATTCATTTTTCATTGATCCCGTCTTCAGATCATAGAACTCCTTAGCCTTGCTATCATAGTACCTCTCTGACAAGTACTTCTTCCTGAAGAGTCTCTTGAATTCATGCCAACTCAAATCCTCTATCTTGATGTCTCTGACGTGCTTCACATCTTCCCACCAGATGACTGGTTTGTCTTTGAAACCAAAAATAGCTACCATGGCCTTCATTTTCTTTGTGTAATCATGTAGCTCAAAGAACTTATTGATCCCAAGAAACCATCCTTTGCATCTTCTGATTTCTTCAACTCTCCATCAAATATAGGCTTAGCTTTCTTGAACTCATCCAACCTTGTCACTCCTCCTATAAGGATGATAGCGATGATGACCATGATACCTATCTGAACCAGAACTAGAGTAGAACCCATATCCATTGTTTCTCCTATCAGGTGTATCCAAGAACCTTCCATCTCTGACTATGTCATCCCTATCCAACCTATTCCCACCATGAGACATATTGTTGTATGCCCCATTAGCCTTGTTCTCTTGTCCATAACTAATCCATAGTTGTCCCTGTCTCTGCAAGTGTGAAATAACCTGAAGAATAACTACATTGACCACTTCTTGTTTCTCTTGTTCCCTAGGAAGTCTTTCTTATGACTGAACGTTTCTGTCATTATCTACTTTGTAACTTTTGATCTCTACCTTTAAACTTCTTAAGGTGTCTTCAGTGTGTGGAGAGTACTCATCTCTTGGCTACTCATATGATTTGTAAGGGGAGTCTCATGAACTGTAATCCACCATTTTCCTAGTCATCTCTGATCCTCTTCTTCCTACAAACATACCATGTCAGATAACCAAATATAAACATAATCAACATGCCTCAATGAAGTTCAGGGGAGGTTATCTCGTCTGCATAACTATTCTAGATTATCACGATACATGTATATACATAATCATATCAATATATCGACATCATGCATGATAATACTAACTACATACCATGACCTCATGCATGACAACCCTAACCATGACATTGAATGCATAACAACCATATATACACTAACATTCATGCATGACAAGCACATTCCACCCATTCAGTCAAAGTATTGAACCATGCTTTGATACCAAATTGTATCAGATTACACCCAAAGAGAATAGATATCACTCTGATACTAATTTGTAACCACCCCTCCCACATTTACCCACTTTCACCAGTCTTTCGTGGTAAACACGAGTTGAGTGCTACTATGACATGACCTGACCTCCTAGGTCCCATTAAGGAAGTGGAGCTGACTACTAACGACAAACTGACATTTCACAACATCCTACAAGGGCTACATGACACTCAAAGGCTGAGAAACCATCCCAAATGTTCAAAACCTAAGTTGGACCCCTCATTCTCTACCCTAGGTCCTCAACCACACCCAAAACAAGGCCTACATGTGGTTGGGAGCCTCCAACTGCATGCACAAGCTTACATCCATGTGGTTGCAACCCAATTTTTCAAGTTAGGAGCATGCTGTCCCAAGATCTAAGCCTAGATTCTAAGTCATCCTCCAAACCACTACCGAGAACTTCCTATAACTTCTCAGAATTAATTATTACATGAAAACAATGCTAGGCATACAAATTTTAAGGCCGAACTTGACCTAGACTTCCTAGAATATGGAAATAATTTTTTCAAACATATTGAGAACATGTAATCTACAGTCGTGAATGGATGTCTTAACATAGGGGTCTGATTCTTATATGAGAATCATCAATAAAGTCTATTTCCCTCTCATACTAGTCGCAATAACATTCTTTAGCTCATGCATTCATTAACCATTCATCGTCTAATAAAAACATGTCAAGATCCATAACTAGAACCTGTTATGAAACCAAACTTGTAACCAAAATAAAACTAGAATAATAATCATGATAGAATAGCCATCAAAGCCACATAATAAGAAGTACAAGTACTCATGAAATACAATAGGAAAAGAGATCCTATCAACATATGCAAAATCCAACCAAGTCAGGGACTTCCATGTACCACCCGACCATAGATTGAGCTGAACCGAATATTTCTTTCATCTAATCACTCCTATGCCATATTCCAAGCATGAATGTAGGACTCAAGAAAAAAAATCAGGGCTTCCCAGAGATTAAACCACCTCCACCCTCAAGCTTTACCGAAATCCCGTCAAAATTGGTCAAGGGATCAATAGGCCCAAAACAATCACGTACACAACTAGGGATACCTACAAATTAAACCACCTCAACCAGTCAAGGGATTACTCTAAGGCCCAAAAAAATCTTGGATGCCTCGAAATTTCTTCACCAATGCCTTGAGGAATTTTCTTGTCTCCACCATAAGGCTTTATCGCAATCCCACCAAAATTAGTCAAAGGATTCCTAGGCCCTATGGGAATTTTCTTGAGACCACCTCACCCAGTTCCAAAACCATCCAGTAACCCAAATCTCAACCAAATAAAAGAACCCCAACACACCATGGCTATCTGAAAATTGCAAGGCAAGCTGAAAACCATTGTCACACCTGGAAAAACCCATGCCAATGACAACAAGAGAACCAAATACACACATGCATGTGCCATGCATTCACAAATAACCTAGGAAATCACACATGCAACCTGCTACCTGCAAGTATTCTTACTAAAGCTACTTGATTCAATTTTTCCTTGCTTGTCCCTTGTTTTCCTTTGCCTTCTTGTCCTTCCTTTGCTTTCCTTTCTCCAATGTTAGAGTAATCCAATAATGCTTTAACTATGAAATAGTATGAGAGAATAGAGAGAGAGCTCCAAGACTAAACTGAAAAAAGATGGGAACTGACCCTAAGAACCCTTTTTATCATTGAGGCCTCTATTTTCTTCAAACACTCTCTTTTCCCTTCAATTTCCTCCTCATGAAAACATGTGACCTTTCATCTCCCTTTTCTCCTATTTCCTTTATTTTCATAAATAAAATGTCAATTAATTCCTCTTTGTCTTTACCAATTCCTTTTCCAATTTCCTTAGCCATAATAAACTGAAATGAACACCCACTAAGATGTTTTGCCCAACATTCAACTTGAATACGTGTCCCATGACCTTGGTCTTATTTTTCCTTTATTAACTTTATTACATGAATTTTTAACATGGGGTTGTTACAAACCCCTCCCTCTTAGGGGAATGTCATCCTTAGTGTTCTATGACACTTATTATGCAAATAGCTGTAAAAAAAAACATACTAACCATGGGGCTTTATAACTTAGCTCGATGCAGTGTTTACAACAAACAACCCATTGAAAAGAAAAACCAACTTGACAAACATGATAACCATACTACTTATTGGAGCTTTATAACATAGCTCATTGCAGTATTACAATAACAACCATACATAAATATGTACATATACCAAAACTCCTTTGCCTCAACTGGAAAACAGTGAAGGATACATAGCTCGCATCTTATCTGTCATCTCTCATGTAGCTTCATCAGGTCCAGAGTGCTTCCACTACACTTAACTTGATTGATTTATGGTTTCCGAAGCATGAGTTTTTTTTGTTGTAATATGCATTAAGGTTATGGTTGAAATTATCATTTTGGCTCCACCTACAATACATACCAATCAATCACATTATCAACATCTTTCACACATTTTTAAGAAATGAAATAGGGAAAATGCCATTGTCTTTCACTATTGGAAGTAGTGCAAGTCTGTAGGCCACTAGTCCAATCCTCTCAAGGATCTCGAAAGGCCTATAATATTGAGGTGCCAATTTAGCACATGACCCAATCCTCAAGGAGCTCTTCTTTGGCTTAATGTGCAAGTACATATGCTCCCCAACCTGAAACTCCTTAAATTCCTTGTGCTGATATGCATAACTCTTATGTCTATCTTGTGTCGCCTTTAGATGCTTCTTAATAACCTGCATTTCTTATTCCATTGTTGCCAACATGTCTGGTCCTATCAATACCTTGTTCAATGGATCACTTCAGGATATGGGAGTATTACAACTCCGCCCATAAAGTGCCTCAAACAGACTCATCCTCAGTGACTCCTGATACCCATCGTTATAAACAAACTCAACCAATGGTAGATACTATTCACACTTCCTCTGTTGGTGCATAAAATACATCATCATCATGTCCTCAAGAATCCTATTGACATTCTCTGTCTATCCATCTATCTGCAAATGATAAGTTGCAATGAAGGCCAACTCTATACCCAAACCTGCAAACAACTCTTTCCAAAACTTGGAATGTACTTAGAATCTCTGTATGAAACAATATTCTTAGGAATACCATCCAATCTCACTATCTCCCTAATGAATACATGTGCTACCTCACTATATAAATAATTAGACTTCACTAGAACAAAGTGAACTACCTTAGTCAACCTGTCAACCACAACCATAATAGAATCATGTTGTCTATATATCCTCCGCAAACTTGTGATAAAATCCATAAAAATAACCTCCCATTTCCATTCCAGAATCGCAATAAGCTACAATAAACCACCTAGATGCTTACACTTTGATTTTAATTGTTGAAAATCCAAACACTTAACAACGAACTCAGCTACCTCTTTCTTCAAATTCAGCCAGTGGTAGAACTTATTCACATCTTGTAGAGTCTTATGATATCCTGGATAACCTAAATAGGGCTTAACATGAAATTCCCTCAAGATAAGCTTCTTGAGTTCGTTGTTGTCCAACACATATATCGTGTCCCTAAATCACACCAAACCATCTGTCGTGAGATGATAATCCACATCCTGGTCACCTTTACCCTGTTGTTGTAACCTGTGCTTAAGCTCCATGTGTTAGCCTCCTATTGCAATAGGTGTTCATATTTCATGATTGACTGTTTTACATGCCAAATATGTCATCTTTTCATGCTGCAAAGTTCCATATTTACATCAAATTCCATTTTTGAAGAATCATACCATTTTTGAAGAGTTTCACAGTTAAGGGAAGGCCAAACAGCTTAATCTTGGCTTCCCTAGGTTTAAATTTCTTGTTTTAGAATATAGAGAATAAATATCTGTCCAAACTGTTTAATCTTGGCAGATTTGTAGATAGGTAGAGAATCTTGGGCGCTCAACTGTTTAATCTGGGCCCCTGGCAGAAATAAGGATAGGTTTAGATAGGAGGATAGCAAAAAGAAAAGTTGAAAAGCTGGGTTTGCTAGTCTAAGTGCACCCAAGCAAAAAAGAAGAAAAAATGTTAGGCAAGTAGGCTCGGTAGGTAGTTTTTGAGGTTGCAAAATAAATGATTGTGATCAGTTTTGTGTTTTAAGAATTAAATCTATTCAAATCACAATTGCAAGGCAAAAATCCATTTGGAGCAAGCTCAAGCGAGGCATGTCTAACTTCCCCTTCTTCCTCTTCCCCAAATCATTAACTGACTTCCCCTAAAGAGGTCAAGATATGCTTGATACCTCTTAAATTCATCATTTCTCATATCATTTGCCTTGGTAAAGATCTGCTTTACTTAAGGAGTGTTCATATTTCCTCTACAAAGTTCTATTTCCCCTTTATAGCCTAAGATCTCTCAACTTAGCGCTTTCTTGTCATTTTCATATTAACTCCTAACATTATTATGTAAATCCCCATCTATTTCCCCTTCCCCTTACTAAAATATGTATAAAATACCCCTACTTATATATCCCCTCCCTTTGGTTGAAAAATAACCATAAATATGCTTCGGAATTACTAAGTTTGCCTGAAACTTAGTAAGAACCCTCAGTTTTGCTCATCTAGCCATCTCCCAATGCATTTGGACTCCTTCCAATGCATAAAAGCCCCTATTTCTTCATAAAATCCCTCCTCCGATGAGCAAATCCCTCCATTAACCTTGTTTTTACCTTTTCAAGGCAAAAAACCCCCCTTTCCATGCTTTGGACCCCTTCCGATGCATTAAGATTCCCTTCCAAAGCCTTAAAAATCCCCCTCCGATCTCCAAATGCCCCTTCCGATGCACTTTAACCCTCTTCCGATCGGAGAAATCCATCTCCGATCCATTAAATCATTCCTCCGATCATATAGTGCCTTAGCCGAAATGAAAAAATGCCTCCGATCGCAAATGGCCCTTTACCGATGGATATGGTATGTCTCCGAATGCATATGGCCCCCTCCGACACAATATCGATGTCAGAGGTCGCGGCAGTATTGGCCCCTTTTACATATATTATGCCCCAATCACCGATGTGCCGAGTTAATCTCAGCCGTCCATCACCCCTGCCCACCAACGGCTCTAATCATTTCGGCGATCGCCCATTTCGGCGATCGCATATGTGTAAACCCTCCGCCCCGCTGATTGCCAAAACGTCGAGTTAATCATAGCCGCCCATTCGGGCCCTTAGATCAACGGCCCACATTTAATCGCAGCGCTCCCATATGGCTCTGACTGGCTGGAGCCGAAATATTATAAAGTGCAGTTTTGAAGGGAGATCGGGTCCGCTTATCATTTTTATTAAAATCCGCCGATTTGGGTTCGCCAATGGGCTGGACCCGATTTCAATAAAGTAAGGAGCCTAAAGCATTTTGGGTCCGCGGCATTTCGGAGGTTTTGTGTTTTGGATCTGCCGATCCGCCGATCGCCGATTTAGCGCCAGCCGTTGGATCTGCCTTCGCGCGATCCAATGGCCAGGATTTAATCTTAGCTACAGTGGTCGCTCCCGCCCCTGCAAAGCTCAAATTTCACGTTTAAAGGCATTTTTTGACTTATAAAGGAAAAAGGGCCATTTCTTCATAGTTTCTGTTCGGCGCCTGCGCGCGCTTCAGATTCAAAGGAAGCAAGGTCATTTCTTCACCAATTTCGATCGATCCAGCCTAGATTTGCTCCAGACAACGAGCACGGCCTCCGTACAATCAGGTTTTCACAAATCCTTCGCCATTTGTACAGCATTTCTTCATTTTTGATAGTGTTTTGATCGGCCAGCACCGAAACTCCTCCAGAAGCCCACAGAAAGCGCCACAGCAGTCAAATCTTGCCATAAAGTGTCATGCAAGGGCGATTTTAACAGCAAAAAGTGTATCAATAGTGAGGATGAGCCCCGATTCAGATTAAAGAGTATCAGAGTAGCGGCAAAGAGTATCAGTTAAATGTTTTTCAGTGAAAATCTTAATTTCAAAGCAGATGAGCAATAAAGGCCCTCCATCCAAGTCAAAGAGTATCAGTAAGGAGCTTAAAGCCATTAAGGCTCACCAAATCAGAATTTATGAGCAGTAAAGACACATGAGAGCAGCGCTTCAAGTTCCAAAGCACAGTTATTGCAGAATGAACAGCACAGAGCTCAAAGGACACCATGTTTATTCATTTTGAATGCTGCTGCCTCTAGCGCAGCTTAAATAGATATTTCTTGCATTTATTTCAATACAAATTAGGTTAAGATAGTTATTTCATGAGATCTGTCTCAGATCTGTTGTTTGTAGATATTTTTTCTATATATACCGCCCTCAGTGATGTAGAAAGGGTTGGTTGGTTGAGTTGCATTACTCTAGACTTGTGCTGTATTTTTTTTGTGAACTTCTATAATCAAAGATAGCTGAAGAGCTGGTTGATGGACTTTCTGTTGGATGTTTTAATGGCTGAAGAGTGACTACAGGATTCTCGTTCTCCCACATGGCTCAATAAGTCTTCCTTGTCTCTGTTTTTTCAATTTATGTATGTTATGCCATCTATATGTCATGATCCAAGTTGCAGAAAGAAAGATTAGCTTAGAATTTTCCTAACAACACTCTATGCTCAGTTTCTGTGATTTCTATATGTTTTCTTCTGATTTAGGCATAAATATGAATACCTCATGGCTCATATTTGCTCTATTTCATCCATGTATGACTGTTATTTATGAATCCTTGACTGCTCCTAGATAAGTTTCATTCACCTTTCCCCATGTTAGTTAGATGAAAGATTCTTAGTTGCCTTTCATTTCTAACATCCATTTCACCCTTTTTCAGCTTGAATGTTATTCTGTGTGTAGATATCCTGCTCTGTATTCCTCTTGTGACCAAGAAAACGCACCAGCAGCCCTAAGCCATGACTCCATGCTCAATGGTTCGAATTTCTCACACTATGCATCCCAACTCTGTTTGAAAGCATCATCCTTCCCACCAAAATCAAAACAAAACCCAAGAACATCATAACTAGCCTAAAATCAACCCAAAACAAAGCTAAATTATAAAGAGAGAGCCCTCTCTGACTGCATGTAGGCTAGGACCTGCAGTCCAAAGATTGGTTTGTGGTTACCTCGGTCGTATCCCTTAAGGAGCCAAGGGACAACCTGAGTGATAACATATTGGCGACTCCGCTCAGAAAACCCCAAAAAATAAGTTAGAAGCTGGCTCCCAAGAAGAATTCACGTTATACAAGGTCAAATCCAGACCCAAATCCCCCAGCTGCTTTTGAAAATCCCAATATAATCCCAAGGAACCTCAGGAAGCTAGAGCGAAGAGAAGATTTTGCTGATTCTAGTCCTGAAACAGTTCAGCCAAGCTGTGTTCCAACCCCTGTCAAAGTTTTATTTCATTCAAACCCTGTTTCCCCTAGTTCCTCATCTACCTCTCAAAGAACCTTTTTCACTCCTCCATTCACTACACATACTCCTCCTATTACCACTGTTGTTACTACTGTTCCAGTCGTTCCATTTCTTCCTGCCGTTCCACTTATCCCTGTAAATATGGCTAACAGATGTGCACCTTTACAGTTGCCTGCTAATCCTGGGGCTATGCCTCAGGATTACCAAACTAAAATCACATATTTTGATGGTACTGGTTCTTGCACATCCCTGCAACACACCAAGGAAATGCAGGACTATTTTGAGAGTTATGAAATAGATGATGATCATGTAAGAATGAAGATTTTTTTCCAAAGTCTCAGAGGTGACGTTAGGCCCTGGTTTAGAGCTCTTCCTGCAAATTCCATAGCTGATCCAGAAGCTCTTTACCAAATATTCCTTAACAGATGGGAGAAAAAGAAGGATCCCCTGCACATACTATCAGAATATGATACTATCAAAAGAGGCCCTCAAGAGGCTATCTTAGACTATTGTGCAAGATTTAACAATGTTTACAATGCAATTCCCCAGAACCTCAGACCTCCACCTGATCTTGCTTTGTATAAATTCCCAGTTGGTTTTGATACCGACATGGCATATCAATTGAGGGAGAGAGCCCCTCAAACCTTAGCAGACATGCAAAATGTAGCTGTTAGTGTGGAGGCAAACCTGATTGCCAAAAGAAATAGAGCAAGAGCCGAGAGAAGAACCACTTTTAGAGAAGAACCCCCAGCATTTGAGCAAAAGTTGGATGCGATCTACAATAAGGTGAACAGTTTTGAAGATAGAATGGGAACCATGGAAAGAAAAACATCATGGGATGGACAACAAGGTAATACTATCAGAAACCCAAACTTTAGAAAAAACCAAAACCCAAATGTTGGAAGGGCTAGTCCTGATCATGATATAAGACCTCCTTTTCATGAAAACTATGTTGAAGCATCCACATCTAGTGAGCAGACAGAGGACACTCACATGAACTTGATGGATTTTAAGGGTGAGAAACCAATTTTTCTAACCCAAGAAGACCAAGATGACCATGATATAAATCAATTTCAGACTAAGTCTGGTGAGTCTTTTGACTTTAGAGAAGGCTATGATTCAGCTGTTTACGAGGTCCACAAACAGTATAAGCTGAGGACAAGAACCATAGATGTGCCCGAAAAGGTTAAACCAAATGATACCAAGCAGCCTAAGAAGATCAAAGAAAAGGCTGCCCTCATAGAAATTGCTGATAAAACAGTCCCAAATCCAAAAGAGGTGACCATAGAGGATGTCACACATGTTCAACCCTCTAAAAATCAGCCTTTTGTATCTTTTCCCTCAAAGGAAAATGTAAAAAGCACTCCTAAAAACCTTTCCAAATCAGAAATAGTTCAAGAAATCTGCCAGTCACCATACTAAAACCCAATCGGATAAACCATTTGACTTAGAGGCAGAAATAGGTAAACTGAAGATATCTATGCCTCTCTCTGAACTTGGCAAACATGATATCTATAGGCAGCAAATCAAAAGATCGCTGCAAATGCCAGAGAATAGGGATGATGTGAATGTCTGAGATGATCAGCCTGAGTTGCTTTTCGAACCTGAAGTCGATGGAAAATCAGCACATGGAGCTATTCTACCCTTTTATGTCAGTTTACACATACATGATAAAGTCTTGCATAATGCCATGTTTGATTCAGGTGCCTCACACAACCTTATGCCCAAAGCTGTAATGGAAAAGCTAAACCTTGATGTTAAAAGACCCTACAAGGACTTATTCTCCTTTGACTCAAATCAGGTCAAGTGTTTAGGCTTAATCAAAGACTTATGTGTGTCTTTAGTCCAATATCCCAACAAAACAATCCTAATGGACGTGGTGGTTGCTGAGATTCCACCAAAGTATGGCATGCTTTTATCAAGATCTTGGGGAGCAAAACTCCAAGGATCTCTCCAACTAGACCTCTCTTATGCCACTATATCAGTCTTTGGGCAACCAAAGAGACTGTATAGGGAAACACTTATGAAATATGTGGTAAGTAGTGAGGAAAAGCCCCAAAACTTTCCAATTTACTCAATCCATTCTGATATGGATTCTTTTATTTTGTTTAATGATGAAACAAGTCCTCCAACTGATGATAAGCCTTTGGCTTTAGAACAAGAAACATGCATGAATGAGGAATCGGTTGCCCATACCCATGAAACGGTCAAAACAATCAATGCAACCAGCACACAAGAAGAACCTCCCGAAACAGAAAATTCAAATCTGCCCACTCCTAAAATGGTTGAAACTCTCAATATTAGTCAAGAGCAAGAAATCCTATGGTATTTGGAGTTTGATGGTTCAGTTAATAAGCTAGGAGCAGGGGCAGGAGTGTGGATCCATAATACTCAAAACAATCATGCAAAGGGTCATGCTTATAGATTAAACTTCAGATGTACTTGTTAGCGCTTGAAATTTCACCTCAGGCTGAAAAAGGTAAACCTCGAGGCAACATCAAACCATTCAGCCCCGTAGCTAGCCCTACGGGGCAGGAGAAGGCTCTCTCCGGTCAATCTCGGTAGATCTTCAAATGGATGAGATGACCAACAAGGTAACACTGATATTAGGCTAGTAAACTGATTAGAAAGGTTGATTTGGGGTTTTTTTGGGTTTTTGGTGGCAAATTGAGGAATTGCAATTTAGGGTGCGGGGATTTGACACAGTTTCTGCAGGGGGTTCTTTGGGGCGAGGTAGGAGACTGTATTGATGCCTTTAGTTGAGGTGGATGATCAGGAATGAAAGAGAAGGAGCTAAAGAGAGCAAAAAATGACTTTGAATTCTCTTTAGACAGCAGAAAACATAGAAATTAAACAAATTTAAAAGCAGAGCATGGCAGGCATGAATTCATACTTTAACACTTCATTTGTTTAATATGCAGAAGTAAAGAAAGGAGATGAGTCACATAAACACACTTACAAGTAAATTAAGAAACACACCATCAACACATGAGTCCACAAGAATCCCAAAGAGGACTGCAAAACCCTGGTCTTCCTTAGCCAAAAATTGCAGAGATACAAGTGAAAAATACAATGATAGCTTCTCCCTCAAGAGTCCAACCATGAAAATGAGCAAGAAAGTACATAATATAGATGATCTAACCTCTTTCCCTGCCTCCATGGGTCGAGCTCACTATCCTAGGAGCTGTTTCAACCACTTCTAAACTAAGCACTACAAACTAGGCAGTCAAAACAACTTGCCTCTATAAACTTGGAAACCAATTCATTCATTTAATATTTACCCTTTTCATGAATGAATGTTCTAGAAGTGTTACATAAGAGTAAAAGTGTCTAAAAAGTACAATAATTACATCAATGAGGATCACATTTCATCTCCAAAAGTCAAAATGAGTCAAATCTGCGTTTTCTGGGCTGTACAGTGCATTTCTGGACAAAACTGCCTGACAGGTCGCGCCCCCCTGCCTGACGGGTCGCGCCCCTTTGGAGCTCTGTTTGGGGTACTTGCAGGTGGCCAAATTGAGCAAAAGTGGGCTTGTTGGAAAGGTCTGTGAGTCTACTTTCCAACCCAACTAGAATTTTTTAATTTGGAGTTCATTTGCCCTGTCAAAAACCAATTCTCCCAAGACATCTTTCTGCAGTTCAAAAAAGTGGCAGAAAGTCAAATTTTGCATGTATTTTGACCTTCTGGAGGCCCAAAACTCCATAAAAACTCAATTCCATCCATGGGCATATGTAACTTTGCATGAAAAATCAGGAAATGCTGAGTTTTTGTGAAAAGGAGTTGCCCTGATGTAGGGTCGCGCGGGGGGTGAGACCCGTTAAAGAGCCAAAACCTGTAAATTACCAAAAAATGCCAAAATTACCCAAAATTCTCAAAAAAATTGGGATTTGAGTTGTGGCTAGGCTATTGAGTGCCATGATCTTTGAGTGAAGCCTCAGCCAAGATACGGAGGGGATTTGGCCTCTTTCTCCGTTTTAGAGCCTCGGTCAACCGCCTTTGAAACATCTTCATTTTGGCCTTGCACACATGCATTCTTGCCCAGTAATGGTTTTTCATGTTCCTCAGCAATCGCTTCTCTTGGTTGGCCTTAGCCAACAGCCTCTCTAAGTGTGCATTCTCCTGGATGAGCATGGACTCTCGGTCAGCGGGCAATGGATCACCGGGTCTTCTACGATTCAAGACTCGGTCACTACGAATCCTCCATAGCTCATCAAGTGCTTTCTCCTCCTCCAATTGTTTGTTGCGCTGCTCCAGGTAAGTGATGGTCCATTGGGCACCCTCAAATCTCCTCTGCAAAACATCATTTTCAGCTCTGAGATGCTGAATGATCTCCTTTGCCTCTCGGCTAGGAGAACTGGCCTCAAGATCAATCACCTCAGTGTCTGGAACTCCTGATGGACCCTCATGAATCATGGGCTATTTGCCCCTCTCTGGTACCTGTGCTGGTGAAGAAAGCGAGGCCCCTTCCACCTGATGTGGAGATAACACTCGTTGAGCTAAAGATGAAAGCGAGACCCCTTCCACCTGCTGTGGAGATAGTACTCTCCTGGCTGCTGCAAATAAGGCCCTTGGGCCTTTCTGATAGGTGACCAGAGGTGAGGAGCTAACATGTCGAGTGACCGGAATATCAGGCTGATGAGATGGTCCTCCCTCCTCCTAAATGACCTCAGAATGTGGCTGGGGTGGTGCTATGAAAAACTCACGGGAAATGAACTCATCCCATGAGATGCCCTGCTGAGTCAACTGATGCAAGACTACAAGCTGAATCAAACCATAATGACATAGGCTCCTGTACTGCTGTGCCGGGGTCTTCCTCTGCAACATGGGCACCATCCTCTGAATGTTCTGAAAGAAGAAAACCGGGATGTTCATCATCCTCACTCGGGTGAAGTGCATCAAAAGGCGAATGTGATATGAGTACACCTGTGAAAATCTGCCTTCACAGGTAAAATAGTGCATAATAAGCCTCATGATGGGAGCATACTCGCTCCGGAGAAACCTGAATGGAAAAACACCCGCCAAATGTCTCATGAATGGTGGCCGGACATAAGGCTCAAAGTGAACAGTATCTAGCATCTTGCGCTTATTCCACACCTCACCAACATTAGGTATCCCTGTAGCATGTGAGATCACCTCGGGTGTCAATGTAAAGTTCACCCCTGCAAGATTGACATGTCCGTCATGGAGGTGTAAAACAAAAAGGTGGGCCAACTCTCTGTGGTGCTGAATCCGAGAAATCCTCTCACAGAATTCATAACAAGACATGTACTGAAAACAAGTGACTGCCATAGGACAGGCCTGTAACTCTGCTAAAGAAGTGGGCTCCTCTCGCTTATGATGTCCACCCTTACCACCCTTACGAGGCCTCCTCTGTACCTCAACCTCTGCAGATGATGAATGGTCATCACTTTGCTCGTAAGTTTCAATTTCTGACATAGTTTAGGAGCAAAGTGGACAAACTGTACTGTTGTCTCTGCCTGTAAAAGTGTTGAATCTTATGCTGTTTCAAGGGGAAAAAGACATGAGGGAAATGTTAGGGGAGGGACCTTTTTACAAGGAATTGGGAATATATAAATATAACAGGGAATTTTTAAGGAAAATTTTGCAAACCATTATGCATATAGGAGTACATATTTAAAATCAGGGATATTGGGAAATCATTTGCAAAAATCACTGCATATGGGAAAAACATGTATGAAAGTGAACATATGGGGATATGAAAACATGCAGCATTAATAGGGGAAGATAGGGAAACATATGCACAAAACTGCTGACATATTCACCAACATTTTCTATTGTTTACACATGCATATGGTAGAGGGAGATTAGGGTTTTGAATGCTTTGGGAGAGGGGTAGGGTTTACACTTTTAGTTATTAGGGAGAAGGGAGGGTTTGCATTTAATTTATAAAATAGCATGGGAGGAAAATAGGCATACATACAAGTGTGAGTGGAAAGGGGAAGGAGGGAAACAATAACAAAGGGAAAACACCTTGAAACAACACAAACCCTAGCACATTTTACCCATTAACATTGCAGTCATATGAAGAGGTTTCACTTGCACAATTTCGATCATTAAAACATGTTTCATGATATCCACCAATCATAACCAGCAACCATTTCAAGTTTAGAACACCTACCTCAAACGAATTTATGGCTTGGAGAGCGTTTGAGCAAGTTTAAAATCGATTTGCAGGGAGACAGCTCGACGGGTCGCGCACCACGCCCAACGGGTCGCGCACCTCTGACGGGTCGCGCCCGTTGTATTTTTACACTGTGGAAGACCCTCTGACGGGTCGCGCGCACCTGGCCTGACGGGTCGCGCACCAGTCCAATGCCCGAACTCGCTCTGTATTCGCTCCTTTCTCTCAATCACTCTCTCAAATCTCTCTTGCAAGCGTTTAGGATGCACAATGAGAGTGATAGGAGGGAATTTGGGGTTTTATAAGTTTCATTTGAAAAAATTTCATTCACAAACCCACTTTCTAATGTTTTCTCTTTGACACTTTATAACACTGACTTTTTGGTTTCTTTTGTCCTGAATTTGACTCATTGAGTGCTTTGACTTGATTCTTTTTGCAGGTAGATCATCTGAGGGATCTTGGCAAGGGGACCAGGGTTGCATTTTGTTCGCTGAAGACTTTTGAAATTTCATCACTTATTTACAAAAACTTGGAAAATGACCTTGGCTTTAAAAACAGAGTTTTTAAATCCAAGGTGAAGATTAGCTGTATCAGATAAGAAATCTTGAAGAAACACTTTTACAATCATCCCTCTGGCTTGTTGAATACTCATTGACTTTTCAGACACATGACCCTGTAAACATATTTGACCAAAACCCTAGACCTAGGAAATTGACCTCAAGACAAGATAAGACAAGCTTGAAAGAGTTTAATGACTGAAATGACCTGAACCAGCAATGCCAAGAGGGATACAACACACCAGCTCCTCCATCAGGGTTATGGCATGCCTAACGGGATGCAAAAATTGACACTAATGAGACACCTACATATGCAAATGCAAAGAGTTTTGATCGCTGATGGAGGGCTTAAGACCGACTCTAACATTGGCTCTAATGGGGATGGTAGCTCCTTGGAGGTACCAAGAACTTTAGACCTCTGGGAGAGCAGACCAGTGCTTTATTCATTGGGCAATGGAGTCAACTTATACACATGTGACCAAATTTGAAACAACTTTATTTGACTTGGACAAGTGACTGAAATCCTAGACTAAATTTGACACTAACTAACTCATTTTATGTAGAAAATAAACTGACTGAAATAACTCTAAAAACTCACACCAACTAATCACCATTTTCAGAATTATAGCCTTCACCGCGGGCCCCAAACTGAAGATGGGAGATCAGTTTCACACTTGCTGCAGAATGAAAATAAAATGGTAATTACAATGAGAATGATTAGAGCAGAAAATGCTCAAGCATGATACCTTTTGAGCAGCCGGCCATTCACCGACCCACCAAGATATTCATCACCGTTCATTTCTTTGAGAAGAAAATCATTTGGACCACGGTATGCTGCAATTTTGTAGGGACCTTTCCACAAGTTGTCAAATTTTCCATGCTTCCCTTTGTCTTCATTGCGGGCATCCCATCTCAACACAACATCATCAATCTGAAAATCATCTGCTTTGGCTTTTCTGTCGTAGATCTTCTTGATGCGCTCTTGCAACTTCAAGGAATTTTGATGAACTTCTTCTCGTGTCTGCTGTAAATGAATCATTTGATTGATCCGTCGTTGCATAGGATCCTCCTCATCACCTGCTTCTTGCAGCAACCTTGCGACCGGAACACTAAGTGAAGTTGGAAAAACTGCATCAATCCCATAGACTATTTCAAATGGCGACATACCAATTGACTTCTTTTGACTTACCCGATCAGCCCATAATGCATTTACCAATTTTTTATGCCAGCTCTTCTTGTTGATTTCCAGCATTTTCTTGATGATGTTCACTAGAGATTTATTCGAAGATTCGGCCAGCCCATTACCTTGCGGATGGTAGGCCGTCGAATGCCCCAAGCTGATGTTGTGCTTATAACAAAAATCAACCATTTTGTTTGATTTAAACGCTGCTGCATTATCTGTAATCAACTTGTGTGGACAGCCAAAACGTGATAAGATATTATTCTCAAGAAAAGAAATAATTACCGAATCTGTAGCTTGCCGAGTAGGAATGGCTTCAATCCACTTTCTGAAGTAATCGGTGGCGGTCAAGATCCATCGGTGCTGCCCGGAAGATGCTGGGTGGATTTCGCCAATAAAATCCAAGCCCCACTGCTGAAAAGGTGCATTGATTTCTATGGGCTTGAGAGGCAACAGCTGTAATTTTTGCTTTCCTTGAAAAATTTGACATTCATGACAGCTCTTTACTGCTTTATACACATCAGAAAATAAAGAAGGCCAATAGAAACCAGCTCGCAAGATCTTATTAGCCGTAGTCTTCCAAAACAAATGACCCCCACAGTCACCTTTGTGAAAATCTTCTACTGTTGCCTTAGCTTCTTCTTCGACCAAACAGTTCAGCAATATGCCACCGGGATCTTTCCAATAAAGTGCAGATTTCATGATGCAAAATTTGGCAGCCTTTAGCTTCAATGTTCTAGCTTTGTTTCTAGACATACCAGGGGGTGCAGACAAATTTTGAAGTACATAAACTATATCAGCATACCAAGGAGAGGACACAAAGATATCGGATACCTATACAGCTAGATTTTCTTCATCTTCGTCGGATAAGGCAGCAAGCAAGTTGATATCAAGGACATGAAGATTCGTTTCAGCCATCAACTTAGCAAGACCTTGACCTTTAATCAACTTGGTAGGCTTAATTTCTACATCATATTCTAATAACGCAGCGATCCACTTACCCCTTCTTCCTTCCAGTTCCGTCTGTACTAAAACATCTTTCACAACTGCATTAGGAACATATGCCAAAACATGAGAATTCAATATGTATACCCGGAAATCTTTCAAGGCTTTGATCAGCGCCAACGCTTTCTTTTCAATAATATTATAATTCAACGCTCCGTCCCTTATGATGCGGCTGAAAAAAGCGATGGGCCTCTCAACTCCATCTCTCTTCTGCATTAACACGGCTGCCAATGTACGCTCCGAAGCAAATGAAAACAAAATGAAATCCTGAGTATAATCTGGGCTGATCAAAGTTGGGGCTGAAGACAAGATTACCTTTACCAAATTGAAAGATTTTACGGCCTCTTCGGTCCATTTGAGCTCGCTGTCCTTCTTGAGCATGTTGGTTATCTCTCTAAGATGTTCTGCAAGATTGGGAATAAAGCGGCGCAGAAAATTCAATTTGCCATTGAAAGACTGAATTTCCTTTTTGCTTCGGGGCTGCTCTAACTGCTGAATTGCTTCCACCCATGCTGGATCTATTCGAATGCCATCTTTAGAAATAATATGACCCAGCAGCTTGCCTTCGCTCATAGCAAAAAGGCTCTTTTTCAGATTCAAGGAAATGCCATACTTTCTGCACTTTTGGAACACTTTAGTCAAATGAAACAAATGCTCTTCATCTGATTTAGAAAACACGGTTAGATCATCAAGATAAACAACTAAGAAAACATCTTTCTCATTAGCAAAGGCCATATCCATTGCTCGCTGAAATGTGGCGCCCGCATTCTTCAACCCAAACGGCATTTTGGCGTAATGGAATGTTCCCCATGGAGTAGTAAATGTTGTCTTGTCACGGTCATCTTCGTGCACCAAAATCTGATTATACCCGGAGTATCCATCAAGCAATGACATCCTTGATGCCCCCACTACCTACTGCAATATATGGTCCATTTTGGGCAGCGGATAGTTGTCGGATAGTTGTCTTTTAATCACACCTTGTTCAGATTTCTGAAGTCTATGCACAAGCGAATTTCGCCGGTCTTCTTTCTCACGGGCACTAAGTTGGAAATCCAATCAGAAAACCGGATTGGCACTATGATTCCAGACTTATACAACCTGTTGACTTCCTTCTCAATCAATGGCAGCAGTTTAGGATTAATTCTTCTCAACTTTTGACGGAAAGGCTTTTGATTTGGTTTTATGGGGATTGTGTGCTAAATAATACTTGTGTCATAAGTTTTCAAATCTGAATAGTCCCATGCAAACACATTAGAAAATGAAGACAATAATCTGATGTACTCACTCTTTACCTTGGGCGACAATGCTCTGGATAGTTTCACCATCTTTGGATTCTCGGCTGATCATCTTGTACATTTACCGTGTCTAGCATTGGATCAAAATTCAACATCTTGGAAAGCTGGCTTCGGTAGGTGTTGTTTTTCATGATTTCTGTCAAAGGAATAGGCACTTTCAACTTTGCAATTTCATTCTCCAAACTGAAAGCTGAAACTTTCTCACCTTCTTTACCCGGATTATCTCTTTTTTCTGCTTTATCTTTTGGTGCATTTGATGGCTGGTCTGTCTTTGTTGCTGGCGATGATTAACCTGCTGAAGGACCGACTATGTCTTTTCCTTTTGCGTGGTTGGAAACCAAATCATTCTTTGCTGCAGCATATTTTCTTTTCTGAATAGGATTTATGGGAATAGATCGGTTTCTTAATTGTCTTTGACAGGGAAAATTTTAAGAACCCCCCCTAAATTTATAAATATAATAAATGGGCGAATCTCCATGGTATATAGGAAAAATGAAAGGCAATTTTATCAATAATATAATATGTATATATAATTTTTTGGCGAATCTCTCACCAGTCATGGCGAATATTTTACTCAATTATAAAATCTTGTAAGATCTTGGCGAGTTTTTCACTAAATAATAAAACTTTGTAAAGTCCTAGTGAATCTTAGCATAGGCTACATGCTGGTTTAATTCCCCCATTTAAATAGGCTACATTCCAGGTGAATACCATGGGTCAATACCATGTGTCATTTTGGTGAATACCATGGGTCAATACCATGTGCCATTTTTATTTTTATTAATTCTAATATTAGGGTTAATAATGGTTTTTTGCATGGTATTAATAACAATCTAGTCCATGGTATTTGTCCCATAGTATTTTGGCCATAGGTTTCACCTAAATATAACCCATTTTTTGAGTGTTCGTAAATATAAGGTGACTTATGGAATAAATATAAAAAAATGTTTTATTTGTTTACCATAGCTCTCGTTTATTTATATTTTTATTAATTTACCATACCTCTTTTACAAATATGGTATTTGGCCCATAGGATTCACTTAAATAAAACCTCTTTCTTGAGCCTTCATAAATAGAACGAGGGTTATGGACTAAATATAAAAAGAGGTTTTATTTATTTACATACGTCTAGTTTATTTATATTTTTATTTATTTACCATACCTTTTGAGTAAGTATAAAAAGACGTTTTATTTATATACTATACCTCCACTTTACTTATATTTTTATTTGTTTACACCCTTACATGTATATAAGGTGACTTATGGAGTAAATATAAAAAATGTTTTATTTATTTACCATACCTCTCATTTATTTATATTTTTATTATTTTACCATACCTCTTTTATAAATATGGTATTTGGCCCATAGGATTCACTTGAATAAAACCTATTCTTGAAAATGGGCAAATGGATTCACTTAAATAAAACCTATTCTTGAAAATGGGCGAATGGAAGGTTGTAAGTCCTAATTTCAAGGGCTAAATTTACCTTTTTTACCCTCTCCCTTAAAATAAGGTGGGCTATTTGAGGTGATTTGTAAAAATGTACTATGATACAAAATATTCGCCCACTAAAAATTTAAAACCCCTTAATTTCGCCAAAGGGCGAACATTCGCCCCTAAAATTATCCTTGGTCTTTGACCTTGCTGAGCTGATAAGGCATGCAAATATCCTCTTTGATACTCTTCAGATTCTTCTTCAAGGATTGCATCATGTGACAAAATATAATTTTCATCTTGGGGAATATTGGAATTACTCACCAACTCATCTTCTTCTGTAACAAAAGTGGGCAGATCATCAGGAGTGAAGAAGTGATTCTCTTCTCCAACATTGTCACCTTCATCTTCAGATTCTTGACCAACAAAATTCTGCTGAAAAGGAGGTTTTATTTGCTGCTGAGCTGCTCCCTCTTGTGCCTTTGTTTCACGCTGCTTGATTCTATATTGCTGCTGTGTTGTTGAGAAAAGTATCCAATACGGAATGACCCTATCCCACTCTAAGGGTGATAGTACCTCAGCAACAATCAAAGCAAAGCTATTCGAGATTACTTCTTTATGAGATGTAAGAGAGGGGAGAAAGAGATCCACTAACCGTTGTCTTCCGCTAATGATTGATCCAATCTTCTCTCTTTGCTGCTTGCTCCCAGCTCCTTGCTCTTTCACTGGCCCAGCTACACCAAGATCCTGCAAAATGGCAAGAGAGGGAAACTACAAGAAGCATACATTCATAATTGATTCAAGGATTAGAATAAATCAAATACACAAGTATAGCAATACACCATTGAGACACATGCATATAGAAGAACCTCAAATGCTTTATTAATGGAAGAAGTAAAGTTCTGAGGGTGTTACAACCATAAGAGGCCCAATCCAGCAACACCTCCCAGCAGAAAGAAATCTCCTCTTCACCTCCTTCAAGCAAATCACCCAATAGTTCTACACTCAAACCAACAGCACTTCCTTACATTCACAAGATTCCAGCCTCTCTAGACCTCATGAGAGAGCTCTATATATAGGAGATTTGGAGAAAGGATGAGTCAGCTTGAGCTTGGCATGGAGATGACTAGTGTCCTTTGCCACTTCAATTATTCTTCGGTTCTTGAGTCCACTTGGAGTTTCTTGCTTCCACTTGGAGATCTAGATCCTCTTACTCATCACAAGGCAAATTCCTTGATCCAAGTGTCATTTTGGAAGCTTCCTGGGCATTTGACACCTTGCAGAATGACTGTGCCACTTGGCCAATCTCGCCCAGCGCAGGTAGCCTTCATTAGAGTTGACATTCAGCGCAGGTACAGAGTGGAGTAGTTGACATTCAGCGCAGATGCTCAGTGGAGCAGTTGACATGATCCAGAATTAGCTTGTTTTTGAGTGTTTTCAGGTGGAGAACTGATATTTAGTGCTGTGGTTTGCTGACCTTGTTCCTCTAGGGGTAGGAACAACATGTTTAGGGACTTTGGATCCCTTAGATTATTGACATTTCATGCTTCATGCTGTAAGGCACAAAAATGTCTATAACAGTTGCCCCCTAAAGTATGAGGTCGTTTATCGGGTGAAATGCTTTATCAGGAGGATCCGAAGTTCATTCAATCGCTGAGAGGTGATCTGTAATAAAATACAATACAATACATTATGATTCATTCTGCTTTCATGATCTAGCTGAGGCGGGCATTCCCATGCTCAGCTTTATAAATTCATTTTGGTACATAGAACAGACGATCGTCTGATGGTAGACTGAAAATTCTCTGCTGAAATTATCATCCTTTGAGTAGGATGATCATCTGCTGCAATGATGTACATATCAAATGTCTTTATATTTCCTGAATATATATCGCAGCCCGGATGGATGGAACTAGATCCGGGGTCTTCAAACTCGTTCGATCTTCACTCTAAGTACAAGTCGATCCATGTGAGAATTTCGCTGAAGTCGAACATGGAAAGACATCGCTTGATTACCGGTCAATGATGTAAACCGTTAACAAGCGCGAGAGGAATCACCAATAATGACAATGATCCTCAAGGTACTGCAGTACAATTCACGTGGTGTGAATAAAGGACTTGGCGTCGAACACCACGCAAAATCTTCTGGTCGAAGGTCATTGATGTATACCTGTCGCCGGAAGTGAGAAACTTGCCATTGAGGCATGCAAGCTTCAAAGTACTGAGGGGGGTGTTCCTAGATCAACTTCTTGGATAATGAGCTGAAGTCGACAAGAAGCGATCCGTCAAAGGAGGGCCTTAATGAATCCCACATCAGTGACACGGAATGGAGCTAATGATTTTAGTGGAGATGAAAACAATCTGTGAAATATGATTCAGGGTGGCGATCATGGGTGGATGAAGGATAATGTATGGCAGTGGATGGGACACGGTTGACTCTTTCTGAACAACATCCCTTGAACATATAACGACACTGATGTGATGGATCGGTAGCATTACCCCAAATGTGGATGGTTTGGCGAGGACCATGGTGATGAGACCGGTGAATGAAACAACCCAACCTGATGTGATACGGAGGACAAAGTGTCATGTTCAAGAGCGACTTGCTACCATTAAAGCTTTGAGGTTCTCCCAATTTTTCCCCAGTCATTTCTGACTAGTACCTCTTTATTTTTGTCAAGCTTGAGGAGGATAACATATGCTTGTTCTATAACCTGCCCTTCGGGCAAGCCCATCGCTATGTTTTAACGAGCCTAGCGATAGGGAAACTCGTTCTCGTCTAAAGACAAGTTTGTCGCTATTTAATCATTTTAACGAGTCTAACGACAAGGAAAACTCGGTCCTTTTCATTTTTAGAGAGTCTGAAAAGGTACATAAAGTTAACTCCAAAATTCCTTTTTCGTCATCTAATCCCTTAAGTCCGAAAAAGTATAAAACAATACAGAAGGGATGAGTTTTCGATAGTTTTAACGAGCCGAACAAAACAAGCGCTCGATCTTTTTGTGCAATAATCCCTCAAGTCCAAAAAGATTAAAATCTAGAGGAGGGATAGCTCTTCCGGTCGTTTAACGAGCTGGAAGGCCAAAACTCGGCAATCTTTTCATATTTTACGAGTCAGTTGAAAAAAGCTTAAAGAAGACTCGTCTTTCGAGGAACGAGTGATAAACAGGGATAGCAGCAGATTCCAGGTACAGGTTGGAATTTTCCAATCACGGCAGTGTCACAAGGATGGCTAGGTGAAATCACTCTTCGCAGCTGTTCCTCAAAATGGGTAAACAATCATATGGAGGTGAACGATTGGCCAAATGGAATGGAGGTGGCGGGTGCAAACACGACCAAGGCTTTTTATGGCTAATAAAATTACGATCACAATGGTTATTTACCGGGGTATGTTCATTTTTTAATGAGCTTGAATGCTCAATCTTATGTTTATTTTTTAACGAGCATGAACTATGCGCTAAAACTGCTCGGATCTCGCTTTTGTATTTTTTAACGAGCATAAATTCCGCGGTAAAACTGCTCGAATACCAGTCATAAGATAAGAATGTCTCCTGTGAGATAGCTATTTTTTATGGATCTTTATCTCACAAAGCTATGCTCCTAATCATCCTTTCTTTATGCAAGTTCGGAAACGGCTAATCCTACGAGTTTAAAGGGTTAGACCTACAGGTTTAAAGGGAGGACCTAAAAATTTAAAAAATAAATAGTCGTCCCTTGCTTGCACTCCAAAAAGTTGCATGCCCCCAGGTGTAAGGTATAATTTCAAGGCTGCCCCTACTTATCCGATAAAACATTTGTTTTAAAGGGTGAGGCTTGCCTCTTTCTGGTTACCCAAAGATTGTTTTGTTAACACCATCAAACGAAAACATTTCCTCGGCACTGTCTACCGAAGTAGACAACGGTGAGTGACCTTTGTCACGCAAGTAACCTTGACAAAAGAATCCTGTTCCAGAACAACCCCTCTTCCTTCCACGGACGGGGTGCGGACTAGTCATATTCTTTCGCGGAAATTCTACTTTATACCCAAGGTTTCCTCTGCCCAAAGCAGACCAGGATGCATGCCCCCTGGGTTCCAGTCCCATCTTTCCGAATCACTCGCACTCATCGGGAAGGAGGACTGGGGGTGGAGACATTTCTTGAGTGAATAGACCATTGAGGGTTGGTATGTGACTATTTGCGATGCGTGATCCCGGAAATGAAAGTTGGTCTACGAGCTTGACCATTCTTCCTTCGTGTGGAAAACACATTACTCTAAAGAGTGAGGAGACTATTGCCTCCATGCAATATATATAGTCTCGTCCAAGGAGTAGGTTATAATCCAAGGGTCCTTGAACGACCATCACATTCATTTGAACGGTCTTCCCTTTCAATGTAACAGGCACATTGGGGAGGATCCCTAATGGTCGACTGGTTCCTTTATCAAAACCCGAGAGATTTCTTATCTCAGGCAAAAGCTCCGGGGAACCCAGTGCTTTCCAAGCAATAGAGGAAAGGATACTCACAGATGCCCCTTCATCAATGATAGTTCCAGCCATTACCATTCTGTAAATTTGGACTATGATTCTGAACGGTATACTGGCTGGTAACCGGGGTCTGCCTAGTTGGTTCCAATCAAAGGACACAACCAGGTTGCTTGGCGGTGGGACCGAATACACGGCTGGATATGACCCTGACGATGTTCCTTCCTGCGATAAAGGAATGGGCGCATTGCCCTGATGCTCATCAGAGTTGGTGTTGATGAAAAGAATCTGGATGGTTTCATCCTTATTCTCTTCAGTGAGGGTGTCATTTGAAGATGAATCTTCAGTGACGGTGTCATTTGAAGATGAAACCTCTGAAGGCGGAACCGGGTCAACTGCCGTATTGACTTTTAGACTTTCGTCTGGTCTGGATTCAGTAGGTTCATTTTCAATGACTGACGCTTCAGCTGACCACTTGAGCGGGCTAGCTGTATTTTCAACCAACGAAGGACTTGGCACGAGTTTTTTGTATCCAGGAGGAAGTCTCAACGGTGAAACCGGGCGATCTTCCAAAACTCTCTTCGCTTCGTCTAAGAAGGGACAACGGTGGATGGCGTGATTGCCTTCACACAGTCTGCAGGGGGATCTTGCTCCCCCTCTTTGTCTTGAACCTTCACTTTCGCTGGTTGATGGTAAGCAATCAACATAGCTATCAGAGGTTGATGCTCCCGAATTGTGCAACCGAGGGGACCAGTCCCTTAGTATCCGGGGAATACAGGGACAATCTCTATGGAAGTGGTCTCCTCTACATATGACACATGGCGATTTAGGCCCGGTCTGTGCTGTGTGTGGATTTTTGTCAGATGTCTTTTGCTTGCCCCCAGGCGCCTTAGGCTCCTTCTTCTTCTTCTCTTTCTTCTTCTTCTCCTTCTTCTCCATGGGAGCTTGGCTTTTGCCGGCTCTACCTTGTGAAGATGAAGGATCGGAGGAAGAGTTATAGGAAGTAGAAGGCTGGTGGGCAGCTCTAGACTGATCTAACTGTTGACTCGACTGTTCAGGAACCCTGGTGTTCTGAACTACATTGGTTGAGAATAGCCAAATTGGCAGACCAATTGCCAGTCCTGGAAGCGACAATGTGGCCATGTGGGGCGAACCAACTTCTCCCCAAGAGGAGAAAGGACTAGGATTTCCATCATGTGGAATTCCTTGGTTGGGGCGTTCCATGTTCTCAACCTAAAGATCAACGTAGGAATAGGAGGTGATTATGTTCCGTTTAAAATAAAATTTTATAACGACGCTTTAGACACAACTTGCTTTTTCACTTTTTAAGAGTCGAGAAAAAGCTAAAGATGACTCTAGTCTCCTTCGATGTTTTAACGAGCCCGAAGTGACAAATGCTCGGATGGACTTTTTCAATTATAGAGTTTGAAAAAGGCCAAAAGAAACTGCTCTGGAGTTCTAGGCAAAGGGTGTGCCAAACTTTTCGCAAAACCATAGAATATGTTTTACGGTACGAGTGGTCGATCTTCGTGAATGTTGTGTTCACTGCATTGCGATCAGTAGGGCGGCCGACACGGTTTCCTATGGATAAAGGCTTTGTTCCTATAGGGGTCTCCCAATATATACGCGACGGTACGTGGGAGCACAAGTCCGTATTGATACTTATCGCTTCACCGTGGAGGAATCACCCAACCACTCAACGCTAAGATATCACGTTTAACGACGCCGGAACACGTCTCTAGCTTAGACCTCTATGTGTTTGCGTTATGTTTCAATGCGTTGTTATGTAAATTCAATTTATTTTAAGGTTGATCTTGTTTAGCAGTTTGCCTTTATGGATCACCACGAGATGTATAGTAACACTCCTAAATGCAGTCTAAGATGATAAGCAAGCTTTTCAATCTTTCAACTTTGAAAATCTTAACTACTGAGGGAAAAGAAAGACAACATCTTTTCACACAGATCATAGAGCACACACTAATGCACTTTTTCCTAAATCAACATGCAAACTGTCATAATGCACATGCACAATGCAGGTATTTCTTTTCTCTTTCTTAATGTTTGTGCGACACAAAAAGAAAGTTGTTGTATAACTTTGAATTCAATTTCAAGTGAAAGCAAACAAGCTTGTCCAAAATCAAAAGACACCTTAAGATTTACTTGTTTCGACACTAGAAATATATAAACTCAAACCATATGACGAAAGCAAAAGCTCAATCAGCTATGAACAGCAAACAAACTAACTCTTAAGATCAAAACGACACTTTATCACAGGTCTAGATCTAAGAGGCCACAGCAAAACTGGTTCACTTTCGTTATGGGAAACTGCAAATGATGTAAGAAATACACAAAGAACAAATACAGTTTCTTTATACAACCGAGGCGGAATAGTGGCAAGGAAATTTGGTTTCAGATAGGTACATTGACTGGTAACAGGCTGCAAAAACAAGGGTGAAAACAGGGCAAGAAACAGAAGGAAACCCCAGTAGCACAAGGCAAGACTGGTCCAGCGCGGGTGGAAGACTGGCAGTTTGACCTTCAGCGCAGGTAGCCCCTTCGGGAACTGCGCTGAAATGCAGACAGCCTTCACACAGCCTGCACTGAAGAACGAAACTTTCGTTTCTCTTGGTTTCCGGGTCACAGATTGCTCAAAAATTCACAGTTTTTGGCCAAATCAGAAGCTATCAGTCAAGTACACACTAAGGGATTAAAAGGAGGATGAAAAGCTATCACTAAGAGCTTATCAGAGTCCTTGTGGATCAGCTCTTCAAATCATAAACTTGCTCAGAAACTGAGCTAGAGTAGCTGCCCTCTACTTTGCATTTGAAAGATTCAAATGCAGTTCGATTCGGTACTCCCTGTGTTTATGAAATGAATAGCAAAAACACAAACAACCAACAAGATACGATCCCCAGTGGAGTCGCCAATTTGTTGTTGGGAAAAGTATCCAATACGGAATGACCCTATCCCACTCTAAGGGTGATAGTACCTCAGCAACAATCAAAGCAAAGCTATTCGAGATTACTTCTTTATGAGATGTAAGAGAGGGGAGAAAGAGATCCACTAACCGTTGTCTTCCGCTAATGATTGATCCAATCTTCTCTCTTTGCTGCTTGCTCCCAGCTCCTTGCTCTTTCACTGGCCCAGCTACACCAAGATCCTGCAAAATGGCAAGAGAGGGAAACTACAAGAAGCATACATTCATAATTGATTCAAGGATTAGAATAAATCAAATACACAAGTATAGCAATACACCATTGAGACACATGCATATAGAAGAACCTCAAATGCTTTATTAATGGAAGAAGTAAAGTTCTGAGGGTGTTACAACCATAAGAGGCCCAATCCAGCAACACCTCCCAGCAGAAAGAAATCTCCTCTTCACCTCCTTCAAGCAAATCACCCAATAGTTCTACACTCAAACCAACAGCACTTCCTTACATTCACAAGATTCCAGCCTCTCTAGACCTCATGAGAGAGCTCTATATATAGGAGATTTGGAGAAAGGATGAGTCAGCTTGAGCTTGGCATGGAGATGACTAGTGTCCTTTCCCACTTCAGTTATTCTTCAGTTCTTGAGTCCACTTGGAGTTTCTTGCTTCCACTTGGAGATCTAGATCCTCTTACTCATCACAAGGCGAATTCCTTGATCCAAGTGTCATTTTGGAAGCTTCCTGGGCATTTGACACCTTGCAGAATGACTGTGCCACTTGGCCAATCTCGCCCAGCGCAGGTAGCCTTCATTAGAGTTGACATTCAGCGCAGGTACAGAGTGGAGCAGTTGACATTCAGTGCAGATGCTCAGTGGAGCAGTTGACATGATCCATAATTAGCTTGTTTTTGAGTGTTTTTAGGTGGAGAACTGATATTTAGTGCTGTGGTTTGCTGACCTTGTTCCTCTAGGGGTAGGAACAACATGTTTAGGGACTTTGGATCCCTTAGATTATTGACATTTCATGCTTCATGCTGTAAGGCACAAAAATGTCTATAACATGCTACTGTTGACCTCTGAAATTTGGATTACGAATCTGAGGCTCCAGCTTGTCAATAGTAACCTTTTCAAGTACCCTCTTTATCTGTTCAACATCACGAAGTAGCTGATTTGAAGTGGATGCTTCTTCTTTGATTGTGACTCGCTTTTCAGCCTTCATCCTCGCCCTTTTATCATTTAAGTTTGCCTCAACGCTGACAGCAATCTTCTGCATATCCTCCAAGGTAGGAGGATCTCTATCTCTCAATGAATATGCCATCTCCGGATCAAAGACATCCGGGAACTTAAGTAGAGCTGACTTTCTTGACGGTTTCAAATCATCGGGAATGGCATTGTAAACTGTATTGAATCTGATTATGTAATCTTGAACTGACTCGCCCGGACTACGCTTGAGGTTGTTATATTCGACGTTAATCTGAAGCGGATCCTTTCTGATTTCCCACCGGTCTAAAAACTGATTTTGAAGTGCTTCCAAGGTGGGAATACTCCTTGCTGCCAACCCTCTGAACCACTTCCTAACTTCTCCTCCAAATGTTTGCACGAACAACCGCATAGTAACATCCTCTTCATCTAACTCATATAGATCAAAGAAAGTGGTCATCTTGTCAATATGTTGCTGAGCAGTAATGCTTTGTGGGGTGCCATCGAACATGGGAATTTTACTTTGATAATCTGCTGGCATGTCATGGAGATTTGCAGGCAAGGCAAGTGGGGCGAACCGGGCTGCCATTGTTCTAGGTAAAGTGGGTCTTGGAGTAGCAGGCGGAGTAGGTGTAGCTGTATGAGGAGTAAGAGGAGGAGAAGTGGTATGGGATGTAGAAGGCGAACCAACTGTAGATGGGGGATGAGTAACTATAGGAGAAATAGCAATAAAAGGAGGATTTGACTATTCATGCGCCGTGATAGAAGATCCAATATGACCAGAAATACTTTCAACAAAATCAGCGAGAGTAGTAGCGTGAACACGTGTCTGGAGACTTCTCAAGATGAAATTTTCAACCAATTTATTATGCCTTTCAAATTCAATAGCAGCTGCAAAATCGGGATTAGGAACTAGAGTATCGAGTGCACTTTCAGATTTGGTTTTGAACAATGACAACTCAAAACTCTCGTCGAAATCAATATCTTCGAGATACTCAAAAATAGCTGGGCATGAATGAGATTTAAATGTTCGATCAGAATGGGAAGCCAGTTTGGAAATCAAGGAACAAATAACCAATCAGCCTATGAAAACTCTTAACTTAATCATCCGAAAGTTCAGAGTTTATAAACACACTGGGGTTAAGCTGCAGATTGCCATGTTACATTCACTAGCTCACGGAGGTCGACTGAAGCAGCGTTTATCTACTTACGCTGATGTAAAACAAGAGCGTTTTCGAAGGCTACCTGGCGTATCTTCAGACTCCGTCTAAGCTTATGAATTAAACACATCAATGAGCAAACAATCAATTTGTTCTCCCCAGTATGGTCGCCAGTATGTTAGCGCTTGATATTTCACCTCAGGCTGAGAAAGGTAAACCTCGAGGCAACATTAAACCATTCAGCCCCGTAGCTAGCCCTACGGGGCAGGAGAAGGCTCTCTCCGGTCAATCTCGGTAGATCTTCAAATGGATGAGATGACCAACAAGGTAACACTGATATTAGGCTAGTAAACTGATTAGAAAGGTTGATTTGGGGTTTTTTTGGGTTTTTGGTGGCAAATTGAGGAATTGCAATTTAGGGTGCGGGGATTTGACACAGTTTCTGCAGGGGGTTCTTTGGGGCGAGGTAGGAGACTGTATTGATGCCTTTAGTTGAGGTGGATGATCAGGAATGAAAGAGGAGGAGCTAAAGAGAGCAAACAATGACTTTGAATTCTCTTTAGACAGCAGAAAACATAGAAATTAAACAAATTTAAAAGCAGAGCATGGCAGGCATGAATTCATACTTTAACACTTCATTTGTTTAATATGCAGAAGTAAAGAAAGGAGATGAGTCACATAAACACACTTACAAGTACATTAAGAAACACACCATCAACACATGAGTCCACAAGAATCCCAAAGAGGACTGCAAAACCCTGGTCTTCCTTAGCCAAAAATTGCAGAGATACAAGTGAAAAATACAATGATAGCTTCTCCCTCAAGAGTCCAACCATGAAAATGAGCAAGAAAGTACATAATATAGATGATCTAACCTCTTTCCCTGCCTCCATGGGTCGAGCTCACTATCCTAGGAGCTGTTTCAACCACTTCTAAACTAAGCACTACAAACTAGGCAGTCAAAACAACTTGCCTCTATAAACTTGGAAACCAATTCATTCATTTAATATTTACCCTTTTCATGAATGAATGTTCTAGAAGTGTTACATAAGAGTAAAAGCGTCTAAAAAGTACAATAATTACATCAATGAGGATCACATTTCATCTCCAAAAGTCAAAATGAGTCAAATCTGCGTTTTCTGGGCTATACAGTGCATTTCTGGACAAAACTGCCTGACAGGTCGCGCCCCCCTGCCTGACGGGTCGCGCCCCTTTGGAGCTCTGTTTGGGGTACTTGGAGGTGGCCAAATTGAGCAAAAGTGGGCTTGTTGGAAAGTTCTGTGAGTCTACTTTCCAACCCAACTGGAATTTTTGAATTTGGAGTTCATTTGCCCTATCAAAAACCAATTCTCCCAAGACATCTTTCTGCAGTTCAAAAAAGTGGCAGAAAGTCAAATTTTGCATGTATTTTGACCTTCTGGAGGCCCAAAACTCCATAAAAACTCAAGTCCATCCATGGGCATATGTAACTTTGCATGAAAAATCAGGAAATGTTGAGTTTTTGTGAAAAGGAGTTGCCCTGATGTAGGGTCGCGCGGGGGGTGAGACCCGTTAAAGAGCCAAAACCTGTAAATTACCAAAAAATGCCAAAATTACCCAAAATTCTCAAAAAAAATTGGGATTTGAGCTGTGGCTAGGCTATTGAGTGCCATGATATTTGAGTGAAGCCTCAGCCAAGATACGGAGGGGATTTGGCCTCTTTCCCCGTTTTAGAGCCTCGGTCAACCGCCTTTGAAACATCTTCATTTTGGCCTTGCACACATGCATTCTTGCCCAGTAATGGTTTTTCATGTTCCTCAGTAATCTCTTCTCTTGGTTGGCCTTAACCAACAGCCTCTCTAAGTGTGCATTCTCCTGGATGAGCATGGACTCTCGGTCAGCGGGCAATGGATCACCGGGTCTTCTACGATTCAAGGCTCGGTCACTACGAATCCTCCATAGCTCATCAAGTGCTTTCTCCTCCTCCAATTGTTTGTTGCGCTGCTCCAGGTAAGTGATGGTCCATTGGGCAGCCTCAAATATCCTTTGCAAAACATCATTTTCAGCTCTGAGATGCTGAATGATCTCCTTTGCCTCTCGGCTAGGAGAACTGGCCTCAAGATCAATCACCTCAGTGTCTGGAACTCCTGATGGACCCTCATGAATCATGGGTTGTTTGCCCCTCTCTGGTACCTGTGCTGGTGAAGAAAGCGAGGCCCCTTCCACCTGATGTGGAGATAACACTCGCTGAGCTGAAGATGAAGGCGATACCCCTTCCACCTGCTGTGGAGATAGTACTCGCCTGGCTGCTGCAAATAAGGCCCTTGGGCCTTTCTGATAGGTGACCAGAGGTGAGGAGCTAACATGTCGAGTGACCGGAATATCAGGCTGATGAGATGGTCCTCCCTCCTCCTGAATGACCTCAGAATGTGGCTGGGGTGGTGCTATGAAAAACTCACGGGAAATGAACTCATCCCATGAGATGCCCTGCTGAGTCAACTAATGCAAGACTACGAGCTGAATCAAACCATAATGACATAGGCTCCTGTACTGCTGTGCCGGGGTCTTCCTCTGCAACATGGGCACCATCCTCTGAATGTTCTGAAAGAAGAAAACCGGGATGTTCATCATCCTCACTCGGGTGAAGTGCATCAAAAGGCGAATGTGATATGAGTACACCTGTGAAAATCTGCCTTCACAGGTAAAATAGTGCATAATAAGCCTCATGATGGGAGCATATTCGCTCTAGAGAAACCTGAATGGAAAAACAGCCGCCAAATGTCTCATGAATGGTGGCCGGACATAAGGCTCAAAGTGAACAGTATCTAGCATCTTGCGCTTATTCCACACCTCACCAACATTAGGTATCCCTGTAGCATGTGAGATCACCTCGGGTGTCAATGTAAAGTTCACCCCTGCAAGATTGACATGTCCGTCATGGAGGTGTAAAACAAAAAGGCGGGCCAACTCTCTCCCTTACGAGGCCTCCTCTGTACCTCAACCTCTGCAGATGATGAATGGTCATCACTTTGCTCGTAAGTTTCGGTTTCTGACATAGTTTAGGAGCAAAGTGGACAAACTGCACTGCTGTCTCTGCCTGTAAAAGTGCTGAATCTTATGCTGTTTCAGGGGGAAAAAGACATGAGGGAAATGTTAGGGGAGGGACCTTTTTACAAGGAATTGGGAATATATAAATATAACAGGGAATTTTTAAGGAAAATTTTGCAAACCATTATGCATATAGGAGTACATATTTAAAATCAGGGATATTGGGAAATCATTTGCAAAAATCACTGCATATGGGAAAAACATGTATGAAAGTGAACATATGGGGATATGAAAACATGAAGCATTAATAGGGGAAGATAGGGAAACATATGCACAAAACTGCTGACATATTCACCAACATTTTCTATTGTTTACACATGCATATGGTAGAGGGAGATTAGGGTTTTGAATGCTTTGGGAGAGGGGTAGGGTTTACACTTTTAGTTATTAGGGAGAAGGGAGGGTTTGCATTTAATTTATAAAATAGCATGGGAGGAAAATAGGCATACATACAAGTGTGAGTGGAAAGGGGAAGGAGGGAAACAATAACAAAGGGAAAACACCTTGAAACAACACAAACCCTAGCACATTTTACCCATTAACATTGCAGTCATATGAAGAGGTTTCACTTGCACAATTTCGATCATTAAAACATGTTTCATGATATCCACCAATCATAACCAGCAACCATTTCAAGTTTAGAACACCTACCTCAAACGAATTTATGGCTTGGAGAGCGTTTGAGCAAGTTTAAAATCGATTTGCAGTGAGACAGATCGACAAGTCGCGCACCACGCCCAACGGGTCGCGCACCTCTGACGGGTCGCGCCCGTTGTATTTTTACACTGTGGAAGACCCTCTGACGGGTCGCGCACCTGGCCTAATGGGTCGCGCACCAGTCCAATGCCCGAACTCGCTCTGTTTTCGCTCCTTTCTCTCAATCACTCTCTCAAACCTCTCTTGCAAGCGTTTAGGATGCACAATGAGAGTGATAGGAGGGAATTTGGGGTTTTATAAGTTTCATTTGAAAAAATTTCATTCACAAACCCACTTTCTAATGTTTTCTCTTTGACACTTTATAACACTGACTTTTTGGTTTCTTTTGTCCTGAATTTGACTCATTGAGTGCTTTGACTTGATTCTTTTTGCAGGTAGATCATCTGAGGGATATTGGCAAGGGGACCAGGGTTGCATTTTGTTCGCTGAAGACTTTTGAAATTTCATCACTTATTTACAAAAACTTGGAAAATGACCTTGGCTTTAAAAACAAAGTTTTTAAATCCAAGGTGAAGATTAGCTGTATCAGATAAGAAATCTTGAAGAAACACTTTTACAATCATCCCTCTGGCTTGCTGAATACTCATTGACTTTTCAGACACATGACCCTGTAAACATATTTGACCAAAACCCTAGACCTAGGAAATTGACCTCAAGACAAGATAAGACAAGCTTGAAAGAGTTTAATGACTGAAATGAACTGAACCAGCAATGCCAAGAGGGATACAACACACCAGCTCCTCCATCAGGGTTATGGCATGCCTAACAGGATGCAAAAATTGACACTGATGAGACACCTACATATGCAAATGCAAAGAGTTTTGATTGCTGATGGAGGGCTTAAGACCGACTCTAACAGTACTAACAACATGGCAGAGTATGAAGCCCTCCTTCTAGGCCTTAAGCTAATCAAATCTCTAGGAGCTGCAAAAGTTTCCATTCTAGGTGACTCTGACCTGATTATTCAACAGATGAAAGGTAACTTGTTTACTAATGACAATAGGCTAAGAGCTTATAGGACTGCTGCCACAGAAATACTCAATACCTTCACTGAATCCCAGCTTGCTAAAATTCCAAGAAACCATAACCTACACGCACACAGCCTAGCTACTTTTGCTAGACTTGCAAGCTTCCTTTTGAGCCCAATCACCACTTTACTGCTGAGATAAAGCACAGGCCTGCAGTCCCTAACAATGTCAAAGACTGGCAAGTGTTTGAAAACGATGCAGAGATTAACAATTTCTTGACTTTACAGCAAGAATTTTCAAGCTTAAACATTGATATGGATGCCATGGATGATCCACAACAAGCAGTAAACCAAAATAACCAAACTATAACAGCTGAAGCAGCAAATCAAATGCTGCACCCAACCATTTTTGATGAGAAAAAAATGCAAGAGCTGAAGCAAATGCAATTAGAAGAAATAGCTGAAACAGAGGCCGAAGTTATTGATTTAAAAGACAATTTTCTGCCTGCTGGTCTCACTCCATTGGAAGACATATTTGATTCAAACGATGTCCCCAAAAATCCAAAGATGCAATCATTAAATGCCGATGTTGAAGACTGTAATATTGGGACAGCGGAGAAGCCCAAAATGATTAAACTGTCCAAGTCTTTGCCTCCTGATCAAAAGCCAAAGTATGTTGACCTGTTTAAAGAGTTCCAAGATGTATTTGCATGGAGTTATGAGGACCTCAAGTCCTATGACACCTCAGTGATTCAACATACCATTCCCTTAAAGCCAAATCAAAAGCCCTTCAAACAGAAACTAAGGAGAATCAATCCTGTGCTTCTCCCTTTGATTGAGAAAGAAGTGAAAAGAATGTTTGAGGTTGGTATCATAGCACCCATTAGATTTTCAGAATGGATATCCAATCTTGTTCCCACAAGAAAGAAAACAGGTGAGATTAGACTATGTGTGGACTTAAGAAATCTGAACCAAGTCTCCCTTAAAGACCACTACCCATTGCCAAAGATGGACCATATTCTACAAAGAGTAGTGGGGTCTTCCAGAATTTCTTTGCTAGATGGCTTTTCAGGTTTTAATCAAATACTGGTTCACCCGGATGATCAAGACAAGACAGCCTTTACAACACCGTGGGGAAAATTTAAGTATGTGAAGATGCCTTTCCGCCTAAAGAATGCAGGTGCTACCTTTCAGAGGGCCATGGACATTGCATTTGCCAAGGAAATCCATGATTTTTTGGTTGTCTATCTTGATGACTTAACCCCTTTCTCAAAATCTGATCAAGAACATTTGAAACATCTGAGACAAGTATTCCTAACCTGTAGGAAGTATGGCATTTCTTTAAACCCCAAGAAGTCTCTCTTCGGCATAGAAGAAGGCAAATTGTTGGGCCATATTATTTCAAAATATGGAATTAGAATCGATCCGGAAAGGATCCAAGCCATTCTCCAAATCCCCTATCCAAGAAACATCAAAGAGTTGCAAGCATTCCTAGGAAAGATCAATTTCCTAAGGAGATTCATCCCAAACTTAGCTGAATTAACAAGAATGTTGAATAACATGTTAAAGAAGGATTCCAAAGTTAAATGGTCTTTAGAAGCCAAGCAAGCCTTTGAGGGCATAAAAACTGCATTAACCCAAGCACCAGTCCTCACAAGCCCTCAATATGATAAGGATTTCATCATTTTTTCATTCGCTTCTGAACACACCATTACTGCTGTCCTTTTGCAAAAGGATGACCAGGGAAATGAAAAGCCAATTTCTTTTTTCAGCCGAGCCCTTAGAGATGCACCCTTGAAATATCAAATAATGGAAAAGCAGGCCTATGCCCTGGTTAAGGCCATCAAGGATTTCCGAGTTTACATTTTATATTCACATGTGATTGCTTATGTCCCAAACTCTGTTGTAAAAGACATATTAACTCAAGAGGGCATAGAAGGCAAAAGAGGCAAATGGATTGCCAATATCCTTGAGTATGACATTGAGATAAAGCCCACCAAGCTGATAAAGGGACAAGGTTTAGCCAAACTGATGTCCGAAACCAATTTTCAAGCCTTAGACATTAATGAACTGGACAATGAACAGGAGTTGGCGACTCCACAGATCAGTGAAGCCTTTTTGCAATCCCCATGGTATGCTGATATATGTTTTATATTGTTAAACCTGTTTGCTCCCCCAGGGTTGTCCAGAACCAAAAAGAGATTTTTTAAGATGAAAGCATCAAAGTTTTGTGTCATAGATAGTGCCCTGTTTTGGAAGAATCATGAAGGAATTTTGCTGAACTGTTTGAATTTAAATGAAACTGACAGTGTCATGAAAGATTTCCATGCTGGAGACTGTGGAGGGCACTTATATTGGAAGTCCACTGCTGACAAGATTTTAAGGGCTGGTTTCTATTGGCCCTCCCTCTTTGCTGATGTAAGAAAGTTTGCTATCTCATGCCACAAATGCCAAATCTTTGAGGGAAAAAGAAAGTTGCTGCCCTTGCCCCTTAAACCCATTTCAATCGAGAAACCTTTTCAAAAATGGGGTCTAGACTTCATTGGAGAAATCCATCCATCCTCTTCTGGCCAGCACAAGTGGATTCTAACAGCCACAGATTACTTTACCAAGTGGATTGAAGCCATCCCATGTAGGCAAGCCAATGACTCCACCATTATCCAATTCCTTGAAACCAACATTCTGTCCAGATTTGGCTGCCCTGAAAGGATCATTACAGACAACGCTGCTGCCTTCAAATCCAAGAAAATGATCAATTTTTGCCATAAATTCCACATTTCCTTAGGTCACTCCACAGCCTATTACCCTCAAGGTAATGGCTTGGCCGAATCATCCAACAAGAGTCTGATTAACATCATCAAGAAAGTGCAGGAGGAAAACAAGAAGAACTGGCACAAAATGCTTGTAAATGCCCTATGGGCAGACAGATTGTCAACTAAGAGATCCATTGGGATGAGCCCTTATGAGCTAGTATATGGCATGGAGGCCAGATTTCCTTCATCTTTGGGAATCCCTGTTATCAAGCTGCTGCAAGAGATTCAAGCTGAGCCAAATGATATACAAAGGAGGATAAATCAAACAATTCATTTGCAGCAGACAAGAGAGCAAGTCTATCACAGAGCGAAGTCTTTGCAAGAGAAGCTGAAGAAAATGTTTGATAGAAGGACCAAGGCCGAGGATGCTGAGGATTTCTACATCGGTAACAAAGTTTTAAGATGGGACTCAAGAAGAGAGGACAAAGGAAAGCACGACAAATTTGATTTCCTGTGGAAAGGGCCATATGTTATCCAGGCTGTGCAAGGCAACAATACATATTTTCTGAAGAGCTTGTATGGCAAAGAAGCTGAAGAAGGCCCTGTCAACAGCCGAATGCTCAAGCACTATCATGACTCCTTTTGATGTACATAATGCATCTATATACTATATTTGTACATTATTATTTGTATTTTCAACATTTTTCATTTACAGCAGTCCGACAAGGGAATAATGCAGTAAATTTTGAAGGAAGGATCAAAGCAAATGCACCATTTGATCTCTGTTTTGAATTGATTTCAAAAAGAAGTGCTCAGGCAGATTTGAATATGTTTACAAGCACCCAAAAGGCAAGAAGCAGAGTTGTAATTTCTCTGCAAATCAGCTCAAAGGATATTGCATATCAACTTACAAGAATTCAGTCAAAAGCATCAAAGAAGAAGGAAGTTTTCAGATTACAGCAATAATTGAAGACCAAGGCATTCTGACCTGTTGTTCTTGGCTTTTCATCTGGAAAATCCATCCCCAAGAGGAGCCACTGTTAGCCTCCTGTTAGCACTTGAAATTTCACCTCAGGCTGAGAAAGGTAAACCTCAAGGCAACATCAAACCACTTAGCCTCGTAGCTAGCCCTACGGGGTAGGAGAGGGCTCTCTCCGGTCTATCTCGGTCAAAATCTTCAATGGGCGAGATAACCAATAGGGTAACACTGATTTTAGGCTAGTAAACTGATCAAAAGGGTTGATTTGGGATTTTTAGGGTTTTTGGTGGCAAATTGGGGAGATGGCAATTTTGGGTGCGGGGATTGGACACAGTTTCTGCAGGGGGTTCTTTGGGGCGAGGTAGGAGACAGTATTGATGCCTTTGATAGAGGTGGATGGATGAGAATGACAGGTGAGGAGCTAAGGAGAGCAAGCAATAACCTTGAATTCCCCTTAAACAGTAGAAAACATTGATATTAAGCAAACTTAAAAGCAGAGCATGACAGTCATGAGTTCTACTTTAACACTTCATTTGCCTAATGTGCAGAAGGAAAAGTAAGGAAATGATTCACATAACACACTTACAAGTACAAAGAGAAACACACCATCAACACATGTGTCCACAAGAATCCCAAAAAGGACTGCAAAACCCTGGTCTTCCTTTGCCAAAAATTGCAGAGATACAGTGAATAATACAATAATAGCTTCTCCCTCAAGAGTCCAACCATGAAAATGAGCAAGAAAGTACATAATATAGATCATCTAACCTCTTTCCCTGCCTCTATGGGTCGAGCTCACTATCCTAGGAGCTGTTTCAACCACTTCTAAACTAAGCACTACAAACTAGGCAGTCAAAACAACTTGCCTCTATAAGCTAGGAAACCAATTCATTCATTTAATTTTCACCTTTTTCATGAATGAATCTTCTAGAAGAGGTACATAAGTGTAAAAGTGTCATAAAAGTACATTAATTACATCAAGGAGGATAACAATTCACTCCATAAAGTCAAACAAGGTCAAACTGCGTTTTTCTGAGCTGTATACTTGAAATTTTGGAAAATTTGCCTGACGGGTCGCGCGCCTCTGCCTGACGGGTCGCGCGCCTTTGGGGCCACTTTTGGGGCACTTCCAGGTGTCCAAATGGGGCAAGAGTAGGCTTGTTGGAAAGGTCTGTGAGTCTACTTTCCAACCCAACTGGAATTTCTGAATTTGGTGGTCATTTGCCCCTCCAAAATTGCAATCTCCCAAGACTGCTTTCTGTGTCTCAAAAATGTGGCAGAAAGTCAATTTTTGCTTGTTTTTTGACTTTTTGGAGGCCCAAAACTTCACAAAATCTCTTGGAAATGGATGAGCATGTGTAACTTTACATGAAAAATCTGGAAATGCTGAGTTTTTGCAAAATGGAGTTGCCTAGTGAAAGGGTCGCGCGGGGGGTGAGACCCGTTAATGGACAAAACCTGTAAATTGCCTGAAAAAACCAAAATTTACTCAAAATGCTCAAAATTTCTTGGGATTTGTGCTGTGGCTAGGCTATTTATTGCCTTGGTCCTTCAGTGAAGCCTCGGCCAAGATGTGGAGGGGATCAGGCCTCTTTCTCAGTTTTAGTGCCTTGGTCAACCGCCTTTGAAGCACCTTCATCTTCGCCTTGCACACGTGCATCCGCACCCAATAATGGTTCTTCATGTTCCTCAACAATTTCTTATCTTGGTTGGCCTTAGCCAACAACCTCTCCAAGTGTGCATTGAGCCGGATAAGCATAGCCTCCCACTCAATTGGCACTAAATCACCGGGCCTTCTTCGATTCAAGATGCGGTCACTACAAATCCTCCACAACTCATCAAGAGTTTTCTCATCCTCCAACTGCTTGTTACGCTACTCTAGATATGAGATTGTCCATTGTGCCCCTTCTAGTCTCTTCTGTAATGCATCATTTTCAGCTCTAAGGTGCTGAATGATCTCCTTTGACTCTTGGCTAGGAGAAGTGACCTCAAGATCAACAAGCTCTATATCTGGAACACCTGATGGCCCCTCATCAATCTTGGGTTGCTTGCCCCTCTGTGCTACCTGTGCTACTGAAGAAAGCGAGGCCCCTTCCACCTAATGTGGAGATAACATTCGCTGAGCTGATGATGAAGGCGAGACCCCTTCCACATGCTGTGGAGAAAGTACTCGCCGAGCTGCTACAAATAAGGCCCTCTGGCCTCTCTGATAAGTAACCAAAGGTGAGGAGCTGACATGTATAGTGACGGGGATGTCATGCTGCTGTGATGGTCCTCCCTCCTTGTGTACAACCTCAGGATGTGGCGGGGGTGGTGCTGTGAAAAGCTCACGAGAGATGAACTCCTCCCATGAGATGCCCTGTTGAGCCAACTGATGTAATACTACAAGCTGAATCAAACCATAATGGTAAAGGCTCCTATACTGCTGTGTCGGGCTCTTCCTCTGCATCATGGACACCATCCTCTCAATGTTTTGATAGAAGAAAACAGGGATGTTCATCATCCGTACCCGTGTGAAGTGCATCAATAGGCGAATATGGTACGAATATATCTGTGAAAATCTGCCCTCACAGGTAAAATAGAGCATGATGAGCCTCATCATGGGAGCATACTCACTCCTGAGAAATCTGAAGGGAAACACACCTGTCAAGTGTCTCATGAATGCTGGTCTAACAAAAGGCTCAAAGTGAACACTGTCCAACACCTTGCGTTTATTCCACACCTCCCCGACATTAGGTATCCCTGTGGCCTGTGCAATCACCTCGGGTGTCAATGTAAAGTCCACCCCGGCAAGGTTGACATGTCCATCATGCAAGTGTAAAACAAATAGGCGAGCCAACTCTCTGTGATGCTGAATCCGAGAGATCCTCTCGCAAAACTCATAGCAAGACATGTACTGGAAACATGAGACTGCCATAGGACAAGCCTGTAAATCTGTCAAAGAGGTGGGCTCCTCTCGCCTATGATGACCGCCCTTTCCACCCTTATGAGGCCTCCTCTGTACCTCAATCTCTGAAGCTGATGACTGGTCATCACTCTGCTCATAGGTTTCAGTTTCTGACATTGTTTAAGGAGCAAAGTGGCCAAAATGTACTGCTGTTTCTGCCTTGCAAAATGCTGATCTATATGTTGTTTCAAGGGGACAAGGAGCACGAGGGGAATGTTAGGGGAGGGATACTTTTAAAGGGAAAATGGGAATAAATATAGAAAACAGGGATTTTAGGGAAAAATCATTGCAAAATCATTGCATATGCATCATTATATACATTTGTTTACATGGGTATAATGAGAGGAAGGGTTAGGGCTTGATTTTTTATTTTTTAGGGAAGAGGGGTAGGGTTTAGGGCTTTTCACCAATTTTGCAAGGGAAATTTACATAGGAAGACAAGGAAAAAGAAATGGGACATGGGGAAAACATGATAACAAGGGGATACCTTAAAACAACATATCAACCCTAGCCATTTTTACAATTTCAAACTACAGCAACATGGAGATTTTCTCTTGCACATGGAGATCTTTGAAAATGTACACATGATTTCTTTTAACCATAACAAGCAACAAATTTTTAAGCTTGAGGCCCTACCTCACACAATCCGACGATTTTTTGGCTCCTTGGTGAAATTTGCAGGCGGTTTTATAAGGAGGGCGCTGACAGGTCACGCGCCTCACCCAACGGGTCGCGCGCCACTGACGGGTCGCGCCCGTTAGAAATTAACACTGCTGGAAGGGCGCTGACGGGTCGCGTGCCTGGTCTGACGAGTCGCATGCCTGTCCAGCTCAAAAACTTCGTCCAATCTCTCGCCCAATCTCTCTTGCAAGTGACTTAGATGCACAATGAGGCTCGATGGAGGGAGATTGGGCTTTTATAACCTTGATTTGAATTAATTTCATGCCCAAACCCACTTTATAATGTTTTTCTTTGACACTTTATAAACTTGATGTTTTTGGTTTCCTTTTGTCCTGAAATTGACTAATTTGATGCTTTTCTTTGATACTTTTTGCAGGGATAGCATCTGAGGGATCTTGGCAAGGGAGCCAGGGTTACATGTTGTCCTTTGAAAACTTTTGAATTTTTACCATTTTTTACAAAATTTTGAAAAATGACCTTGGCTTTAAAAATAGAGTTTTTAAATCCAAGGTGAAAATTAACTGTACAAGATAGAAATTTGCGAAGAAACACCATTAAAATCATCCCTCTGGCTTGCTGAGCACTTATTGACCTTCAGAGACATGACCTTGCAAACAAACTTGACCAAAACCCTAGACCTAGGAATTTCACCTCAAGACAAGACAAGACAAGCTTGAAAGAGATTTAAGGACTGAAATGACTTTGATCCAGCAATGCCAAGAGGGGGACAAAGACACCAGCTCCTCCATCAGGGTTATGGCATGCCTAATGGAATGCAAAAATTGACACTGATGAGACACCTACTTATGCAAATGCAAAGAGCTTTGATTGCTGATGGAGGGCTACAAGACCGACTCTAACATTGGCTCCAATGGGGATGGTAGCTCCTTGGAGGTACCAAGAACCTTAGACCTCTGGGAGAGCAGACCAGTGCTTTATCATCATTGGGCAATGGAGTCAACTTTTACACATGTGACCCAAATTTGGACAACTTTATTAACTTGGACAATTGACTGAAATTTAAACTAACTTTGACACAAACCGACTCACTTTATGCAGAAAATAGACTGACTAAAACAACTTGAAAAACTCACACCAACTAATCACCATTTTCAGAATTATAGCCTTCACCGCGGGCCCCAGACTGAAGATGGGAGATCAGTTCACACTTGCTGCAGAATGAAAGTAACATGGTAATTACAATGAGAGTGATTAGAGCAGAAAATGCTCAAGCATGATACCTTTTGAGCAGCCGGCCATTCACCGACCCACCGAGACATTCATCACCGTTCATTTCTTTGAGAAGAAAGGCATTTGGACCACGATATTCTGCAATTTTGTAGGGACCTTTCCACAAGTTGTCGAATTTTCCATGTTTCCCTTTGTCTTCATTTCAGGCATCCCATCTCAAAACAACATCGTCTATCTGAAAATCATCCGGCTTTGCTTTTCTGTCATAAATTTTCTTGATGCGCTCTTGCAACTTCAGGGAATTTTGAAGAACTTCATCTCGAGTCTGCTGTAAATGAATCATTTGACTAATCCGCCGTTGCATAGGATCTTCCTCATCACCAGCTTATTGCAGCAACTTTGCCACTGGAACACTAAGTGAAGTAGGAAACACTGCATCTATCCCGTAGACCAATTCAAAGGGTGACATACCAATTGACTTCTTTTGACTTACATGATCAGCCCATAATGCATTTACTAACTTTTTATGCCAGCTCTTCTTATTGATTTCCAGCAATTTCTTTATGATGTTCACTATAGATTTGTTCGAAGATTCGGCCAGCCCATTTCCTTGTGGATGGTAGGCGGTCGAATGCCCCAAGCTGATGTTATATTTGTAGCAAAAATCAACCATTTTCTTCGATTTAAACGCTGCTGCATTATCTGTAATCAACGTATGTGGACAGCCGAAACGTGACAATATGTTATTTTCAAGAAAAGAAATAATTACCGAGTCCGTGGCTTGCCGAGTGGGAATGGCTTCAATCCACTTCGTGAAGTAATCTGTGGCGGTCAAGATCCATCGATGCTGCCCGAAAGATGCTGGGTGGATTTCTCCAATAAAATCCAAGCCCCATTGCTGAAATGGTGCGCTGATTTCAATGGGCTTGAGAGGCAACGGCTGTAATTTCTGCTTTCCTTGAAAAATTTGACATTCATGACAACTCTTAACTGCTTTATATACATCAGAAAATAAAGAAGGCCAATAGAAACCAGCTCTCAAGATCTTATTAGCCGTGGTCTTCCAAAACAAGTGACCCCCACAGTCACCTTTATGAAAATCTTCTACTGCTGTCTTAGCTTCTTCTTCGACTAAACAGTTCAGCAATATGCCACCGGGGTCTTTCCAATAAAGTGCAGATTTGATGATGCAAAATTTTGTTGCCTTTAGCTTCAATGTTCTAGCTTTGTTTCTAGGCATCCCAGGGGGTGAAGACAAATTTTGAAGCACATATACTATATCAGCATACCAAGGAGAGGAAACAAAGATATCGGATACCTGTAGAGCTTAATTTTCTTCATCTTCATCGGATAAGGCAGCAATCAAATTGATGTCAAGGACATGGAGATTTGATTCAGCCATCATCTTTGCAAGACCTTGACCCTTGATCAACTTGGTAGGCTTAATTTCCACATCATACTCTAATAGGGCAGCAATCCACTTACCCCTTCTTCCTTCCAGTTCCGTTTGTACTAAAACATCCTTAACAGCTATGTTGGGAACATATGCCAAAATATGAGAATTTAGTATGTATACCCGGAAATATTTCAAAGCTTTTATCAATGCCAATGCTTGCTTTTCAATGATATTATAATTCAGTGCTCCATCCCTTATGATGCGGCTGAAAAAAGCTATGGGCCTCTCGACCCCATCTCTCTTTTGCATCAACACGGCTGCCAACGTATGCTCAGAAGTAAATGAAAATAAAATAAAATCTTGTGTATAATCTGGGTTGATCAAAGTTGGGGCTGAAGATAAGATTAACTTTACCAAGTTAAAAGACTTTACCGCCTCTTCGGTCCATTTGAGCTCGCTGTCCTTTTTGAGCATGTTGGTTATCTCTCTAAGATGTTCGGCAAGATTGGGAATAAAGCGACGCAGAAAATTCAATTTGCCATTGAAGGACTGAATTTCTTTCTTGCTTTGGGGCTGCTCTAATTGCTGAATTGCTTCCACCCGTGCAGGATCTATACGTATGCCATCTTTAGAAATGATGTGGCCCAGCAGTTTGCCTTCGCTCATAGCGAAAAGGCTCTTCTTCGGATTCAATGAGATACCATATTTTCTGCACTTTTGGAACACCTTAGTCAAATGAAACAAATGCTCTTCATCGGATTTAGAAAACATGGTTAGATCATCAATATAAACGACCAAAAAGACATCTTTCTCATTAGCAAAGGCCATGTCCATTGCCCGCTGAAATGTGGCGCCAGCGTTCTTCAATCCAAACGGCATCTTGGCATAATGAAATGTCCCCCATGGAGTAGTAAATGTTGTCTTGTTGCGGTCATCTTCGTGCACCAAAATCTGATTATACCCGGAATAACCATCAAGCAATGACATCCTCGATGCCCCCACTACCCACTGCAATATATGGTCCATTTTGGGCAGCGGATAATTGTCCTTTAGTGACACCTTGTTCAGATTTCTGAAGTCTATACACAAGCGAATCTCGCCGGTCTTCTTTCTCACGGGCACCAAGTTGGAAATCCAATCAGAAAATTGGATTGGCACTATGATTCCAGACTTATATAACCTGTTGACTTCCTTCTCGATTAATGGCAGCAATTTAGGATTAATTCTTCTCAACTTTTGTCGGAAAGGCTTTTGATTTGGCTTTATGGGAATAGTATGCTAAATGATACTTGTGTCATAAGTTTTCAAATCTGAATAATCCCATGCAAAAACATTAGAAAACGAAAACAACAATCTGATATATTCATTCTTTACCTTGGGCGACAATGCTTTTGATAGCTTCACCATCTTTGGATTTTCAGCTGTCCCAAGATTCACATCTTCGACACCTTCTTCCGTTGGCCTCAAGGTCGTTTTGCGGGCCACATCATCTTGATCGAACAATTCTTCCAAAGGAATTAATCCTTTAGGAATGTAATTGTCCTTGAGCTGCAACACATCCATCTAATTTACTCCTTCAGCTTCCGTGTCTATTGAGATGTCTTCGAATTTACCCTCAATTTGCAGAAAATCTTTGATTTCTTCGTCATCTTGGAAAACTTGCCAACACCTTTGTTTATCTGGAACTATAGGATGATGCTTTACATATATCTCAAACTTATTGTTGGAATTCATGGGTATTTTCATATTACTTGCTGCCTTTGCCAATGCATCCGCAACACCATTTTGAATCTGGGGCACACATGTCAAAGTATGTTCTGAAAACCATTTTAAGATATCTAGGATAGCATTCCGATATGCTCGCATACGAGGATGTTTGGCCTGAAATTCACCTTTCACTTGCTTGATAACCAACTCAGAGTCGCCATATACCGCTATCTTCTTTGCCTTCAACTTCCGAAGGATTTTCAGACCAGCAATAAGAGCTTCGTATTCCACCTCATTATTTGAACAATCAAATGCCAATTTATATGAACTTACCCGTACCTTGCTTGGAACTTGGTTTTGGACTGAAAATGGGCTTCGAATCCACACACCTATACCAGCACCATCGATGCCCACCGCACCATCAAAATCCATGGTCCAAAGACCATCCTCATCGTCTTCTAAGTGCTGAAAATGTGATGTCGATGCATTCTCTGTTTGCTGCCCATTTGTTTCAGCAATTGGCTTTATGACAGCAGATCTTTCATCACTTTCCTTTCTTAAAATTTCTCTGAAATTTTCTGAAATATTTGGTATATCTTCTACTTGAACTAACTGACTATCTATCTCATTGAAATTATCCGCAAACAAAACAAAAGATTCTAAATCAGTTTGTACATAATTTACAGGATGATTGACGGGCTTTTCCTTACTAGTGATCATGTATTTCATCTTTTGTTCCCGATATAACTTCCTCATCTGACCGAAGACCGGAATTGTAGTATAGGAAAAATCGAGCTGAAGTGTACCTTTGAGCTTGGCTCCCCAAGATCTTGAAAGCAACATGCCCAACCGCGGAGGAATATCCGCCACCACCACGTCCATCAAAACATTCTTTGCTGGGATTTGATCTAAACTCACCACCAAATCTTTGATCAAACCAATACATCTTACCCGGCTGGAATCAAATGAATACAAATCATGATATTTCCTTGTGATGTCAAGTCCCAGCTTCTCCATAATCGTTTTCGGCATCAAATTATGCAAAGCTCCCGAGTCAAACATGGCATTGTGCAACACATACTCATGCAATCGCAAACTGATATAGAATGGAGGAACATCACTTTCAGGAGACTCACCATTTAAAGCAGGCCCAAAAATCAACTCCGGCTGATCATCTTGTACATTTACCGTGTCTATCATTGGATCAAAATTCAGCATCTTGGAGATCTGGCCTCGGTAAGTGCTGTTCTTCATGATTTCCGTCAAAGGAATGGACACTTTCAACTTTGAAATTTCATTCTCCAAACTGAAAACTGAAACCTTCTGACCTTCTTTAGCCGGATTGTCTCTTTTTTCAGCTCTATCCCTTGGTGCATTTGATGGCTGGTCTATTTTGCTTGCTGATAATGATTGGCCTGCTGGAGGATCGCTTATTTCTTTGCCTTTTTTCTGCAGGACAGCAGAACCTTTCTTTGCTGAAGCTTCTGTTCTCTTTTGGATAGGATTTATGGGAACCACTCGGTTTCTCAATTGCCTTTGTTGACCTTGCTGAGCTGATAAAGCGTGCAAATACCCTCTTTGATACTCTTCTGATTCCTCTTGAAGTGCTGCATCATTTGACAAAATATAATGCTCATCTTGGGGAATGACGGAATTACTCACCAACTCTTCCTCTTCTGTAATATACGTGGGCAGATCATCAGGAGTGAAGAAGTGATTCTCTTCTCCCACCGTATCACCTTCATCCTCTGATTCTTGGCTAACAAAATTCTGCTGAAAAGGAGGTTTCATTTGCTGTTGAACTGCTGCCTCTTGTGCCTTTGTTTCACGCTGCTTGATTCTATATTGTTGCTGTTGTTGACCTCTGAAATTTGGATTACGAATCTGAGGCTCAGGCTTGTCAAGACGAACATTTTCAAGTGCCTTTTTAATCTGCTCAACCTCACGAAGAAGCTGATTTGAGGTGGATGCTTCCTCTTTGATTGTGACTCGCTTTTCAGCCTTCATTCTTGCCCTTTTATCATTTAAGTTTGCCTCAACGCTAACAGCAATCTTCTGCATATCCTCCAAGGTAGGAGGATCTCTATCTCTCAATGAGTAGGCCATCTCCGGATCAAAGCCATCCGGGAACTTAAGTAGAGCTGACTTTCTTGACGGTTTCAAATCATCAGGAATAGCATTGTAAACTGTATTGAATCTGATTATATAATCTTGAACGGACTCACCCGGATTACGCTTGAGGTTGTTGTATTCGGCATTAATTTGAATCGGATCCTTTCTGATTTCCCAACGATCTAAGAATTGCCTTTGAAGTGCCTCCAAGGTGGTAATGCTTCCGGCTGCCAACCCTCTGAACCACTTTCTAACTTCTCCTCCAAATGTTTGCACGAACAATCGCATGGTAACATCTTCTTCATCTAACTCATATAGATCAAAGAAAGTGGTCATTTTTTCAATATGTTGCTGAGCAGTAATACTTTGTGGAGTGCCATTGAACATAGGGATTTTACTTTGATAGTCAGCTGGCATATCATGGAGGTTTTGGGGAAGAGCAAGGGGAGAAAATCGGGCAGCCATTGCTTTAGGAGGGGGAGTAGGATGAGTATGAGGAGGAGGAGCTGTGATAGCGGGAAATGTAATAAGAGGAGCTGTAGTTTGCGGAGTTGGGGGAGTCGGAGGGGTAGGAGGTGTAGGAGGGGTATGGGATGTAGAAGGAGAACCGACTGTGGATTCGGGATATGTGATTATAGGCGAAACTAAAACAAAAGGAGGATATGATTCCTCGTGAGCCGTGATAGTGGATCCAATATGATCAGAGATATTCTCGACAAAATCAGCAAGGGTAGTAGCGTGAATATGCGTCTGGAGATGTCTCAAAATGAAATTCTCGACAAATTTGTTGTGTCTCTCAAATTCAATAGCAGCTGCAAAATCAGGGTCAAGGACTAGAGAGTCGAGCGCACTTTCGGACTTAGCTTTAAACAAGGACAGCTCAAAGCTTTTGTCAAAATCAATATCTTCGAGATACTAAAAAATAGCTGGGCATGAATGAGATTTGAATATACGACCAGAATTGGAAGCCAGTTTGGAAATCAATGAACAAATAACCAATCAGCCTGTGAAAACTCTTAGCTTAATCATCCAAAAGTTTAGAGTTTACAAATGAACTGGGGTAAAAATGCAGATGAAGTGTTACATTCACTAGCTCACGGAGGTCGACTGAAGCAGCGTTTATCTACTTACGCTGATGTAAAACAAGAGCATTTTCGAAGGCTACCTGGCGTATCTTCAAAATCTGTCTAAGACTTATGAATTAAACACATCAGTCAGCAAACAATTTGTTCTCCCCAGTATGGTCGCCAATATGTTAGCGCTTGAAATTTCACCTCAGGCTGAGAAAGGTAAACCTCAAGGCAACATCAAACCACTTAGCCTCGTAGCTAGCCCTACGGGGCAAGAGAGGGCTCTCTCCGGTCTATCTCGGTCAAAATCTTCAATGGGCGAGATAACCAATAGGGTAACACTGATTTTAGGCTAGTAAACTGATCAAAAGGGTTGATTTGGGATTTTTAGGGTTTTTGGTGGCAAATTGGGGAGATGGCAATTTTGGGTGCGGGGATTGGACACAGTTTCTGCAGGGGGTTCTTTGGGGCGAGGTAGGAGACAGTATTGATGCCTTTGATAGAGGTGGATGGATGAGAATGACAGGTGAGGAGCTAAGGAGAGCAAGCAATAACCTTGAATTCCCCTTAAACAGTAGAAAACATTGATATTAAGCAAACTTAAAAGCAGAGCATGACAGTCATGAGTTCTACTTTAACACTTCATTTGCCTAATGTGCAGAAGGAAAAGTAAGGAAATGATTCACATAAAACACTTACAAGTACAAAGAGAAACACACCATCAACACGTGTCCACAAGAATCCCAAAAAGGACTGCAATACCCTGGTCTTCCTTTGCCAAAAATTGCAGAGATACAGTGAATAATACAATAATAGTTTCTCCCTCAAGAGTCCAACCATGAAAATGAGCAAGAAAGTACATAATATAGATCATCTAACCTCTTTCCCTGCCTCTATGGGTCGAGCTCACTATCCTAGGAGCTGTTTCAACCACTTCTAAACTAAGCACTACAAACTAGGCAGTCAAAACAACTTGCCTCTATAAGCTAGGAAACCAATTCATTCATTTAATTTTCACCTTTTTCATGAATGAGTCTTCTAGAAGAGGTACATGAGTGTAAAAGTGTCATAAAAGTACATTAATTACATCAAGGAGGATAACAATTCACTCCATAAAGTCAAACAAGGTCAAACTGCGTTTTTCTGAGCCGTATACTTGAAATTTTGGAAAGTTTGCCTGACAGGTCGTGCGCCTCTGCCTGACGGGTCGCGCGCCTTTGGGGCCACTTTTGGGGCACTTCTAGGTGTCCAAATGGGGCAAGAGTAGGCTTGTTGGAAAGGTCTGTGAGTCTACTTTCCAACCCAACTAGAATTTCTGAATTTGGTGGTCATTTGCCCCTCCAAAATTGCAATCTCCCAAGACTGCTTTCTGTGTCTCAAAAATGTGGCAGAAAGTCAATTTTTGCTTGTTTTTTGACTCTTTGGAGGCCCAAAACTTCACAAAATCTCTTGGCAATGGATGAGCATGTGTAGCTTTACATGAAAAATCTGGAAATGCTAAGTTTTTGCGAAATGGAGTTGCCTAGTGAAAGGGTCGCGCGGGGGGTGAGACCCTTAATGGACAAAACCTGTAAATTGCCTGAAAAAACCAAAATTTACTCAAAATGCTCAAAATTTTTTGGGATTTGTGCTGTGGCTAGGCTATTTAGTGCCTTGGTCCTGCAGTGAAGCCTCGGCCAAGATGTGGAGGGGATCGGGCCTCTTTCTCCATTTTAGTGCCTTGGTCAACCGCCTTTGAAGCACCTTCATCTTCACCTTGCACACGTGCATCCGCGCCCAATAATGGTTCTTCATGTTCCTCAACAATTTCTTATCTTGGTTGGCCTTAGCCAACAGCCTCTCCAAGTGTGCATTGAGCCGGATAAGCATAACCTCCCGCTCAATTGGCACTAAATCACCGGGCCTTCTTCGATTCAAGATGCGGTCACTACGAATCCTCCACAACTCATCAAGAGTTTTCTCATCCTCCAACTGCTTGTTGCGCTGCTCTAGATATGAGATTGTCCATTGTGCCCCTTCTAGCCTATTCTGTAATGCATCATTTTCAGCTCTAAGGTGCTGAATGATCTCCTTTGACTCTTGGCTGGGAGAAGTGACCTCAAGATCAACAAGCTCTATATCTGGAACACCTGATGGCCCCTCATCAATCTTGGGCTGCTTGCCCCTCTGTGCTGCCTGTGCTGCTGAAGAAAGCGAGGCCCCTTCCACCTGATGTGGAGATAACACTCGCTGAGCTGATGATGAAGGCGAGACCCCTTCCACATGCTGTGGAGAAAGTACTCGCCGAGCTGCTGCAAATAAGGCCCTCTGGCCTCTCTGATAAGTAACCAAAGGTGAGGAGCTGACATGTCTAGTGACGGGGATGTCATGCTGCTGTGATGGTCCTCCCTCCTCGTGAACAACCTCAGGATGTGGCGGGGGTGGTGCTGTGAAAAGCTCACGAGAGATGAACTCCTCCCATGAGATGCCCTGTTGAGCCAACTGATGTAATACTACAAGCTGAATCAAACCATAATGGTAAAGGCTCCTATACTGTTGTGCCGGGCTCTTCCTCTGCATCATGGACACCATCCTCTCAATGTTCTGATAGAAGAAAACAGGGATGTTCATCATCCGTACCCGTGTGAAGTGCATCAATAGGCGAATATGGTACGAATATATCTGTGAAAATCTGCCCTCACAGGTAAAATAGAGCATGATGAGCCTCATCATGGGAGCATACTCACTCCTGAGAAATCTGAAGGGAAACACACCTGTCAAGTGTCTCATGAATGCTGGTCTAACAAAAGGCTCAAAGTGAACACTGTCCAACACCTTGCGTTTATTCCACACCTCCCCGACATTAGGTATCCCTGTGGCCTGTGCAATCACCTCGGGTGTCAATGTAAAGTCCACCCCGGCAAGGTTGACATGTCCATCATGCAAATGTAAAACAAATAGGCGAGCCAACTCTCTGTGATGCTGAATCCGAGAGATCCTCTCGCAAAACTCATAGCAAGACATGTACTGGAAACATGAGACTGCCATAGGACAAGCCTGTAAATCTGTCAAAGAGGTGGGCTCCTCTCGCCTATGATGACCGCCCTTTCCACCCTTATGAGGCCTCCTCTGTACCTCAATCTCTGAAGCTGATGACTGGTCATCACTCTGCTCATAGGTTTCGGTTTCTGACATTGTTTAAGGAGCAAAGTGGCCAAAATGTACTGCTGTTTCTGCCTTGCAAAATGCTGATCTATATGCTGTTTCAAGGGGACAAGGAGCACAAGGGGAATGTTAGGGGAGGGATACATTTAAAGGGAAAATGGGAATAAATATAGAAAACAGGGATTTTAGGGAAAAATCATTGCAAAATCATTGCATATGCATCATTATATACATTTGTTTACATGGGTATAATGAGAGGAAGGGTTAGGGCTTGATTTTTTATTTTTTAGGGAAGAGGGGTAGGGTTTAGGGCTTTTCACCAATTTTGCAAGGGAAATTTACATAGGAAGACAAGGAAAAAGAAATGGGACATGGGGAAAACATGATAACAAGGGGATACCTTAAAACAACATATCAACCCTACCCATTTTTACAATTTCAAACTACAGCAACATGGAGCTTTTCTCTTGCACATGGAGATCTTTGAAAATGTACACATGATTTCTTTTAACCATAACAAGCAACAAATTTTTAAGCTTGAGGGCCTACCTCACACAATCCGGCGATTTTGTGGCTCCTTGGTGAAATTTGCAGGCGGTTTTATAAGGAGGGCGCTGACGGGTTGCGCGCCTCACCCAACGGGTCGCGCGCCACTGACGGGTCGCACCTGTTAGAAATTAACACTGCTGGAAGGGCACTGACGGGTCGCGCACCTCTGACGGGTCGCGCGCCTGGTCTGACGGGTCGCGCGCCTGTCCAGCTCAAAAACTTCGTGCAATCTCTCGCCCAATCTCTCTTGCAAGTGACTTAGATGCACAATGAGGCTCGATGGAGGGAGATTGGGCTTTTATAACTTTGATTTGAATTAATTTCATGCCCAAACCCACTTTATAATGTTTTTCTTTGACACTTTATAAACTTGATGTTTTTGGTTTCCTTTTGTCCTGAAATTGACTAATTTGATGCTTTTCTTTGATACTTTTTGCAGGGATAGCATCTGAGGGATCTTGGCAAGGGAGCCAGGGTTACATGCTGTCCTTTGAAAACTTTTGAATTTTTACCATTTTTTACAAAATTTTGAAAAATGACCTTGGCTTTAAAAACAGAGTTTTTAAATCCAAGGTGAAAATTAACTGTACAAGATAGAAATTTGCGAAGAAACACCATTAAAATCATCCCTCTGGCTTGCTGAGCACTTATTGACCTTCAGAGACATGACCTTGTAAACAAACTTGACCAAAACCCTAGACCTAGGAATTTGACCTCAAGACAAGACAAGACAAGCTTGAAAGAGATTTAAGGACTGAAATGACTTTGATCCAGCAATGCCAAGAGGGGGACAAAGACACCAGCTCCTCCATCAGGGTTATGGCATGCCTAATGGAATGCAAAAATTGACACTGATGAGACACCTACTTATGCAAATGCAAAGAGCTTTGATCGCTGATGGAGGGCTACAAGACCGACTCTAACACCTCCTATTGCAATAGGTGTTCATATTTCATGATTGACTGTTTTACATGCCAAATATGTCATCTTTTCATGCTGCAAAGTTCCATATTTACATCAAATTCCATTTTTGAAGAATCATACCATTTTTGAAGAGTTTCACAGTTAAGGGAAGGCCAAACAGCTTAATCTTGGCTTCCCTAGGTTTAAATTTCTTGTTTTAGAATATAGAGAATAAATATCTGTCCAAACTGTTTAATCTTGGCAGATTTGTAGATAGGTAGAGAATCTTGGGTGCTCAACTGTTTAATCTGGGCCCCTGGCAGAAATAAGGATAGGTTTAGATAGGAGGATAGCAAAAAGAAAAGTTGAAAAGCTGGGTTTGCTAGTCTAAGTGCACCCAAGCAAAAAAGAAGAAAAAATGTTAGGCAAGTAGGCCGGGTAGGTAGTTTTTGAGGTTGCAGAATAAATGATTGTGATCAGTTTTGTGTTTTAAGAGTTAAATCTATTCAAATCACAATTGCAAGGCAAAAATCCGTTTGGAGCAAGCTCAAGCGAGGCATGTCTAACTTCCCCTTCTTCCTCTTCCCCAAATCATTCACTAACTTCCCCTAAAGAGGTCAAGATTTGCTTGATACCTCTTAAATTCATCATTTCTCATATCATTTGCCTTGGTAAAGATCTGCTTTACTTAAGGAGTGTTTAAATTTCCTCTACAAAGTTCTATTTCCCCTTTATAGCCTAAGATCTCTCAACTTAGCGCTTTCTTGTAATTTTCATATTAACTCCTAACATTATTATGTAAATCCCCATCTATTTCCCCTTCCCCTTACTAAAATATGTATAAAATCCCCCTATTTATATATCCCCTCCCTTTGGTTGAAAAATAACCATAAATATGCTTGGGAATTACTAAGTTTGCCTGAAACTTAGTAACAACCCTCAGTTTTGCTCATCTAGCCATCTCCCAATGCATTTGGACTCCTTCCAATGCATAAAAGCCCCTATTTCTTCATAAAATCCCTCCTCCGATGAGCAAATCCCTCCATTAACCTTGTTTTTACCTTTTCAAGGCAAAAAACCCCCCTTTCCATGCTTCGGACCCCTTCCGATGCATTAAGATTCCCTTCCAAAGCCTTAAAAATCCCCCTCCGATCTCCAAAGGCCCCTTCCGATGCACTTTAACCCTCTTCCGATTGGAGAAATCCATCTACGATCCATTAAATCATTCCTCCGATCATATAATGCCTTAGCCGAAAAAATGCCTCCGATCGCAAATGGCCCTTTACCGATGGGTATGGTATGTCTCCGAATGCATATGCCCCCCTCCGACGCGATATCACTATCGGAGGTCGCGGCAGTATTGGCCCCTTTTACATATATTATGCCCCGATCACCGATGTGCCGAGTTAATCTCAGCCATGCATCACCCCCGCCCACCAACGGCTCTAATCATTTCGGCGATCGCCCATTTCGACGATCGCATATGTGTAAACCCTCCGCCCCGCCAATTGCCGAAACGCCGAGTTAATCATAGCCGCCCATTCAGGCCCTTAGATCAACGGCCCACATTTAATCGCAGCACTCCCATATGGCTCCGACTGGCCAGAGCTGAAATATTATAAAGTGCAGTTTTGAAGGGAGATTGGGTCCGCTTATCATTTTTATTAAAATCCGCGATTTGGGTTCGCCGATGGGCCGTACCCGATTTCAATAAAGTAAGGAGCCTAAAGCATTTCGGGTCTGCGGCATTTCGGAGGTTTTGTGTTTTGGATCTGCCGATCGCCGATTTAGCGCCAGCCGTTGGATCTACCTTCGCGCGATCCAACGGCCAGGATTTAATCTTAGCTACAGTGGTCGCTCCCGCCCCCGCAAAGCTCAAATTTCACGTTTAAAGGCATTTTTCGACTTATAAAGGAAAAAGGGCCATTTCTTCATAGTTTCTGTTCGGCGCCCGCGCGCACTTCAAGTTCAAAGGAAGCAGGGTCATTTCTTCACCATTTTCGATCGATCCAGCCCAGATTTGCTCCGGACAACGAGCACGGCCTCCGTACAGTCAGGTTTTCACAAATCCTCTGCCATTTGTACAACATTTCTTCATTTTTGATAGTGTTTTGATCGGCCAGCACCGAAACTCCTTCAAAGCCTCCAGAAGCCCGCAGAAAGCGCCACAGCAGTCAAATCTTGCCATAAAGTGGCAGGCAAGGGTGATTTTAACAGCGAAAAGTGTATCAACAGTGAGGATGAGCCCCGATTCAGATTAAAGAGTATCAGAGTAGCGGCAAAGAGTATCAGTTAAATGTTTTTCAGTGGAAATCTTAATTTCAAAGCAGATGAGCAATAAAGGCCCTCCATCCAAGTCAAAGAGTATCAGTAAGGAGCTTAAAGCCATTAAGGCTCACCAAATCAGAATTTATGAGCAGTAAAGACACATGAGAGCAGTGCTTCAAGTTCCAAAGCACAGTTATTGCAGAATGAATAGCACAAAGCTCAAAGGACACCATGTTTACTCATTTTGAATGTTGTTGCCTCCAGCGCAGCTTAGATAGATATTTCTTGCATTTATTTCAGTACAAATTAGGTTAAGATAGTTATTTCATGAGATCTGTCTCAGATCTATTGTTTGTAGATATTTTTTCTATATATACCGCCCTCAGTGATGTAGAAAGGGTTGGTTGGTTGAGTTGCATTACTCTAGACTTGTGCTGTATTTTTTTTGTGAACTTCTATAATCAAAGATAGCTGAAGAGCTGGTTGATGGACTTTCTGTTGGATGTTTTAATGGCTGAAGAGTGACTATAGGATTCTCGTTCTCCCACATGGCTCAATAAGTCTTCCTTGTCTCTGTTTTTTCAATTTATGTATGTTATGCCATCTATATGTCATGATCCAAGTTGCAGAAAGAAAGATTAGCTTAGAATTTGCCTAGCAGCACTCTATGCTCAGTTTCTGTGATTTCTATATGTTTTCTTCTGATTTAGGAATAAATATGAATACCTCATGGCTCATATTTGCTCTATTTCATCCATGTATGACTGTTATTTAGGAATCCTTGACTTCTCCTAGATAAGTTTCATTCACCTTTCCCCCTGTTAGTTAGATGAAAGATTCTTAGTTTCCTTTCATTTCTGACATCCATTTCACCCTTTTTCAGCTTGAATGTTGTTCTGTGTGTAGCTATCCTACTCTGTATTTCTCTTGTGACCAAGAAAACGCACCAGCAGCCCTAAACCATGACTCCATGCCCAATGGTTCGAATTTCTCACACTATGCATCCCAACTCTGTTTGAAAGCATCATCCTTCCCACCAAAATCAAAACAAAACCCAAGAACATCATAACTAGCCTAAAATCAACCCAAAACAAAGCTAAATTATAAAGAGAGAGCCCTCTCTGACTGCAGGTAGGCTAGGACCTGCAGTCCAAAGATTGGTTTGTGGTTACCTCGGCCGTATCCCTTAAGGAGCCAAGGGACAACCTGAGTGATAACACCATGTACCTATCATCCTGTTATCTTACCTGTAAGATCTAATCCTATAAATAGGTCCCATATGAATTCATAGTTGTTATGTTATTTACCTACACTCTTCTTCTAAGAGCATCTACCACCCTGTTCTCCTTTCCCTTAATGTACCTGATCTTGAATTCAAACTCACTGAGTGTGGCTAACCATCTAGCTTACATGGAATTTAGATTAGTTTGGTCAAACAAGTATCTCAACACATTGTGATCACTCATCAACACAAACCTCTTGCCAATAAGATAGTGCCTCCACATCTTCAATGCATGAATGATCGTTGCCAACTCAAGATCATGTGTCACATAGTTTTGCTCATGCTCATTCAATTTCCTTGAATCCTAACATCCACTTGTCCCCTCCTGCATCAGGTCTCCGCCAAGTCCTCTCTTGCAAGCATCTGTACATACCACGAACTCTTTATCTAGATCTCCAATCTTTAGAACTGGAGCATTTGTATATATATATATATATGAAATTGTTATTAAAATAAATTAATTGGTATTGATATTGTATTGAAATCTTTTTAAAAATATATAAAAATTATATATTTTAACACTCAATCTATATATATATATATATATATATATATATAGATAGATAGATAGAAGATTCTTTTTTAAAATTTTAAATATTGTATATTTCTCTAAATTTGATATAAAATTATGTTATTATAAATGGATATCAAAATAATAATTTATTTATGGTTCAAGGTGAGAGTGAAATATTTTTACATCTCCTTCATACTTGGTTGTAATATTAACTAATCGAGCATACTGAGAAAATTAAAACTAACCAAACATGTATATTCATTATTATTTTTTATTATAACTGGCTTTGTATTTTTATTTTAAAGGGACATGTGTCAACTCCACATTGAGCACAGAAAAAATCACACGTCGCTCTTATATTGGGATGTAGAATTCGCCTCTAGAATACTCATAATGATTCACGTCGCTCAATAATTATTAAATGGATGGTGGGAATTTAACCTTCATGGAATATTCTAGAATACTCATAATATTATACACAAATCAAGGGTTGAGATTTATCTCCAAAGTAGTTATTCCCTTTTTGCCCTTTTAATTAAATTGATTAATTAAAAAATGTCATATGAAGTTAGTTATGCTTTTTTGGGCATGTGATATTGATTAGCCATGGTATTGACCTACGGTATTGTAACAAAGTCTATTTATAGGTTAAGAATCTTCATGGTAAAGTAAGAGTCAATATCCATGGTTAATAATCTTGTTTCATGTTTTTTAAATGTATATATGTTTAACTTATATACTAATTCTTTTTATAATAATAATAATAATAAATTTGGGAAATTATATTAACTTTAAAACTAGGATTTACAGAGTGGGTTACAAAAGTAAGGTCAGTCTCTCACTGGGGAGACTAAACCATATACAAAAATAGACTCCCCTCAAGGAGGAGAGGAACAACTATGTACCAAAAGATATAAAATTAACCAAACTAGAACTGAACCACTAGCCTAAGAGGCCTTGTATGTAAACAATTGTAAACAAAAGGTCAAAAATCATAAACATTCAACACCTAAGTCAAAGGATCTAAATCTGAGACTACAACCTGAATTGGTGCTTTTGGCTCCTTTGATGTTCTTCCTATCACTGGAGGAATGTCGAGATGTTGTTCAATCTTATCAATTCTCCAATCGAAATCCCTTCAGTTCCTATGCAAGTGTTCAAGGGAGTGAAGGATGTACATGTGATTTTCATGTCAATCTATAACTATTTGTCCCAATAAAAACTTCATCTGCAAGTAAATATCCATATTTTGTATGTATTGGTTTAATTTTCGCATCATGTTCCCTATGTTCGGGATCCAATCAACCCATTCCATAAGAACCTCTGTGTAACACCTCCTCCCGCATTTACCCACTTTTACAAGCTCTCCAGCGTAAACATGAGTTGAGTGTCACTATGATATGACCCAGCCTCTAAGTTCTTGTTATTAAAGTGGGGCCTACAAATTGAAACACATATTGACATCCCTCAAAGACTACAAACCACTCAGGAGCCTGACATCTACCCAAGGTGGTCAATCCCTGATTTGGAACTCATTTTATCTAGTTTAACTCCACAACTCCACCCATAACACAACATCCATGTGGTTGGGAGGCTATAACCGCACCCACAAGCCTGTCTCCGTGTGATTATGACCCAAAATCTCCAGTTTTATGCATGCGGTGGTGATATTTGTTCCAGTTTTTCAGGTTATCCTCTAGACCATTACCTAGAACTTCCTATAACTTTCCAAAAACATAACTAATATAATAACAATGCTAACCATTCAAAACTTGAGCAAGATCTTGACCTAGACATGCCTAATACATGATACTCATTTCATTAAACACATTACAAACATAGAAGCTAAAGGTCATGAATGCATATATGATCATAAACTTCTAAAATTCATCTAATAATCAACAAGAAAGCTATATTCCCTCTCAATCTAGCTGCAACAACACTCATTATCTCGTGCATTCATCAACCATTCAATAACTTATCAAATCATGAGAGAGATCCATAGTAAGAGCACAACATAGAACCATGCATATAACCAGCATATAACTAGAATAGAAACCATGAAAAATCAGCCATAAAAATCAACATGATAATCAATACAAGTTCTCATAGATCACAATAGCAAAAGAGTTCATATTAACATATGGAATTTCCAACCAAGTCAGGGACTTCCACGTACCACCCAACCATAGATTGGTTGACCCAAAATCTCTATTTCATCAAATCACCCACGCACCATATTCTAAGCCTGAATGTGGGATCATAAGGGTTAAACCAAAAAAGAACCAACTAGGGCTTCCAGAGGCCAAGCCACCTAAACCCTCAACCACAGTGATTTAACCTAACCAGTCCAAAAATCACTAACATCCACCAGAATGGTCTCTTCCCAAGTTGTCCAGGCTCTAAAGATTCCATCTCAACTTATAGCCTCCAGGGACCCAAGTTGTTACAGGGATCCAGAGAACTGCCATCTCTACTGACAGCCTCCAAGGACCCAAGTTATTCCATGGCCCCATAGATCATATCCCAACCCAAAACCATATGGAACCTTAGAACCAATTAGAAAATCTAAATGGGGAACCCACTGCGTCATGGTTATCCAGGAAATGGAAAGGAAAGACTAAAACCAATGTCAACCCAAGAAAATAACCATGCCAACGAAAGCACATAACCAAGGAACCACATGCATATACCATGCATCCTAATAATAGCAAGGAAATCACACATGTAACATGTCACATGCAAAGTATCCATAATGTAGTTTTTGATCCAACCTTCTCTTCCACTTCCCACCAATTCCTTGCTTGTCCTTTGCTTGCTTTCTCCAAGTCCAAGTGAATGTTAGAATGCTCCAAGAGTTCTCCAAGAATGATCTAAGTGTGCAAGGATATAAGAGAGCAAAGCTAAGACTAACAAAAAGTTGCAATGACCCAAAAACTGTGAACTAATTCTCTAATTCCTTTTTATCATCAATATCTCTTTTTTCTTCATTTTCCTTCATTTTTCCTCTAATTTCCCTTACATGCAAATTTGTGTCTCTTCACCTTACTTTTCTCCTATTTTCCTTTATTTTCATAATTAAATGTAATTTATTGCCTCTTTTCCTTTGCCAATTTCCATAGCCATTATTAAACCTAAAGTGATGCCCAAGACCAATGACTAAGCTCTCATGTGACCCCCTATGTGGAAAAGAAAACAAAAAGTGGGAGAATGTTGGGTGTGTGTTATATTATTTCCACGACCAGTCGCAAGTGTAGGGGGATCACAGGGGGGATGCCAGGCGTAGCAGGGGGTGGGGGGGGGGGGGGGGGTGCAACCCCCGTGTCGAGGGGTTTCAATGGGGTGGTATCCCCCCTGCACAAGGTCCAAGGCAGCGCGCCGAGAAAAAAAAAAATAGACCCTATATTAGGTGGGCATACCTACCTATGGTTTTGTTCATGGGTTTTGCACATGGTTTTGGTCCTGATGGTTTTCTGCCCATGGTATTTTCTAGATCCGGTCAAGGGAACTATGGTTATGTTCTAATCTAGGGTTAATGAATTGAGGTTTATGAATGCTTCGGCATGTATATATATGTATTGTAACATTGAAAGGAACATAATGAAAATTCAGTCTAGTGTTGGCATTTTGGCACAAGGGTGGCGCTATGGTATAGGTGTTGTCCTTGATGGCAACTCACTTTGGTGACAGATCCCAGTTCAGGTGCTCAGAATGAAGGAAATCTTGTATACACAGGTACACCTTTCCGAAGACGCGTATACACGCGGGTTATACGTTCAGAAGTCGCGTATGCGTATACATGCACTTTTATGCACATAAAAGCGCGTACATGTCGAAAAGCTTACTTTTGGTCCGTGGTAGTTAGTCCTCGGTATTTGAACCTATGGTTTTTGATCATGGTATCTCAACAAGTGTGTTGATCCCAAGTATTGGGCTCTTGGTATTGATTTATTATGGTTTTGGACCGTGGTATTGAGCAAGGCCTAAGACTATAAAAGGAGAAGGAGATCATGTGGCAACTATCATCTGAATTATTGAAGATCTGATATGGTGATAGATCTGGAATACTAGTGATTGGGTTATGGTGCAGATCTAGATCTGAATGAAGGAGGAACCTGAGCGCAAGAAGGATAAGGACTATTGATGGATCAAAATCTCATGGCTTGAACATGGGTATCTCTGTATGATTTTGATCTGTTATATGTGGCGCACTCTTGATCTATAAATCTAGGCTAACTAATGTCTGAATGCTTAAAAGAATAAATTATCCTTTATAGATCTGTACGTAGGTTCAGTGAATTGAAAGTGCGTATACACGCGTTTTCTGTGAATGAAAGAAGCGTATACGCAGGTTGATTGTGGTACAGAAGCGTATACGTGCAGGTTGATGAACAGTGAAGTAGCGTATATATCTTGATTTATGTTCTAGCTGCTTCTGTTTTATTGCTGCAGTGCTCTGGGTTTAGAATTGGTGTTTGATTGCAGTTACTGTGTTCTGGGTACAGTGGTCAGAGAAGTGCTTATTTGTTTCAGCTTTTGATTGGTGAAAAGGATTTTGAGTTATGCAGAAATTCTTGATGTTTGATTGATGTTACTTATGGATCCAGTCTGAAAATTAATGACACGAGGTCCCTGAAAGCAAAGAGAGGGTTGCAGCCTTCTACAGGTAGGAGCCTGCGTACTAGTATCTCAAGCTAGTACAAGAACTAAGAGGGTTGGAGCTCCCTTCCAGGGAAGCTAGAAAACGAGAGAGAGTTGTAGCTCTCTGCAGGTTGCAGCCTGCGTACTGGTAAAGTCTGCTCCAGTACAAGACATTGTAAAGAGAAGTTTCTAATTAAAAGGAAGATAGAGACGAATTGCAGCAGGGGGTTTTCACCCACATTGGGTTTCCTCCTTATATCTTGTGTTCTTGTGTGTGACTGTCTTCTGCTCTGTTTCACTGTTTTTGGTACTGTTTATGTGCATCTGAATCACAGATTAATAACTGACATCTGAAAGATAATTCAAATTATAAGTCTGATTTATATACACTAGTTTCTTTATCTGTAGTTGCGTATATACGCGGTTTTTATTAACTGAAGTAGCATATATCATCTGGAATTTAAAAAGGATATATTTGGCTTGATAATACTGATTCACCCCCCCTCTCAGTATTATTTCCAACAATTGGTATCAGAGCAGGTCCTTCAGAGAAGCTTGATCGCTTGAAGGAAGATCATTCATCATGAGCAACTACGAGAGGGAAGCATCAATCAGGCCACCAATTTTTGATGGGACAAATTTCAATTATTGGAAGGTAAGAGTTACTGCCTATCTTCAATCTCTTGGTACAGAAGTTTGGGATATCATAGATACAGGCTACACTTTTCCTTCAGCTACTCCTACAGATCCGGCCGAGAAGAAGAAATATGAAACAAATGCTAAAGCAGTCAATACTCTGCTGGGATGCTTATCTCAAACAGAATTCGTGAAGGTTATGCAATATAAATCTGCAAAAGAAATATGGGACAAGATTGTCTTGAGCTACGAAGGGGATGAACAGGTAAAGCGTGCTAAACTTCAAACCCTCAGAATTCAGTATGAGAATCTCAGGATGTATAATGATGAAAGTGTGGCTAACTATTTCCTTCAAGTAGACGAGATTGTTAATTGCATGAAAAACTTGGGTGAAGAAATAAAAGAGGCTATTGTGGTTGAAAAAGTTCTAAGATCATTGTCCCCCAAGTTTGAATCTAAAGTGTCTGCAATAGAAGAAAAGGACAATCTACGAACTCTTACTATGTCTCAGCTACACGGAATACTAACTGCTTATGAAATGAGAAAAGGATGTCCATCAGACAGGAGAGAAGCTGCCTTCAAGGCTTCAGGCAAAGGAGAGTACTTTGAATCAAGTCATGCATCAGAAGAAGAAGAAGAATCAAATTTTGTCAGAAATCTTCAACGAGGTACTGGTCGATTCAGAGGTAAGTTACCCTTCAAATGTTTTGCTTGTGGAAGAGTAGGTCACTATGCTGCCAAATTTCCTCATAAGGATAAGATTGACAAGGAAAAGGAACCTGTTAGATGGAACAAGAAACCGAATGCAAATAAGAAAAGCTACTACACTAATGAAGACAGTGATGGTCTATCAAATAGTGATGAAGATGAACGAGGTAATGACTATAAACTTTTAATGGCATTTGAAGATGATGATTACATGGATGCTATAGATGTGGATAGTTTTTATGAAGAGATTTCTAGACTCAAGACATGTATAGAAGAAAAGAATATGATTATTGATACTCTACAATTTCAAATTGATGAAAAATAAAAATATCTTGAAAAGTTAGAAGGTGAAATTGTTGGCCTTAGAAACGAAATTGAGAAAACAAAGGCTATTAATCTTAAGTTTGTTAAAGGATCTGAAACTCTGGATGAGATCATCAATGTACAGCGCTCTCCGCTAAACAAGACAGGTCTGGGGTATAATGGAGAAACATCTCAAGCATCCACCTCAAAAAATTATCTTGATGCAGCAAGAAGGAATGAGCAAAAGCACAATGGAGATCACTAGGTAAAGCAGGAACGAATTACATCAAAAACGAACAAAGACTATCAGGTAAACCAGGGGCAATTTGTCTTAAGGGTGAACAAAAGCTACAACCAGCCACAGGTAAAATCTTCTCAATTTGCTTCAAGAATGGATGACAATAGAAATTACAATCATTTGGCCGGTAGATTTGATAATCGCAGAAGTTTCTTCAATGGGCAATGTTTCTCTTGCCATAACTTTGGTCACAAAGCAGCTCAATGTGTTGCATATAAAACAATTATGACTAGAGAAGCTCAAAGACAAAGAAGTATGACCGGGATTACAAAAAGGACCTATAACAACTTTTCGGCTCTTGAAAATGATGTTGAATGTTCTATTTGCAATAACTTTGGTCATGAAGACTCTGAATGCAGGAGCAGGTTTTGGAAGACAACTCAGAAGGAACAAATCTCAAGTGCCAAAACATGGAGAATGAAGGAACCACAACCAGAAAGATGTGGGATAGCTTTCTATGCAGAAGGACAGGAAAATCTATGGTATATCGACAACGGATGTTCGAAGCATATGACAGGGGACAAAGAAAAACTTGAATCATATACTACATTAGAAAAGGGAAAGAAGGTTTCTTTTGGAAACGATACCCCTGCAGCTATAAAAGGAAAAGGCATTGCTCAGTTGAAAGAAAAGGTCAAAGCTGGAAATGTTTTGTATGTTGATGGATTGAAGCACAATCTTCTGAGTGTCAGTCAGATGTGCGATCAAGGAACTGAGGTAATATTTAGATCAAATGGGTGTCGTGTTCGTGATCTTGATACAGGAGAAACAGTGATCAAAGGTAGAAGAACTCCAAACAATCTATACATATTTGAAGAAGGACAACAACAATGTTATTTGAGCAAGGATGATGAACACTGGTTATGGCACCAGAGGCTGGGGCATCTAAGCTTTTCACAAATAAGGAAGGCATGCAAATATCAGGCAGTTCGTGGTCTTCCAGATATCAAAATTCCAGACAACACCATATGCAAATCATGTCAGTTTGGAAAACAAACCAGAACTAACTTTCCAGAGAAGGAAGGATCAGCTAGCATGCCTCTTGAGCTAGTCCATACAGATGTATGTGGTACTTTTAGGAAAAGGACACCACGAGGAGAAGAATACTTGATATTATTCATTGATGATTTCTCCAGGTTTGTTTGGTTAGGACTTATGAAGCACAAAGATGAAGCATTCGAAAAATTCAAATCCTTCAAAGCCTTGGTTGAAAATGAATCAGGTTACAAAATTAAGTGCCTCAGGTCCGACAGAGGTGGGGAATTTACCTCAAATGAATTTTTTGATTTTTGTGAAGAACATGGGATAAGAAGGGAATTCTCCACAGCTAGAACTCCTCAGCAAAATGGAGTGGTAGAAAGGATGAACAGAACAGTCCAACAAATGGCTCATGCTATGCTTGATGAATCCGGAACTCCCGCAACTTTCTGGGGTGAAGCTGCATATGCTGCGGTTGTTATTCTCAACAAAACAAATGTCCGAGTGAACAGCACTCAAACTCCTCATGAGCTATGGTATGGTGAGACTCCTTCGGTAAAGCATTTCAAAATTTTTGGGAGCAAATGCTATATTAAGAATACTGATGAGCAGCTTGGAAAACTTGAACCTAGAGCAGATGAAGGCATTCTTCTTGGTTATTCTCCCTACAGCAAAGCATATAAGTGTTACAATAAAAGACTTGGAAGAATTGTTGACAATATTGATGTAGTGGTTGATGAAAAAGGATACATCCCCAGGCAAGTAAATCATGAAAATATCGATGAGGATGAAGACTACTCTCCAAATCAGGCAGATGATGAAGAAGAACCCCAAGAGGCACCAGAGGAACAGATAAGGATAGAAGAGAAGACTCCATCCAGATATGTTCAGAAGAATCATCCAGAATCTCAAATTTTGGGGCAGAAAGAGGCAGGTATACAAACAAGAAGAACAATAGCAGAAGCTTCAAGCTATTTGGCATTGCTCTCTTCCACTGAACCGCAAAATGTAAAAGAAGCATGCAAAGATGAGTGTTGGGTTAAGGCAATGGATGAAGAGCTTGAGCAGATCGAAAAGAACAACACTTGGGAGTTGGTTCCTAGACCAAAAGACAAGAATGTCATAGGAACAAAATGGATCTTCAAGAACAAGTTGAATGAAAATGGGGAAGTTATTAGAAACAAGGCCAGGCTTGTTTGCAAAGGGTATGCTCAACAGTAAGGAATAGACGTTGAATAAACTTTTGCTCCTGTTGCTAGACTTGAGGCCATCAAAATGTTCCTTGCCCTCTCTAACTTTCAAAAATTCAAAGTATTTCAAATGGACGTGAAGTCAGCCTTTTTGAATGGAGACTTAGAAGAAGAAGTGTACATTGAGCAACCAGATGGCTTTATCCTTGGAAATGATCCAAATCTTGTATGCAGACTTAAAAAAGCTCTCTATGGGCTTAAACAAGCTCCAAGGGCTTGGTACTATCAGTTGGAAAAATACCTTCATCAACAAGGATTTTCAAAAGGATCAGCAGATAGCAATCTATATATAAAAATTGAAAATAACAAATTGCTAATACTTGTTGTGTATGTAGATGATATTATCTTTGGGAGCAATGAAGAAGCTATGAGTCAAAGCTTTGCCTTGGTGATGCAGAAAGAATTCGAAATGTCATTACTTGGAGAATTGACATATTTTCTTGGATTGCAAATCCAACAAAATGAAGGCGGTATTTTCTTGTCTCAAACCAAGTACCTCAAACAGATTCTGAAGAAGTATGGCATGGAAGATTCAAAACCTGTTTGTACCCCCATGATTACAGGATGCAGCCTCAGTGCAAATGATGAATCAGCAGCAGTACATCAACCAACCTATAGATCCATGATTGGGAGTTTGCTTTATTTGACAGGTACACGACCAGATATTATGCATGCAGTGGGAATAGTTGGAAGGTTTCAAGCCAACCCAAAGGAAACTCATCTTCAGGCAGTCAAAAGAATTTTCAAGTACCTTCAAGGAACTCAAAACTATGGCCTATGGTATCCTAGAGATACAGATCTCACTCTTCATGCTTACACAGATGCAGATTGGGCCGGAAGCGTGGATGACAGGAAGAGCACAAGTGGCAGTGAATTCTTTATGGGTTCCAGATTAGTATCTTGGTTCAGCAAGAAACAGAGTTCAATTGCTTTATCTACAGCTGAAGTGGAATATGTGGCTGCTGCATCTTGTTGCACACAACTCCTTTGGATGATGCAAACCTTGCAGGACTTTCAAATCACTTGTAATCCACCTATCTCTATCTTATGTGATAATACAAGTGCAATAAGCATTTCAAAGAACCCATTCATGCATTCAAAGACCAAGCACATACCGATCAAGTATCACTTTCTCCGGGAACAAGTGTTGGAACAAAAGGTCAAATTGGAGTATGTTCCTTCTAAGGAACAAGTTGCTGATATACTCACCAAACCACTACCCAGGGAAACTTTTGAATATCTCAGACAGAAGCTGGGAGTCGTTGATGCTTCATCCTGCTGTTGAAGCTTTTCTGTTCCAAGAAAAGTTGGTGTACACGAGTTGGATGAAGGGTATCCGCGTACATATGCCGATTTATCCAGGTGCAGTCGCGTATATGGAGTTCTGAAGAAAATCAGCAAGAACAGACTCTGGTTGAAGAGAGTCTGATATGGGTCTGTCAGAGACCATCAGGCACAGGTTCAGGGGGAGCAGATAATCTTCTAATAATGCATTGTTGGCATTACTTTAGAAGCTCTTGGTTCTAGTACTCAAGTTGTTTTTGGTTCAGGTGGATCAACTGCAGAAAGGAGAACAGAAGGAGAACATGGTTGCTAATATATACAGTGATTGTCAGATGCTGCTGATAGTAGTTATTGGTCATTTGCATAAGTCTTGATATTTCGTCTCCATGTCATGTATATCAAGGTCATGTAACGGCCAATTTTGGTTTCCCCACTATGCCTGGGATGATTGATGTGATGGTTGTATTTATTGAGTCTTTTGATGATAGGTAGGTCTTTTATGATGTTTAAGTCATGAGTCTTCTTGAAAAACATCTTTTTGCAGATCTTGCCTACAGTCAGGGGGAGCATGTTCAGCACAGCAGAGCAGAGATATCAGCATGTACTCAGGGGGAGCACAGCCCTTTTGCCCTTGATGACAAAGGGGGAGAATGTCTTTGAGGATCTTAAGGTTGCCATCAAGTCCAAAGGGGGAGATTGTTGGCATTTTGGCACAAGGGTGGCGCTATGGTACAGGTGTTGTCCTTGATGGCAACTCACTTTGGTGACAGATCCCAGTTCAGGTGCTCAGAATGAAGGAAATCTTGTATACGCAGGTACACCTTGCCGAAGACGCGTATACACGCGGGTTATACGTTCAGAAGTCACGTATGCGTATACACGCACTTTTATGCACATAAAAGCGCGTACATGTCGGAAAGCTTACTTTTGGTCCATGGTAGTTAGTCCTCGGTATTCGAACCTATGGTTTTGGATCATGGTATCTCGACAAGTGTGTTGATCCCAAGTATTGGGCTCTTGGTATTGATTTATTATGATTTTGGACCGTGGTATTGAGCAAGGCCTAAGACTATAAAAGGAGAAGGAGATCATGTGGCAACTATCATCTGAATTATTGAAGATCTGATATGGTGATAGATCTGGAATACTAGTGATTGGGTTATGGTGCAGATCTAGATCTGAATGAAGGAGGAACCTGAGCGCAAGAAGGATAAGGACTATTGATGGATCAAAATCTCACGGCTTGAACATGGGTATCTCTGTATGATTTTGATCTGTTATATGTGGCGCACTCTTGATCTATAAATCTGGGCTAACTAATGTCTGAATGCTTAAAAGAATAAATTATCCTTTATAGATCTGTACGCAGGTTCAGTGAATTGAAGGTGCGTATACACGCGTTTTCTGTGAATGAAAGAAGCGTATACGCAGGTTGATTGTGGTACAGAAGCGTATACGCGCAGGTTGATGAACAGTGAAGTAGCGTATATATCTTGATTTATGTTCTAGCTGCTTCTGTTTTATTGCTGCAGTGCTCTGGGTTCAGAATTGGTGTTTGATTGCAGTTACTGTGTTCTGGGTACAGTGGTCAGAGAAGTGCTTATTTGTTTCAGCTTTTGATTGGTGAAAAGGAGTTTGAGTTATGCAGAAATTCTTGATGTTTGATTGATGTTACTTATGGATCCAGTCTGAAAATTAATGAAATGAGGTCCCTGAAAGCAAAGAGAGGGTTGCAGCCTTCTGCAGGTAGGAGCCTGCGTACTAGTATCTCAAGCTAGTACAAGAACTAAGGGGGTTGGAGCTCCCTTCCAGGGAAGCTGGAAAATGAGAGAGAGTTGTAGCTCTCTGCAGGTTGCAGCCTGCGTACTGGTAAAGTTTGCTCCAGTACAAGACATTGTAAAGAGAAGTTTCTAATTAAAAGGAAGATAGAGACGAATTGCAGCAGGGGGTTTTCACCCACATTGGGTTTCCTCCTTATATCTTGTGTTCTTGTGTGTGACTGTCTTCTGCTCTGTTTCACTGTTTTTGGTACTGTTTATGTGCATCTAAATCACATATTAATAACTGACATCTGAAAGATAATTCAAATTATAAGTCTGATTTATATACGATGGTTTCTTTATCTGTAGTTGCGTATATATGCGGTTTTTATTAACTGAAGTAGCGTATATCATCTGGAATTTAAAAAGGATATATTTGGCTTGATAATACTGATTCACCCCCCCCCCCCCTCTCAGTATTATTTCCAACATCTAGTAGTCCCGGTTTTGGGATCCAGCAGAAAATCTTTGTGTTTTTATATTCTCATCATTGTTTATTTTCTATTTTTAGAATCCGTTTCCAGGTAATTTTTGTACAGGGTTAAAACCTACATATTAAAAAAAATGGAATTTTAACCTAAAAATTTGAAAAGTGTTGATGTAGCATCAACACTTTCTATTTCGCGATGTATTTTCATATTTATTGCATGAAAACAATGGTTTTTAATGTTGTTACTAAAACAAAATTTTGGAATTTTAGCCTGAAATAAATAAATAAATGTCTTGATGCAGTTTCAACACTTCTCATTTTTGAAGTGTTTTTTCATGTTTATTGCGCAAAAAAGGGTTTTTTGAGTTATCGTTTTTTTTTTTAGGTTATAGTTCTCATTAAGTTGGTAACTTTGTTACTTTACTGGAGGACATAACAAGGACGTTGAGGAATTAACCATTCTCTATAGATAGGTTCGATGCAAGGCTGGCCCCATGTAGAAGGGTGTATGTTATGTGATCTAATAATGTTGCACCTCATGGTTCAAATGTTAGGGACCTGACTCTCATTTCTTCTTTTGATTCTTAATAGCTACTATGGTTGTTAGTATTTTTGGTTTTTTGTTTATTCTTGTAATAACTACACAGAATGTTTATTTATGGAATACCATAGAGGTCTTAGAGGATCATAGTTTGTGTTTTTCTTAATTCTCTAGAGACAGTAGTAACTCCACAATGGATAAGATATGACAACTTTGTATTTTGATGACATCCTAATAATATAAAGTGTTTTAATTTCCAAAAAAAAAAAAGAGAAAAAAGTTAAAAAAAGTAATATAGTAAAAAAATCCCCCGATGGGGGTGGAGGAACGTGGTTATATGGAGGAGGGGGGTGGTGACTAAGCCCTATATCGATTATCATAATGAAGCACAAGTGGCATATGGAAATCATGTAGTACGAAAATCCGCGAAGCTTCAAAATCGTAGGAGATTGTTTTAAGCACGAAATGGTGAGAGCAGCGCTATTGTTTGTAGTTTGGGGTATGGGCACATGAGAAGGTGGTGGAGGTAATGAAAATTTTTCACAAGTCTCCAACCTGTGCATGCCTATTCATCTCTGGTTTTCATTGATAAAGTGTTTAGTTTTCAAGTTGGAAACTTCATGTGGAGATGCTAGCAGGAAAACACACCAAGTCTAGGATCCGGGTGAGCTAGTAAGATGGAGTTGCCTCTTCCTCTGGGTGGGCTCTGTGCGGAAGGGTCGCACCCTATTTTGAATTTCCATAACCCTAGTGTCTAGGATAGAATCTTAAAATCCTTGAAGCTACCAAAACAAGAATCTCAAAAAATCTACTTTGCATAGCGAAACAAGATAATGCAGTAAATCAATCGTGTGCACAATAAGAATAATAAAAACAATATATGTAACCCAACTTTTTTATATTATCAATATATAATACAATAGTTTAGGACTCCCACACAAGGGATAAATGCCCTCAAATATCCACAAGTACAAGAATACAATATACAATGACAATCTCGTTGTTCTAGTGCACAATCACAACCTCTATGTCGTATCTCGTCTTGTTAGTCCTTCCCTTCTGATTTTCTCTCTAGCTTCCCCTTAGTCCATCAAGAAACAACACATAGATACTCCAGGAGGACTGCCATCTATAATTGTTGCGAGTCACTTCTGATACAATTAACACGGGCTCATCAATCTGCTCATCTAGGTTGGCCAATACTTGATCACCAATCGACCTTCTTAGTAGCATCTTTCGTCCATCAAAGAGCTACATGTGGGCTCCAACAGCTTCATCCAACTTGAGTTTTCAAACTCCCTTTATGACTACTTTTCAAGGGACACTTTGGACACTATCATTTTTCCCTCCAACAACTCTTCAAATGCCCAATCCAATAACCAAACTCACTGTAGAATCTGCTCCTAGGAAAGGGCTTCTAACCACCAAGTTTTCCCTCTTCCATTTGGATTCCACAGGCTCCAATATGATCCTCCTAGAAAAAAATTAAACATGAAATCATCCACATATATGTACTCATGAGTTGGTGCACCTATTGTATAATATTAATCTAGTTAGGGCATCATCACAATCCATGAAAATCCTCTCTAAACTGCCCTACAATCATTTTTTCCTTTGCATTTTGTCTTCTTTTTCTTGTTTCCTCCCACACTACCTATTCCCTTACCTCTTCACTAGGTAATAGGCCTTACGGAGCCCTCCAACAATCTTAGAACAGGCTTGTGGTGCCTCTATTGTTCCACAAAGCCTACAATCCTCCAAAAACAGGGAGAAAACAAACTCAAATGTGCACAACACTGCCTAGAATTCACACAACTAGCCTCTATTGTACCTTTTCCCTTTCAATCTTAAGAAAAAAAAACCTAAACCATCCCTTATTCTCCTTGACCTTCTCCTTTCTGTATTGCGACTACCACAAGCTATGATTCTCCTTAGAATTGTTGCTCTTAGATGCCTTAAAATGATCTCAAATGACCTTAATTTATACACAAATGTGAGGACTCCACGCATTCTCTAACAGACATGACTTTTGGACATAACCATCTCAAGCCTACATGACTTGTATGTCCAAAAAATCAATCATTACCTTCAAAAATTCATAACTCATCGTAGACAACTTGGAATTCGACAATTTTTGTTGTGTTGTATTCTCCTCACCATCCTCTATCATATGCATACATCACATGTCCAAAATTCTCCATGGTTTTGGCCCAAACATCAATTGGTTCAAAATATCAACCTTGGGTTCCAAGCCCACAAATGAATTTTGTGGTGCTCCAACCTCTAAACCCTGAACCCTAAGGCTTGGAGTACCTCCCAAGCTACTAAAAAATTAGCACTCCCTCTTAGCGAGGGAGGTATTTCCAAGACTAGGAAGTAGCTCATCATCATCATCACTACTCACAACACTCGCCCAACTCCTAGCGGTCAAAACTGCAGCGATCCGTGTAGCATGAACTACACCTCTCTCGAAAGTGTCATTGTCACTGGAAGCATCCTGCTTCTTCTTCTTCTCCTGGAATGTCTTCCATTCTCTCCATGATTCCTTCTTGGCTGTTGTAGGATCACCCTTGCTCCCCATTAACCATGCACTCTTCTTGGGCTACAAAGTTTCCCTCTAAACCTACAAATTCCCTCTAGAAATTTACTCCCTCTGGGCCTTTGGAACCTGGACCTTTTTCTCTAGAACCTGTACTTGCCCATCTGAAGCCTACACCTACACATGCTTCTCTAGAACCTACACCTGGTCCTCCTGCTACTTCTTCTCATGATCCATAGGCTTTCCCATTATCATGTATAGACGATGCTCTCTAAGTCCAATCACAATACTTGCGGACTTAGACTCTCTAGGCCTGAGACTTGCCTTCCCATCCTGGAATAAGACTTCAAACCCATTCTTCTCAATCAATGAGACAAATATCATGCTATATCTAAGTCCTGGTACAAACACTACATCCTAGACCCACATCACTCATCCCAACTCCATCCTAAATGGCACAACTCCCGATCCTCATATATCCTTCTGACTCTTGTCACCCAACACCATCTGCAAATTTGAGTACCACTAAACTATATTCTCTAATACCTCTTATGACCCTGTCATATGTTTCGATGCACCATTGTCCACGTACCATGCATCCTCATCGATGGTACTTTGCGATAAATGAGAGATAATAGAAAATTCCTCCTCCTCCAACCTCCTGTTGAGAGCATCTATCTCAGCAGAAGTGGAAACACTGGAAACCTTCTTCCCTTTCTTCTTCTTGTCATCTCATGTCTTCTTCTTCATTGGACATCTACACAAAAAATGACCCATCTTGCCCCATTTGAAACACTTGATTTTACTCAAGTCCTTCTTTTGCTTACCCTTCATTCATGTTGTAAGTGTCATGTTATCATCTGAATCCCTCTTCTTCAAATGAACTCATGGTCGCATGCAAATCATGGTCACATTTTGATTGATTTTGTTCCGTGTATACTTAAGAAAGGTTGATTTTGATGCAATAAAATCTCACATGGTACTATGTTTGATGAGACAAGAGGCGAGATATCCAACATAAAAAAACAATACTCATGTATTTGATCTGGTAATGTAATTCTCCTGCACACTTTGGTGGTGGAAATTATTCTACTCATATGTCATTATGTCCTACGTTGGAATCTTGTAAAGAATATTCAAAAATTCTCAAGCAAGATAAGGTGGGGTGGTGCACTTCTAGTAGGAGGCTTGTAGTAGAATTAGAATTTGTGTATGAGAAGCATAAGGCATCATAAAAGGCTATAGATTAGAACTGAGCATTCCTCTATTATGTTTGATTAATTTATTTTGATTGATTCATGTTGATTTAATATGTAAATTCCCATTGAGTATGGATCTAAGTCTAGTGCTTTCTCCTTGATTTAATATGTAAATTCCCATTGAGTATGGATCTAAGTCTAGTGCTTTCTCCTTGTTCCTATGCAATAGAGGATCAAGTGTGCATAATATAATGTTTCATATGAATGCCTACAATTAGAGGTGTGATGATAAATAGTGAGTGGTGTATGCACTGTTGGAATGTGGTTTGAGCACAATGTTGTGTGCCTTATGGTGAACAAAGTATTATGTCTACTGCTAAGAGTGTTTTTGGAGAAATTTCAAGAATGAAAATTATAGCTAGTGGTTGATCAATACACCCCTACATAGTATGCAATTAAGATCTAACTAAATACTTGTGGGTGAAGTGTGTCAGTCAATACATCTAACTGACATGTTGTGTGATTAAGAGTTATTTTCCTATAATAGATTCTGGTAGTGGACTAGTGCAAATGGTAAGACTACTAAGTGAAGCATGAGTGTGTCTAGTGTGATATAATTGATTTACCTTGCATACATTTAACTAAAATTAGGGTTGAGGATTGGTTATTGAATATTGTAGATTAGGGTTTTTGATTTTGAATAGAGAATGAGTGTACTATTGGTCGGTAATTTTAGTGATTGATTTCATCAAGTGAAATGGTTACGCAAAATTTATGTTGAACAAATTTTTGAAGTAGGGTTTGATTATCATTGCAGAACTGAAACATTTAGGGTTTGCATTATGTAGCAAGGTATTATTGAGTTACTTGTTGAGAAGATTTATTAGTTTTTGAAGGGAATGATGAAATTATCAGGGATTTTTGAGCATTTCTGGGATTTCACAAGTATTGTATTATAGATATCATATTGGTTATGAACTTCTTGTCGCTGTGACAAAAACCCTCAAAAAAAATTTCCTTATTCAATTTTGGAGCCTGCATGAACTGTCGTTTCAAGATATCTTGTGTCTTCTTGTTATTTGTTCATTTTTTCCTAATTTTTGACCATCCTTTCATCATTTCTAAGTGTTTCTTTTCCTCCTAGGTCAAAGTTTCCTAAGTGTCATCTTCTTATCTTTGGAAGAACTTGTGTCGTCTTTCAAAAGATAGGAAAAGCAGTAGATTTTCTTTGACTTAGTGTTAGCTTTATTTACCTGACATGCATACTACAAAAAAGAAAGAAAGCATGGCTTTTTCTCCTAGAGAAAACACACTTTATAAGCTTAGTGACCACACATGCATTGTCAGAGGAAATTGCGCCCTCTTAAGCCTTAGCGCACTTCCATCTCTCAATGTCACTACCCTATGGTTTGGTCGCCTTTAAGACCACCATGGACGTTGTGTGGCACCAACGATATTTTGTTCAAACTTATACAACTAAATTAACCCTGCCTAAGCCTACTCTTATTCATTTAACACTTAGTCAAATTTCCTATTTCAATCTTACTTCTTCAATTACTTCATAAACATTCAATATCGCAATTTCAATATAAGCAGTAGAAAATTCAATCAACAAAATAACCAATAGTACACAACTATATACATGGGAGGGGGAACTCCCAACAATTCCCCAAGACTTATTTTACTAACTCAAATATAATACAATAGTTTACAACATGTCATCCATAGCTAAACCTATGCGCTGCCCAAGTTCTTAGAGGTACAAAGGGTGGAATTTATTGGACCAACCCAACACAGTTGCCCAAAACACCAAGTTCCATAGCCAGGGCGTACCCTACCTGAAGGTCAACACCTTGCCCAGTAGAAACCCAAAAATTAGCACCCCAAACAAAGCAAAAAACCAACCTTGCAACGTGCCAAAAAATTTCATTTTCTCAATCAAGCCTCTCGTTTATGTGACTATGTCATTTGCTATGTTTCACCTTTTCATGTTGTGTGCCCTTCATTTTTCGCTTTTGTGCATTACATTTGTATGAACTTTCTTGATCGTGTCTACCTCGTTTGAGGTCATGTAAGCCTTTACTTATACCTGTGTGAACCTTCGTTCCAACCATAATTTCGTTTCATCATTCAACCAACCCATTGTTCAGCTAACCCATCGTATGAACCGACCTGTCGTTTGGTCATGTGGGTGTCAGGTTGACCCATCATTTTTTCGTGTGAGTGCCCCTATTGTGCAGGCTGACTCACCATTTGGTTGTGCGGGCGCGCCTCACCCACGGGCATTTTTTCACATGCTAAACATCCACCCAAAATTTCCTTCATTCACACACCATGCCTCATACTTTTTCCACACGTCGTGCCAACCGACCCCCTCATGCTAGTCATGTCACCCCTCGCTTGTATTGTTTTGTCCAAACTTGTGCACGTTTCACCCTGTCTGCCTGTCGTGTTGCCCAAATCACCCGTCATCGTCTCGTGCAAGTCACGTTTGGCTACCTGGGTGCCCTGCCTTCGTGCAAGTGCGCCTAGGGTACACACCCTTGTTCCATGTACATGATGCCCATGGGTGTGCCTTGGGTCCACTTCCATTCATTTCGTTTGGTTCACTCGATCGTGTCACCCGTCATGTCACCATGTCGTGCATGACACGTTTTCCCATGGGCATCCGGGTGCCCTGCCTTTATGCGGCATGCCTAGGTTGCTCGCCTTTATGTTGTGCACGCTATGCTCCCATGGTCCCACTTCATTTTTTCACCACTTCAAGTGGGAATGGGAATTCATGGGCTCCTGCTTGGCCTTGGTTCCCACTCAGGGCCCTAGCACTCAGTAAAAGCATACTTCCTTCTCTTAGTTAAGTGCACTTCTTGTCCACAAAGAGTGTACCCCCCTTGTTAACAAAGATTTTGCCCTCCTTTCCCTCAATTGTTGCACACTTTTTGTCAACAGAAAGTGTGCCTTCTTGTCTCTCACACATGTGCCCTTCCTTCATTGCATGTTGAGAGAATTCCTAGAAAATAGGGACTCTCTCCATTTAATGTAACTCACTCATTAGTCAACAAGTAGCGAGCGTGCATTATATTGATTTTCATGTGCATTATTTTATAAGTTTCCTAGTTCATTATTCATTCTCATAATCATTGTTTAGTCTGACCTGAGCACACTTTCTCACCATAAGGAGTTCTTCTTCAATATTAATCACAACTGCATGGATTTTTGATAAGTTTTGTGGCATGTCGCTTTTCTTTTCTTTTGTCATTTTTAGTGGTGCTTTTATTTTCCTTAGTGGCATTTCAATATGTTTTCACATATGAAGTGTCATTTTCATCCACATTTCCTCCTACAAGTGTCAGCTTGATGTCGCAAGTGGCACTTCTATTGACTCTTCAAATTCCATGGCCTTTCACCTTCAAGTCATGATTGCGACCGAATCTATAAACACTTACAAACCCTTCTCTTTCATTACTATTGTGTTCTACACTTGTTGTTGGCCTTCACTTAACAGTGCTAAGCCTATTTTTGAGTAGAACGCACTTATGGAAAATAGAGACCCTCTGTGATTTCAAATTGTGTTCAGCAAGAGAGGCTCCCCTCTAGAGTGCATAACACATTTCTAAGCCACAGTGTAGCACCTCTGTCCAATAAAATTGTGCCCTACACACTCTTTATGACTCCTTGGCGCACTGCGCACTTCCAAGCAATAGTGTGTCCTCTCCTAACTGTGATTGTGCCTTACACCCAAGAATTCTCTATCCCTCCTATTGTAGCGGCTATAACCACCCTCCAAAATTTTGCCTTAGCTTCGTTTTGGAGCCTCCCTTCCAACTTTCACACCAGCATGTCTTTCTTCGTCAAGTACACATGCTTCAGTGTTTTTCTTGCGCAAAGGGAGCCTGTCGATCATAGCTCGATGCATTCCCCTCACAAGATGATCACCCGGACTTGGTCCAAATGTAGGCTGAGCAGCTCCCCCAAGAAATTGCGCAATTTTGGAGGGAAACCAGCCTTCCCTCTAGAAATTACACAATCCTGACTGGCAGCCTATTGAGCTCTAGAATTGCGCAATTCTAGCAACCAACACTCACAATGAAAATTGCGCAATTTTCCCCAGTAGGGCTGCTCAGCCCAGAATTTGCACAAATCTAGGCAGCAGTTAATTGCTCTACCCAAAAATTGTGCAAATCTCTTGGGCAGCCATCCCAACTCCCAGCCATAAATGTGCATTTTCTCTCAGCACACGAGCAGTCTCTTGCTTGTGCAGCTGAGTTGACTGGTTCCCTCTGGGACTAAGAAAAACTGAATTGCATGCATGGGCTGCTTCTCCCGAAGCAGCATGCTAAGGCATCCCTTGTTTTAGGGATCTATTTTTAGTAGTTGGAGGTTACATGCAAGGATCATTTCAGAAACCTCCCACCAAGTGTCGCTTTCCCTGGATTTGTGGCATGCCAGTCATAGCCTCAATGTTATAAAAACTCATCAATCAGACACGCAAAGCTCATTCCTCACATCAACCTTGCAGCTCTGAGATCCCACATCACATCTAGGAGCTGTCGGCACACTCAACTCGGTTGTTTTGGGGTAAGCCGCTTTCCATGACTTGTGTTGCATTTCTGGCGCTTTTTCTGTTTCGCATCGTATGAATGATGTCTACTTGATTTCAGTGAGCCCTTGTTGTCATTTTGATACATTCTAGCTTGTACTAGCACCATTTTATTTTTCGTCAACATCTCACTGCTGTCACATGCATGAAACTGTTTTTCACGAACAGTCGCTGATTCGGCGACTCGCCTCACCCACATGTAGGTTGTACCATATTCTGCATCTTTCATTCACCATTTTCATTCATGATAATTCACTTATTCTTACACTCAATATCAGCATGCATTCGCACTCACATTCGCATTCAGTTCCCCGTCGACGAGTCTGGGCAACATTGGCCCGGACTCTGCTTTCATTGAGACAACATTGCGTAATCTGGGGAAGGAAGGCTCTGTCTTCCTCTCCAGAAATGTGCATTTCTTCCCAGCTGTTAGTGTCAGTCTTTCCAGCCTTCCTCCAGTGATCAAACGTGCTCTTACAAAGTGATTTTGAAGTGTCAAGGTTAAATTTTGTCATTTCAGTGAGTCTTCAAGCAAAATTTGGTCACTAGGCATTAGGTCTAGGGTTTGTTTTCACTCTTTTCAAAGTTGCCCAAATGCCAACCTATGTCACTATTTAGCTGAGCCTATCATCATTCAGAGGGTTTTCATCATCATGTCAAGTTCCATAGGGTCATTTTACAGCTTATCCATGCTTCAGTTGCGCCTAGGCAAGGTCATTTCCCTCTCCTAGGGTTTTGAAGCCAATTTCTCTTGGACGGTCAAATCATTAGCGAAACTTGTATCCTGATGTTCATACACCTTCCCCTATCCTTAAAGTACCTTACCAAATGCTTCCCATCACGGAGATTCCCCAAATTCCTCATTTTCGCACAAACCCTAGTTTCTAGCTACAACTTGGCAATTTTCTAGGTTGGGCCTGTGTTTTGCCCTTTTGGACCCCTTCCCCTCACTCGATCTCTGAGATTCCACTTTCCCCTGCTTCCTAACATCCCTCCCTACTTCCAAAAATTTCCCCAAGAATTTAGAAGCCCCTTATCCACTTCATTTCGCTTCATTTCGACAAAATTCCTTGTTTCACACATCGGGACAAGTTTCACTCAAATGATGTTTTAGAGCAATAAAAGATTAATTTTGCAAAACTAAGAGAGGTTTTTGTCCACAACATGCCAAGGAAGAAAAACCTCCTTCACTTTTTTCACAGGTTTCATGGTTTTAGAGAAATATCAAAAATACAATCGCCAGATCCAAGGAGGTTGGCCAAGGCACTAAAACGACGGAAAAGGCCCGATCCACTCCAAATTTTGGCCAAAGCCTCTTTTACTGAGAATGGTACTTGATTGGGGACTCCCAGCCCAAATTTCAAAAAAATTGGAGAAAATTTTGTCATTTGTGAATTTTTTGTGCCAAACACAGGTTTTCTTCCCCAACAGGTCGTGCGCCGCGCGCGACCTATTCGATGGGCAACTCCATTTCGGGAAAACTCAGCATTTTTGGATTTTTCATGCAAAGATACACCTGCTCAGCAATTACCAAGAGATTTCATCAAGTTTTGAGTCTCCAGAAGGTCAAAAAACAAGCAAAAAATGACTTTCTGCCACCTTTTTGACACACAGGAAGTAGTCTTGGGAGATTGCAATTTTTGAGGGGAAAATGGCCACCAAATTCAGAAATTTCACTTGGGTTGGAAAGTAGACATCCAGACCTTTCCAACAAGCCCACTTTTGCCTCATTTGGACACCTGGAAGTGCCTCAAAAGCAGCTCCAAAGTAGCGCGACCTGTTCAGGATTAGGGCGCGACCTGTTGGGCAGTTTTTCACAGAAATCCACCTACAGCTCAGCAAAACGCAGTTTTGACTGGATTTGACTTTTTTGAGTGAATTTTGATCCTCCTTGTTGTAAATGATGTAAATTTATGATATTTTGACACTTATTTATCTCTTCTAGAAGATTCATTCATGTGATAGGCAAAAATTTAATGAATGAATTGGTTTCCTAGTTTATAGAGGCAAGTTGTTTTGACTGCCTAGTTTTTAGTGCTCAGTTTAGAATTGGTTGAAACAGCTCCTAGGATAGTGAGCTCGACCCCTAGAGGCAAGGAAAGATGTTAGATTGCCTATATTATGTACTTTCTTGGTCATTTTCATGGTTGGACTCTTGAGGGAGAAAGCTCTATTGTATTACTCATTGTATCTCTGTAATTTTGGCAAAGGAAGAAAGACCAGGGTTTTGCAGTCCTTTTTGGGATTCCTGTGGTTACATGTATTGATGGTGTGCTTCTCTTTGTACTTGTAAGTTTGTTATGTGAATCATCTCCTTACTTTTCCTTCTGCAAATTAGGCGAATGAAGTGTTAAAGTAGAATTCATGATTGCCATGCTCTGCTTTTAAGTTTGCTTAATATTTATGTTTTCATCTGTCTAAAGAGAAATCTTGAAGGTTTCTTGCTCTCTTTAGCTCCTCACCAGTCATTCTCATCCATCCACTTAATTCAAAGGCATCAATACAGTCTCCTACCTTGCCCCAAAGAACCCCCTGCGAAAACTGTGTCCAATCCCTGCACCCAAAATTGCCATTCCCGATTGTCCACCAAAATCCTAAAAATTCCCAAATCAAACCTTTTTATCAGTTTACTAGCCTAAAATCAGTGTTTCCTTATTGTTTATCTCGCCCGTTGAAGATCTTTACCGAGATAGACCGGAGAGAGCCCTCTCCTGCCCCGTAGGGCTAGCTACGAGGCTAAGTGGTTTGATGTTGCCTTGAGGTTTACCTTTATCAGCCTGAGGTGAAATTTCAAGTGCTAACACCAGCCACTATCACTCCATGACTATTTTGTGCATTTCTGAGGGACAGTGACTGTTGGCCCATAAATTGCGCAATGCAGTCCCTAAGCCTGCAATCACTGCCAGCTAAGATTGTGTATTGCGCAATTCCAATAGTCAGCAGCCAGACTGGACTGTGCATTGCACAATGCCAACAGTCAGTTAGCGTCCCAGTAGCCCAGACTGTGCCTTGCGTGAAGACATAGAATGGAACAAAGAAGGAGTTGCATGTGTTGAAGAAACAACTCAAGGAAGAACATGAAGCTACACATACAAACGAATGAGTTGTAGCAGGAATAGGAAAAACAGTGGGTGCAACATGCACTCACAGATGAAACTACGCTTGTACAAGTTATAGATCTATCCCAGTATCTGACACAAAGCAGAGATGATGAGCAATGTTATTAATCGCATGCAAGGGATTCAGCAGCATGCATGTCATTGTGCGCACACATGCGATCCAACCCATTCAGTACACTCACTAAGGTGAAGACAAGAAGCAAGTCCAACTGGAGCTAAACATGTACTTCGGAAAGTTGATGCGCATGACCACTAGCACACACTTGAAGATAAGCACGGACACTATGCATCAGCGTGTTTCCAGTTTAGATGCATCCAAGAAGACCATGTGCATGTTAGCAGACGAGTTGGAGCCATACCAATGTACTGGATGCAATGGAGGCAAGAGTTCACTTTAGCAAGATGTCACGATGGGGTGCATGCACACCATCATGGACGATCAAGCTTAGCATTAGCTCACCACCTTCGGCATCACAAGCATGTCAAAGAGTTGGTCTCATCACAACAAACCGAGTGTCAGTGATGTCTTGCATGGCTTGCTCAAGCCATGTTGTCTCACATGATTACATGTGCATTGTAATGTAACGTCATGTCAAGTGTAATTCAAGTGTCGATAGTTGGATGTAACAGTCGATGAAGATTCATGAGGGTAGGTGAATTGTCCCAAAGGGGAATTTCAAGGGTCACCCCACCCTTTGCTATAAATAGAACCTCACAACTCATTGTATAGGTTTTTGGTCAGCCAAGCTTCCAATAAGACTATCTTGGAGAGAGCTTGGACAGTGCTGTAACGCGCCTTGGCTTCTCCACTACACAGAGCTAGTACATCTCTTTGGAGGAGCAGGCGGATGTGGTTGTAACGTTCCACTATTGGAGCTAGTGGTTGGACATGGATGTATTGTATGACCAGAACTTACACTTCTTTATATAATAAGAGCCAACACATTTCATGCATATGTTGTATTGTATTCCAGCTATCTTGTTTACTCTAAATGGCATATGTATTTTCTTTCTTACGCATGCATGTATGGACTATTCTATATGAGTATGTATGAATCTTTCTAAAATGTGTTGTTGGTTTAACCATCACTTTGGATTGCCAGCTAACTTGCTTTCCATCTTGTGATGCATCTTCGCTCGTGTGTTCCCTTCCCATCCGAGTACTATTACAGGTTGCCAAGGGGCACACTCATCTCAACCCACATGTGTTAGAACCTTTCATGTACCTTCCTTGACTCACTATAGCAGTCACACCCTTGATACCAACATAGTTATCTTTCTTGCCTCTATGTGAAATCGTGGTCAAGGAATTGTTGTACGACCCACTGTTGTGACTCCTACACCAAACGGTCTAAGGTCTAATTGGGACTTCTTACCGGAGAGATCCCCTTACATGTTGGAAGGTCCCCTGCCTTGGCATGGTGTGGACATTCAATGGCTAGTAAAGCCACATTGTCTCACTTTTGATAGGCTTGTGCTTTTAGCTTGCCTAGTTAAGTTCTTAATGATAGTGTTTTGATTAGTCTGCATATGATAGCTAGGGGATTTCTTGAAACTAATTATTGTTTTCTATGAGTGATTTTCCACTTGCAGGTTCTACAAATACTAAAAAAATTTGTCTCTCATCATCTACGTAGACAATGCCTCCTACCACTCGACAAGATACTTCAAAGAAAACTTTAGAATCTATTACTAAGGTGGCAGTGGAAGTTCCTATTATATCAAACATATAGAGCTTCATTGATAATTCCTAAACAATCTCATGGGAGGATATGAAAGATGTTTCTATGTAGAAGGAATTTCTTGAAAACTTGGAAGACTGGGAAGTGTATATAAATATCAAGAGATCCAGAATAGGTAGAGCGGCATGCAGATTCCTAGTGATGCATTATGCAGAAGCCATCGAATGCATCTTTCTACATATGGAAAACAAGAATACGGTTCTTAGCAGTGAAAGTGGGAATGATATTGCCACCTACCATCCGCATGACATACATTCTTATTAAAAGATGTTAACTCCCAAGGAATATTTGAATACCAAGGATATCCTCAAGTCATGGTGGCAAGAGCCTGCAAAATTCCACCAGAGACCAAGTGTAATCTACACAACCAAATCTTTGAGAAATGTTTACCAATATCTCATGGAAATGTGTTGTAGACTACATGGGTCGAAGAATGCATAATACTTTGAGGAGAGTTGGGTTTATCTACTCAACCTAGTTTTTTCAAGAGGAAAGGTTTTCAATTGGGTTGATATCCTCTCCCATGAATTGCAACTTCACATACAACATGCCAATACAACTTTACAAGATAAACAAGCACTAGATTTGTATATGTTCGCTTATCTACTCGATGGTATCTACGCCCGTTATGATTTCATAGGGATGAAGTGGAACTAGACCACTCATGATAAGTTACCTTTCTACTTTCATTGTAGACTGTTATCATAATTCAATTTCTGAGGAGTATATGTGAAACTGGTTGAGCACTTCTTTGCAGTATTGTACAAGATTATCTTTGAGATTGAACCTCCTTGCATGACATATTAGGTGAAAGAGGAACTATATGATATTGTATACCGGTTCGCTTCACTGCAGGGCACATACATCAGATGTTTTGGGTGTCAGACATCCCCTCACCTTATGTCAAGGTATGTGACCAATAAGTTGGTCTTGCAAGAGGTATCCTATCAGTTGAACAATGGATTGTTTGCACAGATCTAGAGGAGGAAGAAGGCTCCTTAGCCCACTTTTCCTTTATGGATTTGATTTTATGAGCTTAAGAGCCTTAAGGCGGTTAATGTTGAAATTGAAGAACTTAGGCGTCTTCATTTTGGAGTGATGGACTTTCATAGATATGATTCCAAGAATGTTTGCAGGAAAACTTATTCTAAGATACAATATACCTGACTATATGTACCTATAACTACTCTGGAAGATGAAAAGATCAAGAACCAGTACAACGCCTTATGAAATAATTGGCTAGGAGATGAGGCAAGGCCCTCCCAGGTTCCACAGGTACCAAATGTACATATGGAGGAGATTCAGTAGGAAGTAACATCCCAAGTTGGACATTGTATCACCCAAGAAGAGGCTCAAGCATGATCCAGTGGCAGAAAAAACAATTTTTTTAAGGTTGATCCAATGTGAAAAGGTGCAATTGAGATAGAGGTATAGAGGAAACAAAGGGAGGATGAGAAGAGAAGTTTAGAAGAATAGAAGCAACTAGAACAAGAACGTGAAAAAGAGGAGGAGAAATTACAGAAAGAAGAAGAAGAAAAGAAGAAGCAAGATGACTTGATGAAGAAGAGAAAAGTAAAGGAGGAAAAGAGAAAAGTAGAGGAAGAGGAATAATGGAAGCGGACACAAGATAAATAGGAGGAAGAACAAATGGCCCGTGAAATGGAAGCATAGTTGGAGGAGGATGTCATTGAACCAATTGCATATGAACCCAACACTTATCTGGAACCTCCTATCACTGTTGGTCATCTCCCTTTGAACAAAATGGGAATTTTTCCTCCACCTGATGACGGGGTTATGGATGTATCCACCTTTACCTTCAATCAGCTGAAGAAGAGGATTGTATAAGAACGATGAAGGTACTTTCCCAATGATCATGTACATCCAACGTCCATATCCACAGAAAAAGTAATAGCATCCAATACCATGAGAAATCCTCAAGAAGTCATGGATGCAAATGTGGTTTTCTTGATAACAATGCAAGATAATCAAGGGCTCACATTCAATAACTTTGAAGTACAAATTTGGATCATTGCTGCTCTTTCTGAAATCAAGGCTAACCAAATAGCTATCAATGTGAGAGTACCATGTAGGAGGAGCTTTCTTAAACCCATACAATTCTTTCTTCAATTTGCAAACATGTGTCTCTTTATCATGAATCTCAAAGCCTTGAGGCTTCTATATATAAACTTCTTCTTCAATGACTCCATTCAGAAAGTCAATCTTGACATCCATTTGATGTAATTCCCAACCTACAATATAAGAAAGAGAAATTAAAAATATAATAGAAGCATACCTAGCAACAAGAGAAAATGTGTATTCATAAGCCTCTCCCTCTTTCTGGGGAATCCTCAGGCCACAATTTTTTCCTTGTACTTCTCAATACTTCCATCAACTGTCTGCTTGATTTTTTATATCCATTTGGAGGACACAACATATTTCAATTGAGGCCTTGGCATGATTTCTTCAATATAGATTGGTACTCTTCAATTTTAGAATCTTTCCAAACTTGATGCTCAACTACTTTTTCATAGGCAGATGGCTCGAACTCAATGATCTTTGTAACACCCTCCTCCCACATTTACCCAAGCTAATTGGTCCACTGGGGTAAACATGTGACAAATATTTACTATGATATGTTTCAACTCCCCAAATATAGTTAAGGAAGTGGAACTGATAAGACAATACTAATCTGACCTTCCTCAGGAGCTACAGAACCTTCAAGAGACAACCAACCTTTCCAGGTGCGCAACCCCTGAGACAAATTAATGTTTTGTTGATCTAGACCCCCAATTTCTCCCATGGCAAGCCATGCATGCGACTGAGATCCTCCAATCACTCCCACAGCAAGGCATGCATGTGACTATGGTCTTTTTCAAACAGTTCTGTTCCATCAACCCCATATTTTGAGCCACTTTTTCAGGGCCATGACTCAAGCCACTACTCAAAACTTCATGAAACTTCCAAAAAAGACAATTAACACTGAGATAAGGTTACTAATGAAAACACTTTATCAAGGACTTGATTTGACCCCTACTAGCCATAACAGACATTCTGTCAAACACATCATAAACATGTAATCTACAAGTCATAACAACATATCTAAACATAGGGATCTCATACTTATTTGAGAATTGTCAAGGAGGACTGATGTCTCCTCCCAATAGCTGCATTGTTTTCTATTAGGTCATTCATTCATTATTATTTCATATACTAAGTAAAACATGATGAGATCCATGCATCAATATTATCATAAAACATGCTCATAACCAGAAACAACTATTAAAGCCACATAATGAGAAGCACATTCACTCATTAAAATACCAAAGTAAAAGGAACACTTATTAACATATGGAAATACAACCAAGTCAGGGACTTCCACGTACCACCTGAACATAGATTGGGCTAAACCAAATCTCTCTTTCAGCTAATCACCCTCATGCCATATTCCAAGCATGAATGTGGGACCTTATGAAAAAAATCAAACAAAAACAAACCAGGGCTTCTAGAGGCCAAACCACCTCAAATATCAACCAGTGATTCCACCTCAAAGTCAAACATCACTAACCATCACCAAATCAATCTCTACCTAAGTTTTCCAGGGCTCTAGAGCGTTTGTTCCAATCAAGGCATTCAGGACTAGTAACTCAACCCATAGTTGTTGTCAGGCTCTGGAGAATTTGTCCAACTAGGTCTTCCAGGACTAGTAACTCAACCCACAAAGGGCTCAAGAGTGTTTTTCCAACCAAGGCTTCCAGGACTAGTAACTCAACCTAAGTTGTTACAGGGCTTCCAAAGTGTTTGTTCAACCAAGGCTCTAGGAACTAGTAACTCAACCCATGGCCATAAGGAACATGAGAACTAACCAAAAAAAAAAAAAAAAAAGAATCCCACAACATCATGGATATCCTAGAAATGGCGAGGCTAGGAAAAACCACTGCCAATCTAGGAAAACCTCCATACCAATGACAAATCATGACCAAGAAACCACATGCATGTGCCATGCATGCCAAAACTAGCAAGGAAATCATACATGCAACTTGATACCTAAAAGCAAAACCCATTGTCGTTGTTGATATTGATGTCCTCTTGCGCTTTCCTGATATTCTTATGCCTTCTTTCTCCAAATCCCACATATGCCATGCTCCTCCAAGAGTGCTCTAAGAAAACTCTAAGTGTGCAAGAGTATGAGAGAGAGAGAATAGAGAGAGAGCTCCCAAAATTGAACTGACAAAAGTTAATAATAACAAAAGTTGTGAATTGATCTTCATAAGCCTTTTTATCACTGAGGCCTCTATTTTATTCAATTTTCCATTATTTTCCTTAATTTTCCTCCTCACATGCAACCTGTGACCTTTCACCTTCCTTTTCTCCTATTTTCCATTATTTTCATAAATAAAATCCCAATAAATGCCTCATGCTTTTCCAAAACCTTTTCCATTTCCTTTGCCAATTTCAATAGCCATTAATTAATCACAAGTGATCCCCATCACTATGTTTTGTCGAACATTCATCTTGGAATACGTGTCCCATGACCTTGGTTATTATTTTTCCTTTATTAACTTTATTAGATGGATTTTTTAGCAAGGTTGTTACAGAACCCTCCCCCTTGGGGGAACATCGTCCTCAGTGTTCAATGATGCCTACAACCAGCAAGACTGCTGAAAATAAAAACATACTTCCCATGGATCTTTATAACTTAGCTCGTTGCAGTATTTACAATGGACAACTTGTTGAAAAGAAAACCAACATGACAAACATAACAACATGAAAACCATACCGCTTATTGGAGCTTTATAACACAACTCATGGAGTTATTTACATCCATATAGATATATACATACGCCAAAACACCACACCAAAGCATATGCCAAAAAACATTCGCTCAACTAGCGAATAGAGAAGGATACATAGCCGGCATCTGATCAACCATCTCCCATGTAGCTTCATTGGGCCCAAAGTACTTCCATTGCACTTTAACTTGCTAGATTGCTCGATTTTGAGGCATGAGCATCTTTCGTTGCAATATGAATTGAGGTTCTGACTTGAATTCTCCTTCAGGCTCCACCTGTCATACAAACTAGTCAATCACATGATCAACATCTCTAACATACTTCTTAAGCAATTACAGATGGAAAATATCATGGACTTTCACTATCAGAGGCAGTGCAAGTTGATAGGCTATTGGTCCAATCCTCTCAAGAATCTTGAAATGTACCTAATACCGAGGTGCCATCTTGGCACATGATCCAATCCTCAATCAAGTCTTCTTGGGCTTGATGTGAAAGTACACATGTTCCCCAACTAGAATCTCCTTAAACATATTGTTTTGATACGCATAACTCTTTTGTCTATTTTGTGTTGACTTTAGATTATGCTTGATAACTTGCATTTCTTGTTCCATTTATGCCAACATGTCTCATCCTATGAACACCCTGTTAATTAGATCACTCCAATTGATGGAAGTATTACAAATTTGCCTATAGAGTGTCTCAAACATACTCATCATTAAATATTCCTAATACCCATTGTTGTAAGCGAACCGAACCAGTGGAAGATACTCTTCCCACTTTCGTTGCTAATGCATGACGTACATTGTCAACATGCCTTCCAAAAACTTGTTGACCCTCTCTATCTGTCCATCTGTCTGTGGATGATAAGTTGTATTGAAGTCCAAATTTGTGCCTAATCCTACAAATAACTCTTTCCATAACCTAGAAGTGAACTTGGAATCCCAGTCTGACACAATCTTCTTTGGAACACCATGCAACATCATTATCTCTTTGATGAAGACCTGTGCTGCACCATAAATTGAATAAGTAGACTTCACTGGAATGAAGTGAGCTACCTTTATCAACCTGTCAACCACAACCATGATGGAATCATTTTACCTAGATGTCCTTGACAAACCTATACTAAAATCCATGGAAATGAACTTCCATTTCCACTCTGGAATCAGAATTTGGCTATAATAATCCACTTAGGTGCTTACATTCTACCTTTACCTATTGAAAATCCAAGCATCTAGCCACAAACTCTGCTACTTCCTTCTTCAAATTTGGCCAATAATATAATTTTAATGTCTTATGATATCCTAGGTAACGTGAATATGTCTTAGCATGAAATTCCCTCAAGATAAGCTTCTTGTGTTCACTATTGTTCGGTACATATATCCTATCCCTAAATCTGACCAAACCATTTGTTGTGAGATGATAATCCACATCCTTATCACTTGTGCCCTTTTGTAACCTATGCATAAGCACCCTATACCTGTCATCTTGTTGTACTTCCTGCAAGATTTGATATTGTAGATCTATCTCATATGAACTCATATCTGCGATGTGATTGTTCTATAGTCTCTTACTAAGAGCATCTGCAACTCTGTTCTCTTTACCTTTAATGTACATGATCTCAAAATCGAACTCATTGATCGTGGCCAACCATGTATCTTGTTCGGCATTCAGGTTCGGTTGGTCAAATAGATACCTCAATCCACTGTGATCGCTCAACAATACAAACCTTCTACCAAGAAGATAATGTCTCCACATCTTCAATGCATGGACGATTGCTTCCAACTCAATATCTTGTGTTAGATAATTTTCCTCGTGCTCATTTAGTTTCCTTGATTCATATCACACTACCTGTCCTTCCTACATCAGGACTCCATGAAGTCCTCCCTTTCAAGCATTTGTACATACCACAAACTCTTTGTCTGGATATGCAATATTTAAAACTCGAGCATTTGTCAACAACTGCTTCAATTTATCAAAATTGGTTGCACATTCCTATCTCCATTCAAATTTCTTACCTTTCCTCTACAATGGTGTAATGGGATAGGTAGTCTGAGAGAAGTTCCTAATGAACCTCCTATAATAATCTGCTAACTCCATAAATGACCTTACCTCATCCACATTCCTAAGAGCTGCCCATTCCATGGTAGCTCTTATCTTTTATGGATCCACTGTTATGCCTTCCTTATAAACCACATATCCAAAGTAATTTACCTTTGTCTAGAAGAAACTGCATTTACTAAACTTAGCATACAACTGATGCTCCCTCTGCAATCTCAACATTGTTGCTAAGTGTTCAACATGCTCTTCCTCATTCTTAGAATATACCAATATATCATTAATGAATACAATAACAAACTTGTCCAGATAAGGATGCAACACACTATTAATCAAGCATATAAAAGTAGTTGGATCATTAGTGAAACCAAATGGAACTACAACAAACTCATAATGCCCATACATGGTCCAGAAAGTAGTCTTGTAGATGTCATCTTCCTTAATGCATACCTGATGATATCTGAATCTAAAATCAATCTTCGAGAACACTAATACTCCCTTCAACTAGTCAAACAAATCATCAATCCTCGGCAACAGATACATGTTCTTGATGGTCACTTTATTCAACTTCCTGTAATTAATGCATAACCTGAGATTACCATCCTTCTTCACAAAAAACACTGGTGCACCCCACGGTGATACACTTGGCCTGATGTATCCTTTTTTAAATATTTCCTTCAACTGCAACATCAATTCCACTAACTTCGGTGTGCCCATCATGTATGGTTCCTTTGACGTTGGTGTTGCTCCCAGTACCAAATCAATAGAAAATTCCACTTCCTTGTTAGGCGGAAACTCTGAAATTTCTGCTGGGAACACATCCTGAAACTGCTATAAAACTGGATACCTCCTCAAGACATCCATGTCCTCAACTTCCTTACCTTTGCCACTAGAAATATGCATTGCAAATAACACGCACCCTTTTCTGCGACTACACTTGGCCTGCATAGTTGTCACCATTCCAATTGATGTTGCCTTCTTCTTACCCTACAAGATTCTCAGTTCTCCGTTATCATCCAAGCACTCAATAGCCTTTTCATAACAATCCACCTTGGTCCTATGAAGTACAACTAGTCCATACCCAACAACATATTGTATGATCCCAACGGAAGCACATTCAAATGCGTTGATGTAGGCATACCATTCAACTCAAATGCACAAGCTCTTACCCACTTATGAACTCTTTTCATAGTACCTATAGCCAACTGTACTAACCAAGACTCTGCATGCACTTATTTATTCAAACCACACTTATCCACCAGGTCAAGATTAATATAACTATAATTAGACCTAGGGTCAATAAAAATATAAACAAATTGATCACAAAGCTTATTGTCCATCTCAATAATAGATTCCTGGTGATCTGCCTGCATGTTATCAAGCACTGCATAGATCCGTGAAATACTCTATCCAAAATCCCCCACAGTCTGTGCCTCTTGAGCACTGTAGATCTACGGTCTACCACCCCGATGTCGTGGACAATGTCTCTTGTGATTCTCTCCTCCACAATGTCAGGAAACCAGCTCACAAAAAGATAGAAAAGATAGATTAACGCCTTATAATTAAGTCTCTTCGAGGGGGAAACCTCCTTTACATTACCCAAATGAACAATTCTTGGATGTTTCAAATGACAAGACCTCCTTTATATATATAGGAGTATAAGGGGTCATAATATAATCAGAGCCGACATAACAATAATAATGTAAGGGCACAATAATAACAATAGTGGGCTTCTATGGGGCACAATAATAACAATATGCAGACTACATGGGCACAACAATATAATAAGGGGGTTGTACTAATAACAATAAGGGGTTACATTAGTAGTATAGGGACCTAACATGCCCCTCTCCTTCAAAAAGTGTTGTCCTCAATGATTGAGTAGTTCTTGATGCTTCTGTATAAAATCTTGTCCTCCCATGTGGAATCTTCAGTGGGTAAGTTCTTCCACTTGATCAGATACACTGAAATTGATTGATTTCGTAGCTGTCTGGTTCTTGTTTCTGTGACTTCTCCAGGTTCCAATATGATTTTTCCTTCCTTGTCAAGTTCTAGCAATATTGTTTGAACTAGGATCTTCTGCAACTTTTGAATGAGTGGCAACACTTCTTCGTCCTTCTTCCATTCATCCCTTGCTTTGTTTATCCAATCTGGTTGGATAATAGAAATAGCACAAAAAAATTCTTCCACATCCTCATCCTTTATTGAGAGTGCATCTGCCACAACATTTTTCTTCCCTTTTTTGTAGATAATTTCAAAGTCATAACCCAACATCTTTGTGACCCATTTTTGTTGCTCTTTAGAGGATAATATTTGTTCTAAAAAGTATTTAAGACTATCATGATCCATTTTTACCTTGAAGTGTCTTCCCATTAGGTAGGGTTGCCATTTCTTACATGCATCTAGTATTGCCAACATTTCCTTCTCATAAATAGCTTTGTGTAAATACTTTCCTTTGATTGGACGACTTTCGAAAGCAATGGGTCTTTCATATTGCATTAAAACATCACCAATTCCATTTCCTGAGGCATCATATTCCACAATAAAGGTTTTTGTGAAGTCTAGTGTAGCTAAGACCAGTGCTTGGCACATTGCCTCTTTAAGATGTTCAAAGGCCTTCGTTGCTTCCGAAGTCCATGAAAATGCATCTTTCTTCAATAATGTTGTTTTTGGAATGTCTTCAATCTTCATTCTTATTTGATGATATCCTAAATGAATATCCAACTTGGTGAAGTAAATTAATCCATGCAATTCATCCAATACTTCATCAATGACAGGAATGGGAAATTTATCCTTAATAGTGAGTTTGTTGAGCTCGCTATAATCTAGACACATGCGCCATGACCCGTCCTTCTTATGCATTAATACTACTGGAGCAGAGAAAGAACTTTGACTAGGTTGAATTATACCAGCCTCTAACATTTCTGCAACCATACGTTCAATTTCACTCTTTTGGGCATAGGGATATCTGTAAGGCCTGATGTTTGGAGGAACACTTCCTGGAATCAAATGAATATAATGATCATGATCACGAATAGGTGGGAGGCCTTTGGGAGTCTCCAATACCTTGGAATGGTTGTCCAAGACTTTTTGGAGATTTGGAGAAATAAATGATTTCGATGTGGGAACCTCTAGCGAACATAATTGTGTAATTACGCCTCATTTTTTTTCTTTAGAAGCTTTGTGAATTCGTTAGAGCTGATTATCTTTCCCGTTTTCCCTGTGATACCCCTTAATCCAACTTCCTTTCCTTCCGATGAAAATTTCATGAGAAGTTCTTGAAAATTAAAAGCTATTGTACCCAAGGATTGTAGCCATTGGACACCTAGTACAACATCAGCACCACGCATTGGAATGGAAAGCATTCGGCTATTCAATACATATTCTCCCATGGATAGCTTGATATTATGGCACTTTCCAGAGCAATTTATGGTTCCTCCACTTGCAACCATCACTTGAAACTCTGGTGCTGGATATAGGAAGCAATTCAATTCCTTGGCCACCTTACATTGAATAAAATTATGGGTATTGCCTGAATCAATCAACACTATTACCTTTTTCTTCTTGATATGTCCTTCTATCTTGATAGTTTGAGGAGTGGAAATTCTGGCCAATGCATTACAAGATATGGTCGGATTCATTTCTTCTTTCTCAATGTGATCTTTCACTTCTTGAAACTTTTTCTTCTTGATATGTCCTTCTATCTTGAGAGTTTGAGGAGTGGTAATTCTTTCCAATGCTTTACAAGATATGGTTGGATTCATTTCTTCTTTCTCTGGGGTTGGTTCCTGGTGTATATCCTCTTCTTTTGATACTTCTTGATCCTTTTCTTCCTCCTCTTCACAATCTATGTAAAATAATTTCTTCTCAACACACTTATGACCTTTCATGTATTTGTTATCACAATTATAACAAAGCCCTTTCGCTCTGTTTTCTTCCAATTGTTGTGGTGTCAACATTGTAGGTTGTGGAAGGCTAGGAGAAACAACATTTCCATCTTTATAGTTGTGAGGGGTAGACTTCCTTGTTGCCATAATTTTGCTTTCCACTTTTCTTGCCAACCTGAATGCCTTCTCCAATGAATCAGGTTCCCAAAGATTAACCTCATGTTGAATGTTATCCTTTAAAGTCCTTATGGAGACATCAATCCTCTGCTTCTATGGAATATCATTTCCCTTATATTCAATTTTTGAAAGTCCTCAATGTGCTCTACCATTGAACACTTTTGTTTGAGATTTATCAATTGGCTAAAGAAGGTGTTGCTCTTTGTATCCTCATAATGTGCTATCATTTCCTCCATGAAAATTCACCACGTAACAAGTGGTTTACGAGAACAAATCCCTTTATACCATAAAAATTGATTCGGTTCTAAATAATTAGATGCAATACATACCTTTTTTAACAGTGGTGCACCATGTAGATCAAAATATTTCTCCATCTGTAGTATCCAATTTACCAGATCCTTGCCATCAAACTTCCTCATCTCGCTTTTTCTTGATTTTAGGAGCTCGATCTTGAAACGACTGTAACTTTGTAATTTCAGATCTTTAAGTTCTGAAATTTCAGCCTGTAATAGCCCTTTGAGTCCTCTTTCTAACTCCACAAGTCTTATCGCAATTGGATACTCTAAGAAAGATTTATTCCCAATCTCCCGCAATGACCTAATTATAGACTAATTCAATACAATGAACTTGTACGACGTGCCACGTGTCACTGTTTCAACCTTAGGTTCTGAAAATTATACCCAAACAAAATACAGTCCGTCCTCTTTTTGTAAATTCTTACAAAATTTCAATCTGATGCTCAGAGAGAAAGTTATGACGATTTTCCCAAGGTCACCTGTTTAGGATGTAATTCAAGAGTCTGCAAAAACCCTAACTTCCTCAGATCATATATCCTAAAATATATCAAGAAAAGATCTGAAATTTTGACCCGAGGTTCAGACCGATTTCGTCTTAAATGGGTTTTGTTTTTTTTATCTTCTGAAACGTCGCAAAAAAAAAAAAAGTTATAGCAAAAATGCCACGATGACTTGTTTGGAGCAGCGAAACCCTAGAATCCAAAGCTCTGATACCAAATGTCAGGAAACCAGCTCACAAAAAGATAGAAAAGATAGATCAACGCCTTAGAATTCAGCCTCTTCGAGGGGGCAACCTCCTTTACATTACACAAATGAACAATTATTGGATGATTCAAATGCCAAGACCTCCTTTCTATATATAGGAGCCTAAGGGGTCATGATATAATCAGAGCCGACATTTTCCCTTATTCTTGGGCATTTTCCCTTATTCTTCTCATTACCTTTCGCTGCTCCAAACAGGTCATCGTGGCATTTTCGCTATAACAATAGGGCATTTTCCCTTATTCTTCTCATTACCTTTCCAATCTTGCTTAGTCTTTGACCTGCGCTTTGATTTCTCATAATAATGCTTTAGCTTCCTGATGGCTTCCTCCAATGATCTAGGCTCATCAACCTCAATGTTGTCCTTCAATGCTACCGGATAAATCTCTGAATCTTTGTTTTCTCCTCCTTAAGATATGGCACATACCTCATGTTGGCTTGGTGGGGCCTGACCCAGGTTTGGAGTTAATTAGCCAAACAAATCCCTGTACTACTAGCCTTTTTGGCAACAGCCCGTGGAGCGCAGACTGAGGTCTCACCCGAAGCAGTATGGCGTGATGCTAGAACCAAGTTTCCACACCCTTGAGATGTTTGAGGTGTCGCTTGGGTCCAACTGTGAATCAGCTTCGCACAGGTCCCTTCGCACTCTCTCCTGACATGCGATATCTTCACAATCGGTTACAATCACCCTCGCGCAACCCTAACTAGGGGCTGAGGTGCTTTCGTGCCGCTAAGGCAGCGATCTACACATTTTCCCTAAGTTCCACCACGGATCTTACTTATCTTCTTTTAACTGTTAGCTAACTTCATGTAAATAGATATTTATCTTATATTTGCTTATTCAACACATGCATATAAGTCCATGCAACAAATAAACAGTAAACGTGCAATTCATACCCAATATACTTCAATGCATAAAATAGGAAAAAGATACACAGAATGATAAGAAACTTCTCTTTATTACTTCTTCAATTAGTTACAGACTCGACTCACCCTGCACACTCAACTGCAGGGGTCTGCGCACTCAGTTGCGTACTACTAGGCCTTTGCGCACTCAACTGCAGAGCCTTGTCCTACCCTATGACCCAAAGACTCGACTTTTCACTTAGACTTCTCTTCCATCCAGATCATCTATCCATTATATTCTATTCTATTTTACAACTTAGAGCCTCGCTCTATTTATACAATCCCTTGGTCCGCGGATCATGGATAGAAATCTCAAGCTAACATTACATTAAAAAAGTAAGGGCAGACAACCCTATGACTCAATTACAACCTTCGCGCTCCACGCCCACAAATCGCGGAGTCTTTACATTGGACTTAGTCAAAACTTGGGATCTAAGTCCCAAAACCTGCCTTCGGGGATCCCACACCCAACAGGAACCCAACATAAACATAATGACTCACTCTTGAGTCACTTGGTCGATGCAGAGATCTTCATGCGTAGACCTCCCAAATCTGCTTAGACCGCTGCGAGGTCGGCAGCACACTGAGCCGCTGCCTACTCTATCTCCTGGACGCATTGTTCAGAGACCGCGATGTCTGAACTACTTCCCTGTATCTGCTCCTACGTCCTTTGCATCTACGCGAGCTTGCCTTCAATTGTTGCTGCTGTTAGCAGCTGGATTGAACCTTAGGCTAAAGGCAATGCCAAGGTAACCACAAGCCACGCTTAGCCAAGTAGCTAGCCCTACTAGGCCAGGAGGGGGCTCTCTCCGTAAGGATCTCAGCCAAATTGCCTGGATCTAGAAACTGATATTAGGCTAGGTATAGTAGCACAAGGTTTGATTTGATTTTGAAGGGTTTTGCTGGATCATGAGGAGCCAAACAGTTTAGGGCAATGAAATTAGGTCAAAATTGGAAGGTGTTCGATGGGGCAAGGTAGGCACAAGGCTCGGCACTCTAGGGTTTGATGGGTGAGGTGTTTAAAGACAGGTGAGGAGCTAGAAAGAAAATGTAAACAACATGCATTCTTCCTAAACTGAAGAAAACATAGACTGTGAATATTTCCCCAAAACAAAGCATAAAATTTATGGGTTCTGCCTATAACCTTGAAAACATCCACTTAAAAGCAATGAAATGATTTATGAAGTACAAAAACATTCTAACATATGATCACAATAGAGAAAAATGAACTGAACATCATACCACATGGATCCCAAAGAAATAGCTATAACTTTTCATTAATCTCCTGTTGAAACTAATACAAAATGATGTCTACTCAAAGTATAAGCCTCCAACTGGGTCCAACCATTACAATGACTGAGGAAAAGCATCATATAAACCCAAAACAACTCATTCTAAGGTCAGGGAGTCGAATCCATGAGAGGAGGACCTGTCTCTAACAAAATCTGAACTATTAACAAGAAAATAGGGTGGTCAAAGTGACTCATCCCTAATCCAAACTTATTGATACATTACACCTCATGAACTTTATTTACCTACTGTATTACCCTAGTAAGTACTAGAAACATGATAATTACATTCAACTCATCATTTACATGGATAAAATCATGATTTTCCAAGGTGAAAGTGAAAACTGGGACGAAACAATGAAAATCTGGACAAACTGTCAAACGCGCAGCGCCAATGCCAGGCGCACCCTTCATCTTTAGGTGGACTTTTGAGTGCCTTCCCAATGTCCAAATTGGGCCCAAAATAGCTTGTTGGAAAGCTCTTCAAGTCTACTTTCCAGAACATCTTGAATTATTGCATTTGGAGTTTATTTTCCCTATCCAAAGTCATTTCTCCCAACACTTCTCAGTGCCCAAGCCAAAAAGAGGGCAGAAAGGTCATTTTTTTAGGGTTTTTGGCACTTTTGGACAAACAGTTCTGCCCCAAAACCTTAGCAAATGCGTAGGGTGCATGTAATCACCATTGTGAATCCAAAAATTCTGACCATTTCCTCATTGGATGCCCCAAAAAAGAGCGCAGCGCCCAAGGCGTTGCGCATTTTCCTTCCATGACTGTGCAAAAAATGGACTGAAAAACATAGCAACTTCCTTCAATCTCAAAAATGGTCCATCATGCCCAAAAATGTGTTTTTATGACTAATCAAAGGTTTTATGCATGTATGAATTCCTCAGCAAGTAGGTCAAGTCTCCTCTTCTCCTCTTGCTTGGTCAATTTGTCAATTTTCTCATGAGCTCTTTTGAGCTTACTCCTTGCCACTTGGTTTCTCCTTGCATAGTACTTGGCCATCTTCCTTTGTAACTTTACATCTCTATTTTCTTTGTCCAAGAGGGTCTCCAAGTGTGTGTTCACCTTCTCAAGCCAAGACTCTCTATTCTCAGTTATGTCCTTGACCAATTGCTCATTTAAAGTGAGTTGCTCCTCCAATTCTGCCTCTTTTTGCCTTTCAAGCTCTAAGGATTTTTTCAATCCTCTTGTTCTTGGCCTTTTTCTTTGTCCCTATTCATCATCCGGCTCTCCATAATCTCCATAAGCCTCATCAAGCTGAAACTTGGCTTTCTCAGCCTCCCTCTTTGCCTTGATGTACTTGGATTACATCAACTCCTGCTTAACCTCTAGCTGCTTGTTCTCTTGCTCATAAAAGGAGATAACATATTGGGCTCTTTGTAAACTAACCTCAAGCTCCCTGATTTTGGCATCCTTTGCTCTCAAGGCAGCTTGAGAAGATTTGTTTCCCTCCTCATCACTAGTGTCCACAAGGAGAAACTCCTTGTCAATGTCATGTTCTTCATGCTGCTATTTGACCTCTGCTTCCTCCACCATTTTCTCTTTTCCTTTAACCTGTAATGCTGATGACAAAGGCAAGGCAGCTCCCACTTTCCATGGGGTAAACACCAGCCCTTTCCCCTCTTATAGGTGAAAGCAAATGGATGCAAACTGTTCTTGTGCGGTACACTGCTCTAACCATGCTCAGTGGTACATCATGTCCCTCACTGCCATCATGCTCATCATGTTCCTCATCACTGTCATCATCTCTATTGGGTGAATGAATGGCTACATGAAATGGTAATGTAGATGGTGTGGAGGTGGCTGGTGAAGAATGATCTATTGAGGATGAGTGATAAGTAAGTTGTAGTGAATGAGAAGAAGTAAATGGATGAGTGGAGGATGATGGAGGAATGCGGGGAGCTCACTGAGTAGGTGGTTCATTGAATATTTTATTAGCTATGAAGGTCTCCCCAGCAATGCATAGTTGATCTAAGTGATGGAGGACTATCATTTTGATAAGATAATGATGGAAAATACTATGCATCTGATGAGCTGGATCCCTTTTCTGAGCAATATATGTCATCTTGTCAATACTTCTGAAAAGGTAATATGGCAAACTGAGCATTCTTACCCTGGTAAAGTGCATGAGAAACCTGATATGATATGAGTATAGTCTGGAAAACCTACCCTCACATGTGAAATACCTCATGATGATCTTCATTAATGGCACATATTTGTCCAAAAGATAAGAGAAAGGGAAAATTCTTTTCTTATCATTTTTTAACCTTGTCTTAAGATATGGCTCATAAAAACTATGATGTAGATTTATTTGCTTGAACCATTTCTCTCATGCATTTGGAATTCCAATGGCCTGTGATATGATGGCAGGACATATAGTGAATGTGACCTCGGCTAAAGTGACCCATTTGTTTTGCAAAATGAGGATGAACTGCTTGGTTAACTGCTGATGAAAATTCACCCTGTCAACCCTTTGGCAAAACTCAAAACAACCCATGTACTTGAAACATGATACTGCAAGTTGTGATGCCATAAGTTCTGTAGTATCAGTGGGTTCAAATCTGAAAATTCTCCCTCCTTTCTTTGTTGGCCTCCTTGGCTGTCTTTCCCCTTCTTCTGAACTACTGTTTTCTGCCATGCTTTTTAGGTGAAAATTTGAGGGACTAATATATATGTCAAGGTGAGTGAAACAATGAGGAGGTGGAGTGAAATATAGTCAAGATGATTTGGAAGGTGACAAAGTGTTGTAACTCTGATCAAATAGGTGGTTTTGGAAACATACAAGAGAGCCTTGATAGGGTTTCAAAATTTAGGGTGCCAATTTACTTAATTGATGGATAAAAAGAGATATTTGGCCACTTACTTGATGTATGTAGGTACTTGAAGCTTTTGTGGCTTGAGAAAATGAGGGAAATAGTGTTTTGGCACTCCTAGGGTTTGTCAAACTCCTCTGGCCAAACACGCAGCACCAAGTGCCAGCGTGCAGCGTCCTCAGCAAACGCACCCTTCAACGCAGAGGCGCGCATTGCTGTTGAAATTTACTCTAGCTCAGTCGGGAAAATGTGCCCTTCACTACACAGGTGCGCATCGACTCTACCCAGCGTGCAGCATCCTCAGCAAACACGCCCTTCTGATTTCTTCAAACCTTCACTCAATTTCCTCTTTTCCAAGGAGAGCTTAGGGTGAAAAAGAGCTAATGAAGTTTGAAAAATGCTTTTGAAATTTTATATAGAGGATGATTTTGATTTTTTCTTTAGATAAAACCCACTTTATAATGTTTGTTTGGAACTTTTATTTTGTTTTCAAATCTCTGTCTGATGCTTCTCTTCCTTTATCTTTTTTCAGGTGGATGATGCTTTTATTGAGCTTATTTCTTTAATGGCTCATTTCTTGTAGCAAGGAGAAATGCTTGGGCAGCTTATAGGAACAATTATTACTTAAAATGACTTGAATTACATCAAAATATATATATATATAAACAAACTAAAATACTCTGTTTTCATCTCAAAAACATGTTTTTGAGATGAAAATTACATCAGTCAAATAAGAACTTTGTACAATAACCATGACTTGCTACCAATCACTCTTTGTTTGTTTGTCTTCCTCATACCTTTGCTGCCCTTTATTTGCACTGAAACTATGCTTTTGACCTTGGAAATGAACCCTAAGACCTAATGGAAAGATGACTACCCTGACTCTAAAAATAACATAACTGAATGCAACATGGAGATGGGTCAGCAAATGTACCTCATGAGGGAAAATTTGATTTTCTGAGAAGAAGACAACCATCAGTGGACCATTTTGGCATGACCCTAGTGGAATGATTAAAAATTTTAGTATGAGACACCTACAATGAAAATGAAAAGAGCAGATTTGATCCCTGATGGAAGTATGCATATACTGACACTAACATTGGCCTTATTGGGGATGGAAGCTCCTTGGAGGTGTCAAGAATATCGTAGACCAAGTCCCTAGCTGATTGGGCCATTACGGTCAAACAAATGAAAGACTGAAAACTTTTTGAAATATTTGAAAAATGACTTGATACAAACTGAAAACTAACTCAAAAGCGACTCTAGACTGACTCAAAAACCAACTAAAAATAGCACAAAGCATTTAATCTTTATAGCCTTCACTTTGGGCCCCAAGCTCAAATGACATTGTACTTCAAATCTTGCAAGGAAAGCAAACTGGTATATACAATGACAGTGAAACAACTTCAGCAAGCTGCATCAAAAATAATAGTGTTTTAGGAGCCTACCATTCACTGGTCCTCCTGAGCATTCTTGACCATCCATTTCCTTTAATAAAAATGCATTCTGTCCTCGATAGGCTGATATTTTATAAGGTCCTTTCCATAGATTTTCAAACTTACCATGTTTCCCTTTTTCTTCATTTCGTGCATCCCATCGCAGCACTACATCTTCCAGCTGAAACTTTTCTGCCTTGGTCTTGCGGTCATAAATTTTCTTTATCTTCTCTTGCAGCCGGAAAGTATTTTGAGAAACCTCTTCTCTTGTTTGTTGAAGGTGAATCGTTTGATTAATCCGGCGTTGAATATCATCTTCTTCACTGTCATCTTCTTGCAATAATCTGATGACCGGAACTGCAAGGGATGTAGGAAACATTGTATCAGTACCATAAACCAATTCAAAAGGAAACATACCTATTGATTTCTTACTGCTCACTCTATCGGCCCACAAAGCATTGACAAGCTTTCGATGCCAATTCTTTTTGTTTGCCTCCAACATCTTCTTAATAATGTTTACCAAGGATTTATTTGAAGACTCAGCTAGTCCATTGCCCTGCGGATAGTATGTCGTGGAATGACCCAATGTGATGTTGTATTTGTTGCAAAACTCAACCATTTTCTTTGAATTAAACGTTGTTGCATTATCTGTAATAATCTTGTGAGGGCAACCAAAATGAGACAAGATATTGGACTCTAAAAACTAAATAATTACCGTGTCCGTAGCTTGCCTTGTCGGAATGGCTTCGATCCATTTGGTGAAGTAATCGGTAGCTGTCAAAATCCATCTGTGTTGTGCTAATGATGTAGGATGAATTTCTCCTATGAAATCAAGCCCCCACTGCTGGAAAGGCGCATTGACTACAACTAGCTTCAAAGGAAGAGGAAGCAGCTTCCTTTTTCCCTGAAAAACTTGACATTCGTGGCAGCTCATGACTGTTTTATATAAATTTGAAAACAAAGATGGCCAATAATACCCTGCTCTCAAGATTTTATTAGTTGTTGTTTTCCGAAACAAGTGACCCCCACAATCTCCTCTATGGATCATTACCTGCTGAGCTTCATTTTTAACCAAACAATTAAGAAGAACCCCTCCCAGATCTTTCCAATAGAGAGCACTGTCTAAAATGCAGAATTTTGCAGACTTCAGTTTTAGTGATCTACCTTTACTTTTCGACATTCCAAGAGGAGGAGAAAGATGTTGAAGAACATATACTATATCGGAATACCAAGGTGAGTTGAGAAACATCTCTGATACCTGAATGAGTGTGCCACCATCTTCATCATCTGACATTACTGCAATAAGATTTATGTCTAGAGCATGAAGATTCAACTTAGCCATGAGTTTTTCCAAGCCTTGACCTTTGATCAGTTTCGTGGGCTTAATCTCAAGATCATACTCTAACATTGCTACTATCCACTTACCTCTTCTTCCTTCCGGATCAGTTTGCATGAGGACATCTTTGACAGCCGCGTTGGGAACATATGCTATGGTATGCGAATGCAGAATGTAAACTCGAAAATCCTTCAATGCCTTTATAAGATCCAAAGCTTGTTTCTCAATGATGTTATAGCGAAGAGCAGCATCTCTAATAGTCCGACTGAAAAATGCAATGGGTTGCTCCACCTGATCCTTCTTTTGCATCAACACCGCAGCCAAAGTGTGCTCAGATGCAAATGAAAATATAATAAAATCATGAGTATAATCAGGATTGATCAAAACAGGGGTTGTGGTCAAAGCAAGCTTTACCAAGTTGAAAGATTTCATGGCATCCTCGGTCCATTTCACAATGTTGTCCTTCTTCAACATGTTAGTTAACTCATGCAAATTCTTCGCCAAATTTGGTATAAATCTGTGTAAGAAGTTCATCTTATCGTTGAAGGCTTGGATCTCCTTTTTATTGCACAGAAAGTCTATTTGTTGAATTTCCTCCACCCTAGAAAGATCAATGCGAATACCATCTTCGGAAATTATATGACCGAGGAGCTTACCTTCCTCCATGGAAAAAAGACTCTTCTTTGGATTTAAAGAAATCCCGAACTCCCTGCATTTCTGAAAAACAATCCTCAGGTGGTGTAAATGCTCATCATCAGAACCAGAAAACATTGTCAAGTCATCTAAGTAAACCACTAAGAAAACATCCTTCTCGTTAGCGAAAGCTATATCCATGGCCCGCTAAAAAGTGGCCCCGGTATTCTTCAGCCCAAATGGCATCTTGGCATACTGAAAAGTCCCCCATGGTGTTGTGAAGGCAGTTTTGTCTTGGTCTTTTTCATGCACCAAAATTTGATTGTAACCTGAGTAGCCATCTAGTAGTGACATTTGTGATGCTCCAACTACTCTTTGCAGAATGTGGTCCATCTTAGGAAGAGGATAATTATCTTTCAGGGATACTTTATTTAGGTTCCGAAAATCAATGCACAACCTTATCTCTCCAGTATTTTTTCGTACCGAGACCAAATTTGAAACCCATTCAAAGAATATAATTGGAACAATGATACCATCTTTAAACAATCTATTTACCTCTTTCTCAATGTATGGTTGCATCTTTGGGTTGATCCTCCTCAACTTTTGTCTAAAGGGTTTTTGATCTGGATTGATAGGAATGGTGTGCTGAATGATGTTCTTGTCATACACTTTCAAATCTGAGTAATCCCACGCAAAAACATCAGAAAATTCAAAAAGCAACTTAACATACTTAGCCTTTGACTCGAGAGATAATGTTTTTGATAACTTAACAAGCTTGGGCTGGTCCGTTGTCCCAATGTTTACATCTTCAACTCCTTTTTCAATAGGAACCAAGGTTGGTTTTCTCGCCACATCATCTTGATCAAACAACTCCTCTAAAGGTATAAGACCTCTAGGAATAACATTATCCTTCAGTTGTAAAACATCCATCTGATTTACCTCAATGTCTTGTTCATTAGAATCACAAACATCATCAATGAAAGCATCCTTAAACTTCCCTTCATTCTGCAAAAAGGAATTAATTTCATTGTCATCCCAGAAAAATTGCCAATATCTCAAATTATTAGGAACAGTAGGCCTATGTTTGACATGAATTTCAAATTTATTGCTAGAATTCATTGGAATTTTCAAATTGCTCGTTGTTGTAGCAAGTGAATCAGCGATGATGTTTTGACTTCTCGGCACCACTGTCAATGTGTATTCTTGAAACATCTTCAATATATCCAAGACTGTGTTCCTATAAGCTTTCATCCACGAATGCTTCACTTGATATTCTCCTTTGACTTGTTTAATCACTAGCTATGAATCACCATAAACAGAAATCCTTTTCGCACCCAGCTTCTTCAAAATCTTTAGACCTGTAATCAATGCCTCATACTCCACTTCATTATTAGAGCAATCGAAAGCTAATTTATAGGAACACACTCTAACATTACTTGGGACTTTGTCTGGCTGAAAAACAGGAATTCGATTCCAAATTCCAATACCCGCACCATCGAAGTCCATGCTCCACAGGCCGTCTTCATCTTCCAGATGTTGGAATTCTACTTTTGTTTCGATCTTACCTTTGCTGGTTGCTTCATTTTTCTGTTCTTCATTGACTTTCTGCTCCTGTGGAGGTTGCTCAGAAGGAATTGCCATTTTTTTCTTTTCTTGATTGAGAACTGCTCTAAAACCTTCGGAAATTTCGGGTACATCATCTACTTCTACGAGTTGAATATCTACATCATTCAATCCACTATCAGTGTACAAAACAAAAGAATCTAAATTTGTATGTACAACATTTATCAAATAATTGATGGGCTTCTCTTTACTAGTGATCATATATTTCATCTTCTTTTCCTGTTACAACTTCCTCAATTGACCGAAAACAGGGATTGTAGCATAAGAGAAGTCAAGTTGTAAAGTGCCTTTGAGTTTGGCTCCCCACGATCTAGACAACAACATACCAAATCGAGGTGGTATATCAGCTATTACCACGTCCATCAAAACATTCTTGGCTAGGATTTCATCTAAGGAAACCACTAAATCTTTGATGAGACCAATGCAGCGAACTCTACCAGAATCAAATGAATACAAATCATGATATTTTCAGGTGATATCTAGGCCTAGCTTTTCCATGATAGCCTTGGGCATCAAATTGTGGGAAGCTCCAGAATCAAGCATAGCATTCTAAAGAATATACTTATGTAGTCTAAGACTCAAATAAAAGGGCGGGACTTCGCTATCTTCTAACTAACCTTCTATAGCTGGACCAAAATAAGTTCAAGATGATCATCCTCAACATTCACCATGTTGGACAAAGGATCAATTTGTAGTATTCTAGACACATGGTGTTTGTAATGGCTATTCTTAACAAGCTCGGTCAAAGGAATGGACACTTTCAATTTAGCAATTTCACTTTCTAAATTAAAAGATGTGACTTTTTCTACCTCTTTGACACTGATGTCCCTCTTATCTGTTTGCTCCTTCATTTCACTATCCTTTTTCTGAATGTCTTTCTCTTCTGTAGCCATACTTGTTGATGGCTAATTTACCTTGCTAGGATTCTGATTGGCACGCTCTTTTCCTTTTTTCTGATTATTTGAGAGATCATTCTTTGACTAAACATCTTTCATGTTTTGAATAGGACTGATCAGTACATCTTTGCTCCTCAAAGAATATTGTTTATGTTGCGTGCTCAAAGCATTCATGTAACCATGTTGATAATCATCAGATTCGACCTCCAAAACAACATCATTTGCTAAAATCTAGTCCTCATCCTTTAGAATGTCGGAACTTTCTACATACTCCTCATCTTCGGTCAAAAATATAGGCATACCATCTACAGTGAAGAAGTGATTTGTTTTAATTACCAGATCTTCCTCCTCTTCTTCTTCCACTCCTTGAACATAATTCTGCCGTAACAAGGTTCTGATTTGTTGTTGTTGCGCTGGTTGTTCCGGTGCTTTTTTCTCTCTTTGCTTGATTTGGAATTGGGGTTGCTGCTGCCCTCTAAAGTTTGGGTTCCAGATTTGAGGTTCAGGTCTGTCTGTGATGGACAACCGGTCAACCATCCTTTCCATCGTTCGAATCAATGTATCCATTTTTACATCTGAAGTAGATGCTTCTTCTTTCACGGTCACTCTTTTCTCTGATCTCATTCTTGCTCTTTTGGCCAGAAAATTCGCTTCTACGCTCACAACATTCTTTTACATGTCTTCTAGAGTTGTAGGATCACGTTCACGCAACTGATATGCCATATCGGCATCAAATCCATCTGGAAACTTAAGCAAAGCCAATCCCTCTGGTGGTTTGATATTTGCAGGGATAACATTGTATACTGCATTAAATCTCACACAATAGTCTTGCACACTTTCGCCAACATTTCTTTTGATGTTCTCATATTCGGACAAAATCTGAAGGGGATTCTTCTTCATCTCCTATTGATCTAGGAACTGCCTCTGGAGGACAAGTAGAATAGTGATAGAAGCTGCTGGTAGGGCTCTGAACCATTTCCGAACTTCTCCTCCAAAACTTTGTACAAATACCCTCATCATCATATCTTTGATTTCAACTTCATGGAGGTCAAAGAAATCATTCATCTTGTCTATGTGTTGTTGAGCTGTAATAGTTTGGGTGCCGTTGAAGAAAGGTATTTTGGTTTGATAATCAGGGGGCATGGCAGCAGGATTTTGAGGAAAAACAAGGGGTGCATATCGGGCAGCCATAACTGGAGGTGGGGAAAGTGGTGGATTTAAAACAAGGATTGGGATATTCGATATAATCAAAGGGGGATTAACGATAGCTTGAGTGGTGTGAACAATCTGTGAATACGAAGGTGGAGGATGATAGATAGTTTGAGTGGTGGTAGATGCAATGGAAGTATTTCGAAAATCGAAATATGGCCTATGAATCTTATTTTGCACCCAAGTGTTTAAGTTTGAAGAGAGGTTCTGCAAATGATCAAGAGTGTGAATAAGTTATGACCTTGATTTATTGCGTGAAAACAAGTCTTCAACGGGCTTATGAAAAGATATAGAGGAATCAACGACTGTCTGATCAATCCAACTTAAAGATTTACTATGAAATAAACTTTGCTCAATATTAATATCAAACTCAATGTCTTGCAAAGTGTCTAACCTTCCAGGGAGTGAATTAACTCAAGGAATGAAATCCTCACTTGATTGTTTTCTAGCTAATCTAGATTTCTCTGCAACTTTCTTAGATTTTTGCCCAATTTTATGAGGATCACTGACAATGGTCGGAGGATTCAGATCTGGATTGGATTTGGTGTACTTTCGGGAAGCCAGTATGTCTAATTTTGAAAATTAAGATATTGCTTTACAACTTTCCAATTCAGCCTATGATTAAATTCTAAAACTCATCATCCACAAGCTTAAGAATTCAAATAAAACATCTTACTGGGGTGATTAACTTCAGATCTTTCGTGTTTCCCCAGTATGGTCGCCACTATGTTAGCACCTAGATTAAAACTTAGGCTGAAGGAAGGCAATGTCAGGGTAACCACAAACCACGCTTAGCCAAGTAGCTAGCCCTACTAGGCCAGGAGAGGGCTCCCTCCATAAGGATCTCAGCCAAAATGATTGGATCTAGAAACTGATATTAGGCTAGGTAAAGTAGCACAAGGTTTGATTTGATTTTGAAGGGTTTTGCTGGATCAGGAGGAGACAAACAGTTTAGGGCAAGGAAATTAGGTCAAAATTGCAGGGTGTTCAATGGGGCAAGGTAGGCACAAGGCTCAGCACTCTAGGGTTTGATGGGTGAGGTGTTTAAAGACAGGTGAGGAGCTAGAAAGAGCATGTAAACAACATGGATTCTTCCTCAATTGAAGAAAACATAGACTGTGAATATTTCCCCAAAATAGAGCATAAAAGTTATGGGTTCTGCCTATCAACTTGAAAAAATCCACTTAAAAGAAATGAAATGATTGATGAAGTACAAAAACATTATAACATATGATCACAATAGATAAAACTGAACTGGACATCATACCACATGGATCCTAAAGAAATAGCTGTAACTTTTCATTAATCTCCTGTTGAAACTGATACAAAATGATGTCTACTCAAAGCATAAGCCTCCAACTGAGTCCAACCATTACAATCACTGAGGAAAAGCATCATATAGACCCCAAAAAACTAATCCTAAGCTCAGGGAGTCGAATTCATGAGAGGAGGAGTTGTTTCTAATAAAATCTAAACTGTTAACAAGAAAATAGGGTGGTCAAAGTGACTCATCCAAACAAACTGATACATTTCACCTCATGAACTTGATTTACCTACTGTATTTACCCTAGTAAGTACTAGAAACATGATAATTACATTAAAATCATCATTTACATGGATAAAATCATGATTTTCCAAGGTGAAAGTGAAAACTGGGATGAAACAGTGAAAATTTGGACAAACTGTCAAACGCGTAGCACCAATTCCCGCTGCACCCTTCATCTTCAGGTGGACTTTTGAGTGCCTTACCGGTGTCCAAATTGGGCCCAAAATAGCTTGTTGGAAAGCTCTTCAAGTCTACTTTCTAGAACATCTTGAATTTTTGCATTTGGAGTTTATTTTCCCTGTCAAAAGTCAATTCTCCCAACACTGCTCAGCGCGCAGCACCCAGGCCAAAAAGAGGGCAGAAAAGGTCTTTTTTTGAGGGTTTTTGGCCCTTTTGGTCAACCAGTTTTGCTCCAAAACCTTAGCAATAGCATAGGGTGCATGTACTCATCATTGTGAATCCAAAAATGCTGACCATTTCCTCATTGGATGCCCCAAAAAAGAGTGGCGTTGCGTGTTTTCCTTCCATGACTGTGCAAAAAATGGACTGAAAAACACAGCAACTTCCTTCAAGCTCAAAAATGGTCCATCATGCTCAAAAATGTGTTTTTATGACTAATCAAAGGTTAGAGGCATGTAGGGATGCCTCGGCAAGTAGGTCAAGTCTCCTTTTCTCCTCTTGCCTGGTCAATTTGTCAATTTTCTCATGAGCTCTTTTAAGCTTACTCCTTGCCACTTGGTTTCTCCTTGCATAGTACTTGGCCATCTTTCTTTGTAACTCAACATCTCTGTTTTCTTTGTCCAAGAGGGTCTCTAAGTGTGTGTTCACCTTCTCAAGCCAAGACTCTCTGTTCTCAGCTATGTCCTTGACCAATTTCTCATTTAAAGTGAGCTGCTCCTCCAATTCTGCCTCTTTTTTCCTTTCAAGCTCTAAGGATTTTTTCAATACTCTTGTTCTTGGCCTTTTTCTTTGTCCCTGTTCATCATCCGGCTCTCCATAATCTCCATAAGCCTCATCAAGCTGAAACTTGTCTTTCTCAGCCTCCCTCTTTGCCTTGATGTACTTGGATTGCATCAACTCCTGCTTAACCTCTAGATGCTTGTTCTCTTGCTTATAAAAGAAGATAACATATTGGGCTCTCTGTAAATTAGCCTCAAACTCCCTGATTTTGGCATCCTTTTCTCTCAAGGAAGCTTGAGAATATTTGTTTCCCTCCTCATCACTAGTGTCCACAAGGAGAAACTCCTTTTCAATGTCATGTTCTTCATGCTGCTGTTTGACCTCTGCTTCCTCAACCATTTTCTCTTTTCCTTTAACCTGTAATGTTGATGATGAAGGCAAGGCCCCTCCCACTTTCCGTGGGGTAAACACCTGCCTCTTTCCCCTCCGATAGGTGAAAGAAAATAGCTGCAAATTGTTCCTCTATGGTACATTGTTCTGACCATGCTTAGTGTGTACATCATGTCCCTCACTACCATCATGCTCGTCATGTTCCTCATCACTGTCATCATATTTATTGGGTGAATGAATGGCTACATGAAATGGTGATGTAGATGGTGTGGAGGTGGCTGGTGAAGAATGATATATTGAGGATGAGTGATAAGTAAGTTGTGGTGAATGAGAAGAAGTAAATGGATGAGTGGTGGATGATGGAGGAATGTGGGGAGCTGGTTGAGTATGTGGTTCATTGAATATTTCATTAGCTATGAAGGTCTCCCAAGCAATGCCTAGTTGATCTAAGTGATGGAGGACTATCATTTTGATAAGAGAATGATGGAAAATAATATGCATCTGATTAGCTGGATCCCTTTTCTAAGATATATGTCATCTTGTCAATACTTCTGAAAAGATAATATGGCAAACTAAGCATTCTCACCCTAGTAAAGTGCATGAGAAGCCTGATATGATATGAGTATAGTCTAGAAAACTTGTCCTCACATGTGAAATACCTCATGATGATCTTCATTAATGGCATATATTTGTCCAAAAGATAAGAGAAAAGGAAAATTCTTTTCTTATAATTTTTTAACCTTGTCTTAAGATATGGCTCATAAAAACTATGATGCAAATTTCTTTACTTGAACCATTTATCTCCTGCATTTCCAGTGGCCTGTGATATGATGGCAGGAGATATAGTGAATGTGACCCCGACTAAAGTGACCCGGTTGTTTTTCAATTTGAGGATGAACTGCTTGGTTAACTGCTGATGAAAATTCACCCTTTCAACCCTTTGGAAAAACTCAAAACAACCCATGTACTTGAAACATGATACTACAAGTGGTGATGCCATAAGTTTTGTAGTATCAGTGGGTTCAAATCTGATAATTATCCTTCCTTTCATTGTTGGCCCCCTTGGATGTCTTTCCCCTTCTTTTGAACTACTGTTTTCTGCCATGATTTTTAGGTGAAAATTTGAGGGACTAATATATATGTCAAGGTGAGTGAAACAATGAGGAGGTGGAGTGAAATACAGTCAGGATGAGTTGGAAGGTGACAAAGTGTTGTAACTCTGATCAAATTGGTGATTTTGGAAACATACAAGAGATCTTTGCTAGGGTTTCAATATTTAGGGTGCCAATTTGCTTAATTGAGGGAGAAAAAGAGATATTTGGCCACTTACTTGAAGTATGCAAGTACTTGAAGCTTTTGTGGCTTGAGAAAATGAGGGAAATGTTGTTTTGGCACTCTTAGGGTTTGTCAGGCTCCTCTGGCCAAACGCGCAACACCAAGTGCCAGCGCGCAGCGTCCTTAGCAAATGCGCCCTTCAACGCACAGGCACACAACGCCGTTGAAATTTACTCTGGCTCGGTCGGGCAAACGTGCCCTTCACTGCACAGGCGCGTAGCGTCCTCAGAAAATGCACCCTTTTGATTTCTTCAAGCCTTCACTCAATTTCCTCTTTGCCAAGGAGAGCTTGGGGTGCAAAAGAGCTAATGAAGTTTGAAAAATGCTTTTGAAATTTTATATAGAGGATGATTTTTATTTTTCTTTAGAAAAAACCCACTTTATAATGTTTGTTTGGAACTTTTATTTTGTTTTCAAATCTCTATCTGATGCTTCTCTTCCTTTGTCTTTTTCCAGGTGGATGATGCTTTGATTGAGCTGATTTCTTCAATGGCTCATTTCTTGTAGCAAGGAGAAATGCTTGGGCAGCTTATGGGAACACTTATTACATAAAATGACTTGAATTACATCAAAAAAAAAAAAACTAAAATACTTTGTTTTGATCTCAAAAACATGTTTTTGAGATGAAAATTACATCAGTGAAATAAGAACTTTGTACAATAAACATGACTTTCTACCAATCACTCTTTGTTCCTCATACCTTTGTTTCCCTTTATTTGCACTGAAACTATGCTTTTGACCTTGGAAATGAACCCTAAGACCTAATGGAAACATGATTGCCCTTACTATAAAAATAACATAACTGAAACCATAACTGAATGCAACATGGAGATGGGTCAGCAAATGTACCTCATGAGGGAAAATTTGATTTTCTGAGAAGAAGACAACCATCAGTGGACCATTTTGGCATGACCCTAGTGGAACGATTAAAAATTTCAGTATGAGACACCTACAATGAAAATGCAAGGAGAAGATTTGATCCCTGATGGAAGTATGCATACACTGATACTAACAGGTACGATGATAAAGGCCTCATTAATCCATGGTTGGACACGCACCTTCAACATCGCTTCTTTGTGTCGCGCCACGTCTACCTTCTCCTTAAGTGCCTTGGCATGTTGCATCCACGTGAGCCTCTACGTAAGGGCCACCATCTGCGCAATCCCTTTTATGTCGTCATATGGTTGCTACAGCTCACGCGCCTCTGTTTTCAAGTGTTTTATGTTCGGGTCTGCAGAGCAATGAGAACCTCGAATGATTCCTCCAACATTTTGGTGTAGTCCTTCACTGCACTGTTGATCTCTTCCATGCCCGTTGTGATGGCGTTGGTGCACTGTTCCCTCACCTCTGGAGGAGTTAACTGCTGCACCTTCAACCGCATCTCTGCTATATAGAGGTTTAGCTCCACTTGAACCTTGGCCATCTCTTCTCATGCTTTGTTGCTGCTAACCTCTGCATGCGGGCCTCTACTGGCGCATCGGCTGGGATGGCCAACTCAGGGACCATCTGGCAGCCTTTTTCAAGTACCTGCACCATCTGCCTGTTCTGGGACATGACCTCGTCGTGCTACAAGCTCAACTGCTCCATGTTGATCCTTTGCTCGCTCAACATCTGCAGCGTGCGGCTCTCCCTAGCCCACAGTTCTGCAGTAACTCCATCCTGCATAACATAGAGCGTCTCCTGAGGGAGCGCAGCCATGTTGATTCCTATCCCCTTTAGCGCACTGACCGTAGGCCTGTCGGCCTCGTTTGATGTAACCAGTGCCCCCTCCGGCAGTACTATTGTGTTCGTCGTGCGAGTGAACAACATCTCCTCAGTTGCAGTTGTTCCTACTTCAAGGCTAGTCAAGAGAGTACCAGCCTGAGGAGTGCATCCCTGTAACTCCTGAATCTGTGCCCGAAGGGCCCCTAACATAGTTTGATTCTCCTCCGTGAACTGTTGGAGGGCCTCTGCGGTGACATCGCGCACTATTTCCCCTATGTCATATAGATCTCCCTCAGTGAGGGTGATCGAGTCGAAAGAAGTCTTAGACGCTTTTGACTTCCTTTGCGGCCCTACCTGCTCTCTCAGCCCTGGCACTTTAATTGTGTCAACATTGTTTAGAGTCCACACCACCCTCCTCTGTCTCTGTTTCCATCTCCTATTCCTACTCAAGCGAAGGTGACTTCCGGCCCTTGCGCTCTTTTTCTGTTGCCTTTTGCGCTTCTGCTACAGCCTTCTCCTATTCCGCTGCTACCTTTGCAGCGTCCTGCGCCTCCTATGCCTTTGTTGTTGCTACCTCTTTCCTTCTTTTCTTTGCCAACTGCGCCACTCACAGTTTGGCTTCCTCCTTCTTTTTCTATGTAGCAGACTTGTCTGCTTCCACCACGAAGATGTCTAGAGTGCACCACTCTGGCGGCCACGCCTCAAGTACATCGAAGATAACATCATCTGTGGCCATGTACAGTAGTTCATTCCACTTCTTCGCGAGGTCCTTGCGTGCCTTGATGTAGATGTGATGGAAGTCTGCCTTGAACTCCGCGAAGTTTTGTAAGTTGTTATAGACAATGGGTGATAACCGCGACTGGCGGTTAATCCCCATTGTGAGGTTCATCTCCATGAACACCCAAAATATTTTACTGTCTTGGACCTTGTGCACGTCTTTAGTGGCCCACAACGAAGCGTACTTCGCAGCCTCTGGGAGATCCCTCTCAATTGTGGGGAACTAGCTATCCTCTGGCAATTCCCCAGCCACCAACGTTATGGACAACAGAATCCATGCATAGTGGAAGGTTTTCCCCTGTTCCTATGCCTTGTGGAAATTCTCCAGGAAATCCTTGCACAAGTATTCGGCCCAATTAAATTGGACCCCCTTTGCACACTGTTTGGAAAGTGCCACCATCGACATGGGCACCTCATCCGCGCAACATTTCTGCATGACCTTACCCACTAGTATCTGAGTCGCAACTTTGACTGCTTTGTTGTTGACTGGAGATCGCGTAGCCCCTTTTTTTCTTCTCCAGTTTATACTTATTTTTCATGGCCTCCATGACGGCCAAATCACTGCTTTTTCCTTCTAAAATGTTTGCTGGGTCTTCTCCTTTACAAGGGAGCCTGGTAATTCTATTGATCAGGTGATCTGTGATGGAGATGGGCTCCTCCTGCCACAAACACCCATCATGCACCAAGCAGAGAAGCTGCCTGATGATGAATATAGTCACTGGGATGTGATGGTAGTGCGACACCCAGAGCAGGTTCAACAACCCTGCCTTTTCAACTCCACGCAACCACTTGCCCAGCTCCAACTGTATAACTCCCATCGTGGTGTGTTTCTTCGGCTCCATGAGCTATGCGGTCACCAAGTGAGGGAATTTCTAGTGGTCAGTGAGATCCCAATATTCAAACTTCAAACTTGGCACCCATCCCAAGTGCACTCCTTCGAAAATGATATCATCACGTAGCAGCGAAGTCTGCAGAGGGCTTTTACTGCCATCCAAGTCCTTGGGCACCTTTGCCTTCCCCTTCCTCAGAGGAACATACGCGGGCAGCCAAGTTAGAGGGTCCGCACCCTGGGTTTCCTCCTCCATGTCTTCGTCCTCATCCTCTTCTATCAGGATGTCCTTAAGGTCTTCCTCCTCCTCATCAGTTTCTAAATTAACCGCTTTCCCCTTCTCTTCCATGGTCAATCCAGTTTGCAGTGGGTTTCCTGGGGACACGCGCATCGGAATCATCAGCAACTTATCTTTCTTCGGTTGTGGCATGCGTGGTGATTTGGGTATTTCCGCAACTATCTCAACGCTCTCAGGGGCATCTCCTACTATCATGGCCTACGCGGCCTCTTCGGCGATCATTTCTCTTATTTCCTTGGCTTCTTCAGTCGCTACCATTATGTCTGTCCAGAAATCTCTCAACTATTCAACCAGGTGCTCACACAATGCTCGCAACAGGTTAAATAGGTCTCGGCTCAGAATGCTTGATAGTGCAATTCTCCAATGACCAAGTGTTGTTCGTTGGGCAGCCCTTTGTAATCTATAGCACCTTTTGAATTTGAATTCAACCGTTCCCCCCAAATCCGGTCCATTAATGCTCCTTTAGCGGCAGATTTTCCAAAATCTTGCCCATAAAGCTTTTCTTAAATGCCTGCCACCTGCTCCATTTAGTCTCAAACCAAGCATCACATCGTGAATAGTGACTATAATGGTCACTTTCCAGCCACCCTGCGTGGTAGTGCAGCGACCCTTGCACTGTCGTAGACCCTATGACACTTTGCTCCTATGCGTAGCTCCTGGGTAGAGTAGTTTATAGTCCCGTGCCTCCTTTCAACTGCCTGGAGCGCTAAGACTATGTTTCCCACGGCTAGTCAGGTGGCCGTGCCACCTGTATATCTCTTCAACTAACTATCGTTTACTCTTCCTGGAAAGAGTTCGTCTTTTAACTTCGCTACCTGTATCACGCATTTTGCCGTCTGCATCGTGCCATCTTCTGTGATTCTCTTAGTAATACGCAGTCCAATCCAAGGCATCAAACTGATCAATTCTCGGCGGTAGTCTCTAAATTTATCAACATAATTGTGTGCATCTTGTTTTATCACCATAGTCTTCTTATCAAAAAAATCCTTTCTCATCCCTTCCTCCAGCTTCTTGACTTCTTCTTCCGCCATGGCGCTTTTCTCCCTTAAACGAAATTTTTCATTCATGAGTCCTTGGAGCCTAAGACTACCTTGCTGGATCTCTTCATCAGGTCCCAAGCGTTCTTCTTCCTCCAACTGCGCAATCCCTTCTTTCAAGGCTTCGCGATCCTTCCTATCCGCAAGCGCTGCTATGCGCAGACTAGGCATGATATACTTCATCGGTAATTCGTCATTCGCTTCATAGACCAACCTAGAAGGCGTCTGTCCCGACAGTTTCTTGCACGTCACCCTATAAGCCCATAGGAATGCTGGCACTGTTGGGCACAGGATCCCCCAAGGCAGGTTTTGGGGCTTAGAGCCCAAGTTTTGACTAAGTCCAATGGAAGGACTCTGCGATTTGTGGGCGCGGAGCACAAAGATTGTAAATGAGTCAGAGGGTTGTCCACCCTCATTTTTGTTATGTAATGTTGACTTGAAAGATCTACCCATGATCCGTGGACCATGGGACTGTATAAATAGAGTGAGGCTCTAAGTTGTAAAAGATATCTAATAGAAACTAAGTGGATGAAGATGAAGCATTGAGTTTGAGTCGAAGTGTTAAGTCATGTCTTTGGATCGTAGAGTAGGAGAAGGCTCTGCAGCTGAGTGCGCAGAGGCCTAGTAGTCCGCAGCTGAGTGCGCGGACCCCTACAGCTGAGTGTGCAGGGTGAGTTGAGTCTATAACCAATTGAAGAAGTAATAAAGAGAAGTTTCTTATCATTCTGTGTATCTTTTTCCTATTTTATGCATTGAATTATATTGGGTATGAATTGCAAGTTTACTGTTTATTTGTTGCGTGGACTTATATGAATGTGTTGAATAAGCAAATATAAGATAAATATTTGTTTATGCGAATTTAGCTAACAATTAAAAGAAGATAAGTAAGATATGCAGTGGAACTTAGGAAAAACATGCAGATCGCTACCTTAGCGACGGGAAAGCACCTCAGCCCCTGGTTAGGCTTGCGCAAGGGTGATTGTAACCAATCGCGAAGATATCACAGGTAAGGAGAGAGAGAAAAGGGACCTGCGCGAAGATGATTCATAGTTGGACCCAAGTGACACCTCAGACATCTCAAGGATGCAGAAACTTGGTTCCAGCATACCCCCATACTGCTTCAGGTGAGACCTCAGTCTGCACTCTGCAGGTTGTTGTTGAAAGGGCCAGTAGTACAGGGATTTGTTTGGCTAATTAACTCTGAACTTGGGTCAGGCCCCACCAAGCCAACAAATGGTTCTGTTGTCGGGACCAAAATCTGCATAGAGATGTCTAATATCGCATCACTGGAATCCAACTAAGAATGAGATTGAAGGGTGGTTGGATAGGAAAATTCACGAATTTGTGGCACAAAAGACCAGGAATCCGTGACTATCGAAGGAAAAGTGGTTAGCAATTCTACTTGTACATAGATATCCACGAAATTTTCTTTGCGTCGTTCCCTATTGAGCTGTACGAGTGGATCGCGAAGCTAGCAGATAGCCAAGGAAGGTGGAAGCTTGATGGACATGTTGTGTGGGCCCCAGAGTTGGTGCGCAGATTGGAAGTATCAAAGGATAAGATCGCGCACGCTGTTGATCACTAGCTTGATCGGATTATCGGAGGATTCATTACTGAGTTCATGGTAGATACTTCGGTCAACTACAGCGAGGCAGATTGATGCTTTCCCAAAGGAACGTGAGGTAAGTACATAAAGTCTCTAAACACTTGGATTAAAATGTTATTGTGCAAAAAGTGTATTATGTAGTTACATTGATGTTCGGGGCTACGCAAAGTGGGAGAATTTACAGAAACGAAGGAAGTGCAGAACTAGAGACTATCCCCTTGATTTCACCTCCGTGAGGGGACGAGGAAGAGCTCGCGAAGGTATCTCCGCGAAGTGCAATCCATTTGATAAGGCAGAGGATTTCGTGCATACCACCCCCACCCACACCACCACCAGTGTCACCGTCATCACCTCCGTCTTCGCCCATACCACCTCTGCCACCACCGCATTTTAATATAGCGAGCTCGATAAAGTTGCTTGTGTTCAAGGGAGTGGGAAATGAAGATCCGGACGAGCTTTGGTTCATTGTATAAGCCGTATGGGAAGAGTAGAGAGTCATAGACAATGTTGTCAAGAAAACAACATTGGTTAGCGCTCTGCAGGATCATGCGCTGACCTGGAACATCAAGCACTCAAGTGATGATCCGAATGCGGGAATCACGGTTATCCAAGCTGCGCTGACTAGGGAGTTCAGCAGGCCGAAGTTAGAAGCGCAGTCGATAATTGGGTTCAAAGAGATCACAATGCTACCAGGCGAGTCTCCTTGGGAGCTAGATCAGAGGTTGAAGTGCACGATTTGTGAATCTAACATGACTCTGACGGATGGACAGCACCACGAATGGTTTGTAGCATCGCTATCACCGCATTTGAGGAACGCGTTGTCGCAACGAAGGTTAATAACTCACGAAAAATCTTTAGAGATCATGATGAGGCTGCATGAGACCCCAATACAGGATCCTAAATTGGGAGTTCAATAGATCCACGTGCAGTTGAAAAACTTATGCCTCAAGATGTAGAGTCTGAAACAGGATAGAACAGTCCGACCAAAAGCGCGTGAAGAGGTGTGGTGTGTGAAATGCAAGGGTTAGGGTCATGATAAAGACCACTACCCGGTATTTGTGAATTACCCTGTGGGAGGAGGACCGATGTCGTTAAGGCCGGAAGCGCAAGCAAGACCAAGCGTGGTGCCTGCTCTATGGTGCGCGATTTGTCAAATAGGAGGAAAGCATGCTACAGACAACTGCCATTTGTTGCAAAAGTACACGCAGAACTCGCAACAGTTGTTCTGTAATTTCTGTAGATCAGTGGGACATGATGAGCGCACATGTAGAAGTTATGAGCTAATGATGGATAGAACTCCTACCTATAGGGTTCAGGCTGAAACACGGCCCTTAGACCAGGGCACAGGGATGGCGTGAACTAGATTCCAAGGGTGTGGACGTGGCCGAGATGGAGGAGGACCTTGGAGAGGTTGCGGACAACTGATATGCTACAATTGCGGAAGGCCAGGGCATTATGCCCATGATTGTATGAACCTGATGCGTAAATCATGTTTGTATTGTACCTTATTCGATAATGAGATGGAAGATTGTCCTACACTGATAGCTAGGATACGCGACAAGGGAGCGCCACAACCTCCCTTGACTTAGAACCTGCAAATGATGAGGTATGAGCCGCGCGAGGAAGAACCTAATGTGAATATTGTGCTCTGAAGTGGAATTACGATGGGAGATGATAAAGGAAAACAACCCGAAGAAAGTACTTGGGTTCGCAAGGCTCCGACGAAGGAAGCGGAGTTTGATTTGGAGCGCGCTTGAGAAACTTTTATGGAAGCTAAGAAGAGCTTCACTGATGCCTCCACTTCAGGAAGCAAAGACAAACCGGAGCTGGAAATGGACCCATCGATGCTCACGATGTTCCTGGAAACATGTATGAAGCTACTGTGCGACAGTAAGGCGGTAAAGGGATTACAGGAACTCATTAACAGATGCATTGGGACCGCGATAGGAGAACCGCACGTAGTCTGGAAGATCAAAAAACATAAGACTAGAATAGGAAGAGAAATGAGGTTAACCGCGCAGATTGGGGAATATGAGATGGACCAAGTAATTCTGGATTTAGGATCGGATGCGAACGTTCTCCCGAAGCAGACATGGGAACGCATGGGAAGGTCGATGCTGCAGTGGTCTCCTATCCAATTGCGCATGGTGAACCAACATAAGATAATTCCCCTGGGGCGATTGTAGGGAATCACGATGGATATTGAAGGAGCGAGCGCACTAGCCGACTTTGAGGTGATAGAGATTGTTGATGACAACAATCCCTACCCTGCGCTCTTGGGAATCGATTGGGCCACTGACATGAATGGGGTGATTAACCTGAAGAAGCGCAAGATGATTTTTGAGAAGAAGTCTCTGCGCGTAGTGATACCTTTGGACCCTGCTGAGGGATCGCGCTACACTAAGCCAGTGCGTGACTATGAAAGTGATGATGACTTAGAATGCATCTATAATATAACTGCGCAAGAACAACACTAGGTAAATCTCACTGCAAATAGACAGATTTCATGCGAGCGCGAAAGCTCCTATACTTCAGATTCAGATGAGGAGATAGAGCGATGGAAGAATAGGCTACATGAGGTAACCACACTTAACTGTAATATGATGATGAGATCACTACGATGCGTATCAACAAAGATTGGAGATCTGCCTACTTATGATGGATTAGGTGAGGTAGATGCTTTCTTGGACAGATTTGAGAGAGAGGTGTCAAAGAAACAACGTTTCGAAGCCTTGAATTGGGTACTGCGCGCTACACCCACGAGGTGGTGGGGTACACACAAAGGAAACTTTGATGACTGGCACGCATGTAGAAGGATGATGTGCACACGGTTTGGAAAACATATAGGGCGGTCGGCAGATAGATGCCATGACCAGGATAGTCCGCGCGCGCATATGTCCAGGTGGGTACTAGTCGGCCACACTAAAGACAATGATGCGCATGCTCACATACGAGTTGGACAAAGGAGCTCGAGCAGTGTACCCAGATGCTATGGAGGCAAGGTTCACGTTTCAAACAGATGTCACAATGGAAAACACAGACACTCTCAAGGACTACCAATCTTGGCATCAATATGTCATTGTTGATCAGTATGAGGATGTCAAGCAGTTGGACTTCTATGGTTGTCTAAGTCCAAATGATGTCTATTTTGGCTTTTCCAATCCATTGTTCACATGGGTACATGTGCATTGTAATGTTGAGTCATGTCAAGTGTAAGTCAAGTGTCAAGAGTGGATGTAACAGTCATAGAGTAGGTGAAGAGTCATGAGGGGAGTTGAATGGTCACAAAGGGGAATATCAAGGGTCACCCCACCCTTTGCTATAAATAGTCCCTCATAACTCATTGTATAGGCTTTTCGTTAGCCAAGCTTCTACTAAGACTATTTTGAAGAAGTCTTGGATAGTATTGTAATGCACCTTGGCTTCTCCACTACACGGAGATAGTACATCTCTCTGGAGGAGCAGGCGGATGTGGCTATAACGTTCCACTGTTGGGGCTAGCAGGTTTACATGGATGTATTGTATGATTGTGACTTACACTTATTTATATAATAAGAGCCAACACATTTTCATGCATATGTTGTTATTTTAGTTGGACTGTTCTAGTTGCCTTAATAATATATTTTGTTTAACTTACGTACTTGTGTATGAACTAATTTGTATGCAATTATATGAATCTTGTTGTTAATGTAGTCATCGTCCGTGTCGACTACTCTACCGAACATCAGACATAACTTTATCAGGAACCTTTCTATATCAATCGTCACACTCGTCTCAGACTGATCCATGAGTGTTGTTCGTGTTATCTTACCTTGTTTGTTGTGACTGCCACATCTGAGTGGACTGCTCCGTCGGAAGCTATGCATGTCCTTTGTGTGGTGTGTTCCTAGCCGAGTTGGGACTGATCCCTTTCAACCTGGAACTCACCTTCACCTTCCTCTCCCTTCGAAGTGTTTGAACCTCTCATACACCTTCCTTGACTCATTGCATCAGTCACACCCTTGCTACTGACAGAGTTATCTTACTTGCCTTTGTGCGACATCGCGGTCAAGGCATTAACTTACGACCCACTGCTCAGACTCCTACACCAAATGGTCTGAGGTCTAATTGGGACTTCTTACCGGGGAGATCCCCTTGACATGTTGGTGGGTCTAGCACTGTCAACATTTCTGGTGCCAGAAGGAGCGCCTGATGACAAGCAGTGTCCTCGCATCCAGTTTTGAACATTTTCATATCTTTCATGGAGTCTTGCATTCTTCTCCCCCCGAGGTGTTTTTCGAATCATGAAAATGTCTCCATCTCGAGGAATATTTTCGATATCTTGTCCACTCACACGTATGATGATGAAGGCAAAGTGTCCTAGCCTAAACACTTACATAACTTTCTCTCCGTGATTTAAGAGGAAGATGAGTTTACTGACAAACAGGTCGGGTTGCTTCTTGCATACACACTTTGCGAATCTCCATTTCGTTGGGTGCTCAACCTACCTGCTAACACCGTGCACTCATGTGAGCACTCTTGTGATCTTACTGAAGACATGTTCTATCATTTTGATCCAAACCATCTTGAACGGAAATTGTTACAACAACGGAGGGCTCTGCATGAATCCATTATTGATTTTTGGCAGCGCTTCCGTGACTTGCAGTTTCAAGCTCCGAGGAGCCAGATGAAGTTCGCTTATCTCTGGGACTGGTTCGAGTATTGTCTTAAGAAATTTGCCCGTCCCAAGAGAAAGCTTGATGTCAAGCCTCACTCAACCTTCTTCATTGATGGAACTACGCAATCCCATGTGGGAGCAGGCACTGTCTCAATGGACTGTCTGCCTCCCTCTCATTCAACAGTTCCACCATCGCCCAGTGATGTTGAGGATCATGTTCACACATTTGTTCATCCTTCACACCCTCCCAACATCACTCCACTCAATTTTCGCGCAGAGTTGGTTGTGATTCCTTCGATCTCCCATATGAATTATTTTCTTCAACCTCTGTCTTTGTGCTCAGGTGTTCCTCCGGATGATGTTGTCTTGTGTTCATCCATTTCTGACTCTTCACTTGTTGTGAATGACGAACAACCCACTAACGGAGTTGGTGTTGCACAACCAACATGCATTGTCATTCATAAAGAGTATGAGTGCAAGCTTGAACATCAACACTCGGCGAAGGATGACTCCCTTCTGTCCGAGCCCCCTCTGTTCTTTCCTAGCTTCTTTGGTGAACCTACCATCCATGATTTTGCATGTGTCTCTTCATCCACGGATGCACTCATTGTTGATCACTCACAAGACTCACCAGATGTTAGTCCATCATTTGACAACAGAGAGGATAAGTTATTCATTGAAGATCCACTTGATCCTTCATCTGTCTTTTTCAGAAACATAGAGGATGAGTTCGTTCACTTTTCATCTACCCCTCTGTTTGATTTATCTAATCATGAGGATGCCGAAGAATTCATTGATTTTTCTGATCGTGGTGGTCGTGATCCATTTGCTTCCAATTTTGATCATGATCACGAATCTATCGCAGTTGATTTTTTGAAGCCACCGGTGTATGATGATCTACCTAATGATGAATTTGAGACACCCAAGGTTTTTGAGGCACTTCAGCCCAAGTTGATGGTTATGTTAGGCCCTCACTCTCTTGAGGTTAGTCTTACTTCTGATCATGAAATCATTCAATCGCCCAAGGCTCCTCAACACTCATTTGTATGCATTGAAGATCCATCTCACACACAGATCACACTTCCTCCACTTGAACTGCACGATCCCATTGCTCATGCTTTGGAGGAGTCTTACATTGCAAGCACTCGTTCGCGACGCAAGTTGTCTTTGTTTCTTTCATTTTCTTGCATTTCACAATCAAGAGTGTGCTTTTGCTTCAAAGTTGCACGTAGTGTCACACAACACCATGACAAGTCCACAGACTGTTTGTCATGCACATGCACTCACTTATGTCTCGTGGGCACTTTGAAACATGAAGTGTGGTTGTCTTCATTGTTATATCTTTCTTGTATGCTAGTTCGCACAACTGGGTTACTCGCGGACCAAGCCTTCACCCACATGGGTCTACCAATGCGTCGATGGCTACATTAGAAGTATCACTTCACGTGATCAAGCCCATGCACCATTAGCGTAGGAGTAGGAGTAGTGTTTGCTTTCAGTTGTTTTCTTGCATGCTTGTTTGCTTTCATGCTTTGATTGCCTGATTGTTTGCTTGCTTGTTTGTTTACTTGCTTTGATCTCATTTTTGTTGCTGCTTTTTCTTGGCTTTGTTGTTATTTCTTCACTTGTTTCGTTTGTAGGTTAGTTCACATGAAACCATGTGTGACTCATGAAACGAGCTAGGTAAAGTACAAGAGGGTTTGTGCAGCTATTGCTACTTGGTTATCTGTCATCTTGCTTCTGTATGATGAACTTGTTACTCTTAGTCCATGATACGTCGAAGGAAAATATGTACTTTTCAAAGTGAACCTTGGTGAAAACACAATGTATGCGCGCAAACTAGTGTCACCTTCTCTAGTCAGTTGTTTTTGGGTTAACCCTTGTCATCTCAGTCAAGTAGAGTAAGGTAAGGGGGAAAACCTTAACAGGAACGTCAGAGATATAATAAAATACTTTTCTATTGGAACAACCTCCTCTGCTCTTAATAAGTCGAGATCCCTCTTCCGCCTCTGAAATGAATAAGTGCTATGCATAGTGAAAATGAAAACGAAAAAAAATAAAAATGTCAAAAAATTCAAAATTCAAAATGAATAAGGCGAAAGAAGAGAAAGGCTTCTTGTGTAGGGAGGTGATGCAAGTAACTCCACCAGGGTACTGACCAGGCTCGCTGGCAACGAAGCAATGCTTGTGTTCCTATGTGACTCCACCAGGGTAATGTCCAGGCCTGCTGGTAGTGGAGCAACACTAGAGATGAAACTAAGACTCTGACAACTATACTGCTTGTGCACCTATATACCCCTCAACCCCAATCAAAACAACTGTGTTGCCTTGGCTTGGAATGTGTGTCAATCGACCAAGAGTCTAGCAGATGCTACATCTTACATCAAGCTAGTGTGAAGCCAAGATGAGCTGAGGGCTGAACAATACTTCCAGAGGTGTTAGACTTGTTTTTAATGAACAAGGTCCACGCAGAGAGCTAGAGTTCTACTAGTGTGTCACCAAGTGTTGTAGTGGCTACAACCACCCTCCAAAATTTTTCCTTAGCCTATTTTGGAGCCTCCCCTACCAACCTTACACAACACTTCGTCTTGCTTCGTCAAGTACTCAAGCTTTAGTATTTTCCTCGCACAAAGGCAGCCTGTCGATCACAGTCGATCCATTCTCCTCACATGTTGCTTACCCGGACTTGTCCAGCTGCAGGCTGAGCAACTTCCACTTGAAAATTGCGGATTCCTCGAGGGAAACTAGCCTTCCCTCCAGAAATTGCACAATCCTCTCTGACAACCTGTTGGTCTCCAGGATTGTGTAATCCTGCCAGCCAACCGTCCTAGCAGGATTTGCACAATTTTTCCCAGCAACAGGCTATTCAGCCAAGTATTTGCGCAAAGTTGGGCAGCAGTCAGCTGCTATGCCCAGAAATTGTGCAATCCCCTTAGGCAGTCAGCCCAGCTTACAGTCAGGAATGCGAATTTTTCCCAAGCAGCTAAGCACTGGCATGCATGGATAGTCTGGTTGACTAGTTCCACCCGAGACTGAGGAAACTTGACTTGCGTGCATGCATGATCTGATCTTCCTAGAATAGCAAGAGATAACATGCAAAAGGCATCCCATGATTTAGGGAGCTATTTTTAGAATTTGGGGTTACATGCAAAGTTGTTTTAGAAGTTTCCCTCCAAGTGTTGCTTTTTCCTAGATTTGTGGCATGCGAGTCATGAGACCAAAATTATTTATTTGACGCATCAAAGCTCATTCATTCACATCGATCATGGAGCTCTGACATCCCACAACACATCCAAGACTCTTCGACACATCCGACTCAGTTATTCACGGGTAAGTGGCCTCAACTTGTCTTTTTCAACATTTCTATCGCTTTTTGTGTATTCGCTTGTGTGAATGTTAATTGCTTGATTTATTTGAACACATGTTGTCGTTTACATATACTATAACTTGTCCTAGATATGTTTCAATTTTCGTTGCTGTCTCACTGTTGTCGCATGCATGAAACTGCTTTGCACGGACATTCGCCCAACCAGCGAACAACCTCACCCACATGCATGTTGATATGTTTGTTGAATCTTCCATTCATGTTTTGCATGCATTGTTTATCACTTCTACTATCACTTAGTGTCGTCATGCATTTCATTGACTTACTTGCTTTCAGTTTCCCGTCGGCGAGTCGGGCTAACCTTAGCCCGATCTCTGCCTTCACCAAGGCTGCATTACACAATCTGGAGAAGGAAGGCTCACCTTCCTTCCCAGATTTATGCATTCTGGCCCAGCACTGGCCTCCTGGACTGATTTGTGCATTCTTGGAGGGCAATGGCTACTTGGCCCCAGAATTTGCGCAAATTTGTTCCTGGGCCAGCATTCCTTCCCAGTTGGGATTGCGCATTGCACAAACCCAGTATCCAACTGCCCAACTGGATTGAGCATTTCGCAGATCCAACAGCCAATCTAGCCTCTTAGTTAGTCCAGACTGCCTTTTACGCAGTTCTGGTAGCCATCCACTCATCCTCCAAGTGAAATTTGCGCAATCTTGCTCATCAGTTTCCCAAGTATGTGCTGTGTCCTTCCCCGGATTTGCTTTGTTTTCACTGACATATTTCTTTCCATGAATGCTCCTTGTTTTCAGATCTTTCAGGTGTTCATCTGTCTCAATGGCTTCCAAGAGAACAAGATCTTAGGACACTGATGGTATGGCAGCTAGAGCAGCAGCTGAGTAGGTGTCCTCTGGTCTATCGATCTATGAAGATACGAAGTTGTATCTAGACAAGGACATCAAACTGAAGTGGCAAGAGTTGAATGAAAAATTCGCGGGTACTTTTGGGGAATACCTTGAAGACCGTCAGGTGTACGTGAACATTCATAAGTCCTATTTGTACCGAATTGCATGCAGATACCCCGCGTTCCCATGCGCAGACATGATTCATTGGATCATCTCTCACACTGACCCCGAGACAATGACCTTGAGCAGTGTCAGTGGGATGAAGCTTGCAACCTTCTGGGCACGAGATTATGATGAGATGTATCAGATGATCGAGCCCATGATTTTCATGACTACCCCGTTCATCTTTACCAACAATAGAGACCACTCCAGAGACATTCTAAAGGATTAGGTAAAGGAGCCAACTCGTTTCAGGATGACCCCTAATTAGATCTATAAAATGAAGATATTGAGGAAGGCATACCAATACTTGGTCATATTCGCATGTCGACTGAGTGGCCAAGTGAGCACTAAGACCTTCCCTCAGAGTTGGGTGGTCGCGCTGGACCAACTGGCTAGAGAAGGAAGACCATGCAACTGGTCTGGCATACTGGCTTATCAGCTAAAAGAGAAAGTCACGAAGGCTTGACAGTCACCTAAAGGCGTGCATGTAGAGATTTACATTTCCTCCTACATTCTATATGCAGTCTGTGCCCGACATAAGTTCTCGGGCTTAGAGTAGGTATGGTCACCGGCGGAGACTGTTGTGAGCACATATTTCAAGTTATTGTCCGAGTGCAACTTCAGAGGAGTGATCATATGGTTGTCCGACCATCTTGTCACCCCAGTGTACATGTTAATATTCGAACAGGATCCACCCTGCATGTCAGAAGAAGCAATGAAGGCATTGTTAGGCATTGTAGATTGGTATGCCTCACCAGACAACACGTTCATTAGAGTATTCAGTGCGGAGAAGCCTCCACATGTTTTGCCAAATTTTTCTTTGGACATGCTTGTCATGCAGGAAGTAGTGTATCATATCTCAACAGGATTAACAGCTAGGCTACAACGGAAGAAGAAGGCACCTTGGCCCACTCTTCCGTTGCAGATTGGGTTATATGAGATCCGGATCATCAAACAAGCGGATGTCAAAGTTGAACAGATGAAGTACATGTTCGACCTCCGAAGCTTCAACTCGTATGACCCACATTGCATTGTGAAGGATCATTGCATGAGAGATCAGTTTAATTGGATCCATGGGGCATGTCATTGGGCCGAGGAGGTGTCATGGAGGTATTGCTTCAATCCCTCCAGACCCAATGAACAGGTCAATTTCGTCGTAGAGTGGTTAGCACAACAACGTGAAGTAGCATCATGGAGAACACCAGCAGTAGCAGCAACAACAGAAACAACAGAGCCAAGCATACATATGTGCGACAAAGGGAAGAGAAATATTGTCGACCGCATGGAGGAGGAACAAAGCTGCAAGTTTTGAGCAGATCCACTTGTAGAACAAGCAACTATGGCTATCCAACAGAAGAGGCAGCAACGTGACAACCGAATCGCGTGAAGGCACGAGGATAAGAAGAGAATGGAAGAAGCGGAGAAGGAGTTGCATGAGCTGAGGGAGCAACTTCAAAAAGAAAAAGAGTTGCGCCAATAGGAGAAGGAAGCGCACCAGAAGCAGATTTAGCAGGAGGTGCATCACATGCATATAGATGAAGCAGCGCCCATACAAGTAGTTGATTCTTCTGAACAATTGGCATCAGGCGAACAGGGTGAACCCTCACAGGGGAAAGACTTTTCTCATGAGATAGAACATGCTCTTGAACAATTGGATGCAGACATGGAGCAGTAGGAGTTGGAACAAGACACTGACCTCATGCCTCACCAAAGAGAGGTCGACTCACCTGCTTCAATGCATCTAGATGATGAGCAAGTCTCAGATGACCAAGGAGGCACTGAGATCCTTGGTGGTCAACCGAAAGTAGAGATGCACAACATCTCCTTTGACGAATCTCATCACAGAGTTGTGCAGTCTCAGAGAGTACCGAATTCAGAAGACCAAACATCCCCTGCACAATTTGAAGAGCAAGTGATCATGACTGATGTGCACAAGCATCCAGCTGCATTGGCCGATGCAACTAGAGTGTATGTCGAAGCCACTAGCTCAAGTGTTCGTTTTCTCATAGCTGAGAATGAGCGAATGGCGAAGGAACTACAGGTGGCCAAGCAGGGAGGATACTTGGTGACAATGTTCACCCGAGCTGAACTAAAGAAGGCAATACTAGATGAAGTGTTGTCCTTGGACACAGTTATGCGAGCATTGTACTCCAAGTTTGGTACCATGCATCAAGCAGTCGTTCATCTCCATGGATGGCAGCAGTGATGTGCAAGAAGAGTATGCATCTTGAAGAACATACATACTGTTGTTGATAACATGCGAGCATGGACGATGAAGTACAAGTGAGCCCCACTTCATTTTCCAAAAATGATGAAGGCTAATGCAGTGGAGCTGCAAGCACATATCCAGAGTCAGATCCAGAATTATGAAGACCTAGCGCAGCTCATCAATAGCATACAAGCTTCCCACGCACGAGTATTCAAAAGCATGGAGGTTATAGTGCACATTCATGCGATCCCATCACTTGGGACCCTCACTCAGGCGAAGACCAAGAAGCAGATCCAACAGGAGCTTGACTTGTACTTCGATGAGCTGATGCGCACCGCCACTAGCCCAAACTTGCCTATCAGTGCAAACATCATGCGGAAGTACATTGTTGGTCTGGCCACACTAAAGACAATGATGCACATGCTCACAAATGAGTTGGACAGAGAAGCCTGAGCAGTGTACCCATATGCTATGGAGGCAAGGTTTAGGTTTTAGACGGATTTCAAAGCAAAACACACGGACACTCTCAAGGACTACCAATCTTGGCATCCTTATGTCACTGTTGATCAGCATGAGGATGTCGAGCAGTTGGACTTCTATGGTTTTCTAAGTCCGAATGATGTCTGGTTTGGCTGTCCAAGCCATTGTTCAGATGGCTACATGTGCATTGTAATTTTGAGTCATGTCAAGTGTAAGTCAAGTGTCAAAAGTGGATGTAACAGTCATAGAGTAGGTGAAGAGTCGTGAGGGTAGTTGAATGGTCACAAAGGGGAATGTCAAGGGTCACCCCACCCTTTGCTATAAATATTCCCTTGTAACTCATTGTATAGGCTTTTGGTTAGCCAAGCTTCTACTAAGACTATTTTGAAGAAGGCTTGGACAGTATTGTAACACGCCTTGGCTTCTCCACTGTACGGAGCTAGTACATCTCTTTGGAGGAGTAGGCGTATGTGACTGTAACGTTCCACTATTGGGGCTAGCAGGTTTACATGGATGTATTGTATGATTGTGACTTACACTTCTTTATATAATAAGAGCCAACACATTGTCATGCATATGTTGTTATTATAGTTGGACTGTTCTGGTTGCCTTAATGATATATTTTGTTTAACTTACGTACTTGTGTATGACTGATTTGTATGCAATTATATGAATCTTGTTGTTAATGTGTTGCATATGTTGTTAATGTTGTCACCGTCCGTGTCGACTGCTCTGTCAAACATCAGACAAACCTTTCTCAGAAACCTTGCTATATCAACCGTGTTGGGTGTGGAGCATGATTATTTAGAGGTATTTGTTTCAACCAGATGTATACCCCACGAAGTTTGTACACCCCTCCACGTGGGGGGGTGTGGGGGGGATTCGTCCCCCCGCAGATCCCCCTCGGCTGGGGGGTCCGGGGGCCAGCGCTCCCCCGGCAAGGGTTTCGGGGGCAACACCCCCGAAGCTAAAAACAGATGTAAAATTGCCTTGTAAAAGTATAGTAATTTCTAGTCAATCTGGGCCGTTCATTAGGCGGGTGATCTGACAGTAGAACTTATGTTTAGTTTAGGGTTTTTTGCCCTAGAAGGCAACCCCTCTCTTTGTATGAGGGCATTTGTATTGAGGCTGTGTAATAGATGTGTATTATATGAGCGAGAAACAGAGATTTGAGACTGTGAGAGAAAACAGAGGATTACAGCGAATCTGCTGTAGGTTGTGTCTCTTCATTTTGCTGGATAATAGAAAGGAAGGACTGGCTGTTCGGGGTGGACGTAGCCCAAACCGGGTGAACCACGTATATCTGTGTCTCTCTGGTTTTATGTGTTTTTGTGTTTATATTTCTACAATATTCTATGTGTTCCATTGCTCTATAAATTATAATTTTCTAACAAACTGTCACACTCATCTCGGACTGATCCATGATTGTTGTTCATGTTATCTTACCTTGTATGTTCTGACTGTCGCATTCGAGTGGACTTCTCTGCCAGAATCTATGCGTGTCCTTTGTGTGGTGTGTTCCTAGCCGAGTTGGGACTGATCCCTTTCAACCTAGAACTCACCTTCACCTTCATCTCCCTTCGAAGTGTTGGAACCTTTCATACAGCTTCCTTGACTCACTACATCAGTCACACCCTTTCTATTGAGAGAGTTATCTTACTTTCCTCTATGCGACATTGCGGTCAAGGCATTAGCTTACGATGCACTTCTGGGACTCCTACACCAAACAGTCTGAGGTCTAATTGGGACTTCTGACCGAGGAGATCCCCTTGACATGGTGGCGGGTCCAGCACCGTCAACAGTGTGCAAGAGTATGAGAGAGAGCTCCCAAAACTGAACTAACAAAAGCTAACACTGAAAAAAGTTGTGAATTGATCTTTAGAATACTTTTTATCATTGAGGCCTCTATTTTCTTCAATTTTCCATTGTTTTCCTTCATTTTCCTCCTCGCATGCAACCTGTGAACTTTCACCTTACTTTTCTCCTATTTTCCATTATATTCATAAATAAAATGCCAATAAATGCTTCATGCTTTTCCAAAACCTTTTCCAATTTCCATAGTCATTAATTATTCACAAGTGATCCATGTTACTATGTTTTTTCGAAAATTTAGCTTGGAATACATGTCCCATGACCTTGGTTATTATTTTTCCTTTATTAACCTTATTACATGGATTTTTGACCATGGTTGTTCCAATTTTACACATCATTGTTGCATAAACTAAATACTTCTTCAGCCTCTTGCTTTCCCTGAAGGTCCCATGAGGTGTTGCATGTCCTTCATATTCCTTCAAAATTTTCTCAAGCCAGGAAGGTCTCTTTCTAGTCTCAGGTACAGTGACTCTTGGTGAGTCAACAAATTCATGTGGATAATTAGATTCTTCATGAGGATCTTGTTCCATAGGTTCATGTTCTTTATATGTCTATTCCACATTCTTTGGAGCCACCTACATCTCATCATCAAAGTCTAAGTGCGATCCCTTGGACTTCCAAAAAGCAGCATCCTCATAAAAAATAACATCCCTGCAAGTTTAAATAGATCGTTGTCCTGGTAAAAATACACTGAAGGCCTTTGAATTTTCACTGCAAACAAAAAAAGTTCCTTTCTTTTTGGAAGGTTCCTACTTTTTTCTTTTCTCCTTGGGCACATGAACATAAACATGAAAACCAAATATTCTCAAATGCTCAACATTGGGTCTCTCATTTGTGAATACTTCTTCGGGAATCTTGTAGTCCAAGATTCGGTGTGGACATATATTTTGAACATAAACAATTGCCTTTGAAGCTTCTCCCCAAGGAAACATCAACAACTCTTGATCATGGAGTATGGCCTTGGAAGCTTTCATAATAGTTCTATTCTTTGTTTCAATAATTCCATTTTGTTGAGGATAGTAGGGAACTATAAGCTCCCTCTTAATTCCAGGATCCCTGCAAAAGAAAAATTAATTCCTTGGATACATATTTTGCTTCATTGTCAAACCTTAAAGCCTTGATCCTTCTTCTTGTAACATTTCTAACCTGTGCTTTTAATTCTCAAAACTTATCAAATACTTCATCCTTGTATTTCAAGAAATAAATCTACGTTTTTCAAGAGTAATCATCAATAAAAGTAACATAGTACAAATCACCACCTAAGGACTTGTCAGATACAGGCACAAAAACATCAGAATGCACAAGAGCCAAGATTCCTTTGGATCTACTATCAGTTCTAATACAACATCATTTGACTGCTAATACTTCATCATGATCAATCTTGATTTCAGGAACACCTTTAACAAAATCTTTCATTCTAGACAAGGCTTTATAATGAACATGTGTGTACCTTTCATGCCATAGCTCACAAAGATCAGTGGTGTTGTGTAAGAAGGCTTGAATTTAGCATCCAAGGAGACAATATAAGCCTCCAATTTGCACACCAATGACCTTGGCAGATTCAAAGAAGAATTACTTCTTCCATACTAGAACTTTCCCATCAACAAAAACAATTCTATATCCTTTGTCTTCAAGAGATGAAATGGACAACATATTCTTCTTCAAACTACGAACATATAAAATATTGTTAATAGATACATTACCTCCTAATTCTAATTGGAAGGAAAATGAGCCAATGCCTTTGAATTCATATTTTCCATTATCTCCAAGCTCAACCCTTTGAGTTGTCCTTCTTTTCAACCAATTCTAAGAGATGTTCATAACTTCCAGTCATGTGCCTAGAGGCACCACTGTCCACCAATCATATATCATCATGAACTATAATGGAACTGTAAAAGCATAGTAAAATGAATATTCATCATTAGAATCTCTCTTTCTAGGCCTCCTATTATGAGAGGGTTCATTTAGATCAATTGCACAAGCATGATGTCTTTCTTTCCTTTTTTATCACCATCCCTTTGGGGATCATTCCTTTGAGTAAAGTTATTTTGATAGTGACGACATGCTTGGCAATGATAGCATCAAATATTTGTCATATCTCTGCTATCTTGAGAGGGAGGAGGAGCTATTATTTGTGTAGAAAGTTCCTTTCTTGGAGCAGGTCTTGAATTAGGTATTTTACCTGAAATCCTTTGAAATATTCCAAAATTTCTTCTACCTCTGCTACTCTTTGAGTGGGCTGCAAATGCTTGAGAATATTCACATGGATTTGAAATCTTGCTTTTGGATAGGAACCTTAATTCTTTTTTAGTGCAAGAAACCCATTTATTTTCAAAAGAAGGAGTAGTTTCTCTTCCACTAATGCTTGTTGTAAAATAATCCCAAGATTCAAGAAAACTACCCATTGCCACAACTACTAATTCTTTATCGAATACTTCTTCATTAATGGATTTGATTTGATCTCTTATTTGAGATATTCTTACAAAGCATGATGCTACAATATCATTATTTGTCATCTTGATCTCACAAAGTTGACCCCTTAGACTTATAGATTGATTGATGTTGTTGATGGTGTACAATCCAATGAGGGCATCATACATCTCCTTTGAAGATTTGTGATCAACAATATAGGGAATTAGATGATCCCTAAAATATTCCACAATGATTCTCCTAACCAAGATTTCATCCTCTTGAAACTTTCATTTTCTTGCTTGGTCAATTAGTTCAATAAATTTTCCCAATATAATACCCAAGACGTTAGGCCTTGCGAGCACTAGGTCAATTCTAGGCTTCCATGCCCTGAATTTTGTAGCTCCTTGAAGCTTGTTCTCTGCCTTCATGAAGGAATTCATGATGAATATAACCAATCAAAACAAATGATATAGAATCCCAAATCTCTTCAAAATGTTGTCAATTCTCTTCAAGGTGATCTTAATATTCTTTCCCTTCACCAAAGCTTTGATACCATGTTAATTTTCTAGTGCAATCAAGACTAGTACAAATTTTCAAACTAATAAATACCTCCAATTATAAAACATTTCTTATTTAGAGAATTTCAATCATCAAGGAGTTATACATGAAAAAATTCAACCATCCACTTCTACAATAGAGTAATACAGATCACAGTAAATAATGAGACAAGAGAAAAGAGACACAAAAATTTAGGCCAGTGGCTAAGGAAAAATCCGCAAGGGGAAAACCCAAAAAAATCTCCTTATGAGAGAGAATTCACTTCATCAAATGTACATCAGAATATTCCAAACAAGATCCTAATTTTTTACCTTAATATTTGCCAAGTTAAACTAATCAAAGGAGAGAGAAAGTAGTCAATGCTAGTCAAGTCAAGTCTACAACAAAGGGGCTGAATTTGGACCTAAGGTAGCTAAATATAAAGGTCGAAATCAGTCAAAATATCAGTCAACAAATCCAGTCAAATATTGATCAAAGCTCAGATGTTAACCTACAATCAACCCTTGGTCAGTGAACCAAAAACACAAGTAGACTTTCAGTCAATCAAAGTCAATAAACCACTACAACATTTAGCCTCCAAAAGCAGTCAAAGTCTCAGTCAAATAGAAGCAATAGATCCCAAGTTAACACTAGTAAAACAAAAGATAGGAATGCTGGTCAACGCAAAACTACTCTTTCTCTTTTCTCCTTTGCATGTGTGGACGAATGTCTTTGTTTCGGATCAAATGATATGATGGATGAGATACTAAATAAGGGTCAACAAATTTCTATTTATATGTGTTATCAGAGGAGGGTTTTGACATTCGGGTCAAACCCATTCATTGAGTGGGGATGACTTGAACAATTTAGGTTGATTTGGTCAACATGCAACATATGTAATTTCTCCTTATATTTGCCACTGAAAATACCAACCATAACTACCATTTTTTTAAACATCATTAAACTATAATTTCATTGTCCATTTCCTTGGTCAACATTTCTCATGACAAAAGTCCATTTTGGGGGAATGGCTTATTTATTCAACTAGTAAGCTAAAACCTTCATAAAGGATTTTGTGGTTTTTCTTCAATTTTTAATTTTTCCCTTATCTTTTTACAGGTTATGGTTTATTATTAAAAGCCTTTACAAAACATTTTAGTTATGTTCTTCTCTACTATGGTTCTAGCTTTGATATTTGGCCATATATATTTATATGAAAACCAATTGTAGTTAGAATTAACTTTTTTCGGGGCTTATTAAGCTTATAGGGTATTACCCTTGTTGAATTTTATTATTTACATTAATTATTTGATTGATTCCCATGTCGTTTTCAAGTATTGAGTTAAGGGTTTTCTGGTTGTCGCCATTTCTCATGTATAAAGCTATTCTCCACAAGTTATTTGTTTTCCTTTTTAGATTAACTTTATTATATTAAGCTTTGTCTAACCTGTATTATTGTTGATATTTTCATGTAATGCAAAAAATGGGTATTTACTTTCACTTATTCCTATAAGCTTGAATATGGATTAGGAGATACAATTTATAATGGGTTCAACCTCCTTCCTATACATGTTGACAGACTCACAACCTTGGTCACTTCTTCTATAAGATGTTGATTCTCTCGTTCACATTCTAAGACCTGGAAGCAACTCTTTGCCTGTATGTCATTAGGGGAATTAGATTGTCATAGATAGTTATTTCCCTGTTCATTTGTATATGACTAAGGTCGAAATCCTTTTGTCAAAACATTATTCTATTGTAATATTCTATCGATCTATTCAACCTCATATTTTAATGAACTCTTATTGTAATTTGTATTGCAACCATTTTTCGGTTTTTAGTTCTAATAAAATGGAACCATGCTTTTTCTATTATGTTTGACTGTTGTCATGATTTTACTTTAAGAACTTATATATTTATAAAGAATCATTATAATATATTGTCACCATTATTGACTTTTCACTTCTATATGAAAGCCATATAATTTCACTGTAAACTGGTTTTAAGCTACTATGTAGCATAATAGGTTTTTCGCTTGCATACCCTAAATAAAGCTTCTTAATATTCTTTTCATAAATTATGTTATATCCTTTAAGAACTAAGTTCTGAATTAAGAATACAAACTCAGTTTTTCTTTTTATTTATTGTTATATTAGATGGTTTTTTACCAACACCCACATTGTGGTTATACCTTTGTATAATTGCACTTACTTGTGAACAAAATTAATTATGTTAGCTTAATTCACTCTCCCTATACTTTATTTTGTCTTCAATACACAAGAATTCTAGTTTAAACCTAGTAACAATTTATTAAATTTCTAAGTTCAATCTCATTATATTCATTGAATAATAACACACTACTCCATAGATTTACTTTAAGAAAAACAACTTGATAAATACACAATTTACCACTATTATTTATATGTGAAGTAATTCATAAGTTCATTGTTTTGAATATACAATTTTATGTACCTTACTTAAAAAATCAATGCAAAGATTTCTATATTTTTTTCTCTTTGATTGCATGTATGCACATAAAAAAACTTACATCTATTTAGTAATTGCATAAATAAAAATATTTAGCCTTATCATACAGTATAACACCAGAAGGTTAAGATATTGACTTGACAAATTCTGATCTAGAAAATAAGTATGGAGCTATCAAGCTCCTCCCAACCTTGACACCTTTTTCCTCAAAGGGTCCCCCCAAGCTCTCAAGTCTGCAAGTTAATTTATCTTTTCAATTTTTGTTTTTGTTTTTGTTTTTGTTCCAATGCCTCTCACTCCCAAGTTTGCATTGTGTGATTTTCAACTAGCATGGGAGCCATAAACATACGCGCCACACACCCCTCCCCTCCCACTACAAATACAATTAGTTGTTGGTAACTACCTCCACCTCATCAACCAGGTGAAAAGTGGTTACTTGGCTCATTAATTAGCCACACTTCCCCAATTTCCAAAGATAGTGACATGTTTTTTTTAAGAAGTTATTGATCAATAAATTTTCATCCTCATTAATAATCTATTCCTCAGATTCGATGCCTAGGTCTTATTCATCAGGGGGTAATTTAATTTCCAACATTAACTTGTAGCCATAGTTCTCTTCAGTAGTCGTAGCCTTCAGAATTATTTTCCAAATCTATTTATTGACAACATAACACAATGATTTACATACAATATTTATAAGTGATGTGATCCAGGTGGATGTTGGTGGTCACCCACCTATCCCATTTGGACCCCCACAACTGTCTCTTTCAACATTTTCAGTTTCCTTAATTATAGCGCAGTTTACTATTTTTAGCAGTTCTTCGGGTCCCAAACTTCCGGAGCCGTTTTGAGGCCCTAAACGACGTTTTTTGGGAAATCCACTGCCATCGATTTTTCTACCTAAAAATTGTCTTTTCCGTCGTAGTCCTCGGAGAGATCTTTCCAACGGGCTATCATGCGCGTCAAACGGAGATAGTACGACCAATTCGCGACCCTGGGAAGTTGATGTACCAACTTACCCAAAAACGGGGCCCACAATTTGGTGTTTCATCTTCTAGGGTTAGATTTTGGAATGTGAAGGGTTTTCCATTGTTTCTCAACAATAAATAGGCCCTCGAGCCTCATTGTAACACAGTTTTTGGAGAACAGTTCAGAGGCATGTAGTTGACACATCTCTTCTCAGAGATAAGCTACCATCGCCCTAGCTGGGTTATTTCCATTTCCATTTGTAAGCATATTTCAGTATTTTACAGTAATGAAATGAAGTATTATTTCCACTGCATATTTGTCTTTATGGTTATCTCTGTATTTTATTGCGTTCCTGTTTAAATCCGGATCAGTGGTATCAGAGCGGTCTGCTTTTTCTCTGTTTTTCTTTGCATGTCCCCAACGAGGTCGGGATATAAGGAGTTAGGTCTGGAACTGGTCGAACCTTTGCAAGACCAGCCTCGCAAATCTCGACGACCTCCCATGGCGGATGAGAAGAAAAACGAGGGGGCAGGAGATCCTATCAAAATCTTGCTCGAAGAAGCCCTCGAGCGACAAAGGAACGCGATGATGGACAACTTTGCCCAAATCCTTCAGCGGCTACCTAGAGGCAACGCATCGGCTTCCAACAGCTACTCTGGAAATGCCACACCGTTTAAGGTACAAGTTAATTTTGAAATCCCCATCTTCGAGGGTCAAATAGACGCAGATGCCGTAGATAAATGGTTAAATCTGCTCGATGGGTATTTTTCTGTTCATGAATTTTCAAGTCGGGAAAAGATTGTTTTCGCTCTTCTCAAAGCAGCCCCCCACATCAAGGACTGGTGGGAAACCTACTGTGAACAGAAGGATGAAAGTACAGGCTCACTGTTTTCAGCCGTACCCACTTGGAATGACTTCCGGGTGCCATCAAGGAGCAGTACTACCCTGTCAAAAGCTATGAGGACAAATACATCAAATGGACCACAATGCGGCAGGGACGAGACCAAGATGTGCCGGAGTTCACAAACATTTTTCATACCCTTCGCACACAATTGGGTATCAAATATTTTGAGCTGCATCTGGTACTCAAATACCACGGCTGCCTACACAGTTACATCCAGGAAGAGATGGAGTTCTTGAACATCTCCTCACTCGGCACAGCATACCGATACGCTGTCAAAATCGAGCAAAAGTTCAAACAAAAGAAGCGAGACTTCAGATCTGCAAATCCAAAGCCCAAAGGACAAAGCCAAGGCGGGGTGACCTAAGACAACCCGTCGAAGCCGCAAGAAAAGAACAACACCACGAAGCCGAAGAAGGACACAGGAAAGTGGCGTGAGTTCCACAAGAGTCCCACTCATAACACAAGTGAGTGTCGGACCAAGCAGTCGCTGGTGGCTGAGTTGAAGGCTTCCGAATCAGATGCATGTTTCGACTCTGAGTCAGAACCCGACAAGGGGAATGACAAAGGGAAGCAGATCATTGATGCGGATCCCAACGCCACTGTTGCTACTGCCAAGATCCAGAAAAATGAGCCCGAAGATCCAGAGGAGGGGGAACGTCTTTTCCACTCACAGATGTGGGTGAAGGGTTCGCCGCTGCAATTCATTGTCGACAGTGGCAGCCAAAAGAACCTGATTTCAGCAGAGGTCGTGAAGCGGTTGGGCCTACCAACTACACCACACCCACAGCCGTATAGTATTGGTTGGCTTCACGAAAGACGAGATCTCAAAGTTCGCCAGCAGTGCCGCCTTCCCTACAGCATCAAGCCCTTCACAGATGAGGTATTGTGTGATGTTACACCTCTGGATGTTTGTGATGTATTATTAGGCCAGCCATACTTGTGGAGGCGACATGCTGTGTATGAGTCAAGGCCTCGCGCTATCATCATTTCTTTGGATAATTCATTATACAGGATACCGGAGGTAGCCCCACCTACTGCCACCTCTTTGATCACTGCTAAGAAAAGCAGCAAGCTCATCTCACAGACTAGGAAATTTATTTTCTGTCTGGTTCGCTCCCAAAGTAAGGGGAAGATCGTTGCTACATCCATGACCCCAGCGAAGGGTTCCTCCACACAGCAGCAGCAACAGAGGGATACAGTCGTGACAGAACACAGGAACAACTTCTCCTTACCCGGAGGGGTACCACACAAGTTTCAGGTGGGCGACAAATTTTGGTTACATTTGCAGAGGGAGCGCCTTACCAGAACCCATCAGAAACTCAGACCACTTCGACATGGTCCTTACACCAATAACAAGGCTACGGGAAACAATGCTTTGAAGCACAACATTCCTCCATTCCTTCGCTTGCACCGAGTGTTCAATGTGGACCATCGCCAACCATGCTCCCCACCATTTCTGGACACATCAGAGATTGCAGAGCAGCTCACCAGAGACCCAGCTCAGCAGAAGCTTCCTCATCTCAGGGAGGAACTCAACGCAATGGGGACCACTGCTTCCTAAGGGGAGAGGAATGATCCAGGTGGATGTTGGTGGCCACCCACCTATCCCATTTGGACCCCCACAACTGTCTCTTTCAGCATTTTCAGTTTCCTTAATTATAGCGCAGTTTACTATTTTTAGCAGTTCTTCGGGTCCCAAACTTCCGGAGCCGTTTTGAGGCCCTAAACGACATTTTTTGGGAAATCCACCGCTAGCGATTTTTCTACCTAAAAATCGTCTTTTCCGTCGTAGTCCTCGGAGAGATCTTTCCAACGGGCTATCATGCGCGTCAAACGGAGATAGTACGACCAATTCGCGACCTCGAGAAGTTGATGTACCAACTTACCCAAAAACGGGGCCCACAATTTGGCGTTTCATCTTCTAGGGTTAGGTTTTGGAATGTGAAGGGTTTTCCATTGTTTCTCAACAATAAATAGGCCCTCGAGCCTCATTGTAACACAGTTTTTGGAGAACAGTTCAGAGGCATGTAGCCGACACATCTCTTCTCAAAGATAAGCTACCATCGCCCTAGCTGGGTTATTTCCATTTCTATTTGTAAGCATATTTCAGTATTTTACAGTAATAAAATGAAGTATTATTTCCACTGCATATTTGTCTTTATGGTTATCTCTGTTTTTTATTGCGTTCCTGTTTAAATCCGGATCATGATGTAACACTTATAAACTAGTTTTCAAATAATTATTGAATTTAAAACAATAAACACGATTAACATGTACAAATTTACAAATAAATTCAAAATCTGAGGATATCACACATGAATTTGTTACACCTAGCTTCTAAAATCACACCATTGTTGTTGGAACTCGAATGTAAGTAAAATGGGATGTACTCAAGAAGGAGTTTTGAAGAACGAATAAGGCATTAAATTTCTTATTTTTCTTAAAGTGAAAACATCATATGCTATTAATATTTACTCATTGTGTGTATATAATTCTGTTGAATCTTGGAAGGTGTCATTTTTTGTAGTTGGAATTCTGACTACATTGCTAGACAAAAAACCCCCAACTGATTGTGTTGCACAGATTGATAAGATGGTTGATAATGTCATTATAGATGACAATGTTGTTGTGACCGGAATTGAGTTTGCAAAACATAAATTTGAGCCACATCAACACTCTCATACAAATTAGAGGAGTTTACCTAGGAATAAAAGACCTAATAACTATGCATTCAACTTATTGCATAAACAATGTGAAAGGTTGAGTAGTGGACCAATACCGACCGTCAATATAAACTATGGTTGGATTGATAAATGGTCATGTAATATTTTGAAAAGGTGTTTATGGACTTCATATCATTGTGTGTCATCTATTGTGTAGCCATACAACATTCCTCTTGTTTTTTGTTCATTTTTGTTGCTCCCTTAGTGGTGTTTTTTTGGTGGGGGAGGAAGTTTGATAATGATAGAGTTTGTTGTTGTTGCTTTGTTGTCTAGTTATCTAATTAATGGGACCATGTTGTCTTGTGGTTGAATTCCTTGATAGTATCTCATTACTTTTGTTTGATCAACATTGATGGTGATAGTGTTCAAAATTCTTCAAGAGTGGTTGTAACATGTTTTGATCAGCTTTTGCAGTCATAACAAATTGAGAAGGGAAGTTATGGTATTTAATTTGTTTTCCTCCAAGCCGAGTTTGAGTTTTCCATACTTACTATTTGGAACTTTAATGGTTTTCGGGCCTCATTGTTCATTTGTTGATTGATGGTGGTTTCTTTTATTTGAATCCTTTGTTTTGGTTCTTTACCAACACCTTTTTTTAAGCTTTCGTGGGGTAGTTTTCAATGCTTGTCCTTCTTGTGCCTTTGCAACATCTATTTCAGATGTTAAACAAGTTCATTGAGGTTTATTGCCTCTCATCTCCACATTTTTGGTACTTCCCGATTGGATTTTTTAGTCTCCATAGGGTTCCTATTCTTGCCATTCAATGGGATCTATAGTTTCAACTACAATGTTTTGAGCACTCGCATCTTTCTCTCTTTTGAAGAGGAGTCTTTTCCTATGCTTTTTTCTCCTTTTCTTTTCTTAACAATGTAAACTTTGAAACGGGAACTATAAACTCAAAACGGGAACTCTAGCCAAAAAACCCCAAAAAAACATCAAAAACAGTGCTAAAAACGAAAAGTGTGTATACTGGAACGATGTTTTTATTTTTTAGGCGTTAATTTTGAACATGTTTTAAAAATGGCAGTGACTACGAAATTTACTATGAAATTTTCGTGCAAAATATAGCTTCAAAATGAAAGTGATGATACTGGAATAATGATTTTTTTTTTAGGGTCAATTTTCAAAATTTAAAAAAAATGCTAATAAAACCAAATTTTTATGTGTCAAACAAAGTTGTTTATGAGGAAAAAAACACATTAATGTTTTTGGTAGAATATCATTTTTCTTTCCTAAGTATAAATTTAACATGTTTTCAACCATAACATGCTAGATACAAAAGAAATTGAAATTTTTTCAACTATAAAATTTAAAAACCATGACATTATGAACAAATTGCATCACTAAATGAATTCAAAAGTCATTATTTGTATATTGAATAAAAAATACATTATATCTCTAATTTAATATTGCATTGTAGATATTTTAAAAAATAAAATTTATCATAATTAAGACATATAATCCAACATAAAAATGCCTCAAAACTTCTCATTTAACACCATATGGAAAAAGATATGATGCATACATCAGTTATATAAACTGTCTTAAACAATTATTCAAAATCACTCATATTTTCTTTCACACCATCAGAATTCACATCTTCATATAACTGACTGGATGCTGACGAAGATGTTCCATATTCTTCTCTTTCATCAACTAGTGCCCCATCTGAGTCCACATGCATGCCCAACATTTCAGGTTTCAAAATTCTTCTAGATCTACGACTGGTTTCAGCAGACTCCCATGTCAACATTGTTCCTTCTAGTAACAACCTTTTCAGAATCTCTATCATCTTGAAGCGAAGAGTTCCTCTCTTTGTTAAATTGAAGTCATAAACAAGTATGTCAACATCCTCCAATTTTAATATGTCTGTGCGGCGGTGATTTATATTTGTACCCTTTCTTTTTCTTTTTCCGCCATTTTTTTTGTCAACTACCATCTCTGGCTTATACACACCATTGAATGGGTGTGTATTTGTGGCATACCAATGTACTTCAACACTTGTAACATCCTCATTTTCTGTAAAGACCTTTATAACTTTAGCAACCCAAAATGGATAGCCATTGGGATCTCCATCTGCTAGCACTGCAATCATGCAACCCTCCTTAATATCCTGTACTGAACCCCTATAAAGGTCTTCCATGGATTCACGTTGTGCACGAGATCTTCTGGAACCAATATACATCTCTCTTTCCGCTTCCTATGAAGAATTAATAATACCTTGAAATTGTTGTTGTTCAACAATGTTTACTTCCTCATGTTCATTCGACACATTTTGTGGCCAAATAAATGGATTTTTCAAAGGTATATCTTCATTTGTTGTTGTTGAAATGATATCACTTTGATTATTGAAAAATGACTCCCACCAAACTGAATCAGCAATCTCAAAGTACTCATATGTATATCTAATACATTTTTTAATTTCTTCCAGGCAATCAGAATAATTTATATCTTTGTTCTGTTTGCGTGCATTCTGAACTTCACCAACTGATTGTAATAACAATATTTTTGATGCAAATATTGGATGATCTGGAATGAACTTCAAAAATTGCAAACCTGATGACGGTGCCCATTCTGCAGTAGTTGAATACTTCTTGCCCCATATTAGTGTTTTCCCATCAATTTTTTTGACACGAAATTGATGTTGGAAGCTAATGTCATTAAGTTGTTCAATGCATTTCCCCTCACCATATGATCCCAGAATAAACCTTCGCATGTCAACAGTTTCTTCTAACACATCAAAAGTAGGCTCTGGCATGTATGATTTCTTAATACATTCAATTAGTGATGGCAAGCTCCCAACTTCCTTCCTCCTCAATGTGACTGAAAAACGACTAAACATATGATCAATATGGTCATGAGTGTGCCCAACAAGAAGGAAACCAACCTTTACCTTTTGAAAAATTCTCAATTCAACAAGCATGTTTAGATATCCAAAAACAACCTGATTTTTGTTTTCATGGCAAGTGTTGTCCAATTGTAGATACAAAACTTCAGAAAGATTACCAGACCAATGAGAAATCACATCATGAATTATGGTTATGGTCAGATTTGCATTATTATGAATATTTGGAGTTGTGAAGTACACCCTTGGCAACATTTTCCCATTGAAGACCATACAACCGACCAAGTGAAACTGAATAAAATTTTCCTCCTGTAAATTTTTGGGTGTGCGAACAAAATGTGGTAAAAGTGTTTTCTTCTGGTCCATACCATCAATTATCAAACCCAAATATTTATTCGGATTATCATAACACTTCTTTCTATGCTTGTACAACTTCTTCCTTTCGTTTGTTTGTTGTTTGCGATGCTCCTGAAGTTCTTTGACAATTAAATCTACACAACATAAAAGAAATTCGTTAAGAAATATGTTTTCATAGTTGATGACTATACAATTTTAAAAGTTAAAGTTATGAATGCTTACCTCTTTCTGAGCCTCCACATTTGTCCCTTTTTTATTTAAGAGAAGCACATGTACTGCAAATCCCCATCCTTGTCTTCTTAGGAATACGGACATTGTTGAATTCTTTCTTCCATACCTTCACAAAATATTGATATGTAATAAACTGGCCATGTCCCTCGGCACCTTCCGCATATTCTTTGTATAAGTTGTAGATTTCTCATCTTGAAAAATTATCTGGATTATGTATTGTCTCTTTATTTGGCATACACTCTCCATGCTTTGAAAAGAAATCTTTCATCCATGACATTGCAGTATTTGATAATGGCCCAAACTGTCTTTTATGACGTACTTGTGAATAAAATGTGGGATCCTTTTCCAAATTTTCTTAAATTCTCGAGAGACGAAAATTCCCAATGGAATGAAACATTTTGAAACCTTTTCTACAGATAAATAAAGTCCCAATATGATAATCATAACCTGACAATGTAGATTGCATGCACCCAACTAAATATGAATTTTGCATGCTTTTATTCATTGACAAATATCTCTTCCTGCTTTCATAGTCCTTAGAATTAGGACTAAGTGGAATCTGTGACTCTTTATTAATTTGAAATTATCCATCCCCTCTTTCATCAGTGCTTCTCTCATAGTCTTTATAATTAGGACTAAGTGGAAGAATTGACTTTCTATTCATAGTGGAAGAATTCCCGCTATATTCATCAATATGAATAGAGTTGTTACACGATGAAGATGTTGATGGTGTATAAATCGAAACTTCACTATCAGAACAATCCATCCCTTTCAAATAGAAGATGTTGAATGATACAAATGGAGTCTCCTAAGGATATTATATAGCTTAAAGAATGAAATATTCCCTCCAAAAATTTTCGCGAAAATATTTCCCTCCAAAAATTTTCGCGAAAATATTTCCCTCCAAAAAGTTTGTTAGATTTATTTACCTTCATTATTTTATTCTACAATTTATTGAACAACGTAAACTAAATTTTTTTATGAAATAAATCACTAAAATTAAAATTGTAAACTACAACTTGTACATTAATTATTCTAATAGTTAAAGTATATAATATTTACTAAACAACTGATTTTTTTATTTTTTTTTTTTATAATATATTCTAAAACAAATTAATCCCACATTCAATCCGTTGTAAAACAATTCTACAATATTCGCTTTATAATATTTTAAAACAAATTATCCCACATTAATCGTACGAAAAAACATCTCCGTAATTTCACTTATATATTAAATTTCATTATCACTATTACTCACGTCACATCAGGTTTTCTGAAGTTCGTTGAAAGATTCGTGAATTTGTGGAGCAGCTATATTGCTATCAACAACATATTCAACGAAGAATTCTCGCAATTGAAAGGTAAGTTCAATTTTTTTCCTTCAAAATTTTCATATTAAATTAATTTAATGAAGAAGATTTTTTTTTTAAATTAATAATTTTTTTGAGCCAAAATAACAATTACGTCCATCGTGAGCATGGTGGGCCCGATCAAACTCAATCGCCCAATAGCCGTGGGTGGGTCGTCGTCGTGCCCCCCATGTCCCTTCCCACCCCCAATGCTCCAACCCTCCCCCAACCCATGCGCCCTACCCCCCTCATCCTCCCCCCAACCCATTACCAACCTCTCCCCCTCACCCATGCCCCCTTCCCCCTCCTACCCAACCCATGCGCCCCCTCACCCTCTAACCTGCCCCCCCACTACACTCCACACCCATGCGGTCCCCCCTACCCACGCCCCTACCCCCTACCCATGCGCCCGATCCCCCATACCCCCCTGTCACGCCCCTACACCTACGGTAGTCTTCCAACCGCTTGTAGCAAGGTGCGGCACCACCGAATGTTTTCTTTTTACCAATACTAACATTCATGGACTACGCCTACTTCACTTTAACATTACTTAGCTTGTGTTTCGCAACCAAGTAAAAATGCATTTATCCTTTATACCAATGAAGCCCATACTCATTCATTTTCCATAGCAATTATAAAAGAGACAACAATTGCAACAGTATAAAGGGAGGGGCAACTCCCTGTAATATGAGTCTGCCCGACAATATATTAAGAATATCAATTTACAATGTACAAGTATGTCTTGGCCAAACCAAGTCTCATACTTAGCCAATTTTTACAACCGGAGGCGACCCTGCCTTTTACAATCTTGTGCACCTCTTGCACAAAGGGCGGTGCTCACCCGAGCCACCTAGAATACCCTTGCCAAGTCCTACACCAAAACTGCACTTTCACCGAATCCCGGGCACACCTTGCCCACACCTTTACCGGCTTAAGACAACACCAAGACTACGCCTTCAAGTACTGCGCATGAGCTATGCGCACCCTCCTCAAAACTGCACACTTGTCTCCTCCTTAAGCTTATGCGAAGATGCTTGAGATGATTCGTTGCTCCAAATGAATCCAACGCATGTGTATATATATGCGTTTTAGTGTGGAACCATTTGTGGGTGGTGGCACTCCAACCGACCCCCAAACCATGGCTAACACACCCCTTAACGCACCTTTCATAGGTCGGCCTTGCCCATCGCAAGCCACTCCAAGTCGTGGTATAAACCCACCATCGTTTCATCGCACTTCATTAAGTGTCGTAAAACTTCGTTCAGCCTTTCGTCGCACATAGCTCGCAGGAACGTCGCACCTCCGTGTCGCCGCGCCCGTCCGTCGTGCAGCCCTCGCCCGCCCGTCGTGCAGCCCGCGCCCACCTCGTGCGCCCGCGCCTGCCCGTGCGCCCGCGCCCGCCCTTGCGCCCGCGTGCCCGTCGACCGCCCGTGCGCCCGTCGTTCACCGCGCGCCCGTCGACTCGCCCGGCGCCCAACCGCGCCCGCGCTCGGGTAGAACTCGAGGACCTTACATCCTCCTCCACCTGAAATCGTTGTCGTCCTCGACAACATACCATCCCGGTAGCCATCCACCAAGATCATCACTATCCATGATGTCAACTCCTCCACATAAGGCAAACATCCCTGCAACATATGTAGAACTCCATCTCCATCATGTCCCACCTTAGTGACCAACTGCCACCAAGATAACCATACCAAGGTATACACCTCTACGGTATGTCCTCCATCAGATATCATCTCGATCCATGATCATCGACCCTTCTGCCACAATCTCCACTGCAACATCTCGTGCCGACCTCATCATGTGTCACCATGTGAACCTCTGTCATGATACTCCAACAAAATGCCAACACATCTCTGCACACTTCGCGACCCCATGTCTGAACTAGTTGGGTAGCTAATCCAACTGTCACGCTCAAACCATGAGAGTGAACATCCTCATGCCATCATCAGTTGTTCCTCAAAACATCCTGCCACATCCTTGACTCATCAAGAATCTATCTCCATAATCCATGCTCAGGTCCATGGAAACTCCATCCATCTCATCTGCAACATGTCATGATGCTTGATGCCAAGCCATCCCTGCACCATCAGTCATACCTGCTCAAACATGTTTAAGGACTCACTGCCATGAGCAGCTAACAATGAGCCCCATCTTCTTCATCCATCTAAGAAGATGTAGAGGGAGTAGAGCCTGAAGGCTCTCCCTCACTAATCAACTCGATCCACCTATCAGGATCCTCAATCTCCATCCTTTGTAGATAAGCAACCCGGTCTTCCCTCTGGACATCCGGCCTCACATATACTTCCTCATCATCATCATCATCCTCAACCGACTGTAGCCTTCTTGACAAATCCAAGATGCTATCTGAAAGTGATTTGATGACCAATGACTGCTCGGTAAGCTTTGTCTCAACAGTAGACAACCGCTTACTCATGTCTCCCATTCTCTTCTCATCCTCCATTTGCATCACTCCCAATTTACAATCAGGCCTTGTCACACCAATGGTTGGCACACCAAAGGGTACATCTTCCCTTCCATCATAAATGTAGAGCTTCTTCAAATGTGGAACAATCATAGCATCAAATTGTTTCATGAATTCCATCCCCAATACAGCTTCATAGTCATCAATCCACACTATAGTGAAGTCCACCTTCCCGGTCCATTCACCAAGTGTAGTGTCCACCCTCTCAGCTATACCAAGAATCTCAATAGGAGGAGAATTCACTGTCTTCATTTGTGCCTTTGCCAGTACAAATTTCAGCCCAATTCTTCTCGCAGTATCTTCACCCATGAAGTTGTGAGAAGCCCCACTATCCACCATAGTGAGCACATCAGCACCTCCAACCTTCATTCGAACATACTCCAACCTGTTCCTTTCAGGATCCCTCCTAGAGGCCACCTCCGTAGTAGCAGAAGCACCAAGTATCTGCATCATCCCCACAGAAGTATCTTCATTCTTCGCATCAGACTGTGCAATAGCAGCCACCTTTGGTTTAGAAGGACAATTCTTCACCATGTGTGGTCCTGCACATATCCAACACTTCAAGGCTTTCTTCGTCTTCGAACCATCATCTGATTTTGAAGCATCATCCTTCTTCTTTTCTTTTGGTTTATCGGACTTCTTCTTCTCATCAGAAGTCTCATCATAATGCTCCACCAACCTATCAACAGCAGCAAAAGCTTCCTCAAGTGTCCTAATCTTCTGCCTCTTCACTTCATTGTGTGCCCAAGGCTTCAACCCAATAATGAAGTTGAACACCTTGTCCCTCTCCGCCATGTCAGGAAGTTCCAGAACTGCACTTGCAAACTCTCGCTAGTATGCTTGTAGGCTCCCGGTGTGCTTTATGTACTTAATCTTCATCCTTGCTTCCCATGTTTCATCCTTAGGACTGAAATGGGTCTTCAAAGCCTTCTTCATGTCATCCCACGAAGTGATGTCAGCAGCACTGCCATTGGCAATCTGGTCCATCCTCCTTCGCCACCACATCTTAGCATCCTTGTTTAAGAACTGAGCAGCTACTTTGACCTTTGTCTCCTCATCAGATAGACCCAGTCATTCCAAGTATTGCTCCATGTCCCATAGAAAGTTGCCAAGAGTCTTTGCATTCCTTGTGCCATCATAAGATTCCGGTTCTTTGACCTTCACATGAGGCACTCCTCCACCTGAGTTATGCCTCACGGCCTTCTTCAACACCGCGATCTCATCCCTGGCTTCATCAAGAAATTTGTTGGCTTCGTCAAGATATTTCTTCAAGTTCACGATCTCTGCAAGACCCTGATCCCTTGCTTCTTCAACCTCCTTGACCCTTATTTCAAGTTGTGTACACATAAGATCACTGTACTCATGCTGTGTCTGGAGTTCATCAAAATCTTCCTTTATCTTTGAGTTGGCCTCTTGCTCCTTAGTGAGCAAGTCCATCTTATTTTCCCAGGAATTTTCCATAACCTCCATCCTCAACAACATCTTCTCCATAAGTGTTATAGTAGCATCTTGTCCATGACTAGACCCAGCCTGAGATTCAGCTGCCATCTCCAACAACTTCTTCTTCTTCTGCAATCTAGTTTCGACCATCCAACAACTTCACCGAGTCACCTGCAACCTGAACCAACCCTTGTTCCACTTGTGTGAGATGGCTTCCTTCACCTGCAAGTACCCTTTCCACTGTCATGAGAAACCCTGCTCAACAGCTTCAAACCGAAGCTCTGATAAGCTCTTCACCGAGCTCTGATACCACCTGTCACGCCCCTACACCTGCAGTAGTCTTCCAACCGCTTGTAGCAAGGTGCGGCACCACCGAATGTTTTCTTTTTACCAATACTAACATTCATGGACTACGCCTACTTCACTTTAACATTACTTAGCTTGTGTTTCGCAACCAAGTAAAAATGCATTTATCCTTTATACCAATGAAGCCCATACTCATTCATTTTCCATAGCAATTATAAAAGAGACAACAATTGCAACAGTATAAAGGGAGGGGCAACTCCCTGTAATATGAGTCTGCCCGACAATATATTAAGAATATCAATTTACAATGTACAAGTATGTCTTGGCCAAACCAAGTCTCATACTTAGCCAATTTTTACAACCGGAGGCAACCCTGCCTTTTACAATCTTGTGCACCTCTTTCACAAAGGGCAGTGCTCACCCGAGCCACCTAGAATACCCTTGCCAAGTCCTACACCAAAACTGCACTTTCACCGAATCCCGGGCACACCTTGCCCACACCTTTACCGGCTTAAGACAACACCAAGACTGCGCCTTCAAGTATTGCGCATGAGCTATGCGCACCCTCCTCAAAACTGTGCACTTGTCTCCTCCTTAAGCTTATGCGAAGATGCTTGAGATGATTCGTTGCTCCAAATGAATCCAACGCATGTGTATTTATATGCGTTTTAGTGTGGAACCATTTGTGGGTGGTGGCACTCCAGCCGACCCCCAAACCATGGCTAACACACCCCTCAACGCACCTTTCATAGGTCGGCCTTGCCCATCGCAAGCCACTCCAAGTCATGGTATAAACCCACCATCATTTCATCGCACTTCATTAAGTGTCGTAAAACTTCGTTCAGCCTTTCGTCGCACATAGCTCGCAAGAACGTCGCACCTCCGTGTCGCCGCGCCCGTCCGTCGTGCAGCCCTCGCCCGCCCGTCGTGTAGCCCGCACCCCCCGTGCGCCCGCGCCCGCCCGCGTGCCCGTCGACCACCCGTGCGCCCGTCGTTCACCACGCGCCCGTCGACTCGCCCGGCGCCCAACCGCGCCCGCGCTCCGGTAGAACTTGAGGACCTTACACCCCCCCTCTAACTCCCCTACCCCCTACCCATGCACCGCACCCCCTCTACCCCCCCCCCCCCTCTAACTCCCCCAACCTCCCCCAACCCACCCAAGCCCCCCTCCCACGCCCCACGCACAACCCTCGTACCCCACCCCTCTACACCCCCCACTACCCCCCTCCCCAAAACCCCCTACCCACGCCCACACCCCTACCCTCACCCCCAACCCCAACCCCACGACCTCTTACCCATGGCCCCCCCACTACCCCACCGTCACCCCCCCCATCCCCTCCAACCCCCACCCACGCGCCCCCCCAACCCCCTCACCTCTCGGCCCTCCACTCCAACCTGCCCCCTCACATCTCAGCCCCCCTCGCCGCTCCCCTCTCCCTCCCCCTCTCCCACGGCCTCCTCCGCCCGCGCCTGGCCACCCAGAATTAATTGATGATGCTACAAAACTACATCCAAAGAATCAGAAAGAAAAAAAAAAAAAAAGGGCCTCTGGTGGATAAATCTAGCAAGGGTAAACAAGTTACTTTTGAGGACGATGAAGTTGAAACTGACAGTGAAGCATATGTTGTCATTATTGAAGATGACATTGGAACTGAGAAAAGTCGTAAAAGACCAAAAGTAACAATGCCCAAGAATAAATCTGTTGAGAATGTTATGACGAAGAAAAGTAAAGTTGAAGATCTTGAAGTAGTCATTACCAGCAGTGAAGAACCTAGTGAAACTTCAAAAGAAAGAAGAGAAATCATTACACCAAGAGCTGATTTAGATGATGGCATTATCAAAACAAAACAAAATGCCATTCGACAGAATTTGACAAAGAGAAACTTAATTGATGGTGGTTGTACATTTCAGCTAAATGTCAGAAAAACCTATAAGGCAAGTGAAGGACAATGCCAATATCAAGTCAGAAAGCCACATCATCTGCATGTTCACAACTTGAAGACATTGATGAGGTACAATCCATATGCTCATGTGGTTAGTTATGCGCTTCTTGTTGATCCACTTCAAGTTCCCAACAAAGAAGCATTTGATAAGTCAAAATGTTTTGAATACAATTATTATGTGCTTGGGGGGAACCATTCTGTAGAAGCTCAAAGACAATTGATGGAGGAATATCCTAATAACGCACGTTTTGAAACAATGAAATGTATCATTTATGCTGGTTTAAATGAAACAGAAGCAAAGTTAGTGGCATGGGATCATAATTCAGATAATGAATATAGGATGTCTATGACTTTCATCCAAAGGGTTAGATTTATTCATAGTGAATTTCAAGAAAAATGTGGTGGGGATAGGATAAATGTTACTGCAGATTTTCGAAAGGAATGTTATATGGAAATAGGCTATCAAATTGAAGAGAAAACCAATTCAAAAGGTGGAAAAGACAACAGAAATAGTAATTTATTCAGAGGTGTTGATAACATTTTCCAATTGGCATTTAGAACTGGAGATGTTTGGAAGTTGATTGATGAGATTTTTAGCATGTGGGAAGACATTGGCATTAAAAACCAGAGGGTCAAAAAGTCTAAGCCATTGATATGTAGCAACAGTAAATCAGCTCCTAAACTGAAGCAACTTCCAGACGATATGACCATCACGCCTTGGAGGGCGATGCAAGGAGTGAAAGATGAAAAAATTGTCAAAACAATATTATCTCGTGTGAGGTCAGGGGAATTATCATTGGAAGAAATGTTTGAAGAATTTCAAAAGTAAGTTTGTTGAATTATTTTTATTTATTTCTAGATTATAGTTATCTTTTAAATAAAACATGTTGTTCTTGGTAGTATTTGTTATACATATCATTATATTAACTTTTTCTTACTTTATCTATGCAGTCACAAAGTTTACATGAAAATTCAGGAACAAATGGTTAGATTGTTGAATGAAGATAGTTGGGATGATGTTGTACGCAACTATTCAGATTCAAGTTCTACATCAACATTAAAAGCTTTTTATCTTGCATTTAAAAAGGTATCTTGATTTATACATTCAGTTTTATTCATCTGTGTACTATTTTTAATTTAAAATTTACACATATATTTGTTTATTTGATAAAAGATGAGGAAGGAAGATAATGGAGCACCAGACAGTTTCAAGACTTTTATTGAAAAAATAAAGATCGAAAGACTGAGGAAGCAACGTATTAAGAATGTTGAACTTGATCCAACTCTTAATCATTTCATTTGGAATGGGCTAGACACTATTCAATATCAAGTAATACAAGGCAACTGTGAAGACATTGCTAAACTCATACCAAAAATGGATTATGCCCTATTTATTGCAGATATTCCCCATGGTTTCAATATTCCAAACATTTACTATGATAGTGACCCTTATACTTATCAAGCTTTTAATAAAGTGGTTGCGGGATTTGTAGAAGTGACGTCATCACCATTATGGAGATTTGTGACATTTCATTCAGACACACAATTGGCAATGATATTGTCAAGCTTCAAGGGGAAAACAAATTCAAGGATGCAGCTTACATGGTAAGACGTTTAAAAGGTATATTTGATTAATGTTGAAAAATTCATTTATGTACAAGTTAACTGAACTTTTACTATTTCATGTTACAGGCAAAAGTCAAATCTTCTTAACAATGAAAATCAACAATTTATAAATGACTGTGAGTTCATTCATATTGATAGTTGGGCAAAAGATGATAGCCATATGTCTATGATTTTTAATCGGGTGAATGGAAAGAGTCATAGCCAAATACTGACTTATGATGCTGTTGTGAGAAAACTAACATATGAAGACAAAGAAACAAAAGGAGAGATAGTTAACATTTATCAAAAACCACAATTATTGATTAACTATCTTATAGACATATGTTCAAATGAAGGAGATTGGGTTCTGGATTTATTTTCTGGCTCAGGTAGGTTTTGTTATATGGAATTGAATTTCAATATGTTCTTTTTTTAATTAATATGTCATTGTACTAATTTACTTCATTATTTTTTTTGTGCTTGATAATTAGGTACAACACTAGTATGCTGCCTTCAAAAAGGAAGAAATTGCATTGCAATTGAGAAAGATCCATTACAATGCAATTTCATTCAGCAAATAATTAATGCTCTTCAATTTCTTCCAGATGCAATGCAAGAAATTGGGTTGAAGAAATGGGACTTTAGTGAATCACGTGTGGCAAAAAAGGCAAAGGAACCCCAACCACCATTACATGGAATGTTTGGAAAGACATACATTTGGAGATTTGTAGACATCAAAGACCCATTAGAAGAGGAAAATGAGCAAAAGGAAGCAGAAAATATTGTGGAAGAAGACAATGATGAAACTCTAGAGGACGAAGAGTTTGGATTACGTGACATTGTTGATTAAATTTAAGTTATACTTGGAAATCAAGCTTTGCAATGTTTTGACTCTGACATTTTATGAAAAGAATAATCAATCAATTAAAGTTGTTATGTGTTCAATATTTGTAATTTGTGATTTTCGCATTGATTTTTAAGTTAATTATTATTTTTTGAAAAAAAAAAAGTGATTATTATTATTTTTTTGACATGAAATTCATAAAAAAAAAACTATTATTTAACCATTTTTAGTTAAAATTTTTGTATAAAAATTGTGATTTTGACATGTCAATTCTAGCAAAAAATTATCAAAACGTGTAGTTTTTTGTTATATTTATGTTAAAAATGGTTATTTTTATGTCCATTGTTAAAAAAATATTGTTTTTTAGAAACAATTATTTCATGTGGATTGAAAAATTAATTAAGGATGTATAAATATGTAGGTTATCTAAAATTCAAACTATCGACTTTCTAATTTAAAAATGCAAAACAATAAAAACCCCACTACAAAAAAAATTAAAATTAAAATACAAAACAAGAAAATATGAAGAAAACAACCACTTCAAAAACTATCAAATTTAGAAAATAATTATTTACATTTCATACACTAGAAAATTTAAAGTCAAAAAATAGGTCTTTTAAAAAAAGGGTGTGATGTAGAATACTCACTTTTTTAAATCAGCATGAAAATCACTACCATTCTAAAACGTAATGTACATGAAAAAAATTAAAGTTTCAAAAACTATGCTCTAAAAAAAACATGTGTGTTCTGCATCACCCCTTTTCAAAATCAGGTCATTTTTTGCTATCTCTACGAAACGGGTAACAGTATCAGTTCCCGTTTCAAAGTTTACATTGTTTCTTATGAGAGTTTGTACCTAGGGTAATTTATCAAGCCTTTTTTTTGTGGCCAAATATTTATTAATGCTTACTCCATATATTTCACTTAATAGAGTGTGTTAGTGTTGGTCTTTTCCAATGCTACATTTTCTAAAGAGCCAACTATTCTAAGTTGTAAGCCCATGTAGGTTCTTATCCACCCAATTTTCATAGCTATATTTAGCTAACAATGGGCCTTCTCCATTGTTATATATGGAGAACGTATCTATATATTTGATACAACAATGAGTAATAGAAGATACTCTTACAATAAAGTAGGTGTTTTTAATAACTGAATAAAAATATTTACTTTTTAACTTAAAAAAGCGAAATTTGGTATTTTATTAATGCCAAAAATTGAATTAAAATTTAAAACTTCCAACATTGGAAACTAATTCCCAAGTTCTCATTTCCTTAAAGTGGAAGTTCCCAAAAATATCCCAATTTCCCAACCGATGAGGGGTGTTTTGTTCTCATTTCTAAACTCTAAAAGCATCTAAATGGAGGAAATCTCTCTCTCTCTCTCTCTCTCTCTCTCTCTATATATATATATATATATATATATATATAACTTAATTCTCTCTCTCTCTCTCTCTCTCTCTCTCTATATATATATATATATAACTTAATTGTTCTCCTATAAAAATAAGTAAGTAATATCTCTCTCTCTCTCTCTCTCTCTCTATATATATATATATATATATACTTAATTGTTCTCCTATAAAAATAAGTAAATAATAATAATCCTTCTTATTCATAAAAAATATTTATTTACAATAAGTAGAATTATATAATAATAATAATAATAATATAATTTAATTGTAAGGTCATAACCAAGCCAAACTTACAACAATGATACCCCGTTGTTTGTGGGAAAAGAGATTTTCCTTTGTGCAACGATTTGACTATTAAAGTTTACATAGATGTACATACTCTACCCCACTTTAGATTTCAACCTGTGACTTCTTACGAGGAAACACATGTTATTAACCATTAAACCTACTCAATTAGTAATTATAACAATATTATTTTCATGGATGCACTATTGAGTACTGAGAGCTCTATATCTTTGGGGAAAAAAACCCTACCCTACCATGTTATTGACTTCCCTGCCACTCATGTCATCTCTACAATTATTGCCTCCATGGTCGATGTTGTAGGAGGGAGTGGAGCTCCCTTCTATAGTAGAGTTACTACAAGGGACCATTGTCATGGTCAATTAGTTAATCCTCGCTCTGATGAGGTTGCAAAAAATCCACCTCAGATCAACAACAAGGATCCTCACTACAAGCTTCAACCAACCAAAGGCCTCCAAAAAGATACCTTCCAAAAGTAGCCATATATCTAAAGTTTGAGGTTCATTCAAATCGAATTGGGGAGTAAATTCAATACATGAGAGATCATGCTTCAATTGACAAATTCTTGGGCATTTGGCCCTTGGAAAAATTCCTCACCTACTAGATTCAACACAAATGAAAGCCAAAGTGATAGATCAAATTGGACCTAGGGGAAAAAGGATTTTTCACCATTATCTTTGCCAATGTGGAAGATTGCATAGGGGTTTTCAAATATTTCCCATAGTTCTTAAATTTTGAAAGATTATATATTAGGTTTCGAATGGAGAGAATTCTTCCAGATAAAGAGGATTTTACGACAACCAAAGTTTGGGTTCACATGTACTCTTTTCATAGATAATTTTGGGATGAAGAAACATTAGCAGGCATCATACATGCACTCGGTCATTTTGTCAAAGTTTTTGAAGATATTGAAAAAGAAAGATACATATCTTATGCTTGCATATTCGTATATATGAATATATCAAAGTGCCTTCTCAAGTCAATTGATATCTACTACCAAGATGAAATATGGAAGCAAACTTTGGGTTATGAACACATCCAGTTTTGTTGTCGTATATGTCACAAATATGGGAATCTCTGCAGAAATTGCCCCATGTTGTTTCCTAAGACTACTCAATATCAAGGCCAAGCTACAAATTAGGATGGATTCTCTAGATCGATTAATCACGACCATCGACCCAAGCCTCCACTCCCACAAACACACTTTGGAAAAACCCCTATTACTGGAAATAAATTTGAACAAATTACAAATATTTAATCCCTAGCCCCTCCTCCAAACCCCTTCCCCCAAATATATACATTCCTGATACCAACAAACCCAAAGAATCCTCACAGGTTCCTCCTTTTACCTCTTCACAACCCTCGAATCTGAATCCTTAAGAACCCTCAGAGAAATATTCTATGTTGTTGCACAATAATGGGGGCATTGAAGAAATGGAATTGGATGCTCTTAACCTCCCAAGCATTGTTGAGGCATGGAAATATAAAGACCCAAACTCACTTCGAGAGAATCAAGTCAAATAATAAGAAGAGTCATTCTCAAATTAGGGCAACAAGCCCCAATGTATCATAGAACAAACCAGTTCCAATCCATTAGGGGTCCATGTATAATATATGAAGGAGACTACAAAGAAACCCAAGGATGAGAAGAGGAAAGGTTGTAAGAGTAATAAATAAATTCTGGAAGGACTAGGCGATATTCTTGTCAACTCATGTAGAATAAAGTTGATCTCAGAAGTTTATCCTTCCACCAACACATCTCCACAATGAAGATAATCTCTTGGACTGTTAGAGGCCTCAATTGCAAGGGAAAGAAGAGGCTTCTAAAATATAAGTGGCTTATGGAACATCCAACCTTCTTGATGATTCAAGAGACTAAAACTTCCTGTGAAGTTGAATGCAAGTTGATAGAAAAATGGGTTGAGGATGCTAATAAAAAGCCCTTGACACCCAAGGTCAGTCCAAAGGTCTCACTATCATTTATAACTCTCAAGAGGTATCCATCCTTGACATGTTTACTTATTTCAAAATTCTCACTATACAATTTAAACTCATACAATCATTAGAACCTTGTTTTCTTTTAAACGTCTATAACCCTTCACTGCCATAGATAAGCTACATTTTCTTAACTCCATCAGGTAGCTTAGTTTTCTCGTCTCCTTGAAATTTTGGATCCTAGGGGGGATTTCAATTTGATAAAATATTTAGAAGAGAAAAAGGATGGTGTTATAAAGCTAGAAGTATAATCCAACGTCTTCCAAAATTTCAAAGCTTCTTCTCATTTGGTCGACCTTAGCACCATCAATGACACTTATAATTCGAACAAACGTAGAGGTGGCTCCCAAAAAATAGCTTCAAAGATGAATACAAATATTTGAAAATATCATTTCCAGGGACATTTTCATGGAGGCTTCCATCCTCCTTAGCCATGGCTCAGATCACCAACCAATCAAATTAGACATCAAAATCAAGTCCAGCCCCAAAAGTAGGCATTTTCGACCAGAGTGTTTATGGCTCCAATATCCCAACTTCCATTCCATCATCAACGAATTGTATGATGAACTAGGCAACTTGGAAAGATAGGCCATGTTTCATCTACAAAGTAAGCTAAAGCACATTAAATATCTGCTCAAAACCTGGGATAAGCAAAAATTTAGGAACATCACTTAGGACAAACAAAACTTCAAAGCCAAAATGGAGCGCATCCAGTAGGAAGTCATTCACCAAGGAATATTATATGACCTCATAAAGGAGGAAGCATGTGCTCTCACTCTACTTGAATAAAGAAGGAAACAAGAGAATTCTTTGGAAACAAAATTCTAGAACTAGATGGTTGAAGGAAGGAGAGAGAAATATTGATTTCTTCCATAATTTGATGCTTCATCATCGACGCCACAATCATATTTATTCCTCAAAAAAATAGGAAGGTGTCAAATTTTAGGATAGTGAGGACATGACTTATGCGCTAGTTCAATATAATAAAGAGCTACTATCTAGCCCCAAACTAGATAGCTCAAAGGCTATACACAAAATAATTAAGCACATACTACCTCTAGTTACAAAAGAGTAGAACGAGGCTCTCTTCATAGAGATCTCTATCGAATAAGTGGAAGAGACAGTAAAATATATGTCCTTGAATAAGGCCCATTGACTAGTCGACTTTAGTATTGACATTTTCTAGGCTTGTTGGTCAACAACTGAACATGATATTTGACAAAAAATGGAGGAATCAAGGAGATTGAAAACCATCCTGAAAGCTCTTGACACTACCTTCCTCACTTTCATTCCCAAAAAGGACAAATTCAAGGACCCCAACGATTTCCATCCCATTTCTCTATGTAATGTAATCTACAAAGTGATCACCAAAATAATAGCCAATTGCCTCAAACCCATCCCGCCTCAAATCATTTCAACATAAAAAACTAGTTATGTGGAGGGGTATTAAATTCTAGATGGTATAATGATTGCACATGAAACCATTGACTTTTTAATATCCTTTTAGAAACTTGGCATGATTAAAAGAATTGATCTCTCTAAGGTGGTTGATAAACTAAATTGGAGCTATCTCTTCAACATTCATTGTGCCTTTGGCTTCAACTTTGAATGCATCTATTGGATCAAGAGCCTTATCTCTTCATCCTTATTCTCTATTTTGCTAAACGAATCACCTATTACACCCTTTTTGGCCTCTTGTGGTATTCGAAAAGGAGATCCGATGTCATCTTTTCTCTTTATTATAGCAGTGGAGGGTCTAAGACAAGCATTCAAAATGACATTTGAGGAGGAAAAAAGTCAAAGGATTTCGTATGTTTGGTGATGATCTCTCTCTATCACACCAACAATTTGTGGATGATACCTCGGGTATGTGTTGATAAATGGAAACAAGAAATTCCAATTTAATTTGTCCTTGAATTAAATTCGAAATCTATTCTCATAGCAACTTAAAATAGTTAAATTAAGTTTATTAAACTTACTTAACTTAGGAAATTCGAGTTGGAAGTCATGTATATGTTTCCCTTACTTTGTAGGAGTCCAGTGTGATTTAATTGTGAGTTGTAAAATAGATGACTTAGTTTCATGATTCAGTTCAGTTAAATTAGTTCTCAAACTGATTGAGAGAACTATCAGTGAGTTAACAGCCAGTGGTGATGCTAATGAACTCCACCAGTGCTACTCTAGTTAACTGAATATTTACTCATCATAAACTCATGCATGTTGATTCTAAGAAGACCCAGTTGAGACTAGAGTGCAAGGACAATGTACTATTTGTTTTAGATTTTTCTGAGTTGCACTAATAGTGCATGCAATCAGGAACTGATCCTTGAGGGATTGCACTATTTTTAGAGGTTTTATTTCCCTTTAAATACAATCTATTCTCCATAGGAATTACACATTGGAATAGAGACTTGGAGAGATTGTGAATTGGCTAAGCTTTGGCCTTGAGCTTGCTTATGAGTTGGAGATTGAATTTGCTGAGTGTTGGGATTGTTCTAGAGAGAACAAGCATTGTAATTTCATCTTGATTTTCCGGATTAATACAAAAAAAATAGTGGGGTTTTGAGTTGTGGCTTTCCCTGGATATTTATTGTGTTATGTGCCTTTGATTCTCTTCCTCTATTGATTATTGTTTGCTCGATGTTTATGGGCTTCTGTTGTAAAGAGTAGAAGTAGATTCTTGTCTCTTGCTTTAGCAAATTGCATTAGCTTGTGAATCTATAGGATTTTCTACAGTATGGGTGTTCCAACTATTCAAGAAGTTAGAGGATTTTCTCAAAGTTTGGAGGACTTCTCTCCTACCTCGGGTACAAAAATAAACAAAGCTAAATATCATACTTTTTTCTTTAATACGACCGTGGATATGCAGAAACATATTGCAAAGATGCTTGGTTTCCAAATCAAACAACGACCAACAAAAAACCTAGGAGCACCGCTTATGGATAGTTCCCTAAATTTAGTTTATGGGAGGATCTCATCAACAAATTAAACCTTAAGTTAACCAACTTGACCTTCCTATCATTAAACTTGGTAGGAATATTAGTCCTCCTCAATTTGGTTTTATAGGCTTTGCCCATATATTTATGCTTTGCGTTGATGTCTCCCTCCTCCATCCTCAATTCAATCAACAACTCACAGTGATATTTCCTATGGGGGGGAGAAAAATTGGAAAATAAATGGGGTATTGTAGCTTGGGATAAGTTCTACATACCCAAATTGAAGGGAGGTTTGAGGCTAAGAGATCCTTCAACTTTAGCTACAATTTTGGGAGACAAGGTCCAGTGGTGTTGGCTCCAAGGAGGTCAAGACCTTCAGAAATGTATCTTGAGGGAAAAATATGCAAAGAATATTCCTATTAGGTAGCTCATAAGAATTCCCTTCTCCCAAGCAAGCTCCTCCATTTGGAATCCAACAATAAAAGGAATGCATTTGATACAACAACACTAATTCTAGGAAATTTGTGATGGATATACAACCATGTTTTGGGAGGACTCATGGCGATAACTCCCAAAATTCCAAGACCAAAATGACTTAAGGTATCTATGCCTCCACATGAATTTCCAAGGCCTTCGCAAAGTCAAAGACCATTTGGATGCTTATAACTCAGATTAAACATGGAGAGAATGGTTAATTTCGAGGGAATGGAACCCCAAGCCTAGGGAGGAGACTTAGTCAAAATTTTGGTGGAAGCTTCAACAAAGACTCATCCTAATATCCAACTTAGCTGATAAACTATGATGGGGTTATAGACCAAGTTGTTCCTTTTTCCATCCATAAGGCCTATAGCTTGGAAGCAGGTTTTAAAGAATTGCCAAAAGATTCCATCTAGAGTTGCATCTAACAGATAAATTTATGGCCAAAAGTTTCCATCTTCTCGTGGCTCCTAATTCAAGGGAAAATATTAACACGTGACAACATTGAGAAGCACAAGCATATGGGTCCCTCCAATTGTCTTTGTGTCTGTGGGAAGTGTAAAATGTGGAGCACCTCTTCAATCGTTTCCCCTGTTCCAATCGTATATGGAGCGATCTAGAATCTAGCATGAAGAAAATAGACTGTGATTTACCCAATATCCCTCACCCCATTAATAATTGTAGATATTAAGCTTTTAATAACTATATCTTGGACAACCCATGGGGGATAGGTCAATTGACGATCATCGTATTATGAAGTATTGTGTAAAACATGAGATTCAAAGTTAAAATCCTCCAGGGGTTAAGCCAAAACAAAAACATCCTATCTTGAATCACACATGGACTCTCCTTCTAGGCCCACTCCTTTGGGCTATTTGGAAAGAGAGGAATCATCACATATCCAAGAATCCCCCCCACTCTCATGCATCCCTTTGGATCATAGTTCAAAATAATGTAAAGGAATCAATTGCTACACAATCTTGGTTAGATCAAGATTGGTAGGCATCTGGCGAGGAGGCCCTACTACTTCAGAGTTGGTTCCATACTCTAGGAGTCATTATTGCCCCATCTCTTCGCCTTGCTACAATGTATATTCCCTCCTCCTGGAGCCCTCCTCCCTTTAATTTTCTAAAGCTCAATTTTGATGGCACTTCAAAAGGTAATCTAGGCAAGGCGAGCTATGGGGGTATCTTCAAAGATCATTTGGGATCCCGTATCTACATTTATTCAGGCTTTATGGGATATAACAATAACAATGCATCATAATTGAAATCCATGGACGAGGGACTATTGGTTTCCCAAACACACGACTATACTAAACTTATGGTGGAGGAAGATTCTCAAATCGTTATAAACATGATCCACAAGATCCTACATGGCACCTAAATCACCTAAATATCTCACAATTGGAGACTTGAAACCCTACTTGTATGAGTAACATCTCTCCTTTCTCCCATTCCAATGATCATCCCTACTCACATCATAAAAACTGGAAATAAAATTTGCAAATAAGGTAGCCAATCAAGGATGTGTCTCGTCAGTTTCACAAATATCCTCTTCATGGCAATCCTTCCAAGAGCCTCCCCTCAAGTAAGAATGTTGGACCCTAACTAACCAGGAAAAATCTCCATGACTAATCTCTTTCTATCTTATTCCTTCACGCTCTTTGTTTATATTTCTTAGTATGTAATTGGCCTATATGACCCAATTTTTAGTTTTGACCTACATGACCCAATATGTATTAAGCATGGATTTTGAGCTGAGAGGGATCAAATTTATTCAAGTGCAAACTTATCTTAGAGTGAAAGAAAACAATGTGTAATTTTTCATTATTTAAATTGTACTCTTGAATGATATATATATTTAAGTATATGTCAATATTAATTCATATTAAAATATTTTATTCATAACCTACATTGGATATTTGATTATATATGACATTAAAATATTTTCTTTTAACATTTTTTTCTATATATAGATATATATGAAGTTGATATTCATATAAGTTGGTGAACATATATTTCAAATAATTTATTTAAATAATGTATTAAAATAATTTGAAAAGTATAAAGCTTAAACATCTTACTCACATATTTTTATTACTTCTGATTACTTTACATGAAATTATAGTAGGTCATATGGACGACTAATTAAACATGCATAACATATTGTTTTTACCTTTATTATTATTATTATTTTTGTATCTAGCGGAATCGGTAACACGCTGACTCTCGTACTCACGTGACACAGGGTCGATTTCTGACGGTTTCCACTATAACCTCCAGGTGCACTGAACCCACCCCCAAGCACAGTGAGTGATTAAACTGAGGTTTGAACCTGTGGACGGCACAATGACATGAACGCCTTATCAGCGTATTCGTTGGCCAACAAGCTACACCCCTGAGAATGAGCATCTCGGCTCAATTATTATTTTATTTTATTTATTTTATTTTATTTATTTTTTATTTATTTTTTTTTATTTTATTTTTATTATTATTATTATTATTTATTATTATTATTTTTTTTTAATTTGATAGAGTCAAAATGTGTTATTGATAGTTATAATTATTAATTATTAATTATTTTATTTTATTTTCACTGAGTCAAAATGTTTACAATACGTTACATTATATTACATCTTTACCATAGGCTTATTAAGAGCATCCCTCTTACTCCTAAGATCTACGCGCTTCCAAAAATCCATAAGGAGGGAATCCCCCTTAGACCCATTTTTAATATAATATGTGGGCCAACTTATATTCTAGCTAAGAATTTAGCTAAGAAGCGTAAGTCCCTTGTTGCCCTCACGAAATCCTTTGTTAAAGATTCTTCATGTTTTGTCAACGACTTAAAGGGTCTTAAAATTGAACCTAGTGATATTCTTGTGAGTTTTGATGTGGTCTCTCTTTACACAAATACCCCTATCAATGAGGCCATTGCGGTAATCAATCGCATTACTGATCTCAACGCAACCAAGTTAGTTGAGATATGCCTTACTTCTACCTTTTTCAGCTTTGATAGTGTGATCTAGGTGGCTCCAGAGATGCTCAGAATCTAGAAATAGCTCAAAAATAAAAGTCCTCGTATTGAAGTGAAACTAGGACTATATCGTAGTCCTCATCGCCTTGATTCCAACGGTGTGAATGACACTCAAATCCGAGTTCGTATGCTCAAGTTATCGCTGGTCAAAGTTCTAGTCAAACTTGGCCAAGTGATAGTCTTAACGAGGCAACAAATTGGCAGAATCCCGACGCACAGAATCTGGCCACCAGAACGGGTGAATTTATCGCCCACTTAATTTGTCTAATATCGCTTATTTTCCAGCGGGAAAATTTGAACCACTTAAAAAAAATTATTAAATGGGGTGACAGGTTGCCACTCTTGCGAATGGTAATATTATATTTATATATAAAAACAAAGTGTGTTGGATCCCGCCCATGACCATATTCCATATTCAAATGTCACGGCAGGGAGCCGACAGGGGTTTAACCTGCCTAACCCACGTGGACCGACCCCATTTAAAATACATAACCGTTATTCAAATAGCGCCAAAAAGTTTGATAACTGCACAAATTAACTACCTTCCAAATTAATGTCACTGCCAAATCACAACAACGCACCATATATATAACATAACACACAAAAAATGGTTCCATGGGTTCGACCCTAAAACCACCTCCAACCGAGCGCCAAACTTAACCATTGGGCCAACAACCCTCACTTTGATTGTAATGCCTCAAATCATATCTTTAACCCCTCATTTTCCATTCGACGGGTAGACCAACGGTGGAGGAATGAAGAAACCAAGAGTAGCCTGGGTGGTGGAACCATGAGTGAGGGTATCTTGGAGATGCCAAAAAGATTTCCTTAGAGGGCCAAATGTGCCATTACTAGATTTGGATAGGTTTATAGTCCTTTTTTGACGTTTTCTCGTCATGAGTCCAACTGTGTGGCCCGTTTCCTCATCTGAGCAACATAAATTCAGGCAGCCAACAACAAGGAATCTTGACATAATCTTGTGGAATATAAAAGGTTCCCTGACAGTGTGATTTTTGATAGAGGCAGAATGATACCAACTTTATTGTCATTTTTCACAAAAAATTGCAGGGAGCATAGTGGTGGCGAGCTGCCACCTTTACCAATAGTAATATTATATTTATATATAAAAACATAGTGTGGTGGGCCGGGGCTGTGGGTGACATGGAACCCACCCATGACCATATTCCATATTCAAATGTCACGACAGGGAGCCGACGAGGGTTGAACCCGCTTGACCCATGTGGGTCGGCCCCCAACGGGCGACCCCATTTAAAATACATAACAATTATTCAAATAGCGCCAAAAAGTCTGATAACCGCACAACTTAACCACCTTCCAAATTAATGTAACCACCGAATCACAACAACGCACCATATATATAACATAACACAACAAAAATGGTTCCGTGGGGTTCGACGCCAAAACCACCTCCAACTGAGCGTCAGACTTAACCATTGGGCCAATGACCCTCACTTTGATTGTAACACCTCAAAACATATATTTACCCTCTGATTTTCCATTCGACGGGCAGACCGACGGTGGAGGAGCGACGAAACCAGGAGCGGCCTGGGTGACGGAACCAGGAGCGGCTTGGGCAACGGAACCATGAGTGAGGGCATCTTGGAGATGCCAAAAAGATTCCCTTAGAGGGCCAGAGGTGCCAGTATTAGATTTTGACAATTTTATAGTCATTTTTGCACGTTTTCTCATCAGAAGTCCAACCGTGTGGTTCGTTTCCCCATCTGACTAGCAAAAGTTTAGGCGACTAGCAGCAAGGGATCTTGACATAATCTTGTGGAATCTAAAAGATTCTCTGGGAGGCTGATTTTTTACAGAGGCAGAATGATGCCAACTGTATGGTCATTTTTCATAAAATTTTGCAGGGAGTGCATTGGTATGCTTATAATTTTCATCCAAGTAGCGGATTTTTCGACCATCTTCAAGGAAGAATATTTGAGGGAATCTTCGAGATTCCCGAGGGTCTAGAATTTGATGGTGTCAGAAAGGGGCAAAGTTTATAGTCGTTTGACATGATTTCACGCCATGAATTCAACAGTGACGTCCGTTTCAGCAGTTGAGCTTTGCATTATTCGAAAATCCCTACAAGTGGAGGTATATGATGTAGTTATGCCATGTCTTATTCTTCTGATTTGCTGAGATGATGTTTTTTTGTCAAGATCCTTGTTATCACTATCTTGAGGGATAATTGTATGCCACGTCGTGTGAGGATTCATTAGCTTATCATGCTAAAGGAAGGCCCATTCGAGTGAGAGTTCATATAGGGAGAACATCTCACGGAGAGACATGCCACTCTGATTGAGGGAATCTATCCTTGTAATGACAAAGAATGTACTATGTACTCATCATCATCTTGAAGCATTTAATGAAGCGACCTCCCCACTCTTGACACCAGGGCTCGGAGACGTAACCCACACTGGGTGAACTCCGTTATCAATGTGTTTGTGTCCTGTGATTTGATGGTTGTGGTTATGTTTCATCTTCTTTAAAGTATGCACATGTGGTTGTTCTACGCTCTTTCATATGTAATTCTGCTAACATCATAAAAGTAAAAGATCTTGGTTAATTCTAGTAGCTGAAGAGATCTGGATCATGGTGAATTCTATGAACAAACCTGCGAAGTAGCCATGGGTTCTTCACTCTCCCTTGTCGTAGCTAATTTGTTCATGGATTATTTTTAATCTAAGACATTGACTTCAACCCAATTATGGCCCAAATGATGGAAAATATTTTTTGATGATACCTTCATCATTTAGCCCCACGAGCATGAAAAGCTTGATCTTTTTCTTCATCATCTTAACAACCAGTCTGAAACCATCAAGTTCACGACGGAGTTAGAAGTCAATGGTAACCTACATTTCCTGGATGTGCTTGTTGCTAAGAAAGATAATGGTTCTTTTTCTCACCAGGTATTTCATAAGAAGACATACACTGAGCAATATCTTCATGTAAGTTCCCATCATTACCCTACCCAAAAGCTTGGAGTTCTCAACATGTTGGTTGGGTTTCTGATGAAAGTCACCTAGAAAATGAGAAATCCCATCTTCTTAATGTGTTTGAAAATAATGGTTATGATAGGCACCTTAGTCTCAAATATTTCTTAAAGGCGAGCATTGGTCCAGGGATAAAGAAAGAGCCCGATGATTGGGTTTCTAAAGTTCAACTTCCCTTTATCCAAGGAACCATTGACATGATTGCTCAGATTCTTAAGAAACATAAGGTCTATTTGACCTTTAGAGCCTTGATCACTGTTTAGAGATCCCTTAGATCTGTCAAGGACCTTGTGGACCCCAAATACATGAAAGGTGTTTATGTGGTACCTTGTTCATGCGGGACCCCCTACATTGGAGAAACTGGCCACTCCATAAGACAAAGGATTCCAGAGCATGTAGCCGACATTAGACATTCTAGGACTCACTCCTCAACTTTGAATGAACATGCTGAGAAGTCAAAACACCAAATTTGTATAGAAGAGTCTCATGTCATTGCCAAGACTGATCATTTCCATCACAAAAGTTTAGGGAGGCCTTAGAAATTGTGAGAAGATCCAATATGCTTAGTAGGGATGATGGATGAAACATCAGTAGTTGTTGGATCCCTGCCTTGTCCTCCTGAGTGTCTTCATTCTTGCTCCCATTTTCTTTCGTTTATTTAGTCTTTTTCCTTTTTCTTTTTTCGCTTGAATTTTGAGTCTTAATTTATAATTTTCCTTCATCTTATTAATTGGTTGTAATTATCTTATCATTCTTACTTTCTAGCTTTAAAAACGTTTATTTAATCTTTACTCGTAATATTTTCTAGTCTTTATAGCTATTATATATATCTTTTATTATACCTATTTTTATTTTCATAGATCTTCTTCCTTTCTCTTTTTATTTATTCCTTCTTTTCATTTTTAATATTTATATACACATTAATGTATTTTTTAATATTTATTAACGTTTATTAATTTATTATTTAAATATTTTTTTTTTTTAATCTCTTAATCTCTTGGTTTATAATTGTTCAATTTTGTTTTTACTCTTTTATGACTTTTAATTCATAATGTTTTTTTTTAAGAAGTATATTAAAATATTTTAAATATAGATAATATAGTTGGTACTTTCTTGGTATATCAAAATATTTTTAATATGGGTTATAGTTATTTTAATTTATTTGTTAGTTTATTTATTATATAATTTTAATTTTGATTTTTTTTTAATATAATATTTTTGTTTCTATATTTTTATTTGTTAGTTATTAAAAATATTTTCATTTTCATTTTTAGTTTTTAATTTTTAATATTTAAACTTTAAATTAACAAAATATGGATTTTAATTTTAAGTTGAAATTATTTTACAATATTTAATTTATATCTGCTAGTTGTTGCTTCCTTACATTATTTATTTTTAATTTTCCATATATTTTGATGATGAACGGTATTCTATCATTTAAAACAAATAGATTTGAAAATTATCAATCTAATTTATTTGAATAACTCATTATAAAAAATATAAAACAGAGAAATTTAGACTCTGAAATATTAACTTTACTTTTATAATAAATATAATAATTTTATAAAATTATAAATTTAATTAAAAAAATATAATTACATTTCCAAAATAATTTATATTTATAAAATATTTAATGGACGTAAAAAAAACTATAACCATATAAATTTTAATAATAAAAATATTTAAAAAATCAACTTTATTTTTATATTAAATATAATAATATTATAAAATTCATAAAAAAACATTTAACCACATTTCCAAAATAATTTATATTTATAAAAGATTTAATCTTATAAAATAAGTTAGGGATAATCAAATATATTTTACTATTCAAAATACGTAAGGTTTAATTTATTACGTCTTGCGTTGCGCATGGGCCTTAGGTTTTCAGTGCCAAGCCACTTTCGTATTATTAAAGTTAAATTATTGCAACAGTGAAATATTTTTTAATTATTTGGTTTTTAAGTTAATAATAAATTTTAAGCCTTTGCCATGGTCTGCTTTTTCATCTCGTCTTGATGATGAATCACACTTGTTGGTTCTAAAAGCATCGGCCAAAAAAAAATTCTTTCATGTAATTTCTATCGAAAGACTTTGTTTAATTTTTTTAAAATTTGACAAAAATTTATTGAAATTATAAATTTGAGAAATAATCTCTACACAATCAAAGTGCTTTAAGAGTTTTTCATAGTATTAAATCTATATACACAATCAAAAAACCAATTTAAATAACACAAATTAAAATTTCAACTTAAATTTTTCGACAAAATTCCAATACTAAAAAATCCAAATTTAACACTAAAAACAACTCCAATAATGAATTATATTGCCTTTCGCTATCATATCATTGACAGACATTTGTTTACAAAACAATGACAACTCATTGACGAGTTGTTTAGAGCGAGAAACATTAACGAGTTGTTTAGTTAAATAATTTTTATTTTCGGTTTTTGACTGTTCTATGTCCACAGATAAAATATCATTTAATATATTTGTAATAATCTTTTTAAATACGTCATATATCATATATCTGTATTTTCTATTTTAATATAATATATTTTCAATCATGCTTGAGTCACCCATTATTATTATCATACATTTTTATAAAGCTAAAACTATCGTAAAGGGTTTGTGGGTGAATATTTTATTGCAGTAAATTATGGTTTGTTTTATTCTTAGTGTTTTGAAATCAATTCAAGATGCTTTAGAAAGCTTTATTATTATTATTTAAATTAGATTTTTTACAGTTTTTTCTTTGGTTAGACGAAGACTCTACTCTGGCTAGTAGGTACAAAAGGAGCTCTGAAGACCTCGGGGAAAATTTGTTTGGGTCGGAGCTAGTCAACCTCTGTAGTGCTCAGGATCTCATAATTTGCAATGGTCTAAAGAAGTGGCCCAATTCCAGCGAGATGACCTGCATCCATGGACTTGGTAGCAGCGTGGTAGACTATGTTATTTCCGATCTCCCATTATACAACAAAATAATACATTTTGACATCTTAAACGACCACGAACTAGACTCTAATCATAGGCCTTTACTTATAACTCTCAATTTTGTCATGCATAGAGTTTCCACAGAAAATAATACTTACAGCCAAAAGAACTTAATATTTGATAGAAATAAAAATGATCTCTTTCTAAATGAATTAAAAACTAATTTGCTTCCTTTATCTAGTATAGACAACATAGGAGACCTCTATCATAATTTTACTACAACCCTCTCATATTCTATTAACAAGTTCTCAATTGAAGTTTCAAATAATAAAAGAAATAGCAAAACCAATCCACGGTATGACAAAGATTGTAAAAGTGTGAGGAGAGCAATTAAGGAAACTGTTGATGAATCTCTTAAAATGGACAAGATAAAAATATACAAAGCCCTAACTAAAAGGAAAAAGAGGCAGTACATTCGTCAAAGACAGGAGAATCTCTTACACCTCTCTAAGGTAGCTCCTAAGAAATTTTGGAGGCAGATTCTGACTAAGAAGACTAAAGATAATAATAAAATTGCTCTTCACGATTGGAATTCCTATCTTAAAAAGCTTTATGAATCTCCAAATGTCATGGATAATTTGGAAACCCTGCTCACAACAAAAGAAGTTTTCTCTTTAGAAGACATTAAGTTTGGGGTTAATCGCCTCGCTAATGGGAAAGCTAAGGACATTGAAGGTTACCAGGCGGAAATCTTAAAAATTGGAGGTCCTGTCCTCATCCCCCACATCCACAAGCTTTTCAATCAAGCAGTCAAGCAAGGGTTCCCTAAACCTTGGACTGAGAGCCTCATTATCCCTATTTTTAAAAGTGGGGATACAAATAACCCCTCTAATTATCAGAAAATTATGATCAGCCCTCTCTTAGCCAAGTTATATGGTAGTATTTTGGAAAAGAAGTTAAGCATATGGCTTGAAAGTGAAGGTAAGCGAGCTAAAGGCCAAGCAGGTTTCAGAAGGCATCACTCAACAACAGACCACCTCGTTACGCTTAGGATCATTGCGGAGGAATGTCATAATGATAAATCCAATTTATTTTGTTGCTTTGTGGACTTTAGAAAGGCTTTCGATACAGTTCCTAGATATAACCTTTGGAATAGATTAAAAGAGCTAAAGGTTCCTCTCGAGTTGAGAGCTACCGCTATAAGGTTATACGAGAATGTAATTGCCAAGCTAAAGAGCAATGAAGGGTGGTCGAAAGATATTAAGTGTAACATCGGAGTTAAACAAGGTTGCCCCCTCTCCCCTACCCTATTTGGCATTTACATCGATAAGCTCGAAGGCTATTTAGAGGAAGTAGGATGTGATGGCACGATCTTAGCTGGGATAGTCATCATCCTTCTTCTCTATGCTGACGATATTGTTCTTTTTGCAAGATGCCCATCTGATCTTGATATGCAACTCAGGCTTCTTAGGGATTTTTGCTCTACCATGGATATGACTATTAACACTGACAAAACAAAAGTTATGATTATCAAATCCAAGAAGGACACTTACGCTAATTTTATGTATGACAATAATAACTTGGAGGAAGTGTATTCTTACAAGTACTTAGGAATTAATATTCATCACAAGCTCAATTGGAACCATAGCATTGAGAAAAGGATAAATGAGGGGTGGAAAGCTTATTTTGGTCTTGAAAATAATTGTAAAACAACAAACCTCGTAATGTGGGATAAAAAGAAGTTCCTCTTTGAAACTTTAGTCACTCCTGCTATCTTATATGGCTGTGAGGTTTGGGGTTGTAGCATCTCTAGAGAATCATGGAGAAAGATTGAGCAAATCCAGAAGCGTTTTATAACTTATAACCTGAAAATTAAAAGTAATACACCCTATCCTATCCTCCTTATAGAAGCAGGTCTTTCCCCTATTGAGAGCCTAGCTATGATTAGGTTTCTGCTGTACAAGCACAAACTCAATAACATAGACGATTATAGGCTTCCTAAGCTAGCTTTAAATTCCAGCCAAAACCACCTAAGGCTCAATCAGGGGTGGCATAAAGACACAAGGGCCTGGTTAAACTATTGGGAGATCAACGAGAATAATGCATTGCAAAACATAAATAACATTAAAGATATTGTTACTTCTAAGTTCAAAGAAAAAATGTGGTGTGAGAAAGATTTAGCGGCTAAAAGAAAATTAAGTTATTATAAGAAGGTCATCAACCCCACCCTAGAAGATCAAAAGTATCTCTCTATTTTAACTAGCTCAAAGAAGAATATTAATATAGCAAAGATTAGAACGAATTTTCATGAGCTCCATAGTGAAACAGGTCGTTGGGCAGTTCCTAAAACGCCATGGATGGAAAGGATCTGCCATATATGTGAGAATAGGAACATCGAGGATGAAAACCACTTCTTCTTAGAGTGCCCTGCATACAACCACATTAGATCTCAGTTTCACAATCTTTGTTACAATACCGACCTTCCTAGCCTTTTACAATGTCAAAACTATAGTGAGCTCGGGAGGCTTCTCTCCAAGCTTTTTGAGCATAGGAATAAAATCTTAAATCAAAATAAATAATTTGTTTCTTTAGGTCCATAGACCAATGTTTGGTCTCAACAGACGTTAACCACCACCACCATCATCATCATCATCATCATCATCATCATCGGCCACGAATTAAAAAGTTTATAATATTTTTTATAATAAAGAACCTCCAATGAGATATGCCAAAAAGATGAAGAATATAAAATCATTTTTGAATATTCTTACACGATATTAAAATATATTTAATTATTTAAATTAAATAATAATATAATATATATAATTTTAAAAAAATAGTATTTATATAAAAATATAATATTATTTAATTATTAGTATTTTTTTGTGTTATTATTGGAATTTTGTGATATAATTTTAGCAATATTATCATTTTTAATGGATTAAAATGTATTTTTAAATAATTTAATATTTTGAGGTTTTTTGGAAATATTGAAATTTTATAGATTATATAGTGGAAAATAAATTATGATTTTAAAAATTTCCAAATCAGGGTTGTGTGGTTTGTACTATAGTGGCATGAGATGTCTTAGTTTACACAAAACTTCTTTTTATGGCTAGCCCCAACAACACTACACCCCTAAAACAAACAAAAAAAATCCCAATATCTTAAAAAAGCTTTTTAAACACTAAAAATTTACAAATCACACAATTAAAAATTATTATTCTAAAAACTTCTCATCAAATTTAAAAAAAAATTGACCAAAAAAAAATTGAAAAGAAAAAAAGCAAAAAAAAACCAAGATATATTTAAAAAAAGAAAAAAAAAAAAAAAAAAAAATCACACAACTATCATAACACAGTCCAAAATTATAATTTTAAAAAATTCCAACTACTTGGAAAACTAGAAACAATTAGAATTTTACAAAAATAAACACAAGTCCAAAATTATAATTCTAAAAATTTCCAACATCTTAAAAAAACTTGTGTAACCATTAAAATTTTACAAATCAATAACTTGAAGAACTAGCGAAACCGTCAAAGTTTTACAAATCAACACCTTGGAAAATTAATGAAACAATTAGACTTCAAGTTTTACAAATCAACACCTTGAAAAAATAGTTAAACAATTAGACTTTTACAAATCGCCCTATGGGATTATGATTTTTAAAATTCTCACCAAATTTCAAGGAAACCTGAAAAAAAAATGCCAAAAAATAAAAAAATATAGCAAGGGAAATCGCACAACTATCATAATACTGTAGTTGATTGCATAACATCACACTTCTGCTACTAGGATTATAAAAAAGACATCCACTCAAAAGAATAAACTAGCATTTGCACCTAATGTTGCAAAGGAAACGCCGTAAGGCATAGTGTGTGGAAGAATATTGAAATGTGAATAGGCTTTTGCGGGCTTTTTTGAAAGCAAGGGTCGATGATTTCGAGTTTTAATTTGAGGAAGCCATGCCGAAAACCGTTGAAATGGAATGCAAGTAGCCATAAATATGCATTGAACCTGTTTAGAGACCTTTGTTTGTAGTCGGTAAAAATTGTGGAGTTAAAGGTGAAGATAAATGAATGAATCCATGCGAACAACAACCCGACAACCATATTGATTTGGAAAGGGCTATTTAAGAAATCATTATTCAAATGGGAAATTAAATTAATATGAAGATATATTGAAAACATGTATTATATTCATTAAAATCAATTGATTTTGTCAACAAAATATGTTAAAACCCATTGACAATGAATTGGTTGTGAGGACATAAACTATCAAAATGGTATTGATCTTGAAACATCCCTTTTTAAGTTTGAAATGGAAAACACAAATAGTTGTGAGGACATAAACTATCAAAATGGTATTTGATGTTGAAACATCCTTTTTTAAGTGTGAAATGGAAAATACAAATAGTGTATTGTAACATCCTTTTTAAAGTTTGAAATGGAAAACACAAATAGTTGTGAGGAAACAAACCATGAAAACGGTATTTGATCTTGAAACATCCTTTTTTAAGTTTGAAATGGAAAATACAAACAGTGAATTGTAACAAAAGAGGTTCGAGAAGGAATATAATAGTATAAAGAACATTGTGCTTGTCATTCCATATTTGAAGTTGTATGAAAACATGGTGGAGGTAGCGAAGACCTGAAGAAGCAGTAATGGACCTGCAAAATGTATATTTTGTTAGAATTAGTAATATGTAAATCAGCTGCGGAAATTTATTAGTAATACTTTGGAGGTGAGTTGTGTTAAAATGAATCTGGAATGAATGGAAATGAAGTTACCTTTGCTATGGGGATTTATATATTGTTAGTGGAAGATGCATGGTGAATAACAGCATATTGAACACCATTGGAGGTTAATGCGTAGCTGGAGATGCAGTTTTTTTGCTTGCCAGTCTACCTGTAGTTGTGCAGGTATGTTATTTCTGAGTCCATGTGGCCTGTTGCAAAAGAAAGAAAAGGTTAGAATGAGATGTATAGATAATATAAAGACATTCTAATATTTGCTTATTTACTAATATTGATTAAAGTTGGTTGTTGTTGAAAGATATGAAAATTATGTTATGAAATAGAATGAGGTAAATAAATGGAGGAAACCTTTTGTTGATGTCAAAGTATCAGTTGGAGCAGATTATCTGGAGGCGGCATTGAACGGAGAATTTCTTCTGCGTGTTTTCTGCGAGCAATGTTTTTGTTGTCCTTCATTTTACTGTAACGATCGACACTGAATGTGGGGTTAATCCGGAGATCTTCTAGAGAAGGCACTCTTGAAATAGCTGTGAATGTGAGACCTTGACATTCTGTTTTTCCAATGTCAATTGTTGCTTTTGGAAGTGTCATACCTTGAGATTTATGTATGGTTAAAGCCCAAGCCATCTTCAGTGGAATTTGTGCACGACCATTTCTTTTTACTGCTGGAATAGGCAAGTGAGTGGGGTTTCTTTCATCCCAAGGAGGCCCAATGTATTTGGGAAAATATACGACAACAAATGTTGGAATTTGTGGTGGTGCAGTTGATTCTTTGTAAAAGATGGTTACAATTTCTCCGAGGGAACCATTAACAAGTTCGGCTGAAACCCAAAGGTTGGAAGTCAACATAACTTTTTCGCCATTGCATAGTAATACAATTCGTTCAAGTTGCTCATCTTCAGAGGAAATACTGGAATATGTGTTGTCATCTTCAGCAATGGATCGTGCGATAGGAGTGTTTAGAGATTTCATCATTTGCTTATTATGGACCATTGTTTGAGCATTTGTTGGAAATAGATGCATGGAATCATGGAATGAACATATTTCTTCTTCTGATAAAAAGGAATCTGTGCGCGACATGAGTACGTTGTAGTCGTCGATTGTTGGATTTGCATCTCTAATGTTCTGGAGAATGTTCCTGAAAGTAACCTGTGCGATGTCGTCGCCTTGTTGACGAAATATTGTGTCTAATGTGATGACTGTGTTGAAGGTGTTCCACAGTGCGCTTCCGTGGCTCGTCCCTGCATATAGAGGTATGTCTTTGACGGGTGGTAGCTGACCGAGATCACCAACCAATATTATGGAACAGCCACCGAAAGGAGTGTTTCTTTGGTGGGGAAATGCCTTGCAAAGACGTTCATCAATATGGCTGAGAAGCTTTGGCCCAATGAAGCTCATTTCATCGATTAGTATGTATCTTATATGCCTGAGTTCTTCTTGGAATTTTGCAAGAGCATTACCTTCTAAGGGCATAAGATCCTTTATAGGAAGGTGCAAAGCAGAATGGATTGTCGATGCTTGTATGTTGAAGGCAGCAACCCCTGTAGGGGCGAGGAGCATGATCGGTGAAGGTTCCAGGCTTGCAAGGCCTATGAGCATATCTTTGATGCAATTAATAAGGAGGGATTTTCCCGTACCAGCAGTGCCTTGTATTATCATTCTGAGAGCGGGTAAATAATCCTTCCTAGAAAAATGATTAAAAATAATATTTAGAGCTTTTCTTTGCATTGGAGATAATGTAGTAAGGGTCGGCAGGATATGTTGATGTGTTTGAAGAATGCGGTGGATGGAGCGGCTATTCTCAATGAATTGTATTGCATTATTTTGTAGATCCAATGGGATAGTGGTATGATTCCAGTTATGGGTGTCATCAAAGCCACGAAGACCAAGCATGTCAAGGTCATTTATGAGAAGCTCATTTGTAGGGTGTAATTGGGAAAGTAATTCCCATTCATTTATTTCCATGGTGTCTGTTGGATTGGTTTCATTTATAGTTGAGGTATCATTTGTGACAGATTCAATATCAGATAGTGTGCGGTGTTGATGCCAAGGATTGTAGAATGGACGAAATGTTTGCCAATTTGCGATGAATTCTGCAGCAGAATCTCCTATATCTTGTACGATATGGCGAAAAGGTTTGTATAGCATAAGTTCAACCCTGCAAAAGTTAGCGTAGCAAGGTTCTGTTGTGGATGGTATGGAGGAGTAATGTGGTATGACCCGAACAATTGCTTTTGTAGGCCTTTGTTTCCATTTGTTTGTTTTGCGACGAGGATCATATGACCAGGATCTTGCCAATTCTATTAGTGGTGTGGACTCTAGGGTAGAAGGGCGCTGGATATATGTATCTATGATGTGCGGGGATGTAGTGGAGGTGGTGTTCGTTTGTGGAAGGCGCATAAGAATTTTTTGGTTTACATTTAAAGAAATGAATGGCCGACTACATAATGTTAATGGTAATTTTTGTAGCATATGGCAGGTTTCTTGTGCTCCAATGTCACGATCAACAAGGGTTTCTGCAAGAAATTTTCGAAATGCGGATGTTGCTGGGTCAGCAATGGGTGAAGCCAGGACAATTCTACGTAGCATGTGGTGGAAGCTTTCAGATTTTTTTTTTGCTTTGGATGCATATTTGGCGATATATTTTTGTACAGCGTGTATGGAGAGTACTGGTTGGCAGTCAACATTTGCACGCCAAATAGATAGGATGGTAGGGTTATGGCTATTGAGTCGATCGTCGTTGCGAGCAGGGGTGTATGTTTTTTGGCCATTGGAATCAATGAATAAGGCCGATTTTGGATGTAATTCCCACGGTGCTTTATAACGACATTGGAGTGAGGATCCATTTTTTCTCAGGCACGTGCTTTCTGAGCATTTTGTGTGACGTTCAACACAATTGACGAGCTGTTCATAGTCACTGAAAGGATTGGTTCTGAAGATTTGCGGTGTGGACAATAGACAAGGGTCTTCGGGATTTGTCCAAGCATTTGGTTGGTTTGAAGTCGAAGGAGCACGAGGGTTCCAAGCGGAAATATATTTGTCGAAGAACTGCCTTGTAATATCGACTGCTTCTGTGTCTTCCCAGTTGAGGTTTTCCATATCAAGTGCATTTTCTATCCAAAGGAAACCATGGATGTGCGCAGATCCCCTATGTTTCCATTCATACCTATCAAGTATGCGTTTTTGTAAGACAATTCTGCAATAGGTGAGGAATGTTGTTTAGAGTTCTTGGAGAAAAAAAAATGCGGTGGAATGCGTACCTGTACCAGTAATCTTTTGTATTCAAGTGTTTCTCTAAGATAATCTCACGAAATGCTGTGAATCTATGGTGCATATATAGTGATGTTAAATGTGGGTTAGAGATAATGTTATCATTTCTCCACTTTTGTTGTTTTGCAATATCAGAAGGAAGACATCCGGGCATGATTGCATGAAGATCAGGCCATTTTGTATCAGCTGCACTTAATGTGAAGAAGAACGTCGGGCAACCGAGTTGAGATATCATGTCCGTTAGTTCATTTTTAGCTTTGTGCCAAAATGACCTTGTTCCACGTAAAGAGCTACCGAATCGCATGACTTGCTCTGCCAATTGCTCATCTGGAAATTGTTCTAATCGGATGTTCAGATCTTGAATAGATATTGGAAAGTTATCTGTGATGTTCTTTTTCACAAAAATTGATGCTGTTGCTTGACTGCGATGCCGCATCATGAGATTATATATGTAATAACGAAAGCGTGGGTGGTTTCCAAATCTGTTATCGTAGTAACGTATGAGATGAAGTGCATATTCATGTAACTGCACTGCTTTCATTCTTGGCTGATTTGGCATTGCAGCTCCTGTCGGGAAAAGGGCGGGGAAAGCCATAGAGAGTAGACCTTCTGTGTTGTATTCATTGACTGGCGATAAACCAATTGTTGGCCACTCAATTGTAGTATCAGATTGGTGGTTGTAAGCATGCAAATAATGGCGGATTTCTTGGATTTCTGTATTTGTATTAGGTATGATGGGTACGAACGATGATGTTTGGTCTACAGATGGGTCTGTGAAATCTTTGGTGAGCTCATGGGGTGGTTCAAGTGGAAGGCGGACAGTGGTTTCTGTAGTATTGGAATGGTGAAGGGAGGAGGAGACATCGGTGGGGATTGCTGGTAAGGATGCCAATGCGTTGGTATCAATACGAACATTCTTATAGTATGGGTCATTTGCCAATTTGTATTCCAATGCAGCGAGAACGCGATGTCTACTGACAATGAAATCATAAGCCTTATGGTCATTACTATGACGCGTGACAATCAGGATGTCCAAGTGTTCAACACGTCGTGGCAACATGTTTGCGATTTTTGTAATGTCTTGAGGAAAACAAATTGTGTGGCCACTGTATTTATACTGGCCACCACGTGCATGTGTTACTTGCAGTATAGGGTTAACCCTAGCAATGAGCATTTCTTCTATTTGTGAAAGAGATGTAAGGGTAGCTGGTTGAGGACCAGGGTCCATGTTGTTCGATAATGAGAAGCGATGACCCTTTGTTTCAGAGACGCATCTGGAGCAGTAATACATGTGGTTGGAATTGCGGATATGTATTCCAGGATATGATTCAAGACAAATGGAGCATGGGCATTTAGGTGGAAGTTTATCAATCTTTGCACGGAAATATCGATGTGCTTGATTAGTATAAACGTTGTTGAAAGCATGTGCGAAGGAGGGGTTAGGGCAATGAGGCATGGATGTATTTGTTTGAGAGGTTTGCTGAGAAGATAAAGAGTCTGATAATTGCAAGGGAGGATTGTTTTCAGGGTGGGCCATTTCAGATGAGGAAGGTTGGTTACCCTTTTGTTTTTTGTGTTTTTGACATTCTGTGATGTCTTTTTTTGCTTGGTAAAGCTCACGGCGTCGTGCATTTATTCGTTCTTTATTTGTTGCATAGTATCTTCGAGCACGTTCATTATTAGAAGAAGAAGCCATTCGCAAAATTTATGGTACCTATAAGCAAGAGAGGGGAAAAGAAGAATGTTATTTGGAGACAACAACCATGTTATTGTATGAAAGCGAAAGAAGGGTAAAAAAATGCAAGCGAAAGCGAAAGAAGGGAAAAAAATCTAAGTTCTGAATAGTGTTATGTGAAATTTTTTATTTGAGTAATGTTTTTGAAAGAACGTATTAGTATTTTTTCTGTATACATGTAGGTAGTTTCATGTGTAAAGCTGATAAAAGGAAAAAAAAATGTGAATTTGTCTACTCACATAATGCTAGATACAATGGAGAACGAATACTTATTTCAATGGTATATAAGAAAATTTCATAAGAAGGCATGCAACAGTATATCTTGTAAAGTTGTATTTATAAAATTGGACAATAGGAATTGCCAAAAAGCAAGGAATACATTTTGCAATATTTATCTACAATGTCGAGATGTTCTGAATTTCTCGAAGGATGTTGTTGCATTCTGTCGTGAAATGCAGTTTTTCTTCTTTTATGATAACGCATTTCAATCGTGGGACTTCTTTAAAAGTTTCTGTCTTCACCGATAGTGTGAAGATATGATCTGTCCATAGAGCTCTAGAGACAATTTCCTTGATCAATTCTGGATCTGAAGATAATAGATAGAAGTCTTTGGCATTATTTCCAAGAATTGTAGATCCCGCGTCTTCGAAAGCAACAGTTGAAGCCAATTCACCAGTGTGATCTTGTATGTCGATTTTCAATAAGTATCTGTAATCACAGTCGCTTACTTCAGCATTGCATTTTGGACAGAACCACGTCCCTGTATTTTGTGGAATAAGTTTTTTCATGCATTTTTTCCCACTAGCGATCGACGGGCAAGAAATGTAGTAGAAACTATCCATCCCAATTTTTGTTATTGTGCCCTTTAATTGGAAAAATGTTGGTTTCTCTAAGGAATCCATACTGTAAATGTCAGCAATTGTTATTTTTTTTTGTTGGTGGCCAAAAGGAGGTCTTGTTGTCAAAGATGTAGAAGCTGCAGTCGAACCTTATTTTTTAAACCATGACTTTAGCGCATGGGCCTCTTCAATGTCAGGATCTACAAGAACAATGGATCTCGTTGTAGTGCCGATATTTTTTCCATTAAATTCTCCAACACGCGCAGATTTGATTGCAATGATGGGGTTATTTCCTGTAGCACATAGGGAGGAGATTTCCTGTGACACGGCATTAAAATTATCTCCCCAAAAGATTGCATCTATGTTATACCCTGACATGTCTCGAAGCTGTACTGTTTGTTTATTGACTTCAGAGCCGTCTTTTCTACGTATAGTGCATACACTGGAAATGTCTGTGACAACACCAAGAATATCAACAATGGAGTTGATGTTTGTTGTTCTGATATCATCAATTGATTTTATATTGAATCACACTATTGGATTATGTTTTTTTCGTTGGCAACATGTTCTATGGTAGATGTTGCATTCAACAAAATTTCCCAGTCATTGTTCAAGTGGTTGTATTGCTTATTAGCCATTTTTACATTCCCTTTAGAGACAATGTAGACATTTTCATTTTGGATTTTGTCAAAAAAATAATCTGCGACATTGTTGAAACATGTAATATGTATTTCTCCACCCTCTGTATCGAACAGGTCAAAACCAAACACTTTACCGGGTCCGTATTGATTCTGAAACTGTCGAAGAGCTGTTTTCCTTTGGACGTATCCTTTTATGCACCAGTTTGAGTGGTAAGGGTTTAACGATTTGATGGGAATTTGAACTGGCAGAACGGACGGAGTTGGAGTAGTTGGAAGAGGGCAGTGTCTTTTTGATAAAGGATGTGGGTCCGATGAGGATGGAGTGTTTTCATCAGATGTGATGGGGATACTCATAGTTTTTGGATTGCCAATTAAGGGTGCAAATGAAGTAGATATTTCAAAGTCTATTAGCTTTATAGACCTACACGACAAATGAGAGTCATAGGAATAACTGTTAGAAGCGGTTGTGTTATAAATAAAAAATGTTAAATTTGAAATAAGAAATTTATAACAAACTTACGTTGAAGGACCAATAGCTGAGGTAGTCCAACTTTTAACATTTATAACAGAACCCTTTTGTAGCAAGCCTGTTGCTACGAGATCATTGAAATCTTTTGGAAGCATGATGTGTTTCTTATGTGTTCCGTCTGAAATTGCAGTACGATATCGTGGAGTTGAATTTCGCATTGATTGTATTGGTTCAAGTTCAACAATTTGTAGGTATGGTTGAATATGAGTTGATCCAGATAACATTGAGGAAATTGCATTTTCAGTAAGGTTTGTTGTCATTTTCTGGTACAAAACAAAACACAAAAATGTTGTTTTCTTCGCGTAAGATGTTTAAAATTCATTACATTCCTACAACATTACTTGAAAAAATATGAATTAAAGGGCAAAGGGAAAGAAGCATGTTCAGTTTTTTTCTAAATGAGTGGGCATCCAAGCTTGTAAACATAATGAAGAAAGATATTTATTACAACAACTTTTATACAATCATTTTTTTTGAAGCATAGTTCCACCAAGCGAAGAGGAAGAAGGAGAGGGAGAAACAAACGAAGTAGAAGGTTTGGGGGTAACTCTAGTATCATCTGGTTGCTGATTTGATTGCCCAAGAATCATGGTGTTTTGAACGACAGAGGTTGAGAAAAGCCATACCGGCGGGTGAAGTGCAAGCCTTGGAAGGGAAAATGTAGCCATATGAGGTACACCAACATCTCCCCTAGAGGAAAAGGGAGTAGGATTCCCCCAAGGGGAAATCCTTGATTGGTGGACTCCATTTTCTCAAACTGAGACCAATGAGAGAGCAGTGATGTTATTCCGATTTGAATAAATTTTATGACGCTTTGACACAACTTGCTTTTTCAATTTTTAAGAGTCGAGAAAAAGCTAAAGATGACTCTAGTCGCCTTCGATTTGGGTAACTCTAGTATCATCTGGTTGCTGAGTTGATTGTTCAAGAATCACGGTGTTTTGAACGGCAGAGGTCGAGAAAAGCCATACTGGCAGGCCAATTGCAAGCCCTGGAAGGGACAATGTAGCCATATGAGGTGCACCAACATCTCCCCTAGAGGAAAAGGGAGTAGGATTCCCCCAAGGGGAAATCCTTGATTGGTGGACTCCATTTTCTCACCCTAAGACCAACGAGGGAACAGTGAGGTTATTCCGATTTAAATAAATTTTATGACGCTTTGACACAATTTTCTTTTTCAATTTTTAAGAGTCGAGAAAAAGCTAAAGATGACTCTAGTCGCCTTCGATTTTTAATGAGCCTGAAGTGACAAGTGCTCAGATGGTCCTTTTCTTTTAAGGAGTCCGAAAAGGAACGAAAGTGACTACTCTGGATATCTAGACAGGGGGATTACCAAACCAATCGCAAAACTGCAGAATACTTTTTATGGTACGGCAGTCAATCTTCCCGAATGCTGTGTTCAGTGCATTGCGATCGATAGGGCGGCAGACACGGCTTCCTAAGGATAAAGGATATAGCCTAATGTGGTTTCCCAATATATACTCGATGGTACGTGGGAGCACAAGTCCGTACTGGCACTTGTCGTTTCAAAGAGGAGGAATCACCCAACCTACGATGAAAGTGATAGTTACCAGGCTTTACGACGCCGGAATACGTCTCTAGCCTAGACTTCTAAATGGTGTGCGTTAGGTTCCAAAGCATTTTTATGTTTATTGAAATGTATTTTACAGTTGATCTTTCTTAAGAAGTTTGCCTTTAAGGTTGATCGTGTGATGTACATATACAATTCCTAAATATGCAATCTAAGATGATAAACAGTCGTTTACTTTCTTTTTGCAGTGAAAATCCTAGCTACTAAGGAAAGAGAAGTGAAATTGTTTCAACATAGAGCAGAGAGCACACACTAAGTCCTAAATCAATTTCCGCATGCATTCTAAATGTAAATGTACATGCATGTATTTGTTTTCCGCTTTCTTAATGTGTGGATGACAAAAAAAATGCCAAGTGGAATATAATATCAATACAGGGATATGACTATTCCAGAATTCTGACAGACATAAGCAAAGCTATTGAAGTTTGTATCTAAGATTTTCTAGAGTCTGTTCACTAGAAACAAGACAGTCACGATGGCACCACTTTGCATTAGTTTAACACAAAGGAATAAAGTTTAAATTATCAAGAAAGCATATATATAACTGAATCATTTCAATCGGGAAATAATTTTGAATCAAATTTATAAGACTCTGTAGCTGCTCAGTGGCTAATGTACAATTGATGGAAGAGGATTTTCTATCATGGTCCATGGATGAAATAGAAATGAAGCAAAAACTCGGAAAGGAGATTAAGGCTGTTACCGGAGATGAAGCAATACAGAAAACGTCCAGAAATGTCCTTCAACGCCGAAAGTTGAATCGCCCAGTGACAAAACAGAGTAGGCCAAGGCAAAGTATCTGTATTTAACATTGCTGTGTGAGTAACCAACATAAGCTGCACAGTGCTATGCAAATTAATAGTCTCTGCGAGAAAAAAACCCAATATAACCCACACAATCTAATCCTCACGAGGAAGGTTTTGCAGGGATTTAAAGGTTTTCTTATGTTATAAAATCCTAGGCTAATGTGGGTGTCCTAGCAAATAAAAATGTATACCATAATACCCACTTACTATTAAGCATCGTCTCCAAAGGAACTTGAACAATATGATAAAAGATTCATCTTTTACTTCTATAATAGACATAAGGTTAAATATATGAAAAACACTTTCTGCTTGCAAGCAAGTTGTTTTTTTCTCCTTTCATATTATCAGCCATTTCCATGGCTCATGTTTTTAATATGTTTAGCCTACCGCCTTATACTTGGAAGTTGGTACCGAATGTATAGTGTTGAATAATTAATTGTTTTTGCTCCATGTTGTACACTTTAGAATTAGTGCATGCATTTTACTTGCTTAGTTTCTATCTGACCATTTATCATTTGTTATAAACTATAATGCAATCATGATGCTTACTTTTTGGAGGGGAATAATCAATAGACATTGTGCAAAGACCCTTTCAAAAGATGATAGATTCCCCAACTATGTATATATAACTGTTATCCATTCATATTTACTTGTTATGTTTATTTTATTTGTAGCTCACTCCCATGTTTAGCAAGAGGAAACTTGTAGGAAAAATGGTTTCCAATAGAGGCTACTTCTTTCTTCTTTCTGTAACTATCTCCATCCTTGCTGAAGAAGCCATCACTCCATTTGAATAGATTCATAGAATGGGTGGCTATAACTTCTTCCTTAACGTCCAATTTAAGCTCAAATTACTAAACAAATGTTGTCAACAGGCTTTCTAGTCCATTCCACATATTATGATCTATTTGTAGGTGTAAAACTATGTCCGTTGCAAGATAATTGTTAATCAGCTAAGAACCACTTTGTAGGAGATGTATTTGTTTAAGACCTGAAATTATTATTATCATATACCCTATGGCATATTTATTAAGAAAAAGATGAAGTAAAGAGACGTCATTGCAACAGTATTCCTTCCTTCAGGAACATCAACATGAAAACATGCAACTCCATTCTGTCTAATGTTTCTGGGACAACCCATAGATGTATCCTGATAGTGTTAACTTAGCATCCAACTATTGTAAAAAGGAAATAAAAACAACAACTACAAATTAGTTAATATCATATTTAGCTTGCAACTGCTTGCTATATAGTAAAAAATGGCTATTGTCAGATAAAGGCAGGGAGAAACAACTGCAAATTCAATAACAGAACAGAGATTAAACTGCATGCAAGATGATCTGAGAACGAGTAGTAAAGAAAAAATTACCAACACTTTCGCCAAGGTGCGTAGATATCGAAATCAGCTGTGCCCTGTTCTCATAAAGGTGCTGAATAGCTTGCCTCGATCTTACAATTTCTTTTGCCAAATTCTGCCCAAGAAAATTTTGACTCATTAAAGATAAAAGCAAAGCCTGTTTCTGAGCACTAGCAACTTTGCTGATGTTCTTTAGTCACAAACATGATATCATTAAATTTAGTACAATATGATATCATTAAATTTAGAAAATGTACTAGAGAGAAATATAACAAGAATTGTTACTGGAGGTTCAACCCAAGATACATAAAAAATGATGGAAAGCAGTACATCAGCCAGCATTCAGTGCAAACACACCTCACAAGATCAATACTAAATCTGTAGCATTGGATGCCATGTGGTGTCAATAAAAATGAAGCCAGGCAAATGATTACTCATATAGACAATAAAATCATGATTGCAAAAATTAAAGCTATAATGTCACAGTAATAGAGAATCTAAAGATTTGAAACACAAGGATTCCTTGAACCCCTACTAAATGCCAATGAAGATGAACATGGTGATCATAAATTCACAATAGAACAAATATATGCAAAAACAATACATTCTTTCATAAAGGCTTACAGGTACCTACATTAACAATGGGCAAGAGAAATTTTGATGCAGTAGTAGACACAAGCAGAGATGAGCATCATCTCTAATCTCTGTTGGGAAGAGGTATTCAGAAAATCACCTCTAAAACCAAGAAAGATGATAAGATCCCTATAAGGGTGGCCAAGCAAATTATTTGCAAGACCATAGGTAAATTGATGGCAGTAAGAACACAGTGTTATGAGATCACTCCTCATAAAACATTTGAAGTCCTTAGATTACCTAGAAAAGCTTATTGGGCATTGCTTGGAAGATCTTGAATATATGCAACGAGAAGAACCAGATGTTTCGATAAGGAAGAATTCATTTTCAAAAACAGCCAAAGAAATGTAAAATCCCACTAGATAAAAGTAATGTGGTAGTGGAAAGTGAAACAGATACCACAAATATAGACAGGCCATCAGGACCAAAACCCAAATGGAACACACTTGTATATGATGTGGAACCCAGGCCATCAGGAATTTTTGTTTTCTGAACAGGGTTTTCATAATTTTCATCTTTAGCTGGATTTTTTTACACTTTGCTGGAGGGTGGGCTGACCACGGTGAAGAAATTTCTAATTGGAAAATGTAAACTGCTGTTAAATTACGTTGTTCTGAAGGTGAACATCTGTTTGATAATATATCAGTTTGTGGAGTGACTGATAGTTTGTAACGCTGATAAGCCACTCATTTTGTACACATTGAACCTTAACAAGACTAAGGTTACAATCTTCAATACCAAAAAGAGATTATGACAGTGAACCCTAACAAGACTAAGGTTATGATCTTCAATACCAAACATAGACTTATCATTGTAAACATTAACAAGACTAAGGTTATGATCTTCAGTACTTCTAAGAACAATCATACTTCCATCTCATATCTACAGGGGATGAAGTAGAGAATCGAGATCGCTACAGCATATACCTATGTGGGGTTCCAATTCACTGGCAAGGAAGAGGCCTCAAAAAGATACAAGCCTTGACCTAAGTGATAGAAACTCAAGGGATAAATTGAAAATTAAAAACATGAAACAGTTAGAGGAGCACCGAGCTTTGTAGTCATGTTATGCATCATAAATTACTCGTTGTTTATTGACTTATTTTTCTTCTCAAAGGATTTCGAATAGGGGATGAGCGTTTCTTTGGGACTAATTCAGACACTCCACAGAGCTACGCATCAGCTCTGCATTCCTCCCTGCCATCGCCATTGAAATTCAACTCATAAATATAAATTAAGCAGAAGAAAATAGTTAAAAAAATAAATTAGCATATGATGTCATGAATTATCATGTTAGAGCGATTAACATGGAACCTGAAACTTAGGGTCTGTTTTGTGGAAAGATGAATTGTTGTAATGATCATCATGAAGGTTATAAAAACAATGGAGGTCATAGGCACTATCTATTACGAAATTCTAGACTTGCTTCAAGATCAGAGGAGCACACGCCATATTGAGGATATAAAAGTGGCATTTTCTCACTACAGTAGCAAGATGACAAGCCCTATTGAATTTCAGCGATACAAGAACACTAACTTATCAAAATTCGTGGCTCATCAAGACAAGAAAATAGAGAAATCAAGTATAATTCAATATGATTGATGAATTAGTTTTGCGTCTTGCTAGGAGCTCACATCCTCTGACTTCTCTTCCAAAGATTCTATCGATTCTGTTAGAGTAGCAGTTAAAGATAAAGAAATAGTCCAGCAAGTGAAAAGAGATATTGCAAATGATAATGTAGCCCTAGCGTTCAACTTTTAGGTAGACTATGCCCTTAGTGAGCATGTTTTCTTCTAAATCCAGGTCTTACTACACATTGTAAGGAAGTTGTTACCAACTCAGTTTATCAGGATTTACAGTATAAAGCTTTATATTTACGTTGCCATAAATGTAATAACTTTTGAGATGGTAGGCATTCATTTTGAAATTTCGGGTCATTTTGAAACCCCTAATATCAGACATAGAAATTTTTCTTTATATTAATTCACCTTACAGTGTGACTACAACCACTATTTAAGAGTATTAAACTGGAGAAGATAAACAGAAATTAGATGACAACACTTCATGGCATAAGGCAAATATGAACATGGCACATATCAGATGGTATACCTGTTGAGTCTTTGAGCTGCACTCTATGTATGCAGCAGCACCGACCTGTTTCCTCAACTCCTCACCCTGAAGATAAACAGAGACCTTCATATCTTTTCGTGGAGCATGTAGGGTGTATATGTAGTTTTATTAAGCATGTCCATCATCTAAATTCAAAAGTTGTGCAAGCTAAAATCCCAAACATGGGAACATCTAAGCAACTTCACCTAAACTGGAATTGCCCTTATTATTAACAACCTAACAATCTAATATCGAGAGTAAGCAAAATGAAACAAACATACCTGTGCAGTTGTTATTGGTGTAGTACCCAGATTGTCGGCCAAATAACGCTTATCTTCACGAAGATCTGCATTGTGAATAAAATTCACCACTGAATCAGCCTGACAAGTTAGATATATGTCTCATAAAATGCAGAGCAGGCAGCAGAGGTTGGAATGTTTTCAAAAATGCAGAGCAGGCAGCAGAGGTTAGAATGTTTTCAATCTGCTTTTGTAAAATGCTTGAACTGTGAGATGTCATCAGAGAATTCACCAATTTTACAAACATCACATGCTGATGAAATTCTTTCAGTGAGAAGTAATAAGTTAACTGTTCAAGATTATCATACTATCTGATTGAGAGGGCAATAGCAGGCAAAAGGTAAACATGATATAGCTAATTGCTTTATGTTAGTTATTCTGGATGGATTTGGAAGTCCTATGAATTTACTTTGGTAATTTCTGTACATTAATATGAACGAATAATTAAATGAAATGATGGCTCTGAGCAGTGAAGGTGGGATTTTCTATTTACTTATGTTTGATATCTGCAGGCACTAAAGGAATGACAACTCAGTTTGATTTTTAGATTTAATATTACTTTCCTCAGCTCAGTAGTCTGGTAAGGTCCAGTGGTTTGGATTTAACCCATCTTTCCAAGTGAACTGGGCCTCCAATATTGGATTCCACCTCAGTGATATGACCTCATTTGATGCATCAATGGTATGCCTAGAAGTCACCGAGTACTTTCATTGGCATTGGGAATTGGTTCAACATGAAGGTTATAAAAACAATGGAGGTCATAGGCACTATCTATTATGAAATTCTAGACTTGCTTCAAGATCAGAGGAGCACACGCCATATTGAGGATATAAAAGTGGCATTTTCTCACTACAGTAGCAAGATGACAAGCCCTATTGAATTTCAGCGATACAAGAACACTAACTTATCAAAATTCGTGGCTCATCAAGACAAGAAAATAGAGAAATCAAGTATAATTCAATATGATTGATGAATTAGTTTTGCGTCTTGCTAGGAGCTCACATCCTCTGACTTCTCTTCCAAAGATTCTATCGATTCTGTTAGAGTAGCAGTTAAAGATAAAGAAATAGTCCAGCAATACAACCAATGGATTTGTTATTGATTGAAAACTTTCTGCTGAGTTTCTTCTTCTTATTATACAGTCTTGTAGATTATGCCCTCCGCAAAATTACTATGATGTATGACCAATCAGTAATAATTTTCCTGTAGTTTTCAATGCGGAATTTATTTATCTGTGTGAAGAAAATGGCCAGCAATATATGTGGCCAAACTTACTTGATGAGATCTATGTAGTCCATTCCTATTTCAAATGCTTGACTAAATATTGCTTCCAGTATTTGACTTCTGATTTGTTTATTTCTGTTTATTTCAATATTTTCTGTTCATCTAAATACTGGCTCCTTTACCAGGTTCCTGTCGATTGTTTGGCTTTCCAGCAGTTCAATTCTGCATTTCAAGGTTTGTTTTTTCAGCGTTTTTATGGAGAATACTTGCCAAAGCAGCATATTGGTTAACTCTGATACCCATCCAATGAAGAAGACTACTTGCAGCTGTTCCCAATCAGGGACCTGGGACAATCAACACCTTGAAAAAATAGTTAAACAATTAGACTTTTACAAATCACCCTATGGGATTATGATTTTTAAAATTCTCACCAAATTTCAAGGAAACCTGAAAAAAAAATGCCAAAAAATAAAAAAATATAGCAGGGGAAATCGCACTTCTGCTACCAGGATTATAAAAAAGACATCCACTCAAAAGAATAAATTACAATTTATGGTGACGTGTTTTCAACCATCAACATCGCAGCGTGCTGAGCAATTCTATTTTATGTGATGATGCCAGAATCTAAATCCATTGAAAATCCTCCAGGATTCTTTTGGAGTACTTGTACAGTCACAAGTTAGCCTTTTCCTAGAGAGTAGGAATATATGATTTGGCACTTCATAGTTACTTGAACTTTGCAACTCCGGTAGTCTGCCACATCTACTACCGGTGTCAATCCTTATTAATTATCTCTCTGTATTCCTTGCAGAAATCAGTGAAAGGGGGTCCATCGGTGAGTCTCGGTGAAAAAGCCTCTAATACTTGTTTTTGTTTGCTGGTAACTTTAATACTTAGATGTCCTTGGCGATAGTGGTGGACCAGATCATGTTTGTAGCGAAAAAAACCCATCTTTGATTACTCTGTATACTCAAGCATTTAAGTTTGCATTAAACGCAGAAAGGGATAGGCAGTGAAGATGGCGCCCTGCATTGCCCTCCGATCGGCCATGCGTCGCCAGGTGAGTCCTTTTAAACAATTTTCTGGTGAATGAAATTTTAGTCCCTTTCAGTATAAACGCGGGATGAATCTGGGGGCTTTGATTCCCATAGAGTCATTTCAGAGGTCGTGGGAAAGTTCGTGGTGGATATATTGGAGTTATGTAGAGTTAGTTATGAATTCGACTTCCATGGAGTCTCCTCAATCGATTCAATGGGAGGCCTAATCAACTTGATCCAGACCATTGTCAGGGCAGAGGCATGTCTTTTTGGATTGTCGATGGATTTCTGCAAGTATGTAGAATAAGTGTGGGCCTAATCGTTAATAATATGTGTTTCCTCTATGAGGTCACATGTTTCCGGTGGAGTATTTACACTTCCATACACATAGTTAAATCACTGCACACAAAAGCATACTCACATGTTTCTGGTGGAGTATTTACACCTCCATACACATAGTCAAATCACTGCACAGAAGGGCATACTCTAATGTTTCGGGTGGAGTATTTACACCTCCATACACATAGTCAAATCACTGCACAGAAGCGCATACCTCATCCCACAAACAAAGCAGTGTCATACATCAATTTGGCACCTAACTCTGTAACCTTAAAATTGTGGTGTTCAAAGTAGATTATTATTAAAGTGGTTTTCAGTGTATTGCCAACGTTATGCAAGGTAACCCAATGGGATTTGACACTCACTTGCAGTTACAAGCAAGGAAATTAGCCTTAAAGCCTGAGGGATCCGCTTGACATGCATAACTGTCTATTGATGTTCGTGCCAAAGAGAGATCGAGAAGGGCCACTAACAAATCAACCAATGGACTTGCATCTGAAAGCCTACTTCCAGATTGGCAAAAGCTTTGATACATACTAGGACTTGTGTTGACACAGATACAATTATATTCTTCCTATTTAACCAACATGAATATCTCGTGTCTTGATGGCTTATAGACATGTGTTTCAAAATCTCGATTTCTCCTGATTTTTCTGATTTTTCAAGTTGCTGAGTTTTCGAAGTCTGATATTTGAAGTTGCTTGATTTTTCTAAGTTTTCCAAGTCTGAGTTTATCCTTTTCAGAGTTTTGTGGGTTTTTTTCGCAAATCTTGCGATCTCCAGATTAAATTATCCCCACCTACTTTATGCCAATGCTGAGTATATGCTGCCAAGTTTTGCAACATTGATATACAGATTGAAAATTGACAGCAGGCCATGGAACGGTGTATGGGAAAGTCAATTTAAGTGCTCCATGAATTGTCAGAAATTCAGAACTTGCCAGTACAGAATAGGGTACAATAGGGTACTATTTTTGAGCAGAACTCAGAAGCACTGTTTTTTGGGAAGGTTAACGAAATACATATTCCATGGATATCCCTGAATATCATGTATATCATGTGTGCATTATCAAACAGCTGAATTCATCTTAATCCGGGATCTATCTACCATTAAGAGGCATCAAATCCCTAAAGGTGCAAACTTTCCTCAAAGTTTTCTCTATCAAAAAATTCACTGAAAACACAATGCTTATTAATTTCCCTTTGGTTGCTGAGATGTTTTAATGATTTATAAAATTTGATTTGAATTATTTTTCATCAATCTCTTTATAATCTTTATAAATATATACCCCTTAGTAAAACATTGCAGGATCCCCCTTTCTTCTCTGGAATATCCAGATGGAGGGTGGCTCAACTGTCTGCCACAATAGCCGTTGGTAACCCTGAAGGATTCAATTGAATTTGAACTTGTGACTTGTTGCCTCCCCTTTAGCAACATGCCTGGGGTGGATGGTTCAACTGATTAAGTTAATACATGGGGCCTTCTTTATATATATGTATGCATTTTACTTTTTTACTTGAGGCCTAGCTGACGTTGAAATTTTGACTTACTATTAATTATTTTATAATTTTTAAAAATGCCACTTATCATTGAGGACAGACATTACACATCTCACTCATATCACTCATATGGGGCTGGGTCTGGGGCTGTACAATGCACCTGTCAGTGCAATCAGACTATTCTATGAACAAATTTTTTAGCTATTGCAATATCAGATATGGTATGAGCATTGTACCAATCTTGTCTAGGAAGCTCTCTTCACTCACGTTTTATAGATTGGGTAAAACAAGGACAATTTATCATGGACAATGGCAGCTAAAAGACCCTGGTTCCAAAACTGCCCAACACTCCTTCCGTTCTAGCCACTATTCCGCCCAGGAAGCATCAATAGTGTGACGCGCCTACCTTGGAGGAGTCCCTTTCAATCACACAATTGACGGAAACCATTATTAATTTTCAGCCTCCTTTTATTGCAACCACACTTCTTGTTGTCCGAATCAGATCCACTAGACAACATCACATTACCACATAGTGGGCCATTAAAGCACTTTGCTTACTCAGGCCAAGGGGCTCTTTTAGTGAAAAGTTGAGCAATAGTTTCCACTTTCTGTAGAAAGTGGGGACTATTTCCACCAAACAAAGAGGAATTGATAGGACTCAGTCCAGTGAACATGCACGGGCGTGTATTATATCTGCATTTTACACTTTTGTACTTTATCTTTTGCATTTGTTTTTATTCATTGTAAGAATTCAGATGTTAGTAAAAATTACTGTTCACGTAAATATGAATATTTTATTGGAACACTAGGAGAATTGGTCAAAGATTATCACTCTCCACCAAAATTGTGCTTGTATAAATAACCACTACAACATAGAGTGTACATATAATATGCAGTTAATCATGTAGCTAATATGCTCAATTGCCTTGGTCACTTGAATACTTACGATTGGGTTTTCCTTCTTCTGTGTAAGTGTTTTTTGTATTACTGTTTTCTCATATCAAGATTCTTCTTGATGAATACGTCATTGAATAATATATCATAATTTTAAAGATTGTCATTCAGCATATTGTTATGTAAATGTTGGAATGTGAAGAGCTGGTGGAGTGAAGGGAATGGTTTATGGTAGTCATCAAGGTCCTGGAAGTCTTAACCTATAAAGTTAGATTACAAAGGTAAGTTTTGGAGGATAGAACCCTGTAATGACAAGTTATGGATGATAGGGACCTGCAAAAAATAGATTGCAGAGGAAAGAAACCCATAGAGACAGATAGAGGAAAGACATTACTAGATGTAGGGCAAAAAAGCACAAAAATAAATTGTGGAGGAATGAAACCTACAAAGTTAAGTTGCGAGGGAAGAAGCTTGGAAAGGGGAAATTTGAAAGGAAAAGATGTAGGTTCTGCAAGTCTCAAAGTGTAGTTGTTTACGGACATGCTGCTGCTGCATATTTTTGCAAATTCATATGACAGTTGCATATTGCCAAGACAAGAACAATGGTATGTCAGAACAATGTTACATTTATCCTCTTGTTGAATTTATCACTGAGTGTTAAAAAATTCAGAATATAATTTATCAGCATTGTCAGGGAAAATATTGGAGAATATTGTGAAACTTGAAAAAATATAAAAAAAAAATTCATTTTTTTTTCCAATTTTTAAACATCTCAAGCAGCAACAACATCAAGCAAACACATTGCTGCTTAAATATGAAAACAAAACTAATATGTAAGCTGTATAAGATGTCAACTGGTACATCACACATTGATATTGAAATATGATATCTATCATGAGTCAGAAATCTTGATAGGATGATTCAAAATCACATCAAAACAGAGATAAATGTATCTCTTGAAAGTTGAGATAAATCATCATGAGGCATCTAGATACTACGAGGATAATGCACTAAGGAATCAACAATTCCCTCTACCCCTTTTATGGGCAAAGGTCATCACTCTTCCTTTGTAAGCGGTAGGTGGATGCGGGGAGGCTAAGCTTAAGGTGGAAGGTGCAACTGCTAGGGCTAAGGTGGTAGGTGCTGGGGCTAAGGTGGAAGCTTTAGTGGGATGTCTTCTAACTCTTCCCTAGTTGCTTTCCACTGTGGAGGTGGTGGTTGCGATGGACTCTCAATCTCCCCCTCCAAACATGTCTCTACTAGAAGTGCCAAATGTGTCTCTAGTATAAGTCGAACATCCTTCTTTGATTTCTCCTCTTCTCTAACATATCGACATTATGCTGCAAAACTTAGGTGCCTCCTCTATGATAGCCATCTTGGTCTCCACCCTCCATGGACTTGTGATGTCAATTACATCTAATGAAATAACATCCTCAAGTGATTTGTCAATCTGCTTTACCCATAGCTTGAGATTGCAGTAGACATAGACTATGTCATTAAGGTGGTGGGCATCTAACCTATAAGAGGGCCATTTTGTAATTAGAGGATGATTTACCATGTGCTTAAATTAAAATTAATGAAATTATAAAAAAATTGAACATTTCTAACTTGTTGCACTTCTTAGAGTGTATTTTCTCAAAGACACTCTAGTTGTGCTCATGCCTTGAAGAGTTGCAAGTTTGACTAAGTACTTGAATGATTGTACCAATCATTCATTGCAATGGTATAGATTCATATGACTATATGGATTTGTATTGTATGAACTTATTTACTACCCACATTTGCCTCTACCTGAATCCCTGCTCTCTCTCTCTCTCTTGGTTGCTCAAAATGCTTAACTGTTCAAGTGTTTGATAATATGTAAACCCTCTATCTTGACCAGTCTTTGTACTTTTAGCTGAGACCAACACCCTAATCTATTTTTGAATTTACTCCTAGTCTAAGTCATTCATGTATGAGATATGATTTTGTAGACTTAACAACTAAACATAAGACTTTTCATTTTTTTAATTAAAATAAATTACAAGATATAATTATTTTTTGAAAATAGAATTACTTTTCAAAAATAACCTCGAACTACATTTTGCACGTTGACACTGAACTTGTGTAGAAGTTCTTGTTTGAGCTATAATTCTCAACATTTCCTCTTAGCAAGGAAGGAATTCTGCAACAATCCAAGTCTATCTTTGAATGCCTCAAACTTCCCTCTTGCCAAGGGATTGGTTAGAATATCGGTTATCCGCTGATTCGTGGGAATAAACTGGAGCTTCACTACTTCGTTTTGAACCTTGTCTTGTATGAAGTGATATCTGACCTCTATGTGCTTGGATCTATTATTGAACACTATATTCTTAGAGAGTTTGATACAATTATATTTATTGCAGTAAATCAAAGTGGGATCCAAGTCGTGATCAAACAATCCTACAAGTAACTTGCAAAGCTAGATGGCCTCACAAATAGCAGTACTGGCTACCATGTATTCTACCTTTGATGAGCTAAGCACCACGAAAGTTTGCTTTTGGCTGAACTCGGATATCATCATTGATCCTAGGCTAAAGCAACATCAAGAGGTTCTCTTTCTATTTGTTGCACTGCTTACCCAATCTAAGTTTGAATACCCCCGCAACTTTACTTCACCATCTCCAAGATATCTCAGACCATACTCCACTCTTCTCCTCAAATACTTGAGTACATGTTTTGTTGCCACCTAATGCTCTTGCCTTAACTCCACCATGTATTGACTCAAGGTGTTCACTTTAAGCATATATATCGTTTAGCGATGACCAAATACATCAACGAACCTATTAATTGCCTATAGATTGTGGGATCCACCAATTCTGAATTTGAAGCTATCACCTTCTTTAGATTAGTGATCATGGGTGTGGCCATAGGTTTACAATCCTCCATCTAAAACCTCTTCAGGATCTGGATTGCATACTTACCTTGCCTAAGGAAAATCTCCCTTGGTCTCCTACCAAACTTCCAATTCCAAGAAGTAATGCATTGTGCCAATGTCCTTCATCTCGAACTTCGTTGCCATGTTTGCTTTTCACATTGTAATGAGCTTCTCTACACTTGTAAGAAACAAGCCATCTACATATGACACCAAAATGGTAGATCAGTCCCAACATATATGTAATATAAGTTAGAATTTGCTTCATTTTTGGTGAAGGCATACTTTGCAAATATCCATCGATCTTGGAATATCCATGCTTTTGGTGCCTACTTTAGTCCATACAAGGCTTTCCTAAGCTTACACACATGGGACTCCCTCCCACTTACTTCAAAGCCTTGAGGTTACTCTATGTACAGTTCCTCCTCAATGATCCCATTAAGAAAAGCTATCTTCACATCAATTTGATGTATTCTTCATCCCATAAATGAAACCAAGGACATAACTACTCTAATGGAAGTGTACTTGGTTATTGGAGAAAATGTATCCTTGTAATCCACTCCTCTTTGGGAGAACCCTCTCAATACAAACCTCGCTTTGAACTTCTCAAACCCGCCATTTGTAACATGCTTAATCTCATAGAGCCACTTGTTGTCGCATAGATTGTCACGACAACGCTCAGACCGGGGGCTGTCACCCTGATCCCCGATCTCTCCGTTTAAGCCTGTCTCCCGCGGCTAAGGGGGGTAGACCCTATGAGATGATGAAAACCAACTGTGAACCAGTTGGGTTGGGAGACACGAAGAAACAAGCACTAAATTGATTTTGTTAAGTTAAAAGACCAGTGCCTTTTGGAGTTAATGTTTAATCGATTAATTATCAGACGCTGCAGAAATATAAACCATGTAGAGCAATCATTTATCATCAAAGCTTAACTTTTACGAGATACAAGATAATCAATAAAGGCTCAATAGCTTAATGATACTCCAGCAATTAAAATTTTCAAAAGATAAATGCTTTAAACAACCACGAAATTTTAAACGTTAACCAGATATCACACTCATGATCATTCAAGCATACTAAATCACATTAATTCCACATCAAAATTTTAATCTCAGCAGGAAAAAATAAAATGTGATAAATTCCCGAGCCAAGACTGAAATTGGCAAAAATTTTCCCAAAATATTTTTATATTTTTCAAATAAAACAAGACTAGTCTAAGCAAAAGCTAAAGGCTAAATAAATGAAACTTAGAACTAAGAAATCTAAAAGAAAAAGAAAAACTTAAAGATTATTTTTTATGCTCTTATGATTTTTTTTTTTTTTTTTGTGATTAAAATCTAACTTTAAACTAAATTAAATCTAAATTTAAAACCAAACTAACATCATCTATATCCAATGGTCTTAGGTCAAAACTAAAAATCAAAATCTAATAACATATTTATTTTTTATGATTTTTTAATTTATTAAGAAATGAAACAAAACTAAAACTAAACGGATTTTTTAAATTTTTTTTTTCTAAAGTTCTAAAGATTTAAAACTAAATCTAAATCTAACAAAAGAAATCTATTAAAAATAAAAGTGATACCCCCTTTTTTTTATATATATATTTTTTATTTAAAAGAAATCTAAACCTAAACTAAACGATAACTGATCCTAGACTAAGCTATACCTTAAAAAAAAAAAAAATGTGAAAATGTAACTTATGCCTAAAAACACTTAGCAAAAGAAAACGATCACCATACACTTGTTGCGTAATATAACTTACTTACAGTATAACTTACATCAAAACCTGAAACGCAAATATGCCTTACGGCATTCACCTGAACCGTTATAAAAAAAAATTTGAATTGATGAAGCGCTTGGAAATCAGAACTGGAACGACGGCATGCAAAGACCCTAGCCACAAACGCTGGCCCGCGTATACAAACGTTTTGCTTACTGCTCTACTGCGCAGGTGATGGAGAAAACTTGACGGCAGCAAGTTCGTTTTGCAGATTGCAGGGGTTTGGAAACCGAACAGCAGTCAGCGGAGAATGGCGGAGAGGGACAATGAAACTCAGTCCATGCAGCACGCAGGGGTTTGCAGCTTGGACGGCGGTGATAGCAGGCTCAGACGGCAGCGATGAATACGTTTTTCCTTTCTTCGTGCAGGCAAACAGGAAACGGCTCTGCTGTAATACCACCAAAGTTGCTTTCCCTGGCCCGTACGTATCACCTGGCTAAAAAAAAACGATCGAACATGCTCCCTTACAACGCGTTCAGCAATTTCCTTTGACGGCGGATGGGATTGCTTGCTGGAGATGGGCGTGGGTATGATTGCAATGAGTGAGTAACACGTTGTGGTGACGCAGGTGTAGTTTTGGGACAGCAGCGAGGGAGCCACAGGGATGAGTGGAGTTTTTATGAATGAAAACGCAGGTCTGATGGCAGCTATGCAGCGTTTGAGGGCCGGTGGAGATTGAGTGAAAATAGATTTGCAGGCTGGGCAGCTGAAAATGCCAGAAGGAACTGCGTGACAGATTGTGGATTTGGCAGCTATGGAGATGAAAAGGATTACCCAGATTGCCAAAAGAAACCACTGAAGCTCCACAAAATTTATATTTGATTTTCCTTGCTCCAAAAGTACCTGTAACCTGCAGAAGAAAGGCAAACCCTAATATAATGTGTATAAAACAAAAATGAAACCCTAGATCAGCTAAGCAATTTACAGCTTTTGACTCTTAAACAGCCAGATTGATCAATAATCAGCAGTAATGTTATCGAAAATTCCAGATTTACTATGAAAAACTTCAGAAAATCTCTCATGCAATTCAGAAAACAAACTAAATGATTGACCCAGGATCAAAACTAGCTGGGCTCTGCAAGAAAATGCTTGCGGGAGTTGGCTGGTTCAGCCGAGAACTTCCCCAAACGCCCGCTAATCTTCTTCAATAAGGGTTTCCTACACAGCTCACTTCAACCATCAATAAAGAGAGGAAAAATAATACTGGATCTCAAAAAGCAATGGAGATACCTGCCATTACTTCAGAAAACCTAATACCATTCAAACCCTAGCAAGTGAACAAGATACCTGTGCTCAACAATACTCTATAATAAGCTGTTACTAATGGCTGAAAATCAAAATATGCAGAAAATAAAATAGCTCACAGCACTTCCAGAGAGTAACACCAGCAAGATTTCAACCCCAAAGTCTTTCTTTATTAGCACCAAACAAGTTTACAAGAGAGCTTCTTCAGCACAAGACTCCAAGATCCAATGATCTCAAATGACCCCTAGCACCCTATTTAAAGGAGAAATTCCCAACAGCTAGTTCGAGTGATCCACGTCAAAATGATCTCGACCGTCGATGAGGATCAAGATATCTCTTAATCTCATCCGTCGAATTTTTAATATATTAAAAAATTGAAATTCTGCATTTATTTACTCAAAATATTATTATTTTATTATTTTTAGGTTTTTTACTTTATTTTATTATTATTTATATTTTTTATTTATATTTTTTATTTTTTATTTTTATTTTATTTTATTTTATTTTTTATTTTTTAATTTTTAATTTTATTTTTAAATGGATCCTCGAACTTAGCTTTTGGGAAAATCACCTAGGACCTAGGACTTAGGACTTATGAGGGGACTAAAACATTTCTTAACCCTCAAGACACTTTACATCATGACTTTTACAACTTTACATCCCAAAGGGGGAAAACCCATTTGACATAGACCCTCATAAACCACCCAGTTCTGCGACACAACTATAATCTAGCAGATTAACACACTAGGATTCTCCTAAGATTCTAATGACAAAATCCATTCCGGCTTTGGAGTTAGGCTAAAGGAAAACTCTGCCGATCATGGATCGGTGAGACGAAAAACCTTCCGGAACGTAGATTATCACCTAGAAAATTAGGTCCACCTAGGCAATTTGCATACATGACTCATATCTGCTAAGATTATTTACAATTTATACATGCAGACTGGGTTTACAACATAAATTGATCAAGCTGTCGATGACTGTAGAATGGCACGGACATGTCGATCAAGTGCTACCCTTTTTGCAAAGAAAAGGGGGTGTACTGCTATGGGCAGTTGACCGGTAGTGGTCAACATCTGGCTCTACTTGGGGACACGTTGCTGCACTGTGGGAATGTGAGAATCCAAAATCTGCATCCACGCAACACACAACAGAAATAAGTAGCGTCCATTCAAAAATCATCATATAACATTTAAGCACATAAAAGATAGAAGCTCTCTAACTATGAAAAGTAAATCTAATCTAAAGCAGAAATGAAATGCTGAAATGACAAGGAGTAGGGATAGAAATACAATAGAAAGGATGCCCTATGGCATCAGATATCATCTTTGAAGAACAGCTTGAGCATTTGGCCATTCGCTGGTAGATCAAGTGGTTCGCCATCCAGTCTGCTCAAGTGGAATGAGTTTGGTCCAGCTATATCTCGAATGATGTAAGGTCCCAGCCACAAACTGTCAAACTTCTTATGTTTTCCTGGTTTCTCATTCTTGCAGTCCCAAAGCAATACCATATCTCCCACCTGCAAAGATCTAGATCGAGAGAATTTATCAAAGCTTTTCTTAATGTTAGATTGATTTTTACATATAGCATCAAAAGCTGTCCTACGAGCTTCATCTAACTCCACAATCTGATCTACTCTATTCTGAACAACATCTTTATTAGTAGAAAAATTCTGGAGGAGCTGATAAGCTGGCAATTTGAGGTGCACAGGTAAAGTTACATCCAAGCCATAAACTAATTCAAAAGGAGATTTACCAGTAACTTTCTTCTTAGTAATTCTATCTGCCCATAAAGCATACTTAATTTTGCTGTCCCATGATCTCTTATTATCTCCTACTATCTTCTTGATAATGGTTATGAGATTCTTGTTACTTGATTCAGCCAGACCATTACCCTGAGGATAGTAATTTGACGAATGAGATAAGACAATGCCATATTTGAAACAAAAAGATGAAAACTCTAAGGAACTAAAAGCTTTGGCGTTGTCAATAGTGATCTTAGCGGGGACACCAAATCTAGTAATGATGTTATTTTCAATGAAATCCATAATAACCTTTTCAGTGGCATTCTTAGCAGGAATGGCTTCAACCCATTTAGTAAAATAATCCGTAGCAGTTAAAATCCATGAGTAGCCATTGCTAGAATTTTCATGGAACTTCCCTATGAAGTCCAGACCCCAATGCTGAAAAGGTGCCTCTACAATGACAGGTTGTAGAGGCAGGGCAACAAGCTTCTGTTTCCCAGTGAATAGTTGACAGGCTTGACAGGCTCTAACAAACTTGTGCACATCAGAAAAAATTGAAGGCCAATAATAGCCAGCTCTCAGGATTTTGTGGGCGGTAGTTCTAGCAGCATAATGACCACCACAAAATCCTGAATGAAACTCAGAGATTAATTTCTTGGACTCAACGTCATCAACACACCTAAGCACTATGCCCTCAGGATTTTTCCACCCAAGGCCATCCTTCATAAGGCAATACTTAGTGGCTTTTAGTCTAAGAGCCCTTCTCTTATGAGCAACTAAATGGTTAGGACATGCAAGATTCATCAAGTAATAAACTATGTCCTTGTACCACTCATGCTCTGCTAATCTTTGCAGTTCTGGCGAAGATAGATCGCTAAGACAGAACAAACCAAGAGTCCTTTCGTTACCTTCAGTTAACATCTGAGCTAAACCTTGGCCTTTGACCAGCTTGGTGGGTCTGATTTCTAAATCATACTCTTGTATTTTAGTAACCCACCTAGCGCGAGTCCCTAAGCAATCGGTTTGAGTTAATATATCCTTAACAGCAGAGTGTGGGACGAAAGCAATGATTTTAGAATAACTCACATAAGTTTTAAAGTGCTTAAGAGACTTGAACAGGGCATAAGCCTGCTTTTCCATGGTATTGTACTTCAATTCGGAATTTTGAAGTGCTCTACTCATGAAAGCAATAGGCTGCTCGTGACCATCTTTATTCTTTTCAAGCAGGACACCAGCAATGGTATCTTCGGAAGCGAAAGAAAAAATCATGAAATCCTTGGAATAATCGAGACTAACTAAGACAGGAGCTCTTGCGATAGCACATTTGATTTCTTGGAAAGCCTTTTTGCCATCTTCTTGCCAAACAAATTTTGCATCTTTCTTTAGAAGATTTTGAATAGGCTTAGCTATTTCTGCGTAATTTGGAATAAACCTTCTAATAAAATTTATCTTTCCGGGGAAAGACTGAAGGGATTTAAAATTATGAGGGAGAGGAATCTTTTGGATTGCTTCAATTCTTTCAGGATCAATCTTGATTCCCTCCTTAGAAATGATATGGCCGAGTAATTTCCCTTCCGTTACTCCAAAAACAGACTTAGCTGGATTCAAAGAAATCCTGTATTCTCTACATCTATCGAAAACCTGCCTAAGATGATTTACATGACTGATACCATCTTTAGAGAAAACAGTAAGATCATCTTGGTAAATTTCAATAAATTTCCCAATTAACCCTTTGAAGGCATAATCCATAGCCCTTTGGAATGTAGCCCCAGCGTTTGTTAACCCAAACGGCATTCTGATGTATTCAAAAGTACCCCATGGTGTGGTGAACGTGGTTTTATGACGATCTTCCTTCTTAACCCATACCTGATTGTACCCAGAAAAACCATCTAGCAGCGACATCATTCCAGAACCGGTTACTCTTTGCAACAAAGTCTCCATGTTTGGCAAAGGGTAATTATCCTTCTTGCATGCTAGATTGAGGTTTCGAAAATCGACACACAGCCTTATCGTACCATTCTTTTTCCTAACAATCACCAGATTCGAACACCATGTCGAATGCCTTGTTTGAGCGATAATCCCTGCTGCAAGCATTTTCGCAAGTTCTTTCTGAACCAAGGGAGCTAATTTAGGATTAATTTGCCTAAGTTTCTGACGAAAGGGTTTAGCATTTTCATCTTTTAAGGGGATAGTATGTTCCATGACATCTTCCCTATAGCCCTTTAATTCATCATAAGAAAAAGCTAAAATATCTCGATATTCGCGAAGTAAATCAGTTAACTTTTTTCTTTCCTCCACACTAGTACCTCTACCAATTTTAACGATCTTTGGGTTTTCAGAAGTACCAATGTTTATCTCGATATATTCGCCTGGGTCCATCTTATTTTCTTCTCTCAGCTTCGTGGCATCATGCCGATCAAAATGTTGCTCTAAGGCAACCACATTCCAAGAAGTAGGATTTATGATATGCTCATGATTTAAAGATCCATCCTCCTCAGAAATTATCCGGAAATCCTCGAACTCATCCAAACTATTAAGAAAACGAATGACTTGCTTTTCATCATTGAAGACCTGCCAATGCTCTGAGTTATCTGGAACAGCTGGTCAGAATATTACTTCCATTTTGATCTTATCGTTAATTAGCTCATCAGATAACTGGAAAGTAGTAGCAGCTACGGCAAGTTCATCTGCCAAACTATTTTGCTCTCTTGGAATTGCTTCGAGGTCAAGGGCATCAAAATGCTCCATAGTATCCCACACAGCATTTCGATAATTTCTTAATCTTTGATTTCTGCATGTGAATTTATTTTTAAGCTGCATGATAACTAAATCAGAATCCCCCTTAATGCTAAGCAATTTAACCTTCAAGGACTTGGCCAACTCAAGCCCCAACAATATAGCCTCATATTCAGCGACATTGTTGGTTGCTTCAAATTCTAATCGATAGGCAAACTTGAAAATGTGACCAAGGGGAGATTTAAGCACTATTCCAACACCTTTACCATGCCTAGATGCTGCACCATCGAAGTACATATACCAAACTTTACCCTTGAGATCCCTAATCTTATCATCGGGAGGAATTATAAAATTAGACATGATGGCATAGTTCCCAATGTCAGATTGCTCTTTGATTATTTCGTTGTGAGGTCTCTTAGGATCTTCAACATGAAATTTTCTTTCGGGCTTTCTATTTAGTCTTACAAAACCATCACCCCTAGGAGAAGGAATCATAGCATATGACCAATTCATTTGAATACTTCCTCCTAGATCAGAGGCCCACTTTCTAGATAACAGCATACCCCAGGCATCAGGCACATCCACAACAACAATATCCATGACAACCATGATGTCTGGGCAAACTGAAAGATGAACTTGCCAATCTTTGATTAAACCATGTACTTCGATTTTCTTAGAATCCATGGCGCATATGTTATAGTAGGGTCTAGAAACTCTTAATTTAAGCTGTTCCATGACCCTTTTAGTCATAACACAAGCTGATGCACCAGAATCCAACATGCAATTATTCAATTTATACCCATTAACTAATAAGGTGATAAAGAAAGGCTGGTGATCTTTGTTATCAGCATCTAAGCTTTGCAGATATATGGGAGCATCATGATAGTCAACTTCCCGAGTCTTCTGTTGAGAAGTATTGACTTGAGGACCTTGAATCGCTTTTAGTAACTTGTCTCTTTGGGAAGGGATTTTAGCAATCTCGGAGACAGGAACCCAGATTTTTGCATTGTTAAACCAACTTCCCAAATCGACATCTATTCCAGAGTTTACACCAGGGTTAAAAGTTCGAGGGGGAATTTGATTCCCGCTTTGATCTTTATCCCTTCTCTGATAGGTCAAATCCTTATCTCTAGCAATTTCCAAGATTTGCTCGGGAGAGGGTTTTTCACCATATAACCTAGCCAAAATATCATCTTCATTTTCAAGGTTATTTATACTAAAAGCTGATGAAGGATTCACAACATCACGACTCTTTTCCTTGACCTCTATCCAATCATCCATAGACAAAGGAAACTTGCTGTCTACTACATTTATTTGATCACCTGTTCCAAACATTCCATTACCTAAAATTCTTCTAACGATGGGACAAGTGGCCTCTTCATGAAGAGCATCACAAACCCGACAGTAAGGAGGAGCATTATCAACCAAATTACTTAGCGGATTAGGAGGTCTCTGCTCACTAGATTGACCCTTCCTTTGCCAATTGTTATTTCTATTATTATTATTTCGAGGTTGAAAATTCTGTGTTTGCGCTCTTTCCATTTGGATCAACCTATTCTGCAAAGTGGTTATCTCCTTATTATGATTAATTTCCATAGTTTCAATATTTTGAAGCAATTTGAGAACAAGCTCACTTTCAGGTTCTTGAACTGCTTTTCCTTTAGGTTCCTTTAGTTTCGTAGCAGCCCTATCGAAACCTGGGATCTCAGACTTCCCAGATGCGGCCTTGTCCTTTTCAAGCTCTATAGCTAAGGCTTGGCAATCTCTATAATCATTAAGTTTAGCACGCCTTAATTCATAAGATGGCTCAGGACTAAAGGCATCGTAAAAATCTTGGAGAGTTTTGTCTGTAGGTTTATAGTCTTGAGGTAATTCTCTAACAATACCATTAAACCTTTTATTAAATTCTTCAACAGTTTCATCCTCTCTCTTTTTTATTAGTCTAATAGCTTTTACGAGGTGTCTTCCTTCTCTCTTATCTCCATATTTTTCTTTAAATGCATTAATGATCGATTCTAAGGAATCAAATGAATTCTGGGGTTTTTCAGTAAACCATTCATGAGCATCACCCCCCAAGGTTAAAATGAAAAGAGTCATTCTAACATCTTCATGATCGAAATCAGGAGACCTTGCATATTTAGCCATCCATATACTAAAGTCTCTTAGATGCGAATTTGCACTAATAGCATTATCTCCCTGAAAGTTAGGCAATTTATCTATCCCAACTGATGGAATAGCATTGGGATACCTTGGAATGTTAGAAAAATTGCAAGGGGCATACATATCCATGATGCTGTGCCTAACTTGACCTTTAAAAAGCAAATGAATGTCAGAGAGGGCTTCTTGTCCAAGGTTAACAAGAAGTGTACGAGAAGAGAGTTTGTGTAATCGTACCCTGAGGACCTTTTCAGGATCAGGAGTAGGATTGCACAGACTGCTTGGATGTCTTCTAGTATACACTCTTGAAGATAATATATGAAGTGGAGTCGCCACCTGAACAAGAAGTAAAACACGAAAAAGCTCGAAATGAAAGAACCAAGGACAGAAAAACTCTATCCCCGGCAACGGCACCAAAAAATGTTGTCGCACAGATTGTCACGACAACGCTCAGACCGGGGGCTGTCACCCTGATCCTCGATCTCTCCGTTTAAGCCTGTCTCCCACGGCTAAGGGGGGTAGACCCTATGAGATGATGAAAACCAACTGTGAACCAGTTGGGTTGGGAGACACGAAGAAACAAGCACTAAATTGATTTTGTTAAGTTAAAAGACCAGTGCCTTGTGGAGTTAATGTTTAATCGATTAATTATCAGACGCTGCAGAAATATAAACCATGTAGAGCAATCATTTATCATCAAAGCTTAACTTTTACCAGATACAAGATAATCAATAAAGGCTCAATAGCTTAATGATACTCCAGCAATTAAAATTTTCAAAAGATAAATGCTTTAAACAACCACGAAATTTTAAACGTTAACCAGATATCACACTCATGATCATTCAAGCATACTAAATCACATTAATTCCACATCAAAATTTTAATCTCAGCAGGAAAAAATAAAACGTGATAAATTCCCAAGGCAAGACTGAAATTGGCAAAAATTTTCCCAAAATATTTTTATATTTTTCAAATAAAACAAAACTAGTCTAAGCAAAAGCTAAAGGCTAAATAAATGAAACTTAGAACTAAGAAATCTAAAAAAAAAAGAAAAACTTAAAGATTATTTTTTATGCTCTTATGATTTTTTTATTTTTATTTTTTATTTTTTTGTGATTAAAATCTAACTTTAAACTAAATTAAATCTAAATTTAAAACCAAACTAACATCATCTATATCCAATGGTCTTAGGTCAAAACTAAAAATCAAAATCTAATAACATATTTATTTTTTATGATTTTTTAATTTATTAAGAAATGAAACAAAACTAAAACTAAACGGATTTTTTTTTTTTTTATTTCTAAAGTTCTAAAGATTTAAAACTAAATCTAAATCTAACAAAAGAAATCTATTAAAAATAAAAGTGATACCCCCTTTTTTTTTATATATATTTTTTTATTTAAAAGAAATCTAAACCTAAACTAAACGATAACTGATCCTAGACTAAGCTATACTTTAAAAAAAAAAAAAATGCGAAAACGTAACTTATGCCTAAAACACTTAGCAAAAGAAAACGATCACCACACTTGCTGCGTAATATACTTACTTACAGTTTAACTTACATCAAAACCTGAAACACAAATATGCCTTACGGCGTTCACCTGAACCGTTATAAAAAAAAATTCGAACTGATGAAGCACTTGGAAATCAGCACTGGAACGACTGCATGCAAAGACCCTAGCCGCAAACGCTAGCCCGCGTATACAAACGTTTTGCTTACTGCTCTATTGCGCAAGTGATGGAGAAAACTTGACGGCAGCAAGTTCGTTTTGCAGATTGCAGGGGTTTGGAAACCGAACAGCAGTCAGCGGAGAATGGCGGAGAGGGACAATGAAACTCAGTCCATGCAGCACGCAGGGGTTTGCAGCTTGGACGGCGGTGATAGTAGGCTCAGACGGCAGCGATGAATACGTTTTTCCTTTCTTCGTGCAGGCAAACAGGAAACGGCTCTGCCGTAATACCACCAAAGTTGCTTTCCCTGGCCTGTACGTATCACCTGGCTCAAAAAAAACGATCGAACGTGCTCCCTTACAACGCGTTCAGCAATTTCCTTTGACGGCGGATGGGATTGCTTGCTGGAGATGGGCGTGGGTATGATTGCAATGAGTGAGTAACACGCAGGTGTAGTTTTTGGACAGCAGCGAGGGAGCCACAGGGATGAGTGGAGTTTTTATGAATGAAAACGCAGGTCTGATGGCAGCTATGCAGCGTTTGAGGGCCGGTGGAGATTGAGTGAAAATAGATTTGCAGGTTGGGCAGCTGAAAATGCCAGAAGGAACTGCGTGACAGATTGTGGATTTGGCAGCTATGGAGATGAAAAGGATTACCCAGATTGCCAAAAGAAACCACTGAAGCTCCACGAAATTTATATTTGATTTTCCTTGCTCCAAAAGTACCTGTAACCTGCAGAAGAAAGGCAAACCCTAATATAATATGTGTATAAAACAAAAATGAAACCCTAGATCAGCTAAGCAATTTACAGCTTTTGACTCTTAAACAGCCAGATTGATCAATAATCAGCAGTAATGTTATCGAAAATTCCAGATTTACTATGAAAAACTTAAGAAAATCTCTCATGCAATTAAGAAAACAAACTAAATGATTGACCCAGGATCAAAACTAGCTGGGCTCTGCAAGAAAATGCTTGCGGGAGTTGGCTGGTTCAGGCGAGAACTTCCCCAAACGCTCGCTGATCTTCTTCAATAAGGGTTTCCTGCACAGCTCACTTCAACCATCAATAAAGAGAGGAAAAATAATACTGGATCTCAAAAAGCAATGGAGATACCTGCCATTACTTCAGAAAACTTAATACCATTCAAACCCTAGCAAGTGAACAAGATACCTGTGCTCAACAATACTCTATAATAAGCTGTTACTAATGGCTGAAAATCAAAATATGCAGAAAATAAAACAGCTCACAGCACTTCCAGAGAGTAACACCAGCAAGATTTCAACCCCAAAGTCTTTCTTTATTAGCATCAGACAAGTTTACAAGAGAGCTTCTTCAGCACAAGACTCCAAGATCCAATGATCTCAAATGACCCCTAGCACCCTATTTAAAGGAGAAATTCCCAACAGCTAGTTCGAGTGATCCACGTCAAAATGATCTCGACCGTCGATGAGGATCAAGATCTCTTAATCTCATCCGTCGAATTTTTAATATATTAAAAAATTGAAATTCTGCATTTATTTACTCAAAATATTATTATTTTATTATTTTTAGGTTTTTTACTTTATTTTATTATTATTTATATTTTTTATTTTTTTATTTTTTTATTTTTTTTTTTTAAATTTTAAATTTATTTTTAAATGGATCCTCGAACTTAGCTTTTGGGAAAATCACCTAGGACCTAGGACTTAGGACTTATGAGGGGACTAAAACATTTCTTAACCCTCAAGACACTTTACATCATGACTTTTACAACTTTACATCCCAAAGGGGGAAAACCCATTTGACATAGACCCTCATAAATCACCCAGTTCTGCGACACAACTGTAATCTAGCAGATTAACACACTAGGATTATCCTAATATTCTAATGACAAAATCCATTCCGGCTTTGGGGTTAGGCTGAAGGAAAACTCTGCCGATCATGGATCGGTGAGACGAAAAACCTTCCGGAACGTAGATTATCACCTAGAAAATTAGGTCCACCTAGGCAATTTACATACATGACTCATATTTGCTAAGATTATTTACAATTTATACATGCAGACTGGGTTTACAACATAAATTGATCAAGCTGTCAATGACTGTAGAATGGCACGGACATGTCGATCAAGCGCTACCCTTTTTGCAAAGAAAAGGGGGTGTACTGCTATGGGCAGTTGACCAGTGGTGGTCAACACCACCTAGAACTCAGAATGGACTTCCCCTCTAGTCTTTGCACTATGTCCTTATTGCCGCAAAATCTAGCAGGCCTCGGAGAGGGGTACTCTACAAGGCTATTACTAGACCAAGAGAGAACAATGGGGTAGTGGCCCACTGTCACCACATCCAAAACCCCCTGCTCTTTACGGATTTTCACCGATTGGAGTAGTCTCGATATGTGAGAAGGTCACCTAATAGGTATTCTAAGGCTAGGGTATAAAGTGACCAATAGGCTTCCAAAGGAAAGGCTCGACTTAGATACACAGTTCCACGCAAGAATAAAGTAATTTTCTTTCCTTGTAGGGGCCTAAAAGACGCAATTTATGACCTAGGGTTTGATTATTTCGTTGAGAGTTGGAAAGGTTTAAGGTCAAGATGATAAAAAAAGGGTTCCCACAATGATTTTCAACAATACAAAGGTGCATGGAACCCTCAAACAAGCCCCTAAGTTGAAGCAACACCAAGCTAGGGTTTACCCTAGGGAAAACAACTGGGGAAATAAAACTTATGGACAAAATTGAAGTGAATGCCTACCAAGAGAGTTGATTTTGAGGCAACCAATTATGCCCTTGGCATTTATACTCTTAAATTCCCCAAATCTACCTTGCCTAGAAATTCGCATTAATCCATAGTTTGAGAGCTTGGCCTTAAAGGGGCTGAATTAGGTTTAGAGAAAGTTTGTGGATAAGAAACGAGTTTGATCACCAACAAGGAGGGCCAATGCCTTGTTCCTTGGGAGAATGGAGTCTATGATTTGATTGGATGATCAAAAGGTTGCTAAGGAGGAATACACCCTAGCAATTACCTATGCAATGGATCAAAGAGCTTTATGGGAGAACTAATTAAAGTTCAACACTACGATATTCATTCACATGTTATTCATGAGTAATGCATGCAATAATGTCATTTAGATACCATTCAATAGATTTTTAACAAATTAGGGCACAATAGCAAACCCTAGATTCAATATATTCCATACATTAGACATAACGAAAATAATTATTCAATAATAAGCTCACTTACAAGATAACATGAATACAATTCCATCCATTGATCCAAGACAATAGCTCCAAAGACAAATGAGTTGCTCCAAATGTCAAAATGTATTCATAGATTTGATTTACTCCACAAGACAAAAAGGACGAATTACAGAAGAGGTTGAAATTCCAAGTGTGTGTGATGATGAGATACAAATGAATCCTATCCTCTATTTATACGAGGAGGACTAATGTCCATTTTAGCCTAAAAACCCCCTAAAACAATAAAACTGTGCCACAATGACAAGTTAAGTCACACATTGACCTACTAGCTTTGACAAAAACTCTAAAATTTGCCCACACGTGTGATCCGTAGGGCTCTTTTTGCTGATGTCATCAACGCGTAGGCCATTCTAGAGCATGCATTGAGGCTTCTTGGTGCCAAGTTGAGAGTAGAAGCCTTCTAGAATCACCTCCTAAGGGTTGCCCTTAGGTCTCTGTCAATACTCCTCTGTGGACCCCAATTTTCATCTTGGGTCACCAAAGGTGGTCTCATGGGTCTCCAAATGGCCAAAGTGCCTGTCTCTACTCCACATTTGAGGGATTCCAAGGTGGTGCTATCCTTTCCATTATTCAACAGGTGAGACCATCTTCATCCTCATATGGGCCCCTGATTCGCTGCCATCCCTCACAAAGTGCTAAGGCCAACTGTGGTCATGCTGGGTCTAGGTGCATCATCTCAAAAGTCATCAAATGTGGGGAAAAGTGCCAAAACGCTATGGGTGTTGGAGGTGCCCAAGGGTGTATATGATGCTCTGTTGCTACTTGGAGTCTCATGGCTCTCAACACCTCACCTATGGGTGTCAATATGCTTCTCTGGAATCTTGGTACCAATTAAGGTGGCTAGGTCCTGGTTGTGGAACCACCTAACGAGCACATCACAAATTCTAGTGAAAGCAACAAAACATCAGTTACAATAATCATTCTGCATCTAAGTGGACCAAGCTTGAAAGTAATGGACTTTTCTTGACACTTCAAACTAAGATTCCCTTCCAAATTTGGGGCTTTAAACTTGCAATGTTGTTACCACCCTAGGTAGGAGTGGCTAGAGGATGACCCTATTAGGTGTTTCCTACCCCCAAAGGGGAAGTGACATTTCCTCAGTCCACCCTTCAATCAATAGGTGTTTTGTTAATAATGATGGTAATGGAGAGGAGAAGGCTTGCTTCATGGCCAAGTGCCATGGTCAAAGGGACCAACATGATGGGGATCCACATCTTGAGTTTATAGATGTGAGGAGGGAGCAATCGTGGATGCATGAGATACCAATCCGACCTTTGTTTTTGCACCCCTCTTGTGTGTCTTTTACTTTTTCTTGATTTTTCTTCCTATTACTATTCGTAGCTCAAAGAGTTAGCACTTGCTTTGTATGATGTATAGCAGTTGTATTACCCCTAAATGACGAGGCAATTCATTGCTCATCGGGGTTGGGATGTGCAAGGGTTCCTTTCATGATGTACAGGAGCAATATGGTGCTTAAGAACTAGGTGATGGCCATAAGGGATGAGGTAGAGCTCATGCTAGGCTTTTGCACATGTGCTAATGTATATGTCCCAACCATATTTTGCATTTTGATATCCTTTCTTTTATTTTGCTTGTGGCCATTATATGCTTTTCCTTTTCTTTTGGTTGCATCAACCTCCTAGGGCCAAGTTTCGGACCCTACCTAGGTATGAAGATGTATGGGTGCCAGATCCCAGAGAGCCAATGGTCAATTGAACCCGAAGAATGGATGTGGAATATAGGGCTTGTAATGTAAGATGGAAAGTGGTAAGTATGGAATGGGGATAAATTGAACACACTATCTCAATTAGGGCTTCCCAATTAGTGACCCTCCTATACCCATTGGGCCATTAGGGGAGGTCCCACTGGACTAGGGTCAGAGATTAACCCCCCATTTAAGGTTAGGGACAGGATCACAATCAAAACTCCTCCTTCCAGGTCAACCAATAATCCATGCCAAAAGGACAAATACAAACAAACAGAAGTACCTGATTGCAAAATAAATAAAGTACCTTTTGATCAAAAGCCCACCTTCATTCATGTGCTCTTGCAAGGTGAGCGAGAAGACATATGACTGATGCAGGTGGCAGAGATATGAATGGCACATCATCGTTGGCTAGTGGTGGCTGTCAAGGGCTACTAGTTGGTTGGCTGGAAGAGACGATGGGAGATTTTTTTTTCTCCTATGGGGTTACCCACCTTTCGTGGGTAACAGTTCCAAACATCATTCTCTATGATTGAGGTGTACTCGTTCACCATGGCATCTCGGCATACCTATTGAACTGCTATAATTGGAAAATTGGAAGACTCAAAATCTAAAATGTTGCTCATCAATGCCACATAGTTTAAAAACTTCTTCAGAGGTATGCTCTTTTTAAACATGCTCCTAGGAGTCTTAACATACTCTTGAGCATCCCTCAATATTTGAGTGAATCATCGAGGTTTCATGACAAAAGTGGAAGGAGATAGTGTCTCCTCTTCACTTGAATGTTGTTGTACTCAATGTTTTAAAGCATGGACCAGACTTTGACTTGACCACCTATCAAATTGTGTTTCGAATAGGACCCGATGACTCAATTTTTAAAAAAATACATAAAATAATTATTTTAATGAAAAAAGTTATTTTTAAGATTATGTTTCCAACAACTTAAGATTCTATGAAAATAGTTGTTATGCCAAGAACTTCCAATTTTTTGGTTGCATGTAACAACCCCATTAACTGAATGATTTGTGGGAAATGCAATTACACCCTCCCTTAGTTCAACCAACAAGATTGTCTTGCTTTATATATTTTGTTTATAGAACCTTGGACATCCATCAAAAAGCATGGAAGTGCCTAGTTAACAATAATATGAACACAATTCCAAGTGAAGAAGAACATTTGGCAACAAATATTGTCAATTTTTTTATTTATTTATTAATTCTGGGATTATCAAAAGATTGAAGATCTTCTCCCTTGTTGACCTAACACTGATTCTATGTTAGTGAAATGATGCAATGGTGATGTTTGTGTTAGCTCATGGTGAGGTGTTTTGTTCCATATGTAGGATTATTACAACACTTCCTACATAACAACATTCTATTGATGTGAATATGCAACAACCATTTTTTTAGAGTCTAGACCCATTTTGTTAGTTTTCTAATACCCAACAACTAATTTGAACAATATTTTGAGATGTAAAAACTAGAAAACTGAATTGCAGAATTGACTGATCAAATATATCGAGTATTCTAACAAATTTGCAGTGGAAAATAAATTCATAAAGACACAACATACAATTAATAAAATACCAAAAATGCCCAGGAAAACCCAACTGGGGAAACCTGCTAATTTTTCTTTTTATTGATCTGCTCAAAAAAATCTCAGTAATTAATAATAAATCACTTGGGAAAAAATTCCCTTCTTACTCTCTGCTCCTCAACACAATATCCTGCACACCCTAGACCAATTCGACCTCTCTCTTGCACAACGGTACCAACTGTATAGGCTGAATTGCCTCCTTGTGAAAGGTATCTCGACCTCCTTAAGTGATGTAATCTCCTTGACCTCTCGCGCTGATCTGGAACTATTTTCCTGAGATCAAAACACAAATTCTCGCTAGTGCATAATGATATGATTCAACAAGCCTGTGCTCTTCTCTTTATAGGATCAAAATGCTCTTCAACTCAAGTGAACTGGCTGCTTGAACCCAAGTTGAACTGCATCACTAAACTCAAGTCTAATTGACATCTTGAACTGAAGCGAAGTAGCCTTTTGAACTCGAGTCAAACTGCCTCACTGAACTGAAGTCGAACTGCGATAAAATGTCCATGCATGTTGAGTTCGATTTACTATTTTTGACTATAGGAAAATTAGAGACTTTTCCTAAGTCAGTGCTAAGAGAAAGTAAGACCATGCTTTAGCTTCACATGCGGGTTCTTCTGCCAAATTTAGTGCACTTCTAAATTTAGCAGAACCCTTCCTTCTCTAACTCTAATTAACACATTCCATGTAGGATTGGCAGAAAAATTCGGCTTGCCAGAAAGAGTGATTCCAGCGGGTAGAGGGGGAGAAGTAGTTCAGTATTTTTGCTGTGCAGATTCCTTGTTTGGGCGCAGAAGGGTTTTGCAGCAGTTTGCAGTAGCAGAATCAACGTTGGGTGGAAGAGAAAGTGCACACACAGGGAAATTTCTCTCAGAGAGTTTATAGTTTAGAAATCCATATTTCTAGTTTCAGCCAGCAGTAGCTGCAAGCAATTTTTCTCACTCCAGAAGGGAGTGCGAAAAACAGACTCAGCAACTGAGCAAGGGAAAGAGGGAGATTTTCATTTTAGTTTCGAGATGGCCACAGTTGGGCTTAGAGATCAAGATAGGTTGAAGGGAGCCTCCAACTATGTCATTTGGAAGGCTAGGATGTCCTTCTTGTTAGATGAACATGGCTTGAAGACCTATGCAGAGAATGTTGTGATAGTACCAACCGATGCAGATCAACTTCGAGAATACAGGAGAGAGATGACAAAGGCGAAGCGGATGATCCTGGATGGAGTCCGGGACCATATAGTCTCACATATATCTGGCAAGGACATTGCCAAGCAGATGTGGGATGCTTTTGCTCAGCTATATCAGAATCCTTCCGAGTAGTGGAAGATGTTACTGCAAGAGAAGCTGAGAAACATTAGGATGCAGAAGGGTGAAGGCATAGATCCCTTCCTCACTAGAATTAAGGAAATCCGGGATCAACTTGCATTCGTTGGGGAGGCGCCCCAACTTATAGAGTTTGTGCGTTTGGCCCTAAACAATGTCTTCGAGGAATGGAAAGTCTTCGTTCAAGGCATTTTGGGACGAGACACATTACTAGGGTGGGATAGGATATGGTCAAACATCCAGTAGGAGGAGATGAGGCGAGCTCTAGTAAAGAGCTTCATCAACGGAAGCAACAGTAAGGGTTCGAAGGGTGAGAAGGAAGAGGAAAATGTGGCCCTTGCATCAAAGGTTCCAGTCAGGGACAGAGGGAGAAGAAGAAAAAGGACCTATCTAAGGTCAAGTGCTTCAGGCGTGGCGAGTTTGGCCACTACAGTACTCAGTGTCCTCTCAGGAAGAAGGACAAGAAGGAGAAGCAAGACTAGGCGACAATGTCTGCAAAGATAGACAAGTTGTACTCCAGGCTGGAGGAAGACTTTGCCATATTTGCACTATACCTCCAGGAGTGAGGTGGGGCGATATGGAGTTATAGTCCTTGAGTTGTAGAGGATGAGCAGGGTCCATTAAGGTGTCTTCCTCATGGATCATTACCTTGCTACGGGGGTCCACAGTATTCAGTGGTAGGATGGATCAGTGTCAGTGATGCAGCCAGATTCCAGAGTGACAGTTGCAGACTAGTTGCAGTCAAGTGCTGAGGAGCGCAAAGCAGTGTTGACAATAGAGCATGAGGCTCGGTTGCAGAGTCAGCAGTAGTGCAAATTCCCCACTGGATAGTGTAGAAGCTAGTAGCAGTTAGATACTCGGGAGACAAATGTAACACAAAAGCACAGTTGATTTAGTATTTCGGATGCTTCTCAGTTGCAGTAGCAACAACAACAGATGAGGAGTTGCAGTGCAGATGCAGAGTTGGTAGAAGTATAGTAGTGTCAGCAGCAGCACAAATGCAGTATCAGAGTTGCGCAGTAGTTGGTGGGCAGTGGTAGGCAGACACAGTGACCAGACATCAACATTGTATATTGAGGGTGATGCAGAGACAAGGTGTTGTAGTAGTGTTAGATTTTGTAGCATCGAAGGTGTTCTAGTCTCGAAACCTTGTGGAGAGGCCAAAACACAAGAGGGAGTATTAGTTCTCCCTAACCCAGAAATCGTTTCTGGAAATTCCACCGAGAAGTGTCTCAATTAGATTATTAACCAATTTTTTAAATATTCCTAAGTCCAAACTTAGAATTATCTAGAAACTGACACGGATCGATCCAAAAATGATCTCAGCCATCGATTATGTTTTAATCTTGGCCGTTGGAGTCCCAACTGGAGATTATAAGAGAAGGTTGATGGGTTGATGGAGAAACACACAGGTGAGATTGATTTCCTCGGGCAATTCGATTTTCCAGAGAGCAACAACAGTGGTTGGAAGAGTTCGAGCCAGAGAAGGGAAGCAAAGACAGTGAGGGGCAGGGACAGTGATTTGGAGGAAGTTTTCCAGTTCCGGAGAGGTAGCAGCAAGAGGCTGAGTCATTTCTAGTGAGGCTGCGCAGAGGTCTGCGCGGGAAACTTTAGAGGGCAATTTGATTTAGTTGGGAAATTGATTCAACATCCAGACGCTGGGAAAGTCTTCCAAAACGCCGGAGAATCATTTTCAGCAACAGAGACAGGCATAATGACTTGATCAAAGGTAGTTTCGGGCTAGACATCAAAGGGTCTGCACAAGCTTCTGATGCCGAGTTGTGCCGGGGTTGCTTGTGAAGGAAGGGAAATTCCCTCATATAATTTCGGCCAGATTTTCTTGCTATGGATAGCCAATTTTTGGCATCCAGATTGTACTTGGATTATTTCACTGTTGCTTAATAATAAAAGCCCTCATCTGTTGCATTGGTTTTCCCAAGTTGGGTTTTTCCAGGTACTTCAGTCCAAAAATAACGTGTCATATTTTTGTGTGCGTGTGCCAGTATTTTCTCAGTTTCTAGTTTATCTTCTACAGTGTTTTTATTTGGTGAAAATTGCAGTTGTGGATTATTCGTTGTTTGCCGTAGCAAATAAGCTGCTAATTAATTTACAGTTAGAAGAATAATTTCCAGTTGCTACAATAGTTAAAATTTTCACATTGGCATACTTGCCAAGTGTGCAACCCTTGCACATGTCGTGCTGATCTACACTGTACTGTGGTAACCCTATGGCAATCTGCCTCAAAAACTTTAGCACGCCATGGTGTAAGTGACCCATATGCCTATGCCAGCCAAAGTTCCCCAAGGTCACATCTATGTGCATTGTGTTGTAAAATGTAACTAGGTTCGGTCTTCATAATGACATGATCTTTGTAAATGATGAAATAAAAGAAATAAAATTATTTTTGTATGCCTTGCTTCATGGGTTTCACGAGCAAGAGGTTTATCTGTTAGTGGCTCCCATTGAGAGCCTTAGGATTTATAATTGAGTCAAAGAGTCAATGTCATGTATGAAGAAGCTCTTCTTGAGCATAAGTCAATGTATATAAGTCTATATTTATGTCTAAATAGCCCTCCACAATACAAGCACGAATCTCCTCTTGATGTCGGCCTGCAAAATGAATTAAATAAACTCATGTCGTCTCACTTGAAATGGCATATCTATTTGAATGTTAAGGTCGACTAAATATATGGTTGAACTACTATAAATACCCAGTTGGACTCTTCGCATAGAGACACAAAAAATTGTATCTATCTCTGAGATTTTCGCATTACAGTTACAGTGAGAAGTTCAGTGTTTCGAATGGGCAACGAAGTGAAGAACTCGGATTCATCTGATGTTTCAGAAGGCAGTCACAGGAAGGATTTCAGATGTCACTTTGGAGGTCTGTCCACAATGCACAAAACTCGGATACCTCTGCAACTTTGGTGGTAATTACAATAGGTAATTACAGTAACAACACTTCGCATTCTCTGAGATTTCGGTGAGCATCACAGTCATCAAGTTCGGATAAATTCAGTGAAGGGTACAACGTTCAGATCTTTGTGCTAAGGGATATTTTGGTGTTACATTTCATCAAATAAACTTGAATTCGGGTCACAGTCACAGTGATAAGAAAGGAGTCCTTGTTCGTATGTCAAGGTACATAAGGAACTTGGAATAGCGATGAAAGAATAGCGAAGATCCTTCATGATGAAGGGACAACTAAGATACAAGCAAGGAGGATCTACAATAGACAGTTCAGATGCCTCTTTGATGGACAATGTTACAAGAGTAGACAACTCGGATGATAAAGACTAGAAGGATCTCAGATTTGTCATGAAGGAACAATGAAGACATTGCAGAGACTTCAGATGATGCAAGGTACTGTTCAAAGCTATAATGAAAATAGTACTTTGATGAGCTATGTGCTATGACTCGGTTCAGATCTATTATAGTCTCGGTGCAACTATAGTAAGAAGATCTTGGTGCTATGATGAAGTTGCGATGACAAGAAGGATCAAAGGAAAGAGGAAGAGAGTAAGGGAAGACATTGTCTTGGTCTTGGAGTGGCTATTAGGTCAAGGGTCTTGGTCTTGGTCTTGGTATTCGTTAATTGGAATCTTGATAAGAAAAATTTGTGCGGGTTTTCCTCTCAAAGAGTGAGAGGTTTTGGCCCTGGTAGAAAGCCAACGTCTTGTGTTCTTGTTTTCTTTGTTTTGGTAACTATTTGATGAAGTAAGAATACACACTCTAATAATAGTAAGAGAAGATTGTGCTAATAAGAAAAAGTAAAAACTACCTCACAAATAGTTATCATTGAAAGAATAATCTTATTAACCTAACTGTCCTAGATTCTTCAACACACTGATCTCTCTACTGCTCAAGGCCGCTTCTATCTCAAACTCTAGCCCATAGAGGTTCTGTTAATTTTAGATAACAATGGTATGTTCTATGCTTTAGAGCAATTTACTTCAATTTTTCTTATTAGCCCAATATCAATTTCCAGATAGGCAATCACATTAACATTGATAGTAAATGCAGATAGAACATAAACAATAAATAGAAGACAAGCCAAAACAAGAGGACACAATATTTGGCGGATCCCAGGGAAAAACCCCAATGTGGGGAAAACCCTTTGATCAAATCTTCTTATTATTCTTCAAAAGTTCAGCAAAGAGAGAGAGTACATCATACAAAATTTACTTGCCCAATCACTGTAAAATAGTCTAGTCAAACAACAGTCAATAGGATGCCCTAACCAGAAAGTCAACACTGGTCAAACCAACAGAAAAAGTCCTCCAAATGAGCTTGTTCAAACCCAATCAACTTGGCCTCCAAAGACAGTCCGAATTAGTCCAAAACAATCCTGAAATTCTCGGTCAAACTTGGTCAACGACCCTGCGGTCAACACTGTCAAATAACTGCGAATTCCTCAATTTCTATGCCAGGAGATGCGACCTAAGGAAATCGGATTTCTTGCCTGAAAAACACAGTCAAAGGAGTGAGTTTGACCCTTGGTCAACGCTGGTCAACGTCCCTGTAATTTGTCCAAAACAAAATCTGAAAAATTCGGCCTGCAATTTTAGTCAACCCAAGTCAACTCATAGAGAAGAAGATGCTCATGTGTGCTGTACGAACCAATGAGAAGAAGAGAGAGAAAGAAGTGTGTTGAGGTGTGTCCAAATGAGGAGAATGCCTCTTCTATTTATACACAACATTGAGGGTGAAGAGACACGTCTGTTGGGCTTCATGAGCCTATATTATACTTTTGCCTGACCTTGACAATTTGTCCATAGAAGAAATAAATTCATAATTCCATTTCTGCTTGTCAGAATGAAATGATCTTTAGATCAATCATGCACCTCTCAGAAAGAGGAATCCAATAAAAATATCATCTCCATCATATGAGCTGTCCAAGGTGGAGTTTGGCCCTAGTTGCCAATTTTAACACTCCCTCTCAACTAGGGAGAAATCCACTTGCCAAACCATCTGACAATCTGTCCAATCTCTGTCGTCCCTGCTCTGCTATGCTGAACCATGAAGAAATAATGAAGAGGAAATGATTGGGAGTGTATCATACCACTCTCCACTGACCCGAAGTCAGTCTCCATTGATCCCAAATCAATATCAAACATCCTAGCATGGAGAGTACGGTAGTACACGATGCGTCCATTGGTGGTACTGTGGTCCCTATCCTCATTTCCCAACTCATTGGCTAGATGAGAGGTACTTCCCATGAGTCCCGGATTGCATGGGTGGGATGTATCGGCAGGAGAAGGTGAACCACTCATCCTGCTCATATGCCATAGGACAAGGTGAACCACTCATCCTATGCATATATCAACCATCATGGGGTATCATAGGGGAAGGTGAATGATCCAGGTGGATCTTCAGGAACACACACAGGACAAGGAGGACTCAGGGATGCTCAAAAATCAAAGTCATCGGAATGAATTCAACCCAGGACCAGAGCGTAGGGCTCGTCTTCCTGATCGCAGTGGCGCGAACGGTTCGTCAATCTGACCTCGTATGCAAAAGATAGAGCTCTTCAAAGTTTGGTATAGCAGGGGAAAAATGGGGCCCACAGTGCGCCACATGGCATCCCAATCAGCACGTGGGACCCACATGGCAGCTTGACACTTGGCATCCCTCCAATGGCCTCCTAAACCTGCACAAGCAACAAAAATCATTTTGGGTTAAAAAAACCATATAACAAAAATGGTTTAATATAGTTATCAAAATAACTATATAAATCATATCAAAACCAAATATATTTATATATTAACTAAAATTGAAAAGAAAACAGTTAATATATATATATAACAAAACCCAAAAAAATCGGCCCATATATCTCAACCTTGGCACGAATTCGTAAATCCAAAAGTTAATATATATATGGTTATAAATTTGGAAAAACCATATATGGTATGGTTAAAACGAATCAACACATTAATGGTGGGCTTGGGTAGGCGGCCACGTATGTGGTCCCGCCACCCAACGCTCCACCATACCTGCCGTCATTATTTCAAAGCCAGCGCTTGTGGTTATATCAAAGTTCGTATATAGAAAAAGTTTGGGTTATAATATAAAACCATGTGTATATATATAATGCGCCCGAAATTTCATGAAATTTGTTTATCAAAAAAAAAAAAAAAACAAACCATCCTATATATGTGAGCTTTGGGAAGTGCACATGGTAAAGGATGGTTCAATCAAACTGATATATGGTAAAATTAGAGGGGGCAGGGTTTGACCTCCTGACCTCCCTCAACCAATTTCTAAGTATTACCATTACACCAAACGAACTTCTTGGTAACTTCACCAGTGAATTTATTTAAGAACTCAGTTTTGCCAGAGCTGAGGAGGAGGATTGCACGGATTTCGAGACAGGAGCGGGCACGCCAATCGAGGTAGTTTAATAATTTTTTAATGCAGGAACCATGAATTTTGTAGGGGGGCAAAATTTTCACTGTGTCAGAATTTGACAAGTTTTATATGGTTTTTACACCTCTCGTCGCCACGAACACAATGGTGCTGTTCGTTTCTTCATCAGAGGTCTGCATCTTCCAGTCATTTCCAGAATGCACGCGGAACCATGATTTCAGCAAAAACAGGGAGCGGAACCATGAGCCATGAAATTTTCCCAAGGAGGTAAAATTTCACTTTGTCAGAATATGGTCGAGTTTATACTTGTTTTTCATGGTTTTTCGCAGGGATCCTAATGGTGAAATCAGATTTGACATCTGAGCAGCGGATTTTCAGTTCATCCCTGAAATAGAATCTTTGAGGAATCCCGAGGGAATCTAAAAGATTCCTTGAGCTCCGAATTTTCAAATTCTCAGAATTCGGATTTTGGACAGTCGTTTCAGCACTACTCGACGCCACAAATCTGATGGTGTATTCAGATTTGTCTTTCTCTCATTTCTTCTTTCAGTCACTTTTCTAAGTGCCAGTGCAGATGTCCATCTTCATGTGCGAACAGTGTTCTTCTTGCGATCGATGATGTGAGATCGATGTTTCAGCAAGCTTCAGCACTTTGATAGCCTTTGCTTCAGATGGCCCTTGGTGGTGAGGTATATGATGTGTTCATGTACTTCTTCTTTTTGCATTATGTTGTATAGATCCATGATTGATGTTGATACAGGATCTTGTTTATTACATGTTGTCATGATTCCTTGCTTGATTTGATAAGGAATCTATGTGATGTACTTTCTGTCATAACTCTTTATGTTATGCTTTGAGATCCCTTGTTGTATGAAGTTGGGATACTCTTGTTGTCGTCATGCATGTGTTTTGCTTTGACATCCCTTTTGTACCATGATTGGCGGGATGCACACCATGCTTGTTTTTGTGTCATACTGATAGGAGTCATTTGATTGAGAGTTCTAGTTGTGGAACATCTCTTAGAGCCACTCCTGCGTGAGGGCATTCTTCCTTGTATGATCGAGACATCATCTCTGTGTACATCATCTTCATTGACAACACATAATGCAGCGGCCTCCACCATCTTGACACCGGGGCCCGGCGACGTAGTCCCTCCTAGACGAACTCCGTTATCAACGGCTTTTGTTTTCATGTGCTGATGATTGTTATGTTCCTCTTCTTTACAGTCTATAGCTGTAATTGTTAATGTTCTTTAAAAAGCAATTTTAACACATCACGAAAGTAAAAGGTCTTGGAAGGATCCTTCTTCACATCCAGACTTGGATCAGTGAACCACTCACCCTATACATAGCACACCACTAGGGGAAGGTGAACCACTCACCCTATGGTCTCTCATAGCTCCAAGAAGTACCCCAAGCTTGTTGATTTATGGTAGCATCGGATGTGCTCTAAGTCTCAAATTTTGCAGGGAGGCTTAGACACATGCATTCTCCAATACTCAGAAATCGTTTTGGGAAATTCCATTTAGAGAGTTTTATTAAAACAATTAATTATTTTTAATGGGACCCTAAGTCTAAACTTTAGGAAATTAAAATAATTAATGGGTATTAATCTAAACTGTGGGTGTAACTTCTAGAAGAAGACGAGGATCAAGCGAAAATGATCTAAGCCATTGATTAGAAGTTAATCTGGGCTGTTGGTTTTCCAACAGAAAGATATAGGAAGAGGCTTGAGGGGCACTTGGAGAACACACAGAAGGGAGATCAAAAGTTTGATTTTCTGAAGCAGAGGAACTGCCGGAGAGATTTCGATAGTGATCTTTTGCAGAGAGGGGCAGGGTTAGTATCTGGTGAGGAGTCTTTTCTTGGGCCAGAGAGTACAAGACAAGGACGACAGAACGACTTCCACAGAAAGGCTGATGCTGGCCCACGCAGTGGTAGCGTAGAGCCTAGAGGGAGATCGAATTTCCTGTTGAGGAAATCGAGTTTCAGAAGCCGGGAGCCGAGGTGTGAGACCGGGAGGCTGGAAATCGAAGTTTCTGGGCAGCAGAGGATCAAAAGGAAGAGCAACACAGTCCCCAGCAGAGGTGACACAGAGACTGCATAGGGTTGACGCAGTTTTGCGCAAAGGTTGACGCAGAAGGGACGCAGAGCCTCTTTCCAGTGAGGTCAGGGTCAAATTCTTCCAATGATAGGGTGAGAGCATCTCACTACTTGTTTTGTCCAGTTTCTCTCAGTATAGGTTAACCAGTTGGGCATCCAACGAATTGTACTCAGAATTACTACCGCTTAATAATAAAACCCTCAGAGTTGCTACACCGGTTTTCCCGCATTCAGTTTTTTCAGGGACATTTGTCCAAAAATAACTGTGTAGATGTGTTATATTTCTTTCCTGTTCAATTTCTTGTTTTCGCTCATAATTTAAATGGTGTAGACTGCAGTGTATTAGTTTCGCTATTTACTGTAGGAAACAATAAGTAACTTGATTCAGAAATTAACAAGTAGGAGGAACTTAATCAGTTGCTGCAGTAGAAATTTAGGGCTTCCAAATTTTCACAAAGCCCCCAGAGCTTCCAGAGCTCAATACCCAACTCAAACGGGACCCTCATAAGAGGGTCTCTCCACGACTCCAAGTCATTCACGGAAGGTTAAGAATTTGACCTTCCCAAGGGGCTTCGTAAGAATATCTATGACCTGTTCATCAGTGCTAATGTGATGGAGCCTATTGCTCCACGTTGTACCATATCCCGGATAAAGTGGTACCTGATATCAATATGCTTGGAGCGGTCATGAAACACGGGATTCTCAGAAAGACGAATCCCACTTTGGTTGTCGCAGTAGATCACGGTGGTATCCATCACATGCCTAAAAAGCTCACTAAAGAGCTTCCTCAACCAAACAACTTCACAGGAGGCCTTACTAGCAGCAATATATTCGGCCTCGGTGGTGCTCAACGAAACCGATTTCTGCTTCCTGCGCATCTAGGATATCGAAGTAGAACCTAGTGAGAAACAACATCCCAATGTGCTCTTACGATCCACCACACTACCAACCCAATCAGCATCAGAATAGCCATGGAGCCTCAAATTCCTAGCAGTGTATCTCAGTCCATAGGTGATTGTGCCCCAGAGATATCTCAAGAGATTCTTGGCAGCAATCCAATGTATGTGATGAGGCTCGACCATAAATTGACTCAATGTATTCACTACAACGCATATCTTCATACATCTCCTTAGATGTGCCCAAATTAGAGATGTAAGCAACTAAATGCTTCTGAATAGAATCCTTGATGATTTTCTTAGCTTTGACCTCACCTTTCTTGTATTTTGTCTTAGCGGCAGTTGGTGCATTTGAAGGAGGTTCAACAATCTTTCCCTGCACATAATCCATAGCATCACGCTCTTTCAAAGTCAAGTCAAGAGACATCTTCCATGCATGATAATCAGACTTATCATTGAGCTTGTCATCAGATTTGAAGTAAGATGAGGAGGCCATTGAATCTTGTCCTTGAACAACAAATCTCAGTGATTGCTTTTCTCACTCTTGCTTGGGCTTTGTCTTCACCTCAACTCTGATACCATGTTAATTTTAGATAACAATGGTATGTTCTATGATTTAGAGCAATTTACTTCAATTTTTCTTATTAGTCCAATATCAATTTCCAGATAAGCAATCACATTAAAATTGATAGTAAATGCAGATAGAACATAAACAATAAGCAGAAGACAAGCCAAGACAAGAGGACACAATATTTGGCGGATGCCAGGGAAAAAACCCAATGTGGGGAAAACCCTTTGATCAAATCTTCTTATTATTCTTCAAAAGTTCAACAGAGAGAGAGAGTACATCATACAAAATTTACTTGCCCAATCATTGTAAAATAGTCTAGTCAAACAACAATCAACAGGATGCCCTAACTAGAAAGTCAACATTGGTCAAACCAGTAGAAAAAGTCCTCCAAATGAGCTCGGTCAAACCCAGTCAACTCGGCCTCCAAAGACAGTCCTAATCAGCCCAAAACAGTCTTGAATTTCCTAGTCAAACCTGGTCAACGTAGATTCAATGTTGCAGTCAATGACCCTGCGGTCGACACTGGTCAAACAACTGCAAATTCCTCGATTTCTGTGCCAGGAGATGCGGCCTAAGGAAATCGGATTTCCTGCTTGAAAAATGCAATCAAAGGAGTGAGTTTGACCCTTGGTCAACGTTGGTCAATGTCCCTGTAATTTGCCCAAAACAGAGTCTAAAATTTTCGGCTTGCAATTTTAGTGAATGCATAGAGAAGAAGATGCTCTTGTTTGTTGTATGAACCATGAGAAGAAGAGAGAGAAAGATGTGCATTGAAGTGTGTCCAAATGAGGAAAATGCCTCTTCTATTTATACACAATGTTGAGGGTGAAGAGACACCTCTGTTGGGCTTCATGAGCCTATATTAAACCTCTGCCCAACCTTGACAATTTGTCCATAGAAGAAATAAATTCATAATTCCATTTCTGCTTGTCAAAATGAGATGTTCTTTAGATCAATCCTACACCTCTCGGAAAGAGGAATCCAATAAAAATATCATCTCCATCATATGAGCTGTCCAAGGTGGAGTTTGGCCCTAGTTGCCAACTTTAACAGGTTCTTCACCCTAACTCCAATCTGCTTAACTGCTCTGGAGTTGAGGTGCTTGAAGAAGGCCTTCCCTCCGTTGAATATAACATCATACCCCTTGCTCTCCGAAGTTGAGATTGAAACAAGGTTTTTCTTAAACCCTAGGACATAGATGACATCTTTAAGGTAGAGAGGTTTTCAGGATTCCCTCTCAAACTTGATTGTACCCACACCCAGCGCTAGGTACTTGTCATCATCTTCCATCTCTATATGAAATTGCATATCCTTCTCTGTCAACTGGCTGAATTAACTCTTGTTCTCTGGTCATATGAAAGGATGCTCCACTATCAATATACCATATGCTGCTAACCACTGAGCTTGCCATGCAAGCTATGAGCGAAAACTCCTTCTCAAACTGATAAGTGAACTCTTCCACCTCTGTTGATGCTACCACGTGATCCTTCTTGGATTCCTTCTTCCTATTTGGACACTTGGTGGAATAGTGCCCAAATTGATGACAAGAGAAGCACTTCACTTTACTGAGATCTTTCTTCTTCATGCCACCTGAACTGGACTCGACCTCTCCTGGCTTTTTCTTGCCCCCTTTGCTAGCTAGGGAAAATTTTTCTTCCACCTTAGTCTTCATATTAGACCTAGATTTTTCTTTCTTCTGGATCTCCTCTTGCACACAATCACTCCATAGCCTCTCCCATCCTGGTAGGTTTTCTCTGCCATTGATAACATCTATAAAATTTTCCCATGACTTGGGAAAACCCAATAGTGCAAAATTGACAAGGTCTCTCTTCGAGACTGTCTCCTCAACCCTGGCTAACTCGTCCTTCACTTGGGTGAATCTGGTCAGGTAAGAAATCACGGATTTTGACTTAGTCATCTTGATATTTTTGAGCTTATCTCAGAGTACCAGCTTCCTGGCCTCACTTGTACCCTGGTACATCGCTAAGATAACTGCCCACATAGCCTGAGCTGTTTTCTTTCCGAAAATGTGAGGTATCATGTGATCCTTGACTCCTTCAAGAATTATTCTCCTGGCCTTTGTGTCCTTCTTGTTATGCTGGGTCGACTGCTGAGGATTTGCTTGTGCGACTGGTGGACTCTCCACAAATTCCCAAACTCCCTGCTCCTCCAATACTATACCAATCCTCTCCTTCCAAGAGCAGAATTTCGAGGCCCCATCAAGGTGGTCCTCAAATCTCAGACCCAGATATGCCATGTTCTAAGTCAAACTGCTTAGAATCACTGTTGCGCAAGCCTACTAGAGAAAACACCTACTCACTAGAAAAGACTGTGCTCTTATGGACATTGCGCACCCTACACTATTACTGTCACTTGCTTCCGAGGAAAAAATATACTAGTTTATTCTCTTCAGTCAATCTGTAGCCCTGATACCATGTTAGTTTTCTAATACCCAACAACTAATTTGAACAGTGTTATGAGATGCAAGAACTAGAAAACTAAACTACGAAATTCACTGATCAAATATACTGAGTATTCTAACGAATTTGCAGTGGAAAATAAATTTATAAAGACACAAACATACAATTAACAAAACACCAAAAATGCCTAGGAAACCCCAACTGGGAAACCTACTAATTTGTGTTTTTATTGATCTGCTTAGAAAAATCTCAGTGATTAATTACAAATCCCTTGGGAAAAAATTCCCTTCTTACTCTCTGTTCCTCAACACAATATCCCGCACACCCTAGACCAATTTGACCTCTCTTTTGCGCAACAGTACCAACTGTATAGGCTGAATTGCCTCCTTGTGAAAGGTATCTCGACCTCCTTAAGTGATGTACTCTCCTTGATGTCTCGTGTTGATTTGGAACTATTTTCCCGAGCTCAAAACACAAATTCTCGCTAGTGCATAATGATATGATTCACCAAGTTTGTGCTCTTCTCTTTATAAGATCGAACTGCTCTTCAACTCAAGTGAACTGGCTCCTTGAACCAGAGTCGAACTGCCTCACTGAACTCAAGTCTAACTAACATCTTGAACTCAAGCGAACTGGCCTTTTGAACTCGAGTCAAACTGCTTCATTGAACTGAAGATAAAATGTCCATGCATGCCGAGTTTGATTTACTGTTTTTGACTCTAGGAAACTTAGAGAGTTTTCCTAAGTCAAACACTAAGAGAAAGTAAGACTGCACCTTAGCTTCACATGCGGGTTCTTCTGCCAAATTTAGTGCACTTCGAAATTTAGTAAAACCCTTCCTTCTCTAACCCCAGTTAACACATTCCATGAATATTTTAGGCCTTCCAAAAGTTATCTTTAATCCTCATGATGAACGACTTGAAGGTCATGTTACCTATCCGATTAGTGGGGTCACTAAGGTCCTGACAAGCCTGTTGGATGGGCACAGACAGTGAAGGGACCCATTGTCACCTCGGCCCAAGCCCCCGTTGTTTAGACCCAACAACCTCCTAAGTTGTCAAGGGAGGCGTTGCAAATGTAACCTCAATTAATCTCAAGCAAAATCAATGCCTTTTGTGGGGTCAATTAGAGGTGGAGGTGCTATTTCTGGAAAACTATCTAGCTGTTTGTGATATAACTGTGCAACAAAGAACTAAACAATGGATTAATAGACACCAAATTACTGAAAGGATGTTGTGTGATCAGTTGTTTTTGATGTACAAAATTTATCCTAACCAAAAATGTAATTAGTTTGCTGTTTGGAGTATTGGTTTAGGATTTATAGGTCAAAAAAACTTCTTGTCATGTAAATTAGACTGTAAAAGTCTATGTAAAACACAGGGAAACAACTTGTAGAGCTCAAATCAGCCACTCTATAAGTGCTACAACACTCCTATATGTTATATCTAGGGGTGGGAAGGTTTGAGGAAATAATTTGAGGCTTGAGAGACCTCTCCATAATCTATGACAACTGAAAAAGACAGCTGGAAATTGCTTTTTCAAAAAATGGGCTAAAACCCTGTTGGGCAAGTTACCCAAGAATTTCAAATCTAAAAGTATTTTTTTGTTTGCTAAGTTGTGTGAGTGTTGTGTGAGTCCTGAGATGCCTGCAAGCTTAACCTTTGGCTTGAGAAACAATGGCCTAGGGGCATCTAAGCCGTCAAAATCACCCGGGGATTGCATCCGGCTTGGGTATCACCAACCCTTAACATGGCTGGATTTTTTCCCACGGAGTTTGGAACTGGTGACCTTCACATCACGAAGTGCCTTAACAATACACCCCATCACTGTCTATTCTGTTAGTTTCTATAGCATTGGATGTTTATTAGCCACAAAATTTGGTGGAGAGGCTAGAATACATGAGATATCCAAAACCCATAAATCGTTTCTGGAAATTCCACATAGAGATGGCTTAATTAGATTATTAACCAGTTTTTAAATGTTTCCTAAGTCTAAACTTAGGGAATATGGTTAGTTAATTAGAATTAATTAATTCAAGGTGCGAATCATCTAGAAACTCACATGGATCGACTCCAAGATGATCCTAGCCATTGATTAAGTTTTAATCTTGGCCGTTGGTGCTCCAACAATGGATTATAAGAGGAAGTCGATGGGCACTTGGAGAAGACACACCAGAACACCAAAAGTTCGATTTCCTTGGCAGATCGATTTCCAGAGTAGCAACAGTCAGTTATCGGAGAGCCAAAGATCGAAGCAGTGAGTGAGGGGCAGGGACAATGAGTCCATAGGAGATTTTTCCAAATCTAGAGAGTCAACTACAGAAGGGCCTAGTTTCGTTAGTGAGGTTGTGCAGAAGCTTCAGAGGTAGTAGTTCGATTTGGCCAGACAGAGAGTCGATTTAGTTGCTGAAGGCCGTGAAGATTTCCGGAAGGGATCAACAAGTCATTCTTAGAGGCTGGATTGGGAAGATGGTTTGATCTGTTGCAGTTCCAGGCAGAGCGTACCAATCGCTGCATAGGCTTGACGCAGGGGTTTCATGGAGCCCATTTAGAGCCAGTTTTGGAGCTGGATTAGTGTCGGGTGAGACAAAATTTTGTCTCTCTAATTTTTGTGGCCAGTTTCTCCTGTAGTGGATTGCCAGTTTGTGCATCCAGATTGTACTAAGATTTTCACTGTTGCTTCATAATAAAACCCTCAGCTGTTGCATCGGTTTTCCCAGGGTGGGTTTTTTCGGGGACTTTGTCCAAAAATAACGGTGTCATTTTTATTGTGCGCGCTAGTATTTTCTTAGTTTCCAACGCTATTTATTTCCACAGTTTTATTTGTGAAGGTTGTAGTGTGATTTATTCAGTATTTTTCTTAGCAAATAAATTGTTAAATTAATTAACAATTATAAGAATAATTTCTAGTTGCTGCAATAGGATTCCAGTGTTGGAATTTTCACATGGTATCAGAGCGTGAGTGATCAGTCGGGAAGCTCATAAGAGAAGTAAAGAATTTCGTTGCTCAGAGGGAGTAGTAGGCTGAAATTCTTATAGAGGCAGCAGACAGGCAGGTCAAATTGTTGGGGCAAGAATTCGATTTTCAGTTGCAGGGTTGCAGAAAAGTCAAGTTGCCTGGGTTAGTGATTCCAGCAGTCAGAGGGAGCAATTGCAGCTTAGATTTTCGCTAAGCAACTTCCTTGGTTGGACGCAGAGGGTTTTGCAACTGCAGAACTAGTGTCGGGTGGAAGAGAAAAGCACACACAGAGGGAAAATTTCTCTCAGGGAACTTAGAGTCTCAGAAGTTCGATTTTTCTAGTAGCACATTAGTAGTACCTGAGTGCAGATTTTCTTGCTCCAGAAGGGAGTGCGAGTAGCAGACCAACAACCAAGCACAGGGAAAGAGGGAGTTTTCAACAGTTTTTGAGATGGCCACAACTGGACTCAGTGATCAGGATAGGTTGGAGGGTTCCTCCAATTATGTCATCTGGAAGGCCAGAGTGTCCTTCCTCTTGGATGAATATGGACTGATGCTTTACATAGACAATATTGTGGCAGTTCCTCGGGATGTGGATCAACTAAAAGAATTTAGGAAGGAGGTGGTGAAGGCGAAGCTGTTGATCCTGGATGGAGTTCAGGACCATATAGTCTCACACATAGCTGGCAAGGATACTGCCAAAGAGATATGGGATGCTCTCTCCATGCTATACTAGGGTACTTCCGAGGAGCGAAATATGTTCTTGGAAGAAAAGTTGAGATGCATCAAGATGCAGAAGGGGGAAGGCATAGATCCCTTCCTCACCAGGATTCAGGGGGTCCGAGACTAGCTTGCAGCTGTTGGGGCAGCGCCTCAACCAACAAAGCTAGTGAGTTTGGCACTGAACAATGTCTCTAAGGAATGACAGGTTTTTGTCCAAAGTATATTGGGCAGAGACAAGCTACCAGAATGGGACAGGATGTGGTCAAACTTGCAACAGGAAGAGTTGAGGTGAGCTCTGTTAGAGAGAGCTCCATTAGTGGTAGCAGTAGCAGCAGATCAAAGGTGGTGAAGGAGGAGGAAAATCTGGCCCTCACTTCAAAGGGTCCCTGTAAGGGGCATAGGGAACAAAGAAGGAAGAAGAAGGACCTATCTAAGGTCAAGTGCTTCAGCCTTCAGGTGTGGCAAGTTTGGCCACTACTGTACCTAGTGTCCTCTTAGAAAGAAGGACAAGGAGGAGAAGCAGGACCAGGCAACAACACATGCTGAGATAGATAAGCTGTCCTTCAGGTTGGAGGAAGACTTCGCGATGATGGCATCCATACCTCCAGGAGTGAGGTGGGGTGACTTGGAGTTGTAGCCCTAGAGAGCTGCAAAGTTTGGCAGGGTCCTTGAGGAGTCCACCTCATGGATCATTACCTTGCTACGGGGGCCCACCATATTAAGTAGCAGTATGGATCAGTGGCAGTTGATGCAGTCAGTACCAGAGTGATTGTTGCAGACTAGTAGCAGTCAGATGCTGACGAGCGCAATGCAGTGTTAACAACAGAGCAGGGGGTTCAGTGCAGAGTTGGCAGCAACGCAGAGTCTTCAATGACAATGCAGATGCTAGTAGCAGTCAGAGACTCGGGAGACAGATGCATCATACTGAACACAAATGATTCAATATTTTAGATGCTTCTCAGTTGCAGTAGTTGCAGTTGCAGTTGCAGCAACAACAAATGAGAGGGAGTTGCATTGTTGGCAACAGTATGGCAGTGTCATCAGCCGCATAGATGCATCATCAAAGTTGCGTAGTAGTTGGTGGGCAGCAACAGCCAGACATCAACAATGTGACAAAGGTGATACAGAGAAAGGGTGTTTTGGCTGGATGTGCAGCACTTAGGAGAGAACACAATCCTCGCTAAGAGGGAGTGTTAGTTTCTGTAGCATCAGATGTGTTCTAGCCACAAAATTTGGTGGAGAGGCTAGAATACATGAGATCTCCAAAACCCAAAATCGTTTTTGGAAATTCCACCTAGAGATGGCTTAATTAGATTATTAACCAGTTTTTAAATATTTCCTAAGTCTAAACTTAGGGAATATGGTTAATTAATCAAAATTAATTAAGTCAAGGTGTGAATCATCTAGAAACTCACACGGATCGACTCCAAGATGATCCTAGCCATTGATTAAGTTTTAATCTTGGCCGTTGGTGCTCCAACAATGGATTATAAGAGGAAGTCGATGGGCACTTGGAAAAGACACACTAGAACACCGGAAGTTCGATTTCCTTGGATGATCGATTTCCAGAGCAGCAATAGTCAGTTGCCGGAGAGCTAGAGATCGAAGCAGTGAGTGAGGGGTAGGGACAGTGAGTTCGGAGGACATTTTTCCAGATCCGGAGAGTCAGCTATAGGAGCGCTGAGTTTCCTCAGTGAGGCTGTGCAAAAGTTTCAGAGGCAACAGTTCGATTTGGCCAGACAGATGGTCGATTCATTGATGAAGGCTGAGAAGATTTCCGGAAGGGATCAACGAGTCATTTTCAGAGGCTGCATTGGGTAAAGGGCTTGATCAATTGCAGTTCCAGGCAGAGCGTACCAATCGCTGCGCAGGCTTGACGTATAGGCTGACATAGGGGTTTCGTGGAGCCCATTGAGAGCCAGTTTTGGAGTTGGATCAGTGCCGGGTGAGACAAAATATTGTCTTACTAATTTTTGTGGCCATTTTCTCCTGTAGTGGATTGCTAGTTTGTGCATCCAGATTGTACTCAGATTTTCACTGCTGCTTAATAATAAAACCCTCAGATGCTCCACCGATTTTCCCAAGTTAGGTTTTTCCGGGGACTTTGTCCAAAAATAACGGTGTCATTTTTATTGTGCGCTAGTATTTCTTGGTTTCCAGTGCTATTTATTTCCGCAGTTTTATTTGTGAAGGTTGCAGTGTGATTTATTCAGTGTTTTTTGTAGCAAATAAATTGTTAAATTAATTAACAATTAGAAGAATAATTTCCGGTTGCTGCAATAGGATTCCAGTCTTGGAATTTTCACATATTCTACACCTTGTGGGCTTGATCTAAAACTAATCTTTAAATATAGGTGGAAATAAAAAAAAAATCACTCTACAAATAACAAATAGAGTGACTAGAGAGATTGCTAGAGTATGACTTACCCGTAAAACGCTGGAAATATCTGGTTTTGTTGCAGATTTATGCAAGTACAACAAACAAAACACACTTAGATCTGCAAAATATCAGCTAGATACAAGTATAAAATATATCATATAAAACATGTATCTACCCTTGGACTTAGGTCTATTAATAAAATTTGATTTCTCCAAGAGTTTTAACTTGCTAAGATAAATCATTTAAAATCAACAAGTAAAAAAGGTCCTAAAGTAATGCAAAAAATAAAAAGTTTTGGATTTTTTAAAAGAATAGAGTGGTTGTTGGATTAATACCATGTTCCAAACTTACTTCACCCTCACTGGAGTGTGAAATATGCACCTTATTAAGTTGATCTTGCTGATAAATCAAGGGAGTGGGTTTCGTCTCTATGAGAAGTCACCCCCACTATTGACTTATCCAAAAGCAATTATGTCCTAGATTGTTGGAAATAGCAAAAAGGTAACATCTTAATAAGTTAAAAGTGATAAAACATCCATTTAATGGTAACAATAAACAACAAATTAAAACCTTAGCATCATTTCTAGGTGAGGAAGTTAAGCAATGACACCATACCAACTAGTAACTGAAGCAACATGAAATATCATTTATCACATCAGAGATGAAGGGCATAAGAAGTGATACACCACTGCATGTGAATGACTGATGAGCATAGGAATGCAACTGATGAATGGGGACTAGCAGGTCCAGGCTAATAAGCAAAAATCTCGTCAAAGCAACACACCAATTAAGTGTTTCTTTACGGGAGTTGCCTGAAGGGCACAGGTTGTACAAAACTATTAACTCCCTTTTGATTCCCACCTCCTTGTATAAACCCTCGAACTACTATTGGATTTGAAGACTTTGATCTTCTTCTCTATTTAGTTTTTAACTAAAGCTTTTGACCATTGAAACTTGCTAGAGACCCCAACCTTGGTCTTCAGGAAGAAGATCCATGTTTTGTGAGAGAAGTCATTGGTGAAAGAAACATAGTACATGCTTCTTGTAATTGATGCCATTGACATTGGCCCATAGACATTTGAATGTACCAGGTCTAGAATTCCCTTACACCTATGCTCGTTGCTTGGGAAAGCAACCTTGGCATGCTTTCCAAGCTTGCACCCTCTACATACACCATGTTGCTTAGTACTGAAATTTGGAGAACCTTTGACTATCATCGTGAGAAGAGACAACATCTTGTGATGTAGGTGCCCAATCCTCTTGTGCCACAACTATCACAAGCTGTCATTATTATGCACCAGGGCTTGAATAGGTTCATGCTGCAACCTATACTATTACCTTCTTTAACCCCTCTTATTTGAGTTGTATATGGGCTAGATTCCTTCGGTCTGATGAGGACTTGCTGGCTCTTGAACTCAATCGCAAATCCCTTATCCTCCATGATCGACACTAAACGCAAGTTTTCACTGAGACCTAGAACAAACAAGACATCGTCAAAATCTACAAAAATTTGAGCTGGTAGGGAATAATACCAATTCTTGCTAGTGGGTACTTGGCATCTTCACCAAGCTCAACCTGTACGTCGAAGTCTAACTTCTTCAAACTAGAAAACCATTGTTGTGCTAATGTCGAGATGCCTTACTGTGCACATACCATGCATCCCTTTGAATTGTGCTTGTAGAAAGTCGTGATATCATTGAGAAATCCTTCTTGAACTTGGAAGAAAATGTTCATATGAGTTTCTTTAGAGGCTAATACATGCTTTTGTTGTTGCTTCCCTTTGCCCTTCTTCTTCTTTGTACACAGTGATGCATAATGTCCCTGCTTTTTTTTTGCCGCTTCCCTTTGCTCTTCTTCTTGTTCGTACACAGTGATGCATAATGACTATGCTTGTGACCAATGAAGCACTTGATTTTACACAAGTCTTTCTATCTTGGCTATGAGGTTGAGTCCTCATTCTTTCCCTTACCATTTTTGGGTCCTTTACCTCTTCCCTTATTTGCCTTACCAAATAGAGCTAGGTTCTCATGACCACCCTTCTTGCGGGTCTTTTGCTCCATCTGAGTCTCCTCTTGGATATAGTCATTTGACAACCTCTGAAAGTTAGGAAGGTTCTCCTGAGCACAAATACCTTTGAAAAGTGGTTCCCATGAAGGTAGGAAACCATTCAGTGCAATGTTTGCTAGTTTTGCATCTTCAACTTTCTCCTCAATTGTTGCAAGTTGATCACAAACCTGTGTAAATTTCATAAGGTAACTAGTGATTGAGTCTGATCTAGTCATCTATATGGATCTAAGTTTGTTTTGTAAAATCATCTTTTTGTTTATCTTCTTGTTTTAGTAGAAAATTACAAAGGTATCAAACATTTCCTTTGTTGTCTTCTTCGTATATATATGAGGGATCAAATGATCCTTTATTGCATCGAAGATCATCTACTTGGCCTTTACTTTCCTCTTTTTGTGAGTTGCCAACTGTTGTGGATATGTAGGTGAAGGCATAACATCTTTGACAATAACTCAGAGATCATTCTCTTCTAGTAAGAGTGTAACCCTCAGTTTCCATGATAAGAAATTCGAGGCACCATCCAATATGTCCTCAAACCCAAGTCTCGCTAAAGCCATTTTGAGATCTACGGAACTCCCAAATTCGAAAGTTAGTTTTGAAATCCTCTACCTGCTGGTCCTTCTTCCGTGCAATTGATTTATTGTTGCAAATCCTTGGGAATCTCAATCTAAGAAATACTTTTGATACCATGTAAAAACTTCCAAGCCTAGATGACTAAAGTCCTTATGATCTCAATTAAACAAGTAAATTGTTGAATTTAATTAATGCAAAAATTATGTTTATACCATGGCATCATTCACACAATAGTTGGAGATTAAATAGAAGGGGTAATACATAGTGTCATGCATACACAGGTAATTTCTTCTTCAAATAAGCTTTTCATTCCTTCGAAAAACTTCCAAGGAAAACTCCATAGTTTGCTTAAAACTAGTAGCTGCATGATGAATAAATTGCACTGAAATTGTGTGGTACGACTGTTTGGATTATACACACTAGTTGTATGACTTTGTCTATAGGGATGTACAAATCTATACCATATGGCCTTGCCTACTATCCAGGTTCACCTTTGCTTGAATCCTCGCTCTCTCTCTCTCAACCTACTCAATTGTTCAAGTTTTTAACTTTATGTAAACCCTCTATCTTGACTTCTTTTTATACTTTTAGCTGAAACAAAAACATTAATCTATTTTTGCATTTACTCCCAATCTATATCATGCATGCATGAGATTCATGTTTTTAGACTTAACAACTAAAATACAACTTTTAACATATTTAACTAAAGTGAATTATAAAATAGAATTACTTTTCGAAAAAATATCGAACTACTTTTCACACATTCACCCTGTACACGTGTGGAAGTTCTTGTTTGAGCTATAATTCCCATTATAGAAGAGGTGGCTCGCTATTGGGAACTTGTGAAGGGGGTCTTCCTAGTAGTTTGGTGTAAACTGTTCTACAATCTAAGTCGTCATTTTTGTAGGGTCTTGCTATCAGGGGCCAAATTGCTTCCAAGTTTGATGGATCTAAGCACTAAAATGGTGTTTTACTCTGTCTTCCTCTTGATGCCCTTGTCCACGAGGAACACTGGGAAGAAAGATGTGATACTCATAATAATGATCGGTTAAGGGGGTGGTTATAGGATGTAATATGTAAGATCTCGTGGGCATCTTCCTAATATAACGTCATAGCATATTTAATCTAAATATTGGAAAAAAGTAGAGAGGGAATTGTGAGACTCTTTGACCATTTTGTGGAATCGACCTTGTGTATCTCATAAAATTAGGGGACTTTGTATATAACGTGCTCCTCTGTCTTTGTCTTCTGCCAATGGAAAATATGATATAATTTATTTCCTATGGAAAATAATGCTCAACTTTCACTTGAAGTTGATTAGAGCCCACTCAAAATTTCCCCCAAAGGTATCCTGAGCCCAGGCATCCAATGTCAAAGAATGTAAACGGGGTTGAACTATGATGTCATTTGTTAACTTCATGAAGTACTCTGCATAAAAGGCCATCTTGGGTCTCAACCCTCCAAGAGGGGTGATCTAAGGGATGTGGACATACTGCCTATAAATATTCTCCTTGATAATACCATTCATCTCCTAGTTATCAGGTAGGCTAGGAGCATCCATAAAGTACTTGAGTGAGGGAAGGCACTCCATTGATATGATAACTAGCTATAGGAAATAAGATACCTTTGAGAACTAAAGTTGCACTCTCCTTGAGGGGGTTGGCTAGGGGGGAGGCGTCTAGAGAGTGGCCTCAAAAGAATGATAGGCATGATTTGGATATCGATCCCTACTACTAGTCGAGGTAGTAAATATTTGGAGACAATGAAATGATTCTACTAGTTTGAAGATTGATCTTGATATGTAGGGGATGTCGAAAATCTGCTTGAATGATGCACTGCAGAAATGACCTCTTGTATCTGATGATGTGGTGATGCAAGAGGGTTTGAATTCTCTTGGTATGGGCTTGATAAAATCAAGAAGGCTAGGATTGCGCACCTTGATAGAGTCTATGAGGTCTAGTTTGAACAAGATATGTTGAAAATGGTGCGGAAAACATAGTCTCTCTAAAAAGGAAAGGGATCCATATCCCTCATTAACCTGTGTTGGAGATATTGCCTCAACCTTGAACTTATGCCCTAAAAATTGAACCCATAGATAGATACATGTTGTGGTAATTTCGACCTCCTCCCCCATGATGTAGAAGTGAAAATTTGAGAGGGCCTTGTTCGAGCATCCAACTGTCTCTATAGACCCTCAATGGGGGAGGCTCAAAAGATTACATTGTCAATAAAAGGAGTACAAAGATCAGGACACAGTGGAGGAGACAGGCTAGATTTGCTTGTGCAAGAATGATTGTAGCATGTGTATGTAGATCCGAAAGAAGGTGGGTGAGAGAGGGCACCCTTGGTTCCCCCTAGTGGCACTCTTGATGAGTTCTAACAACCCATTTTTTGTATGGAGGCAACCAAGAGTGACCTCATAGAGGTGCATACTAGCAACAATGAAAATCTTTGAGGTACCAATGTCTCAAACACTTTGGAAAATGAACTCTCTTGAAACTGGGTCAAAGACATTTTGAAATTCTATAAAGTAGCGTAAGACTTTTGAAGAGCAATGCTCGCCTCCTTAATAATGGTCCATAGGATGAGGATATGATCCATATTTTGTTACCTTGGTCTAAATCCTGCTAGTTCCTTCCTGTAATGTCCCTTGCCAATTCATAACTGCGGAGAGAGTTGAAGTCATAGCCTACAATGATCCCCGTAGGTTATGGACAAGAAAAAGGGGGTCAACAAGTTAATTAGTAGATGTTATCTTAATAATTAAATTAAATGTGGTAAAGTCACTTTAGAAAAATAAGTGACCCATGGTATTATTATGCCACCCATGGTATTTTGGAGGAAAAGTTTTAAAAGAAGAAGAGACTTGAGGAAAAGATATATTGAGATTTTATTTATGAATTGACAAGGAGCTCATGTAGCTACTATGTGAGGGATAAACCCTTGAATATTCCCAATTTTGGTGTTGAAATACACACCCTAGCTAGTGGCGATTGGTTTCGATGGTTGCACAACGACCCTAGCTAATTTGGAGATTGATCATTTGCAAAAAGGTCGAATTGATTTTCCAAGGAGGTTGATTTACCAGTTCAGGAGGAGGCCAAATTATCTCCCCAGGGAGGCCGAATTACCAGTTTTGGGAGGAGGCTGAATTGTCTCCTCAGGGAGGCCAAATTCCTAATTATAGATGGAGGCTGAATTACTGATCCAGGGAGGCCAAGTTCCAATTACAAGAGGAGGTCGAATTGGTTATTAAAAAGGGACGAATTTTCAGTAGTAGCTAAATTGGCTTTCTAAGAGGGCTGAATTATATAAACCCAGAGGGGCTGAATTTGTGGCATTTGGGAGGGACGAATTGGTAAATTGGAGAAGCAGAGTTGCTATATGCCGGAGGGACAAATTTAAGAAGGCCATAGAATTATTTTCTAGAAGAGTCGAATTTCCTTATTAGGGGGGTTGAATTACACAACCCAGGAATTCGAATTGCCATCTTGTGGGGGGGGAGGAGGAGGGGCGAATTGTAGAATCAAAGAGCGAGGGACTGAGGGTATATTTCCAGGTTGGTTCCTCAATTATTGATGTAATTTCCTCTTAGAATTTATTAATAAAACTATTGGGGTTTCTTGCAGTAAAATTATCTGCAATTTCTATGGTTCCGAGTTGCATTTTTCATTAATATTTTTGGCAAAAATTTATGTTGTAAATTCTGAAGACATTTTTTGGGAATTTTAATTAAATAAATAAAAAGGAATATTAATCAACTAGGGCTTGAGCATGTATTACAAACTTGGAGCTTGACCCCCAATTGTTTGGCCTTGGTTACCTTCATCCAAAGTGGCCCAACGAACTCGACTTTCTCTACACAATTCAACCCTCACGAAATAACCATGCCCCCTTAGTTCGAGCCTCTAACTCGGCCTTGGTGACACCCCTCCTTCACGAATTAGCTTGCAGCTTGAGCACTTGGCCCTAGTTACTTGCACCCCCTTCACGAGTTTTCTTCAAGTTTGGGCACAAGACTCCAAAACTAGAAATACTCGGCCTCCACTAAATAGAGTTGTTGCAGTGATGAATAATTTTGAGTCCAACTCCCATGATCATTGACAAATAAATTTTTCCGTTGAGCTTCTGTGAGGAATCTGTATGATTCCTCCTTCTCCTTCGATGTAAGCATAAATGAGTGATCTGAAGCAATCCCTCCTTATCGATTAGCTAGGCTATATCGTTGCAACAACGAAACCGATTTGGTCAGATCAGTTAAGGTGGATCTCATACCACTGAAACTACCCTCCTCGCACTAGGCTTTCACCCTTCTTCAAGCTCCACGAGCTCTCAAATCAATTAACAAATCAATAACCAATTCAACATATCCAAGAGTGGGCCCCAATCTTCCTTTTAATGTCATGAGTAATCAAAATACCATTGGTTATTACCATGAGTCACCTGAATACCATGGGTGCCTTTTTCCCCTTTTTTATTAAAGCGACTTTATAAGGTTTTATTCCTTAATTAATTAGTCACTTTTTAATCTAATTACTTAATATCGCTATAGAAATGACATGAAATAATTAACTTACTAGAGTCTCTTTGCTTGTCCTCGAGAAATCTGACCTTGTCACCATTCATTGACTCTCCTCCTCGGAAAGGGACATTACATTGTTCCTTAAGACCATCAAAATATATATATATATATATATATATATATATATATATATAAAGGGGACATTACACCCCCCTAAAGGTGTTTCCTCTTGAGCTCCTTGAATGGTTGCAAATGAAGTGCCATGGCATAGAGCTTTGAGAATGTATTTTCAACCATAATCACCTTGTAATTATTCAAATCCACATTTGAACTTGATTTATAAATAGAGGGGATGTATGGTGGGGCCAATCTAGTGGAAACCTTGAATGTATAACATGGTTAAATAAATCAACAATGTGATGCATTAGTTAATGAGTGCCATATTTGAAAAGATTTGCTCGGAAGCCCTCCTCATTAATATCCTTGCTAGTATCCGTCTTCCAGATTACCTGACTTATATGCATGTAGTAGAATATGTGGCAAGAGCATGATGAAGAGGTGACAACGACAACGAGTTGTTTGAGGAAATCTTAAAGTGTAAAAATATGGTTGAATGGATGAGGGTCAAGATCAATTGTTATGCTAGAGTGATGTGGAGAAATGGTGTTCCATAAAGCTTTGGGGGAGTGGTGAATTGAGACACACAATTCTCATCTCCTCTATGTTATGAAGGGGTGTTTCTTGTAGTCGAAAAAGGTCCGGTATGATTTTTGTATTGGTGTGTATTGTGTAGGAGGTGGAGTAGTGAAATATGGTGTAATGAAAATACAACTTCTATCTTTTACTCCTTTGGACTAGTTTGTCGTTGCAATACTTCATAGAAAACCATTACTAAGACAATTGGATCAAGATTCAAGCTAATCCTAAATAGTCGAATCTTTGATGAGCAATGTGGTTATCTATACTAAAAATCTTTTGATGAATTAGACCTTAACATGTTGAAGTTTCTAAGTTTACTTAGTTAGAAACCCTCCATGCACTTTATCTGATTTATTCCTACCTACTTGTTATCTTCCTTAACAAGTTATTTACAATGTAAATAATGAAAATAAACACTAGTGCATGCTCAACATATTACAGATCAGCAACTAAAAGAAACAAGAACAAACACACCACATGACACCATTATTTTTGGACTAATGTCCCCGGAAAAACCTAATGTGGGAAAACCGGTGTAGTTGTCTGAGGGTTTTCTTATTAAGAAATATCAGAGTACAATATGGGTGTCGAAACTGGCCTACCCATAGAGAATTTCCTTAGCAGTAATACCTCTCGGTTTCTGACAAATCTACTGGTTGAAACCCCAGATAATCCTTCCAGTAGCTACTCAGCACCAATCTGCCCTAGAAACCCCAACGTCTGCCCAATCTGGATTGCGTCAGCCTCTCCTAGCCCAGCGCTGGCACTGCGTCAGCCTATCTTGGCCTACGTCGGCCCCAGGAGGCTCTGCGTCAACTCTCTAAGCCTCTACATCAGCTACGCTGGCCCCTCTGGTGCTCTGCATAGCACTTAGCTGCCTCTGCGTGGCCCTGCGTGAGCACTAGCTGCTCCTGCGTCTCTCTCTCTGGCTGCTCTGCTGCTATCCCGACACTATCTCTGCCTCTCTGTCTCTCTGTACTCAATGCCCCTCAGCTGCTCTCTTGATCACTGATTCTATCTCTCTTAGCAAACCTCGCTCTAGAGAATAGAATGATTGATCACTCTGGTGTATTCTCCAAGTGACCCTCAAGCCTCCTCTTATACTTTTCCTGTTGACATATAAACGGCCGAGATTAAGTCCCTAATTAACGGCTAAGATTAGATCTAGCTTGATCCATGTCTTTTGGACCACTCTAACACATATTCATATTAATACACATTAATATTTTATTTTACCTAAGTTTATACTTAGGGACTCCATTAAAAATATTAATTATTTTAATATCTCTTGATCTGTTTAGAATCTGCCCAAACCCTTTTTGGGTATTGGAGATCTCATGTGCCCCAACCCCTCCACCAAATTTCGTGGCTAGAGCACATCCAATGCTACCCCAAATCAACATAACATACGTTATTCATTATTTCAATTTTCTAGTTCATACAGACAAGCAAGGCACAAGCTTATAAATATAATGCTACTTTTTATGCCCACATTTTCAATGCTAGGATGAATCACTCCTATATCCAAGTTAAATCTAGAAGAATTGCTATCACAATAGAAGGCATAGAAACCTATTTTCTTATTTGGGCACCTAGGGGAAGGTATTGAATGTGCAACACTTATGGACCAAGGGTGACATGGAAACAATGGATTCATCCAAAAATGAGTAGGACAACCCCCATGACATAGGTAGAGAGGTTGTTTTAGAATTTTGACATAAGCTTTGGGAGTTTATCTAAAATGTATAATGCATTGTTTGTTTCTTTGTTATAGTCATATGGTTTAGTCGACACATGATTCTTCTATTGATTAGTGTGTTTCTTCTCTTCTCATATGAGATCTTGCTCTACTTCTTTGTCTAGGATCAACCTCTTGATTTTGTCCCTTTGTCCCTTTTATGTTAATTTTTATTCTTACTATGACTAGTTGTGCCTTTGAGTCCCATTGAGCTATTTTGGTCATTTTTGGACATTAATGTAATTTCTTTCTTTTTTTCTTATTTCTTCTCTTATATTCTTTTAAAATTAAAGCCTAAATACATATTTCTTGAGAGATGCATCGAGCTAGTTGACACATGATTCTTGTATTGATTAGTGTGTTTCTTCTCTCCTCACATGGGATCTTCTTCTACTTATTTATCAAGGATTCACTTCTTTAGTTTTACCCCACTGTACTTTTTATTTTTGTTTTTATTGTTACTATGGCTAGTTGTGCTATTGAGTCCTGTTACTCCCCCGACTTACACTTAGTGATAAAAGCAATGTTCCACCAAGGCTTTGGGACGAAGGCACACGAGTGCGGGGAGCCACACAAGGGGGATGTGTTGGAGTACCCTCAAATTTTAGGAAAATTTAAGGGGAACATGGAAATGTCGGGGTATATATATATAATTCATATTCATATTCAATAATGAAATAATAAATATATTTATCCATACATAATTGAATTGAGTAATGAAATACACTAATCCATATTCATCATTCATACTAATACATACATCATTCATACTCATCATTCATCCATACACCACGAGATTCAATAATGAAATACATTGATCCATATTTGTCATTCATCATTCATCATTCTAGAATCTACATTGGTTTAAAAATTAAATTCATCATTCATCATCCTAGAGTGTAAATTGATTTAAAATTTAAATTCATCATTCATCATTCTAGAATCTAATTAGTACTAAGAAAAATAGACTATAGTAGATATTGAAGTCTGAAGATTAGAATAGGAAATTGATTTAACTCAAACTCAAAAGAAGTGCTTCTGGGCGTCCCCCTTTTGAGGGGGTGCACCTAGAAGCACCCCTTTTGGGGAAACGCATCCCCCACACCGGGGAAACGCTTCCCCTTGCGTCTCCCCAAAAGGGGGACGTGGGGAACGTTTCCCCAGGCATCCCCCCGTCTCAGGTGTGTGGGAAGTGTGGGGTGCATGTACCCCACCCTAGGGAATGCGTCCCCATGGAACATTGGATAAAAACCCTAATCCATAAGGTGCAACCCAAGAGAGAATTACTAGGATGGTCACCACTATCACTTAATCAACCTATCCTCTCACTTTACATTATCTCTTCTCCAACTCGAGGGGGGGCATCCTTAGGTAGTAGAATTACTAAAGCTATAATTAATTAAGCTCAAAGGTGATTTGAAGAGATATCTCTAGTAAAACGATGTTTTTGTAGTTTTTTAAGAAGTAAAATACTGATGGAGAAATCAAGAGATCAGTGCCAATCCAACAAGGGCAAATGGAGTCAAGAGGCCAATCCAAGAGGGAAAACTCATCAAATGGTTAAGATTACAAGGACCACAACATGCACGTCACAAGAACTTGACATTGTTAAAGAATGGAAGTGAAGAAGTGGTAGGAGGATCTTGAAATTGTTACTTCAAAACATTGCTAAAGGGGTGTTGCCTACACAATGAACTATCACAAGCAACAACTCTAGAAGATGATTTAGGTAGGATAATACATTCGTGAATACAATTTAAAGGAAAAAAGAGGGAGAAAAATCCTCACATAAAACCCTTATAATAAGGTCGATACACCCTTCTCTCTTGGCCCTACAAAGCGAGTTCTAGCAACTCTATAACCATAAGCAACAATTTAGAAGCATTAGAACCATAAACCATGTTACCCCCAAAATATAGTAGGCCTTGGGGAGGGAAACCCTACAAGACAAATAACTAGGCTAAGTGTTAACAATGGGACAATGGCCACTATCACCACAGCCAAGGTCCCCTGCTTTTTACAGACTTTCACCGATGGGAGGAGTTTCGGTAAGATTAGGATTACCTATATAAAATATATTCTAGGGTTAGAGGTGCAAGGTGATGGATTAAGATCTCTCAAGGAACACTTGTAGTTGTGATATAAGGCTTCAAAAGGTGCTTTGCTTCCTATGAGAGATATGGAAATAGATTGCTCAAGACCTAGGGTTTTGTGAATTTGTGTGGATAAAATGTACTCCCAAGATCAAGGCAATGAGAAGAAAGGGCTTTTGATGATATACTTCATCAATTACTAAGCTCATAGAACCCTCAAAGAAGTCCCCAAGTTGAGGACAACTAGCTAGGGTTTCCTTCTTAGGGCGATACCTAGGGTAAGAGATTTTATGGACAAAATCCAAGTGGATGCCAACCAAACTTGGAGGTTAAGCAGTTAAGACCCTAAGCTTGATGTTTAGGCTCTTAGATTCCCACAACACCTCTCCCTAAGCAATTCACTCTAAGCCCTAGTTAGCCGCCCTACCTTAAGAGGACTGAAATTTTAGAGAGAGAATTTATGGATAAGAAATGAGTTTGACCACCAAGGACTTGGATTAGTGCCTTGTCCTTTGGGCATATGGAGTCTTAGGAGGCTCAAGATGAGCTAAATCGTCTCTAAGGAGGCCTAGAATTGATGCCCTAGGTACCAATTCCTAGCATTTACCCACTTCAAGAGATAATGGAGTTTGATGGAGAGTTTAAGGATTTCCTCCACTAGGAACATTCATTACATGTCATACAATGAATAACATATGCAATACTCAACTAGAAAGCCTTTCAAAAATTGATTTTCAACAATTAGGGCACAATTTAGCATATTCTAGAAGCAACAATTCCATACATTAAACAATTTCAAGAGAAAAATTTCATCAACATAAAGCACTTACAAGATAACATGCAATATATCCATCCATTATCCAAGAAGTAGCTCCAAAGACAAGATTGAATTAGCTTCCAAACATCGAAATGCATCCAAAAGATCTCTAATAGCCAAAATAAACAAGTGTAAGTTCTTCTTAAGAAGTCGAATTTCAAGTGTGATGATGATGAGAGACTCAAATGAGGTCTCTTCTATTTATACATTTTCAATCAAGTCTAATGTTAGCCTAAAGCCCGTCTTAATTGTCAAATGATGGGCAAAAAATAATTGAGGTTACAAGCCAACCTCATAGCCAATGTAATAACATAAGAAAATACCCACAAGCGGGCCGAAATGATGATGTGATCCATGCGTTAGTCTCTTGGAGGCATGCGTTGAGCACTCTTGGTGCCATGTTGAGTGAACGGGGCTCCAAAATTCATCCTCTAGGGGTTGGCCCCTAGATCTCTATGCAAATCATTGTGTGGACCACAGTTTTGTGTTTGGGGCACAAAATGGGTCTCATAAGTCTCCTAGTGATAAAATTGCCTGATTTTGCTCCAATGTTGAGGGCTCAGAGGATGGTGCTAGCCCTTCCATGTCTCAAGGGGTGAGACAAACCTCATTTGGGCCTTGGATCAACTACCAAACCATGTGATCACTGCTAAGCCAATTGGGGCACACTATAATGTGGGGCAAAGTGCAGACTGCTGTAGGTGCCCATGGAATAGAATGATGCTTTGCATGCAATAGGAGTCCCATGGTTCTTAACGCTTCACCTGTAGGGTTTCATATGCTCCTCTAGTGGACTTGGGCCCCAGTTAAGTTGCCCAACCCATGATGAAAACCACGTGCCATTCACATATAATGTCTAGTGTTGCATCTTCACCATCAGGTATAATTAATCATTAGTGGGTCTAAGTGAACCAAGCTTGTTAGTCAAGGGAAAATTGAGACTTCATATGGGGCTTCCCTTCTAAATTCGGGGTTTTGATCTCGTAATAGTGTTACCTCCCTAGCTAGGAGTGCCTATAGAGGATCCTATTAGGTGCTCCTAGCCTCTAAGGGGAAAGACAGGTCCCTGGTACATCCTTCAATCAATAGGTGGCATACTAAGTCACCTGACACGGGGACACAAGACACGCAGGACACACAAATTCGAGTGTCCGAAATGGGGCACGTAGAACGCCCCGGAACAGGACACATAGGACACGTTATATAATATTTTATTATATATATATATATATATATATATATATTAAAACTTGATACTAAATAGATATTTCTTGCACAAATTCTCATTCATGATATAAATTCAGACATAGATCTAGATTCTACATTATAAATCTAAAATTGTAAGTTGTACACTGTAATATTATGCATACAAATACAATTGTGACAGATTCATCAATGATCCACTAGGAGAAAGACAAGAAACTGCAATTTTCTCATTAAGCCATCAAAATCAAAATGTGTTACATAGCTAGTAGCAATGCCAGTGGCAAATAGAAATAGCAAATACAAAACAACTACAAGGTAATAGGTAGCTCATCAATCATCATCATCAAAATCAACATCACTATCATGGTTACCACTGCTCTCCTCTGCTGCGTCCTCCTTTGTATCCAATGTAATCTCTACATTTGCTAGTGTGGAGGATGACCCCTCAAGAGTATCACCATCATCAAAAGTGACAGGCTCTAACACTGGGTCATTAAGATCCAAGTTGGCCAATGCCAACTCAACACTGTTGTCCAAACCCACATCATCAGGAAAGACATCCCACATCTGTCTTTCCCTTCAACCACTCATCCCTCTGCCTGTAAATAAGACGAAGGTTGGTGTGCACATACACCATTGTCTCTGCCCTAGACTGCTCAACCCTGCTCTTCTTGACACTATACAAATTCCCATATGTGTTCCAATTCCTCTCGCAACAAGAGGATGAAGTCACCTGAGAGAGGAGCCTCATGGCTAATCGCTGTAAAGTAGGGCTTGCTGCCCCATGAGTTGCCCACCAAGAATAGTGATTCTTAGCCCCCCTATCTCTAATCACATTATAGCCTGCAAATTGCCCAGTGCTAGTGGAAAGCTCTGCAAATCCATCCCCCACCTCATCAAGGGATTCTCTATCCTGAAATATCCGTTTCAATGCATCCTTCCTCCCCTGTGAAATTTCACCATCCATGTGAGGAGGGAATCTACGGGAAGGTCCACCATTCAACCACTCATGGGTGTAGTATTTTGGGTTCAATGGGTTAGCCAAACAATGCAAAGGTGTGTAATTCTTGTCCCATCTGCTGACAAGAATATCCTGTATGGTGGTGAAGAAGGCCTTTCATGATGTCTCATACTCAGGGCATTCACTATGTAAAATAATGGTCCTCACGGACTCAATCATGGAATCCCATCCCTCATAAACCTCTCCTAGGATGGGTTGGTCTATATCTGCAAATCATAGCAAAGCAATGATAGGGTCCATGATCTTAATAGTGAGATCTACCCTCTCCCACCAAGCATCATCTAACACTGTGTCCTTGACTCTTTTTGAGGCTACTTGATCTGTCTTTCTCCAAAAAGACCAAAACTCTGAAATAACCATGGCCCCAAGAGCGGTCTTGACCTCCCTCAACCTCTTCAACATGATGAATGAAGAGGCAAACCGTGTATCTGCAATCTTCAACAATGATAGATGGGTGTACTCCTTGTAGATTGTGAGGGCATTTGTATGATTTTGTACAAAGTTGCGGATATGTCGTGCATCCTCAATAACACTTCCAATCCAAGGCACATCAAAAGAAATAGTTTTAAGTGCTAAATTCAAGGAATGGACAATGCAAGGTGTCCAAAATACTTGTGGATATTTAGCTTCCACAATCATGCCAACAACCTTGCAAACAAGTGCATTGTCTGTAATGATTTGCACACAAGAATCAACACCTACATCTTCAATAACTTTAATGAACAACTCACCAATATATTGTGCATCCTTGTATTGTCCAAGTGCATCCATTGATTTCAAGAAAACTAGTCCATTCAAGGAAGACACCATGAAGTTGATATGTGGGCGGCATGCTGGATCTGTCCATCCATCAGAAACAATACTAACCCCAAATGTTGGCCATGCTGACTTAATAGGCTCAAGCTTTTTGTCTACCTCTTTCTTTGCCTTAGTCAACAATGTGGTTCTAAGCTTCTCTGACCAAAGAGGCACATACCCTGATGGACCCCCTTGAGTTAGAGCTTGACACATATCAAGAAATAAAGGTGAGCATGCAACATTAAAGGATATAAAGTTTACATAGAAAAATAAGGCAATGGTGATATCAAGCTCTTCTTCTCGTCTCTCTTTCTGAAAAATCTTGTCCATTGGACCAAGTGCCACTACCTTTCTTTTTGTTGCTTGACCTACACCCCCACCAAATCTCTCAAATGGAAATTTGCTGTTGCTTTTTCTCAAGAATGGAAGGGGATCCTCATTCTTGTTTTTTTTAGATGATGCAGCCACCCTTGCCACGCCAACATTGGCCTCTTTTTCCATTTCTTTCCTCTTAGCTACAAACACATTTGCACATGCTCCAGTTCCACATGCTGGTAAGCCCAACAAATGATCTTTGTCATGGAAATAAGTGCTCTTGAAATGATTGTTGTAATTATTACATGTCCAAGAAACATTGCCTTCCCCCTTCAAATTGTTGCCCGGACCTTGATCTTTTGTGACATACTTCCATAAGGGATATTTGCTTTCTTGAGCCTGCTATTTTTCTAAATTTATTCTGCCCTCAACATTTGAAGCTGCTATTGCAGCCCCACTTCCAACAGAGGAAACACTTGCAGACCTTGATGAAATTGGAACAGGAGGGGCATCACCAATGGGGACATTCTTCCCCTTCCTTTGCCCCTTCCCTGTTGCCCTTGATTGAGCCATGGATTCTATAAAAAAATAAAAAGTGCACAAAAATGTAAAAAAAATGGACAAGAAAATTGCTATAGCAAAAATGCAAAAAAAATAGAAGCAAAATGCACATATCTGTTGCTTGAATCACCTCCAAAATGCTCCCAAACCCTTTGCTAGTCACTCCCACACACCCACAACAAGAGAGACACTAAAGAATGAGTGAGAAATGGGCCCAAATCGGGCTTAAAGGTCGCATGACACGCTTTTCAAAGGGACACATGTCCCGAAATCGAGATTCATTGGCTCATTGAATCCATTTCACGTGCCCAATGAATCCCACGTGCCAGGACACACTTGAGCCATGAATCAGACACGTGTCCCTTGAGAATCGTGTTCGACATGTGGGATTCGGGAAAGGGGGGGAGGACGAATCCGATTTCTTAGGTGGCATATGAGTAATGATGAAATGGACGAGGATATAGGGGTATCAAAGCCAAATGCCATGGATACAAGGATAGCAATGATGAGGGAAGTCCACATATTCGGCATACAAATTTGAGGAGGGAGCAATTGTGGTTACGTGAGTTACCCCAACCTTTGTTTTTCCACCCCTCTTTATTTGCATTTTGCTTTTTCTTTGTATTACTGCTCGAAGCTCCATGAAATGAGAGCATGCTGTGAATGCTGTAAACCAGTTATTACCCCCTTAAGGTGGGGCAGTTCATCGCCCACTAGGGGTTGGGGCGTGAATGGGTTCCTTTAATGATGTGATGGGCACTCATGGACCCTAGGAACTAGGGTGATGGCCATAATGATAAGGGGTAGAGCTCATGCTTGGCTTTTGCCCACGTGCTATTATTAAATGTCTCGAGTCCCGACCATTTTTTGCATTTTATGATTTTCTTTTTCTTTTGTTTCTTGCTTGTGGCCATGATATACTTTTTTCTTTTAGCTGCATCAACCTCCGAGGCAACGTTTCCAGGCTTGACCCAGATATGTGGACAAGAGGAGGAGGCGTGCCAGTGCTTTGTCGACCTAGTGGTCATGTGGACCCAAAGAAGGAAAATGGTGAAATAGGGCTTGTAATGTGTAAAGGGGAGTGAAAAATGTGGAACTGGACAACGAGCCCATGCTACTACCAAAATCAAGGTTTCCCGAGTAGTGCTCTTCCTAAAGCCATAGGCCAATAGGGGAGATCCCATAGGACTATGATTGAAGATTAACCCTCCCATTTAGGGTGAGGGAACAAAATCACAGTCAAGCTCTTCCTCCTTCCAAGTCACCCAATAATCCATACCCAAGACTCCCAAATGAAAAACAAGTATAAGCACAATGAAAAACATACCTTTTGGGTTAGATTGCCCACCTTTTAACATATGCTCTTGAAAAATGGGTGAGGAAACATACAATTGATGAAGGGAGCGGAGATAATGTGGCACATCACATTGGATACTTGGTGGCTGTCAGGGGCTACTGGCTGCCTGCTGGAAGAAGATGAATAGGAGAAAAGCTCTCCTAGGGGTACCCACTTTTGGTGGGCAACAAGCCACACATTCAAAGGAGAAAACCTTGACACATCACATATGATTTGAGAAAGATGTATCCATTAAATGCTAGGGAGAGGAAACTCCAAAAATTTAACCATAATTACAAATGGAGAGAGCTACTCTTTGAATAGAGTTTAGCTTCATCTCATTTTACAATGAAATAGTAATTTTTTTCCGTGATCCCCTAATCTCTCCAAGGAATACAATAAATAAAAGTAGCAATGATTTGTTAAGATCCACTTTATTCTTTAAAAAGAATCAATAAAATATGCTAGGAAAAACAATTCAATGCCCTCATGTATTGAACTCCATGAGACGAGTGAACAATAATAAAATAAAGGAGTTGGTTATGCAACAATCTCCATAGTGTTTTGCAAGATGAAATTTACTATCAATAATGCATAAAAATGTGTGTCATGTGGCATCAAGAGCTAGGGCACTCCTCACTATCGGCCTACCTCAAATAATGATCTCCCAAAATAACTAAAGCACTCAAGCAATAAAGGTGGGGTACTCCTCAAACCAATGGTCAAATACATCGAGAATTTTGCAACAAATTTCGAAAACATCATAACTTTGTCAATTTTTATTGGAATTTCTTTTATGACCTCAATTTGGAAACCCTGCAGCCAGTTTGCATCTAATGACATTGGTTTGACGGAAATATGGCCACTATGTGAAAAGATAACTACTTCTAAAGCTAGGCTACCTTGAAAGTATGCAACAAAACCTTAGATCTAGGGTTCAAAACCTTCTAGATCTCCTTTTATGTGAAACTTCCTCATCAATGCCATGGAAATGATTGCAGTGCTCAAGTAAAACCATCCAATACCGGATATATGGCTCTTCATGGTGAGTTATCCTCCTAAAATCATGAAATAAAGTCCATTGACCAAGTAAAAACCCTCAGAAGGTGGTATGTGTGGCATATCCAAGGTGGACGTTCTCATCAGTTGTATAGAAGAATGTGCAATTAGGAGTCTTCCAAGGTGGACATCCTCCTCAAATAAGTTTCCAAGCAAGTGGATCCTTGAAACAAGGTATAGGAAGAATGTTGGAATTTCTAAGTCTATCCATTAGAAATTCTTCCTGCACTATCTGATCTATTTCTTCCTACTTGTTCTGTTAATTAACAAGTTATTTACCATGTAAATACTGAAAATAAATACAATTTCAGTCTCAACACATACAGATCAACAACTGAAGGAAACAAGCACACAAGTGACACCGTTATTTTTAGACTAATGTCCCTGGAAAAACCCAATGCGGGAAAACCGGTGTAACTATTAGAGGGTTTTATTATTAAGCAGTTTCAGAATACAATTTGGGTGCTAGAAATGGCTCACCCAATAGAGAATGCCCTCGGCAGTAGTACCTCTCAGTCGGAGACAGATATTTCGGCTAAATCACCAGATGAATGATCCTACAGCAACACTGCAGCACTTCTACTGCTCTCTGTCGCCCTGATAGGGACTGCGTCACCCTATCCAGCTCTTAGTTCCAATCTGCCCCACAAAATCTCCCAGCGTCAGCCTCTAGGGTCTGCGTTAGCCTCTCTAGCCCAACGTCAACCTCTCTGGCCCAACGTCAGCCTCTCGGGGCTCCGTGTCAGCCTCTGGAGCCTCTGTGTCTCCCACGCTGGCACTCCCCAGGCTCTGGCAGCTCCTGGCTGCCTGTGCGTGGCCTCTGGCTACTTCTGCGTGGCCTCTAGCTGGCTCTGCGTCAACCCTCTCCCAACTTCTACGCTAATACTCCCTGTACTATCTCCGCCTCTCTGTTACTGTATTCACTGCCCCTCAGCTGCAAATCTGATCACTCCTTCAATATCCTCAGCAAGCCCTGCCCCAGAAAATCGAATTCTTGATCAACTCGGTGTGTCCTCCAACTAACCCTCAAGCCTCTTCTTATACTTTTCTCGTTGATGATTCAACGACGAAGATTAAGTCCCTAATCAACGACTAAGATTAGATTTGGCTTGATCCATGACTTTTGGACCACTCTAACTCAGTTTTATATTAATTCACATTAATATTTTATTTTCCCTAAGTTTAGACTTAGGGACTCCATTAAAAATATTAATTATTTTAATATCTCCCAAATTGGTTCGATTCTGCCCAAACCATTTATGGGTCTTGGAGATCTCATGTGCTTTAGCCTCTCCACCAATTTTCGTGGCTAGAGAACATTCGATGCTACCCCAAATCAACAAAGAACACATGTAGAATCAATGCTCAACCAATGTTGCACGAAGCGGAAGCGTTTTTTGGAAGCGGGGACGCCGAAGCGTCATTTTCCAAAAATCTAGGAAGCGAAGCGTCCGCGGAAGCGTATGCTATATATATATATATTTTTAATATTTTTTTGCATTTATACTCAAAACAAACATCCCAAATACCAAATTAATTGTAGAAGACATGAAAACATGCATATTTTTGCATAAATCAAGGTAGATATGGCATCCATGATTCCATTGTAGTTACTAGTATGTACAACAATCATCTATATTCTAGCTATTACAAACATACATCAAATTTTTAAGCATATTATAAAACATAAAACATTTAAGCATATTATAAAACATAAAACATAGAGCATATTATGATTTATCTAGCAAGTGAGCAACTGTCAACATTTGTCATGTCCAAAATTCAAATAATAATGTTTACAAAATATGTCACTTGGTCACCGCCAAGCCAAAAAGGTTCAAAATTCAAATTCACAAGTCTACAAGTCTAATGAGTAATCTATTACAAAAAGTAGTAGATTGAATATATCTACTAATCTCTCCTCCTTCCACCACGAATAGAACGTGGCGGCAGGCCTCCACGTGGTGGCAATGAAGAAGATGGTGCCTGTGGAAGTCGTGGCACTGAAACTGATGAAGAAGAACCCCCTGCTGTTGGTGTTGAACCATGGAACCTAGGAACCAAGGGACCAGATGGGGGTGGGGGTGGCATATCAACACGATCATCATCATCCTGGAATCGCTCAAAAAATTCATGCAAAAAAAAAACACTAGTTAACAAAAAAATTAAAAACATGAATTAGAGAAATGCTTTGTAAGGGAAAATTGGAAAATTCATACCACAATGGACATAACTGGATAAGAGCATCCTCTAATTTCTCTAATCACAACACTCCATCCTCCAAATTGGGCTCCTCTGGATTCTTGTCCCAAATCAACAAGTCTTTATTAGACTTTGCATCTTCACAGTAATGGGACAACAATCGCAAGTTGTAATGAACATAAACCAAGCTCTCTGCCCAGTCTAAAATCAACCTGTTCCTTTTAACACTGTGGATGAAAGAATAAGAGCTCCAACACCTCTTTGCAGAAGAAGTGTTTACCACCTGTGATAGCACCCGCAATGCCAAACTCTGTAGAAGTGGAGTACCCCCTCCATGCATGTTCAACCACTCAAGAGCAGAAAAAGTCTCTTGATCTTTAATTGCATGCATGCTCCCAAATGGACCAGTGTTGAGCGTATAGTTGCTCACCTGTCTCCATACCAATGCAGCCTCCTCCTCATCAGGGATTAGTTTACTCAATGCAGCCATATATTTTTTGTGAACCCCTTGATCTTGGTGTGGTTTTCTCCTGCTTCCCCCCCCAGGTGTTGGTGTTGAAAGCCATGATGGATGATAGTATTTAGGTGTCAAAACATATGCTAATGCATGCAATGGAACATTTAGCATTTCCCATCGGTTTTTCACCTCTATACGAATATAATTGTACAAGTTGGTATCTCTAGGCTCAACAATGTCTTTAATCTGCCCCAACATGCTATCCATTTGCTCATACACCTCCCCAATTACTAGTCGATCTGAATCTGCAAACTTGATCATGTAATAAATTGGTTTGGTGAATTGCAAAACATATTTAACCTGTCCCCAAAAGTAACTGTCAAGAACAGTGTCCTTGACTGCATTAGCACCATCTATGTTAGTGTTAATTTCATCCCATGAATCAGCACACACCAGATTAGTTAAATCTTGTCTCACCTTCACTAGCCGCCTAAAGGTGAGGTAATAACTAGCAAATCTTGTCTTTGCAATTTTAAGCAACTGCAACTTGGAGTAAGTGCCATAGAAGTAGTTTACCCTTGTATGCCCTGTGATGAATTTAATGAGTTGCTTCCCTCTCCTGTAAACCTCAGCAATCCACCCACATTCTTTGTGTTTCACAATATCATGCATCAAAAGGTTCAATGTGTGAACCAGGCATCCAGACCAAAAGATGTGTGGATGAGTACGCTCAATAATTTTTCCTGCTACCTTACAATTTGCTGCATTATCTGTGATCACTTGAACCACACTATTCGGAACAACATCTTTGATTGATTTCAATAGGAGATCTGCAATGTTTTGTGCAGATGCAGTGATGGAGGAGGAGTCATGACATGTAATAAATACTGAACCACTAGAAGAAACACCAAGAACATTTATCAAATGTTGGTTTCTAATATTTGTCCACCCATCTGATACAATGGATACCCCAGAACTTGCCCACTCATTTGTAAAACGTGTCAAAGCTCTTTGAACCTTAGCTTTTTCTCTTTCTAATAACACTCTTCTAGCTTTCTCATAGTTGGGGGCCTTGTATCCTTTTGGGGCTTCATTCATGGCCTTTACCATTTCATGCCAATAGGGAGAGCGAAGCACATTGAATGGTACACCGCAAGCACAAAGAAAACGGACTATCTTTCCATCCACATCATCCCTCCCAGCAACATTAAGGAAATCCCCTATTGTTCTTCTACCTCCAGAGCTTGCAGAAGTACCATGAGGAGATGAGCAACTACCAAATTTAGAGGTTGCACTTGATTCAGAATGAGTTTTTTTTTGTTGTGCAGTCATCTCTATTTGGATGTATTTTTTTCTTTCTTCAGTTGAAATGTTTGGGCAAATTTGTACCCCCACAGGACCCTTTTTTTCATCACTGTCCATCACCCCACAAAGATGCCTCCTCAGACGGGTATATGAACCACAATATGGTTTTCCTCCATGACAACCATGAGGGCACACAAATTTGTAAGATCCACCACCCTTTCCCCCATCAAGTTTGGTCACATAGTTCCACAAGGGTGTTGATGTAGCTTTCCCATCTTGTGTTTCAGTGTCCCCTTCAGGTTCATCCCCTTCCTCTTCAAACCCTTCCTCCTCATCATACATTGGGTCACTCATATTGGGACCACTGTCCTCTTCTGTTTCTTCCCTTCTATTCCTATTCCCCTTTGCCATCATTGAAACCAAGAGTGGAATGATACATAGAAGCCAAAAGAACACCATCTTGGAATATGGATATAGGTGGTGGACAACCTGTAAATAAAGGAGCAAGTAGAAACAATGGGAAAGAGTAGGAGAGGGAGGAGAAAAATACAAAAAAATTGTCAAAAAAATAAGGGAGTTTGGGGTTTGAACTTACCTCTTTAGCTCTTGTAGATGAAGTCCTCCAAGCTCCTCCTCCTTCTCCTAACTCCTCCTTCTTCACTCCTCCAAGCTCTCCTCTCTTCTCCTCTCCTTTCCTCTCTTCTTTTCTCCTCTCCTCTCTTCTCTTCTCCAACTCTCATAAACTCAAAGTGAGAAAATGAGGAATGAATGGGGGCTTTATTCTTTTCATTCCTCACCTTAACCTCACTCTAACCTCACCCTAACCCACCCCCTTTATGCTAAGTTAACATAACTTAAAAAAAAAATTAAAAAACAAATGTCTTTTTCCCTTGCGTGCAGCCTTCTTGCTCGAAGCGTACGGAAGCGTACGCTTCCTCCTCCGAAGCGCCACGCTTCTGAGGCCCGAAGCGTCGTACGAAGCGCGCTTCGGAGGCATGGAAGCGGCGCTTCCGTACAGCGCTTCCAAATTTCCAGGAAGCGGCTAAAAAAGCGGAAGCGGTGCTTCCGAATTTGGAAGCGCCGCTTCTGGCCAAGCTTCCTAAGCGCTTCAGGGCTTGGAACCGGGGGGGGGGCGCTTCGTGCAACACTGTGCTCAACTAAGTCCATGTTACCCACCATTTTGTGGGTGATATCCCTAGGAGAAAATTTTTCTCCAAGATGGTCCTCAGTTGACAGCCAATAACCCCTTGTAGCCACCAACTAGCTCATTGTGCCATTTCTCTGCCACCTGAGCCAACCATGTGGTCCCTCACCCATCTGTTATGATTGTATGTTTGAAGGTGGGCCTCCCGAACCTAAAGGTATGCCTTGTCATTTGGTAATTGAGTATTGTAGTTTGCTTATCATGGACACTTTTGGGCATGGATTAATGGGGGATTCAATGGAAAGAGTGGGCTAGGTCTGTGCTCTTGTCCCCTAGACCTCTTTTGGATGTTAACCTTGGACCCTAGTCCCGTGGGATCTCTTTTACTGACCTTTGGGCTTTAGGGATGGTATTACATGGGAAACCCTGATTTTGGTTGCGTGGTCCCGCTCCCTCATCCACATATATCACTCCCCTTCCACTCATTATAACCCCATTCATCATTTCTCCCACTTGGGTCCACATAGGGTTAGCCTTCCCCTTCCCCTTGCCCACACCTTGGGTCAGGCCTGAAATGATGCCCCAAAGGTTTATGAAGCTAAAAAGAAAAGTAAAAGCATAAATGGCCACATTCAACAGGAAGATGTACCACAAAATGCAAAAGATGGATGGGACAAAAAACATTTAGCACTTGGGCAAAAGCCAATACATGAGCTCCACCCCATCATCATGGCCATCACCCTAGTTCCTATAGGCCCTAGATGAACCTTCTTTATCATTTAGGAACCCATGATTGTCCCAACCCCTGGTAGGCAATGAAGTTATGAACCACCCTACCTTAAAGGAGGAATCCGCTGCTATATCTTACACATCATGCTCTTATTCCTTGAGCCCCGTGCAGTTAATTAAAGAAAAATCATAAAAGGCAAAAGACATATAAAGCAGGGTGGAAAAATCAAGGCCGAGGCACCTCATGTACCACGATTGCTCCCTTCTATACATTATATTCCCAAGTGTGGGATTCCCTTTTATTAGCTACCCTTGTACCCAAGCATGTGGCCTAGAGCTGCCCCTTTCATTCCCTACTCCATTCATCTCTTTATCACATGCCACCACCCTTTAAAGGATGTACCTTGGACATACTATCCCCTTTAAAGGTAGAACCACCTAATAGAGTACCTGGTTAACGCCATTTGGAGGTTGGAGACATTAGCACATATCAAAGCCCACTATGGAAGGGCATGCCATCATGAAGTGCCCACCTGTTGTCCATGGTTTGTAAGTTCTTTAACTCGATTTCCTTAAATGACTTGTTGTACTGGAAGGCTAGGGGCCGCATTGGATCTTATGCAGGATTGCAAATGGTTTCCATTTTGTGTTTGGTCTCCCTATACAGTGTTCTGACCTTCCAGAGGGCTACATTGGCACATGTAGGGTGTGTGTTGAGAGCCATGGACCTCCACGACAGTAGACAACACTCCATGGATCCCTAGAGATGTTTAGAGATTGCTTAATATTCACCTATTGGATGAGGAAGATGCACCTGGTTCACCATGCCTAGTCGACCCCACAGTTGTACCATGCACTTGGCAGATGACCCAGGACTTGTATGGTGATGTGGCATCACTTACACCATTATCTGAGCCCTTACAAATGGTCTATAGGTATCTTCAACCTACTTGGACACCCATGAGGTTACTTGCGTGCCCTCACACCCATTGGGAGCACCGCAGGTTTATTATTTGGAGAACAAGGGGCCAACCCCTTATCCACTACTCTTGGGAGTCCTATTCATCATTGTGGCACTTATGGACTTCATCAGGCTTCTTAGAAGGCCCAATGACATGACGTGTTGATCATTCGACCTCTTGAGAGGCTTATCATTTTGTTTATGAGCTAGTTTTGTGGGCTTGTCACCAAAAGTTAGTTATTTTACACATTATTTTACTTTAAGGGCTAATGTATTCTCAAGTAGCTAAATCGAACTCATTACAAGTGTATAAATAGAAGTGATGTGAATTCATTTAGAATCATCACTTGGTTTGGACTTGTATCTCTCTAGATATTTTCGCTATTCCTTCTTGGTGGACGAAATTTTGGAGCATGGATGAATTTTGATGTTTGGATTATCTTTTCTTATCTTGGAGCTTCTCGATTGGCAAGTTTATTGATGGTTGGATATATGCTCTTACATGTAAGTACAAATTTAATGCTATTTCTTCTTTTACTTTGTCACATGCATTGATGACGAGATTTTCACTATACTAGGGCTAATTGTTGCATGCATTTACTGCGAAATTATGGAATTACGTTTCTATATAGCATCTGTCTATGTATGGGCCATGTATGTTGAACGAATTCTCCTAGGGATAATTCTATGGTTGAATTTATCTTGACAAGCCATCTTACCTTGCGAAACGAAGTATAAAAGCTTTTAAGGTCACTCTCCTTTGCCCCAATGACAAGCAAAGTTGTCCTTAAAGTCTCCTTGACCTAGAAACGAAGTCCATTCTCATATTCTTCTTGACTCCAATCTCCCCAAAGGATTAGGCACTGGTCTACCATAAGGTGATAATTTTAAAGAATCATTTTTCTTCACATCTTCTCCTTTATTCTAGGTCTAGCCACATTAGGCCTCCTACGACATCACTTTCTTGACAAACCACCTGTAGAAAAAATTTGATATCTTGGCCTCTCCTACACTGGTGTGTCTCCTAGGTACCCTCCAAATTTGAGGAGATTTCGACAGTGGGATTGCGAGATATCCCAAGCCCTAGCCTTGAGACCAATTTTTGCTCTAAGTTCTCCTAGGCTAGTACCTCATAGGGATTATTTTGGCACCTTTGAGTGAAAATTATTTTTTTGATCCCCTTCTCCTCCTTGTATAGGTCAAGACCATCATTGGTTTCCAAACTCCCTCCTCTTGACCTAACCTGGTCCACTTGGTCCTGTGTGGTCCCATTTCTCATCAAAGTCAATTCTTCAAAAACAACTTGGGAATCCAAGTTTTGCAAGGATTTTAGGGATTGTGAAGCTCCTTTACAAGTCACATTCCTTTAACCTAGCCCCCAAATTCCTATCCCCCTATCCTAGAAAACCTTGTACCTTGCTTAAGAAGCAAGCAAGTCCCATTCTTGAGTTTCTCCTAGGAAGGGGTCATTGAAGTCACTTCATATCCATTTTTCTTGATCTACCTTGCATAAGTGATTCTCTATATATCGGGTCTCCTCCCATCGGTGAAAATCCGTAAAGAGTAGGGAGCCTTAGCTGAGGTGACAGTGGGCTAAGTCTCCATTGTTGCCCTTGACCTAGCAGTTGGCCTTTTAGGATCCCCTTTTAGGTCCCCTGCTAGTTTGAGTAGTAACAGTCCATAAGGAAAGGGGGCGACTCGTCATCAACCAATAAAATAAGGCAATCCCTCAACATGTGTGCAAGTGCTAAATTTAGGGAAGAATGTGTCAAATAAGTCATGTATCACCATCAATGATTCTGCCAAATAATTCATGTCCTCTAGGAAGAGTTTGACAAGTGTAAAAACATACCACAAGGTTGGGGTTCTCCATGGTAGAGTCTGCCATCAAGCAATAGTGCATAAAAATATGTAGAAGAGGGGAGTGCTCCACATGAGGGTGTAGTGTATACCATAACACACCATAATATGCTTACAAACTCTCAATATCAACAACGATGTTCACCTCATGAGCATCACACCATGCTAGACCATATTAAATCACTCGAAGAAGAATGTCAAACAGCAAAGGGAGAATGCCAAGTGTTCTATGCCATCATGAAACCAATCACACGAAGATGCTAATACAATGTTTGCTTAGCTCAATAGTGCTAGAGTGTTTCATAAAGGGAGTCAAACATCAATATGTATCATGAACCATCGACAAGATCATAGAGGCTCCACAACCAAGTCTACTAGCATGAAAGGAAAGAAATCATCAAGATAACCAAAGCATCAATATTATCAAGCTATCCATGACTAATAATCTCATCAAGTGGAAACACAACCCTTAGGTGATCCAAAGATCAACCTGTAAACCTGTATTTGTAATGAAAATCATAAGAATAGTGAAGAATTTTACTAATGTAGGCCTCATGTAAAATGAGGGGTAACAAGTCCCATTTTTGGACATTAATGTAATTTCCTTGTTGTTTTCTTATCTCTTCTCTTATATTCTTCTAAATTTAAATCCTAAATATATATTTCTTGATAGATGGATTAAGCGCTCTCTTTGATTTTACCGTACAGGAGACAAATATAGTCATTTGTGAGGATATCTATAGGAACTATGTGCAGATCACTTGGATAAACCTTTAGGGTGGGTTGTGTTAGGGTGGGTTATGTCTGAAGATGGCCTTCTATGCTGAGAACTTCATGATGATGAGGGATGGATTCATTGTTCATCACCATTACATGCTTCATCATTGGATGCACGCCCTTTGTATTCCCTTAGGATAGTTTAGAGTTGGATCTCATCAACTGTAGAATTAGATGGACTACCGGATAGATTGTTTAGACAGGATTTGCTAGCAATGTCATCTTCAAGATCTATTCGTCCTGAAGATGAACCATAGTGGTTGATTTGAAACGTGTCACCAACTAAAATATTGATTTGATGGATACAGAAGACAGATTCCAAAGCAATGGCATCTCCAAGAGATTGAGTCAAAGGAACACCTCATCTTCTGTTGCCCCATTTACTATTGAGATCCATGGGAGATTTCATTGCCTATTTAGGAAGATGCGGACCCTTTCTAGTCTCTTCTAGTATGTAGACCAAAGATGTCTAGCCCTTTACATGTAGAAGGTCCTCACACTTTGTACGCACACTCTCCAACCTCCCCTTAAGCCAGATTTTGTTCGGTGGATTACCTCCTCCTTTACGGTGCTCCCATCAACTAGGGGCAATAAGAGACAATCTGATAATATCATTGCTTCTAGCTCTTGATTCGTGTGGACCAGAGTGACCATTTCCCCTTCCTAAAGACCTCAAAAACATTGCCAGACTAGATCCCTTACTAGCAGGCAAATTATATAACCTAGACATCAACAATGAGTTATCGTAGACAAGTAGTAGCATAGTGGAGGGTCCAGATATTCCCTTAGCTCTTCTTCGGGACATCATTCTATCTTGAGTTTTTTTCATTTGGTCTTGGATGTTAGGAGAGATAGATCTAGTGGATCATGACCTAGTCCCTAGATCCTTTCCCTTTGCACATCTCCCTTCCATTGTGGCTTCTCGCACTTAGATTCAAGGGTTTTGTCATGTTTTCACATATAAACTTCATGTTTCTACTTCTTGTTCTTTATACAAGAGACTTTTTAGTACTCCTGCTTTGTATCAATATCATTGTACTCAACAGTCCCATCAACCTACTTTAGGGTCATTTGTTGGACATTAATATAATTATCTTATCTTATATGCTAATTTGTCTACTGGTCTGATTGATCTCTTTTTGATTACTTGAGGACATTAATAAAAATTTAATTTAATTTCAATGTTAAGTTTCTCATTGTTTAGGGCTGCTATGGATCGTTAAACTTAGGTTCTCACTAACATTTTTAAACTCTTCACTTCCTGGTGCTCACCATTGTTTTGACTTGTCTCGCTTTCCTTATAACAAAGGGGCTCAGATCTTCCTTTCTAAGATCCAGGGCTATTGGTATATCTTGAATGACTTAACAGTGAAGGAGTTCCCTAGTGTGATAGTCACAAATCCATCTGAAATTGCTCCTTGACATGTTGTGCTTGACCTCCAAGTCAGGTCAAATTTGGAGTTGAAGGGATACTAATGCAATTCTCCTACAAAGGGATGAATTAATAGATCCTACATACCTCGCCTCACTCGGGGGCGATTCAGATGATCACATCATACTTTCAGGTTGATTCGCCTGATCGAAGCAACAAGCGATGAGCTGAGTTCCAAATTTTAGATAGTAGAATAGTGAGACCTCGGGTCTTCCCTCAGTCCCCCCTTTGTGAAGCCACCCGGTATCCTCGAGACCATTGTGGAGGCGCCGAACAACACATCAATTCACTCACACCCCAAGCATTAGTGGGATTAGTTCTAGATGATTCCCGAGCAGGGTGCCCCCTCCCCAACGGACTCCTCCCTAGCCCCATTAGAGCAGGTAGAGACTTATCCAAAGCTTCTTTCCTTCGGCCTCAGATGCTAGGGTTAACCCTTACTCCTACATCCCCCCAAGATCGAACCACTAGACACCTTGTTGGATCCAAAGGACTTCGATAACAAGCCAACGCCATTGTCGCCCCCCTTTTTGTCGGCTATCAGACTCAAGCTTTCTTGACATCATTGACCTCCAGCCTTGGACTTATTCACTTAGTATTCTACATCATCTGGGGCCTTTGATTCAGTTACATACATGTTTATGAGGCTGTTCTATTTTTGTATCCTTCTTTACTTCATTTTATCCTATATTTAGGTTTGGCATTTTCTAGGAGTTGCATTTGCACTCCCTCATTGTACTCGTACTAGATGTATCCTTTAGTCCCATTGACCTACTTTTGTGGTTATTCGTTGGACATTAATAAAATTATCTTATCTATTACTAGGACCTTCTTGTCTTTGGATGATATGAAAGCTTCCATCCTCACTTCCACCTCATCTCTAGTTTCTTCTCCTACCCGCACTGGAACATTTAGGAAACCACTACAAATCACTCCCTTGTGGCCCACTAGTCCAAGCCATTCTCCAGGGGACATTATTAGGTAGGTTCTTAGGGTGGACATTCCCATTCCTGGCTCTAATGACAATAGCCATTGTCTCTTCTTACTTATAGTCTATTTCTCTACTACTTTGAGATTGTATTTAGCGCCAGGTTCCTACAATAAATACGATTCTTCTTCTTGATCTTGTAGGTCTAGCGTTTCTTTTCTTTTGTATCCTTGAGTGATGATTTTTGCGCAGCCCCCTTGCCCATTTTGGCAATTTGTACTCTCCAGTCCTATTGACCAATTTTGGTCGTTGGTAGACATTAATATAATTTCATTTCATGTCAAGATTTACAAGGGTTTATTGTATTTTCCCTGTTAGAGAACATAGGGTATGATTAAAGAAAAGGTCTACCTGGAAAAGCTCAAAGATATTCTTTTTATCTTGTTCCTATTGATTTTGAATTAATCAAATATCCTCTAATCTCAAACAAGAAATTGCTCAAAATTATTCCATTGAAGAAAGCATTGCCACAAAGTAGATGAATATTGAGTTTTCAAAACTATCCTTTATAATTTTAACTAGTGCGAAAACATGTTTATTGATCCTGCAATTCATATGGTTCAGACCAACTTTGATTTTAAAATATATTTTTTGTTGCTAATATTAGAAGCTACGCCTTTTATTTCTATGTAGAAAGAGAAGGAAAAGTCTAATTATAAAAAATTACCATTAAGAATCAGTGGATATTGAAAATACTTTTATCTCTTAAGCTTGAATGAAAAAAGTAAAAACATTCAAATACATAATGTATAGTTGTCATTATTGCATGGAGAGAGAAGTTAATTTGCTAAGGCATCTGGAAGGAATGATGATGAGCTTGAAGGAGCTTTCTTTCACTTATTTTGCAGCTTCAATAAAACGATAAAATTTCTTTTTATTTTTTCAAACAGGAGTGACATCCTCAAATCAGGCTAGAACTTTAGTTTTGAAGTATGAAAAACAAATATACTTTATGCTTCATATTATAACTCTGATGTGCTTATATTTAGTTCTTTGTTCAATGTAATCTTGAGAACCTTTTTTCTGTTGGAATTGTCCAGTTACCTTTCTTGACAAGACAAATTGTGATTGGTGCTCGAGAGGTAGAGTCACAAACATTTTCTGTGGCTACCAGATGGAACAGTTCAGTGGCATCTGCACAGGAGGGCGTGACAGACTCTCTTGGTGCACCTGTTCTGGAACCGAATGATGCCAAGGCACAGAAGGAAGTTTCAGATTCTATGGAGCAAAAGGTTCCAAAAGAGAAGTATGGAATCTCCATTACTATTTGATGTTAATAATGAAGTTCTTTTTTTCAAAAGAATGCTGCTAAGCTACACTGTTTTCTTTTTCATGTTCATGGTGTGGTGGATTTCTCAACTCATTAGACCTGGATGTTTATTTCAGATACAAAGGACATCACATGCTTTCCCCATTCACCGCAGGGTGGCAGAGTTCAGATACACATCCATTGATAATTGACAAATCTGAGGTATATAGGATGAATGCAATGAACACATTATATTATGTCTGCTTATATCTTGTTTGTGGTGATATATTTCACTGTTGTAAACATCCCAATTTTATAGCGAAAAAATTGCAAAATTGTGATTTTTTGCCCTAGCTGATGTTTGGCGATTTTTACCGATATTTTGGTGGTATCTTAATTTTGCCTATGTTTGCCGATTTTTACTGATATTTTCTTGATTTTCACGATATTTTGGTTTTTCCGGATCCTTGCCAATTTTATACCGATGCTGATGTTTGCAACATTGATATATTTCCTCTCTATTTTATTATAACAAGAAATGCTCAAATTCAATATGCTTCGAGCCCTTCAGTTATTAACTTGTTTGCAATGGGAAAAGTGATGTATCATTAATCTCAAGAAATATTTTTCAATAGGCATGTTCTTAATTGCTTGTAATAAATGGCAAACTCAGTCATTTTTAGTGGATTTTTTGTAATTCAACTGCGTATTCCATGAATCTATTCAGCTGCACTTTCATTCACTTGATGAGCCGGTTTGGGCCAGCTGTTTTTGCATTTAGATTTGAACTTCATTTTCATGATGTTGTAAGGTTCAATCTTCTAATAATAAATGCTATCTACTTCAAAATTCTTAGTGCATGTCTTGATGTATGGCTTTTGGACTGTTTTGGATTGAGCAAGAGATGAATAGAGTTCAAAAAGTAGGTCTTTTTGTACTAAATCTTCCGACTTTGCTTTGATCTTACAAAGACTATCCAAGGGTGCCCGACATAGATAATCTTCTGCTGGACCTCTTATTTACATTTTACCATATTCTGGAATTCAATCATTGCTGTTCCATTTATGCTATTGATTATCTTCTTTTTTAGGCTACTTATTCTTCTGTTTATGTTATAGATTATCTGCTTCCAGTTATAAATCAGTGTTGAACTTAGACACAGGAATAAATTGTCTGTGGTCCCAAATAGTTGACTCTGGAAACGTTTTGGAAAAAATTGTCAAACTGGCAAAATATTCTCGATCATTAAAAAATGAAGAAAATTTAATATTTTTTCAACTAAATTAAAGTACCTGTGCATTTATTAAGCACCACTTTCCTCTCTACTGGAGCACTGAGGTAAAGTTGCAGAATGAACTGCCAAAAATAAACTTTTAAACTAATTTCTGCCCTATCAGACGTTTTTGGAAAAATTTTGGGAGTGACTTGGTGAACTCGCCATTTTTTCAAATAATTTGGGAGTCTACCAAAATTTTCACAAATTGCCAATTTTATTGTTTTGAATTTGACTTATTGACTAATCGGCAAGTCTTGCAACACCAATAATAATAGTTTTTTTTTCTCTGAAAAGCACTTGTCTGAAATAAAAATGATAATAGTCAAAAGTAAACCTATGGATTGTCATTATCTTTTGTAGTCTGTTATATATATGGTGCTCACCTGGACTACAATGTGGATAACATAATACACCTTCGTTCTGTAAAAGGGTAGTCTTTACTTAATTTAATTTATATTCCATTCATTATAGGAAAACCAACATGGTAGCAGAGGATTACTATGGCTCTAATAATAGCAGCTCTTGTAGCTGATGAGTCTTTTCTAGCTTTCAAAAAACATGTCATGGTCCCTTGGCACCCTCCATGACATCGCTATTAGAATGAAATTATCATAAGTTCAGATTTTTTGTATCTGCAAAGAATGATAGTGGACTGGATTAGATTCCTTGTGTTTTGAGTAAATGTATGATAATAATTTTAGTCTTCCAGGTCAGTTATACTGGAAAAAAAAATAACATCTTATGAATGCATGTTGAAGTGATATATGTTGGTAGTCGAAGAGATATTTCTTGGTAATTATGCTAACATGTATTTTAGTGTTATAGCAATGAAATTTTTTAAGAATACTGTTATACTGATATAAGCATACCATGACTGAATTGTATGCAGGGTGTTTTTGTATATGATACTAATGGGAATAAGTATCTTGATGCACTTGCAGGCATGTGGTGCAATCCTTTGGGTAATTAGACAACACCCTTTCCAAAGTTCATTTTCTTAAGAGAATCAGATTGCATTTTCTGTTCAAAAGATGAGCTATATCTGGAATCCCTTTCTCCAATTTAGTTTTTGCATATCGTCTCTATGCAAAGTATATTTTCAAAATGTATTATCCTTTCATGTTTGTTAAAATTGGCAACTAGGGCCAAACTCCATGTGGGTCATCTTATTTATGACAGCTGATATTTTTCTTGGATCCCTCTCATCAAGAGGTGTAGGATTGATCTAAAGATCATCGGATTCCGATAAGTATTTATGAAGTTATGAATTTATTTGTGTTATATGACAAATTGTCAAGTCGGCCAGCATCTTGTGTAAGCTCAGAAGCCCAACAGTCATGTCTATTCAACCTCCACGTTTTAGTATAAATAGAAGAGGACTTGAAGTCATTTGAGACACATTCTTCATGTGATCTCTCTTCTCCACTCGTTTGGGTTGTCCTCTCTAAAGGAGGACGTAGTGGAAAGGGTCTTCTAAGAGAGCCCTAGGCGCAGTCAACTAAGGTCACTTAGCCGCAGTTGAAGGTAGAGACACCTGTATGCAGTTGAAGAAGATCTGGCCACAGTAAAGGAGGCCTCATATGCAGCTAAAGGGAAGGTCCTATCCGCAACAAAGGAAGGCTTGGGTAAGGCTAGATCCGCAGCCATTGAGGAGACCCTAATACGCAGCAAAAGAAGCCCTAGCCGCAATTCTAGAATAGCCCTAAAGACACAGCTAAGAAAACATCAAAAGAATACCTACCCGCAGATCTAAGAGGCTCTAATCCATAGCCAGAGGGAGGCTCTACTTCCGCAGCAAATAGACCCTAATACGCACAACAAGCAAAGGATAGGACAGCAAGGAATGGAACGCTGTTTCAGGCAGGCCGAGGTGTTGTCTTGCGGGTTGTAGTCTTGATCTTGAAGGCCGAGAATGAAAGGACTGTCTCAGAGCATTGTTGAAGGGTGAACAGTTCTGTTAAGAGAATGTCGCAGTCATTTTTGGGGTGAAAGGTTTGTGCGTTGGGCTTGAAACTGCCCTTAAAGAGTAGCGTGGAGGGCAGCACCCTATTGGAGGACAGCTGCAGTAAGAAGAAGCAATTCTGGGTTAGTTTAAGGGTTGTTAGGGACTATGGTTGGGTGCCCTAACCAGTCCAGAATTGCAGCAGCCTAATTACCCTCAAACAGTGAGCTAATGCACATATTCTGAAGTGTATCTTGTATGTGTTGAGACAGCTTGATGGGCAACTTATAGGAGTCCTTAGGACAGCTAGTTTTCTGTGATAAAAGAAGGTACTTATCATATACCTTAAGGACTGTTTGATAAGCCTCAGTTATACAGTAAAAGAAAGCATTGAAGTCTGCTCCTAAATGTTGTTGCATTAATGATGTTTATGTAACTAGTAAAGCATAGACAGCAGCAAGTACAGTGCAACAAGGACATTGGGACAGCAGTAAGCATGGTGCAGCAGTGGCACCATGTACATCAATGATGAACACTGGGACAGCAGCTGCATGAGGACCAGCATTGTGATGATGGGTGCATTACAGTGTAACACGGTGAGCTACAGCACATGGACAAGATACAACACAATGATAGGAGAAGGAGTCACCTTGGAGAATCAGTTGAAGCAACATGTCTTCAACTGATCTCATATAGATATAGAAAGTCAAAGTGTTGACTTCTGTCGTAAATGTACTATCTCTCTCTCTCTCTGCTGAACTTTGAAGAACATAAAAGAAGAATTGATCAAGGGTTTCCCCACATTGGGGTTTGTCCCTGGCTAGCGCCACATCTTGTGTCCTCTTGTCTTGGCTTGTCTTCTGCAATTTATATTTATGTTCTATCTGCAGTTTATTTTAATGCTGATGTGATTGCTAATCGTGAAAATTGAAATAAATTGCTCTAGCATAGAACATACCTAAACTTAACATGGTATCAGAGCTGAGGTGAAGACAATGCCCAAGCAAGAGTGAAAGAGAAATCACCGAAGACAGTTGGGAAAGGACAAAAGGATCAGTGGATTCCTCATCCCTCTTCAAATTCACCAAGGGTGAAGTTGAAGTAGAGAATATTATCAGAATGGCGTAGCGGAATATGGCCTACCTAAAGATCACTTCATTGGAAGACCGGATCTCAGGGTGGAAGGAAAGGCAGATAACTAGTTCGGCCATTATGCGAAGGAGTGTCCGAATGGTAGAGACACAACTCTTGATGAAGATAACAAACATTCCAGGGACATCTTCAATGATCAAAGGAATGACAGGTAATGCAGGTCTTCAAGGAAATGGCCGACTCTTCATAGAAAGCAAGGAACCCCAGGTATGAAGAATCAAATGTTGTTTCTGATAAGATAAAGAAGCGTTATCTTGTATTGGCCCTCTCCTTCAGATTCTTTGGGAATCTGGCTTATTGATTGTAGTGCTTCAAGGCACTTCATCGGATAGATGGGTGCACTCTCTAATTTGGTAGAGATGGAAACAATCGTGGGATTATACTTGGAGCCGATGCCACCTATCCCAAAAAGGGTGTAGGGAATGTTACCCCTCAATTGAATGAGGGTAACTAGATTCATTTACAGAATCTCTTTTATGTACCTGATCACAAGAAGAACCTGGTGTCCATTTCAGCAATGGAAGTCAAAGGTTTCAGGGTGGCACTCATCGATGGAAAGGTACGTGTTTAAAAATAAAATTTTCTAAGATGTTCTTGAGTTCAGGGTTGGCAATTTGTATCAAGTTGCAAAATGGTCCTTATGGGGCCCTACCCGATGTGAGTCAGAAGGTGACTTAGATGCCTGAATTCAAGAAGAACGTGAAGATACATGTCTGAGATGTACCGAAGGAAAATCCTACAAGGGGACCATTCCCCTTATGTAGCAGGTCCACAGGTTTGGAACAACCCGAGGAGTTTGAGATTCATGATCGGGGATCTCATGTGTGCAGGTGGAAGAAAGCCCACTATGGCTTGAAGTAAAACACCTCGGACCTAATATGAGAGGATTGATAGCTGTCTGATGAAGCTGAGATTCACTAATAGTGAAGTCGATCCAAACCATTGTTTGAAGGTTGTAGATGATAGACCTCTCATACTGGCACCTTATGAGGACGACCTATTTCTGACAGGTGCAGACCCTCTCATTTGCAGAAGTAAGAGGGAGTTGGATTCTGGATGTGGAATGATAAACTACAAGCCTATGGCTGCCTCATGGATCTTAACTTTCAGAAGTTATATGGTAGTGATGTCGGACCAGATTTGGGAAATGCCTCTGAATTTCATAAACTCATTTGCGTTGATGTTCTTTGTAAACTTCTGTCTAGACATATGTTTTGCAGTCAGCATGGTGAGCTCATATTTGATTGAGCCTCACTGGATTGATGCCAAGAATCTTCTGAGATATCTTAAGGGCACAATCTCTCATGGATACACTGCCGGATTATTCGAATGCTGACTGGGCAGGTAGTGTGGAGGATCACTAGAGCACTTCTCAGAGTTGGTTTTCTTTGGATTCTACTTCGATATCATGGATGAGCAGGAAGAAGTCGATTGCTATAAGCACTGCCGAGACCAAATACATAGCTATGAGTATGATCTCGTGTGAAGCTGCATTGCAGAAGCTCTTAAGTGAGCTGTTTGTACACATGATGAATACCACTGTAGGAATCCTGTATTCGATGATTGCTCCAACAGATAGACATTAGATACTGCCTTATCTGGGATATGGTAAGTCGATGAGCAAGGAGGCTCCATCACACTGAGATGATGTACAGGTCATAGACATTTGTCAAAGCCCCAGGGAAAGCTCAAATCTGTGACTTTCCCGAACGACTTGGAGTTGTTGAGAGACCTTCTTATAAGGGTCCTGCATGTTGCATGCATTGAGCTCTGGGAGCTTTGGGGGGCTTGGGGTACTTACTGGAGCAACATATGATGACAGGGCGACTCACCCTCCCCTGGTGGTGTACAAAATGACAGGTTAAACCTTCCCCTGTGACACCCCGTGGCGACTATGGAGCAAGATGATTAGTTCGCCTGTGGGCCAGGTTGATTTGTTCTCCGTGGCAACTATGGAACAGGATGATTAGTTCTCCTGAGGGCTTGGATGATGTGTTCTCCATGGCGATTGTGGAACATGATGATTCGTTCTCCTGTAGGCCAGGATGATTAGTTCTCCGTGGCATCCACTGGATAGGATGATTCGCTCTCCTGTGGACAGGATGATTCGCTCTCCTGTGGACAGGATGATTAGTTCTCCTGTCGAGGCATCCTACCCATGCAGTCCAGGACTCATGGGAAGTACCTCTCATCTGATCAATGAGCAGGGAAATGAGGATAGGGACCATAGTAGTACCGATGGACGCATCGTTGTATCTACCGTACTCCCTATGCTAGGATGACCTTCATTGATCTGGGATCAATGATACTGGTCTGGGACTAGTGAGAGTGGTACATACTTTGAAACTAACTTCGGGTCAGTAAAGGACTGGTCTGGGACCAGTGGTACACACTCTGAGACTGACTTCGGGTCAATGGAGAATGGTATGAGACATTCTCGATCAATTCTTCTTCTTCATGGTTAAGCAGAGCTGAGCTAAGCAGAGCTGAGTAGAGCAGAGCTGAGCAGAGCAGAGCTGAGTAGAGTAGAGCAGAGCTAAGCAAAGCTGAGCAGAGCTAAGCTGAGAAGAGCAGAGCTGAGCAAAGTAGAGCTGAGCAAAACTGAGCAGAGCAGTGCAGTGCACTGATGGCAGAGATAGTACAGTTGGACATATGGATCAGCGGATGGAGTTCTCCCTAGTTGAGAGGGAGTGTTAAAATTGGCAACTAGGGCCAAACTCCATGTGGGTCATCTTATTATGACAGCTGATATTTTTCTTGGATCCCTCTCATCGAGAGGTGTAGGATTGATCAAAAGATCATCCGATTCCGACAAGTATTTATGAAGTTATGAATTTATTTGTGTTATATGACAAATTGTCAAGTCGGCCAGCGTCTTGTGTAGGCTCAGAAGCCCAACAGTCATGTCTATTCAACCTCCACGTTTTAGTATAAATAGAAGAGGACTTGAAGTCATTTGAGACACACTCTTCATGTGATCTCTCTTCTCCACTCGTTTGGGTTGTCCTCTCTCAAGGAGGACGTAGTGGAAAGGGTCTTCTAAGAGAGCCCTAGGCGCAGTCAACTAAGGTCACTTAGCCACAGTTGAAGGGAGAGACACCTGTATGCAATTGAAGAAGATCTCGCCGTAGTAAAGGAGGCCTCATACACAGCTAAAGGGAAGGCCCTATCCGCAACAAAGGAAGGCTTGGGTAAGGCTAGATCCGCAGCCATTGAGGAGACCCTAATAAGCAGCAAAAGAAGCCCTAGCCGCAATTCTAGAAGAGCCCTAAAGACACAGCTAAGGAAACAGCAAAAGAAGACCTAGCCGTAGATCTAAGAGGCTCTAATCCATAGCCAGAGGGAGGCTCTAATTCTGCAGCAAATAGACCCTAATACGCACAGCAAGCAAAGGATAGGACAGCGAGGAATGGAACGCTGTTTCAGCCTTCAGGCAGGCCGAGGTGTTGTCTTGCGGGTTGCAGTCTTGATCTTGAATGCTGAGAATGAAAGGACTGTCTCAGAGCATTGTTGAAGGGTGAACAGTTCTGTTAAGAGAATGCCGCAGTCATTTTTGGGGTGAAAGGTTTGTGCGTTGGGCTTGAAACTGCCCTTAAAGAGTAGCATGGAGGGCAGCACCCTATTGGAGGACAGCCACAGTAAGAAGAAGCAATTTTGGGTTAGTTTAAGGGTTGTTAGGGACTATGGTTGCTGCCCTAACCAGTCCAGAATTGCAGCAGCCTAATTACCCTCAAACAGTGAGCTAATGCACATATTCTGAAGTGTATCTTGTATGTGTTGAGACAGCTTGATGGGCAACTTGTAGGAGTCCTTAGGACAGCTAGTTTTCTGTGATAAAAGAAGGTACTTATCATATGCCTTAAGGACTGTTTGATAAGCCTCAGTTACAGTAAAAGAAAGCATTGAAGTCTGCTCCTAAATGTTGTTGCATTAATGATGTTTATGTAACTAGTAAAGCATAGACAGCAGTAAGTACAGTGCAACAAGGACATTGGGACAGCAGTAAGAATGGTGCAGCAGTGCCACCATGTACATCAATGATGAACACTGGGACAGCAGCTGCATGAGGACCAGCATTGTGATGATGGGTGCATCATAGTGTAACACGGTGAGCTACAACACATGGACAAGATACAGCACAATGATAGCAGGAGTCACCTTGGAGAATCAGTTGAAGCAACATGTCTTCAACTGATCTCATATAGATATAGAAAGTCAAAGTGTTGACTTCTGTTGTAAATGTACTATCTCTCTCTCTCTGCTGAACTTTGAAGAACATAAAAGAAGAATTGATCAAGGGTTTCCCCACATTGGGGTTTATCCCTGGCTAGCACCACATCTTGTGTCCTCTTGTCTTGGCTTGTCTTCTGCAATTTATATTTATGTTCTATCTGCAGTTTACTTTAAAACTGATGTGATTTCTAATCGTGAAAATTGAAATAAATTGCTCTAGCATAGAACATACCTAAACTTAACAATGTTAAATTGAACAACAGAAATATTTGGATACCTCTTGTTGTACACATAGGTTTTCTACATTGTAGAAGGCAATTTTCTATATTACATAGTGAAGGATATAATCTCTAAACCTTGTGTTGGAGAACCAAGGAACTACAGAAGTGAATAACAAGGAATTCCAAGAAGAGGTGGTGACTGTGGTGTCGATATAAACTGTTATATTTGAAGCACAAGGAACGTAGTTCACTATATGGAATAATACTCCAAAACTTGATTTTTCACCATCATAGACCAATCCATGGATTATCTATATATAATCCAAAGTATAACTAACTCCCATAAAATAAGGAAGACAGTCACCTTTGATCAGCTTGAGTGTGCCTAGATCTCCATCTTTTTTGCCTCGACCTGTGCACCAGTGGATTGAGTTGGGACAACCTTTTAGTTAGTCATGTTGATTAGTCAATTGCCCAGTGGACCTCTTAGTTAACTTCCCTAGTCGGCCTACACCTTTGATTGACTGTCTCCAGAGGGTCCAGAGATGTAATGAACCTGTTGCTCCAACACCCTTCATCAGCACTACTCTGTGGAGATTCAGGAGGTGAAACTGTTGATGAATTTTTCTAATGCATGGTAAACAGATTCTGCTCCTACAGGAAACTAACATAGTTTGAATTTAAATGCTAATCAAATTTCAATCTAAATCTTGCTAGAATATATAAACACACAGATAGAAAACATAAAATGGAACACGTAGATCACTGTCAAGAATCCCTATTACTGCTATTCCACAATTGCTGAACCAAATACTGCTATAGGAAAATTCGCTAGACAATTTTCTGTGGAATAAATAAAACTAAAGCTCTCTAATAAAAATCTATACCCTAACCCTTTCTCTTATAGAACTGAGAGGGGATGCCTAGGGTTTACAAATATAGGTGTATTGCTTAGATCTTGGGATTTGCATGAAACAGAGTGCGCTCCAAGGAGGATCTGCACCCTGTCAAATGGATACAAAATCAGATTAGAAAGATTGCTAAAATTAAAATAGAACTACCTTATATAACTTTAGTGCCTTATTTCTAAATTGAAGACTAAGGATAAACTTATCCTATTCTATATATAACTAGTGAATGAGTGCATGCATGCATGTGTTCTCACTGTTTGAATACTAAAATTAGTATGTGTCCACTCTGTCTCTTTATTGATGCGTCCTCATCTATAGATTATTATGCTATATAGAATTTAATGATGCACGGATTTGTGTGATGCTACTGTAATAGAAGGCATCTAGATCTGCCATATTTGTTCCAACCCAGTAGAAGACAATTATAGGTACACTATCTAACACTTCCTCTCACTTAGAAAAATGTTCTCCACCAATCCAAGTCGCTCCTTGAACATCTTGTACTTCCATTTAGTCAAGGGTTTAGTCAGAATCAACGTTCTAAAACTCAGACTTGGACTTGGAATTAGTCGAGGGTCAACACAGACTCAGCTCAGCCATGACTTTGACTAGTCTGATTTTAATGTCTTGGCTTACTAAACAATAAACAAAGTATTTAAATTCTAATGAAAAACTTATATTTTAAAGTTTCCAAACCATTATAGTCAAATTATGCAAAGTTTTCTAATGTATATACCATGTAAAGGTGAATATATCAAAATGGCACCAAGTGCAATACATATCAGTAACAAAATACATAATCAGTGAGGCCCTAAATGACCTCTAGAGTTGAAAAAACATGCTACAAGCTACTGGTCTACTACATACTAACATAGTATATTGGACAAGTTATTGATCAATATGATCAATCGTTAAAATCATTACCCCTGCTAGAAATGGGATCCTCAGCGTGAGCTACGAAATCAGCCTCTGGCTCAGAGTCTTTGGCCTGCTTGGACTCCTTAGGGACATCTACAATTGCAGTAGTAGTAATAGTAGAAGTAGAAGCAGAAGCTGCACGGTTAGTGCTTGCATGTTGGGTCACTGTCCAACTGAGCCAAGTAAATACAAACTTGGCTGAGTTGGACTCGTTTGGTACCACACATGCCAAGACAAGATTACCAGCTGCTGGCTAATTCGGTTACCAAACTGGTCCCCCAAACTAAGCAGAGGGCTGAGTTGACTTGGTTATGGGTCAACTTGGTGAACATAGCTGACTTTGAGTTTGTGTGGACCATTTTTTAAAACTATGGTCAAAATATCAATTACTTGGATTTGTTGGAATATAATATAGAGCCACAGATTCCTTTTGAACCCTATCTTTGATGAAAATCCTTGTAATAGTAAAGCCCTCTTTCGAAGTAGTTAAAATCCTCAGATTGATTCACTTACAAAACCAAAACAAACCACTGGGTTACCCCAGTTGCTTGCTTCCACATAGTGTATTAGCTCCTCAATGGCAAAGAACATTAGTCTTCAAATAAATTTGATTATTAGCAAGATGAAATTAGATAAAAATAATGCCCAATAGCAATAGCAAGACAAAGAACATTAACAAAAACCACTCCACAATTATCCAAAGTGTACAAAAGCTTGCAAGATAGATGAGCCCTTTTTATTAGATAACACTTGTCTCAAATGAACTACAACGATTTCCAAATGAGGAGAGGCTAGCCTTTTATAGAACAAATTATAACGGCTCATTTGACTCTTCCTCAATAAAATATTTACTAGTCATCCACATGTTGGAGACTTAGTAAATTAATTCATAAAATATTACAATATAATTTTTAATTCACCCACTAGGGGGTCAACTTGGACAAATTTCCACAATTTAGCTCAAATCCCTTTGTTCATGGTCCATTGCTCAACTAATTGGTCAACCGGGTTTCCAATGGCTAGTTAGACTCTCTAACAGCTAGTTGGGTTCACCAGTGGCTATTTTTGACTTGACTTTTCCCTTAAGTAATTTGACTTAGCCACATGGAAGCTAGATCTCCAATGCCCTTGAATTTTGGACAATTCCACTATCACTGGTTGCAAAGGTAAACCACCAAATTTTGCCTCCTTGTAAAGAGTTGCCAAGGTTGACAAGATCTTACACAAGTGGGTATAGTAGCATAAGATAAATCCATTTAATGCTACCTCATAAATTTATGGCCTAATTCTATGATAGGAGCATTCCCTAAGAATTCAAAACATCTATGACTACTACATCGAACATCCATTTGTTGGACATTGGATAAACCAACGCTCCCCGTGTGTTTCGCGACATGGACTAACTGCCTCTCGTGGATCCTTATCTCTGGCGATGCGATCGTTGACTAACACCTGCGGGTTTTGGTCTAATGACAATCGTGATTCCCAACAAGTGGTATTAGAGCGTAGGTGACGAGTTCAATACACACCCGACTCGCATTGGTGGGGAGATTGTTGGACATTGGATAAACCAACGCTCCCCGTGTGTTTCGCATGGACTAACCGCCTCTCATGGATCCTTATCTCTGGCGATGCGATCGTTAACTAACACCTGCGAGTTTTGGTCTAACGCCAATCGTGATTCCCAACAAGTGGTATTAGAGCGTAGGTGATGAGTTCGATACACACTTGGCTCGCGTTGGGGGGAGATTGTTGGACATTGGATAAACCAACGCTCCCCGTGTGTTTCACAACATGGACTAACCCCCTCTCGTGGATGCTTATCTTTGGCGATGTGATCGATGACTAACACCTGCAGGTTTTGGCCTAACGGCAATCGTGATTCCCAACACCATTAATAACGGGATGTTCAAGAGGGAAGCTAGCTTTACTTAGAGATGCTTGATTAAGCCACAAACTTTAATTTCTTTAGAATCTATTGGATATACATGCTTGTATGGCCTAGTGGTCTTTAAGTCTAGCTAATTCATAACTTTTAATGAGATGACATTGGTTGATGCTCTTGAAACTAATGTGCGGGTATGAAGGAGTAAGTCATTCACTATTAACGAAATGAGAAAAGGCTACCATTAACGAGATGGCTACCATTTTGTTTCCCTTCTTGGGTCATCCCCTGTGAGAATATTGAGAAATCTTCATTGGTCTTGTTACCTCGCATGTCAGTAGGGATACCATGTGAGGCCTTGTGGAACGATACAGGTGTGGGAGTGATCAATCCCCTACGACGAGGAGGTCCCACGCACAAGTTGGGGAAGGTAGGCGACGACTTCAGGTATTCTAGACCTGTGTCATGACTTTTGAGTCTATATCTTGTTGTCTTGGTCGGACTGTTGAAATTTCTAAGTCTAACCCGTTAGAAATCTTCCTGCACTATCTGGTTTATTTCTCCTACTTTGTTTAATTAATTGAACAAGTTATTTAACCATATAAATACTAAAATAAACACAATGCAGTCTCAACCATCTACATATTATCGACTGAAAGAAATAGAGAAACACACAAGGGACACCGTTATTTTTGGATAATCGTCCCCAGAAAAACCCAACTTGGTAAAATCGGTGCAGCAATTTTGAGTTTTTTATTATTATGCAGCTTTTCAGAGTACAACTGGGTGCCAAAGTAGCTCACCCTACAGAGAAATTAATCTGGTAGTAATATCTCTCTTCGGAAGCAGATATTCTGAGAGTCTGCTCCACGAAACTCTCTCCAACACCTCTCTGAGGCACTGTGTCAGCCCTCCTGGCCTTTGCACAGCCTCTCGGGCCCTCTGCGTCACTTCTGCAGCCTCTGTGTCCCTCACGCAGGCCCTTTGGCCCTCTGCACAGTCACTGCTGGCCTCTGCGTGGCTTCCTTTGGCTCTACGTCTACCTCTGTGCCTCTACGCTGGTCTTCTGACACTATCTCTACCTCTCTGCTATGCACTCACTGCCCCTTGCTGCAACTCTGATCACTAGTTCGATTTCTCTTGGCAAACCCCGCTCTAGAAAATCGAATGACTGATCACTCTGGTGTCTCTTCGACTGACCCTCAAGCCTCCTCTTATACTTTTTCTGTTGAGTTTTCAACGGCCGAGATTACATCTCTAATCAATGACTAAGATTATATTTGGCTTGTTCCATGTCATTTAGAACCTTCTAACCCAGTTTTATATTAATACCCATTATTTTTATTTTCCTAAGTTTAGACTTAGGAACCCATTAAAAATATTAATTATTTTAAGATCTCTCTAACCGGGTAGAATTTCCCCAAACCATTTTTGGGTCTTGGAGATCTCATGTGCTTTAGCCTCTCCACCAATTTTCATGGCTAGAGCACATCCGATGCTACCCCAAATCAACACTCCCTCTTAGCGAGGAATGTGCTCTAGTAATACTCCACCACTGAGCATCACCCTGATTATACGACACCAGTACCTGTGTTGATTCTTGGCCTCCCCACCCAACATCCTCTGCACTGTTGCATCCTGTACTGCTGCCCATGGCTCTGCCACTGCCAATGCTACATCTGTATGGCAGCTCCCTCTGCATCTGTGTTGCTGCTGGTCCTTTTACCCAACACTGCCTCTGCACTGCAGTTCTCTCTCATCATGCTACATCGTGCTACTGCTACTGCACTGCAACTCAGTTACTGAGAAGTAAGTAACTGATCCACCCAACTATTGACATCCTTGTCAGGCTAGAAACACTCCCGATGTTGAAGCTCTCTTTGCCGCTATCCTGTGCTCCCTTTGCTGCCTCTATGCTGTTGCAAGCCTCTCTATGCCCCTCGCATTGTTGCAAGCCTCTCTGTGCCATCCTGCACTACTGCAACCTCCTCTGTGCCTCTCGCACTATTGCAACCTCTCTGCGCTGCGAGGGACTACTGCACTCTAGCACTCTTTGTCGTTTCATCCACATCCGCTTCTACCGACATCCGCCATCCTGCTACTCTCACTTTGGGGCTCCCGTAGCCAGGTATGATCCAAGAGGTTGGGTACCTCAAGGATCCTGCCCCTCATCGCCTGTAGTCCTCCTAACTACAGCTCGATGTCTCCCCACCTCTTCTATAGAGGTACATGAACATTCATGGCACAATTGTCATCATCCTCTACCTCCTTCTCCGCCTTAGCCAGTGCTTCCTTGGAGTCAGAAGCCTCTCCCTTATTCTTCTTCCTGGGACACTGGGTTGCATAATGGCCCAGCTCCCCACAGTTGAAGCACTTAATCTTGGAGAAGTCATTTTTCTTCCTCTTTCCTTGATGCCCTGCAGATGCTAGAGCCGCATCCTCTTCCTCTTCTTTCTTGACCCGGGCTCCTTTGCCACTACTTCCCGTCTTGGTCAGCCGTCTGATCTCTTCTTGGCGAAGAGCTGCCCACAGTTCTTCCCAATCTGGAAGATTCGCTCTGCCCAAAATGCTTTGGACAAATGTCTCCCACTCCTCGGAGACTGCGTTCAGGGTGGTCCTCACCATTAATTCTTGATCCGGCGTGGCCCCTATGGAAGTCAGTTGGTCTCGGATCTCCTGCAACCTGCTGAGGAAGTGATCTATCTACTCCCCCTTCTGCATCTGATATGACCGTAATTGATTCTCCAGTAGCATCTTCCTCTGCACGGAAGTGCCCTGATACAATGTCGTCAAGGTGTCCCACATCTCCTTTGCCGTATTCTTCTCGGCAATATGCTGAACTACATGATCCTTGACCCCTCTAAGGATTATGCACTTTGCCTTGGCCATCTCATCCTCATAATTTTTGTTATCAGCTGGGTCGACTGGGATAGCCACGGTTCTCAAGGCGAAGGCCTTGATACGATGTCTATCTAGAACAGACAGGATCTTGGCCTTCCAGATGACAAAGTTAGACGCCCCGTCCAGCCCATCCTGATCCCTCAGTCTGTTCATGGCCATCTCTGCTGTTCTTTTCGACTCCTGTGAGTCTCTACTTCCCTCCTAGAAGTTCTCTCTTCGACTCCCTCTGAGTCTCTACTTCCTTCCTGGAAGTTCTCTGCCAACAGTCGAATTGCACGTCTTCGATCTCCTTTGCTCCTGCAACACTGATCTGGATTTCTTGGCCAGAAATCCGCCTAGGTAGCGACTCTCTTCTACCTTGGTTCTGTCCCGTTAGGTACTGTTCCATGTCCACAACAACAACACCCCACCAGCTTCACACTCCACAATCTGCCCACAGCTTCCTATGCCCCAACAACTGAAGAACTGAGCCTCTAGGCTCTGCGCAATCTCGACAGTGGCTGAATCGCTCCACTAGCCAACTGCGTCACTCCTACTTGGTTGAGCAGGATGACATGGCTCTTCGTGAGCCTCTTCTACCTCTCACTGCTTCTGTGTTGGCCCCTTCTCTGGCTCGAACTGATGACGCAGGCCCTCTGCGTCAACCCTTCTCTGTTGCTTTCTGCTTAGGAACAACTTTTGTCACTCGAGACAACTATTTCTTCTGCAAATTCTCTGATTCAGCTAGTGCCTTCAGTTCTCCTATGATCTGCAACCCTCTGATACCATGTTAAAATTTTTAAGTCTAACCAGTTAGAAATTTTCCTGCACTATCTAGTTTATTTCTCCTACTTGTTTAATTACTGAACACGTTATTTAACCATATAAATATTGAAATAAACACAATGTAGTCTCAACCATCTACAGATCATCAACTGAAAGAAATAGACAAACACACAAGGGACATCGTTATTTTTGGACAATCGTCCCCGAAAAAACCCAACTTGGGAAAACCGGTGCAGTAGTTTTGAGGGTTTTATTATTATGCAGCTTTTCAGAGTACAACTGGGTGCCAAACTGACTCACCCTACAGAGAAATTAATCTGGCATTAATACCTCTCTTCGGAAGCAAATATTATGAAAGTTTGCTCCACGAAATTCTCTCCAACGCCTCTCTGAGGCATTGCGTCAGCCCTCCTGGCCTCTGCGTCAGCCTGAAACCCTCTGCGTCAGCCCTCTGAGGCTCTGCACAACCTCTCTGGCCCTCTGCGTTACTTCTACAGCCTTTGTGTCACTCACGCGGGCCCTTTGGCCCTCTGCGCAGTCACTGCTGGCCTCTGCGTGGCTTCCTCTGGCTCTACGTCTGCCTCTCTACCTCTGCGCTGGTCTTTCGGCACTATCTTTGCCTCTCTGCTATGCCCTCACTGCCCCTCGTTGCAATTCTAATCACTGGTTCGATTTCTCTTGGCAAACCCCGCTCTAGAAAATCAAATGACTGATCACTTTGGTGTCTCTCCAACTGACCCTCAAGCCTCCTCTTATACTTTTTCTGTTGAGTCTTCAACGGCCGAGATTACATCTCTAATCAACGGCTAAGATTAGATTTGGCTTGATCCATGTCATTTAGAACCTTCTAACCCAGTTTTATATTAGTATCCATTAATATTTTTATTTTCCTAAGTTTAGACTTAGGAACCCATTAAAAATATTAATTATTTTAAGATCTCTCTAATCGGGTAGAATTTCCCCAAACCATTTCTGGGTCTTGGAGATCTCATGTGCTTTAGCCTCTCCACCAATTTTCATGGCTAGAGCACATCCGATGCTACCCCAAATCAACACGGACCATGGCTGGTTCCTTGAAGTTCCACTTTGGGTTACTCTCACCTTGACTGGGATTGAAGGGCCTTAGGTGAACTCTCTTGCGGACTTATGGTTTTATGGGATCATACATTTGTAGGGGTGATCATTGGTGTCTGGGCTAGTCCAGCCTACGTCAAGGTGCACCTATGTCATTCCACATGGTTATGGTCTATAGAGCTTGTAGGTGGTCTTGGCTTTGGTCCAATATTCCTTAGACAACTCTTAGAGCATGGCCGTTTAATTTGACTACTTTACACATTTTTGGAGGTAGTTCACAATTCCCAATGCAAAATGGTCTCGGTGGTCAAAAGGTCAACTTGGTCTCATAATGTGTGGTTTGAAGAGTGAAATCCATGCCACATTGAATTTTTCCAGTTAGAGAAGGTAGTGGCTAGTTACAGCTTGGTCAAACTTGGTCAACAGGTCAAAACAAGTTTCTAGGTGATAGAACAGGGGCAACAGTGGGTTGTTTGTGACATGCATTATGTCAAAAGTAGTCTACTCAATGAGGAATAAAATCCATGTTTCATATTTTGCCAATCCTCAAGGGTGTTAGAGATCATCCACTTGGGTGTGATGATGTGGTAGGACATTCCGAAAGGCTTAATAGGGATAAATCTTGACAGAATTTGACATGTAATATGTCAAAATTGGTCTACAGAATGAGAGGAATAAAATCCATGTCAAGGTTTCTCCACATTCCAAGGGTGTTAGAGCTCCACCTTAGGGCATTATGACGTGGCATGCAACTGTTGGCTTTGAAAGGCTAGGCAAGATATGAAGATTCCAAGAGATACCCAGTCCAGATCTAGGCCTGTTTCAACATACCCAGGTTTTTAAATTATCAAAAAGTCAAGGGCATTGGAGATATAACATCCATGTGGCTAAGTCGAGTTACTAAAGGGAAAATTCAAGTAAAAAATAGCCATTGGTGATGTCAACTAGCCGTTAGAGGACCTAACTAGCTGTTGGAGACCCACTAGACCAATTAGTTGAGCAATGGACGAAGAAAGTAGCCATTAGAAGATAAATTTCTCCTCCAAGTGACCAAGTTGAAATTTTCAAGGGTGAGCAAGCAGAACATTGAGCTATTATTGTTTACTATTTTGACTATGGATCATCATGGACCATGAACAATGGGAATCTTTAGCTAAATTGTGAAGTTTTTTCCAAGTCAACTCCCTAGTGGGTGAATTAAAAATGATATTGTAATATTTTATTAAAAAATTACATGTCTCCAACTTATGGATGACTAGTAAATTACTATGTTGAGGAGGAGTCAAAACTAGCCTTTAGCTAGCTATTATCTAGTGTGAAAATTTCTGAATCTAACACATCAAAAACCCCTACTGCAATATCTGGTTTATTATCTCCTACTTGTTATTTACATTAACAAGTTATTTAATAATATAAACATCGAAATAAACGCAATTGAAGCCTTCACAAACATACAGATCAACAATTGAAATAGACTGAGACAACACAAGGGACACCGTTATTTTTGGACAATCGTCCCCAGAAAAACCCAATGCGGGAAAACCGATGTAGCAGATATGAGGGTTTTATTATGATGCAAATTTCTGAATACAACTAGGGTGCCAGAAATGGCTTACCTTTTAGAGAATTTCCTTGTTTGCAATACCTCTTTCTGGAGACAGATATTCGGCTAATTAGCAACCGGATGATTGGCCCCACAACAACTTCAATTGTTCCTTAGCTGGACAGCAAAAGCTGCTCCAAGCTATCTTCTGGAACTGCGTCACCCTCCAGGGATTGCATCACCCTCCTATGGCTCTGCGTTAGCTGATCAGCTCCCAGTCTGCCCCACAAAAATTCCTCAACGCAACCTTTTTGGCCCAGCGTCAACCCTGTAGCCCTCTACGATGTTTGCATCAGTTTTACAACCTTCTGTGTCCTCTGCACTGGCCTCCTTAGCCTCTGCGTCAGTCCTGGCTGCCTCTGCGTCAACCCTCCTTGGCTCTGTGCTCTCTCTGACACTTTCTCTGCCTCTCTGATATGTATTCTCGGCCTTCTGCCGAACTGCCCCTCGCTGCAACAGATCACTTGCTGGATTTCCTCAGCAAACCTCACCCCAGAAAATCGAACTGACTTATCAACTTGGTGTATCTCCAACTGACCCTCAAGCCTCCTCTTATACTTTTCCTGTTGACGATTCAACGACCGAGATTAAGTCCCTAATCAACGACTAAGATTAGATCTGGCTTGATCCTCGTTATTTAGAACTTTCTCACCCAACTTATATTAATACACATTAATATTTTAATTTTCCTAAGTTCAGACTTAGGAACCCCATTAAAAATATTAATTATTTTAATATCTCTTTATCCTGGTGGAATTTCTCCAAACGATTTTTGGGTCTTGGAGTTCTCATGTGCTAAGCCTCTCCACAATTTTAATGGCTAGAGCACATTCGATGCTACCAAAAATCAACATCTAGCTATTGAAAATTGTTTTGTAAGAGGCTAGCCCCTCCTTATTGTATTTTTGTTGTTGTCAAGTGAGATAAGTGCTATCATAATAAAGGGCTCATTTTTGCAAACCCTTGTGTAAATTTTTACAGATTGTGTGTTATGAATTTTCTTTCACCCTTTTTCTTGATATTGTTCTAGGGTTTACTTTAATCTTATTGTGAAAATTCCACAACAGGAACCCCTATTGCAGCAACTGATGATATTACTCCTATTTGTTAAATTCCTTTAAACAAATTACTTGCAGTTTTCTATGGCAAATATCGTAATGCATACATTGCAACCTTCACTTAATTAAATTATAAGCGGAAACAAGATACTGAGCAAGAAGGAAAATACAACACAATAGACACCGTTATTTTTTGGACAAATGTCCCCGGAAAAGCCCAATGCAGGAAAACCGGTGCAACAGTTCTAAGGGTTTATTATTATTAAGCAGTAGCAAATTTTGAATACATCTCTGAATACCTCACAGGTTATTCAGTTACAGAGAGAGAAATATTGGCAGAGAGAATTGTGAGATTACCTCACAATATCACTGGAAATCTTGGTTAATCCAACCCCAGAATGATTGCCCCGGCTTTTCTGGCTGCCTTTGCCTTTGCGCAGTATTTGCGTCAGCCTAGGCATCAATCCTCTGGCTAGTCAAGTTGCTGCCTGGGAGGTTCGATTTCTGCCTCCCAGTCTCACACCTCGACTCCCGGCTTCTGAAACTCGAATTTCCTCTGCAAATTTCGGACTCCCTCTTAGCTTTTGCGCTGCCTCTGCGTGGCTTTGCGTCATCCCCTCTGGCTCAGTGCTGCCACTGCTAGATTACTCTCTGCCTCTCTCTGCTGATGATTCTTCGGCTAAGAAAATCTCTCTCTCTATAAATGCTATCCCTGCCCCTCCACTGCAAGAAATCTCCTCAATCGAATTCCCTCCTGAGAACTTCTCACTTTAGAAATTCGATCTCTTGATCTCTCGGTGTGTTTTCCAAATGACCCTCAAGCCCCTTCTTATATCTTTCTGTTGGACAACCAACGGCCTAGATTAACTCCTAATCAAAGGCTTATATCGTTTTGGCTTGATCTCCATCTTCTTCTAGAAGTTACACCCACAATTAGATTAATACCCATTAATATTTTAATTTTCCTAAGTTTAGACTTAGGAGCCCCATTAAAAATATTAATTATTTTAATATAATCGTCTCTGGGTGGAATTTCCCAAAACGGTTTATGGGTTCTTTGGAATACATGTGTCCAAGCCTCCCTGCAAAACTTGAGATCTAGAGCACATCCGATGCTACCCCAAATCAACACCCCCTCTTAGCGAGGAATGTGCTCTAACAATATACGTTGTTGCATACTGCTCTGACTCTTAAGCATCGTCCTCTGCGCTGTTGATGTCTGACATGCTGTCCACCAACTACTGTGTCGCTGCTGCAACTGTACTGCTGCTGACACTGCCACTGTCAACACTGCATCCATACTACAACTCCCTCTCAATTGCTGCATCTGTGTTGTTGCTAGCATTGCCATTGCCAACTGCTATTGCACTGCAAACTGTTGCTTATAACAACGAAAAACCATCCAAAATTACTGAACTAACTGTGTTTAGTATGATACTGCGTGAATGTTGGAGCCTGACTGCTGCTGGTCTCAACATTGACCCTTTGAATCTACTGCGCTACTAACGACCTCTGCTCTGTGCCATCTGCACTGCTGCCAACTCTGCTCTGCGCTACTCAGACTCTGGCGCTCCTAGCCACTGCAACTGTCTCCTCGACACTCCTCGACACCATCCGACACTAGTCCATCCTGCTACTTCTGATCTGAACTCCCGTAGCAAGGTATTGATCCAAGAGGTGGACTCCTCAAGGATCTTGCCCATATGTAGCTCTTTCGAACTACAACTCTAAATCTCCCCACCTCCCTCTTGGAGATGCGGCTGCCATCTCTGCCACAAAAAATGTCGAAAATCTCCTCCATCTTCTGTGCTGCTGTTGGGCTAGCCTACGCACTCCCTGCTGGAGCTAATAAAACTGTTGTCCCTTGTTGCTTCTCAATTCTAGAGAATTCAAATTCCTTGGCTAGGAATTCTCTGAGGAAGAAATTCCCTCAGTCGTGCTTCTCCTCTTTCTTCTGATGATTTTCTGCCCAACAAACCGCCTCTAGAAAAATATGTGTCCCACCAACTCTCCTTACATTGAGGCTTCAATGGTGCTCCCTTTGCCTTGACAAAAAATTCGAACTGGGAGTCCTCTTTGTCAACTCACTCAGAGAGAGACTGCCTTGAAAATCTGCCCTCTCGACTTGGACTGCGTAAACACTCTGGGGTTTCGAATTGTTGCCTCCTGCAGCTTTTTCGAACTCCCTCTTTTTCTCAGCACTCGATCTACTGGCTCTGCTCTTCTTGCTTCACCTGCAGCTCTTATTCCATGTGAAAATTCCACAACAAGAACCGCTACTGCAGCAACTGATTATATTACACCTATTTGTTAAATTCCTTTAAACAAATTACTTGCAGTTTTCTACGACAAATATTGCAATACATACACTACAGCCTTGACTTAATTAAATTATAAGAGGAAACAAGATACTGAGCAAGAAGGAAAATACAACACAATAGACACCGTTAGTTTTTGGACAAATGTCCTCGGAAAAGCCCAATGCGGGAAAACCGGTGCAACAGTTCTGAGGGTTTATTATTATTAAGCAGCAGCAAATTTTGAATACATCTCCGAATACCTCTAGGTTATTCAGTTACAGAGAGAGAAATACTGGCAGAAAGAATTATGAGATTACCTCACACTATCACTTGAAATCCTAGCTGATCCAACCCCAGAATGATTGCCCCTGGCTTTTCTGGTTGCCTCTGCGCAGTATTTGCGTAAGCCTAGCGTCAAGCTCTCTGGGGACAGCGTCAATCCTCTGGATGGTCGAGTTGCTGCTGAGGAGATTCGATTTTTGCCTCCCGGTCTTCACAGATTATGTCTTATGTAGATTATTTATGGAAAATACTAAATAAAAACACAACTGCAATTTCACTAAAAATTAATCATAGGAACTGAGAAAATATCACACATAAAAATTTGACACTAATATTTTTGGACAAATAGTTCTTGGAAAAAACCCCAGTGTGGGGAAAACTAGTTTTGTAGATGTGGGTTTATTTATTTCTTCAGCAAATCACAGATTACATAAACTGCTTGCCTTTTACAGGTAAAGCTCTGACAATTTTTCTCTTCATTATAGTTGACCAATTTGAACTGGGAAATCAAGAATCTCCCTCTGCAAACCAACTTGGCCTCTCCTAGGCAATTCACACTTCCTCTTGCAACATGCACTGGCTAACTTGAAATTCGAACTGTCCTTCCCGACAACTCGAACTACCTTTGGGAAATCAATCTCGTGAGTAATACTGCCTCCAACAACTCGATTGACCAACTTGCATTGCCTCCGGGAAATTGTTTCGATAACTGGCAATTGAAACAAGTTTCTGACAACTCACACTGGATAAACTGGCTATTTGCACTACCTGTCTCTGTTAGAAAATCAGAAAGGCAAAAATATTTTCTTTATATTGATAATCACTTGTGATATTTTTTAAGTTCTTTTATCTTTAGTTCATCAAGCAATTACCAAAGCAATAACACAAAGATCACAAACACTAGATGTAGGCGGACAACCAAGGAAAAACCCCTATATAGGGGAAAACCCAGTCAACAACTCTTCCTTAATAATTTCACGAGATGATCAAGACCCTTGACCTAGACACAAACTTCCTCCACACCAAGCCAGCCCTTTCTTCCTTCTATAGATGATAACCCTTTCAACGACAACTTTAACATAGCAACAACAACTTCGACAACAGCAAACTTCGACCTGGAGACAGCAAAAACTTCGCAGCAACAACTTCGACCCAGTGGAATTTCGACCCAGTAGTAGCCCAAAAAATACTTCGACCCAACATAAAGACTTTGGTCCAACAGTAGCACTTCGACCCTCCAATAGTAGACCAAAAATCCACACGTGTGAGAGAGAGAGGACCCAAAAACTTCGATCTTGTCATTTCCAGCAATTCTCCTTCTTCTCTTGGAATTTCGCACTTTTTTTCCCTCCTTTTGGATATCGAACTTGTGTGTGAGATGTGTCTCCAAATGAATTCGAACTGCTTGTATATATAGGCTTCTGGTGAGGTTGAATTACCCTATTTGAGGCTGACTTGGTGTGGAGGTGACTAATAGCTTATTTGACTCAATAATAAATCTTTTTACATGATTCAAAATCCCAAGAAGGGTCTCTTTAATTGGACAATGACTCTAATGACTCAGTATAAATCTTAGAAGTCCTCAATGGGGACTTTGACCTACTACATGATGACCGAAGCATGAAACCCATGCTTTAATAAGTCGTAATAATAATAATAATAATAATAATAATAATTTCTTTTTCTTTCTTTTGATAAATACATTTCATTATGACTTAGATACAATTATGAAGACTGAACCTAGTTACATTCTTCAACACTCCCTCTTAACTAGGGAGGTATTCATATATATAAGTACATGGAAGATCTCAAAACGCATGAACCATGAAGAGTTTAGGCACTTACGGTGCCATAGACTAGATTACTAACCAGGGCAATCTATCCGGGTGGGACTAAGATGGGCTAAAGCTTTTAGCCTTTCTAGGTACCATTAGGCTTACTTGCTAACCATCAACAACCCAGGGAACTAGGTGCGTAATGTAAGGTCAGAGTTCTATGACCAACGCCACTCTCCCTACTACTTCAGGAACTAGACATCAACACATATGCCGACCAGATGTCCTCCTAGGCATTTTACACACACAATGCCTCAACACATCAAAATCTCTGTAACCTCAAGTGTGCTTTTAAAAAAATTCGAGAGATTTACCTGAACAGTCACAACCCCAACCAATAACAACCTTTCAAATACTCATGAGTAAACAAAAACCTTCAGGGTCTTTAGACATCTTGATGCTGCCTCATAATTCTTCACAGTAGGACTTCGAGGCTTCCCAAACAAATATTGACAAAGGTTTCCTTAATCATTCAACTTCCTTTCCTACTTCACATGCAACAATCAAATCTTGTTTTCCTTCTTTCAGCAACACCTCAATATGCATTCTCCAATTTCTTCTTCAAGGTATCCATCATGACTATAATATGCCCTCCCTCTCAACTTGGGAGATATCCTTCCTTTTATCTTGTCTCCCTCTTCACTTAAGGAGATTAACTTCTTTTTATAACATTGGAGAATCTTTCATGGCTTCCATCCTTCTTATCAGAGTCATCTTGATCATCATCATGCTTATCAACCAAATCAACTTTACTTATGAATATCTTCAGCTTTTTGAAGATTATGTACTTGCACAACTTAGCAAGTACAACCAGATACATATATAGAAGCATGAACTTAACTATATCAGAATCATATAATAATGAAAGCATTAGACTTTAGACAACAAATACCTAAACTTAGTTAGGTTCACAAACAACAAGAGACACATACTTTTATACTTCAACTTCTTGCTAGGGTTTTGTCATAAACCCTAGATTTCATCATTAAGACATTTGAGCAGCTAAATCAGGATAACAATCTTCATTATGACATACTCTACTACAATGTATTGCAAACCCTTGAAGCAATTCAAACAAGTACATTTACAATGCATCTAAAAACTTTAGAATTCATATGATAGACTTCTACTAGGATTTAATGCAAACACTAGATTCCATACATGAGACACTAAGCCTTAGATGTCAACAAATAAAGCCAAGCACATCACAATCTAAGGTTTCAAGGATATGACCAACTTCTATTGGGGTTTGTTGTAAACCCTATATTTTATCATAATGGAAACAATATCGCCATATCCTAGAATATTAAACTTCTACTAGGGCTTAGTTACAAACCCTAGAACTTTATGAACACCAACAATTTTGGTTAGCACATATATCTAGGATTTCATAATCATGCACAAGCATATCACAACAATATCCATTAGGTAAATCTAAGACGCAAATATTAATACATTTAAAGTCAGACATATAACAATCTTGATTAGGCTAGGGTTTTGATCAGACATACAAACATACACCTAGGAATTCATTCTTAGGAGCTTACTCTCAATATATAAGGGTTTTATTCATAAACCCTAATTTACCAAAACCTCAAGGTCTAGGAACACATTACCATCCAACCCTAAAGGACTAGGGTTTCCATAATAATGACATTATCATCAAAACCCCAAACATAAAAAGAATAGTATTTTCTTAATTTTATCAGTAACCCTAAGTAGACTAGGGATTTCACATTAGTATACCCTTAGGTTAGGGTTTTACAGAGAACCTATTGGGGTTCCACAATCATAATGATTTTAATGAGGGTGGATTCAATCTAATGATTAATCTCCCAAACAAGAATCTCTATGATTCAAAGCAATGTTACCAGACTCGGAAGCGACAATAAATCAATGAGGCAAAAGAGCGAAGAGTTTTAATCGGATCGGGAAAAAATCGGGAAAAAATCGATGAATTCAATAAATAAAAATATGCACATATATTGAATTAAAAAAACATTTTTCATTGATATTCAGTAAAGCCATGTACAAACAATACATAATATCAATAGATGTCCAAAATATCATTAATGAATAAGTATCTTATGTATGTTATGAGTCCAAACATGATCCAAAGTACCGAGTCCTGACTCCTAACCAGTGACTACATAGAACTAGAAGCATTTTCTTCTAAATGTTTACAAAAAACTACATACTAATAAGAAAAAAATCAGTAACTAAGAGTCTAAGACTCTTAAGAGTGAGAACTAGAAGTGATTCCCCCCACTCCTTCACTTGCTCGACTCTCAAAGTTCTCCAAGTCATGTAGGCTTAAAAGAGGAGCCTCCTCTAATTGGACCCAATCTGTTACATTTGTAGTTTGCAAATCTATCTCTTCAAGGTCGATTGGTGAATGATCCAAACCTGTCATTATCATGAGACATTGAAATGTGAATTAAAGTTTGAACTTTAAAGTTTAAAGTTTAAAGTCCAAATCAGATTATGAAACCTTCAAATTCAAGCTCTCACCTAGTATTTTCTTGTTGCGAAGTCGTAGATTGTAATGGACAAATACAAGGTCATTTAAGCGCTTTTGTGTCAATCGATTATGCTTCTTAGAATGTATTTTCTCAAACATGCTCCAATTTCACTCACAACATGAAGCATTGCATCCTTGTTTCAAGAATCAAATGGAGAATCTCTTCAAATATGGCGTATCACTGCCACAGTTTTGCCACAAAATACCTAGCAAGTGGCAAGGGTTCATGAGTAGAAGTACTAAATACTAAATAGTAAAAACTTAAAAAGACAACAAAATTTAATAAAATATTTAACATACAAAATAAAGTTTAAACAAATTTAATGAATTGATGAAGCCTTCAAGCCTCAAAGGGTCCTGGCAACATCTTAGACCTTTTTCGTATAACACTAGTATAGGCAAATAATTTAGTTGGCGCCCTATAATTCTGTAGCTGGGCAAAGACACGACTTTGAAATTCTGGATCAAGGAAGCACCTTTCAATGCATGTCATAAGTCTTCTGCCAACATTCCCATCCTCATTAAATTTGCTCTTATTATAAAAACATTGTGGGTTTAAGAACTACCCAACAACATGTAAGGGGGAATGCAATTGCCTATCCCAACGTGCATCAATAATGTCCCAAAGAGGCATATACTTTTCCTCCTCATCCCCATATCTTCTTTTGATGGCCTCCTTTGCGAGATCCATCACCTCATAAATGTAACCCATAACGGGTTTGTCACCATCAACCATCCTGAAAGTTCAAGCTTTCAAATTTAAGGAAATATGAAACGTTGAAAATAAAAAGAAACTTGAAATGAAATTTTAAAAATGAAAAAGTTAAAAAACTTGAAGTACCTGAGAACTCTAACAAGGGACTCTGTCACACCAATAATCTCTTCAACATCTTTCTAGAAACCGTCATTAAACACAAAATCAACAATTTCAATGCCTTCAAGGGCCTTGGAATGTTTAGATGCCATTCACTTAGGTCCCAAGAACATCCTCTTCAAATTTATCTTTTGCTAAACAACATATTGCAAAGATATGAAATTTGTTGCAAATCTAGTCACTGCAGGTCAAACAATTTCTTTACCTTTACTGTATTTTCTCATGGTGTTTAGGAAAATAGTGTGGTTGTATAGGTATTTGGTTATGGATTTTTCCTTCTCCACAACCTCATGTATCCAATGAAGCTTACCAATGTCCTCAAGCATTAAATCTATGTAATGGGCAACACAAGAGGTCCAAAAAATAGTGGGGTGCCTAATCTCAAAAAGTCTACCAGCAGCCATATAATTAGTTGCATTGTCGGTGACAATTTGTACAACATGTTCTTCTCCCACTTCTTGAACAAATTCCTTCATCATTTCACAAATAAGTTGGGCAGTCTTAACCTTGTCTGAGGCATCCACTGATTTGAGAAACATTGTGCCTGCTAGACAAGATACAAGGAAATTTATTAAAGTTCTATTCCTTTGATCTGTCCATCCATCACTCATGATGGTGCACCCTGTTTCTACCCTCATGAACGAAACTCAGATAGCACAAGCATGACATCTTCAACACTCTCTAACAACAAATCTGCCCTAAGGCTATCTGATGAAGGGGCTTTGAACCCTGGACCCGCAACAACAATCGCATCAATCATAGCTTGCCAATAAGGACTTTTGGCATAGTGGAAAGGTATGTCAGAACAATACCAAAAGTTAGCAATGGCCTTCCTTCCCTGGCCATGGATATTTTTTTTCCAACCAGTGGCATCCAAGGTAGGTTGGGAACCGAGTTTTGTGTGGGGAGCAAAAAAGGTGTTTATGTTTCCACCTCCAGTGTTGAATGCAAGAGGATTCATTTGGCCTTGAGTTTGACTTGGACTTGGAGGCATGTGTGGGAAACTTGGGAACTACATTGAGGATTCAATAGAAGGAGATGACAAGGGGGTAGTGGAAGAAAAACAGTAAACTCCAGGAGTTCCTATTTCTTTTTTGTTGCTTTGCTTTCTTGGCATTAAGCTGATTCAACATATCAATGGCCAAGGTTGCTTGGTGTTTGACATTTTCGTCAATGTCTTTGCAGAGACCTATATCATGGTTGAGTATCTGTGCAAGGTGGTACTTGAATCTATAAATGCCTCCACTACATTTCGCTTTGCAAAATTTACAAAGGAGCTTGGGGTCTATGGAAATCTTGTCACAATAAGCCCAAACAAAGTCCTTCTCCCTCGACATTGTTGTTGTTTTGGATTTGTGTTTAAATTGTGGCTTCTGTTAAGATTTGGAGTCATGCCTTCTATTTAATTTGGCTCTTGTAGAAGACAATAAAAAATTAAAATTAAAAATGCCATATATGTTTGAACTTTAAAGTTTGAAATTTGTACTATGTACCTAATCTACCTAATCTAACTAGTTAATTAAGGTAGGAATCATGCTAAATAACTGGAGGTAGCATATAGATTACGGCAGGCTTGGTAGCGTATAGATTGTTGTAGAAAACATTGGCAGTTTTAAACCGAATAGTCATGCAAAAATGCATTTTTTCATAAATGGTTATCTCACACTATAGTGCTTTAGCATAAATTTATATCCTTTTACAAAAACATCCTTTAGTATCCTAAATTTAAAAAATTTCAAAATGAAAAACAATCTTATAGTTGTTCACATGACTAGCTTTAAAATATAAAGTATGGTAACTATAGGAGTAGGTGCACCGTGCACTAGCTCCAAAATTCTTCACTGCAAAATAAAACAAAATGTTCCATGGTGCACTTATGCAGCGGACAATTCCATCATAAACTAATAAATATTATACATATATTATTTCCTACAAATTTAGTTGTACTAAATAATAAAAATGAACACACTCGTTTCAAATATTTTTCAGGATCCATCGCATAATGTTTGTTAGATAATCGATGTTTCAAACCCTCAACTGTGGTTCATCTTCAGGATAATATGAAATGTGGAAAAATGATAAGACCAAGGTAATAATAAATAGGGATGATATGGTGGAAAAATAACTGACAATAAAAAACCCTAAAAAAGGATTTTTATTAATATATAAAATGTATATAGTATTATTTGTTTGGATATCTCTGTGGTGCCTTTCTCTGTCTGACTAAATATCTAGGAGTACCCACGTACTCTTGTGCATCTCTCAGTGTCTACTCTGCCCACTTGGCCCTCTTCCTCCCTGTGGTTGGAATATGAGCCTGAGTTAGAGGAACACTCTGCTCCTCGTTGTGTTCCTCCTAATTGACCTACTCATTTTGCACACTAGTCTATGACATAGTAGCCTTGGGTGTATGCACTATCTCTGTTTTTGGTGTCACTTGCTCCTAAACCTCCACTGTAGAGGACATTGTACTACAAGACCTCCTAAGAGCCTTGTTCTCCTCAAACCTCACATCCCTCCACAACACTGCTTTTCTAAGTGCTGGAATGTATATCCTATAGGCTTTTGAAGTTTTGTTGTACCCCACAAGAATTCCCTTCTTCGCTGTAGGTTCTAACTTGGTTCTCTTTTTTGATGGAACATGGCAGTATAGTAGACAATCAGAGATACAAATGTGTGACAAATCTAGTTTCTTTCCTATAAAAGCCTCCTCAGGTGTCAACTTGTCAAACATCTTATGTGGATTCTGATTCTGCAAATAAACGACAATGTTGCAAGCCTCTGCCCATAGAAACATAGGCAACTCCTAGTCATGTAACATAGCCTTGGCCACTTCGATAATGGCCCTATTCTTCCGCTTTGCAACCCCATTTTGTTGAGGGTTGTATGCAATTGTCATCTCTTTTCTGATACCCTCACGTGCACAAAAGTCATTGAAGGTGTTCAAGGTGTATTCACCTCCATTATTAGACCTGAGTGTTTTAACCTTTCTCCATTACTGGTTCTCTACAAGGGCTTTAAACTTCTTGAACCAACAAAAAGCCTCATCCTTCTTTTTCAAAAAGTATATCCATGTCTTCCTAGAGAAGTCATCTATGAAGGTTACATAGTAATGGAATCCACTTAAGGACATTGCTGACATGAGCCCCCACACATCTAAACGTATTATGCCTAGGATGCCCTTGGCCCTGGTATCGCTGCTCAAAAAGGTGGTCTTGGCATATTTTTCTAATGAGTAGCCCTCGCACACATCATGCTACTTGACCCTGAACTATGTCAGTCTTGCCATAATTTCCTTGAGCACATTGAGTGCTCCATGATGCAAATGAGCCATCCTCGTATGCCATAACTCACCCTACTCTTGGCTGCCACTCAACATTGCTTGTGTTAGTTCAAACTAAAGTTTGAACAAGTTAGCTTTTTTGACTTTTATCACCTTGGTTGTACTAGAATCCTTAGGTCGAATATACACCTTGTTGAAGTTTCTAAGTCTACTAGTTAGAAACCCTCCATGCACTTTACTGATTTATTCCTACCTACTTGTTTCGTTATTTAACAAGTTATTTACAATGTAAATACTGAAAATAAACACTAGTGCATGCTCAACATATTACAGATCAACAACTGAAGGAAACAGAAACAATCACACCAAATGACACCGTTATTTTTGGACCAATGTCCCTGGAAAAACCCAATGCGGGAAAACCGGTGCAACTATCTGAGGGTTTTCTTATTAAGAAATTTCAAAGTACAATCTGGGTGCCAAATCCGGCTTACCCAACAGAGAATTTCCTTGGCAGTAGTTCCTCTCAGTCTGAGACAAATGTCCCGGCTGAAACCTCGGATAAACCTTCCGGCATCTCCTCAGCTCCAATCTGCCCCAGAAACCCTAGCGTCTGCCTTTCTGGACTGCGTCAGCCCCTCTCTGCCCAGCACTGGCCCCGCGTCGCCCTAAATGGGTCTGCGTCAGCCTTTTGGCCCTCTGCATCAGCAACGCTGGTCTCTCTGAAGCTCTACGCAGCTCTCGGTTGCCTCAGCGTGGCCCTGGATGGGCCCTGGCTGCTACTGCGTCACTCTCTCTGGCTACTGCGCTGCTCTCTCGGTACTATCTCTGCCTCTCTGTCTCTCTGTACTCAATGCCCCTCAGCTGCAACTCCGATCATTGATTCTATCTCTCTTGGCAAACCCCGCTCTAGAGAATAGAATGATTGATCACTTTGGTGTTCTCTCCAAGTGACCCTCAAGCGCCCTCTTATACTTTTCTCGTTGACATATCAACGACCAAGATTAAGTCCTTAATCAACGGCTAAGATTACATCTGGCTTGATCCATGTCTTTTGGACCATTCTAACACAGTTTTATATTAATCCACATTAATATTTTAATTTCCCTAAGTTTAGACTTAGGGACTCCATTAAAAATATTAATTATTTTAATATCTCCTGAACTGTTTAGAATTTGCCCAAATCCTTTCTGGGTATTGGAGATCTCATGTGCCCCAACCTCTCCACCAAATTTCGTGGCTAGAGCACATCCGATGCTACCACAAATCAACACTCCCCCTTACCGAGGACTGTGCTCTAGCAATACTCCTCACTGAGTATTACTCTGATCATCCGACATCGGTTCCTGTGCTGATGCTAGGCCTGCTGCCCAACATCCTCTGCACTACTGCATCCTGTACTGCTACCCATGGTTCTGCCACTGCCACTGCTGCATCTGTACAACAGCTCCTTCTGCATCTGTGCTGCTGCTGGTCCTTTCTCCCAACATTGCATCCGCACTGCAACTCCACTCAGCATGCTGCATCGTGCTGCCCACTGCTGCACTGCAACTCAATTACTGAGAAGTAAGTAACTGATCTCCCAACTCTGACCTCTTTGTTGGACTAGAGACCCTCCTGATGCTGAAGCTCCCTCTGCTGCTGACAAGTGCTCCCTCTCTGACCTCTACACTGCTTCAACAACTCCCTGCATCTCGCACTGTTGCACCCCTCTTTGTGCCATCCTGCACTAATGCAACACTCCCGTGCCTCTCGCACTGCTGTAGCCCGCTAGTCTCGGGACTCTTGCACTATAGCTCTCTCTGCCGCTTCATCTGCATCCATCTCTACCCACATCAGCCAGTCCTGCTACTCCTCTTCAAGGCTCCCGTAGCAAGGTCTAATCCAAGAGGCGGGGTACCTCGAGGATCCTGTCCCTCATCACCTGTAGTCCGCTTGACTACAGCTTGATGTCTCCCCACTTCTTCTTAAGTGGCGCATGTGCACTCATGGCACAGTCATCGTTTGTCTCCACTTCCTTCTCTGCCCTTGCTGGCGCTGCCTTAGTCTCGGAAGACTCTCCCTTGCTCTTCTTCCTTGGACACTGGGTCACATAATGACCCAGCTCTCCACAGTGGAAGCACTTGATCTTGGAGAGATCCTTCTTCTTCCGCTTTTCTTGCTTTCCCTCAGATGCTAGGGCAACATCTTCCTCCTCTTTGACTTTGATCCCCTTACTGTTGCTTCCCGCCTTTGACTGCCGTCTGATCTCTTCTTGGTGAAGAGCCGCCCACATCTCATCCCAAGGTGGAAGTGTCCCTCTGCCCAGTATACTTTGGACAAATACCTCCCAGTCTTCTGAGACTACATTCAGGGCTATCCTCACCATCAATTCCTGATCCGGCGTGGCTTCTATTGCAGTCAACTGATCTTGGATCTCATTCAATCCTCCGAGGAAGGTGCCAATCGGTTCTCCCTTCTTCATCTGATATGACCTCAGCTGATTCTTTAGTAACATCCTTCTCTGCACAGAAGTATGCTAGTACAATTTCTTCAGGGCCTCCCACATCTCATATGTCGTTTCCTTCTCGGCAATGTGTAGTACTACATGATCCTTGACCCTGTCAAGGATGATGCTCTTGGCCCTCGCCTGTTAAAATTGGCAACTAGGGCCAAACTTCATGTGGGTCATCTTATTCATGGCTGATAATATTTTTATTAGATTCCTCTCGTCGAGAGGTGTAGGATTGATCTAAAGATCATCTGATTCCGATAAGTATTCATGGAGATATGAATTTATTTTGATTATGGAATTATTATCAAGCCGACCTACAACTTATGTAGGCTCAAGAAGCCCAAACATCATGTCTATTCAACCTCTACGTTTTAGTATAAATAGAAGAGGACTTCAAGTCATTTCTACACACACTTGGATCTCTTCCTCTCTCTGCTTGTCTTTGGGTTTTAGTAGGAGGAGAGATCCTAAGGTGATGCCAGTGATGCCGGTGAAGCCAGTGATGCTGGTGAAGCCAATGATGATGATGCCGGTGAAGCCGATGATGATGATGCCAGTGAAGCTGATGATGATGATGTCGGTGAAGCCGATGATGCCGATGATGCCGGTGATGCCGATGAAGCCAGTGATGCCACGGATGCCAATGATGCTGGTGATGCCGATGATGATGATGCTAGCTGATGCCGATGATGTTGATGCTGCTGATCTAGGGTTTGCTACCGCTGATGTAAATCAGATTTATGTACTATTTCTCTCTGCTGAATTATTGAAGATAAATGAAGATTTGATCAAAGGGTTTCCTCACACATTGTGGGGTTTGTCCCTGCCTATCTGCCACATCTTGTGTCTCTTGTCTTGGCTTGTTTTTTGTTGATCGTTTAATGTTCTATCTGCACTTTACTTATGCACATGTGATTTCTAATCTATGAATAATAATAAGAAAGAAAAGTAAATTGCTCTAAGCATAGAACATACCATAACTTAACATGGTATCGAAGCTGAGGTGAAGACAATGCCCAAGCAAGAGTGAAAGAGCAATCACCGACAACAGTTGGGACAAGACAAAAGGATCAATGGGTTCAAATTCACCGAGGGTGAAGTGGAAGCAGAGAATATTATCAGAATGGTGCAGCGGAAGTTTCTGATGGCCTACTTAAAGATCACTTCATTGGGAAGTTCAGATCTAAGGGTGTAGGGAATGTTACCTCTCAATTGAATGAAGGTAACTCGATTCATTTACACAATCTATTTTATGTACCTGATCGCAAGAAGAACCTAGTGTCCATTTCAGCAATGGAAGTCAAAGGTTACAGGGTGGCACTCATCGATGGAAAGGTACGTGTTTGAAAATAGATTTTTTTAAAGATGTTTTTGAGTTCAGGGTTGTATCAAGTTGCTGGAAGTCCACTAGGGACCATGTCCATTGACACAGCACCGGAGGTCTGTGAGTTAGATGGTGACAGGGATGCCTGAATTCAAAAAGAGCATGAAGGTACATGTCTGAGATGTACCGAAGGAAAATCTGACAAGGGGACCATTCCCCTCATGTAGCAGGTCCACAGGTTTGGAAGAACCCGTGGAGTTTGAGATTCATGAATGGGAATCTCATGTATACAGGTGGAAGAAAGCCCTCTATGGCTTGAAGCAAAACACCCCGGGCGTAGTATGAGAGGATTGATAGCTGTTTGATGAAGCTGAGATTCACTAGGAGTGAAACCGATCCAAACCATTACCCGAAGGTTGTGGATGATAGACCTCTCATACTGGCACCTCATAAGGATGACCTATTTCTGACAGGTGCAGACCCTCTCATTTGCAGAAGTAAGAGGGAGTTGGATTCCGAATGTGGAATGATAAACTGCAAGCCTGTGACTACCTCAAGGATATTAACTTTCAGAAGTTATATGGTAGTGATGTCGGACCAGATTTGGGAAATGCCTCTGAGTTTCATAAACTCAATCACGTTGATGTTCTTGGTGAACTTCCGTCTGGACATATGTTTTGCAGTTAGCATGGTGAGCTCATATTTGGTTGAGCCTCACTGGATTGGTGCCAAGAATCCTCTGAGATATCTTTGGGGCACAATCTCTCATGGATTGAGATACACTGCCAAAAATATGAAAACTGCATGATTATTCGAATGCTGACTGGGCAGGCATTGTGGAGGATCACTAGAGCACTTCTCAGTGTTGGTTCTTTTTGGATTCTGCTTCGATATCATGGATGAGCAGGAAGAAGAAATCGGTTGTTATAAGTACCGTCGAGACCGGATACATAACTACGAGTATGACCTCGTATGAAGTTGCCTGGTTGTGGAAACTCTTCAGTGAGTACACATGATGAATACCACTGTGATTCTCTATGACAACCAGAGGTGGGATTCGATTATTGAGGAATCCCGTATTCAATGATTGCTCTAGCAGATAGACATCAGATACTGCCTTATCTGGGATATGGTAAGTCGATGAGCAAGGAGGCTCCATCGCACTGAGATGATGTACAGGTCAAAGCCCCGGGAAAAGATCAAATTTGTGATTTTTCCCGAACGACTTGGAGTCGTCGAGAGACCCTTGTAAAAGGGTCCTGCATGTTGCATACATTGAGCTTTGGGAGCTCTGGGGGCTTGCGGTTCTTACTGGAGCAACATACGACCACAGGGTGACTCACCCTCCCCTAGTGGTGCGCACTGTGAACAAGATGATTTGCTCTCTTGTGGAACAAGATGATTCGCTCTCTTGTGGGATAGGATGATTCGCTCTCATGTGTAGCAGGATGATTAGTTCTCCTGTGAGGTCTGGATGATGCGTTCTCCATGACGATTGTGTAGCAAGATGATTAGTTCTCCTTTGAGGTCTGGATGATGTGTTCTCCATGACGACTATGTAGCAGGATGATTAGTTCTCCTGTGAGGTTTGGATGATGTGTTCTCCATGACGACTATGTAGCAGGATGATTAGTTCTCCTGTGAGATCTGGATGATGTGTTTTCCATGACGATTATGTAGCAGGATGATTAGCTCTCCTGTGAGGCCTGGATGATGTGTTCTCCATGGCGATTGTGTAGCAGGATGATTAGTTCTCCTGTGAGGACAGGATTGATTAAGTTCTCCTATCGAGGCATCCTACACATGAAGTCTGGGACTCATGGGAAGTACCTCTCATCTGATCAATGAGCAGGGAAATGAAGATAGGGACCATAGTAGTACCGATGGATGCATCACTGTATCTACCGTACTCCCTATGCTAGGATGACCATCATTGATCTGGGATCAACGAAACTGGTCTGTGACCAGTGGTAAGAGTTGTACCCACTATGATGTTGACTTCGAGTCGGTTGAGACTGGTCTGGGACCAGTGGTACATACTCTGAGACTGACCTCTGGTCAGTGCAGTATTGGTCTGGGACCAGTGAGAGTGGTACATACTATGACGCTAACTTCGGGTCGGTTGAGACTGGTCTGGGACCAGTGGTACACTCTCTGAGATTGCGATATTGGTCTGGGACCAGTGGTGGGAGTGGTACCTACTATGACACTGACTTCGGGTCGGTTGAGACTGGTCTGGGACCAATGGTACGCACTCTGAGACTGACTTTGAGTCAGTGGAGGATGATACTGGTCTGGGACCAGTGGTAGGAGTTGTACTCACTATGACGCTGACTTTGGGTTGGTTGAGACTGGTCTGGGACCAGTGGTACATACTCTGAAATTGACTTTGAGTCAGTATGATACATCCTCGATCATTTCTTCTTCTTTATAATTCGGACAAAAGCAGAGCAGAACAGAACAAAGCAGAGCAGAGCAGATTAGAGCAGAGTAGTACAGATCAATACAAGGTAGAACAAGACAAAGCAGAACAGGGAGAATAGAGCAGAGTAGGGAAAGGGTCAGGTTGTACAGGGCAGTGCATTTGATGGATGAATAGTAGCGACCGACAGACAGATTGCAGATGAAGTTCCCCCTAGTTGAGAGGGAGTGTTAAAATTGGCAACTAGGGCCGAACTTCATGTGGGTCATCTTATTCATGGCTGATAATATTTTTATTAGATTCCTCTCGTCGAGAGGTGTGGGATTGATCTAAAGATCATCCGATTCCGATAAGTATTCATGGAGATATGAATTTATTTTGATTATGGAATTATTATCAAGTCGACCTACAACTTATGTAGGCTCAAGAAGCCCAAACGTCATGTCTATTCAACTTCTACATTTTAGTATAAATAGAAGAGGACTTCAAGTCATTTCTACACACACTTGGATCTTTTCCTCTCTCTACTTGTCTTTGGGTTTTAGTAGGAAGAGAGATCCTAAGCTGATGCTGGTGAAGCCGATGATGCCGGTGAAGCCGATGATGATGATGCCGGTGAAGCCGCTGATGTCGAAGATGATGATGCCGGTGATGCCGGTGAAGTCGCTGATGCTGGTGATGCCAATGATGCCGGTGATGCCGATGATGATGATGCCGGTTGATGCCAATGATATTGATGCCGCTAATGCCAATGATGCTGATGTCGCTGATCTAGGGTTTGCTGCTTCTGATGTAAATCAGATTTATGTACTATTTCTCTCTGTTGAATTATTGAAGATAGAAGAAGATTTGATCAAAGGGTTTCCCCACACATTGTGGGGTTTGTCCCTGGCTAGCCGCCACATCTTGTGTCTCTTGTCTTGGCTTGTTTTCTGTTGATCGTTTAATGTTCTATTTGCACTTTACATATGCAAATGTGATTGCTAATATATGAATAATAATAAGAAAGAAAAGTAAATTGCTCTAAGCATAGAACATACCATAACTTAACATCGCCATTGCCTCCTCATACTTGTCGTTCTTAGCTGGGTCGACTGGGATAGCTATCGTCTTCAAGGCGTGCTTGACACGATTTCTGTCAAGTACGGATAAGATTCTAGCCTTCCAGACTGCGAAGTTCGACGCTCCGTCCAGCCTGTCCTGGTCTCCTACTTTGTGTAGTGCCATGATGCTCTTCTACTTCCCTCCTGGAAGTTCTCGATCTGACTCCCTTTGAGTCTCGATTTCCCTCCTGGAAATCCTTCTGCCGATGTCGAGATGCCCCTTACTCTGATCATCTGTGCAACTGCACCCCTGATCTGGATTTCTCAGCTAGAAATCCTCGGTAGCAACTCCCTCCTCTTGGCCTTGCCCTGCCAAGTACTGTTTTGACTACAATGCCTCACCAGCTCCACTCTGCAACGTTCCCACAGCCTTCTAAACCCCAACAACCTGAAGGTGGGAGCTCCTAGGCTCTGCCCAATCCCAGCACTAGCAACCGGACCTCCTCAACCCACTGCGTCAGCCCTCCTAGCTTCTGTGTGAGGCTCCCTTTGCCTTCCTTAGCCTTTGCGCCGCCTCTTCCTGGCTCACCCTTGATGACGCAGGCACTGCGTCACCCTTCCCTTGTTGCTACTCTGCTAGAAACAACTTCTGTCACCTCAGGCCAGTTGTTTTCTGCTGCTATTGCTCTGCTCGGCTAATGTCCTCAGTTCTCCTGTGATCTGCAATCACCCTTTGATACCATGTTGAAGTTTCTAAGTCTACTAGTTAGAAACCCTCCATGTACTTTATTGATTTATTCCTACCTACTTGTTCCGTTACTTAACAAGTTATTTACAATGTAAATACTAAAAATAAACACTAGTGCATGCTCAACATATTACAGATCAACAACTGAAGGAAACAGAAACAATCACACCAAATGACACCGTTATTTTTGGACCAATGTCCCCGGAAAAACCCAATGTGGGAAAACCGGTGCAGCTATTTGAGGGTTTTCTTATTAAGCAATTTCAGAGTACAATCTAGGTGCCAAATCTGGCTTACCCAACGGAGAATTTCCTTGGCAGTAGTACCTCTCAGTCTGAGACAAATGTCCTAGCTGAAACCCCGGATAAACCTTCTGGCAGCTCCTCATCTCCAATCTGCCCTAGAAACCCCTGCGTTTGCCTTTCTGGATTGTGTCAGCGCCTCTCTACCCAGCGCTGGCCCTGTGTCACCTTGAATGGGTCTGCGTCAGCCTTAGGAGGGCCTGCGTTAGCCTTCTGGCCCTCTGCGTTAGCAAAGCTGGCCTCTCTGAAGCTCTGCGCAGCGCCCCGCTGCCTCTACGTGGCCCCGCGTGAGCCCTGGCTGCTACTGCGTCAGTCTCTCTGGCTGCGCTGCTCTCCTGGCACTATCTCTGCCTCTCTGTCTCTCTGTACTTAATGCCCCTCAGCTGCAACTCCGATCACTGATTCTATCTCTCTTGGCAAACCCCGCTCTAGAGAATAAAATGATTGATCACTCTGGTGTTCTCTCTAAGTGACCCTCAAGCCTCCTCTTATACTTTTCTCATTGACATATCAACGACCGAGATTAATTCCCTAATCAAAGGCTAAGATTAGAACTGGCTTGATCCATGTCTTTTGGACCATTCTAACACAGTTTTATATTAATCCACATTAATATTTTAATTTTCCTAAGTTTAGACTTAGGGACTCCATTAAAAATATTAATTATTTTAATATCCCCTGAACTGTTTAGAATCTGCCCAAATCCTTTCTGGGTATTGGAGATTTCATGTGCCTCAACCTCTCCACCAAATTTCGTGGCTAGAGCACATCCGATGCTACCACAAATCAACACACCTTGCCACCCTCAAAGGTCACAATGTAACCATTGTCTTCCAAGTTTGCAATAGAAATCAAATTTTTGTTCATTCTTGGAACATATAACACATCTTCCTCCAATAAGGGTTTACCAGACTCCCTCTGAAACTTGACAGTGGCAATTCTTGTTGCTTCATACTTGGTATTGTCCCTAAGTTCTATGTAGAATTCCATTTCTTTCTTGTTCAGGCTGGTGAAATACTCCGTTCCTGTCATGTGGCAAGAAGCCCCATAGTCAATATACGACAAGTTGGTGGCTACTGAACTGAAGAGACCAACAATGAGTGAAAACTCACTTTCGAATCTGGCTGCAAATTCATCCAATTCTATTGTAGCAGCAACCTTCTTCTTCTGATTTTCCTTTTTCTTATTAGGGCATTGGCTAGCAAAGTGTCTTGGCTAATGACAAGCAAATCACTTTATCTTACTATGGTCATTCTTCTTCTGTCGTTTAGAAGTCTACCCATTACTTGGCCCTTTCTTTTCCTCCATCTTACCCTTACCAACGAAGGCAAGATTTTCTTCCTCCTCAAATTTCTTCTTCTAGTCACCACACTGAGCCCCTTCTTTGATCTCTTCTTGAATGAAATCGTCTCACCTCCTTTCCCAATTGGGAAGGTGCTCTTGACACACGATGCATTTGATGAACACATCCCACTGTTTCGCAAAGCCATTTACGACTATACGCACTACTACTGGTTCAGGTATAATTTCTCCTACAACGACCATCTCATCCTGTAGTTGAGTGATCCTGGTCAAATAGGAATCTATGTCCTCACCCTTGGACATCCTTGTGCTATGTAGATGGTCACTCAGTACCATCTTTCGACTTTGGCATAACTTGGTGAGCGCATCCCACATTTATTTTGCTGCCTTCTTCTTGGACAAATGTTGGATAAGTTAATCTTTGAGTCCATCCGGAATTACCCTTTACTCCCTTGCTTCTTTTACCTCATCTAGGTCTAGGGCTATTGGATGTGAAACTAGTCGAACAATTGTGGCATTGATGAAGTTCCACTGTTTTCTCTCTTTGAGAACGACTTTGTTTCGAACCCTCCATTGAAGATAATTTGAGGACCCTTCCAATCTATCTTCATATCGAATGTTGATAGCCGTAGTCGATTAAGCCTTAAACACTTGCTTGCTGAAGACTCACACTCCTTTGAGGTGATACCCTATTTCAATTGCTCTTGGTTTTGTACTTAGAGACCACTGTGTTGATACCATGTTAGTTTTATTGAACCTAGATCCGATTTAATGTTCAATAAAATTTCTCAAAACATAAATAAAATTAATTTCCTCACATCTAATATTTTATAATAAGAAATACTTTGGGTTCCTAACTCTGTTTGCACAACAGAAATAAACAAATAGTAAACTAGGAAAATAAAAATATTTGACATAATTTTTACTCAGGGAACCCCAATGTGGGGAAAACTAGTAATCTTGAGCCCTTTATTCAGCTTCAAAAAATTGATTAGAACAAATATTTTTCTCAGGAATTTACAATAGTAATTTACCCAAAAATTTCCAACCCTTCAACCCAACAAATTAGTTGTACGGCCCCATGGAATTTGGTATGTATGACCCAACCAAATCGATCTGTATGGCTTATTGGAAATTGGCCTGTATGAATTGTTTCCGCAAAATCTAGTAGGCCTTGTAGAGGGGTACCCTACAAGGAAATCACTAGACTAAGTAACAACAATAAGGTAGTAGCCCATTATCACCACATCTACTACCCCTTGCTCTTTATGGACTTTCACCACTGGGAGGAGTCTTGGTATATGGGTCACCTAAGAGATGTTCTATGCTTAAAGGTATAAGGTGACTAAAAGACTTCTAAGGGAAGACTCGACTTAAGGACCAGGCTCAAGCGATGAACAAGAGGCAATGCACTTCCTCTAGACAAGCCCAAATAAGGCATGTTAGACCTAGGGTTTGAGTAATAGCATGGAGAAAGGACTGTCCCAAGGTCAAGGTGTAAAGAAGAGGTTTCCAACAATGAGTATTAACAAGGCAAAGACACATGATGATGAAACCTTCAACGAGCCCTCAAGTTGAAGCTTAATCAAACTAGGGTTACTCCTAGGGAAAATAACTAGGGCAAGAGAAATTATGGATGAAAATGGAAAGAATGGCCACCAAGAGGAATGATTTTGAGGCAACCATTACAACCCTTGATGTTGAAACTTTCCAAGACCAAAAATTCCCCTTCGTAGTTAATTTTCACTAAGCGCTAATTGGGCTGCTTGGCCTTAAGAGGGCCAAATTAGAAAAGAGAAAAAGAGAAATTTAATTTGTGGATAAAGATGACTTGACCACCAACATGACATGGCCTAGTCCTAGGGTTGATGGAGTCAATGGATTCTTAAGAATGGCTAAAACTTGCCAAGGAGTAAGGATATTTTGATGCGACTACCCTATTGTTGTTTCTTGGTCTAGTAATAGCCTTGTAGGGTACCCGTCTCCAATGCTTGATAGATTTTGTAGCAACAACGTGCACCACCAACAAGGGATTATTCCATCAAAATTCATCATCCAACCTTAGAAAAAGGTTAGATCACCATCAGATCATATGTAGTACCTCCCTTTCAAACTCATACTTAGGAAATAACATATAAATGAGGGTGCTACCATCATGAAACACATTCCCCCTTAGGTGATGCCTAGCAGATTTTACATGATAACGTTAAATCACATAGGAAAATCCCACCAAGGAAACATAAATCATTCTAGATTGCAACATCATAAGACGGTACGTAAAGAAATGCTAACCCCATCCAATCATCGAGTGTGTTCCCCATCATATATGCAATACATGAGGACCATGTAGAACACTCTGTCCTGCTGACACCAACATCATACATCAACACACCAAGTCACTAGGAAACATCAACGACAGTATGAAACATCTTCCTTTTGACATCATCATTAGCGAACTCCTCGGGGTGGGCACTGTTGAGAAATCTAGGGCATAGTAATTAGGTGATTTCTCTTGAAATGATAACTACTTGTGAGTGCTTTTTACTTCTTAAGGTTAGGATCTTCTCTTTAGTTAGATTATTATAGTGTTCTTCTTCATCAAACAACTACCAAAGCATAAACAATAAAGAGACAAGAGACACAGGGTGTAGGCGATTAGCCAGGGCCAAAACCTCTCCAACTTGAGAGGAAAACCCAAACGAATTATTCTTCTTATAGAAACTTCAATTGACGAATTCCAAAACCAAGAACCTTGACACAACAACTTCTCCAAGACCAAGTCAGAAGATCCTTCTTCACTACTTCTCCTTCTTGCCCAAGTCAACATAAGTCAAACTTCCTTCATGCATTGCTAATCTCGGCTACTCTGAAGTTTCAACCTTCCTCCACAAATTTGCAATTTCGGCTACCTGAAATCTTTGCAAAGACTTACGTGTGGGATGAATTATGGACCTTCTTGATGTGCTTCTCCTTCGCTTAGCTAGAGGGCTACTCTCTGTTATTTCGGCTAGCAATAATGATGGTGTGGAGATCCTCTACTTGACTTTTGCAAGGGCTGATGTAACTGTACTGCAGAAACCCTAGTTTCTGCCACACGTGTGAAGAGACTAGCCCAAAAACAGTGCCAAACAACTTCAGATTTGGTTCCTCCTTCTTTGCTTGATGATGACTCCTTTAGATATTCTCGCACCTCCTTCTTTGATTTATTTTCTTGACCGAGTTGATCTCCTAGGTGAGGCCGAGCTGCCCTATATATAGTGTTTTTCCCATCAAAATAAGCCGACTTGAACTCGTGCCTAGATTGGCATGTCCTACTAGAATCCTCCTTAGGCCAACTTCAAGGAGAGCTTGTGAAAAGGTTTGGGAGGGTGTTGTCGCACAGATTGTCACGACAACGCTCAGACCGGGGGCTGTCACCCTGATCCCCGATCTCTCCGTTTAAGCCTGTCTCCTGCGGCTAAGGGGGGTAGACCCTATAGGAAAATGGATGACCAACTGTGAATCAGTTGGTTTGGGAGACACGAAAGGAAACCAGCACTAAATAGATTTTATTGAATTAATAGACCAGTGCCTTGTGGAGTTAATGTTTAAACGATTAATTATCAGATGCTGCAGAAATATAAACCATGTAGAGCAATCATTTATCATCAAATAACTCAAACAAAGATTAATTTTTATTAAATGCGAGAAAATGCTTAAATGATACTCCAGCAATTCAAAACTTCGAAAGATAAAGTTCGATACACAACCACGAAATTTTAAACGCTAACCAGATATCACATTCATGATCATTCAAGCATACTAAATCACATAAAAATGATAAACATTAATTCCACATCAAAATTTTAATCTCAGCAGGAAAAAATAAAACGTGATAAGTCCCCGAGCCAAGACTGAATCTGGCAAAATATTTCCAAAATATTTTTATGTTTTTCAGATAAAACAAAATTTTAAAACTAAATAAAACCTTTAAATAAAAAAAAATCTAAATGATATCAAATCAAAATCTAAACTATAAGAAAACTAAATTCTTTTTTATTTTTATGATTAATAAAAACAAAACTTAAACTATAAAATTAAAATTTAAAATGATTTTTTAAAGCTTTACAATTTTTATAAATTTTAATTTTAAAATCAAAATGAAACAAAACCTAAAAAAAAGGAAAAAATAAAATCTAATTTAAATCTAATCTAAAACTAAAACTTAAAAAAAAAAATTAAATTTAAATCTAAAGTTTAAAGCTTTAAATCTAAGAACAAAATTTAAACAAAAGATAAACCTACACCCTAACTAAAGCTAACGAATTTTTTTTTTTATGAATATAAATCTAGATCTAATGCATAAAGATTGAACAAAACCTAAAAACCAAAATAAAATGAAAATCGAATTTTTATTTTTCGGTTAAAGCCCAAACCAATTAAATTAAAAGAAAAGACATTAAGCTAAACTATAACCTAGATGCAATAAGACCAAAGTCTAAAATTCTTCAAATCGTATTTACGCTGAAAACCCAAAACGATTTGTTCATACGCAGGCAGGGAAAAGACTCACGTATGACAGTTTACCAAAAATTTACCTGGCCCGTAAAAAAAGGGCGTGATCTCTTACAGCAGATTTCTTCGACAGCAGGCAGAGAACGCTTGCAGGTTGGCCACGGTGAATGAGGAGGCAACAGCAAGGGTCTGAAAACTTTAACTAGCTCTTCAAAAAGCCTGAATCGTTACCCACGTGAAGCCTCAATGGTTTCTGCATTGATCCAGTGCAGGCCCACGGATTTTGACGGCGGAAGGAAAGAAGAAACTCGAATGTTTGCAGATGGGATGAGCACGTGATTTTTTCAGCACGCAGGTTTAGTAGATTCGATGAGGAAGCTGGACAGACGCAGGCAGATAAGGTTCAAATGCTTGCAATTTGCCAAGATAGCTGCGTGAGTTTTGAGGAATGAACGTGCAGGCCTGATGATGGAGGGAGAGCCGATGTAAGGCAGCCTAAAAGGAGACGCAGAGGTATAGGGAGGGCTATATATGAACAGAAAGGAGGCTGGGGTGGAAAATGGAAGGAGGCTGTGTGAACAAGAGAGTTGCGTGCAGAGTGAAGAGAAAGCAACTAGGGTTGGCTTTTGGTAATGATACGTAGGCAGACAGCGAGCAGAGAGTAATTTGTCTGGACAGTTGAGGGAAAAACGACTTGAAGAGGTGCGGACTTTCTCTGCAATCCCACCAAGGAACCAATATAAAATACTTTCCAGGGAAAAATTATCTGATCCACTTATCTTCAGTTTTTGTAGATGAAACCCTCGCAAGAAGATTTCCAGATCTAAAAGCAACAGAATTTTTAAAACCCTTGAACAGCCAAAACAGAGACCCTGCAAAAAACTAATTTTCCACAAGATTTTATCTCAGACCTGCAACCTGCAAATGGAAAACAAAAACCCGGAAAATATATGCAAAGATTAAAAATGAAACCCTACAAACCGGTCCAAAATTACAAAATTATAGCTCTACAACAGCCAGATTTGTCAGTTATCATCAATAATATTTTTAGAACTTCAGATTTACTATGAAATGCTTTAGAAACTTCTCATGCAAATCAGAAAACAAACTTAAATAATAAACCCAGGATCAAAACTCGCTGGGCTCTGCAAGAAAATGCTTGCGGGAGTTGGCTGGTTCAGCCGAGAACTTCCCCAAACGCCCACTGATCTTCTTCAATAACGGTTTCCTGCACAGCATACTTCAACCATCAATAAAGAGAGAAAAAACAGTACTAGATCTCAGATGCAATGGAGATACCTGCCATTATTTCAGAAATTCTAATACCATTAAAACCCTAGTAAGTGAACAAGATACCTGTGTTCCGCAATACTCTACAATAAGCTGTTACTAATGGCTGAAAAATAAAAATATGCAGAAAATAAAATAGCTCACAGCGCTTTCAGAGAGTAACACCAGCAAGATTTCAACCCCAAAGTCTTTCTTTATTAGCACCAGAAAAAGTTTACAAGAGAGCTTCTTCAGCACAAGACTCACAGATCGAATGATATCAAATGACCCCTAGCACCCTATTTAAAGGAATAATTCCCAACAGCTAGTTCGAGTGATCCACATCAAAATGATCTCGACCGTCGATGAGGATCAAGATATCTCTTAATCTCATCTGTCGAATTTTTAATGCATTAAAAAAATTGAAATTCTGCATTTATTTACTCAAAATATTATTATTTTATTAATTACTTTTTTGTTTTTCATTTTTTATTTATTTTTTATTTTTATTATTATTATTATTATTTTTTTTTTTAGTTATTTTTTTAATTTATTTTTTAAATGGATCCTCGAACTTAGCCTTTGGAAAAATCACCTAGGACCTAGGACTTAGGACTAATGAGGGGATTAAAACATTTTTTAACCCTCAAGACACTTTACATCATGACTTTTACAACTTTACATCTCAAGGGGGAAAACCCATTTGACATAGACCCTCATAAACCACCCAGTTCTGCGACACAACTATAATCTAGCAGATTAACACACTAGGATTCTCCTAAGATTCTAATGACAAAATCCATTCCGGCTTTGGGGTTAGGCTGAAGGAAAACTCTGCCGATCATGGATCGGTGAGACGAAAAACCTTCCGGAACGTAGATTATCACTAGAAAGTTAGGTCCACCTAGGCAATTTACATACATGACTCATATCTGCTAAGATTATTTACAATTTACACATGCAGACTGGGTTTACAACATAATATGATGAAGTCGACGATGACTGTCGAATGGCACGGACATGTCGATCAAGCGCTATCCCTTTTTGCGAAGAAAAGGGGGTGTACTGCTATGGGTAGTTGACACGTAGTGGTCAACATCTGGCTCTACTTGGGGACACGTTGCTGCACTGTAGGAATGTGAGAATCCAGAATCTACATCCACGCAACACACAACAAAAATAAGTAGCGTCCATTCAAAAACCATCATATAACATTTAAGCACATAAAAAGATAGAAGCTCTTCATTTATTGACAAGGAAAGTAAATCTAATCCTAAATCAGAAATAAAATGCTAAAATAACAAGGAGTAGGGATAGAAATACAATACAAAGGATGCCCTATGGCATCAGATATCATCTTTGAAGAACAGCTTGAGCATTTGGCCATTTGCAGGTAGATCAAGTGGTTCGCCATCCAATCTGCTCAAGTGGAATGAGTTTGGTCCAGCTACGTCTCGAATGATGTACGGTCCCAGCCACAAACTGTCAAACTTCCTATGTTTTCCTGGTTTTTCATTCTTGCGGTCCCAAAGTAGTACCATATCTCCCACCTGCAAAGATCTAGATCGAGAGAATTTATCAAAGCTTTTCTTAATGTTAGATTTATTTTTACATATAGCATCAAAAGCTGTCCTACGAGCTTCATCTAACTCCACAATCTGATCTATTCTATTTTGAACAACATCCTTATTAGTAGAAAATTTTTGAAGGAGCTGATAAGCTGGCAATTTCAGGTGCACAAGTAAGGTCACATCCAAGCCATAAACTAATTCAAAGGGAGATTTACCAGTAGCTTTCTTCTTAGTGATTCTATCTGCCCATAAAGCATACTTGATTTTAGTATTTTACTATCCCATGATCTCTTATTATCTCCTACTATCTTCTTGATAATGGTTATGAGATTCTTGTTACTTGATTCAGCCAGACCATTACCCTGAGGATAGTAATTTGACGAATGAGATAAGACAATGCCATACTTGAAACAAAAAGATGAAAACTCTGAAGAACTAAAAGCTTTAGCATTGTCAGTAGTGATCTTAGCAGGGACACCAAATCTAGTAATGATATTATTTTCAATGAAATCCATAATAACCTTTTCAGTCGCATTCTTAGCAGGAATGGCTTCGACCCATTTAGTGAAATAATCCGTAGCAGTCAAAATCCATGAGTAGCCATTGCTAGAATTTTCATGGAACTTCCCTGTGAAGTCCAGACCCCAATGCTGAAAAGGTGCCTCTACAATGACAGGTTGTAGGGGCAGGGCAGCAAGCTTCTGTTTCCCAGTGAATAGTTGACAGGCTTGACAAGCTCTAACAAACTTGTGCACATCAGAAAAAATTGAATGCCAATAATAGCCAGCTCTCAGGATTTTGTGGGCGGTAGTTCTAGCAACATAATGACCACCACAAAATCCTGAATGAAACTCAGAGATTAATTTCTTGGACTCAACGTCATCAACACACCTAAGCACTATGCCCTCAGGATTTCTCCATCCAAGGCCATCCTTCATAAGGCAATACTTAGTGGCTTTTAGTCTAAGAGCCCTTCTCTTATGAACAACTAAATGGTTAGGACATGCAAGATTCATCAAGTAATAAACTATGTCCTGGTATCACTCATGCTCTGCTAATCTTTGCAACTCTGGCGAAGATAGATCGCTAAGACAAAACAAACCAAGAGTCTTTTCGTTACCTTCAGTCAACATCTGAGCCAAACCTTGGCCTTTGACTAGCTTGGTGGGTCTGATCTCTAGATCATATTCTTGTATTTTAGTAACCCACCTAGCACGAGTCCCTAAGCAATCGGTTTGAGTTAATATATCTTTAACAGCAGAATGTGGGACGAAAGCAATGATTTTAGAATAACCCACATAGGTTTTGAAGTGCTTAAGAGACTTGACCAAGGCATAAGCCTGCTTTTCCATGGTATTGTACTTCAATTCAGAATTTTGAAGTGCTCTACTCATGAAAGCAATGGGCTGCTCATGACCATGTTTATTATTTTGTAACAGGACACCAGCAATGGTATCTTCGGAAGCGAAAGAAAAAATCATGAAATCCTTGGAATAATCGGGACTAACTAAGACAGGAGCTCTAGCAATAGCACATTTGATTTCTTGGAAAGCCCTTTTGCTGTCTTCTTGCCAAACAAAATTTGCATCTTTCTTTAGAAGACTTTGGATAGGCTTAGCTATTTCTGCGTAATTTGGAATAAATCTTCTAATAAAATTTGTCTTTCCAAGGAAAGACTGAAGGGATTTAAGATTATGAGGGAGAGGAATCTTTTGGATTGCTTCAATCCTTTCAGGGTCAATCTTGATTCCATCCTTAGAAATGATATGGCCAAGTAATTTCCCTTCTGTTACTCCAAAAACAGACTTAGCTGGATTCAAAGAAATCCCGTATTCTCTACATCTATCGAAAACCTGCCTAAGATGATTTATATGACTGATACCATCTTTAGAAAATACAGTAAGATCATCTTGATAAATCTCAATGAATTTCCTGATTAACCCCTTGAAGGCATAATCCATAGCCCTTTGGAATGTAGCCCCAGCGTTGGTTAATCCAAACGGCATTCTGATGTATAAAAAGGTACCCCATGGTGTGGTGAATGTGGTTTTATGACGATCTTCCTTTTTAACCCATACCTGATTGTACCCAGAAAAACCATCTAGCAACGACATCATTCCAGAACCGGTTACTCTTTGCAACAAAGTCTCCATGTTTGGCAAAGGGTAATTATCTTTCTTGCATGCTAGATTAAGGTTTCGAAAATCGACACACAGCCTTATCGTACCGTTCTTCTTCCTAACAATCACCAGATTTGAACACCATGTCGAATGCCTAGTTTGGGCGATAATTCCTGCTGCAAGCATTTTCGCAAGTTCTTTCTGAACTAAAGGGGCTAATTTAGGATTAATTTGCCTAAGTTTCTGGCGAAAGGGTTTAGCATTTTCATCTTTTAAGGGGATAGTATGTTCCATGACATCTTCCCTATAGCCCTTTAATTCATCATAAGAAAAAGCTAAAACATCTCGATATTCGCGAAGTAAATCAGTTAACTTATTTCTTTCCTCCACACTAGTACCTCTACCAATTTTAACTATCTTTGGGTTTTCAGAAGTACCAATGTTTATCTCGAGATATTCGCCTGGGTCCATCTTATTTTCTTCTCTCAACTTCGTGGCATCATGCCGATCAAAATGTTGCTCTAAGGCAACCACATTCTTAGGAGTAGGATTTATGATATGCTCATAATTTAAAGATTCATCCTCCTGAAAATCTATCCGGAAATCCTCAAACTCATCCAAACTATTAAGAAAACGAATGACTTGCTTTTCATCATTGAAGACCTGCCAATGCTCTTAGTTATCTGGAACAGATGGTCTAAATATTACTTCCATTTTGATCTTATCATTAATTAGCTCATCAGATAACTGGAAAGTAGTAGCAACTACGGCAAGTTCATCTGCCAAACTATTTTGTTCTCTTGGGATAGCTTTGAGGTCAAGAGCATCAAAGTGCTCCATAGTATCCCACACAGCATTTCGATAATTCCTTAGACTTTGATTTTTGCATGTGAATTTATTTTTAAGCTGCATGATAACTAAATCAAAATCCCCCTTAATGCTAAGCAACTTAATCTTCAAAGATTTTGCCAATTCCAGCCCCAAAATATAGCCTCATATTTAGCGACATTGTTGGTTGCTTCAAATTCTAATCGATAGGCAAACTTGAAAATGTGATCAAGGGGAGATTTAAGCACTATTCCAACACCTTTACCATGCCTAGATGATGCACCATCGAAGTACATATACCAAACTTTATCCTTGAGATCCTTAATCTTATCATCGGGAGGCATTATGAAATTAGACATGATGGCATAGTTCCCAATGTCAAATTGCTCTTTGATTATCTCGTTGTGAGGTCTCTTAGGATCTTCGACATGAAATTTTCTTTCGGGCTCTCTATTTAGTCTTACAAAACCATCACCCCTAGGAGAAGGAATCATAGCATATGACCAGTTCATTTGAATACTTCCTCCTAGATCAGAGGCCCACTTTCTGGATAATAGCATACCCCTGGCATGAGGCACATCCACAACAACAATATCCATGACAATCATGATGTCTGGGTAAACTGATAGATGAACTTGCAAATCTTTGATTAAACCATGCACTTCAATTTTCTTAGAATCCATGGCACATATGTTATAGTAGGGTCTAGAAACTCTTAAGTTAAGCTGTTCCATGACCCTTTTAGTCATTACACAAGCTGATGCACCAGAATCCAACATGCAATTATTCAATTTATATCCATTAACTAACAAGGTGATAAAGAAAGGCTGGTGATCTTTGTTATCAGCATCTAAGCTTTGCAAATATATGGGAGCATCATGATAGTCAACTTCCCAAGTCTTCTGTTGAGAAGTATTTACTTGAGGACCTTGAATAGCTTTTAGTAACTTGTCTCTTTGGGAAGGGATTTTAGCAATCTCGGAGACAGGAACCCAGATTTTTGCATTGTTAAACCAACTTCCCAAATCGACATCTAATCCAGAGTTCACACCAGGGTTAAAAGTTCGAGGGGGAATTTGATTCCCGCTTTGATCTTTATCCCTTCTCTGATAGGTCAAACCCTTATCTCTAGCAATTTGCAAGATTTTCTCAGGAGAGGATTTTTCACCATATAACCTAGTCAAAATGTCATCTTCATTTTCAAGGTTATTTATACTAAGAGCTGATGAAGGACTCATAACGTCACGACTCTTTTCCTTGACCTCTATCCAATCATCCATAGACAAAGGAAACTTGCTACCTACTACATTTATTTGATCACCTGTTCCAAACATTCCATTATCTAAAATTCTTCTAACGATGGGACAAGTGGCCTCTTCACGAAGAGCATCACAAACCCGACAGTAAGGAGGAGCATTATCAACCAAATTAGTTAGCGGATTAGGAGGTCTCTGCTCACTAGATTGACCCTTCCTTTGCCAATTGTTATTTCTATTATTATTATTTCGAGGTTGAAAATTCTGCATTTGCGCTCTTTCCATTTGGATCAACCTATTCTGCAAAGTGGTTATCTCCTTATTATGATTAATTTCCATGGTTTCAATCTTTTGAAGCAATTTGAGAACAAGTTCGCTTTCAGGTTCTTGAACTGCTTTTCCTTTAGGTTCCTTTAGTTTCGTAGCAGCCCTATCAAAACCTGGGATCTCAGACTTCCCAGATGCTGCCTTGTCCTTTTCAAGCTCTATAGCCAAGGCTTGGCAATCTCTATAATCATTAAGCCTAGCACGCCTTAATTCATAAGATGGCTCAGGACTAAAGGCATCAATGTAAAAATCTTTGAGAGATTTATCTGTAGGTTTATAGTCTTGAGGTAATTCTCTAATAATACCATTAAACGTTTTATTAAATTCTTCAACAGTTTCATTCTCTCTCTTTTTTATTAGGCTAATAGCTTTTACGAGGTGTCTTCCTTCTCTCTTATCTCCATATTTTTCTTTAAGTGCATTAATGATTGATTCTAAGGAATCAAATGAATTTTGAGGCTTTTCAGTAAACCATTCATGAGCATTGCCCCCCAAGGTTAAAATAAAAAGAGTCATTCTAACATCTTCATGATCGAAATTAGGAGACCTTGCATACTTAGCCATCCATATGCTAAAATCCCTCAGATGCGAATTTGCACTAATCGCATTATCTCCCTGAAAGCTAGGAAACTTATCTATCCCAATAGATGGAAGAGCATTGAGATACCCTGGAATGTTAGAAAAATTACAAGGGGCATACATATCCATGATGCTGTGCCTAACTTGACTAGTAAAAAGCAAATGGATATCAGAGAGGGCTTCTTGTCCGAGGTTAACAAGAAGTGTACGAGAAGAGAGTTTGTGTAATCGTACCCTGAGGACGCTTTCAGGATCAGGAGTAAGATTGCGCAAACTGCTTGGATGTCTTCTGGTATACACTCTTGAAGATAATATATGAAGTGGAGTCGCCACCTGGACAAGAAGTGAAACACGGAAAAGCTCGAAATGAAAGGACCAAGGACAGAAAAACTCTATCCCGGCGCCAAAAAATGTTGTCGCACAGATTGTCACGACAACGCTCAGACCGGGGCTGTCATCCTGATCCCCGATCTCTCCGTTTAAACCTGTCTCCCGCGGCTAAGGGGGGTAGACCCTATAGGAAAATGGATGACCAACTGTGAATCAGTTGGTTTGGAAGACACGAAAGGAAACCAGCACTAAATAGATTTTATTGAATTAATAAACCAGTGCCTTGTGGAGTTAATGTTTAAACAATTAATTATCAGATGCTGCAGAAATATAAACCATGAAGAGCAATCATTTATCATCAAATAACTCAAACAAAGATTAATTTTTATTAAATGCGAGAAAAAGCTTAAATGATACTTCAACAATTCAAAGCTTCGAAAGATAAAGTTCGATGCACAACCACGAAATTTTAAACGCTAACCAGATATCACATTCATGATCATTCAAGCATACTAAATCACATAAAAATGATAAACATTAATTCCACAGCAAAATTTGAATCTCAGCAGGAAAAAATAAAACGTGATAAGTCCCCGAGCCAAGACTGAATCTAGCAAAATATTTCCAAAATATTTTTATGTTTTTCAGATAAAGCAAAATTTTAAAACTAAATGAAACCTTTAAATAAAAAAAATCTAAATGATATCAAATCAAAATCTAAACTATAAGAAAACTAAAATTTTTATTTTTTTATTTTTATTTTTATGATTAATAAAAACAAAACTTAAACTATAAAATTAACATTTAAAATGATTTTTTAAAGCTTTACAAATTTTATAAATTTTAATTTTAAAATCAAAATGAAACAAAACCTAAAAAAAAGAAAAATAAAATCTAATTTAAATCCAATCTAAAACTAAAACTAAAAAAAAAAAATTTAAATTTAAATCTAAAGTTTAAAGCTTTAAATCTAAGAACAAAATTTAAACAAAAGATAAACCTACACCCTAACTAAAGCTAACGAACTTTTTTTTTTATAAATATAAATCTAGATCTAATCCATAAAGAGTGAACAAAACCTAAAAACCGAAATAAAATGAAAATCGAATTTTTATTTTTCGATTAAAGCCCAAACCAATTAAATTAAAAGAAAAGACATTAAGCTAAACTATAACCTAGATGCAATAAGACCAAAGTCTAAAATTCTTCAAATCGTATTTACGCTGAAAACCCAAAACGATTTGTTCATACGCAGGCAGGGAAAAGACTCACGTATGACAGTTTACCAAAAATTTACCTGGCCCGTAAAAACAAGGGCGTGATCTCTTACAGCAGATTTCTTCGACAGCGGGCAGAGAACGCTTGCAGGTTGGCCACGGTGAATGAGGACGCAGCAGCAAGGGTCTGAAAACTTTAACCAGCTCTTCAAAAAGCCTGAATCGTTACCCACGTGAAGCCTCAATGGTTTCTGCGCTTGATCCAGTGCAGGCCCACGGATTTTGACGGCGGAAGGAAAGAAGAAACTCGAATGTTTGCAGATGGGATGAGCACGTGATTTTCTCAGCACGCAGGTTTAGTAGATTCGATGAGGAAGCTAGACAGGCGCAGGCAGATAAGGTTCAAATGCTTGCAATTTGCCAAGACAGCTGCATGAGTTTTGAGGAATGAACGTGCAGGCCCGATGATGGAGGGAGGAGCCGATGTAAGGCAGCCTAAATGGAGACGCAGAGGTATAGGGAGGGCTATATATGAACAGAAAGGAGGCTGGGGTGGAAAATGGAAGGAGGCTGTGTGAACAAGAGAGTTGCGTGCAGAGTGAAGAGAAAGCAGCTAGGGTTGGCTTTTGGTAATGATACGTAGGCAGACAGCGAGCAGAGAGTAATTTGTCTGGACAGTTGAGGGAAAAACGACTTGAAGAGGTGCGGACTTTCTCTGCAATCCCACCAAGCAACCAATATAAAATACTTTCCAGGGAAAAATTATCTGATCCACTTATCTTTAGTTTTTGTAGATGAAACCCTCGCAAGAAGATTTCCAGATCTGAAAGCAACAGAATTTTTAAAACCCTTGAACAGCCAAAACAGAGACCCTGCAAAAAACTAATTTTCCACAAGATTTTATCTCAGACCTGCAACCTGCAAATGGAAAACAAAAACCTGGAAAATATATGCAAAGATTTAAAAATGAAACCCTACAAACCGGTCCAAAAGTACAAAATTATAGCTCTACAACAGCCAAATTTGTCAGTTATCATCAATAATATTTTTAGAACTTCAGATTTACTATGAAATGCTTTAGAAACTTCTCATGCAAATCAGAAAACAAACTTAAATAATAAACCCAGGATCAAAACTAGCTGGGCTCTGCAAGAAAATGCTTGCGGGAGTTGGCTGGTTCAGCCGAGAACTTCCCCAAACCCCCACTGATCTTCTTCAATAAGGGTTTCCTGCACAGCTTACTTCAACCATCAATAAAGAGAGAAAAAACAGTACTAGATCTCAGATGCAATGGAGATACCTGCCATTATTTCAGAAATTCTAATACCATTAAAACCCTAGTAAGTGAACAAGATACCTGTGTTCAGCAATACTCTACAATAAACTGTTACTAATGGCTAAAAAATAAAAATATGCAGAAAATAAAATAGCTCACAGCGCTTTCAGAGAGTAACACCAGCAAGATTTCAACCCCAAAGTCTTTCTTTATTAGCACCAGAAAAAGTTTACAAGAGAGCTTCTTCAGCACAAGACTCACAGATCGAATGATCTCAAATGACCCCTAGCACCCTATTTAAAGGAAAAATTCCCAACAGCTAGTTCGAGTGATCCACGTCAAAATGATCTCGACCATCGATGAGGATCAAGATATCTCTTAATCTCATCCGTCGAATTTTTAATGCATTAAAAAATTGAAATTTTGCATTTATTTACTCAAAATATTATTATTTTATTAATTACTTTTTTATTTTTCATTTTTTATTTATTTATTTATTATTATTATTATTATTATTATTATTATTAATTTTTTTTTTTTATAGTTATTTTTTTAATTTATTTTTTAAATGGATCCTCGAACTTAGCCTTTGGAAAAATCACCTAGGACCTAGGACTTAGGACTAATGAGGGGATTAAAACAATTTTTTAACCCTCAAGACACTTTACATCATGACTTTACAACTTTACATCTCAAGGGGGAAAACCCATTTGACATAGACCCTCATAAACCACCCAATTCTGCGACACAACTATAATCTAGCAGATTAACACACTAGGATTCTCCTAAGATTCTAATGACAAAATCCATTCCGGCTTTGGGGTTAGGCTGAAGGAAAACTCTGCCGATCATGGATCGGTGAGACGAAAAACCTTCTGGAACGTAGATTATCACTAGAAAGTTAGGTCCACCTAGGCAATTTACATACATGACTCATATCTACTAAGATTATTTACAATTTACACATGCAAACTGGGTTTACAACATAATATGATGAAGTCGACGATGACTGTCGAATGGCACGGACATGTCGATCAAGCGCTATCCCTTTTTGCGAAGAAAAAGGGGGTGTACTGCTATGGGTAGTTGACATGTAGTGGTCAACAGAGGGTTAACAAAATCTCTTTTACAATGAATTACATGCCCAAATGGGTCTTCAATCCTTGACATTGACTTTACTAGACTTTATGACTTGATGACCAAACCTAATAGCTCACAATGGGAGCTTCAACTAAAAATAAAATTCCTTGATCATGAAACCCATGATTCAAGTATTACAAAAATAATTTTTCTTCTTTACATCAATTACATAAAATCACAATTACACATGTCATTATGAAGACCGAACCTAGTTACACTTTTCAGTAGGGGGGGGCTAGAGTAATCATCCATGTCCAAGATAAAGATTATACCAACCCACCATAATGAGATGGTATGCTCCACATTGATGACGAGTTCAACAAAGGGGTGATCAACAAGGCAAGCACATGCAAGAAGGCCACTAAGAAGCAAGCACAATCATCCAATGGAGGGAAAGTGAAATTCTCTCAAACCAAAGATCTCCATCAAATGATCGAAGGCCATGAAAAAAGGGGGCTCCATGAAGATAAATCCCCCGAAGTCAATCCAAAAGCTCCAATGAACCAAGGACAAATCTCCACAACAATGATGAAATTCACAATATGGAACCTAATACATGTGAAGTGTAACATGACTAATCACAATTATGGTTTAATGAAAGAACCTTGAATGATTTCCAAAACCACGACCAAGTGAAAGAAGTCCAGGAAACAATTTTTTATCTATGAAAAATGATTATGCTTGAAATTAAATCTAATGTAAGATGTTCAATAATTTATATCAGATTTCAATAAGCCCCCCCCTCCTCTCCCCCCAAAAAAATGATCTTTGAATTATTTATATGGCGGTTGAAGGCAGAGATCAGTGCCAAATAAACCATATGGCATATGGAGTCAAGAACACTATCGAAGTGGGTTTTTTTTTTAAGCAATTAGGGATGGAAATGAGGCATGAAGCTCACGAGATCCACTAATATTTTTTTTTTCCCAGGGAAAAATCGTAATCTTTCATTAATTTTGAAAAATTACATATAGTAGATGCTTGACAGCATATGCATCATTGTCTCTTTGTCAATTTAGTCACAAAATTCCATCAAAAATCATTCCTGTAATGGCTGGAAAAAGCAAAACATTCACCACACATGGTGATATCCTGAGAAAGTCTAGTATGTATGTTCAAAATCCATGTGATCTATAATATATACACCACGCACTGAGAAAGTCTAGTATGTATGTTCAAAATCCATGTGATCTATAATATATACACCACGTAGGGTGATCTCATATGATATAATCTGCAAATGAACTATGATATATACAGTATAAATTATAACCGAGAACTTCCAGCAAAATTTAAGGTCCATCAACCCGTTGATATGCCTGATCTATATAAGGCCTGTGATAATATTGGTACTGTGTAGTACCCCTCTGCTCTTGTATCATCCACTGACCTCTGGGAAGTAGCGTGGCCTCCTTGGAAAGGCTGTCAGCGCTGTCGTTATGCTCCCTGTAAATATGATGACATATGATGGAATTAAAATGTGATTTGAAAATGTTCACTTCATCCAAAATATTTCTAAGTGTGTGTGCATGGCAGATCGTGATATTATTGAACCAGTTAATAATGATTTTGGAGTCTCCGAAAATCTGAAGATTGCTGCAGTCATGGCTTAGAGAGAAATGTAATAAATGGCGAAGGGTAATTAGTTCTGCAAAATTGTTTGTTCCTTCACCAAGTCCCATCTTGACCCTGTAATGATGATGATCAGAGAGGAACAAAAGAAATCCACCCCCACACCCATGTTCCTGTGCGGCACCGTCGAAAAAAGCCCACGGGATGGAGTGGTCTATAGGATCGGGTGCTAGTGGTCTGCGGGGTCTCGGCTTAGTGAATTCAAGGAGCTCGTGATATGCGAAGATTATTTTTGCAGTGATAAACTGCCATCTGACTGCACAGTTTTCAAAAATCATTCTGTTTCGAGCCAGCCAAATAGACCAGCATATAATCAGAGGGAGGCAGATCAGGTTGGTTCCCGAGTGCGAGCTGAGCCAGGTGTTCCATGCTTGGATGATGTTGTCCCCTTCCCACTTGCCAGAATAATGAATCTCTGTTGCGATGGATCTCCAGAGATTGACCATAGTTTCGCACTTTAGAAATAGATGCTCAGTTGATTCGGAAGCTTGCTTGCACAACACACACCAGTGAGGTCCGTGGATGGCTCTGTGTGTTAGGGATTCCCCAGTGGGGACTTTATTGCTAAGTACACACCAAAAGAAGAGCTTGGTCCGAGGCGGGGTTTTTAATTTCCAGATAGCCTGCCACCATTCATGTGTAATCTCTGGTTTTTTGTTATTAATCAGCGCAAGGTAACCAGCCTTTGGGGTGTATGCTCCATTTTCCGCCAAGCACCACATAATTTCATCCGATCCCTCTTTTATTCTGATGTGAGACTCTGTCAAGGCAACAATGTAATTATTCCAAATTTGGTGCCAATGAAGTGGAATGTTTAACTGATTTGCAGATTTCCAGGCCTGTGCATAAATGGAGGAGTTAACCTGGTCTGCAATATGGGCAATCACACTGATATCTCTCTGATTTAAGTGGAGGATTAACTCTCGCGGAAGCTGGAATCGACCACCTCCCCTTGTCCATGGGTCCAGCCCGATGCGCACTTTAGTACCATCATTTATCCTCCATGCCAAATGATTGCGAATGTTTGGGAGGGAGTGGAGCAGTGCTTTCCAGACCGATGAGATACCGATCCTTGTCCATTGTGGCAGCCTAACCCAGTCCATGATTTGGAGAGGCCATACATATTTGTGATATGAAATAGAGGTCCAAAGGTTCTGTTTGTTGAGGAGTGTCCAACCCATTTTTGCTGCAAGAGCTTTTGCAAAAAGGGTTAAATCTTTGAGTCCCCACCCTCCCCATTTTTTGGGCAAGGCAATCTTGTTCCAACTAACCCAGGCAAATGTTCTCTTATCCTGTTGACCATTCCAAAGATATCTACTGCAAATCTATTGGAGGCGGGCAAGTATACTTCTGGGTATCCAGGCTAAAGCCATCCAGAAAACAGGGGTAGCCTCCAAGACTGATTTTATTAGCACTAATCTTCCAGCTCTGGACAAGAAGCGATGACACCAATTTGTAAGCCTCTTCTCCAATTTGATGACCAACCATATCCAATCTGCAATTTTTTGGCTCAGGGGTTTGATCCAGAAACCCAGGTATTTGAATCCATGGTCAAGAGGGCGAATACAATAAGGGAAGTGCTGATGAGCAAATCTAGATTCATGGATGGATGTGTGGGCCAGAGTAATGGTAGATTTCCCATGGTTGGCCATCATACCTGTAGCCCGAGAGAAAGAGGATAGAAGCTTATCAAAGGATACAGAGTCTCGAATGCTACCATCCAGAAAAATAAGGACATCATCGACAAATAGGAGGTGTGTGAGATAGCAATGATCATTGATTTTCAGACCGAAAAGTCTACCATTTCGCTTTTCATGTGCTATTAACCGACTGAGTCCTTCCATGACAATGAGGAATAAGAGTGGGGATAGAGGGCATCCTTGTTTGAGTCCTCTTTCAGCATGAAAGAAATGGGAAGCAGAGCCGTTTATGAGAACACTGAAGGAAGCAGATGATATGCAAGACATAATCCAGGTGGTGAAAAGATGCGGGAATCCCAGGTGAATAAGGAGCATTTTGATGTATAACCAGCTAACACGGTCGAAAGCTTTTGCCAGGTCGATCTTTAGAATGATGCCTTTAAGCTTTCTTGATCTAATAGAGTGTATAGCCTCTTGAGCGGTACCAATGGCTTCATGGATCTGTCGGTCTTCGAGAAAAGCGAACTGCTCAGGTGAAATATGGTGAGATAGGATGGGTCTCATTCGGTTGGCAATGATCTTGGAGATGATTTTGTAGAGACAATTGCAGAGGGAGATAGGGCGGAAGTCATTGAAGGATGATGGAGAATCAGACTTGGGTATAAGGGCAATGAAGGTGGAATTGATGGCATCATACAGCTTGCTTGAAGTCCTGCACTCCTCCACCACATTGAGCAGGTCTTGTCCCAAGAGATCATAAAATGCCAGATAAAACTCAATAGTCCACCCATCCGGCCCTGGACTTTTATCTTTTTTAAACCACTTCAGGATCAAGATCCATTAATATTATTGGAAAATAACACAGAATTTCACAAGGGCATGCGCCTAAAGGATGCTCCTTCAACTAGGTATCTGATTTTAGTCTAGAGTTGGAAATCACAAGTTTACAAGTATTCCTAAGAAATATCATGCAAATTATTAAACCAAAACTAAAATAGGAAAGGAAAATAGAGGGTGATCCCACATTATGATCTTTCCAACGTAGTAGATGTATTGTTCCAATGGATCAAGTTGCTAGATTTTGCATGTAATCAATCCACAACTATTCCAAGCTTGAAGAACAACACTATCAGCCACACATGAAAAGAAAGTCTTTAATGTAACCTTCAAAAGCCTTAATGCTTGAATTTTCAACAAATGTTCTCTCAAATATTCTAACAACAACAAACTAGCCAAGGAGAGAATATATAGAGTTCTATTCTCAACAATTCTCTCAATAAAAATAATAATATCCTTGGTAAAATCCCTAGATCTGGCCTAGGAGAACATAAACAACAACTATCTTCTAAGTTCTAACTACCTAAGGAGTATAAGATCAACAATACATAAAAAAGGTGAGTGGTTTATGTGAAAATTTCTAAATAGAAATCCTATTGCAGTGATTAATGTTATTTCTTCTACTTATTATCTAAGAAAAAAGTTATTCACAGTATTATTACTGCAAATATCGAAATATATTCTACTGCAGCCTTCACAATTAAAACATTGCAGAAAGTAAATGTAAGGAAAAATACTGGCACAAATACAACCACAATGACGAAAATATTTTTGGACAATCATCCTCAGAAAAACCCAATGTAGGAAAACCGGTGCAGTAGATGAGGGCTTTATTATTCTTCAGCAAATTCTCATATACAAAGTTACAGCGAGCAAAATAGGAATGAGAAATTTTACAGACACTTCTTGACCAAGTTCTACCTCAGGTGAAGTACTTCTTCCCCGGAATCCTTCTGATCCTCTCTGCGTCAAACTGCTCTCCTTGGCTCAACGTCAAGCTGCTCACGCAGACTCTGCGTCAATCTGCCTCTGCGCTGCCTCTTTCTGCGTCACCGTGTTCCTGCTCTGCATCTTGCTGCCTTGCACTCTCTGAATACGCTGATGCCCTCTCTTCTTTTCTCACCTGCAACTCTCCCTCTGATTCGATTTTCTCTTGCCAAACTTCGATCAGTGAGAAAATTGATCTTACTCGGGTAACTGAGTATCTGCCTCTGGTGTGTTCTCCAAGTACCCATCAAGTCTCCTCTTATAATCCTCTCATTGATCAATCAATGGCCCAGATTAGATTCTAATCAATGGTTAGGATCATTTAACTTGATCTCTGCCTTCTTCTAGAAGTTCCACCAACAGTTTAGATTAATACCCATTAATTATTTTAATTTCCTAAGTTTAGACTTAGGGTCCCATTAAAAATAATTAATTATTTTAATAACACTGTTTTCGAGTGGAATTTCCCAAAACAATTCTGGGTATTGGAGAATGCATGTTTCTAAGCCTTCCTGCAAATTTTGAGGCCTAGAGCACATCCGATGCTACCCCAAATCAACAGTTTATGCGACATATGCAAGCATAATCTCCATGGAGGTAGATTTATCCATCAAAAGAGGAAGAAGGGTAGGTCATAGCTCTAACATCTAGCTTCCAAGCACAAAATGAGGTCCAACAAGATCCCTCAAGTGTGGATGTCCCCTCAAAAAGTGAAACGACCAATCAAACACGATGTCCAAGGTGGCATGTGTTATGGTTCCAAGAAGGTGGACAACTCCACAAGTGGTCAAATGGTTCAATATATACTCATCCTCAGTAAAGATGTAGGCACTCCTACCTTCCCTTGTATCTCCTATAATATTTGAGTAAGCCATATCGGCTTCCTTCTTGTTGGAATAGAAGGTGTGGGCATATCTATCCCTAATATCACCTTGTCCACCCCTGAATTTGACTCCTCTCGAGTCTATGGAAGAATAGATCCTCTTTCTCCTCAATCTTGATGGAGAGCATTGTGTCTAGACGACCTCACATCCTCATCAGACTTCACCTCTGCTCACCACTATCTTTTGTTGCGCTAAAATGTAGATCTTGTAAGCATTGGAAGTGGCACTATATCCAGCAATGGCCGTCACAGCATCTTGAATCTCCAAAGAATGATGACCGCCTATGAATTTGAAGGAACATAATTCTAGATAATCAACAATATACCAAACTGTATGATCCCTCAAGTAGCTAGAGGACAAGAGGGTTATATATGTACCTAGAGGACAAATGTCATATCCTCAACTACACAATTATTTTTAACAGAGTTCTGTAATTAAAAGAATACTATGTATCTTGTAATTTCTGGACAGTTTTTGTCTTGCATGAAATGGCTCTAATGTCGAATTTAATAAACCATCACGTGAGTTATCATGCCAGATCAGGTTGCTACTTCTTTTCTTGCTGTTGGGCCAGAGCCATCAATGTTAAATCTATATATTTTAGAAATATATGTTGTTGCTGTTGCTAGTGTCTCGATTCCATCCATCGATATTTCCACTCACTGCTGGTTGTGTATATACACTGGGTCAAATCGATTTTTCTATTTACAAATACTTCTCTTCTATGGAGATGAGAATATTTCTGTTGCTTGTAAATGAATGTTACCATCACAAAATAACTTCTACTTTTGTTCTTGGCTGCAATTGTGAAGAATTATGGTTTTCTGTGTAATAACATGTTCTTGTTGTCATGCAATGCATGCTTGAACACCTTAAGCTGTCACTGTGTTTGCTATTGGCAAAATATTAATTTGAATTTTGACATATCATTTGTTGGGCAATTATCTGTAGCTGCTACGTTGGTCTGCTGTCTGGGTTGTTCATTGACTGTAATTTAATAGGAAAATGCCAGTGTTTGTAATTTCTCATTTTTATCAGTAAGGATTTTGGATAAAACTATTTATAACTCTGCAATTTGCGCATTCATATGTAGCCCATTACCCAACATCAGAGAAACACAAGTATGTGGAAAAGAGGAAATATAAATATATATTTTGTAAAGTTCAGGATAAATAAATAAATATTAGGTCAACATGAATATATCACCGGTTATCTGATGTTCAGGTTTACCCACTATCTGAAGTCTCTCAGTCTGTTGTATTATTTTATTTTCCTTGAGTCCCATTTAGGTTAAGGTATTCTAGTGTGTTTGCATATTTTTTGTAGCACTGTCTTTTTGTATTTTAATACTACATATTGATTGGTCCACATGTTTGACTCTCAAGGTTAATTAAAGTTCGGAATTTAATATATGATGTTGCTGGCTATTGTAGGAGGAAATGAACCACGTCTTGTAGCGGCTGCTACAGAACAACTCAATAAGTTGCCCTTTTATCACTCATTTTGGAACCGTACCACTCAGCCTTCATTGGTAACTATCTATGTTATGGATTTTAATCTGAATTTCTTATTATTTTGTATTTCAGAGGTTGAACCTGAGGAATGACAAGATCAAGCACTTGAAACATTATCTTTGTTATTTCAATACTGTATAGTATCTTTTGATTCACACTGTCTGACACTGGCACTTAAAATCCCATCTGCACAGCACCAGGAGCCAGGTCTATCCTATTACACATTGCTTCTACTTTGTAATTTTTTATTTTTTTTTCTGTGAATATTACTAGTATCCCATGGTTTAGGTGATGAATACCTTATGAATTATTCTGTTGCTAGTTTTAACAGGTATTTATTTATGAGGCCCATTAATTTCTTGTCATTTCTGTCCATTAATGCTGTATTTACTGTGTTCCCTTTCCTTCCTTGTCTTTTTGGCAATACCTTTGCTTGTCTTTTCTTCATATGTATCTTTTCTCTTCCTCTTCTCTTTAACTTTGCATCAATCAATGCTTAAATGCATTTACGACATGTATACTTCATTTGCTTAACATTTTGACATTTTTGTTGTTTAATTCTCATGTTTACAGGACCTTGCTAAGGAAGTTCTTGAAACTTTCAAAGCAAATAAAATGAGTAAGGTCTTTTTTACAAACAGTGGTTCAGATGCCAATGATAGTCAGGTTTGTCCCAACTTCTAACTTCATCCCTATTGTAAAGGTGCAGTACTCGGGACTTAACGTGTCTTCTTGAGCATTTTAGTGCAATAAGAGTGTATCATGTGAAATTGTTAGTAAAATAGCTATGCATGTTATTAATTGCTGTCACTTTTGGCTGCAACTAGAAACTTTAATTCATCTATTCGCATCTCTGTACTGCACTATTGAATTTTCCCCATGTTATTCCTTGCCGCAATTTTGCTCCAGATTTGTTCCTTAATTTCTTCTTCATTCTTCTTCATGTGTTGATGCTCCATACAGGGAATTCTCAATACTAAAGTTTTTTGTTTATGTTCTTTGTAGTGTGAAATGAGCATCAAGAGGCATAGCAATGCTGGGGTTCCAATCGATAATTTGTCAGTAATAATTGTGTCACATTATATGTTAAACAAGGGACGAATGTAATGCTAGGTGTTGTGGTTAGGTGGTTAAACCACCTTAACCACCTAGGAGTATTGTAAATGGCCAAAGTGAGACATGATTTGTGTGAGGTATGTGTCGTTGCAAAGTTTTTATAATATAGCTTTTATTGTCTGTCTGCCCATCATGGTGTTATAAATTTGTTTGCCCTAATTTCCTACATGTATCAGAAAGATACCCATCTCTGAACTCGTCCATAAGAAAAGTGTGCATATGAAATTAAAGAATCAACAAAGAGAAGAGATTGAAGTTGTGGGGGAGGCAAAATAATCTTATGAATATATTTTCATAAAATTTGAAATACCAAAGTGATATATATATATATATATATATATAGGAGGAAAAACAAAGGTAGAAAGTTTAGAGTATTTTATTAATTATTATTTTTTATCCCAGAACTAAAAAAATTTGTATTAGAAATCTACATACAAAATGCAACAGTAGATTCAGTGTACAAAATTGATGAGTTCAGGCTTTCTAACACTATCCAATTTTCCAGCCTTATTTCCCTTTTCAAAACTAGAAATATATCTCCTGTTCAAAACTATTCACCTGGTATATCCACCAAAACGTCCCCAAATACAAACAAAATTTGCAGTCCATTACAACAGCGCAAATTAAGAAAGAGTTTCCTCCTTGGGATGAGCTTTTGGCAAGGGAGGTGCAACTACATTCAAATCCGGGAATAACATAGGGTGGTTGCAAACAAAGTTATCCGAAACCCATGAGGGATGACTATTTGGAGCATTGCTTCGCTGAATATTCTCAATTGGTTGATGCAGATGGTCTATCTCATCCTCTACCCTTCTCAACTGAGTCCTATGCTCCATCAGAATTTCCATGGTAGTAGATAAGCCAGAGGCCAACTGGTTATACCTCAGTTGGAGTTGAAGCATTTCTTCCTGGAGAGTCTACAAATCTTGTTGAACCCGCTGATGATGATTCCTCCTATACATCGTAACCTTCTTCTGCGTGCTGGTTCCATCTCTGTGACAATGGAGCTGAGTATTGCACCAGCCTGGACAATCTGTGCTGCAACCTTCCACCATATTCCGAATCACATTGGAACTAGTGCCACTTCTCCTTTCTCTAGATTTGGTCGGTATGGAAACCACAAAAGAAAGCAAGCTCTTCTCCTACAGCGCCGCTGATATTCCATGCTTTGTTCTAATATATGTGCCCATACAAATTCCAGCCTAGCTTCTTGTCATGATGGCCAAATACATACCAAAATCTGCTCCCATAACATTAAGAAGATCATACCACAGAATGCAACTCCCCACTTACTATTGTGTTGGATTTCTTTAAAACCCATTAAACTGATTTGTAATTTTCCAAGTGTGAAAACCTAGGAATATAGACAATTGATATTCTGGAAGCTTAAATCACAAACACATTGAATTTTCTAACATGCACAGCGGAAAATAAACCAGAAGACAAACACGTCAACACATAGAACACAATACATACCTAGGAAACGCCAACTCCGGGAAAACCTGCAATGTTGTGTGTATTTTATTATTCTTCTGCAGCAAAAAAATTTCTTCTGATAATTACAACAAGGGAAAACTTCCCAGTTTATCACAAGTAAAATACTCGTCCACTCTCCAGCTAAATCGATTCCCTTCCTGTGCACTGGATCTGCGAAATTCCTGTGCAGACCAGCAATTTGATCCACATGTGCACACACACTTCCCCTCTCCTGTGCGCATGTACGAATGGACCTTTGCACTGAGCTGTAAAGGCTCGACCCTCACTCGATTTATTCTTCTCGGATGCTGAGTTCTGTGATCTACTGAAATCCTCGCTCTTCCTTTGTTGTTCTCTCACACCTGCTTGTGCTCAATTGACTTGCCACCAACTCGCTCTATCTCCTCTTATAATTTCGATCTCAACCCTAATCTCCTTCTCAATGGTTGAGATTAAATCGTGATCAATGGCTGAGATTAAATCATAAGTTAACTTAGGAACTTTTACTTTTTCTTAAGTCTAACTTTAGGAAATAGTTAAATAAATTAATATTCTGCTAAAGTGGCAGTCTTCTGTGTTCTTCTACTAGTCTTAGCACTTAGACAAGCATAACACTTCTTCTCTACTCCAATCAACACTCCCTCTTAGAGAGGAAGGTGTTTTGCACTACACCCAACTTCTCTCTGAGGTAAACAAATCTGGTCCCTGGAAAAGCCTTGGTTAGAATGTTTGTTGTCTGCTCCTCTGTTGGTACGTACTGGAGTGTAACGATACCTCTTCGAACAATATATGTGGTGATAATGTATGTCAATGTGCTTGGAGCGATCATGAAACACTGAATTTTCAGATAGATTGATGCAACTCTGATTGTCACGGTGTATCATTGTAGGCTCCAACTCTGTGTTGAACAAGCCCACGAGAAGCTTCCTCAACCAAACAGCTTCGCACCCTGCCAAGTTGACAGCCATGTACTCGGCCTCGGCTGAACTCAATGCGATTGATCTGTGCTTCTCGCTGAACCAAGAAACAACTACTAATCCAACACTAAATGTGCACCCAAATGTGCTCTTTCTCTCTTTGGAGCTCCCTGCCCAATTTGCATCAGTGAAGCCCTTAGGCTTCAACTCATCAATATGTCTATACCACAATCCATACTCTATCGTCCCCCTAAGATATCTCAACATTTGCTTTACAACAACCCAATGCGCTTTGGTAGGCTCAACCAAACACTGGCTAAAAGAGTTGACTGCAAAACATATATCTGGTTGTGTGTTCACAAAATACATTAGTGAACCAATCATCTGCGTGTAAAGTGTGGGATCTACTTGCTCCGATCTGGATGTATCCACCTTCCTCTAGTTTGTGACTAGAGGTGTTTGCAATCTTGTATGTGAAATCTTCTTATAATCTGCAAAGCGTACTCTCCCTGTCCCACGAAGATCTCTCCATCACCTTGCCAAACCTTCAGCCCAAGGAAATAGTGCATTAGCCCCATATCCTTCATCTCAAATTTGCCTGCAAGATCTCTCTTACACTTTTGGATGAGCTTGTCTACACCTGTCAAAATCAGGTCGTCCACATATAGCCCCAAAATAAGTGGCCCACCTCCAACAACAATGTATTGGAGGTTAGGATCCTCTTCACTCTTGGTGAAGCCCAATCCATGAAGGTAACTATCTATCCGAGCATACCATGCTCGTGGAGCCTACTTGAGCCCATATAAAACTCTCTTGAGTCTGCATATGTGTATATCTCTGCTGCATGTCTCGAATCCCTACAGCTGCTCAATGTAAATCTCCTCCTCAACAACCGCATTGAGGAAGGCTGTCTTCACATCCATTTGGTGGATCTTCCACAACATCTATGCTGCAATAGCTGCAACTGCCCTGACAGACGAATATTTGGCAACTGGGGCAAAGGTCTCGTCACAGTCAACTCCCTCTATCTGAGAGAACCCCTTGGCCACAAATCTTGCCTTGTACTTCTCAATACTCTCATATGCTCCATGCTTGATCTTGTAGACGCAGCGAGAGCCTACCATAGATTTTCCCTATAGCCTCGGCACCTCCTCCCAGACATTGTTCTTCATCATGGAGGCATATTCCTCCACCATGGCATCTCTCCACACCTCCTGAGAGGCTTCATCCTAATAATGGAAGGCTCACATCTATTAACTCGGTCATTAGTGCCATGTATCTTGTGTACCTCCATGGTTTTCTGCTTTGTCGAACTGAAGTACCTGGAGCACCAACTTGCTCCCGCACCTCCTGAATCAACTGATCTGCCCATCTCACTCTCCTTCTCGCTGTGTTGGGAGTCGCTGCTTGAGTGGGCTCCACTCGCTCTCCTTCTCCCTATGTTGAGAGTCGCTGCTTGAGTGGGCTCTGTTATTACTCAAACTAGTAGGGGTCCTAAAAGGGGATCCTTGAAGGGCTACTACTAGGCTATGGGAAACAATGGAGAAATAGCCCACTGTCACCTCGACTAAAGCTCCCTGCTCTTTACGGACTTTCACTGATGGGAGGAGACCCGTTATGATGAGGATCACAAAATGGATAGACCAATGATAGGGTGAGGGGTGATCGTGGAAGCCTATTCACAAGAGAGGCTCAAATATGTGGCTTGCTTGTTTTGGAAGGCAAGGTTGAAAGTTATCAAGGAAGGGCTTGAGGGGAATTTCAAGGTTTAGGTTTAGGGTATATTCTTATAATGGGGATTCCTAGGCCTTAAAATTCTTGTGAAAGCTTGGATTCCAAGTGATCCCTGAAGAATTACCCTTAATAGTGTATGGGACCACATGGGACCAAAGAAGAGGGAGTAGGATGAATAAGGTTTAAGGTGATCACATTTGGGTGGACCAAGGCCTAATCCTTTGGGGAGATTGGAGTCAGGTAGAATTATGACTATGGACTTTTAGATTTTCTAGGTCAAGGAGGCCTCAAAGACAACTTTGCTTAGCACTAGGGTAGCAACAAAAGTAGCTTCAAAGACTTTATACTTCGTTTTGCAAGGTAGATGGCTTATCAAGATGAATTTCAGCAATGAAACATCCCTAGGAACATTCATTCATTATACATGGCACATACATGAAGCATTCACTATCTAGAAACAAAATTTCCACAACTTCACATAAAGAGATGTAACAAATAAGCCCTAGTATAGCGAAATCCCAACAACAATGTATGTGACAAAAATAGAGAGAAAGAATAGCATTAAATTGTACTTACATGTATAAGAATATATCCAACCATCCAAAATCTTGCCATTCAAGAAGCTCCAAGACATGAGAAAATAATACAAACATCATAATTCATTCCATGCTCCAAAAATTCATCCTCCAAGAAGGATAGCGAAATCTCTAAAGAGATACAAGTTCCAAATCCAAGTGATGATGCTAAACTGAATCCTCATCACTTCTATTTATACACCTCTAATGAGTTTGATTTAGCTAATTAGATCTACATTAGCCCCTAAAATAAAATAATGTGCAAAATAACTAACTTTTGGTGACAAACCCACCAAACTAGTTCATAAACAAAAGAATAAGCCTCTTAAGAGGTTGAATGATCAATAATACATGTTGTTGGGCCTTCTACGAAACCTGATTAAGTCCATAATTGCCATAATGATGATTAGGACTCCCAAAATAGTGGACAAGGGGTTGGCCCCTTGTTCTCCAAAACCTGTGATGCTCCCAATGGGTGTGGGTGTTAGTTTTTGTAGCATCAGATGTGTTCTAGCCTTGAAATTTTGTGGAGAGGCCAGAATGCATAAGATCTCCAAAACCCAGAAATCGTTTCTGGAAATTCCGCCTAGAAAAGACTTAATAAGATTATTAGTCAGTTTTAAATATTTCCTAAGTCCAAACTTAGGGAATATGACTAATTAATCAGAATTAATTAAGTTATGGTGTGAATGTTCTAGAAACTCACATGGATTTACTTCAAGTTAATCCTAGCCATCGATTAAGATTTAATCTTGGCCGTTGAAGTCTCAATAGAGGAATACAAGAAGCAGTCAATGGGGCTTGGAGAAATCACTTGTGTAGTTCGGTTTCCTTGGTAGATCGATTTCTTGAGTAGCAACATTCAGTTGCCGAAAAGAGAACCAGAGAAATCGAAGCAGTGAGAGGGGCAGGGATAATGAAGTCAGAGAAGGAATTCTAGTTTCGGTGAGTGAGTTTGCAGAGAGGCAAAGGAGCCACAGTGAGGCTGACGCAGAGCAATGCAGTAGCCTCTAGAGGCAATTTCGATTTTGCTAGGGAAAAGCAGAATTTCAGTGCCAGAAGCTAAGTAGAGGTTCCAGAGGCCACGAGAGACATTTTTCCAAACAACAGTTGATCAAACAGCTTGAGGAGAGGCTGTTTTGAGATGAGTGCAGGAGCAACTGCGCTAGGGTGTGCAGTGACTGTGCAGAGCCAGTTTGGACGACTCAATTTGAGCTGAGGTCAGAGCCTAGATTTGCCTGTGGAGTGAGGAAATTCCTCACTGGATTTTTCTTGCCAGTTTTTCTATGTAGGATTGCCAATTTTGACATCTAGTTGTACTTAGATTATTTCACTGCTACATAATAATAAAACCCTCAATTGCTGCATTGATTTTCCAAAGTTGGGTTTTTCTGGGGACATTGGTCCAAAAATAACTGTGTTATTTTATGTGCGTGTGCTAGTATTTCTTCCAGCATTTATTTCTTCCGCAGTTTATTTGTGTAGGTTGCAGTGTGATTGATTCAGTATTTGTTGTAAAAACAATCAATAAATTGTTAAAATTAATTTAACAATTAGGAGAATTATTTCTAGTTCATGCAATAGGATTTGGGTTTCTGAATTTTCACATGGTATCAGAGCGCAGATGATCAGTCGTAGAGCTCAATAGCGAAGGAAGAGGGAGTTTTACTATTCATTGAGGGGTAGCAGGTCGAAACCCCAGAGGCAGCACAATCACCTTGGCTAAGAGGCCGAATTTCTTGAGGAGATTCAATTTTTCTGAGTGTGAGGCAGAAAAATTCGATCTCTCCGGATCGAGGGATTCAAGAGGCAGAGGGAGCAACCAATATTTTTTCCGCATTGCAGTATTCTAGTTGGACGCAGTAGTTTTGTAGCAATTGCTAGAGCAAGAACTAGCGTCGGGTGGAAGAAGAGCACACACTGAGGGAAAATTTTCCTTAGGGAACTTCTAGTCTCAAGAAGTTCGATTTCCCTTGTAGATCAACAGTCGTTGTGTGCAAAGTTTCTCACTCCAGAAGGGAGTGCGAATAGCTGAGCAGCAGCTGAGTAGAAGGGAAGAGGAGATTTTCGACATTATCTGAGATGGCCACTGCCGGACTTCGAGATCAGGACAAGTTGGATGGTGCTTCCAACTATGTCATTTGGAAGGCAAGGATGTCCTTCCTTCTGGATGAATATGGCCTGAAACCATTCATAGATGTAGTGGTAGCTGTCAAGCAGTAAACAGGGTCTTTTTCACCTCTATTTATTCTACATTAATTATCAATCCAGGTACGATTTGTTATCTCAAAGAGTGTACTCAGTTTGATGCGGTCACTTGTCAAGAGTAATGCTAGTGGTATAGTGCTTTTGCAAAAGTAAATAAATGCTGGAAACAAACTCTAAATGTAATGGCAAGAACTTGAAATGCTTTGTAACTCAATCATTCATCTAAGAAACTACAACACTTCATCAGTCAAGGGTGCAGTAATGATAACTCTTCCCTTTGTAAACTGATGCAATTGAAAAGCAATCAAGGAGAAGATCATAAATCTGGGAACTGGACAGTAATAGTCAATGTTCACTACAGTTTCAGATCATTCTGTTCACACCAAAGCAATTACTTGAAATGATAATTCAATTAACAGGAAAAGGAACAACAACTAATCTGTTTGAAAAGATCGAACAACAAGCTTTAATTTATAGAAATGAATTAAGCAGCAATTGTAATCTACAAGAATTAAGCAACAATATTTACCTTAGAAATGACTTGAACAACAAATCGAAAATGGAACAACAAACTAAAGTCAGTTACGAAATATTGAACAACAACTTGAATCAAATGTAAGTGCACAGCAAACTAAATCGAATGTTAACACATAGCTCATCTATACTGAGGGAAGCAGTAATCTGGGTTTCAGCATAACAAATATTAATCACGGTTATGAAGAAACAACAATTGCGGTTACCATGGAACAACAGTCCCAATGAACAACAATCACACTTAGAGTTAAACCGTAGCTACATAAACAATAATACCAATCTGTAAATACATAGCACTGTTACTCTGTAAACGAACAGTAATGGTAATTTGTAAAGGAATAGCAATGTTATACCGTAATATCAATCTGTAAAGGAATGACAATGCAATATAAATTCAGAATGAACAGCATAACATTTCAGTTGCAGAAGATAACCTTACTATTCAAATATGAATGAAATATAACAAAGCCAATACATGAAATGATAATGAACAACAGATTACTGAATGAGGCAAGTAAAAGAAATCAAACCACACACGACTTGGAATTGGAAAATAATGGTACAGGAAGCAAGTGATCCACTAGGGTTGGGCCCTTAGCCTCCAGGGATGCACTGCTGTGATTACTCCAGAATCAAAGACGGAACAACAACAGAGTTTATGTATTAATCATGAAAACAGAGTTACAGTAATCGCTCTTTAAAGAGAGTCGATGATCAAAGTTTAAGTTACAACAGTGAATTCTATAAAACAACAATAATCCACCCCTTGGGCTAGCAACGTTGTCCCTTTTTATAGCAGCCAGGCGGAAATATCAAAGATATAGATATTCTTTAAGGTAGCGATCCCTCAAAGGATCCTGAGGGATTCGCCATATCGTTATTTCTCAGTTGTCTCTTCGTTCTCTTGCGCTGATTTGGTATCTCCTCTTCCTTTTCCTGGCTTATGCGCTCCGATCTGGATTGCCTCGTTTGGATGCAGTTTCTTGTCAAAGGGACAACTGTTGGTTTTGTCTTGTCTTTTCCTTTGGAAAGGCGATCTTCCATTTTTTTCATTTTCTGCATAGAAAAAGGTAATAATTAGTCATTTTACGTTACTTACAAATCTCTTAAACTTTATCATAATCCTTCATCATATGCCCATTTCATAATGTAAAGAAGTTATGAATTAAAGGAAAAGATAACGAAATAAGTGACAATTACATACCTTCTCTAATGCTCAACAATAGCTATCCCCACAGATGCAGATCAGCTAAAGGAGTACAGAAAGGAGATGGTGAGGGCGAATAGATTGATCCTAGATGGTGTCCAGAATCATGTTGTATCACACATAGCAGCCAAGGGAATGACCAAAGAGATGTGGGATACACTTTCCACGCTGTACCAAGGCACTTCCAAGCAATGAAAGATGTACTTAGTGGAGACACTGAGATGCACTAGGATGCAGAAAGGAAAACGCATAGACCCCTTCCTCACCAGGATTCAGGAGATTCGGTACCAGTTGTCAGCTGTTGGGGTAGCGCCTCAATCCACAGAACTAGTGTGTTTGGCACTAAGCAATGTCTCAGAGTAGTGGCAGGTATTTGTCCAAAGTATCTTGGGCAAAGAAACCTTGCTAAGGTGGGATAGGATGTGGGCCGATTTGCAGCAGGAGGAGTTGAGACGAGACCTAGTGAAGAACTCCATTAGTGGTAGCAGTAATGGTTCGAAGCAGGTGAAGGAGGAGGAGAGTGTGGACCTCGCATCGAAGGGTCTCGGTCAGGGACAAGGGGAGCAACAAAAGAAGAAGGACTTGTCAAAGGTCAAGTGCTCAAGGTGTGGTGAGCTCGATCACTACAGTACCCAGTGTCCTCTTAGGAAGAAGGACAAGGAGGAGAAGCAGGACCAACAAGCAACATCAACAAAGATCGATAGGCTGTCCTCCAAAATGGAGGAAGACTTTGCCATGTTTGGTGATATACCCCAAGGAGTGAAGTGGGGTGACTTGGTGTTGTAGCCCCAGAGCGCTAGAGTTGGGTAGGATTCTTGAGGAGGTCCACCTCTGTTAATTTTAGGTATGTTCTATGCTTAGAGCAATTTATTTCAATTTTCACAGTTAGCTCCATATCTTTTCTAGATTAGCAATCACATCAGCATTAAAGTAAACTGCAGATAGAACATAAACATAAATCGCAGAAGACAAGCCAAGACAAGAGGACACAAGATGTGGCGCTAGCCAGGGACAAACCCCAATGTGGGGAAACCCTTGATCAATTCTTCTTATATGTTTTTCAATAGTTCAATAGAGAGAGAGAGAGATAGTACGTTTACAACAGAAGTCAACACTTTGACTTATCTAGATAAGAGCATAGATCATCTCTAAGAAGATGATACATGAGATCAGTGGAAGACATGCTGCTTCAACCAATTCTCCAAGGTGACTCCTTCACCTATTGTTGTGCTGCATTTCGTCATCATGCTGCACCCATCATCACTATGCTGCACCCATCATCACTATGCTGCATCTTATCACACTTCATTAATCATGACTGTACCCATCACTGTATTGCATTATTTGCCATTGTTGCACCATGTTGCCATCCTGACCTATGTGTTGGCTGCACCTTGCTTGCTTGTTGTCCCTTGCTTGCTTGTTGTCCCTAGCATGCTTGTTGTCCTTAGCATGCTTGTTGTTGCATGCTAATTGTCCCTTGCATGCTCGCTGTAACATTGCATGCTTGGTGTATTTGCTGCTAAGTACCATACAACTGTGCCAATGTTAGTTAGCTGTCCCTTGCATGCTGCTCTCCTTTGGAGACAGATGCTCCGGCTGTTGCGGCAGTTCCCGACAATTCTGGCAGTTCTGGTTGTTCCCGGCAATTCCGGCAGTCCTGGCAGTTTCGGCAGTCCTAGCAGTTCCGGATTTTCCGGCAGTTCCGACTTTTCCGACAGTTCCGGTAGTTCCGGCATTTCCGGCTTTTTCGGCATTTCCAACTTTTGCGGCATTTCTGGCAGTCCGACAGTTCCGACAATTCTGGCTTTTCCAGTTTTTTCGGCTTTTCCGGCTTCTCCAGCAGTTCTGGCTTTTCCGGGTTTTCTGGTTCCGGCTTTTCCGGATTTTCCGGCAGTTCCGGCTTTTTCGGCAGTTCCGTCTTTTCCGGCAGTTCCGGCTTTTCCGGTAGTTCCGACTTTCTGCCCTCTGGATCAAGGCAACGTTATTCCTTAGGATCTCTCCTCCTACTAAAATCCAAAGACAAGTAGAGAGAGGAAGAGATCCCAAGTGTGTTGAAATGACTTGAAGGCCACCTCTATTTATACTAAAATGTTGAGCACATGTGGGGTTTATTTGGTTGCTGGTCGACCTTGACGAATTGTCTTATAACGCAAATAAATTCATAACTCCATGAATACGTATCGAAATCGGATGATCTTTAGATCAATCCTACACCTCTCGATGAGAGGGATCCAAGAAAAATATCAGCTACCATAAATAAGATGACACACATGGAGTTTGGCCCTAGTTTCCAATTTTAACAACCTCTTGAATCAATACCTTGCTACGGGGGCCCACAATATTTTGTAGCAAGATGGATCAGTAGCAGTAGATGCAGTCAGATGCCAGAGTGACAGATGTAGAGTTTAGTTGCAGTCACATGCCAGAGTGACAGATGTAGAGTCTAGTTGCAGTCAGATGTTGGGAAGCGCAGACTGCATTGTAGAGTTGGCAACAGTGCGGAGTTGGCAGTAGTGCAGAGTCAGCAACAACGCAGATACCTCAGTGACAACGTAGATACTAGCCGCAGTCAGAGACTCGGGTGATAGATGCGTCATACTGATTACAATCGATTCAGTATTTAGGATGCTTCTCAGTTGCAGTTGTTGCAATTGCAGCAACAAAAAATGGGGAGGGAGTTGCAGTGTAGATGTAGTGTTGGCATCAGTTCAACAGGATCAACAGTAGCACAGATGCAACACATATCATAGTTGCGCAGTAGTTGGTGGGAAGCAGCAACGTAACAGGAGATGATGCAAAGACAGAGTGTTGTTGCAGGAGGCAACAACTCTAGAACACATTCCTCGCTAAGAGGGAGTGTTAGTTTTTGTAACATTGGATGTGTTCTAGCCTTGAAATTTTGCGGAGAGGCTAGAATGCATGAGATCTCCAAAACCCAGCAATCGTTTCTAGAAATTCCGCCTAGAAATGACTTAATTAGATTATTAGTCAGTTTTTAAATATTTTCTAAGTCTAAACTTTAGGGAATATGACTAATGTGTCATGGTTTTTCTGAGTTTGTTGACTGTAAAATTCCATTCCCTTCAGATTTCACAGATTTCACAAATTTCAACAATTTCTGGGTTTGTGATAAAAGTCTCACTGATAATGTTTTTTTGTCAAAGAGTTCCTTTGCACACTGTTGTAGGTGTTTTCTCACAAGTTCAACACACAGTGAGTAGTATGCGCCCAAAATATGGTCTTCAAAGTATTTGACTGATATATTTAAGTACTTTGAAATTTATCATAATTAAAGCAAACTAGAATCGTTCCCTTACATTCACTATACAAATGGATTGGAATTTAAATAGCTCAGAAGAACGTGATTATTTCGCTCTAGCAAGACGACAACTCTCCTAAAGGAAACCAGCCATATATATATCAGTTTCTAATCAGTGATATCCAACAATGCTTTCCCATCGTCAATACGACCCAGTCATGAAGGAAATGTACCAACATTCCTGTGTATAACTAGCAAAGAGGGATGCACTGGTTTCCCACAAACCAACCTTTAAACTTGGCTTTTACCAGCAAGGATGCTCAACTTTCATGCCTAGAACTTCGATTGGCGCAATATACAACATTTCCGATCAACATTAGTACCTCCTCAACATCTTCTTTCTATGGTTTTGCGTACATAGGTGGAAACAATCGCCTCTCCTTAGCTGGATGTGCTCTAGCCATGCAAATCGGTGGAGAGGCTAAGGCACATGACATCTCCAAGTCCTAGAAATCGTTTGGGGAAATTCCACCCAGATGAAGAGATATTAAAATAATTAATATTTTTAATGTGGTTCCTAAGTCTAAACTTAGGAAAATTAAAATATTAATGTATAATATGGGTGAGAAAGTTCTAAATAACGAGGATCAAGCCAGATCTAATCTTAGCCATTGATTAGGGACTTAATCTCGACCGTTGAATCATCAACAAGAAAAGTATAAGACAAGGCTTGAGGGTCAGTTGGAGACACACGAAGTTGATCAGTCAATTCGATTTTCTGGGGCAGGGTTTGCTGAGAAATCGAGTTAGTGATCTGTTGCAGTGAGGGGCAGTTCAACAGAAGGCCGAGAATACATAGCAGAGAGGCAGAGAGAGTGCCGGAGAGACAGCACAGAGGCAACCTAGGCTGACGCAGAGGCTTGGAGGGCCAACACTGAGGATGGAGGAGGCCGAGGAGCTGACACAGAGGCTAGCAGAGTTGACGCTGGGCAGAAAGAGCTGCGCTGTGGTGTTTTCGTCGGGCAACACAAAGCCATAGAGGGTGACGCAGTTCCAGAGAGAAGCTTGGAGCAGCTTTCGCTGTCCAGCTGAGGAACACTCAAAGTCACTGTGGGGCTCATCATCCGGTTGCTGATCAGCTGGAATATCTGTCTCCGAAGAGAGATACAACTGCCAAGGGCATTCTCTGTTAAGTGCGCCATTTCTAGCACCCTAGTTGTATTCAGAAAACTGCATAATAACAAAACCCTCATCTGCTGCACCGGTTTTCCGCATTGGGTTTTTCCGGGGACGATTGTCCAAAAATAACGGTGCCCCTTGTGTTGTCTCAGTTATTTCAGTTGTTGATCTGTGTATGTGTGAAGGCTGCATTTGTGTTTATTTTGGTATTTATATTAATAAATAACTTGTTAATGGAAAGAACAAGTAGGAAATAATAAACCAGATAATGCAGTAGGGATTTTTGTTGTGTCAGACTTAGAAATTTCCACATTTACCACTTGAAAAGGGTTTTCTCTTCACTAGAGAGAGGCCAGGAGGAACCTATCAAGACCTAGGGTTTATGAGTGATTGTGGGAGGAGTTCCTCCAATGTGCTCACTAGGTCAAGATAGGGTAGGGAAAGGGGTCAAGAATGATCAATTCCTTTGAATTCTATGTGCAAATGACCTTGAAGAAGACCACCCAACTTAAGACGTTCAAGATAGGCTTTCAAATTCACAGCTAGGGCACAAGTTTTCTTGCAAACCAACCATGGGAATTCCTTCAAACTTTGAGATTCACTAGAGGAGACACCAACAAACATTTCTATCCAAGTGGATTCAAAAATTTCATCTCTAATGAATTTTGTAGCATGCCCTATGTTGAAGAATCTAGGGCAAAGTAGTTATGATAAGATTCTTCTAGCAATGATAACAATTTGTGAAGAACTTTTACTTTTCTTGTTAGCTTGATCTTCTTCTTATTATTAATGTATGTTCTTTTACTTCATCAAACTGCTACCAAAATGCAAAAGACAAGAACCCAAGATGTTGGCTCTCTGCCAGGGCAAAACCTCTCTCTCTTAGAGAGGAAAACCATTTCTCAAATTTCTCTTATTGAAGCTTCTATTGATAAATGCCAAACCGTAGACCCTTGACAAGAATATCCTCCAAGCGTAAGTCAAGTCTTTGTCCTTCTTCTTCCGACACTTCGTTTTTCTTCTAGCAACTGATACTAGTTCTAGATATGCTAGCTCTAGAAGCGATATTCCTCTTTTATCCTTAGTGGACTCTTTCACATATGAGGAGTCCCTTATCTCTTACCCATCCGAGTTCTTTCTTGAGATATAGTTGCAGGTCTAATATGATAGCAGTGCAGCCTTATTTCTTCGCACGTGTGAGGGGATTCCTTAGGTGAATGTTCTCTTTCTTCTTCGCTTGAGTGAGCTCCTTCTTCACTTGAGTGAGAGGCCTTATAGGCTTATTTATCTAGGCCAAACAATGATATATATATGACTGTAGTAGAGGGCTTCTATGACAGCGGAGAGACCCTATATATCTTCGCACGTGTGACTGTATATGACCTTAGAACAATCCTCTAAGGTTCGGTATACTTTCTTCTTTCTTTGTTGCACTAGGGGCTCCTTCCTGTGCTTCTTTTTCACCGTTAACTCGTCATTCTATCTTGCTGATTTCAGAGGTGATGATACTTGTCATTGGAGGAGTGGACAACCTCTATATATAGAGGTTTGTTCCTCCTTTGAGCTGATTTGAGGCCGACTTATCATTTAAACATCAGATTGCTTCTTTTAGTGATGTCGTTGCTTGGAGGAGACTTGTGACTTCGCTTGGAGGAATATCTTTGACTCTAATACATATATATACATGGCGTAACATGCCCTTAAGGGTCTTCAACATTTCTTTTGACTCTTTGACTTTCCTATAACACTTTGACATGTGATAGACCTATCCAATGAGCAAGAAACTCATTGATATAAATAACAAAAATAATATTTCTTTTCTTTTATAAACACAAAGATCAAAATTACATATATGAAGACCGAACCTAGTTACACTTTCTTCAACACCCTAGCCAAGTCGTCTAGGAAAGGTGTCAAAAATGGGAGGAGAGGAAAGAGAAGGAAAGAAGGGTGACCACCAAATTTTCCTTGGACTAGTGCCTACTTCCCTTGGCTGTGGAGTCAATGATGATTCGAACTTGGCTAAATTCGTTTTCAAGGAGGCTAAAAAGCAATGCCCTAGCAACCACCTTTTAACATTTACCCACCCAAGATCTATGGAATTTCATGGAAGGAAAAGAAGTTTCAATCCACTAGGAACATTCATCTACTTGTTATTCAATGAGTAGCTTGTGCAATCTACAATCCAACAATCTTCGCAATGATATTCAATGAAATTAGGGCACAAAAGATTTAGCTATTTGCAATGATTCCACACATTAGACATTATTTCAAGAAAAATCTTCAACAAATAGCAGTTACAAGATAGCAAGAGATATATCCAATCATATATCAAGAAGAAACTCCAAGAGAAATCGAAATTAGCTCCCAAAAATATCGAAATGCATCAAAGACATCCAATTCGTCCAAGAAGAAGAACTGCAAAATTCTTTACAAGAAAGATCAAAGTGTGATGATGATCTCTTACAATGGGAGAAATCTCTATTTATATGATCCTCCACCTAATTCGAATTAGCCTAATTCCCCCTAAAATTATAAAATAATGTGCAAATAACAAATCCTTGGTCACAAGGCCAACAAATAGCTCATAAAGTGATGAAGAAGCCATCCATAAGTGAGACGAAATGATGAAACCATGGTGTATATGGGCTGTTGGAAGGCCGAAATGAGTCCTCAAAGTGATATAATGAAGGAGAGGGCTCCATGAATGATGAACAAGGGGTTGGCCCCTTACTCTCTGAGTAAATGATGATGTGGTGCTCCAATGTGGCTTTGGGGCACAAGTAATGGTCTCATGGGTCTCTTGATGAAAAATAAGCGTGTAGACTACTCCGAATGAGGGCACAGAAGATGGTGCTTGCCCTCCCATATCTCAAGGATGAGACAAACCTCCATTGGGCCTTCAATAAGATGCCAAACCTTGTATATACTGCTAAGCCAGCTAGGGGCACTGCTGGTCCAAGTGCTTCATTTCATATATAATATGGGGCAACGAACAAGCCGCCAAAGGTCAAGTTGCCCCTCTCCAATCGTCTGTGCAACTGCAACATTGATCTGGATTCCTTGGCTAGAAATCCGCCTCGGCAGCAACTTCCTCTACCTTGGTCTTGCCTTGTTAGGTACTGTTCTAACCACAGTACCCTACCAGCTTTGCTCTCGCAAACTACCCACAACTTCCTTCGCCCCAACAACTGAAGGATTGAGCCTCTTGGCTCTGCGCAATCTCGACACTGGCAAAACAGCTCCCTCAGCCAACCGCGTCAGCCCTCTTGGCCTCTGCGTGAGCCTCTTTCTGCCCTCCTCAGCCTCTACGCTGGCCTCTCTCTGGCCCAGACTGATGACGTAGTCCTTTTGCGTCAACCCTTCCTTTGTCACTTTTTCAAGGATCAACCACTGTCACTCGGGACATCTGATTCTGCTGCAAATGCTCTGCTCAACTCTCCTGTGATCTGCAACCACGCTCCGATACCATGTTGAATTTTTTAAGTCTATCCGTTAGAAAATTAATCTGTATTCTGCTGGTTTATTTATTCTACTTGTAAATTCTGAACAAGTTATTTAAAACATTTAAATACCGAAATAAACACAATACAGTCACAACATCTACAGATCATCAACTGAAAGAAAACAAATACACAAGTGACACCGTTATTTTTGGACAAATGTCCCCGGAAAAACCCAATGCGGGAAAACCGTTGCAACTATTCTGAGGATTTATTATTATGCAGTATTTTCTTGAGTACAACTGGGTGCCTAACCGGCTCACCCGACAGAGAAATACACAGCAGCAATACCTCTATATTCGGAAACAGGTATTCAGAAAACCTGTCCCACGAAACCCTCTCTGGCACAACTGAAGCTCAGCGCTGGCCCTTCTGGCCTTTGCGTCAGCCTCCTGCTGACCTGCGTCAGCCCCAGGACCCTCTGCGTCAGCCCTCTGAGGCACTGCGTAGCCTTTGGGACCCTCTGCATCACTCCAACAGCCTCTGCGTGGATGACACAGTCCCTCTGGCCTCTGCGTTGTCTTTGCTGGGCTCTGCGTGGCCTGAACTGGCTGCTGCTCTTGCTCTCCCTGCTTCTACGCTGGTCTCTTAGTACTGTCTCTGCCTCTCTGCCCAATACTCACTGCCCCTATATGTTGATCACTGATTCAACTTTGCTTAGCAACCCCACTCTAGCAAAATGAATGACTGATCACTCTAGTGTATTCTCCAACTGACCCTCAATCCTCCTCATATACTTTTCCCGTTGGTCCTTCAACGACCGAGATTACATCTCTAATCAACGACTAAGATTATATTTGGCTTGATCCATGCTTTTTGGAACCTTCTAACTCAGTTTTATATTAATACTCATTAATATTTTATTTTTCCTAAGTTTAGACTTAGGAACTCCATTAAAAATATTAATTATTTTAATATCTCCCAAACCTGGTACAATCTGTCCAAACCATTTTTGGGTCTTGGAGATCTCATGTGCTTTAGCCTCTCCACCAATTTTCATGGCTAGAGCACATCCGATGCTACCCCAAATCAACTGGTAACATGCTCCAGTGCGTCGATATTCATAGCTTCCCGACCATTATATAAGGTCCAAGGTAGGGTAGAATCTTGTAATTTTGGGAAGAACCATAGTCCCTTGTCTTCAAGTGGGGAAATTAGCTTTTCCTTAAAATTAGTGCGATGGTTACCTTCATCATAAACAATAAAATCACATTCCCCTTTTTTTCCGTCATTGTCCTCAATGCTACATCTAGGATTGTCTTGTTCAAACATGAAGAAAATCCCCTTTCAAAGGAATCAAGGGGTTGAGGATACTCCTCCAATTTTTAGTATATCATGGCTTCCAACAAACTCTTCCATATGGGCTTCAAACTCCTCATGGGTATTAGTGATACCTTCTCCGTTAGGCTAAAAATCATCATTATGAAACATGTAGAAGAAGCCCTTCCATTCATTAGGATAATATTCATGATTTGATGCACATAAGAATGCCTCATGTGGATCTTCAACAATATGCTCTTTATTATTCTAGGATTCTATGGTACTTTCTTCTTCTTGGTTATCACAAGGTACTTCAGATTCACAATCAATCCCCAGTCTGCAGCCCAAAACACCTCCATAGATTCATCATTTGCTTGGCTATCTAAAGGTCAATGATTTTTCACATTTATGGCGTCTTTAGGATCACCCCAAGCCTCTTATGGTATATCAAGCTCTAGAATTTCTTTGGGAATGGTTAAATCTGCTGGCTGCCCTACTGAGGATTGAAATGTTATTCTCAAACAACATCACATAAAATGTTTACTGCATAGTACTTGTAAATGAGTTCTAGAAGGAGGATATCTGTAGGATTTTCTTCATACTAATGCAACACCTCATCAAATTCCTTCCTTCGCTCAATACACAGGCCCAATAGGAAATTAATATCAAGACAATCTCTAGTCAACTGCTTGCAAAAATTCTTGTATTCGTTCATATTTTCTTGAAGTCCCTGGAAGTTTTCTTGACTCAAGACCTCATTATTTTCTTGGTCATCATGAGGAAGATCAACTATGATTTCCTTTTGCTGGGTTGCGTCCTCACTTTTAATCGTTGCTTCATCTGTTTCATAAATTGGATCTTCAACAAAATGACAACCACTTGTATCCCATTTCCCTTCTTTTACATGCATTAAATCACCAATATCATTCTTTAGGGAACCTATGGGATCACCCTCTTCAAGGGATCCACAAGATATATCACCAAACCGAACATCCATGAAAAAGAGGGAACTTGTATGAAACTCATGTAGCAATTCTTTAGGGTCCTTTTCCTGAGCATTATCTTTCTTTTGTTTATGTTAATCTTCATTGTTCGCCTCCTTTTTAGCACCTTCAAAAAGCTTTATGAGATCTTCCTGTTCAAGAATCTTGATTACATCTCAAAGGTTGTCTTCATAGTTTTGAGATGTTGATCCCTTAAACTTGAGAAATTGTTCAATATAGCTCCTTATAGAATATATCATTTTTGGGCGGAAAAAATATTTGAGCCATTTTCTTTGACTTTGTTCAAAAGATTCCACAAACAACCTTATCAATGCATCTTCATAAAGCACATTATTCATTGCGACATATTTCATGACTCTTACTATGTGATTAATGGTTGAAGATGGACTACTAGTAAGTTTGGGACAATTTTCATAACAATCTGGGTAGAGGTGCTTTGGATATCTTGGGACATCCTGAATAGCCAAGCAATGGTACGTTTTATGCAACTCTTAGTGAGCTATTACTTGTCCCACAAAATTTTCATAATCTTCAAATATGGAGTTGCCATGGTGAACTCAAAATGCCTTGAAAAATGCTTGCTTCACCCTACAAGCATGGAAATGTTTAAAGCTCAATGAAGAACTAGGTCTTTTTTCTTCCAATGGAGTCACTAGATGAGAAGATTTATCCTTGTCTATGGGATGACCTCAATCAAGGAAATGAAGCTTAGACTTAAGATTTCGAGGAAGTTGTATCAAATCCTCCCTGACAAGGGCACCAAAAAATGTTGCCTTAAAATCTAACAGGCCTTGTGAGATACCTCACAATGCAAATCCCAGATCAAGACACAACAATGAGGTGGATGCCATTGTCACCTTAGCAATCCACCTCCTCTTTAGTGGAATTTCACCACATGGGAGGCTTCCTAGTTTAGGTCTCCTAAAGGATATTCTTGGCCTAGGGTTCAAAGGTGACAATTGAATAGGCTTATACAAGGTAGTCAGACTAAGAACAAGGCTCAATTCTATGTAATAAGTTGAAGCATGCCCTCAAAAGAACCTATAAAGGAGATTGAATAGGCTTACCCAATACACTTAGGCTAAGGACAAGGCTCAATTTCAATGGACAAGGAATAGTGTACCCTAGACGTAGCCTATAAAGAAATTGTAACCTAGGGTTTTGATGTATGACTTAGAGGTAGCACAACCAGGAATACAAGAGAGAAAATGCGTGTTATAATGATATAGTCAACAACAGGATCCACAAACTTTCAATTGACCCTAAGTTGAAACCTTAGTGCCGAATTATGGTTTTTCTAGCCCTAGAATTGACTAGGGTTGATAATGTCAGCCCTAGGAAGGGACTCCCAACCATGTAATTTGCTAGATTTTGATGTCTTAAGGCTCAGTTAGTTAGAACATCCTCCAACTAGCTCAACGCTCATGCGCTAGTTGAATTTGGCTTCAAATCCTAACCCTAGTGGCTTGCATTGAAGGGTTGAAATTTTAGGGCCCAAAATTTTAGGGTCCAATATTTTAGGGCCAAAATTTTAGGAGAAGAAAAAGAAGATTTTTTGAAGTTTTATTTTTTATTTTTGACCAGCTATGTGGAAGCCAATGCCTATTAACTACTTCGCTGATGGAGTCCAAGGGAAAATTAGAAAACCCTATGTTTCCACTTTTAAAAACCTAGCTGTCATTTTATGAGGGTATAAAATCAAGAGAAAAGCTCCCTAGGAGGTTCTCAAGGGATGTTCAAGATTCTTAATTAAAGCATCCAACATTTCACCAAAAATTTCATCTAAAGATAAGCATTTAGACAAGGAATATAGAAACCCTAGCAAAATCCCTAACAAGTTACCATGCTTAGGCATGGGAGGGTTATTACAAGGCCCTATTAGGTGCTTCCAACATTAAGGAGAGGAGTAGTTCCTAGGTCGACTCTATTAGAATATAAGTGTATGTGATAGTTGTTATGGATTGGATTTACTTCATGAGTGGAGTCATAGTCTTATGCTAGGTTATATCAAACCGTTGTCCATGAGTGCCTTTGTAGAGGGAGTGCTTAGCAATGCCTGAGTTACCTTCCTTGCCTTTGTTTTTCCAAGGCACTCATTTTTGCATATTTTCTTTAGATAGCTTGTTTTACAAGCTTCATTGATTTATCGTGTAATAATGAAATAAACCCCTTTTGTGATAAGTGGTTTATCGCTTCATTGTTGTTGGGATGTTCATAGAGAGTTCCTTTTACTTTGATAGGCATGATATGCATGGATACTCTTGGGGACGAGTGGCTATATAAGAGGGGGTATAATTTAGGCTATAATTTGGCTTTTATTTGCTTTACATCCCTTTCCATTCTTTTTCATTTTAACATTTGGCTCTTGCTCTTTCTTTTCTTACAGTTGAATCAACCTCGGGTATATACAAGCCCTTCATCTCATCTGACAATGTCTAGACTCCATACTTAACTAGCACAAGTGACCAACAACAACTAGTCAAGAGATAGGAGAATGGAGCAATGGAATGAGGACAAATTTTAAGTATGGAGCCTCCTATTTGTGCCCCTCTTAGACAGTGAAAGAAAGGCCCTAAGGTCGGTCACTTTGGACTAGGGAAAAGTGATAACCACCAAGGTGATGCAAGGGAACTAGTGCACAACCAATCACAGTTTATCATTCAATTCAAACTATGATTCATACTAGAATCCCCTTCAACATTACATGAAAGCAATTGAGTACAAAAATGGTTATTGTACCTCACAATAGTTGACCCACTTTCATCAGATGAGCAAGCTAGATGAATGAATGCTCTGACTGGAAAGTGGATGAGAAGCATTTGAGGCTGCCTATCTATGGATCATGATAGATATACTGGCTGGCAAACTGCATCATAGGAGAAAATTTTTCTACTAGGGTTACTTAGACACGTGGGTGGTTAGCAGTCCTATTTTGCATAAATGCTGAAAAAACTTGTGAGCTTGTTGGAAGATGAAAAGGACCTGATTTGGTTTGATTCTATCACCAAACATCTTAAAATGGGGTTCCCACTATAACTTTAATGTTAGGATTTAAATTAATGAAAGTAAAATACAAGTAAACGTAAATGCCAACTTTAACTTAAAACTTAAATACTATTTTCAAAAAGAGGTCTATTGGATGACATGACTAGAACGAAGGTGATCGATCGGATGACGAAGGGGGGTAGGTTTCATTTTTGGGGATTGCCAAGTTTTTTATAAAAGTTATAATGTTCTCATTTTTTGAGCCCAATCAACCTTACTTGACAAACCAGTTTCATCCTTGAACCAGCTGATTTTAAGCTTTTAACCAGTTTTTGGCTGCTTTAGGTCAAAATGGGTGCACGCCACCAGCACGACCAAATTTAGGACTAAAACAGCTTATGCCTGGATGGTTTTGTCTAAACCAACTGGTTCCAGTAACACTGGTTTTTGAAGTATTTATTATTGATTTTCCGCGTGTTTTCTCTTATTAGTTTTGAGGAGCATTGGAATTTGGGACCTTTTAGTAGCTTTCGATATATTCTTTTTGTTGTTTTTCTGATGAGCCAGCCCAAATCTCACGTGCCTATCCTTGTTCAAAGTTTTCTCTCAACACAACCTTCACAATAATCATCGATCTTTTGATATTATGGTTTATAAATTTTAATCAGATGAGCAAACACTGAAGATTTTCTTATGACCTTTTGTAGAATGAGATGTTAAAGTTATAACTGGATGGTTATTACACAGGTGAAGCTGGTGTGGTATTACAACAATGCCTTGGGAAGAGCCAAGAAGAAGAAATTTATTGCTCGGCAGAAATCGTTAAGTTCTATTCCTAACTGCTGCAAACTTGTAATTTTAATGATCGAGTATTCATCTTGATTCTAGCTTGTGCATTAAATCCAGGAAATGATTAATTTTTCAAGATTTTTGATTTGACAGGTACCATGGATCAACATTGATGGCAGCAAGTCTTTCAGGGTAACGTACTTGCAGGATTCTCTAAATCTTAAAGAAATTTTATCAGTGCAATTATTGGTGATGATTTTCCTTTAGACAAATGGCAATGCACTAATCTTCAATTGGCTTTAAGAAAGTATATTTTTACTCATAGTTACTGGTTCATTTCATGGAGTAACATTGCTTCCATACATACATATGCTCCAAGATAGTACTAAATAGTCAACCCAGCACTTACTGTCTTCAGATTCCAGTTCACCATCATTTATTCCTTCTTGAATGGCTATTGTTATTTTAGTCTAGTGTGTATATACTATATACTATATACTATATACTATAGTTGTTTCATAGCTTTGACTATTAAACTGTTGCCCATTGATTTGGTTGTTCAATTGGCAGGCTAACAAGTCTTCATCAAAGTTTTGATTTACCACTGCCATTTGTGCTGCATACAGACTGCCCCCACTATTGGCGCTATCATTTGCCAGGTCTTGTTCGTAGACTTTATCCACCAGGTCCTTCTCCACCTAATGAGAAAAATTCTAATGATTAGTGTGCTGTTGATATTGGGTATGAAACGCATGTGTAGGTGAGACTGAAGAAGACTTTGCAACAAGGTTAGCAGATAACTTGGAAAAGCTTATATTAAAAGAAGGTCCAGAAACGGTAATTTTAGTCATGTTTTGCAGAGTATTTTAAGAAGGGGGGTAATTCTTCACGTCATAGTTTTGATACTTCCCATGTCAAGTAACTTGTTCCTACTTTGATTTTATGCTGCAGATTGCTGCATTCATTGCAGAACCTGTCATGGGTGGTGGTGGAGTCATTCCGCCCCCTGCCACATATTTTGAAAAGGTAATCCTGAACTTTGTTGCATAATTAACAAAGAATAAAATCAAGTTTTAAAACCCCAAGGTGCTTAGATGTTGTCAGTAAGGGATAGTATGTCTAGACATATAGCAAGGTATGCAAAAAGGTAGCTCGTCCTCCTTGTTTCTTGAAAAAATTGTGTCAACATTTTTCTAGAACTATATAATATGCTTGTATAACTCAACTTTTTAGAGTGAAAATGACATTGATGACCAGACATAAGGAAGAGATGTGGATCATACAAGTTTTTCTACAAAATATACCAAAGGGAGTAATGTGTAATGCTTGGCAGCAAGGTAGTAATTAAAGTTATCTCACAGATGGTTCTGTTGATAAAGCTGTATTTCCTGGCTTATTTTCCTGATCTTATATTAGAATCAGGTTACTAAAAACGCAAATATTCTGATCTTATATAGAACCATTTTTCCAAATAACTAATAAAAAAAATCAGATACTTTTGGGATGCATAAAAAGTTTCGGAGATAAATGTCCAAAACAACACTTTTATTACAAACTCAGATGTATTTAATCTTAAATTGAATATCTACTATGTTGATAAAAGAAAGTAATTCTTCAAAAATCCCTTTTTCCCGGGGTGCATGTAATTAGTTTATTGTTTTCACTCTCATAGCTATTAAGGAGGAAAATTTCTGTTATTTTCCATTCACCTTTTTGAATATTTTGTTTATTTTCTGCTATATCTCATGGCCATATGGTTCCATTCTGATATAAGAAAACTGGAAGGAGCAAGATGAGGCGCAGGAGAAGAGACATGCTTTTAATTGTGCTAGCACAGGACTTGCTCTATTAGAAAGATGTGAAGTGCTACTGCTCGATTTACAATGAGGGTGTTACCTGTTATCTCTCAATATCTCCCTACAAGGAAATGTCCTCTTTCAGGGAGAGCCTAAGAGTACTATCAAGCAAACCACCCACTGTCACTTTGGTGACTTGCTCGACTCTTTAAACTATGGAAATCCCAGTCTAGGGGGAAATCCCTATGTCAACTTCGGCTTAATCATCTGGGTACAGGGGGAAGGAGCTTAGCTTAGGTTGACCAAATTAAATCAACTCACTCTTTTTGAAGGTGAAATTCCAAAAAGTGTTTTGAGGGTGAAGGAAATTCCTGAAAACCCAAGCTCACAAACAGCTCGACATTGCTGGCCCAAGTAGGAGATATTGAATTAGACATGAGAGCAGAGTACGAGGAAGTTCAAGTGGAACAACTCTCAATGGTTTATTTTCCTTGTGAGATGTGAATGCCAAGAGTTGATGAAATTAGAGACAAAGTCTTAAATGAATGCTATTGCTAAATGTTGCAATTATGCGAAATGTTGAGTGTTGCTGTGCATTTAAAATCTGAATGTGTTAAGAAATCACCTTACACTTCAAATAATAAGTTGGACATCATTAAATGATAATATTCCTGCAAAATCATTAATTATATTAGCAATTGATTCTATGAATCATCCATCCACTGCATTATAATCTGAAATGTCAAAATATCTGGCTTAGGAGATTCTTTAATCAAGAGAATTAAGATTGCTGTTCTTTAAGCTCAGGATTTCTTTTCAAGTGCCCATAGTTAACAGAATGTTTTGTATAGCAAGATATGTAAATATGAGATCACCAACAAACATGAACATGAATTCTCTGAAAAGTGTGTTATCAAACTAGGTCCAACATATGTACATCATGGAGATACAATCCATCCAACATAAGAAGCATTAGCCCAGTTTTACTTCAAAGTGAACTTATTCAGAACAAAATGTGACACTTCAAATTTAATACAAGCATGATAAAGATGTGAATTTTAACCAAAGGATTATTACGTGCACTATCAAGGTTCATTGACCATTAAATAATGAAGTTAAGATGCCCATATGTGAATTGGATTCGATGCTGTCACAAGTGACTGTTAAAACAGTGAGGAACTATAAAATGTTTAACCACCAGATTGAAATATAAAACTGCTGTATGTATCACAACTTGGACAGCAGAATAACATCTCATCTAAGTCAGAAGACACAATGACATGGGACACATAAAAATGAGTGTCTGACATGAGACACGGTGATCCTGAAAACAGGTCATGGAGGACATGATATATATTTCATGTCCTTCATGACCTATTTTTGGGAAACAAAACATTTATTAAAATAATTACAAATTACACATATCATGTCCTCCATGATCTGTTTTTGGGGTAAAAATATAGATATTAAAAAAATTACAAATTGAACATACAAAAATGAAATGTCGACATAAAGATTCAAATTTTGTTAGAAACTAGAACATTTACATGATACGAATCAATCATACAACTAGTTACTACTTGCTAATACTACATCAACGATGACCAAATGACAAACACACAAGAAATTAGAACCATAAACTGCAATTTTCTTGTCAAGTAATCAAAACATATTACATAGATACCAAGTCACTGTTACTATAGGTGGTGTTGACCTCTACTGGTCAACTACCCATGCAGTGCACCCCGTTTTTCTTGACAGAAAGAAGCAGCACCTGATCAGCATGTCCGTGCCATCCTGCCATCATCAGCAGCTTGATCATTTTTGTTGTAAACCCAGTCTGCATGTATAAGTTGTAAATAATCTAAGCAGATCAGAGTCGTGTATGTAAAGTTGCCTAGGTGGACCTAACTTTCTAATGATGATCTGCGTCCCGGGAGGTTTTTCGTCTCACCGATCTATGATCGGCAGAGTTTTCCTTCAAACCTGACCCCAAAGCCGGGATGGATTTCGTCATCAGAACTTTAGGAGAATCTTATATGTTGATCTGCTAGATTATAGTTGTGTCGCAGAACTGGGTGTTCTATGAGGGTCTATATTAAGTGGGTTCATCCCTTTGAGATGTAAATTGTAAAAAATCATGATGAAATGTGTCTTGAGGGTTGAAAATGTTGTAAATCCCCTCATGAGTCCTAGGTCCTAGGTCCTAGGTGATGTTTCCAACGGCTTAGTTTGATGATCCATCTTAAAATGAATTAAAAATTTTAAAAATGAATAAAAATAATAAAATTAAAAAATAAATAAAAAATTAAAAAATAAAAAATAATAAAAAATTAAAAAACATAAAGCAAAAACCCTAAGCAATAAAATAATAATATTTTTGTGAATGCATGCAAAAATAGTTTTTTTAAATAAAATCGACGAATGAGATTAAGGGATGTCTTAACCCTCGTCGACGGTCGAGATCGCTTCAACATGGATCACCCAAAACTAGCCGTTGGGATCATTTCCTTTATATAGGGTCTTAGGGGGTCATTTTAGAGTTTTATCTGATCTGTGAGTCTGTACTGAGAAAGCTCTCTTGTAATCTGATTTTCTGATTAATAAAAAGACTTTGGAGTTCAAAACTGGCTGGTGTTACTCTCTGGAATCGCTGTGAGATTTTCGTTTTTCTGCATATTTCAGTTTTCAGCAGTTAATAATAGCTGGTTTTCAGAGTATTGTGAGTACAGGTATCTTGCTCACGTGCTAGGGTTTGAATGTTGTAGGGTTTCTGGAATAATGGCAGGTATCTCCATTATCTCTTGAAATCTAGCAGCATTTCTTGCCCTCATTACTGATGTTTGCTTGAGGTGTGCAGGAAATCTTCAGGTAAAGGGTATTTGTGGGCGTTTGGGGAAGTTCTGGGCTGAACCAGCCGACTCCCACAGGCTTTTCTTTGCAGAGCCTAGCTGATTTTGGCCCTGGGTTAAATATTAAGAGTTTATTTCCTGTTTTACATGAGAGATTTTTCTTTATTTTCACAGTAAAGTTCAAAATTCTGATATATTGAAAATGTTACTGCAATCATGGTTAAATCTGGCTGTTCGGGCACTGTAAAATTTTGATTTTAGGTAATTTTGAAGGGTTTTACTCCAAAATTCTGCATATATCTGCCAAAATCTTGTTGTCGGTCTTTTCAGGGTTATCGTACTGCTGTCCTGAGAATAAAAGCGTCTCTGGGGAATTGGCATAAGGGTGAATTGTCTCGTCACTGAGTAAAAAAGAAAAATCATCAGATTCAAAACAAAGTCTGGCAACGATACTCTGTTGCTCAGGTAAGTTCCTAAACGTTTTACAAATTTCTTTTATTTTTCTGCTGGCAACGCAGATCATTGTGTCATTATACGTCCAAAGCTATTTCCTCAGGATTGTCAAACGCTCAACCTGTGTAGGGTTTCTTTTCTTTTTTTATGTCTGCGATTTCCTCAAATTTGAGCCCTCCACGTTAATTTTTTTATGTATGCTTTCATTACTGGAGCCACTCAAAACACTTCAGATCTGCGTCAAGAAAATTTGCTCGAACTGTTCAGAAGTACTTTGTAACTGCTTTAGTATAGATTCAACTCCAGATCTGCATTCTGTTCTTCAAGGTTCCAGCATTTAAACAATCCACCATACACCGAAATCTGATCTGATTACCATATGCATTGAAATTTCACGTGGTGGGTAGTCAACGTTCAATGTTGGCATCTCGGCTTACTGTATATGTGCTTCAGCTCACTGTGAATGTCGATTTTTTACACATAAGAAACTCCAGAGGTCTGTAATACAAATCCCTATAATAGAAGCCGCTGAGATAACGTAGTCCAGAAACCGTAGCCCAAAATAAACTCATAAACACTCACAGGTACTCCTCAAGCTGCAGGTATTATTGATAAAATTCGCACCAGAGGTTTTGACTCGCGTCCACGTGCAAAAAGGGATCAACGTCGAACGAAATTCAAGTGTCCAGCAAAGAACCGATAAACGTTGGACTTCAGATCTTCGTTGCATTTCAGGGGCACGCATTCAGCATATCGTTTTCCATTGTTGACAGCCAGCGTCTCAAAAAATCGACCCGTAGGCCTATCAAAACCCCCGCCGTCGAAAGACTGAAAATCGTGCTACAGGGGCTTCGCTTGTGGCTGTTTTCGTATCGGTTTTTCTCTGCTTGGGTTATGCGTAGGTGATAGCATTAGGTTAGGGTTTTGTTAATTCTTAGTTATTCCTTTATATTATGAAAATCAACAAAAAAAAAAAATGTGTGATTCCGCCCATTTTTAGTTTAACGTAGTTTTTATTTGTTTTATTTAAATTTTAGTTAAGTTACATTTAGATTTAATGTTTTATTAGATTGTAACTTATTTAACTTTTAGTTTTGTATTGTTTTATTTTATGTTCTAGATTTTGGTATTTTAGATCTTAGTTAGATTTAGATTTTAGTTTAAATAAATCTTAGGATTTTTTAAAATTTTCATTTTGTTATGAAAAAAAAAAAAAAAAAATAGTTTAGTTTTAGATTTATTCTCTTAGATTTGCTTTTTTTAGACTTTGTTTAATAAAAAAAAAAAAAAAAATTTGAAAAAGCATAAAAATTTCTTTTTTGGTGGAGAATTGCTCTTACCACCTTCAGTTGTTTATCATCGTATATCTTTCATGCTGAGGTCTAAATACGAAATAAGTATCTGGTTTCACTGTTATTTAAAGCAATTTATTTCTCTTAGTTTGCCAGATATCGTTACTCGAGGAACTTTGTGGTTTTTGCTGGATATTTAAAGCATTGTTCTGATCATTTGATGATAAGTGATTGTTGTTTATGATTCATGCTCTTATATCACCTGGAAAGTAATCATTTAGGCACCAATCTAACATGGCACTGGTCTATCAAATCAATAAAACCTTTTTAGTGCATCTCGTCTCCCAGCCAAGCTGTTTGGCAGTTGGCCTCCCTCACCTTCCAGGGTCTACCCCCCTTAGCCGTGGGAGACAGGCTTAAACGGAGGGATCGGGGATCAGAGTGACAACCCCCGGTCTGAGCGTTGTCGTGCCAATCCGCGCGACAACATTTTTGGCGCCGTTGCCGGGGACACTTTGTTCTTGGTGTTTCAAACGACAATCATTCATCTTCTCATCTTTCTCATCTCTCAGTCGAGCTGGCAGATTCAATATTTTGGCATCTTTTCATCATATATCAGCAGCGCCTCTTGGGTTTGTTTCCTGTTTGGGTGGCGACTCCACTTTCTCATTTTTCCCAGACAAGAAGCTTTCCTCATATCTGCTTGTGGTTACTTTTTGGATCCTAGAATCAGATTTATTGTTCAAGTGGCGACTCCACTTCTCTCATCTCTTAATTTTCTTGAGCAGAAATCTCTTTCTATCATCCATTTGATCCCTTACTGTTCATCATGGATTATTCATGTAAGCCATGTCATTTTACTAATAATCTCCATGATCTTCCGAAAGAGGCCATTTCTAAATTATTTAAGTTCTCGGGTGATGATCCGGTCGCTGTTAAACATCATTTAAACATGTTTACTTGTGTAAAGATCTTATATTGTAGATTTCCTCAATATAATCATGAAGATTTCAAGATGCGTCTATTTGTCCATTCTTTAGAGGGTGATGCCTTGAATTGGTTTAATAATTTTCCTAATGATTTTTTCACTTCTTTACAAGACATTCTCGATGCTTTTAAAGATAGATATGATAGTCCAAACAGCTTGCCTTCTACCTCTAAAATTGTGCAAAAAGAAAAAAGTAATCATATTAAAGGTCAAGCTGTTGAAGAAAGAGTTCAAGATCAGAATATGTCATCAACCGGAACTATTGCAGATCAAGTTCATGATAGTGAAAAATCAGGGATAAATGACAATGAAAAGGAGGAGCAAAAGCAAATAATACAAGATTTAAAGATGCTGGTGAAAAATCTGGAAAGCAACCAAACTAATCTTATCAATGATGTTAAAACTTTACGCACCCATCTGGAAAAACGTAATAAGGAGATTGAGGACACGCAAAATCAGCATGCTAAGGAAATTGAGGCCATGAAAACTAAACATGAAACGGAAATTGGAAACATGCAAGCGAATCATGAAGAAGAAATAAATTCCATGCAGCATTGCTTGATGAACATAAAGGAAGAAAATGTTAAAGTAATAAAAGACATGGAAGAACATCATGCCAGACAAATTAGTGCTATAAAGGTTGAACACTCTAGACAGATGGATGCCATTAGAATACAGGTTCAAAAATTTCAGCAATTGGAAAATGAAAGAAAACAGATAACATCAATAGATCAGGAGCCTTCTCATTTGTTGCAACAAGATCCATCTTATTATGAGGAGGTTATTAGTTCAGTTGAAAGATGGTTGATTGAAGATGGACTTAAGAATGATAAAGATCAGATGCGGGCTAAAGAGAGACATATCATGCATACTTCATCTAATAGTTTCGAGACAGAAAGTTCCAGCTCATCAGTAATTCATCCTGCCAGAAAGAAAAAGCGCAAGAGGAAGAAAATGAGAAGAAGATTTGACGCATCAGACGGCCGCGAGCAGCTTGATTTTCGGATAGGAAAGAGTCCTACCATATGCAAAATTGGACATGGCACATCCGACAAGCAGCCGACAGATTTGCCTAAAAGCAGGCAAATGCTTAGTATGCACTATATTGAACACATCTGATGCCGTGAGGCATTTTTTGTATTGTATTTCTAACTCTACTCCTTGTCTTTTCAACATTTCATTTCTATTTTAGGATTAGATTTACTTTTCATGTTATTAGATAGTTAATAAATGAAGAGCTTTTATCTTTCCTGTGCTTAATGTATATGCTGATTTTTGGGATGGACGCTACTTATTTTTGTGTTGTATGGATGCAGATTTTGGATTCTCACATTCCTGCAAGCAGCAACGTGTCCCCAAGTAGAGCCAGATGTTGACCTCTACTGGTCAACTACCCATGCAGTGCACCCCGTTTTTCTTGACAGAAAGAAGCAGCACCTGATCAGCATGTCCGTGCCATCCTGCCATCATCAGCAGCTTGATCATTTTTGTTGTAAACCCAGTCTGCATGTATAAGTTGTAAATAATCTAAGCAGATCAGAGTCGTGTATGTAAAGTTGCCTAGGTGGACCTAACTTTCTAATGATGATCTGCGTCCCGGGAGGTTTTTCGTCTCACCGATCTACGATCGGCAGAGTTTTCCTTCAAACCTGACCCCAAAGCCGGGATGGATTTCGTCATCAGAACTTTAGGAGAATCTTATATGTTGATCTGCTAGATTATAGTTGTGTCGCAGAACTGGGTGTTCTATGAGGGTCTGTATTAAGTGGGTTCATCCCTTTGAGATGTAAATTGTAAAAAATCATGATGAAATGTGTCTTGAGGGTTGAAAATGTTGTAAATCCCCTCATGAGTCCTAGGTCCTAGGTCCTAGGTGATGTTTCCAACGGCTTAGTTTGATGATCCATCTTAAAATGAATTAAAAATTTAAAAAATTTAAAAAATAAATAAAAAATTAAAAAATAAAAAATAATAAAAAATTAAAAAACATAAAGCAAAAACCCTAAGCAATAAAATAATAATATTTTTGTGAATGCATGCAAAAATAGCTTTTTTAAATAAAATCGACGGATGAGATTAAGGGATGTCTTAACCCTCATCGACGGTCGAGATCGCTTCAACATGGATCACCCAAAACTAGCCGTTGGGATCATTTCCTTTATATAGGGTCTTAGGGGGTCATTTTAGAGTTTTATCTGATCTGTGAGTCTGTACTGAGAAAGCTCTCTTGTAATCTGATTTTCTGATTAATAAAAAGACTTTGGGGTTCAAAACTGGCTGGTGTTACTCTCTGGAATCGCTGTGAGATTTTCGTTTTTCTGCATATTTCAGTTTTCAGCAGTTAATAATAGCTGGTTTTCAGAGTATTGTGAGTACAGGTACCTTGCTCACGTGCTAGGGTTTGAATGTTGTAGGGTTTCTGGAATAATGGCAGGTATCTCCATTATTTCTTGAAATCTAGCAGCATTTCTTGCCCTCTTTACTGATGTTTGCTTGAGGTGTGCAGGAAATCTTCAGGTAAAGGGTATTTGTGGGCGTTTGGGGAAGTTCTAGGCTGAACCAGCCGACTCCCACAGGCTTTTCTTTGCAGAGCCTAGCTGATTTTGGCCCTGGGTTAAATATTAAGAGTTTATTTCATGTTTTACATGAGAGATTTTTCTTTATTTTCACAGTAAAGTTCAAATTTCTGATATATTGAAAATGTTACTACAATCATGGTTAAATCTGGCTGTTCGGGAGCTGTAAAATTTTGATTTTAGGTAATTTTGAAGGGTTTTACTCCAAAATTCTGCATATATCTGCCAAAATCTTGTTGTCGGTCTTTTCAGGGTTATCGTACTGCTGTCCTGAGAATAAAAGCGTCTCTGGGGAATTGGCATAAGGGTGAATTGTCTCGTCACTGAGTAAAAAAGAAAAATCATCAGATTCAAAACAAAGTCTGGCAACGATACTCTGTTGCTCAGGTAAGTTCCTAAACGTTTTACAAATTTCTTTTATTTTTCTGCTGGCAACGCAAATCATTGTGTCATTATACGTCCAAAGCTATTTCCTCAGGATTGTCAAACGCTCAACCTGTGTAGGGTTTCTTTTGTTTTTATGTTTGCGATTTCCTCAAATTTGAGCCCTCCACGTTAATTTTTTTATGTATGCTTTCATTACTGGAGCCACTCAAAACACTTCAGATCTGCGTCAAGAAAATTTGCTCGAACTGTTCAGAAGTACTTTGTAACTGCTTTAGTATAGATTCAACTCCAGATCTGCATTCTGTTCTTCAAGGTTCCAGCATTTAAACAATCCACCATACACCAAAATCTGATCTGATTACCATATGCATTGAAATTTCACGTGGTGGGCAGTCAACGTTCAATGTTGGCATCTCGGCTTACTGTATATGTGCTTCAGCTCACTGTGAATGTCGATTTTTTACACATAAGAAACTCCAGAGGTCTGTAATACAAATCCCTATAATAGAAGCCGCTGAGATAACGTAGTCCAGAAACTGTAGCCCAAAATAAACTCATAAACACTCACAGGTACTCCTCAAGCTGCAGGTATTATTGATAAAATTCGCACCAGAGGTTTTGACTCGCGTCCACGTGCAAAAAGGGATCAACGTCGAACGAAATTCAAGTGTCCAACAAAGAACCGATAAACGTTGGACTTCAGATCTTCGTTGCATTTCAGGGGCACGCATTCAGCATATTGTTTTCCATTGTTGACAGCCAGCATCTCAAAAAATCGACCCGTAGGCCTATCAAAACCCCCGCCGTCGAAAGACTGAAAATCGTGCTACAGGGGCTTCGCTTGTGGCTGTTTTCGTATCGGTTTTTCTCTGCTTGGGTTATGCGTAGGTGATAGCATTAGGTTAGGGTTTTGTTAATTCTTAGTTATTCCTTTATATTATGAAAATCAACAAAAAAAAAATGTGTGATTCCACCCATTTTTAGTTTAACGTAGTTTTTATTTGTTTTATTTAAATTTTAGTTAAGTTACATTTAGATTTAATGTTTTATTAGATTGTAACTTATTTAACTTTTAGTTTTGTATTGTTTTATTTTATGTTCTAGATTTTGGTATTTTAGATCTTAGTTAGATTTAGATTTTAGTTTAAATAAATCTTAGGATTTTTTAAAATTTTCATTTTGTTATGAAAAAAAAAAAAAAAAAAAAATAGTTTAGTTTTAGATTTATTCTCTTAGATTTGCTTTTTTTAGACTTTGTTTAATAAAAAAAAAAAAAAATTTGAAAAAGCATAAAAATTTCTTTTTTGGTGGAGAATTGCTCTTACCACCTTCAGTTGTTTATCATCGTATATCTTTCATGCTGAGGTCTAAATACGAAATAAGTATCTGGTTTCACTGTTATTTAAAGCAATTTATTTCTCTTAGTTTGCCAGATATCGTTACTCGAGGAACTTTGTGGTTTTTGCTGGATATTTAAAGCATTGTTCTGATCATTTGATGATAAGTGATTGCTGTTTATGATTCATGCTCTTATATCACCTGGAAAGTAATCATTTAGGCACCAATCTAACATGGCACTGGTCTATCAAATCAATAAAACCTTTTTAGTGCATCTCGTCTCCCAGCCAAGCTGTTTGGCAGTTGGCCTCCCTCACCTTCCAGGGTCTACCCCCCTTAGCCGTGGGAGACAGGCTTAAACGGAGGGATCGGGGATCAGAGTGACAGCCCCCGGTCTGAGCGTTGTCGTGCCAATCCGCGCGACAACAGGTGGGAATGCCAATGGAAAATACAAATTAAGGTAGATACTAGAATTGTAGATGGAAGAATCTCATAGCTCATGATTGTTAGTAGTCCTCCTCCATGTTAGAATCATCGAAATCAACATCACTACCACCACTCTCTCCTCCATCGTCCACTTCTTCTTCTATATTGAATCCAATCTATGCATTTGCTAGTGTGGAGGATGACCCCTCAAGAGGATCACCATCATCAAAAGTTACTCTTCAAATTATACAAATTCCCATATGTTCTCCAATTCCTCTCGCAACAAGAGGATGAAGTAACCTACGAGAAGAGTCTGATGGCTAATCACTGTAGGAAAAATAACCAAATTTGTTGACAAATCCACCTATCAAGCACTTGGAACCCCTTCAAATCTGCAATAAACACTTTAGCTATACACTGACACCTTTAGTTGCACACCAACACACCTTTGAGCTACAACCCACAAGAGAAAGATGTGATAAAATGAGGGAAATATCACTTTTTTAGGAATCTGTGGGCTCTGCTGCCTCAAAATCTAGCAGGCCTTGTGAGAGGCATCACAAGGCAAGAGCTAGATCAGGAAACAACAATGAGGTGGAGGCCACTATCACATTATCACTCCACCTCCTGCTTTTTAGTGAATTTTCACAACAAAGGAGACTTCCCGATATAATTCACCTAATAGATATTCTAAAGAAATAGCTCAAAGGTAATGACTTTGATAGACTCCGGTAGGGCACTCAAACTAAGAACAAGATTCAATTCAATGAAATAAGGAATAGCGTTCCCTCCAAGGAATCTACTTGTTGATTTTTCATAGTCTTCTTCACTGATAATTACTTCTAATGATATTAATTTAAGTTTACTTGTATTCACATTTATCATTAAGCAATTACACAAAAGATCTTCAACAGTAGAATCATAAAGAGACAACCAAACAAGAGACACAAGCATTTACCCTAGGAAAATCCACATGGGCAAAAAACCCAACAACCTTTTCATTGGAGAAATTATTCAGTTCAACAGAGATACATCTAATTATTTAAGTCAAACATGATGTCAAACTGACTAGTAACTTAGCTCTAGTCACACCTAGTCAAACTACCCTCTAGACAAGTCATTCTGCTGCTTTCCATAGAGATTTGGTCCTGTTGTCATCTCATAAATTCTTCTTGCTGCCATCTAAAAAATTCGTCCTTATGCCATCTCAGAAATTCGTACTTGTTTGAATCAGAACAGTGCCTCAGATGATCCGAATTCTTCCTCAGAAGCGACTCGAATTCATGCCTTGTGAACGAGAACGAATGGCCTATATATAGGCATTTCAAGTGCCCAAATGGGCGTGTCCCTTCATTGGGGTTGACTTCATCTTTTGGAGGGCCGACTTGTCATTTGGAGCCAAAAATTCAACTTTTTGAAATTCAATTTTTTTCTCTTTTGCAACCGACATGAAGAACATGTCTTATATTAACTCTATTTCGAAGGTTAAAATAAAAATGACATGAAGAAATCGTCTTAGATAATACAAGGGCTAAAATATTAATTATGAAGACCGACCATAGCTACAAAATTCAACACTACTAAGAATGCTTATAGCCTAAGGTTTGAGTAATATGCTACAAAAGTGGCACACGTAGGCATCTAAGACCGAGAAAAGGCTTGCAAGATAGGTTTGTTCAACAAAAAGAAGCCACAAGGCTACAACAAGCCGTAAGTTGAAGCCTTAATGCTATGTTATGGTTTTCCTAGGGCAAAATTGCTTAGAGTTTGTGACGTCAACCCTAGGGAGACTATTCTAACCATGCAAAAGGGAAAATTTAGATGTTACAAGGTCGAAGCAACAAAAAGAGCCTCAAAACCAACCAACAGCTTGACCGTAGTTGAATTTGGCACTATGCCCTAGCTCTAGTAGCTTGCCTTGAAGGGCCGAAAATAATAGAGAGAGAAAATAATGAAGTTTTAATGATGTATGATCATCTATGTGGAAGCTAGTGCCTACTTCTTGCGTGATGGAGTCTAAGGGAAAAATTCCTATGGAGATATCAAACCCTAGAAGGGATTAAGGGGGAAAACACTAGTTTTCCTCTTTCAAAACCCTAGCTATCACTCAACACAAGGGTAAAAACATGAGAAAAGCTCTAGTAGGTTCTCAAGGGATGTTCAAGATTCTTTAATTAAAGCACACAATATTCCATGAAATTTCATATAAATATATGCAATTGGACAAAGAACATAGAAACCCTGGAAAAGTATATTGCATGCAATAACCATACAAGATATTCAACAATAAAAATACTCACAAGATCTCCATGAACAATGCTTCATTATCCCAAAGTGATATCTCCACAACAAGCCCTAGTCTCCAATAACAAAAATATTCACAAAGATCAGATCTCCACAAGAGTAGCAAGCTACAAGAGCTAGGCTGAAATCTCTAGGAGGGCCAAAATAGTCTGTTAGAGTCGGTCTGGTCAGTCCTCTGCCAGAGATCAAAACTCTTTATGCATTTCATTTTTAGGTGTCCCGCTCCATTCACTCAGCTGCATTCCGCTAGGGGCATGCCATAATCTGACGGAAAAGTTCATGCTAGTCACTTCCCCTCATGTCTGGCTCCTGCTGGCTTTGGTCTTTTGTCAATAATCACCAAAGTCCATGACAGTCAAGGTCTGGTCCTTTAATGGACAAAGGTCATTTTCGATCATTAGGTCTAGGGATTTATCAATTTGGTCTTTAAATATGTCCAGTAAAGCCATGCAGGCCAGAGTGATGCCCTTGTAAAGTAATGATTCACAGAGTTTCATTGTCATATTGATAAACTTTGACTGTTCTCCAAAACTCTGTTTTGAAGAAAAGTCAAACAGTGTCATGGGTGATAAAATTTTCAAAAAAGTCATCAGTTGATCTCTTAAGGTGTAATCATGGTTTCCGTGGCCAAATGTTTTGTCAATCAATCCCTGCAAACAGTGTCAAAAATTTCATCACTTGAGCCAAATTCAGAGGAAAAGTAAAAATCAGGGTTGTTTTAAAGTCAGTGAAAAAGTGTCAAACATAACATTAGAAAGTGGGTTTTTTGAAAAAGCAAAATTTAAATCATGACCTCCAAGTCTATATATACAAATTCCCACCAAAATCAAAGTCATTGTGCAATCAAAGGCAAAGGGAAAACATTGCAAAGTCGTGGAGAGTGCAATCGCGTGGTTTGGAGCAAGTTTGGAGGCCATTACAGGCGCGCGGCACATATAGGCAGGGGCGTGGCGCACACACAGGGCGCGGCGCACACAGAGCCCGCCCGCAGTGCAAATTCCTAACTGGCGCGGCGCACACCCAGAGCGCGGCGCACTGGGTTTTGCGCGCGGCGCACATAGACAAAGCACCAGAAACGTGCCAAAACTCCCTCAAATTTTTTGTGAAGCACATCAATTGCAAGGTAGGCTCGAAACATCACTTGTTCATCAAATTTTATGAGTGATATGGTGGTTTTATGCCTATGATTGAATGCAACAAATTTCATAAATTCAACCACAAGAAGACACCAAAAAACCATTGATGCTAGGGTTGTATAAGTGTATGTTGATGCCAAGGCTCTATTTTTCCTGCCCTACCACTTTTCCTTATTCCCCTATGCCATTTTTCCTATTATCACTACCCTAACACTACCAAACTCATATTCCCTTTCCCCTCCTCCTATTGGTCAATAAAAACCCCAAACCCTACCTTATTAAAACCCCAAACCCTAACCTATCAAAATACCGAAAATCCCTACATATCCCTAAACAAAATTCTCCCTATAACCCCTATTCCCATTACATTACTCCCCTCCTAATACTCCCTTTGTTTCATTGTTCCCCTTGGTGGCAGATATCACAAACAACACCCAGCTTCACCATCATCAAAGGGCAGCCTTAATACAGTATATAAACAGTAGTCATGGCATCTGAGGGTTCATCAGAGTATGAGGTGGAAACTCACAGTGATACAGCTTCAGGAACAGGCCCCCAGGAGACATCACAAGAGTGGAAAACATGTTAGGGATGAGCCAAACACCCTCACTGAATTGTAGGCATGCCCTCTTGCTATGTCATGTTTCCAGCACCTAGCATGTTTTGAATTTTGTCAAAGGGTGGCAAATGTTAGAGTTCATCATGAGTTGGCCCGTCTTTTTGTGCTTCACCTACATGGAGGTCAGTCTATCTTGGCCAGGGTCACCTTCATATTGACATCCGAAACTATCTCAGTGGCAACAGGCATACCAAATGTTGGAGAACAGTGGCATAAGAAGAAGAAGGTGGATAGGCAATACTATGAGCCTTACATTAAGGCCAGTTGTTTGAGGCATCTCACAAGAGTCTTCCCATTCAGATATTTGAAAGACGAGTATGCTCCGCTCATGAAATTGATCATGAAGTACTTCAGTTGTGAGGGGAGGTTCTCTCGCCTATATGCCTATCACATTAGGTTGCTCATGCACTTTACCAGGGTGCGGATGATGAACCTCCCATTTTTCATTTGCAGGAACATAGAGAGGATGAACAATTTCATGCAGCATAAGACCCCTCAGCAGCAGCTTAACAGTGTTTATCACTTTGCTCTTATCCGGATTTTGGTGGATCATCAGTTGGGATTGCAGGGCATTGCTTGGGAGGACTTCATCTCCCGTGACTTCTTCAGCACTCCACAGGTAGTATCAGAGGCAGAGCATGAGATAGGTGGTCCTTCTCATCAGTATGAGTGCCATGAGACCGCTACTATGCCAGTATTCATCACCTATCAGAGAGGCAGTAGACATTTGTTTGCAGCGGCAAAGCGAGTGTTATCTCCACCCGGGGTGGAAGGGGCCTCGCTTCCGGCATCGACGACACAGGAAAATGACAGAGGTAAGGAGCCAATGCATGATGAGGGGCCTTCAGGTGAGCCATCAAGTGAACGAGAGACCGAATTCGTTCTCCTTGATGATGATGTCCCAATCTAGCCCTATGGAGGGTTAGGACCTCGTATAGGGTGAACAAACCCAAGATGGAGAGCATTTGTAATCCTGCATAAGATCCAATGCGTCCCCTAGCCTTCCATTACAACAAGTCATCAAGGAAATCGAGTAAAAGAGCTTACAAACCTTGGACCACAAATGGGGACTTCATAATGGCCTGCCCTTCCATAATGGGCTTTGGCATGTGCTAATGTCTCCAATGTCCAAATGGGGTTATCCAAGTATCCCATTAAGTGGTTTCTACTTTTAAAGGGGATAATATGTCCAAGGTACATCCTTTAAAAGGTGGTGGTATGTGATAAAGAGGTGAATGGAGTATGCAATGAGAAGGGGCAGCCCTGGGCCACTTGCTGAGGTACAAGGGTAGCTAGTAGAAGGGAAGCCCACACTTGGGTATATAATGTATAGGAGGGAGCAATTGTGGTACATGAGGTGCCCGAACTTGATTTTTTCACCCTTCTTTATATGCCTTTTTCCTTTTTATGATTTTTCTTTAATTAACTGCTCGAGGCTGAAGGGGTAAGAGCATGATGTGTGAGATTTAGTAGTGGATACCCCCTTTTAAGGAAGGGTGGTTCATTTCCCACAAGGGGTTGGGACAATCACGTGTTCCTATATGATGAAGGAGTCTCATAGAACCTGTAGGAACCAGGGCAATGGCCATGATGATGGGGTAGAGCTCATGTATTGGCTTTTTCCCACGTGCTAAATGTGTTTGTTCTGGCCATATTTTACATCTTGTGGTACATTTTCCTGTTGAATGTGGCCAATTATGGTTTTACTTTTCTTTTTAGCTTCATCAACCTGTGGGACATCATTCTAGGCCTAACCCAAGGTGTGGGCAAGGGGAAGGGGAGAGCTAGCAATATGTGGACCCAGGTAGGAGAAATGATGATTGGGGTTATAATGAGTGGAAAGGGGTAGTATATGTGGATGAGGGATTGGGACCACGCAACCAAAATCAGGGTTTCCCAAGAAATACCATCCCTAAAGCCAAATGGTTAGTAAAAGAGATCCCACGGGACTAGAATCCAAGGTTAATATACAAATGGGGTCTAGGGGACAAGAGCACAGACCTAGCCCATTCTTTCCACCGAATCCCCCCATTAATCCATGCCCAGAAGTGTCCATGATAAGCAAACTACAATACTCAATTACCAAATGACAAGACATACCTTTAGGTTCGGGATGACCACCTTCAAACATACGATCATGATAGATGGGTGAGGGACCACATGATTGCCTCGGGTGGTTGAGAAAATGGCACAAAGAGCTAGTTGGTCGCTGCAAGGGGCTGCTTGCTGCCGACTGAGGACCATCTTGGAGAATTTTTTTCTCTTAGGGATATCACCCACAAAATGGTGGGTAACATCTGGCTCCAATTGGGACGTGATTTCTCAAAGAAGTGGGCGGAGTTGCTTGAACGGGAGGTCACGAGAACTGCAATAATCTCTTGGTTATTGGAGACCTATTACCTGCACATATAATAGATGAAAAACACGGGGTAGCATGCTTGCACGACGTCTCATGATCACACATGCTTAATGTTAGGATGTAAAATCAATAGAAAAACAAAATATGCGAATTTTTAATGTAAATGCAACTAATCTATTATGAGAGATATCTTATGATGTTAGCTCTAATGCGAAAATCAACATGAAATGCATCCTACCATACCATGCATATGGTATAGAGCTAATACTAAGTGTAATCATAAAGGCAGTGCAACCAACATATCATCAAATCAATATAAATATGCCAACCTATATGATTACTCATGCGGTAAATGCCACATTGAATGTGGACACAATCAAATGGATGATAAGGCGATGGGAGGTATGAAAATAGAATGCCCACACATGGATGATCTCATGAGAAGAGGTAAGAAAAGGATGTAATCTAGTCCATGAGATCCTCTCTTCTAACCAAAATATAGAGATGTCAATGATTAGGCTCATAAACCTTTGATGGATAGCAACCTTGGGCATATTATTTCCATTATGGTCCTTATCATTTATGTCATATTTTATGGCCTCTATAGGGTTATGATCAATAGGAAAGGGAGACTGATGAGATGGAGAAACACAAGTAGGTTGCCCATGATGATCACACTGGAAAGGGGAGATTATAGGTTGATCATGATCCTAAGGGGGTGCCCAAGGAGATAAAGAATATTCAATGAGGGGTTTTTCCTCGACACTATCCTTAGAAAGGGGAAAGGGATCAAGGTCACTTGAGATGATATGAGAATAGGTGCGGGAATCACTCTCAAAATGATGAACAAGAGGAGGAGGCAAAGGGGAGGGTGGAGTGTTATACCCAATAGGCTTTTCTTTCTCAAAATCATAATCTAAAGGCTCAAGTGACTTGAACATAGGATCATGAGGAAGATAGGTAAGAATAGAGGCCCTATCGATTTCATTACTATAAGCATCAAAGGTAGGGTTTTCCTTCAAAGGAGAATCAATTACTTCCAAATGATCCTCTTCATGCAAAAGAAAATAATAATTCTCCTTCCCCAGGGTATTGGTGGATATGTCATCACAGGTAATGCTTGGGAGAAGGGGAAAACCAATCTCAGCCTCATCCTCTTTGTTGGTATCATAAATGGGAGCACAATTAAACTAAGGCCCAACAATTTCCCATTTCTCCTTTTCAATGTGGAAATAATCTCCAATGTTGTCTTCCAAGGAGCTCATGGGATCACCTTCCTCAAGGTTCTCAAAAGGAGAGTCATCAGGAGCGGTATCCTCAAGAAAGGTAAGGTCAACCTCAACTTTCATAGCCTCATCCTCCCCAACACATGTGCTCTCAAAATCATCTTGTTCATCTTGCGGACCCAACAAGGACTCATGTTCCTGCTCATCACCGATATCCTCAATGTTATCTTCATCTTGGTTGGTTGACAAGCGGGACCTTTCTTCTTCCCTCTTCTCCTGAAGAACAATGGCTAAGGTATTTGTTACATGATTTTGGTAATATGCTTCTAGGAGGAGAGCATTAGTAGGGTTCTCTTTATATTCACATTTCATCTTATGAAGCTTTACCTCTTCTTCGTGCAAATGGAAGAATACTTCATTAGAATTACATCCCCTTACTAACCCCCTGCATGACCTACTATATTCATCCATTCTTTCTTGCATAATTTGGAGGTTTGCAGGGTCCAACTCTTCGTCATCCTCAGAGGAGGTGTTCCCTTTCTCATTACCATTGTCCCCCAATTCCATAACTGATTCTTGCTCATCATCCTCATCTCCTTGGTCATCTTGGTCATCCAAATCCTCATTTGGTAATGAGCCATATTCCTCTTTGATCTTGTGAGATAAGGAATTAAATGCACTAGTATAATAGGCAAGCTCCAAGAAGAGATAATCTGTGGGCTCTTCTTCATCTCTTGCTATATGCTTTTTAAGTTTGAGTTTCTCTTGTTATAAAAGTTAGTATGAAGTCCTTGTTCTCATGCTTAATCAGATGATCAAAAAGCTCAAACCACAAATCCAATCTTTGTCGTAGGGCTTGTTCTTCTTTGAGAAAATTAGCCCAAACACAAATCTTCTTCGTCCTCCTCCTTCGTTGCCTTCTTCTTGGGCAGTTTGTTTATTTCAATATTTGTCGTAGCAGATAAATTGTTAATTAATTAACAATTAGGAGAAATAATATTAGTTGTTGCAATAGGATTCTGGTGTTGGAATTTTCACACAAAGGAGGGCTCAAAAGGCAGATCGAAGCTCACACGTGTAGTAGCGACAACTACTGGGGGGCCGAAATTTCAAATCTGCAGTGAAGGTCGAAATTTCTGCAGTTGGAGGTTGAAGAAGTGCTACTGGAAGAGATTTGACTAGGTTTGACAAGATCAAGGTTAGGACATTATCTGGAGAGGTTGGTCTTGGTCTTGGAGGGTTCTGAAGTCAGTCTTAAGAAATTGGAATTCGTCGATTGAAGAATCTATAAGGAAGAGAAGGGATTTGTGGGTTTTCCTCTCAAGTGGAGAGGTTTTGGCCCTGGCTTGCAGCCTTTATTCTGTGTTCTTGTTCTTCTTGTTTTGGTAGTTGTTTGATGATTCACACGTATAATAATAATTTGCAAAGCTAATAAGTAATAGGACATCACAAGCAGTTGTCAAGTAAAGAGAAATCTCTAAAATCATTTCCCTTTTGATTTCTCAACTATTTTAGCCTAGAGCCCCTATTAGTTGTCAAATGGAGGGAAAAAAATAATTGTGGCTACAAGCGAACCACATAGCCAATGTGAAATCATAAAAATTAACCCACAAGAGGGTCGAAATGCCGTTGTCATCACTGTGTGGGCCTCTTGGAGGCATGCGTTGAGCTCCCTTGGTGCTAAACTGAGTCAAGAGGGCTCCAAAAATCATCCTCTAGAGGTTGGCCACTAGATATCCATGCAAATCATCATGTGGAACCCAATTTTGTGTTTGAGGCACAAAATAGGTCTCATGGGTCTCCTGGTGATAGAAATTAGAATAGCCTGGATCTGCTCCATCGTCGAGGGCTCGAAGAATGTTGCTAGCCCTCCCATGTCTAAAAGGGTGAGACAAACCTCATCTGGGCCTCAGATCAACTTCCAAACCATAGATGCACTACTAAGCCGACTGGGGGCATATTGGTCCAAGTGCATCATCTCGTGAATAATGTGGGGAAAATCGCAGACTGATGTGGTGCTGTAGGTGCTTTCACATATACAGAATCTGTCACACCATTCTGAAGAGCACTTTTAGCTTTAGCTTGACTTCCGTAAAGCTTTTGTTCATCAATGCTTAAATGGACTAGTTGACGGTTCCTTGTATTCTGTTGACACAACATTCCAAACATCAAACTATTGTGCTTGAAGATATGACTTCATCTTTCCAACCTAGAATACATAATTGTTTCCATTTAGTACAAGGATTGTTGTCTTATGCCACTCCATGATCTACTTCTAGTTGTTAAACTTCTATTGAAAGAACCTGCTCGGATACCAATTGTTGGAAACACTGAGGGGGCGGGGGGTGAATCAGTATTTCTTATCAATTAGTATTTTATTAATCTTTTCATTAAATTAGTTATTCTTCAACAATATTCAAAACAGTAAATAAACAATACACAAGGAACACAAGATTTTGTAGGTGGAAAATCCCCTTCGAGTCTGTTGACCCCTACTGGTCAACTACCCATGCAGTGCACCCTGTCTTTTCTTGACAAAAAGAAGCAGCACGTGATCAACATGTCCGTGCCATCCTGCCATCATCAGCAGCTTGATCTTTTTTTGATTGTAAACCCAGTCTGCATGTGTTAATTGTAAATAATCTTAGCAGACATGAGTCATGTATGTAATTTGCCTAGGTGGACCTAACTTTCTGATGATAATCTACGTCCCGGAAGGTTTTTTGTCTCACCGATCCACGGATCGGTAGAGTTTTCCTTCAAACCTGACCCCAAAGCCGGGATTGATTTTGTCATTAGAACTTTAGGAGAATCCTAGTGTGTTGATCTGCTAGATTATCGTTGTGTCGCAGAGCTGGGTGTTTTGTGAGGGTCTGTATCAAGTGGGTTCATCCCTTTGAGATGTAAATTGTAAAAATCATGATGAAATGTGTCTTGAGGGTTGAAAATGTTGTAAATCCCCTCATGAGTCCTAGGTCCTAGGTCCTAGGTGATGTTTCCGAAGGTTTAGTTCAGTGATCCATTTCAAAAAAAAAAAAAAATAATAATAATAAAAAAAAAAAAAAAAAAAAAAAAAATATTTTTGTTATATTTTAATTTGATTTTTAGTCTAGTTTAGTTTTTTTTTTTTTAAAAAAAAAAAAAAAAAAATTTAAAAAATAAAAATTTTGTGGAAAATCATTTTGCCAATCTCAGTGGTTTTTATGTATATCTTCCATGCTGGGATCTAAGTTTTCAAGCCGAGATGCGAAATTGATATCTGGATTAATGGTTTATAATTCTCGTGGTATTTTAAGGAATTTATCTGTTCAAACTTTCAGTTGCTGGATATCATTTTGAGCATTGTGATTTAGTTAATGATAGATGATTACTGTTCATGTCCATTTTTCTTTATCATTTAAAAAGTAATCATTTAAAAATTGACTCCACAAGGCACTGGTCTGTTAAAACTCTAAATCCATCTAGTACTTTTCATATCGTGTCTCGTGTCTCCCAACCAGCTGTTTGGCAGTTGGTCTTCACTATCTCGCAGGGTCTACCCCCCTTAGCCGCGGGAGACAGGCTTAAACGGAGAGACCGGGGATCAGAGTGACAGCCCCCGGTCTGAGCGTTGTCGTGCCAGTTTGCGCGACAACATTTTTTGGCGCCGTTGCCGGGGACAGAGTTTTTCTGTCCTTGGTGTTTCAACGACTTTCAATCATTCATCTTCTCATCTTTCTCATCTCTCGGTTGAGCTGGCAGATTCAATATTTTGGCATCTTTTCATCATATATCAGCAGCATCTCTTCGGTTTTGTTTCTTGTTTGGGTGGCGACTCCACTTTTCTCATTTTTCCCAGACAAGAATCTTTCCTCATATCTGCTTGTGGTTACTTTTTGGATCCTAGAATCAGATTCGTTGTTCAAGTGGCGACTCCACTTTTCTCATCTCTTAATTTTCTTGAGCAGAAATCTCTTTCTATCATCCATTTGATCCCTTGTTGTTCATCATGGATTATTCATGTAAGCCATGTCATTTTACTAATAATCTCCATGATCTTCCGAGAGAGGCCATTTCTAAATTATTAAAGTTCTCGGGTGATGATCTGGTCGCTGTTAAACGTCATTTAAACATATTTACTTGTGTAAAGATCTTGTATTGTAGATTTCCTCAATATAATCATGAAGACTTCAAGATGCGTCTATTCGTCCATTCTTTAGAGGGTGATGCATTGAATTGGTTTAATAATTTTCCTAATGATTTTTTCACTTCTTTACAAGACATTCTCGATGCTTTTAAAGATAAATATGATAGTCTAAACAGCTTGCCTTCTACCTCTAAAACTATGCAAAAAGAAGAAAGTAATCATATTAAAGGTCAAGCTGTTGAAGAAAGAGTTCAAGATCAAAATGTGTCATCCACCGAAAATATTGTAGATCAAATTCATGATAGTGAAAAATCAGGGACAAATAACAGCGAAATGCAAGAACAAGAGCAAATTATACAAGATCTAATGATGCTGGTAAGAAACATGGAAAGAAATCAAACTAGTCTTGTCAATGATGTTAAAACTTTACGCACCCATCTGGAAAAACGTAATAAGGAGATTGAGGACACGCAAAATCAGCATGCTAAGGAAATTGAGGCCATGAAAATTAAATATGAAATAGAAATTAGAAGCATGCAAAGCAAGATGTCAGTCTTAGAGGGAAATATGGTGACCATGAAAGCTGATCATGATAGGGAAATAGACTCTATGACATTCAATCATAACAATCAGTTGGCTGACATGCAAGCGAAACATAAAGAAGAAATAAATTTCATGCAACATTGCTTGATGGACATAGAGGAAAAGAATGATAAAGTGATAAAACACATGCAAGAACACCATGCCATACAAATCAGTGCTATAAGGGATGAATGCTCTAGTCAGATGGATGCCATTAGAATACAAGTTCGAAAGATTCAACAATGGTCAGATGATAAGAAAAACCAGGAGCCTTCTCATTTGCCGCAACAAGTTCCATCTTACTATGAGGAGGTCATTAAGTGGATAATTGAAGGTGATCCAGATAAGCTTAAAAACGATAAAAATCAGATGCAAGACACAAAAAGACTTAGCATGCATAACTTACACACTTCATCTGATAGTTTCGAAACAGAAAGTTTCAGGTCATCAATAATTCATCCTGCCAGAAAGAAAAAGCGCAAGAGGAAGAAGATTAGACGAAGATTTGATGCATCAGACGGCCGTGAGCAGCTTGATTTTCGGATAGGAAGGAGTCCTACCATATGCAAAATTGGACATGGCACATCCGACAAGCAGCCGACAGATTTGCCTGAAAGCAGGCAAATGCTCAGTATGCACTATATTGAAAACATCTGATGCCTTAGGGCATCCTTTGTATCGTATTTCTAACCCTACTCCTTGTTTTTTCCGCATCTTCGTTTCTGTTTTAGATAGTTAATAAATGAAGAGCTTTTTTATTGTGCTTAACGTATATGCTGATTTTTGGATGGACGCTACTTATTTCTGTGTTGTATGGATGCAGATTCTGGATTCTCACATCCCTGCGAGCAGCAACGTGTCCCCAAGTAGAGCCAGATGTTGACCCCTACTGGTCAACTACCCATGCAGTGCACCCTGTCTTTTCTTGACAAAAAGAAGCAGCACGTGATCAACATGTCCGTGCCATCCTGCCATCATCAGCAGCTTGATCTTTTTTTGATTGTAAACCCAGTCTGCATGTGTTAATTGTAAATAATCTTAGCAGACATGAGTCATGTATGTAATTTGCCTAGGTGGACCTAACTTTCTGATGATAATCTACGTCCCGGAAGGTTTTTTGTCTCACCGATCCACGGATCGGCAGAGTTTTCCTTCAAACCTGACCCCAAAGCCGGGATTGATTTTGTCATTAGAACTTTAGGAGAATCCTAGTGTGTTGATCTGCTAGATTATCGTTGTGTCGCAGAGCTGGGTGTTTTGTGAGGGTCTGTATTAAGTGGGTTCATCCCTTTGAGATGTAAATTGTAAAAATCATGATGAAATGTGTCTTGAGGGTTGAAAATGTTGTAAATCCCCTCATGAGTCCTAGGTCCTAGGTTCTAGGTGATGTTTCCGAAGGTTTAGTTCAGTGATCCATTTTAAAATGAATTAAAAAATTAAAAAATGAATAAAAATAATAAAATAATGAAAAATAATTAAAAAAATCAAGCAAAAACCCTAACTAATAAAATAATAATATTTTAATGTTAATAAATCGACGGATGAGATCAAGAGATGTCTTGATCCTCATCAACGGTCGAGATCATTTCTACATGGATCACTTGAACTAGCCGTTAGGATCATTTCCTTTATATAGGGTCTTAGGGGGTCATTTCAAATCATCTGATCTGTGAGTCTGTACTGAAAGCTCTCTTGTAAACTGATTTCTGATTAATAAAAAGACTTTGGGGTTTCAAACTGGCTGGTGTTACTCTCTGGAACTGCTGTGAGGTGTTTGAATTTCTGCATATTTCAGTTTTTCAACAGTTAAAATAGCTGAATTTTTTTTTAGAGCATTGTGAGCACAGGTATCTTGCTCACGTGCTAGGGTCTGAATGCTGTAGGGTTTCTGGAAAATGGCAGGTATCTCCATTTTCTTTTGAAATCTAGCAGCATCTCTTGCCCTTGTTTGCTGATGCTTGCTTGAGGTGTGCAGGAAACTTTAGGGTGAAGGTTATTTGTGGGCGTTTGGGGAAGTTCTGGGCTGAACCAGCCGACTCCCACAAGCACTTTCTGTGCAGAGCCCAGCTGATTGTGCTCTGGGTTAATCTTTTAAATTTTATTTCGTGTTTTACATGGAGAGATTTTCTTTATGATTCACAGTGAAGTTCAAGTTTTTCTGATATTTCGAAAATATTCTGCTCTTATTGCCAAATCTGGCCATTAAAGGGCCAAATCTGTACATTAATAAACTGTTCTAGGGTTTTAATTTTCCTGATTTAGGGTTTCAGATTTTTTACAGTTTTCTTTTTATTAGGGTTTTGTCTGTTTTGGCAATTGCAGGACTGCTGTCAAGGTTAACACACCGACACACTGTGCATGAGCAGCAGTTTTCAACGAGAGGCATTTTTTGGTTGCTGGTTTATTATATGCGTGAGATTGCGTCCTACCTACAACCCTCAGATCTTGGATCTGTCACCACGAATTCAAGCAGCAGCTCCAGCCACGTTTACACATTTCTGATACGCCTGTCTGCAAAATCGATTTAAAGCTGCATCTCAGGATTATATTGCCAGAGTATCTGATCCCATTTTCAAAACGATTTCAGAAATCACGCCCAAGCAACAGCATTTGGTCACATAACAGGAGAAACTGATTCCAAACAACGTTTCTCAATCCTCAGTGTGAAAGAGTCATTGTGGGTTGAAACCATTCGGATCAGTGGCGCAAAACGTTGAGACCGTAGCTGAGATTTTCGTGGGCCTGCAGTCATCATCGAAATGCCTTTGGTTAACGAACGAAAAAGTGCTCAGTTTCCCTTCACCTAAACGAGCAGCAGTTTCCAGCATCGAATCCATCAATTCGCACACGCAAGTGACTCGGTTTCCCTTTCGGCGGCTGAGGTAGCGTCTCTTTCCCTTCATTACGCAGATGATCGACGCTCAGTTTGGTCATAATCACGCAGATCAGGGTAGCGTTTCCACTTCTATGCGTTCGATTTTTTGAAATCCGCAGGTAATCGTTCACTGTTTTACGCATTAGTTAGGGCAGTCGTATTTTGATTTTTTTTTTTTTTTTTTGTAAATGATTATGTATATATTGGTTGCATAGTTTAGACTTAGGTTATTTGATTTCTTTTTCGTTTTGTTTTTTAAAATATATGAAAATGCAAAAAAAAAGGGTACGTAGGGTTTTGTTAGATTTTTTAATTAAACTTTCTTTATATATATTTATTATTTTAGGTTTAAGTTTCCATATAGTTTTGTTTAGATTTTAATCTTAGCTTTAGGTTTAGCTTTAAATTTGTATAGTTTTATGTTATTTTTAGATTTAACGTAGGTTTGGTTGAGCTTTATAAAAAATCAAAAAAGCAAAGGAAATGCATTTTTAGATTTAGTTTGTAAATAATTCTATTTAGTTTAGAAATGAATTTTTGTTAAGTTACATTTAGATTTTAGTTAGATTTTACATTTTTGATATCTAGAGTTTTGGGTTGTGTTAGATTAATTTTAGTTTAAATTTCTTTAACTTTGGTTATATTTAGCTTTTAAAATAGTTTTAAAATTTTGTTATAAAAAAAAAAAAAAATAATAAAAAAAAAAAAAAAAAAATATATTTTTGTTATATTTTAATTTGATTTTTAGTCTAGTTTAGTTTTTTTTTTTAAAAAAAAAAAAAAAAAAAAAAAATTTAAAAAATAAAAATTTTGTGGAAAATCATTTTGCCAATCTCAGTGGTTTTTATGTATATCTTCCATGCTGGGATCTAAGTTTTCAAGCCGAGATGCGAAATTGATATCTGGATTAATGGTTTATAATTCTCGTGGTATTTTAAGGAATTTATCTGTTCAAACTTTCAGTTGCTGGATATCATTTTGAGCATTGTGATTTAGTTAATGATAGATGATTACTGTTCATGTCCATTTTTCTTTATCATTTAAAAAGTAATCATTTAAAAATTGACTCCACAAGGCACTGGTCTGTTAAAACTCTAAATCCATCTAGTACTTTTCATATCGTGTCTCGTGTCTCCCAACCAGCTGTTTGGCAGTTGGTCTTCACTATCTCGCAGGGTCTACCCCCCTTAGCCGCGGGAGACAGGCTTAAACGGAGAGACCGGGGATCAGAGTGACAGCCCCCGGTCTGAGCGTTGTCGTGCCAGTTTGCGCGACAACAGAGTCTAAAACCACTGAACGCTTTTCTAATAAGTTCTTTAAAACTTCAGCGCCAACTGAAAAGAAAGTTACAACTCCCTAGAACTCTAGAAAAGCATTCTTCTCCAGCACCCACTGGAAGGATCCCCAACGCCCTAAGTTTTTATCAACAATTAGTTGAATGCATGCACCAACACCCTAGCAAGCACCAACTTGCGCTACCACCACCCTACCACCACCCTACCACCCTAATGTGTTTTCAGGCACCCACCTGAAGGTGACTTCAACCACCTCCCTAACACGACCCTACCATCCTAAAATGACAAGAATTAATTAGAAAAATGTGGACTCTCATACCAGGGACAATGATCCACTTACAATGATATACAATGATTTTCTTTGATTGACCAATTAACCCTAGACCTGAAGCCCTTGTCCCAACAACACACTCTAAACCCTTGTACCAACCACAACCACTCTGACCCAATAACTATTAGTTTTTGTAGCATCAGATGTGTTCTAGCGATGATATTTGGTGGATAGGCTAGAAAACATGAGATCTCCAAAACCCAAAAATCGTTTCTGGAAATTCCGCCTAGAAGTGTCTCAATTAGATTATTAACTGTTTTTTAAATCTTAAGTCTAAACTTAGGGAATATGGTTAATTAATCAATATTAATTGAGATAGGGTGAGAATCATCTAGAAACTCACACGGATCAATCCAGAGATGATCCTAGCCATTGATTAAGTTTTAATCTTGGCTGTTGGTACTCCAACAGAAGATTATAAGAGGAGATCGATGTGGTGATGGAGAGTGCACTTGAGACACTTGAGCAGTTCGATTTCTTGGAAGATCAATTTCTAGAGTAGCAGCAGTCAGTTGTCGGAGAGAGCTAGAGATCGAAGCAGTGTGAGGGGAAAAGACAGTGAGGCTGGAGGAAGTATTCCAGATCCAGTGAGTGCATTTGTAGAGAGGCAGAAGAGCCATAGAGAAGCTGACATAGGGGTAGCGCAACAACTTCTAGAGACAAGTTTGATTTTCTGAGAGGGAAAGACGTCTTCAATTCCAGAGGCTAGGAAGGAGTCCCAGAGTGCCGGAGAAACATCTTTCCAGCTAGCAGAGGGCATAACGACTTTATCAGAGTCCAGTGAGAGGCTTGACGTCAAGCAGGTTGCGTAGAGGCTGACGCAGAGGGTCAGAGGGCCGAGTTTTTGAAGGCAAATTGTGTCAGGGATTGCCTGTGGGGTGAGGAAATTCCTCACTAGATTTTTGCTAATGTTTTTCTCTGTAGGATTGCCATATTTCGACATCCAGTCATACTCATAATTTCTCACTGCTGCATAATAATAAAACCCTCGGTTGCTGCATCGGTTTTCCCAACTTGGGTTTTTCCAGAGACTTTTGTCTAAAAATAATTGTGTTAATCTTATGTGTGTGTGCTAGGATTTCTCAGTTTTCAGTATTTTATTTTCCGCAATATTTTTATGGTGAAAATTGCAGTTGTGATTTTATTTGTTGTTTTTCGTAGCAAATAAATTGCATAATTAAATTTTTAGTTAGAAGAATAATTTCCAGTTGCTGCAATATATAAAAATTTGACATGGTATCAGAGCATAATTGATCAACTGGAGAGCTCAAAAACAAAGGAAAGGAATTTTGCTGCTCATCAAGGGCGGCAGACCGAAATTCCCAAGGGCAGCGCAGTATTCCTCCCAAGAGGTTGAGTTGCTTGAGGAAGACCAATTTTTTTGAGTGGGGTAGAAAAAGTCAATCCTTCTAGATCAAGTGATTCTAGAGGCAGAGGGAGCAGCTCAGTACTTTCGTTGGGAAGATCTCTAGCTGGACGCAAAGGGTTTTTTCAGCAGTTCGCTAGAGCAGAGCCAGTGGTGGGTGCAAGAGAGAGAAGCACACAGTTGAGGGAAAATTTTCCTCAGGGAACTTCTAGTCTTAGAATTTCGATTTTCATTGCAGATTGACAATAGTTGTGACCAGATCTTCTCACTCCAGAAGGGAGTGCGAGTAGCAGAGCAGCAACCGAGTAGAAGGAAAGAGGAAGTTTTCGACAGTTCGTTGAGATGGCCACTGCTGGGCTTCGTGATCAGAACAGGTTGGATGGAGCTTCCAACTACATCATCTGGAAGGCAATGATGTCCTTCCTTCTAGATGAATATGGCTTGAAAGCCTACATTGATGCTGTAGTGGCAGTTCCCACAGATGCATATCAGCAGAAAGAATACAAGAAGGAGATGGCGCGGGCGAGGCGATTGATCTTGTATGGAGTCCAAGATCATGTTGTCTCACATATAGCTGGCAGAGATACTGCCAAACAGATGTGGGATGCTTTCTCCATGTTGTACCAGGGTACTTCCGAGCAGCAAAATATGTACCTAGAGGAGAAGCTAAGACTCATTTGGATGTAGAAAGGGGAAGGCATAGACCCCTTCCTTACCAAGCTTCAGGAGGTTCGAGACCAGCTGTTAGCTGTTGGGGCAACGCCTCAACCCACATAGCTAGTGCAATTGGCACTCAATAGCATCTCAAAAGATTGGCCAGACTTTGTCCAATGCATATTGGGAAAAAATAGGCTACCAGACTGGGATAGAATGTGGGCCGATTTGTAGCAGGAGGAGTTGAGACGAGCTCTACTAAAGAGCTCCATCAAAGACATTAGTAGCGGATCGAAGACGATGAAGGAGGAGGAGAATGTGGCCCTTGCATCAAAGGGTCCCAGTTAGCGACAGGGGGAGTAGAGAAAGAAGAAGAAGGACCTGTCAAAGGTCAAGTGCTTCAGGTGTGGTGAGCTAGGTCACTACAATACTCAGTGTCCTCTCAGGAGGACAAGGAGGAGAAGTAGGAACAACAAGCAGCTTCAGTAGAGATCGATAGGCTTTCCTCTAGGTTGGAGGAAGACTTCGCTATGTTTGTTGATATACCTCCAGGAGTGAGGTGGGATGACTTGGTGTTGTAGCCCCAGATCGCTACAGTTGGGTAGGATCCTTGAGGAGTCCACCTCATGGATCATTATTTGGCTATGGGGCCCCACAATATTCAGTAGCAGGATAGATCAGTGGTAGTTGATGCAGTCAGACTTCGAGTGACAGTGGCAAACTAGTAACAGCCAGATACTAGGGAGCGCAGCGCAAAGTTGGTAGCAGTGTAGTTGGCACAAAGCAAAGTCAGCAACAGCGCAATTCCTTAAGTGACAGTGCAGATGCTAGTAGCAGTCAGAGACTCAGGATATAGATGCATCATACTGGTCATAGTTGATTCAGTTTTTTGGATGCTTTTCAGTTCCAATTGCAGCAACATCAGATGAGAGGGAGTTGCAGTGTCAAATGCAGCACAAATGCAACATATATCAAGAGTTGCGTAGTGGTTGGTGGGTAGTATGATCAGACATCAGCAGCGTGATGGGAGATGATGCAGAGACAGGGTGTTGTGGCATGGAGCACATCACTAGAGCACATTCCTCGCTAAGAGGGAGTGTTAGTTTTTGTAGCATCGAATGTGTTCTAGCCACAAAATTTGGAGTGGCTAGAATACATGAAATCTCCAAAACCCATAAATCTTTTCTGGAAATTCTACCTAAAAGTGTCTCAATTAAATTATTAACTGATTTTTAAATATTTCCTAACTCTGAACTTGGGGAATATGGTTAATTAATCAGTATTAATTGAGATATGGTGAGAATCATCTAGAAACTCACATGGATTGATCTAGAGATGATCCTAGCCATTGATTTATTTTTAATCTTGGTCGTTGGTACTCCAATAGAGGATTATAAGAGGAGATTGATGTGGTGATGGAGAGTGCACTTGAGACACTTGAGCAATTCGATTTCTAGAGTAGCAACAGTCAGTTGCTGGAGAGAGCCAGAGATAGAAGCAGTGTGTGAGGGACAAAGAAAGTGAGGCTGGAGGAAGTATTTTAGATCCAGTGAGTGCATTTGTAGAGAGGCAGAAGAGCCATAGAGAAGTTGATGCATGGGCAACATAGCAACTTCTAGAGGCAAGTTCGATTTGTTGAGAGGGAAAGACGTCTTCAGTTCTAGAGGCTGGGAAGGAGTCTCAGAGTGCCAGAGAAGCATCTTTCCAGCCAGTAGAGGGAAGAACGATTTCATCAGAGACTAGTCAGAGGCTTGACGTCAAGCAGAGGTTGACGTAGAGCTATGTTGCATGAAACTTCAAAGAACCTGGTGTTTTGGGCCGTACCCGCACCCGAAACCGAAACTTCGCTGAAACTCGACCACCATGTAATCATCTATTAGAGTTAATATCAGTGTTGAAAATATCGGTATCGGCAAAATATCGGCGAGGGTCCAGAAAATATCTTATCGGCAATATCGGCGAAAATATCGGCAAATATCGGCAAGCATAAAAAATAATTTTTTCAAATTTTAAAATATAGCCGATATTTTGCCGATATTTTCAAAATATCGCGATATTTTGCCGATATTTTCCGATATTTGCCGATATTTTGAAAATATCGCGATATTTTCTCGGCGATATATCGTTTTGCCGAAAATATCGCGATATTTCCGAATATCGCCGATATATCGCCGATATTATCAACAGTGGTTAATATAGACTTGTTTTTCCTTTTAAATTGTCATCTATGGGTCTTATTCCCTTTTTTCTTGCAAGATAATGTGTTATTCACTTATTTATATATATATATATATATATATATATATATATTTTTACATATACATATATGACGTTTCGGTTGGCGTTTCCATTTTTGGGATGTGATGTTTCTAAACGTACCCATTTCGGAAACTCCGAAACGTTTCGGCGTTTCGTGCAACTTAGATATTTCGGCTGGCGTGTCCATTTTTGGGATATGATGTTTCTAAACATACCCATTTCGGAAACTCTAAAACGTTTCGGCGTTTCGTGCAACTTAGATGCAAAGGGTCAGAGCGCCGAGTTTCGAAATGAAAGTTGTGCCGGGGATTGCTTGTGGGGTGAGGAAATTCCTCACTAGATTTTTGCTAGTATTTTTCTCTGTAGGATTGCCAGATTTCGGCATCTAATTGTACTTGGAATTTCTCACTGCTGCATAATAATAAAACACTTAGCTGCTGAACCGGTTTTTCCGAGGACTTTTGTCCAAAAATAATTGTGTTAATTTTATGTATGTGCGCTAGAATTTCTCAGTTTTCAGTATTTTATTTTCCACAGTATTTTTATGGTGAAAATTGCAGTTGTGATTTTATTCGTTGTTCGCTGAAGCAAATGAACAGCATAATTAAATTTTCAGTCAGAAGAATAATTTCCAGTTGCTGCAATAGATAAAAATTTCACAATAACTCCTTCACTTCCTGTATAAAATTGTCTTTTACAAAACTAACAAGACTCTGAACTTACAATCGCAACTGTACAATGAAGATGACACCTTGAATGCTTATCTGCCTTGCTGTTGTAGAATGATGAGGTATCTACTCTTAATGAAGGAAGCTGCTCAATCTGCTCTACCTTGCTTAATGCCAATTGTGACCACTATAAAATCCAACCAATCCTGTCCACCCTTCAACTGCTCACTGCTGCAGCTTCATTGCCCTTACAGTTGAGATCCATTTAACCTTTCTTTGTCCTTGATGATAAACAATTGTAATGAAACACTGTCCCGCTAAGAGCCACTGTTTACTTTAAAACTGTTGTAGATCTCTTTCTCTAAACAACATTGCTGCTTACCCTTTGTTGAAGTCCTAGACTCCCAACTGCAAGAGTCACTTTTGAATTGTAGTCAACAATCTCTAACTGTAGTAACTGCTTCACTGGTTTTTACCTTAAGTCAACAAGTCTGCTTGCAGGGGTCGGCCTTCATATTTTATAGATGTGCATATATGTGAATGTTGTTGAGTGCGAAACCTTTTGCAACTGATTTCTTGATAGAAGCAGACACAAAAATCTTTTTACTGCTTGTGATTGAATATGAAGAATAATAGTGCTCTGTCCTTGGTTACTCATTTTTCACTGTAGCATACTATATGTATATGGGCAGACCTTTCTTCAAAATACTGGTGACTTTGTTTGCTTTATTTTTCGTATGAATCTTTTTCTTTGCATTACTGTTGTAACTTAACATTGTGTAGTGTAGCAGATATTAAGCTCATACATCACTCAAATGTCTCTAACAAGCAGCGTTACTTCAAAAAAATTGAAGGTCAATCATTGGTTTAGTGCATTTAATCCTTGAAGTTGTTCACCAATACACTGAGAATACTACCACTGTTTTATGGTGAGAATCAACATCATATATTGACAGGGGAACCTTGATCTAAATTACCCTTCATTGGTATGCAATTTCTAAGACTTAGTCTTCAGAATTTGAGTGGATGACCTGTCATAGGTATACTATTGAAGTACCGTCCTTTACCTACAATAATACCTTACCCAAGCAAATCGAAAACAAAAAAAGATATATACACCAAAACTATAATTAAATCCTGATTTGAAGCTCTTCTACACCAGCCTAGATCCATCTTAACCTCAAATCTATCAAGCGTTGAGAGGGATCAAATTTGTAATGTTCCAAATGGAAAAATACATTAGATAACAGAAGCAAATAACTAGCTACAACTATAAATTTCAAGCATGAACAACCATACATAAGTAAACACTGAAATGTGGGCAAAAACTCTGAGCCATTGTATTAATATAATAAATTATGAGTACAATAATTGTGATAAGAGAAACATGAGCTTGCTACAACAAGCAAGGACAAACCAAGGTGACAAATCAATGGCTCAAAGTGTCGGAAAAGCTCTCAGAAGAAACTGTGCGCTGCCTGGCGTAAACTGCTGTTGCAACAAGAAACAACCCTGTATTTGACCCCTCAAAAGTGCCCAGAAATTTCTGTAAATTTTGCTGGAGTCTGCCCACATAAAAAACAGAAAATGCTAGAAATGATTTGGGCTAATTCCACTGACCACTTGGGACCCAAAATTTAAGCTCACTCTTAATTTGTTGCTAAATAATCCTGCTGTTTTGGGGCACCAAAACGCCTCCAAAATTATGCAAAATTAGGAGCAAACTCCTTGAGGCTAGTCCAGCAAAACCCAGAAATGATTTGGGCTAATTCCGACCTCCTGGAATTACCCAAATTTGGTGCTACGCCCTCCTTGACAGTTTCTGTGTCCCCCACAATTCAAACTATTGGATATGTCACCAATTCCTTCTCAATTAGCTGTAGGATTGCCCTGCAAATTTCCTCCAGAAGATGTGAGTGAAATTCCTTCCAAAACCCGACACAAATAAGATGAATTTAGCCCCACAAATTCTGCCCAGTAATACTTCTATGCAGGCCCTAAAATGGTGAGTTTGGCTCTCTTAGGAGGAGCAACTTCAAACCCCGAAATCCTCCACAAATGTTGGTCCACCCTCAATGAAATTTCTCCTAAATTTGCTGGCCAGAATTCCCCTTGAAACTCCTTCAACTCAGTGGTTAGATTTCTGTCCCTGCGTCCTCCTGGAAGTTCGAATTAGCTGAAGCAAGAGTTGACATGTCCCAGGAACTCCAGCAAATATCTCCCCACTGAGTTCTGAAATACTATTAATTTTTTATAACAATGGTATGCTCTATGCTTAAGACAATTTACTTTAATGTTCCTTTAGCAGCCCCTTGACAATGTCCAATTATATCCAGTAGTAATCACATTAAATTATACACATTGACAGTAAATGCAGATTGAACATAAAATCATATATAGAAGATATGCCAAGACAAGAGGACACAAGATGTGGCGGATGCTAGGGACAAACCACAATGTGGGGAAACCCTTTGATCAAATCTTCTTATTATTCTTCAATAGTTTAGCAGAGAGAGAGTACAAATATCATAAGTACAAGCCCAAAACAGATCTGCGAAATCAACAGTCAATGCAACCCTAACCAGAAAGTCAACAATGTTCAAAGTTGTGCCAAATCAACCTCTAATAAGCTCGATCAACATCAGATTAGTACGACCTCTAGAGAGGGTCAAAGTCAACCCAAGACAACTCGGTCAACCCAAACAATCCTTGCTGTAATTTCTGCGGTCAAACAAAAAGTCAACACTACAGTCAATGTGGTCAAATTGTCCCCAATCTCCTCGATTTGCATGCCAAAGAATGTGGCCTAAAAAGATTGAAGTTCTGGCCCAAAAATAAAAGTCAACACTTGGTCAAAGTTCCCAAGTCAACGCTAGTCAACATTGCCCTAATCACAGAAATTTTGGCATCCTGAAATCAGCCTTCCATCCACACGTGCGAAGAAGAGAGACTCCAAGTAGTACGAATCAATCAAGAGAGGAGAGAGAAGATGATGTGATGAGTTGATGATGTCCAAATGAGAGAAGGGTCACTTCTATTTATACACTTCGTTGAGGGTGAGGAGACATCCATTGGGCTTCATGAGCTTACGTTTGACTGAGGCCAACCTTGACAATTTGTCCATGAGAAAGAATAAATTCAAAATTCCATTTCTGGTTGTCAGAATGAGATGATCTTTATATCAAAATTGTACCTCTCGGAAAGAGGAATCCAAAGCAATAATCATCTCCATCATATGAGATATCCTAAGGTGGAAGTTGGCCCTAGTTGCCAATTTTAACACTCCCTCTTAACTAGGGAGAATTCCACTTGCCAAACTATCTGACATCATCATGCTAACCTGTCATCCTGTACCATCAATGCCATCACTGCTCTGCTCTGGTGAACCATGAAGAAATAATGAAGAAGAAATTATCGAGAGTGAGTCATAAGATCATACCATTCTCCACTGACTAAAGTCAGTGCTTGGTCCCAGATCAAGTTGTTCAACACCATGCATCCCAGTAATAGGGAGTACGACAATACACGATGCATCCATCGATAGTGCTGTGGTCCCTAACCATCTTTTCTCAACTCATTAGCCAGATGAGAGGTACTTCCCATGAGTCTCGGACTCTATGGGTAGGTTGTGTGTCGGGGCATCAGCAAGAGAAGGTGAACCACTCATCCATAGCATATGTCAATCGTAGGGGAAGGTGAGCCACTCACCTTGCATGAATGTGTCTGGGTAGGGGAAGGTGAACCACTCACCCTACACACATGTCAACCATAATGGGGTATCACAGGGGAAGGTGAACCACTCACCCTGTATCCAGCGCACCACTAGGGGAAGGTGAACCACTCACCCTATGGTCGCTCATAGCTCCAAGAAGTACCCCACGCCCCCAGGAGCTCTCAGAGCTTTGTGTTCAACTCATACGGGACCCTCATAGGAGGGTCATTCCACGACTCCAAGTCTCTCTCAGAAGGTTAAGAATTTGACCTTCCCGAGAGGCTTTGTGAGAATGTCTGCAACCTGCTCATCTGTCCTGATGTGTTGGAGCCTAACTGCTCCCCGTTGTACCATATCCCGGATAAAGTGGTACTTGATATCAATGTGCTTGGAGCGGTCGTGGAACACAGGATTCTCTGATAGACGGATCCCACTCTAGTTGTCGTAGAAGATCACGGTGGTATCTAGCACGTGCTCAAATAGCTCACTAAAGAGCTTCCTCAACCAAACTGCTTCACAATAGGCCATACTTGCAGCAATGTATTCGGCCTTGGCGGTGCTTAGTGCAACCGATTTAGGCTTCCTGCGCATCCAAGATATAGAAGCAGACCCCAAAGAGAAGCAACACACATACGTGCTCATACGATCCACCACACTGCCAACCCAGTCAACGTTTGTATATCCATGTAGCCTCAAATCCTTGGCAGTGTATCTCAGTCCATAGTGGATTGTGCCCCGGAGATATCTCAAGAGATGCTTGGCAGCAATCCAATGAATGTGATGAGGCTCGACCATATGATGACTCAACATGTTCACAACAAAGCATATGTCAGGATGGGAGTTGACCAAGAACATCAATGCCCCCACAAGTTGACGATACTTGGTAGGGTTCGTCAATTCGGGCCCAACAACACTTCCACATAGCTTCTTAAAGTTGAGTTCCATCGGAGTAGTCACAGACTTGCAATCCACCATCCTACATCTCTCAAGTAGCTTCACAATATATTTTCCTTGAGAAAGGAAAATCTCACCTGGCTTTTGCCAGACCTCCAACCCTAGGAAATAATGCATTAGTCCTAGGTCCTTCATCTCAAACTCAGAAGCCAACTCCCTCTTGCATTGATGAATGAGAGGGTCATCACCTGTCAGAAAGAGACCATCCACATAAAGGACTAGAATGAGAGGTCTGTGTTGATTTTGGGTAGCATCGGATGTGCTTTAGCCACGAAAATCGATGGAGAGGCTAAAGCACATGAGATCTCCAATACCCATAAAGGGTTTGGGTAGATTCTAAACAGTTTGGGAGATATTAAAATAATTAATATTTTTAATGGAGTCCCTAAGTCGAAACTTAGGGAAAATAAAATATTAATGTGAATTAATAGAAAATTGTGTTAGAATGGTCCAAAAGTCATGGATCAAGCCAGATCTAATCTTAGCTATTGATTAGGGACTTAATCTCGGCCGTTGATTTGTCAACGAGAAAAGTATAAGACGAGGCTTGAGGGTCACTTGGAGAATACACCAAGAGATCAAGATTTCGACTTTCTGGGGCTGGGTTTGCTGAGAAAGTTGAGAGAGTGATCAGAGTTGCAGCTGAGGGGCAGTGAATACAGAAGCAGAGAGGTAGAGATAGCACCGGGATGATCAGCGCAGTAGCCGGAGAGAGGGATGCAGAACCAGCCAGGGGTTCACGCAGAGCCAGCCAGAGCTCACACAAACGCAGCCAGGAGCTGCGCAGTGCCTCAGAGGGCCAGTGTGGGTGACGCAGAGGGCTAGACTGATGCAGTGCCTCCAGAGGCTGACGCAGGCCAAGCCAGAGTGACGTTGGGCAAACACTGGGCTAGAGAGACGCTGACGCAATCCTTAGAGGCTGACGTTGGGGTTTCGTGGGGCAGATTGGAGCTGTGGAACTACCAGAGTGTTTATCTGGAGTTTCAGCCAGAATATCTGCTTCCGAGTAGAGAGGTACTACTGCCGAGATTTTTCTCTATTGGGTGAGCTGGATTTGGCACCCAGATTGTATTCTGAAACTGCTTAAGAAATCAAACCCTCAGATAGCTGCACCGGTTTTCCCGCATTGGGTTTTTTTGGGGACATTAGTCCAAAAACAGCGGTGTCACTTGTGTGCTTGTTTCTATTTCCTTCAGTTGATGATCTGTAACGTGTTGACCATGTACTTGCATTTATTTCCAGTATTTACATGGTAAATAACTTGTTAATTAACAGAACAAGTAGGTAGGAATACATCAGTAAAGTGCATGAAGGGTTTCTAACGTGTCAGAGTTAGAAATTCCAACAGTCCATCCTTTTTAACCTTGAAGTATAGGTTCAGGTTAGCATCGCTTCTCGTAAATCCCAACTTCATAAGATAGCTATTGATCCTCTCATACCAAGCCCTAGGGGCTTGCTTCAAACCATAAAGGGATTTCTTCAACCTGCATACATGTGTTTCACGATCTTGAACCTCGAACCCCTCGGGTTGTTCCACACACACTTCCTCCTTGAGCAAACCATGCAAAAAGGCAGTTTTGACATCCATCTAGTGTAGGTTCCATCCTTGCGAGGCAGCAAGGGCTATAATCGAACAGATGGTGGTATATCGGGCAATTGGTGCAAATATCTCATCATAGTCTAGTCCTTCCTTTTGAGAGAAGCCTCAAGCTACAAATCTAACCTTGAATTTCTCAACACTCCCATCAACTCCATGTTTGGTCTTGTAGAGCCATTTTGAATTGACCACTGACTTGTCCTTGGGTCTAGGAACCACATCCCAGACATCATTCTTCATGATCGACTCATATTCTTTGTTCATCGCATCCTTCCAAACTTGTTGCTTTACAACTTCTTCGAATGTACAAGGCTCATATTTTACAATGGTACTCATGGTAGCTAAGTACCCTTGGTACCTATTCAGCTTCTTGCTTTCACGAAATGTCCCTCTTGGTGCAATATGTTTCTCAACATTTTCAAGAGTATGTTTGAGCCATAAAGGCCTTTTTCTTGAAGTAGTGGGCTCACTAGGAGGAGGATCAATGGGATCCATCGGACCTACATCAGGCATCGGTTCATCCTGCTTTTTTGCACCAACATCATCATTGTCCTTCCTTGGGATAGGAAGATCTTAGATCTCTCTAAGAGTAGAATCTTCATCAAAAGTGACATCATGACTTAATTCTATTTCCCTTTGACCAGACACAGATTCTATATGCCTTCGAAGTTTCACTATAGCCCACAAGCGTTCCTTTCTTCCTAGATGCATCTAGTTTGTTTTTCTCTTTCGACACATGAAAATATACGGGACAACCAAAAATTCTAAAATGAGAAACATCAGGTTTCTTACCGGCGAATACTTTTTCGGGTGTCTTGAAGTCCAAAGGTTGATGTGGGCATCGGTTTTGGACATACACAGCGGTGTTTGCAGCTTCTCCCCATAAGAACTTTGGAAGACCTTGATCATGAAGCATAGCCTGGGTAGCTTCTATGACAGTACGATTATTCCTTTCGGCAACACCATTTTGTTCAGGAGTATATGTGGTCGTAGTCTCCCTCTTAATGCCAATGTCTCTACAATAGTCTTTGAATTCATTTGACTCATATTCGGTTCCATTATCAGTCCTCAGTATTTTGATCTTCTTCCCTATTTGATTCTCAACCAAGGCTTTGAAGGATCAAAACCATTTGAATACTTCACCCTTCTTCTTTAAGAAATAGATCCATGTCTTGCAAGAGAAGTCATCCACAAAAATAACACAATGCAAATATCCACCCAAAAATGTCACGGGCAACATACCTGATAGATCAGAATGGACCAATTGAAGAATATGAGTGGTTTGAGTCTCACTTGAGGGGAATGGTCCCCTTGTATGTTTTCCAGCTTCACATACTTGACAAACACCTTCATGATTTAAGTTGAATAGTAATGTTAGTGTCAGTCTTTCTAGCCTTCCTACAGTGATCAAATATGCTCTTACAAAGTGGTCTCAGAGTGTCAAGGTCAAATTTTGTCATTTCAGTGAGTCTTCAAGCAAAATTTGGTCACTAGGCGTTAGGTCTAGGGTTTGCTTTCACTCCTTCTAAAGTTGTCCAAATGGCGATCCATGTCATCATTCAGCTGAGTCTATCATCATTCAGAGGTTTTTCATCATCATGTCAAGTTCCATAGGGTCATTTTACAGCTTATCCATGCTTCAGTTGCGCCTAGGTAAGGTCATTTCCCTCTCCTAGGGTTTTGAAGGCAATTTCTCTTGGACGGTCAAATCATCGGCCAAACTTGTATCCTGCTGTTCATACACCTTCCCCTATCTTTAAAGTACCTTATCAAACACTTCCCATCCCTGAGATCCCCCAAAATCCTCATTTTTACACAAACCCTAGTTTCTAGCTACAACCTGGCAATTTTCTAGGTTTGGCCTGTGTTTTGCCCTTTTGGACCCCTTTCTCTCACTCAATCTCTGAGATTCCACTTTCCCCTACTTCCTAACATCCCTCCCTACTCCCCAAAATTTCCCCAAGAATTTAGAAGCCCCTTATCCCCTTCATTTCGCTTCATTTCGAAAAAATTCCTTGTTTCACACATCGGGATAAGTTTCACTCAAAAGCTGTTTCAAAGCAATCAAAGATGAATTTTGGGAAACTGAGAGAGGTTTTTGTCCACAACATGCCAAAGAAGAAAAAACTCCTTCACTTTTTGCACAGGTGTCATGGTTTGAGAAAAATGTCAAGAATACCGTTGCCTCAGGAGAATCAAAGACACCTCTGAAGTGACCTTGGGAAAATCAAGTTTTCTCCTAGCTTGATTGGAAAACTGATTTTCTTGATGGGTAAAATGATAACTAGACACAAAGAGCTTTGCAATGAGCTATCATGAGCTCAATTTGGGGTTGAGGAAGGCATTCAAAGGTTGACTACAACAACACTCTTCCTTGAGGCAGCCTCATTTGGCACTTTTTGACCAGTCTTGGGAGATTTGATTTTTGACAGGTCAAATCAACTCCTAATTGAAAAATTCCAGTTGGGTTGGAAAGTAGACTCAGAGACCTTTCCAACGAGCTATCCTGCGCCTGATTCCGACACCGGGAAGGCCTCCAAAGGTCACCTGAAAGTCGCGCGACCCGTTGAACCAGGCGCGCGACCCGTCAGAGGCGCGCGACCCGTCAGGGCACCTCTGCCAGTGCAAATTTTATACAGGCGCGACCCGTTGAGGGCGCGCGACCCGTTGGGTAGTGCACGCGACCCGTCAGGGTTTCCTCCACCGAAAATTACCAGCAAGCTGCCAAGTGACCACAAATTATTCAAGCTTGTCAGGTAGGCCTTCAATCATGTAAATTATGGTTTGCTAAAGCTTGAGGAGATCTTGATAACATTTTTTAAAAGCCTTCATTTGCAAGTAAAGACTCCATGTGCTTTTGCTTGAAAATATCAAATATGCCTAGGGTTGATATGCTGTTTTAAGGTATCCCCTTGTTATCATGTTTTCCCCATGTCCCATTTCTTTTTCCTTGTCTTCCTATGTAAATTTCCCTTGCAAAATTGGTGAAAAGCCCTCCTCTTCCCTAAGAAATAAAAAATCAAGCCCTAACCCTACCTCTCATTATACCCATGTAAACAAATGTATATAATGATGCATATGCAATGATTTTGCAATGTTTTTTCCCTAAAATCCCTGTTTTATATATTTATTCCCATTTTCCCTTTGAAAGTATCCCTCCCCTAACATTCCCCTCGTGCTCCTTGTCCCCTTGAAACAGCATATAGATCAGCATTTTGCAAGGCAGAAACAACAGTACATTTTGGCCACTTTGCTCCTTAAACAATGTCAGAAACCGAAACCTATGAGCAGAGTGATGACCAGGCATCAGCTTCAGAGATTGAGGTACAGAGGAGGCCTCATAAGGATGGAAAGGGCGGTCATCATAGGCGAGAGGAGCCCACCTCTTTGACAGATTTACAGGTTGTCCACTTGCAGTCACATGTTTCCGCCATCAGTCATGTTATGAATTTTGTGAGAGACTATGCTTCTCCGGCTCAATGCCCATTTGGAGAGGCTGTTGGCCAAGGCCAACCAAGATAAAAAATTGCTGAGGAACATGAAGAACCATTATTGGGCGCGGATGCACGTGTACAAGGCGAAGATGAAGGTGCTTCAAAGGCGGTTGACCAAGGCACTAAAACGGAGAAAGAGGCCCGATCTCCTCCACATCTTGGCCGAGGCTTCCTTGAAGGACCAAGGCACTAAATAGCCTAGCCACAGCACAAATCCCAAGAAATTTTGAGCATTTTGGGTAAATTTTGGTTTTTTCAGGCAATTTGCAAGTTTTTCCCATTAACGGGTCTCACCCCCCGCGCGACCCTTCATTTTGGCAACTCCATTTTGCAAAAACTCAGCATTTCCAGATTTGTCATGCAAAGTTACACATGCTCATGGATGGAAAAAAGATTTTGTGAAGTTTTGGGCCTCCAAAAAGTCAAAAAACAAGCAAAATTTGACTTTCTGCCACATTTTTGAGACACAGAAAGCAGTCTTGGGAGATTGCAATTTTGAAGGGGCAAATGACCTCCAAATTCAGAAATCCCAGTTGGGTTGGAAAGTAGACTCACAGACCTTTCCAACAAGCCTACTCTTGCGCAATTTGGACACCTGGAAGTGCCCCAAAAGTGGTGCCAAAGGCGCGCGACCCGTCAGGCAGGGGCGCGCGACCCGTCAGGCAGTTTTTTCCAAATTTCACTGTACAGCTCAGAAAAACGCAGTTCGACTCTGTTTGACTTTTTGGGGTGGATTATGATCCTCTTTGATGTAATTATTGTACTTTTATGACACTTTTACTCTTATGTACCTCTTCTAGAAGATTCATTCATGAAAAGGGTGAAAATTAAATGAATGAATTGGTTTCCTAGCTTATAGAGGCAAGTTGTTTTGACTGCCTAGTTTGTAGTGCTTAGTTTAGAAGTGGTTGAAACAGCTCCTAGGATAGTGAGCTCGACCCATGGAGGCAGGGAAAGAGGTTAGATCATCTATATTATGTACTTTCTTGCTCATTTTCATGGTTGGACTCTTGAGGGAGAAGCTATCATTGTATTATTCACTGTATCTCTGCAATTTTTGGCTAAGGAAAACCAGGGTTTTGCAGTCCTCTTTGGGATTCTTGTGGACTCATGTGTTGATGGTGTGTTTCTCAATGTACTTGTAAGTGTGTTATGTGAATCATTTCCTTTCTTTTACTTCTTCACATTAAACAAATGAAGTGTTAAAGTAAGAACTCATGCCTGCCATGCTCTGCTTTTAAGTTTGTTTAATTTCAATGTTTTCTACTGTCTAAAGAGAATTCAAAGTTATTGTTTGCTCTCTTTGGCTCCTCACCTGTCATTCCTGATCATCCACCTCAATCAAAGGCATCAATACTGTCTCCTACCTCGCCCCAAAGAACCCCCTGCAGAAACTGTGTCCAATCCCCGCACCCAAAATTGCCCTCTCCTCATTTTGCCACCAAAAACCCAAAAAACCCCAAATCAACCCTTTTGATCAGTTTACTAGCCTAATATCAGTGTTACCCTATTGGTCATCTCATCCATTGAAGATTTTACCGAGATAGACCGGAGAGAGCCTTCTCCTGCCCCGTAAGGCTAGCTACGAGGCTAAATGGTTTGATGTTGCCTTGAGGTTTACCTTTCTCAGCCTGAGGTGAAATTTCAAGCGCTAACAAGTAACAATCCCAATTCCTTTCACGGGATAAGTGGCATTATCCCCAAGTATAATCTCCATATTTGTCTTCCTTTCAACCAAGTTAGAGAGGGCTTCCTTGTACCTAGTGAAGTGCCTTGAGACACCACTATCAATCAACCAATGGTCCAATGTATCTGGAAGAGAGGCGGTGGAGAGGGCAGAAATAAGAATAAATTGTTTTTGGTTTGCAATATTAACTTCATCATACCTAGAGTTTCTCGACTTCTTAGGAGAACGACCACCCCCATTTCAAGCAGCAGGAGCATTCCTCTTTCCTTTGTTATTGAACCTGTTGTTCCTTTGATTTCCGTTGCCTTTGAAGTAGTTGTTATTATTGTAATCATCTCTTGGAGTATCCTTCTTGTGAGGACATTCTTTAGCGAAGTGGCCAAACCTAATACAATTGAAGCACATTCTTTTTCTCCCTTCTTTGAATCACGACTTGAATCCTTGTCCTTGATTCCTTGGACCAATATTGTTCCTTCTCTTAGAATGAGCAGAGAAGGCGGTAGGATTGTTTCCATTTGAGGGCTTGTCTCTTTCCATCATCCTTATTTCTTCTTGAGTGCATCTGGCCAATAGTTCATCAAATCCCGGAATCCTGCCATTGTTGAGAATGGTAGTGTTGAACACATCCCAATCCCTTATAAGGCCTCCATGTGCAGTAAGAGAGAGTTCCTAGTGTCCAGTGACTTCACCAATAGATAGGAGATCATTCTTGATCTCGGTAATCCTCATGAAGTAGGATTTGATGGATTCTCCTTTATTTATTTTGATATCTTTCAGCTTGTTCTTGAGAAAGAGAATTTGATTTGCATTGTTTACTTTGAACATCCCAACCAACTTTTCATACATCTCCTTAGATGTTTCCAAATCAGAAATATAGGCAACCAAAGGCTTATGAATGGAATCAACAATAATCTTCTTAGCTTTAACCTCCCCTTTCTTGTACTTGTGTTAATTTAGGTATGTTCTATGGTTAGAGCAATTTATTTCAATTTTCACAGTTAGCTCAATATCATTTCCAGATTAGCAATCACATCAACATTAAAGTAAATTGCAATGTGTCCTTCAGCATCATCAAGTGTCCCCCTAATCCATGAAGGCCTCTTCCTAGAAGAGGAAGGCTCTTGCGGAGGAGGATCAATAGGATCCATAGGTTCTTCCACATCGTGCATCGTCTCATCTTCTTTTTCCTTCGGTTCCCTGGTGTCATCTTCTTTAGATCTCCTTAAAGTAGGAAGATTGTCTACCTTGCTAAGAGCCATATCTTCGTCAAAGGTGACATCATGACTAATCTCAACTTCCCTTTGACCAGCTACATAGATTCTATAGCCCTTAGTATTTTCGCTATAGCCCACGAAGATTCCTTTCTTTCTAGATGCACCCAATTTATTCCTTTTTTCTTTAGGCACATGAAAATATACAGGGCTTCCAAAAATTCTAAAATGAGATACGCCAGGTTTCTTACTGGTGAACATTTCTTCGGGAGTCTTGGAACCCAATGCTTGATGAGGGCATTAGTTTTGTACATATACGGCGGTATTTGTAGCTTCGGCCCATAGAAACTTCGGAAGTCTTTGATCATGGAGCATAGCACAGACAACTTCCACAATTGTACGATTCTTCCTTTCCGCCACACCATTTTGTTCAGGAGTGTATGGTGAAGTAGTCTCCCTCTTAATGCTAGCCTCTTTGCAAAAGTCATGAAACTCATTGGATTCATATTCAGTCCCATTATCAGTCCTTAAGATCTTGATCTTCTTTTCGGTTTGATTCTCGATCAAGGCTTTGAAGTGCCGAAACCAGGAAAACACTTCATCCTTCTTTTTCAAGAAGTATATCCAAGTCTTGCGAGAATAATCATCTGTAAAAGTGAGGTAATATAAATATCCTCCGAAGGAGTTCATAGGCATCATACCAGATATGTCTTGAACCAATTGCAATATATCAGAGGTCTTGCTTTGGCTTGAGGGGAATGGTCCCCTTTTGAGCTTCCCTTCGGCACATCCTGGACATACACCTTCTTGCTCTAATCTGAACTCGGGCATCCCGGTCACCATTTTTCTTACATCAGGTAGAGCTTTATAATGAAGGTGAGCAAAGTTGCAAACCTTCGATGCCATAGTTCGGACTGAAGAGATGTGTCACAAGACATGACACCCAGCAGACTTCCACCGACCTGATATAATGAATCAACTCGAAACCCAAGAGTAAAAGCATCTTTAAAGTTCTTTTTCCATACACGTACCTTGCCATCGCTGAAGGCCACCTTGTAGCCTTTGTCTTCCATTGCCGAAATGGACACCAGGTTCTTTTTGAGATCAGGTACATATAATACATCTTGTAAGTGGATGGTATTACCTTGATTCAATTGAAGAGTGACATTTCCTACGCCTTTCACTGGATATTTTGAATTATCTCCAAGAACAATTTCCAGGTTGGTTTCCTTTTCTATCAAATTATAGAGAGCTTCTTTGTAACTAGTGAAGTGCCTTGAGGCGCCACTATCAATAAGCCAATTTCCCATCGAGTCTGGGGGAGCAGTAGTAGATAGAGCTATTGGTAGATAATATTCATCTTGCTTATTGTTAGCAGTGTTAGATTCATACCTGGAATTTCTTGCCTTCTTGAATGGATGTCTTCTTCCTTGATTTTCGGCACTTCTTTTACCTCTGCCATTTGACCTACCATTCCTTTGATTGCCTTGAGAGGGATTTTGATCATCGTCCCGGTGTGAGTCCCTTTTATCAGGGCACTCCCTTGCATAGTGACCCGTTTTATTGCAATTGTAACATCGTCCTTTTCTTCCACCCTTTGGTCCAACCTTTCCTTTGAATTTAGCCCTGGAATTGTTTCTTCTTTTAGTATGAGAAGAAAAGGCAGAGGGATGACCTTTAAGTATGGGCATTTCTTGCTCTTCCATCCTCGTTTCTTCTTGAATGCATCTGGCCATTAATTCCTCAAATCCAGGAATTACGTTATTGTTGAGAAGAGTAGTCCTGAATATATACCATTCAGATGGCAGTCCTCCAAGAGTTGTGAGTGTCATTTCCCTGTTAGGAATTACTTCCCCAATAGATAGGAGATCGTTCTTGATCTCGGTGATCCTTAAGAAATATGCTTGCATACTCTCATCTTTTCCCTTCTTAATTTCCTTCAGCTTATTTCTAAGAAACAAGACTTGATTTGCATCATTAACTTTAAATAAACTCACCAGTCTATCGTAGATTTCCTTGGAGGTGTTCAGCTCGGAAACATAGGCCACCAAGCGCTTGTCGATAGAGTCCCGGATGATCTTCCTTGCTTTGACTTCTCCCTTGGTCCATTTGTTCCTAGCAGCAGTGGATGCATTTGATGGAGGCTCAACAATCCTGCCTCTCACATGGTCCAACACTTCCTGCTCTTCTAATGTTAGATTGAGAGACATCTTCCATCCGTGATAGTTAGACTTCTCACGGAGTTTGTCTTCAGCAGGGAAGTGTGTTGAGGACCCCATGATTTCTTTTTAAGATAGCCTTGCCAACCTTCTCTTCGGTGATTGCTCTTGCTCTTGCTCTTGCTTGGGCTTTGTCTTCACCTCAGCTCCGATACCATGTTAAATTATGGTATGTTCTATGCTTAGAGCAGTTTACTTATTTTTCTTCTTATTAGCCACAAATTAGCAATCACATATACATTAAGTAAAGTGTAGATAGAACATTAAATGATCAATAGAAAACAAGCCAAGACAAGAGACACAAGATGTGGCGGCTAGCCAGGGACAAACCCCAATGCGGGGAAACCCTTTGATCAAATCTTCTTTTATCTTCAATAGTTCAATAGAGAGAAATAATACAAAATCTGAATTCTGTAATTTTATATCAGCAGTAGGAAACCCTAGATCAGCAAAGTCAAACTTGGTCAAACTAGCTGAAATTGACCTCTAAAATACTTGGTCAATTTTCGGTCAACTTGTCCTTGAACAACCTGAAGAAACAACCCTTGGACAGCCCCAAAAGTTCAATCAATTTGCAGATTTCTGAAGTCAACTTGCAGCCCTAAACTAGGGCAGTCAATATCGGTCAAACCAGAGGTCAAATCACCCCGATTTTCGTGCCAAAAACTGCGGCCTGCCTAGGAGAGGCAACCACACCCAATCTGCACTTCTGGAAGGTCAACGCTTGGTGAATACTGGTCAAAGAGATGACCTGTTGCCCTAGCGCCCTTCTTTCTGCGTCTTCCTTGCCCTAGGACGTCTTCCTTTCAGTCACACGTGAGAGAGAGAGAGAGGCTCCTTTTATGCGTAGGAGAGAGAGAGAAGATGAATGAATTGAATTGTTCAAATGAGGAGAATGCTCCTTGTATTTATATGCAAACGTTGAGGTTGAATAGACATGATTGTTGGGCTTCTGAGCCTACATAAGTTTGCTGGCCGACCTTGACAATTTGTCCATAATCAAAATAAATTCATATCTCCATAAATAATTATCGGAATCGGATGATCTTTAGATCAATCCTACACCACGTCTCGATGAGAAGAATCTAGGACAAATATCAGAAGCCATAAATAAGGTGATCCACATGGAGTTTGGCCCTAGTTTCCAATTCTAACAGGTGGTCACTGACAACTGTAGTAAAAGTTTCATGCATATTAGTTGTATGTTGATTTATGGGTCTTTTGGGTTTGTCTTTGAAGTCTGTTCAATATTGAGTATTGTATAAGCTATTCTGGAAATAAGATTTGTGAAACTTACCGGCAGCTATCCCTTAAAATAGTGAACCAATTACTTTCAGAAAATCATTGACATAACAATGAGCATTAGTATATCACTAGTCACTGGGAGTAAAATCATTATGTGTCTTAATGCCCAAAGAATCTTTAGTTATTTTGTAACACTGCTTCTGTAGCCTTGGATATTTTGCTAGTAGAGTCTGCTATCTTTCTTGCTATACATAAAGACTGATATAATTGCTCATCCATTGTTGAGTTGAGGTATTTTGTATGTATGCTGCCATAGAGTGTTGTTGAGAGCCTGTCTTGAGAACATTATTGTTATATATGTCTTATATGTTGATGCCTTGTTGCTACAGATGGAGTATTTGAAGCACCTCTTAAACCAACACAATTGTACATCAATGGACTGCAATCTGAACCAAAAACCAAAACAAAACGAAAAACCTTTCTCAAGAAGGGTATATGCCATTCTTTAGAAGGAGCAACCAAGAGATGTGCAGAAGGGGCAGGAAATTGGACACTGAATCGTTACACTTGGAATAGATTTGAAACACATGGTCACATGGAAAGTCCTTTTCAAATTAGATGAACTAAACACACTCCTCTCCAAAGTGAGCCAGTTAGAAGGGAAGGAACTCATTTGGGCTCTAAAACCAGCAATGCTTGCTCTCATATGACACAAGTTCTTGGAGAGGAACCTTGTGAAGGGATTAGACTCCCAGTTCTATCTTATCTCAGTATCATCATGAGACTAACAACCCCTATAGCTCTTTACAATGATGATGTTATGAGGAGAGTCTTCAGATTGGTAGTAGAAACTTTCCAGGACTTGGACCACAGTGCATGCTCTACCTTTGGGAAGAAGCTTGAGATTTTAGAAGTTATGGCTATGACTAGGACTTATGAAATTAGGCTTGATCTTGAGTGTGATGGTTTGATCCTGCAGATGCTCCAATGCTTCTTCAACATTAGGAAACAATATTTTGACACAGTCATAACACACATGTAGTCCATCTTGTCATCATGTATGAGAGGCCATGATGCCATTTGCCGAGAGTTGCAGTTTCGATCGTTTTTTGTTTGGAGGAGAAAGCAGTTAGTCTCACCTGCTGCTTATGAGCTAGTCGAAAGGTTGGTTGAGCAAAATAATGGGTTGTTCAGGAGACAGTTGACCAGGAAGAGCTACTTAGGCTTGGTGGATCATGCAGCAAGAATGAGCTAAGGAGGAAGGGACTTTGCTTCATATGCAAAGGACCTTGGGGACCTGACTACTCATGCTTGAGTGACATTGAGGAGATGACAACGGTAGAGCAGGGAGATATTCTTTATGTCTGTCAGGATGAGGACTCTTCGTTGGACGAGTCCATGGGTTTGTACGATGATGCCTTTGAGGAGCACGAGCAGTTGTGTGGAGTTGATGGCAGTAGCCCAGATTTGAATTCATGGGTGGTAGAGGAGTACGAGGAGCAACCAATTGTTCCCATGAGAAAAGGAGATCAGGGATCAGATGGCCAACTAATGATTCAACATAGAGAACACATAGAGGATCATGAGTCAGATGATACACAGTGTGTGGGATGGGCCGTTTTTGGAGAGTCAACCAATGTCTCGTGTTGAGCTCATGATGGAGGATGAATAGAAACCCTTGGGGCCAGTGATTGGAGCGGGGCAGACAGATGTGCAAGTAGCCTCCAGGGAGGTAGTATTTGCAGACACTTGTCCTCAAGAGATGTTGGAGATTGACAGGGTAGTCTTGCAGGAGGCTAGTAGATGGCAGAAGCTGTTGGAGGTGGAAGTGCATCCATCTTTGGGTCTACCCATTGATGAGGTGCAAACAAATGTGGTGGCAGCTAGCAAAGCTGCAATATATTCAGGCAACAACCCTCTCCACGAGTTCATAGATAGGGTTTGCAACATAGTTTGCTCACTTTTTCCCATTAGAGGGAGAGAGGCAGGATTTTTTGGACATGTTTTAGTTCTCCAGGTGGAGCATCAGGAGTTGAGCATAGACTAGTATCAACATAGGAGATGTATTCCTTGCACAGGAGTCCATGCATTGGATTGGCGAGAGATCATGATCTGGTACCCTATTGATGGAGTATCCTTTTTAGTCAGAGTCATTGTATTGCAAGAGCACTTAGAGGTGAGGGATATTAAATGCTTTAGTTGGCAGCAGGATGTAGGCTGGCCACTCATCAATATTTTAGCACAACATTAGCATGATGAGATTGACCTTGGTTTATGCCAAGAGCTGGATTGGAGAGAGGTGATGAGTTGGTACGTGATGGATAGAGCAACATTCCTGGTTGGAGTTATAGCAGAGCAGGAGCCATGGAGCCTTGATTTTTGTCTTTGGTGCCATTGGGATCCAGGAGGATTCGTTGATGACAGGCTTAGTCAGAGATTGGTTTGGGATCTGGGCATTGAGGGGTCCGTTCATGTGCAGAGCATCACCTAGTGGTTTGTATGGGATCCGGGCATTGGGTCTCAGTTGCATCGGGCCACCAAATTGGTCCACGGATTTGGATTGCTTGAGGGCAAGCAATCTTGGGGTGGGAGGACTGTCACGTCCCCATTTTTATTCTTCTTTATAGTATAGCCAGGGTGGATTTCTAAGGCAGGTGATGGCTAGGTCAGTGGGGCAGGTTATGTCATCAAGGGTCCCGATGGAGTTTTGAGGAGTTTCTATGAGGTCCGATGGCATTTGCTTGGTGTATTCCATCATGCACACAATTTTCCTTTCGTTCAGACGCATTCCGACAACTTTCAGAAAACTGAGTTATTAGTGGGCTTGACTCAATGCTTAGGGTGGCATTTCGGGAGGTATACGTGGCAGAACACCTTATTGTAATAGCTCGTTGGATCTGGAATGAGAAAATATACATGATGAGATTGTTAGATGAGAGTTTCAGTGACCTGGGGAGACATGATGGCCAATTTACTATTTTCTAGTATTAAAAAGAATATTTTAATTAAAATAAAAGAGGGAAAAGTGCTCCATGATTAAAACAATAATAAAATAGGAGGTTCTAGAGGGATCCATCAAATATATAAAAGAGGAGGAGGAGGTCATTGGAGGACATCTTGGATTTGATATTTCTTCTTGTGGAGAGGTTTGAGAATGTGGTTCTCTTTAGTCATAATTAGCAGTCGAACATGCTCATACTAGGTCCTCCCCTCTTGTATCTCTTGGTCACCATACAGGTAATGACCAAAGCTATACCCAACATGCGGGGACAACTCAACAATGCCCGAGCCTCCCACCCCATGGCTAGCCTCAATCCTAAGCAACAACAGGGAATTCCCGCCTCACCATGTGGAGAAAGCCTCAATGATCTCCCATGTGTTGACCCAAAAATGAGCTAGATCTCTATTTGTTAGGGTCCTGCTTATCTTGAAGTAGAGTGATCCACTCGTCAACTGAAACCTTGGTTCCCAAGTTTGCACTGACATATTCGGACAACTGTTGTGATCCATCCACGCCTCACCTCTGATCCCTATGGGTATAGGCTCCATATATCAAGGAACAATCTGGTGTATACCCCATGACCCTGCTCCTGCCTGGCCACACAACGAACTCTGCCATGCCGTCTTCGGATGGTGTACCCAAAAACTGTTAGAAGCCTACGTGCCCTCCAATAGAATAGGTCTATCATCCCCTTGCGCCGCATGCCCTTGCAATGCTTCGAAATGCCTTGCTGAAGTTGTGTCATACAAATCCCCCATAATCATACCCTCAAGGGGGGACTCGGGAGCAAAGCATATGCTACCTCTGCAACATAGCATGTCATCCCTACGCCTCCACGTGCCAACACGCGCATCGTCCGTCTGCCCCAACAGGAAAAACCCCTCTCCTGTCCATGATACTCTAAGTCACATCGATCCGCCTCAAGTGAGTCTTTTGCACCCTAATGCTCATGATGAGGGCTTCTAGGGACAACAACTAGCTCCTCTGTGACTGTACGCAAGTCCCTATGGATATACTGAAGAGGCGCTCATCACTTCATATCTCTATACATCACAGAATGCCACGGCCAGAGGCTGAGTTAGTGCGCAGCAACTTGCATCTTGTCAGGGTCACCATCTCTACTACTAAAACTCCATGACCTCGAATGGGTGGACCTCCCCTCCTAATCCTCTCAAAGAGATCTAACAAGCAAACCTCCCTACGTGTCAACGGTGGTGTCACTAAGGTACTATTTCATGGTGTCCTTTGCACCCCACATATCCATAGGAAAGCCTCATCCCTGTAAAATGCTTTCTCTGGTGGCCTGCCGATGCCACCTTCTCCGATCAACCCCTGCAAGAGTATGTTGATCATCCTGCGACTCCACGCTTGATCCACATGCCAGGACAACTCACAGAGTCCACCTATTCCCCTGTCGATCCAACTAGACACTAGAGCTACTCGGAACTCTGATAGAAAATAGTGGGTGTGTGTGCCCTCAATCCCTCGATCCAGTGCATAGCTACTACCATCGCTGATTGACTCCATGATGTGATGGGGAATCCCACCTAGATCCCAAAAATAGTTTGGCCCTCGAGCCCCTCTGGTAACCCACGGCCCCTACCGAACTATGGCCATGGATACATCTTGACACCTAACCTGCTCCATTGGGTACCAGCTCAATACCTCTCACCATCCAACCCCATGAGAGGGATCAAATGCAAGAGCACCAATATATGTAACAACTCCACCCTGCGAGCGCTGCGCCCTGTGCAACTCATGTTGCCTTGTCTCACTGTCTTGGTCAACATATACGATCTGTCTAGGTAACTCAACCACTCTCCCTCCAACGTGCAGAGGTAACCTAACAATACTGTAGGCCCCCTCTATGTAAGCCTGAAGAGAGCTACTGACTGGAAGTACTGCAACTCTAATGGCTGCTTGCGTATCTATCTGCTACTTGTTAATGGTAGACCCAAAAGATGACTGCCCATCCTCCTCCATCATGGGCTCAACAGGAGTCCTGAGCTGCCCCACCACAGGTAGCTCCTCAAGCATAACATCCTCATCTAGCTCACGCTCCTCAAGGTGCTCTCCTTACTGCTGTAGGTAGCGGTCATCTGGGAACTCTGTCACAACTTTGGGTACCTCTGCGTCTACTAGCACCTCATCAATGGAAGATCCTTTGGGTGTGTGCCCAACTATCTCCACCAACGTGTCAATCACGTCTACCAAAGGAAACTCCCACAAGGGTGGCTCCTGTATCACACTGGGTGTATCTATGTGCTCCTCATGACCCTTTATACCCTCGACCTCCTCCTCAGGGTCTTGATGTCTAAAACCAGGTCTCCACTAGCAAAACCGTCTCCTGGACTCACCCTCTAACTGCCATCCTCTACTTGATGATTCAACCCCTGAACCATACTTCTCCGCCTCTTGTCCATCCAAGAAATGAGGCATGGTAAGATGGCCAAACTGGCCATACGTATGGGTGTTGTACGACTGGGGTGTGCGTGCATATGCTTGGATTCTCTGCTGGTTATGTATCATTTGTTGCATCCCCTCTAGGATCTGCTGGTTCTGCCTCATCAAGTCCTCCATGATTTTGCTAGCCTTCCCACAGCTAGCCAAGATCATGCTCTGATACCATTGTAATGTTCTAAATGGAAAAAGATAGTAGCTAACATAAGCAAATAAATAGCTACAACTATAAATTTCAAGCATGCACAGATATATGCAAATAAACACTGAAATGTGGGCAAAAACTCTAAGCCATTGTATTAATATAATAAGTTATGAGTACAATAATTGTGGTACGAGAAACCTTGGCTTGCTACAGCAAACAAGGCCAAACCAAGGTGACAAATCAATGGCTCCAAGTGTGGGAAAAGCTCCCAGAAGAAACTGCACCCTGCCTGGTGTACACTGCTGCTGCAACGGGAAACAACCCTATATTTGACCCCTCAAAAGTGCCTAGAAATTTCTGCAATTTTTGCTGGAGTCTCCCCACATAAAACCCATAAATGATTTGGGCTAATTCTACTAACCACCCGGGACCTAAAATTTATGCTCACTCCTAATTCGCTGCTAAATAATCCAGCTGTTTTGGGGCACCAAAATGTTGATTTTTGGTAGCATCGGATGTGCTCTAGCCTTGAAATTTGGAGGAGAGGCCAAGGCACATGAGATCTCCAAGACCTAAAATCGTTTTGAGAAATTCCACCTGGATGAGGAGTTATTAAAATAATTAATATTTTTAATGGGTTCCTAAGTCTAAACTTAGGAAAATAAAAATATTAATGGGCATTAATAAAGATAAGGGTGAGAAGCTTCTAAGAGATGAGGATCAAGTCTGTTTTAATCTTAGCCGTTGATTAGAGACTTAATCTCGGCCGTTGATTCATCAACAGGAAAAGTATAAGAGAAGACTTGAGAATCATTTGGAGACACACCGACAGATACTCAGTTATTCAAGGAAAATCGATTCTCAAGAGAAGGAGATCGATTTTAGAGGGAGAGTTGCAGGGTGGAGGAAGAGGAGGGCATCAACAGTAGGCAGTGACTAAGGAGGATGTGACGTAGGGACAGTGAGAGACAGTGCAGAGAGAGACACAGTCTAGAGGACAGATGTAGCTATCACGCAGGTTGACGCAAAGAGACATAGAGCCACTCAGAGCCACGCTGAGTGACACAGAGGTGACATAGGAGTGGGAGAAGGGTCTCCAAAGTGTCAGAAAGTTTCAAAAGGAAAGTCTCAGGTGTTTTCTTTCAGTTTCTTTGTAAAAGCATTCCTTTTAAAAGCGATTGCTACTAAAGATTAATAAAACCCTCATCTGCTGCACCGGTTTTCTTGCATTGGGTTTTTCCAGGGACAATTGTCCAAAAACAACTATGTTGATGTGATTGGTTCTTGTGCATGTATTTTCTTTGTGTAATTGTGTGATATCTGCAGTAGAATTTGTTTTAATATTTGCTGAAGGGATTTCGTAAATAACTTATTGTGAAGAATAAGTAGGTGAAATAGATCAGTTGCTGCAGTAGAATTTCAGTTTAGAAATTCTCACACAAAACTCCTCCAAAATTATGCAAAATTAGGAGCAAACTCCTTGAGGCTAGTCAAGAAAAACCTAGAAATGATTTGGGCTAATTTTGACCTCCTAAAATTATCCAAATTTGGTGCTACGCCCTCCTTGACAGTTTCTGCGTCCCCCGCAATTCAAACTGCTAGATATGTCACCAATTCCTTTTGAATTAGCTGTAGGATTGCCTTGCAAATTTCCTCTAGAAGATGTGAGTGAAATTCCTTCCAAAACTCGGCACAAATAAGATGAATCTAGCCCCACAAATTTTGCCCAGTAATACTTTTGCGCAGACCCTAAAATGGTGAGTTTGGCTCTCTCAGGAGCAACAACTTCCAGCCCTGAAACTGTCCACAAATACTGGTCCACCCTCAATGAAATTTCTCCTAAATGCGCTGGCTAGAATTCCCGTTGAAACTCCCTCAACTCAGTGGTTCAATTTCTGTCCTGTGTCCTTCTGGAAGTTTGAACTAGTTGAAGCAAGAGTTTATGTGTCCCACGAACTCCAGCAAATCTCTCCCCACTAAGTTTTGAAATACTCTCCTAGGGTGACACTCGAAGTTCACCGAAGGTAGAGGTAGACACATTCCTTGTCCTAAACAAAACTAGTTTATGTGGCTAAACAACTCAAAAAAACTTGTGTTCATAAGTTAGATTGTCAAAAGATGCCAAAATGGAGACCACTTCTCCTATTTATAGTTGTTGCTCCTTTTCTCTTCCTGTGGGCTCCACCATTCGACTCCTTGCCTCTTCCTCTTCCCTCCAATTCGATTTCCTCAAGGGGTGCGTATTTCCTCATGGGGTGGTCCTCACATCCCACTATGTGATTAATCTTTCCTTTTTTCTAAAGTTTGGGGCTTCCCCTACCACACAAAATTAAATTAATTAATTTTCACCCACTTTTCCTAAGTTTCTACCCAAAATTCTATCCATCCAAAATTTGCAAAAAATGAGAATGGCACTTAGCAGATTTTTATTGGAAGAAATATTACAAAATCTATTGAGGTGCAAACCTCTTTTTTGAGTGCAAAACTTGAGGGAAGGTTTGCACCAAGAAATATTTGATCCCTCTCGGTGCTTGATAGATCTAGGGTTAAGATGGATCTAGGTTGGTTTCAGTGATGCACGGTCATACAAAATTTGTTGAACATCTAATTATTCTGATAATTTTAAATATGCTAATTACTTTGGTCAATTTAATTTTAAATTTACTTAGTTACCTCATTTTGTTGAGATGAGAGAGATTGTCGGTAACTTGAATGGTGAAAAATGATGAAATAAAAAATTTGAATGCATAGTGACAATGTAACAATGTTGAATGATAGAAAGTGTGAATAGTAAGAATGTAGTCAATTACAAACAATCTTCATTGTAATGAATATCAAACTATTTTCTTCTACTATTCTTGTTGTCAAACCTATTAGTTTTGCGATCTTTACATATCGATCATATGAAAAGGGAAATTGAAATCACAGATCATTCAAATATTTAACTCGAGCTACTGTAGTAAACATCATACCTTGTCTCTTTTGTTCTCCAATATTAATAATAGCTTTCTCCGAAGTCAATCATTGTGACTTATGGAGTGTTAAACCCCAAATAATTTTCAATGATAGTTGTTTTCTATTACCTCATTTCAATGCAGAGTGATTTATAATGTTGAATGATGGAAAATGGGAATAGTAAGAATGTATTCAATTACAAATTGTTTATAGTTTCAGGAAGCAAAGATTTTGGGTAAGCGAACATTTTATTTAGGATGAAAATTCAAGTATTGTATTAATGGTTGAATTACTATAATGTGAAAATCTCTGAATCTAGCACATCAGAAACCCCTACTGCAATATCTGGTTTATTATCTCCTACTTGTTATTTACATTAACAAGTTATTTAATAATATAAACATCGGAATAAACATAATTGCAACCTTCACAAACATACAGATCAACAACTGAAATAAACTGAGACAACACAAGGAACACCGTTATTTTTGGACAATCGCCCCCGGAAAAACCCAATGCGGGAAAACCGGTGCAACAAATATGAGGGTTTTATTATTATGCAGATTTTTGAATACAACTAGGGTTCCAGAAATGGCTCACCCTTTAGAGAATTTCCTTGGCAACAATACCTCTTTTCGGAGACAGATATTCCGGCTAATTAGCAATAGGATGATTGGCCCCACAACAACTTCGATTTTTCCTTAGTTGGACAACGAAAGCTGCTCCAAGCAATCTTTTGGAACTGTGTCACCCTCCTACGGCTCTGCGTCAGCTGATCAGCTCCAAGTCTGCCCCACAGAAATTCCTCAGCGTAGCCTTTTCAGCCCAGCGTCAGCCTTGCAGTACTCTGCGTCAGCCTCTGAGTCAGTTTTACGGCCTTTTGCGTCCTCTGCACTGGCCTCCGTAGCCTCTGCATCAGTCCTAACTACGTCTGTGTCAGCCCTCCTTGGCTCTGTATTGTCTTTCCGACACTTTCTCTGCCTCTCTAATATGTATTCTTGGCCTCCTGTTGAACTGCCCCTCGCTGCAACAGATCACTTGCTCGATTTCCTCAGTAAACCTTGCCCCAGAAAGTCGAATTGACTGATCAACTTGGTGTATCTCTAACTGACCCTAAAGCCTCCTCTTATACTTTTCCTGTTGACGATTCAACGGCTGAGATTAAGTCCCTAATCAACGGCTAAGATTAGATCTGGCTTGATCCTCGTTATTTAGAACTTTCTCACCCATATTATATTAATACACATTAATATTTTAATTTTCCCAAGTTTAGACTTAGGAACCCCATTAAAAATATTAATTATTTGAATATCTCTTCATCCGGATGGAATTTCTCCAAATGATTTCTGGGTCTTGGAGATCTCATGTGCCTTAGCCTCTCCACCAATTTTCATGGCTAGAGCACATCCGATGCTACCAAAAATCAACACTCCCTCTTAGCGAGGAATGTGCTCTAGTAATGCTTCACCATAGAAACATCACATTGATCTTCCGCATCGGTACCTGTGTTGATGCTTGGCCAGCTGCCTCACATCCACTGCACCGCTGCTTCTTGTACTACTGCCCATGACACTGACACTGACACTGCCATTGCCACTGCTACATCTGTACTGCAGCTCCCTCTCAAAATGTTGCCTCATGCTGCCCATAGCACTGCCACTGCTAACTGTTGCACTGCAACTTAGTTACCGAGAAGTAAGTAACTGACCTTACACAAACACTGACATCCTGGTCAATCTGGATGCCTCGTGATGCTGAAGCTACCTCTGCTACTATCCTGTGCACCCTTTGCTGCCATTGCGCTGCTGCAAACACCTCTATGCCTATCGTATTGCTGCAACCTCCACTGCGCTACCTTAGATTTCTGCACTCTAGCCCTGCCTTGCTGCTCCATCACACTTTGCTCCACCCAGCACCTGTCATCATGCTACTGTCGTTAAGGGCTCCCATAGCCGAATGTGATCCAAGAGTTTGGGCACCTCAAGGATCCTGCCCCATCACTTTAGTCCTCTCGACTACAACTCTATGTCTCCCCACCTCTGCTCTAGAGGCGCATGATTACTCATGGCACAATCGTTATTAGTCTCGACATCCTTCTTTGCCTTTGTTGGCGCTGCCTTGGAGTTAGAAGCTTCTCCCTTGTTTTTCTTCCTAGGGCACTGAGATGCATAATGTCTCAGCTCCCCATAGTTGAAGCACTTTACCTTGGATATATCCTTCTTCTTCCTCTTCTATATTCCCTGCTGTCCCGCAAATGCGAGAGCTTCATCCTCCTCCTCTTCCTTCTTGCTTCGAATTCCCTTGCTGCTACTTTCTGTGTTGGTTAATCTCCTGTGCTCTTCCTGTCGAAGAGTTGCCCACATCTCCTCCCAATTGGGGAGAGTCGCTCTGCCCAAAATACCTTGGACAAATGTCTCCCACTCCTCGGAGACTGCATTCAAGGCAGTCCTCACTAAGAACTCTGGATTTGGAGTTGACCCTACTGAAGTAAGCTCGTCACGAATCCCCTGCAACCTGAGAAGGAAGGGATCTATCTTCTCTCCCTTCTACATCTGATATGACCTCAACTGATTCTCTAATAACATCTTTCGCTGCACGGAAGATCCCTGGTATAAGGAGGTCAGGGTGTCCCACATCTCCTTTGTTGTGTTCTTCTCAGCAATATGTGGTATGACATGATCTTTGACCCCGTCTAGGATCATGCACTTCGCCCTCGCCTGGGCCTCCTCATACTTCTCATTCTTAGCTGGGTCAACTGGGATAGCCACTACTTTCAAGGCATAGTCCTTGATGCGATGTCTATCCAGGACTACCAGGATCCTGGCCTTCCAGATGACAAAATTGGAAGCCCCGTCCAATCTGTCCTGATCCCTTAGTCCGTTCACTACCATCTCTGCTCCTCTTCTGGACTCCCTCTGAGTCCTGATTTCCCTCCTGGAAATCCTCTGGCCAACTGTCGAACCGCTCCTCTCCAATCCTCCTTTGCAACTGCAACTCGGATCTGGATTCCTTGGCTAGAAATCCGTCGAGGTAGTGATTCCCTCTACCTTGGTTCTGTCTCCTTAGACACTGTTCTGCACCGACAGAAACAATGTCCCACCAACTCCTCAAATCATAATCTGCACAACTCCCTTAGCCCCGACCACTGAAGAATTTGAGCCCTTTAGGCTCTGCACAATCATAGCTTAGGCTAGATCAGCTCCCTGGCCAATTGCGTCAATCCTACTTGGCTGAGAAGGATGACGTGGCTCTGCGTGAGCCTGTTCTGCCTCTCTCTGCCTTTGTGCTGGTCCTTCCCTTGACTCGAAATGCTGATGCAGGCTCTGCGTGAGCCTCTGCGCCACTTCTTCTTTCGCTGCTTTAGCGTTGGAACAATGCCGTCTCTGGGGACAGTTGCTTCTGCTACAAATTTTTCAAATTTCTTCCGCTGGTGTCTTCAGTCCTCCTGTGATCTACAATCCCTCTAATACCATGTGAAAATTTCTGAATCTAACACATCAGAAATCCCTACTGCAATATCTGGTTTATTATCTCCTACTTGTTATTTACATTAACAAGTTATTTAATAATATAAACATCGAAATAAACACAGTTGTGTTGGAAATACTGAGAGGGGGGTTGAATCAGTATTCCTTAGCAATTAGCACTTCTAAATCTTTTCAGAGCATTAGTTAATCTTTAATTATTATTGATGTTTATGCAGTAATAACAGTAAATAAAAGAACACAGTAGACACATGAATATTAGGTGGAAAACCCCCTCCGGGTCAAAAACCACCGAATGCTTTTCTAATAAATTCTTTAATCTTCAGCGCCAACTGAAATGAAAGCAACAACTTCCTAGAATTCTAGAAAATCATTCTTCTCCAGCTCCCACTGGAAGGACGCGCCAACGCCCTGGTTTCTTCAGTAGTCAACTGAATGGATGCCTCAACATCCTAGCCCAACTTACCACCTTGAAGTGTTCACAGGCTCCAACCTGTAGGTGACTTCATGCACCAGCCTAGCACCTCCCTGCCACTCTATAATGACTGAAATGAGACAAAAGTGTGGATTCCCGTACTAGGGACAGCGATCCACGATACAATATGATTTACAATGATTTTGACCGAACACCCAATCACACTATGACCTGCAACCCAACCATGACATCATCCCAACATAGGCTCCTATACCTCCCAATAATGCCTTTTTGACTGTAGGCAGATTGGCTCTTTTACATTAATGACTTTTCCAATGATGACACTTTTACAAATGACTCTTTTACAACTTTACAATGATGACTCTTGGCCTTGACACTTCACAATATACGGATGGCTGTCATGTCTTCAAAGGATATCCCGTTGTAATGTTTCCTTTGATTTGATACTTCTGCTCTTGAATTCTTTCTTGAAGTTGTACTTGAATCTTCTTCTACCTGCATGCAAAATTTGCCCGACGAAACTAATCCCAAACAAAACAAAATACCCTTCAACTTACCTATGCTTGCAAAACACATGTAAGTGCATAATAATGAATAAATACAAATTAAAATTACAATGCGTACCTGAAGTGTGCTTGTCACTTTTGTTGTTGACTTGTTGCAGCAGTAGACAAAGACTCCCACTCTTGATATAGGCCTGGACTCTATGCAAGACTATATCCAAAACTGACCTAAAGATATATACAATAAAAACTGATGACAAACCTATACTTGTGATGGACCAAGTTCTAAGTACAACAAAAAATACCATTCTATCAACTATGACAAGACAAGTAACATGAACTTACAACATCATATAGATTTAGCAGACTTGGTGTAGCATCAAATGTGTAGTATCAAGAATAGGACATCCGAAATGTGGTATCAAAACTAATTGTGACATATAGAGACATAGAGATATAACCGAGACCCTGTATATACTTACGTTGTCCTGCAAAAACATATGTCAGAGATGATACTCATATTTCAAATGTAAACACTAATCATACATACCTTGCTGTAGGAGACTTACCCTTGACTGTTGATGTGTGGTCCTTACTGCAGTGATCCTTGAATGCATGCTTTTTCTTGCCTTCTAGGAGCTCGATATTGAATCTGTTGTATCTATGTAATTTCGGATCTCCAGAGTCTAAGATTTTGTCATGTGGTAGCCCTTTGAGTCCTCTTTCCAGCCCCACAGGTCTGATCAAGATTGGATTCTTCAAGAAAGAGTTATGCCCATTCTCCCATGATGACTTGATTATAAACTGTTTCAGTAGAGCGAACTTGTACGAAGGGCCACGTGTCATTGTTGCGACCTTCGACCCAAAAAACACTACTCAACAAACTATAGTTCGTCTTCTTTCTGTGATTATTTACGAAATTTGAATCCAATGCTCAAAGAGAGTTATGATGATTTTCCCAACATCACTTGTTTGACATGGAATTCGGGAGTCTGCAAAAACCCTAACTTCCGTAGCTCATATCTCCGAAAATATAGCCAACCAAGATCTGAAATTCGGTCATGAGGTTCATCAAGATTTCAATTGGTTTTAATTTCAGCTTCTCAAGCTTCATAGAAAAAAAGTTATAGCGAAAATGCCACGATGACCTGTTTGAAGCCACAAAATCCCTAATAGAGGAGGATATGAGGGTCAATATTTATATGAATGTCTTGAGTTGAGAGGGTCCTCAACAAGTGAACGTTGGAGGGATTTTAGGAGATTTTTTATTTATTAATTATTGACTATTCGATGACCACAACCAATTATGAGTGCCATGCCACAACCCCATAGGGTTTTAGCCCACTAACTAGGGTTACTAACTTTAAACATGAATATCTCTCTAACCGTGAAGAATTACTTGGCCTGCCATATATCAACGGAAACATCTTGACGAGTAGAACCCATATAGAATATCCTTTACTCATAAGAGGTAAGTTGTCAAGTCAAAATGGCCATGCAAGATCAGGGTAGCCCCTAGTGTTGCTTGGGTTGACATCAATGACAACCACTGATCAACAAATTGCAGCCTTCACAAACATACATATCAACAACTGAAATAAACTGAGACAACACAAGGGACACTGTTATTTTTGGACAATCGTCCCTGGGAAAGCCTAATGCGGGAAAACTGGTGCAGCAGATATGAGGGTTTTATTATTATGCAGATTTCTGAATACAACTAGGGTGCCAGAAATGGCTCACCCTTCAAAGAATTTCCTTGGTAGCAATACCTCTTTTCGGAGACAGATATTCCAGCTAATCAGTAACTGGATGATTGGCCCCACAACAACTTCGATTGTTCCTTAGTGGGACAATGAAAGCTGCTCCAAGCTATCTTCTCGAACTACGTCACCCTCCAGGGATTGTGTCACCCTCCTACGGCTTTGCATCAGTTGATCAGCTCGCAGTCTGCCCCACAGAAATTCCTTAGCGCAACCTTTTTAGCCCAACGTCAGCCCTGCAACCCTCTGCGCTGTCTGCGTCAACCTCTGCATCAGTTTTACGACCCTCTGCGTCCTCTGTGCTGGCATCCTTAGCCTCTTCGGCGATCCTGGCTGCCTCTGCGTCAACCCTCCTTGGCTCTGTGCTATCTCTCTAACACTTTCTTTGCCTCTCTCATATGTATTCTCGGCCTCCTGCCGAATTGCCCCTTGCTGCAACAGATCGCTTGCTCGATTTCCTCAACAAACCTCACCCCAGAAAATCGAACTGAATGATCAACTTGGTGTATCTCCAACTGACCCTCAAGCCTCCTCTTATACTTTTCTTGTTGACAATTCAACGCATGAGATTAAGTCCCTAATCAATGGTTAAGATTAGATCTGGCTTGATCCTCGTTATTTAGAACTTTCTCACCCATATTATATTAATACACATTAATATTTTAATTTTCTTAAGTTTAGACTTAGGAACCCCATTAAAAATATTAATTATTTTAATATCTCTTCATCCAGGGTGGAATTTCTCCAAACGATTTCGGGGTCTTGGAGATCTCATGTGCCTTAGCCTCTCCATGAATTTCATGGCTAGAGCACATCCGATGCTACCAAAAATTAACATATAACACAGTGAGTGAATGCACGTCATCAATAATTTTTATGTGCTAACACTGAAATCAATGCACACTATTAATTTAATTTCTTTGAAATTAAATTACATTATACATCTAGTTGCATCAAATCGGAAATCAACATCTATATTGAAATCAATGCATCTAATGCAAACAATAAAATAGGGTTAGAAATAAACATCTATACTAAAATCAATGCATCTAGTGCAAACAATCAAATAGGATTAGAAATCAATGTCTACACTGAAACCAATGCATCCGTGCAAGCAATCAAAGAGGAGTAGAAGTCAACATCTACACTGAAATTAATGCATCTAGTGCAAGCTATCAAATAGGATTATACATCAACATCTACACTGAAATCAATGCATCTAGTGCAAGCAATCAAATAGGATTAGAAATCAACAACTACACTAAAATTAATGCAACTATTTTAGTGAAAAACCAAAATATTTATGACTTTCTAGATCTAACTTCTATGTTTGTATTTGTCTTTGTGTAAATCTTTCTTGTTCTCTCTCTCCCCCATCTCTCTCTCTCTCTCTCTCCACCTCTCCCTCCATCTCTCTCTATCTCTCTCTTCTACCCTCTCTCCACCCACCATCTATATCTATACCTCTCTCCGTCTCTCCTTATTTGCCTCTCTATCTCACCCGCATAAACACATGCCACGCTCTCTCTCTCTCTCCATATCTATCTCTCTTCCTCTGTCCCTCTCTTCTTCCCCCTTGCCTGCTCCCTCTATATCTCTATCTCCGTCTATCACTCCTTCATCTCTCTATATCAGCCCGCAAACATACACTCTCTCTCTCCATGTCTATCTATCTCTGCCTCCTCCTCTTCCTCTCTCTCTTCCCCTTATCTCTCTCTCTTCTTCTTTTCTCTCCATATCTATCTCTCTTCCTCCCTCCCTCTCTTTGTGTCTCTCTTCCCTCTCTACCCCCTCAATCTATATCTATATCTCCCATTGTCTCTCCTTCTTTGTCTCTCTATCTCACTCCCAAAACATACACAATCTCTCTGTCTCCCTACCTCCCTCCCTCTTCGTTTCCCTCTCTCTCTCCCTTCTACTTCTCTCTCCACATCTATCTCTCCTTCTCCCTCCCTCTCTTTGTGTCTCTCTTCTTCCCTCTCTCCCCCCTCCATCTATATCTCTATCTCCCCTTGTCTCTCCTTCTCACCCCCAAAACATACACACTCTCTCCCTCCCTCTTCCTCTCCCTCTCTCTCTTCCCCTTTTCTCCCTCTCTCTCTCCCCTCTCTTCCCTCCCACTCTCCTCTCTTCCTCACTGTCTCCCCATCTCTCCCTTGTCACTCCCTCTCCCTCTCCACCTCCCTCTCTCATCCCTTCCAACTCCATCTCCATCTCCATCTCCCTCTCCCTCTCTCACCCCCTCCAACTCCATCTCTCTCTCCCTCTCTCTGCTTCTCCCTTTCAAGTCCTCTCTCTACTCCTTCCTCTATTGCTCATCCTCTTGTTTCCCTATCTCTATCCTCTCCTTTTCTCTCTCTTCCTTCGTCGCCTCTCTCCCTCATTCCATCTTCATCTCGCCCTTGTCACTCCCTCTCTTTCTCCACCTCTATCTCTCAATGTCTTTGTTATTCCCTTCTTCTCTTTCCCCCTCCAAATCCATCTCTCTCCCTCCCTCTCTCCTTCTCTCTCCCACCTCCGTTTTTCTTTCCCCCACTCTCTTACCCCCCCCCCTCTCTTAAATCCAATCCCATTGTATTGTATTTAAGAAAGTATCTAAATTAAAAAAAACATAATTTGTTGTAAAATATTAAACCTATATTTTGGATCAATCATGTCAAAGAACACACAATAATAAAAAACTTAAAAGAATCATGCACTATCTTTACTTTATCATTGTTACTACCTCTCCACCTTTCTCCCTCTATGTCTTTCTTCTTCCTTCCCTTTCTAACCCCCTCCAACTCTCTCTCTCCCTCCTCCCTCTGTCTCTCCCCCCATCACACTCTCTCTCTCTTCCCCCCTCCAACTCTGTCACTATCTCCCTCCCTCTCTCCTTCTTTCTCTCCCCCTCCATATCTATGTCTTCCTCTCTCTCTCTCTTCCCCTTCATTCCCTATCTCTACCCTCTCCTTTTCTCTCCCTTCCCTTATTTTGTCTTCATCTCTCCCTTGTCACTTCCTCTCTTTCTCCACCTCTATCTGTTAATGTCTTTGTTCTTCCCTCCCCCTCTCTCCTTCCTCTCTCGTTCTCTCTCCCCCCACCTGTCTCTCTTCATTTCTCTCTCCCTCTCTCTCCCACCTCTGTCTCTCTCCCCCACTCTATTACCCCCCCCCCTCTCTCTCTCAAATCTGATCCCATTGTATTGTATTTAAGAAAGTATCTAAATTAAAAAGACATAATTGGTTGTAGAATATTAAACCTATATTTTGGATCAATCATGTCAAAGAAAATACAATAATAAAAAACTTAAAAGAATCATGCACTATCTTTCCTCTATCTTTGTTAGTCACTTTGCTTTCTCTCTTCGCTTGGATCCTTGGTTAAGATTCATCTATCCTGGTTCTTTATAATATTATTTATATTATATAAATTTCATATATGTTATATAAAAGTATTCTCATTTTTAATTTTACTAAAACCTCGATCTAATCGCTATGGGAATATTTTTAGTAGTTGTGAGAATGGAGGGTTTAGATATATATAAAAGATAATTATAACCATTTTGCTTTTAGATTTAATTAAAAAACGTCATAAAATTAAATAAAAATAAAATATTTATAAATATTTTGATTGTGAAATAAGTTATGGTTTTTGGGCCTGTGGTATTGATAAGCCATGGTATTGTAACAGAATAATTAAAATCCTAGATCCACAACATAATAATCAAAAGCCTAAATGGTCCATGGTAATGATAAGCCATGATATTGGCCCATGGTATTATGATTCTCTTTTATCTAAAAAAATTGTTGGTAATTTTATTAATAAAAACAAAATTAAAATATAACAAATTAAATTTTATTATTTTTATTACTTGGCTCAAACTTGTTTATTGCACTAAGGACTAAAGAGAACAAGGAAGATTGTGTTGTTTTTTTAAAGTTATTACTATCATTATTATTAGTTATAATATAGCCGACATTAAAAATGTTGACATAAAATCTTTATTACATTACATCTAACGCCTACACATCTACCCTATATTGGGTTGTGTTAATTTTTCTTAGGGCTATATTGTTATTTCCTTTGATAATTGCACTTATACATTCACACATCAAATTCACCCCATAGCATCATTACATTATTCAGTTTTACATCAGCATATGCAACTATGTAGAAAGAACGACATCATCATCATCAATGCAATGGAACAATAGAAGAAAAGCATTCACACATAGAGACACTAGGATTGGTCGGAGACCAGGGCAGAACCCACTATGGGGAAAACCCTTTCTTATTCTTCTTCTTATTAGATTGTCATCGAATGATTCAACAAAAGAGAGTACAATGATCCATATCTTCATCCATACAACTATCCAGCTAAAACAACTACACAATATTCACGAAATGAACCCAACAATGCTTATGTGTATATGACGGGTACGTGATCTGTCAGTGAATGCTGGGGCCGTGAGATGGCTACTTATCGGGCCGTGAGATGGCTACTTATCGGGCCGTGAGATGGCTCGTATTGGGACATTAGATGGGTTGATTGGGCCGTCTGTGAATGATGGTCCTAAAGCTGTGAATGAGGGGTACGTGAGATTGAACCTCGATGGGGAATGACCTTATCCCTTGATGGGGACGTGATACAAGATCAGGTAATAGAGCTTATTAGTCAGTATGGGTATGAAGGGGACGTTATATTGGGAATGAAGGTACGTGATCAGTCAGTGAATGATGGGAACACTTTTCTTGGGAGATGGGGCAGTTGTCTGTGGTAGGCTATCCCGGAAGATGTGTCAGTTTTGAAGCTTGCATTATATACGTCATTATACAACAATGGGCTCAGTCAAAACTCTATTCCGAAGCCTGTAATGAACCACCCCTGTTTGCAGTCAACTACCGAACATTGCGGTCACTGAGCGAAATCTTCGGACAATCTGATATTTCATCATTTAGGTCCTGGTTGCACGGAGGAGTCATGCGTGCGAATGGGAAGGTTCTAGTCGTTCCCTGGAGCCTATAAGCCAACGATTGCAGTGTGTGTTGAAGAATCTAGGGCATGGAGATAATGAGATTCTTCTTAGCATGATAACTCTTTGTGAGATATTTAACATTTAGCTTATTAGCATATTCTTTAATGTTAGTATGTCTTGTTTAATTCATCAAATAGCTACCATAACAAAGAGACAAGAAAACAAAATGTTGCCTTTTTGCCAGGGCCAAAACCTCTCCCTCTTGGAGAGGAAAACCCACACAAAATTCTTCTTATAGAGATTCCAATTGACGAATACCAAGACCATGACCCTTGACTTACTGAGCCACTCCAAGACCAAGACACCAATCCTCTTCTTTGTCATTGCTGAGATCATCATCATTGCACTGCTGAGATCTTCATTACTGCTGCCATCACTGAGAACATCACTGCTGCGATCTTCATTACTGCTGCCATCACTGAGAACATCACTGCTGCATCTTCATAGAGATCTTCACCATATCAATGAGGTCATCATACTGTTCTTCATCATGACCTTGGTTCATGTAATGCTCTGAGATCTTCATCATGATCTAGTCTTCAATAGGATTATGATCAAGACTATTATGCCAAGAACATGACTGTGTTAAGTATGTTGATAGAGTATTATGTCGAGACAGTATGTATGCTGAGACAGTGTGTGTCACTGTGAGGACTATTCATAAGGTATATCGAGATCATGACTATATGCCGAGACAGAGACCCGAGACCTTCTTTATTGCACCTGAGACTGTATCTTTGTGGCATCCATCCGAAATTGTCTCACTGTTTTGCCATCCGAACTGCAAGGATCTCAGACCTGTACCCATCCTGTAACCATCCAAAAGTCACAGAGAATGCGAGTCTCTGTCCTCACCCGAAGTTGCAGAGAAGTCCAAATTTGTGCCCTCCTGTAATGCAGATTGCAGACCTGTACCCAACCGAATTATCTCAGAGAAATGCGAGTTTCTGTTCTGCTCTTTTGCAGTGACCCTAGTTGGGTATATATAGTGGTTATGTCTCCATATTAAGCCGACTTGACCAAGTGAACCGTTGTGTCTCCTTTTGCAAGTCGACATGACTTCTATTTAATTCATTTGCTGGCCAACGTGAAGAGGATTGTGCTTGTCATTACTGGAGGGCTGTTAGACACCATTTTATAGACTTGTATACATTACATATATGCTCAAGAAGAGATATTTACACATGTCTTTGACTCTTTGACTTTCCTAGACCTATGGAATGAGCAAGAAACTCATTCTTATAATTTACAAAAATAATATTTTTTTTCTTGACAAGTACAAAGATCAAAATTACATTTGTAAATACCGAATCTAGTTACACTTTCTTCAACACTCCCACTTAACTAGGGAGGTATTTATAATGGTACTTGGTCATTCTCAATTTGAAGAATTTCTCATAAGAAGAATCGGATTGGTAACCCATCTGTATAGCATCATAGTAACCAACGTTGTTTCCACAGCAAGACCTTGACTGACAGCTCTATCTCTCATTAGATCAGAGCACGATGTTGGTGAGAGAAATGACTACAGACACCTTCATCATTGTCTCTCAAGGTACATACCCACCCGGGTGTTCACTGAGTATGACCTTCTAGGAGTATTCTTATCTTGGGTTCCCAACCCTCAAAGAATATCGGTCCTCTTGCCTACTCTTGTCTTGGATGCCCTACACATCCTCAAAGAGCATCGAATGCCAGATGATTACCCAATCCTCCATTCTTTCTTCCTAGGTGAAGACAAGAATGTTGTGTCTCTCATGTGTCTACATTTCCATTCATGGCCTTCACTAAGACTTACGGCTGTTAGTCCTAGTCTAGTGCATGACACATGAAATGGAAAAACACATCTATCACTCCTTTTTAATCAGGGGTGACTCAATCCAGGCTCCCTCTTAATTAGGGATTCTCCTTTCATCAGCAACTTCTTTTTCGTGGGTCCTTCAGTTACTTGATCAACTTCTTTCCTTGATGTCATGAAATTCAGTTAAGCTTCTTCCTTGTAGGGCAATGACCATCGATCACTTTCTTTCTTATTCTGTCATGTCATTCCTTTCTTCATGGAAAGTGGCCTTCTTGGTACATATCTGGAACCTTCTTCATATGGCTACTTCTTTCTCTTCATGCTTCTTTCAGGAGTTTCCATCCATCGCATGAATGCTGGTTGTACTTGTACTTACAAATCTTGTTCTAGTAGCCTTGCATGAACTTCACCCAGATATTATTCAAGAAATCAAAACATAGCATTAAATCAAATCATACCTTTCGAGATGGCTTTTTATCATGACATATTTTCAGTAGGTATCAACATCCTGCATACTTGTTGACACATTTCCCAAAGATATGCATTGTCAAGGGTCTCTATCTTTTCCAGACTTTCATCAGAGTCTTCATATCTTTCTGAGAGATTTCTTAGTCAAGTCTTCTTGGTCTTTTGGATGTTGATTTCCTTCATCATGGTTGCATATTTCACGATTTCTTCCTTCCTCACACATTACATTCTCAGGGGTTTCTAATCAGAGTTCTGTAATCGTAGTCAACCACCTCATACTTCATATGAGGACATATTATGTTGATTTCATCTAGTGTGACTTATGCCTTTCTGCATCCTTTCAGAGGAGGAGATCCTTTTCCCTTGATCATGCTTCTTAAGATAGAAGTAATGATCCATATTACCTGCAACCATACGACATGACATTATAAAATTTAAACATAAGCATACATACCTCATTTTACCATTAAGTCATCTAGGCTTCTTCCAGCAACTTCCTTGATTGAAGTGTCTTCAACCCCTTGATCTGCTTCTTTTCTTATGTCGTCATAACATCATCCATGAATTCCATAAGTTGGAGTTCTTGATGAAACACTTGCTTCCTCTCTAGATTAGTGAATCCTCTGATAAGGATTCCATCAGAGAATCTTGAGGATCTTGCATATCCCCATCTGGCAGATGTTTCCTTTTTGACTTGATGTATGATGAGACCTGTCCTGGATGACTCCTTCCTTTCCTTCAATGTCCAATGAGGTTCCCAAGAGTTATATCCTTCATGTTTAACTGCCATGGATTTAGTCCTTCATGATTCCCAAGGTGTTGTCACAAGCTCTTGTTTCTAATGTTTCCATGATGCCATGATGCATCTTAATATCATGGTCATATCTAGAGATTTAGGAGCTTATGATAGGACCCCTTTTGTGAGGGAGGCCATCTAATCATAGTGGAGATCTGTTGCTCCCTCTTTCCTTGGCCCTTTTCTTCAACTTCCTCCATCTTTCCGGCGATATGAGCTTTCTTTTCACAATCTTTCCATAGCACTATTTTGTCTTGCTTGAGGACCAAACTTTCCTTTCCTTTCTGCAAATGTTTGAGTCCTTTAACCTTCAACATTTTTGCCTTCAAATTGTCTTTCTCTATTTAGCATAGAGATCACAGATTGTTGAATGAGGTAACCTTCTTGTTTATGAACATTTGTTGCCTTGCTTATCAATTAGAACAATGATGATTGTCTTCTTATCATCTTTCCTAGATCTCTCAATTGAGATCTCATGAAGATATTCCTTCATTCTTTGATACCTTCAACCAGGTCTAAGTGATATGACCTTCTTCACTGCATTTCATATATCTCTTTTATGTCTCCTTTCTTGCTACGTAGGGATGAGAGGACCTTAAGAGTTCCTTCCCATGAATTCAAAGGAGACCTTTTTCTTGATATGTTCACTGACTTCTTTTATCTATGAGGATTATGACAATCCTCCTAATTTCATGCAAGGACTTTTGATGACCTATCCAACCCATAGATCTCCTTGCAATCATGAAGTCAATTAACCAAACTTGATTATAAAAATGAAAGATACTTACTTGACAAGTGAAGATGAACTCTTCTACTTGATCACTTTGATGCTTGTTGGAGAAGATGTATTGGAGTTTTCCTCTTGGATGATCTTCTCTTTGATGGAAAGCCTTTCTCCAATGGAAAAGGTTGCTCCTTTTGATGAGGATGCTCTGCTGCTTTCCTTCGATGATTTTCTTCTAGGGCAAGGAAATGATCCTTGCTTTTATAACCTTGAAGATGATGACAATGCTTTTTCTTCTTCAATATGCTTTGCCTTCTTTTGTAGATCAGGATTGCTGCTAGGGTTTCAACTTTCTCCAAGATGATGTGATCTTCATTTTGAAATCCTTCGAGCTATCTTGTTTTGTAGACATCTTGATGAGGGTCTTGGTGGCCTTTTGATGATGACTGTGGAGACACAAGTTCTTGCTGTTGTAGATTGTCTCCTTGATTGCATAGACAAAAACCCTTGCTGATGTAGACTGCTGTTGTAGATTGCTAGGGTTTGATCAAGATCAGGGTTTGTTTCTTTAATGCAGATCTTGATGTCTTTTAGCTTGCTTTGATGCCTTGTTAGAAACTTGATCCTTGAAATGTCTCTTTTCTTCCCTTCCTTTGACTATAACCATAGCTCTGATACCATGTTGAAGAATCTAGGGCATGGAGTTAATGAGATTCTTCTTAGCATGATAACTATTTGTGAGATATTTAACATTTAGCTTATTAGCATATTCTTTAATGTTAGTGTGTCTTCTTTAATTCATCAAATAGCTACCATAACAAAGAGACAAGAACACAAAATGTTGGCTTTCTTCTAGGGCCAAAACCTCTCCCTCTTAGAGAGGAAAACCCGCACAAAATTCTTCTTATAGAGATTCCAATTGACGAATACCAAGACCATGACCCTTGACTTACTGAGCCACTCCAAGACCAAGACACCAATCCTCTTCTTTGTCATTGCTAAGATCTTCATTACTGTTGCCATGACTGAGAACATCATTGTTGCATCTTCATAGAGATCTTCACCATATCAACGAGGTCATCATACTATTCATTACGTATATCGAGATCATGACTATATGCCGAGACAGAGACCCAAGACCTTCTTTATTGCACCTGAGACTGTATCTCTGTGGCATCCATCTGAAATTGTCTCACTGTTTTGCGATCCGAATTGCAAGGATCTCAGACTTGTACCCATCCTATAACCATCTAAAAGTCATAGAGAATGCGAGTCTCTTTCCTCACCCGAAGTTGCAGAGAAGTCCGAATTTGTGCCCTCTTGTAATGTGGATTGCAAACCTGTACCAAACCGAATTATCTCAGAGAAATGCGAGTTTCTTTTCTGCACTTTTGTGGTTGTTGATTTTAGGTAGCATCGGATGTGCTCTAGCCATGAAAATTGGTGGAAAGGCTAAGGCACATAATATCTCCAAGACCCAGAAATGGTTTGGGGAAATTCCACCCGGTTGGAGAGATATTAAAATAATTAATATTTTTAATGGGGTTCCTAAGTCTAAACTTAGGAAAATTAAAATATTAATGGGTATTAATATAAAACTGGGTGAGAATGTTCTAAATGACATGGATCAAGCCAAATCTAATCTTAGTTGTTGATTAGGGACTTAATCTCGACCGTTGAAGACTCAACAGGAAAAGTATAAGAGGAGGCTTGAGGGTCAGTTGGAGGGACACCGGATTGATCAGTTAGTTCGATTTTTTGGAGCAGGGTTTTGCTGAGAGAATCGAGCTAGTGATCTGTTGCAGCGAGGGGCGGTTCGATACAAGGTCGATAATACATAGCAGAGAGGCAGAGTTAGTGCCAGAGAGACAACGCAGAGCCTGGAGAGGCTGACGCAGAGGCAACAATGAGCTAAGCAGAGGCTGAAGAGGCCAGCGTGGGTGATGAAGAGGCTCTGAGAGCTGACACAGAGTCTTTAGTAGCTGCGCAGAGGCTAGCAGAGCTGACGTAGGGCCAAGAGGCAGCACTGGAAGAATTTTCATGGGGTAGACTGAGTGCTAGTGAGCCAGGAAGGGTGACGCGCGGAGCTCAGTTTAGCAAAGCTTGCTATAGTGCTGCTACAGTGCCGCGCGCTATGCTGTCGCCTCTTCGTTTGTCTATCATCCCACTTTTGGTATCGGAGCCACAAACCAGTTCCTGTTAGAAGATAATACATTCTATAGACAGAGTCTGAAGTTAGCCAGGAAGCCTTCGAAAAGTATTTGTTATACAAATACTCAGTAGATAAAAGCTGCTTCAGTCAATCTCTGAAATAGTTTGTAAACATGGCCAATTTCTTAAGATCATTCTCAAATATCGATAGACGATCTGTATCTGAAGTAGACTGTAGATCCCTTGAATCTGACAGTGTAGAACATGAAAAGGTTGAAGATCCAGAAAGTTGGAACCCGCCAGTTTTGAGCTCTAAAGAAGTTTATCCTGTTCCATCTTTGTTTAGTCTATCCAAAAAAGTTTGGCTAAAAGAAGTTGAACTAAAGATAAAAATATTAGGTCCATCTGTACAAATTGTTGGTCTCAATTTGTTTTCTGAAGATGAAATTAAAAAATTCCGAAAATATGTTGCTGAAAAGAAATTCTCCTATTTGCATTTCGGGGGAATTAGAATTGGATTAGCTCCATTATTCCGTCATGGTCTCAATACTCCTTGTATAGCAAAAGTCTTCAACACCAGACATAACATATATGATCATGCCCGGATCGGAACAATACTTGGAAATCTATCCTCGGGATGTTAATATGTGTTAATTTTAGATATGTTCTATGCTAGAGCAATTTATTTAAATTTTCACAGTTAGCAATCACATCAGCATTAAGATAAACTGTAGATAGAACAAAAATATAAATCGCAGAAGACAAGCCAAGACAAGAGGACACAAGATGTGGCGCGAGCCAGGGACAAACCCCACAATGTGTGGGGAAACCCTTTGATCAAATCTTCTTTTATCTTCAAAGTTCAGCAGAGAAAGAGAGAGAGATAATACATTTACAATAGAGGTCAACACTTTGACTTATCTGGATCTGAGCATAGATCATTTCCTATAATGATGAGATCAGTTGAAGACATTCTGCTTCAACTAAATCTCCTAGGTGACGACTTCACCTATCCATTTCGTTCATCTGCTGCACCTTACCGTGTAGCACCATCATGCTGCATCATGCATCTTCATGCTGCTCATGATCACTATGCTGCCCATACATCAAGATGTCCATGACTTCATACTTCATGCTGCTCATGCATCATCAAGCTTCATGTTGCCCATGCTTCCCATGATCTCATCATTAACACGCTGCCCTTTATGACAGCAACTTCCAGCCTTGCTAAAAAAACCCTTCAAGCCTGAAGGTTGTCTTATGTGCCACGCTGTCACCTACAATACTCAAAGGTTTACTTGCTGTCCATCTAGACTACCTCACGCTATCAACAGGCTTGTGACAACGTTTGAGAGGCTCATCCTTAACGAGATCAGGATTACATCTTAGAGTTCTGATATTATAACCAAGAATTACTACTGAGGGTATATGAGCTAGCAGGAGCTCAGATCAATACACAAATATATACTGAACTATACGTATGCCAAAATATACTTTGGCCCATAATGTAGGAGAGTTCTAGCTGCATATATTGACAACGTATATGGTGCTCTCCATGCGTATGGCACTATTACAGGACCGCGTTCTTCATTAGAGGACTGCGTTCAAATGACATGACAGCGTATCTTCATGCTATGCGTATATCATGACTGTCTTCCTTTACTGCAGTACTACAGCATGTATATTACTGTGCATATATATATTGCCATTTGCTGCATATATGCACCTCGGTTATATTGCCATTTGTTGCGTATATGTACCTCGGTTATATTACCAATTGCTGCGTATATGTATCCCTATTGCCTTGCGTATACATAGTCATGAACCCATACTGCGTATACATAGTCATTGCCAGCATATATATGAACCCATACACAGCGTATTGAACAGCGTATCCCTGTCCCATTGACCTGTGTATGTTTTATTGGACAGTGGAATCTATACCTGCGTATATGTCTGAAGTCTACATATACCTGCGTATATGTTTCCATTTACAGCAGAATGTCCTCATGATGAAAAACGTGAATTTACTCTTCATGAACTGTGCGTAGATTAGGGCCTACATGCCTTGTATTAGGTCTGTTTGTTGCTCATCCTCATATGCCTGTAGCTTCCTGCGGTTAGGGCATCACCCTTGGGCCAGCGTATCTTTAGTTATTTCCTTCTCCAAAAACCCAGACGTGGAGAGGAGATCACCTCAAGAATTGTATGATGAAATGACATCAAATCTTCTTCAATTTATACTAGAACGTATAGGTTGAATAGACATGACGTTTGGGCTTCTTGAGCCTACATAAGAGCTGGTCGGCTTGATAATAAAACCATAATCTAAATAAATTCATATCTCCATAAATACATATCAGAATTGGATGATCTTTGGATCAATCCTACACCTCTCGACGAGAGGGAATCAATAAAAATATTAGCTGCCATAAATAAGCTGACCCACATGGAGTTTTGCCCTAGTTTCCAATTTAACACTTCCTCTCAACTAGGGAGAACTCCATCCATTGTTCCATAAGTCCGACTGTACTATCTTTGCCATCAGTGCCCTGCACTGTTCTGCCCAACTTTGCTCAGCTCTGCTGGCTCTGCTCAGCTCTGCTCAGCGCTGCTGGCTCTGCTAGCTCTGCTCTGCGCAGCTCTGCTGAACTATGAAGAAGAAGAATTGATCGAGAATGTCTCATACCATTCTCCACTGACCCGAAGTCAGACTCAGAGTGTGTACCACTGGTCCCAGACCAGTCTCAACCGACCCAAAGTCAGCATCATAGTAGGTACCACTCCTACTACTGGTCCCAGACCAGTATCGCAGTCTCAGAGAGTGTACCACTGGTCTCAGACCAGTCTCAGCGGACCCGAAGTCAGCGTCATAGTATGTACCACTCTCACTGGTCCTAGACCAATACTGCACTGACATGAAGTCAGTCTCGGAGTATGTACCACTAGTCCCAGACCAGTGTCAACGGACCCAAAGTCAGTGTCATAGTATGTACAACTCCTACCACTGGTCCCAGACCAGTATCGCAGGCTCAGAGAGTGTACTATTGGTCCCAGACCAGTCTCAACCGATCCGAAGTCATCGTCATAGTATGTACGACTCTCACTGGTCCCAGACCAGTCCTGCACTGACACGAAGTCAGTCTCGGAGTATGTACCACTCCTACCACTGGTCCCAAACCAGTATCGCAGTCTAAGAGAGTGTACCACTGGTCTCAAACCAGTCTCAACTGACCCGAAGTCAGCGTCATAGTGTGTACCACTCTCACTGGTCCCAGACCAGTACTGCACTGACACGAAGTCAGTCTCGGAGTATGTACCACTGGTCCCAGACCAGTCTCAACTGACCCGAAGTCAGTGTCATAGTAGGTACAACTCCTACCACTGGTCCTAGACCAGTATCGCAGGCTCAGAGAGTGTACTACTGGTCCCAGACCAGTCTCAACCGACCCGAAGTCAGCGTCATAGTATGTACGACTCTCACTGGTCCCAGACCAGTATCATTGATCCCAGATCAATTGAGGTCATCCTAGCGTAGGGAGTACGGTAGATACCAGTGTTGTGAAAAGCGCGATCGGGATTAAATCGGCGCGGGGACCGAATCGGAAAAAAATGGAAAAATCGAGAAAAAATCGGAAAAAATCGGGAAAAATCGTTTGGTACAAAAATATTCATTTTTTTCATTTTTTTTCAATTTTTTTAATATCTAAACCATCTACAACATAAAATAAATATATTGACACATAAATATGATAAAAAAAACTAATATATAAGATGTTTAATATCATTTCTAGCGCTAAAATCACACATAACATTGAATCATGTCCTGAATAGTAAGTCCTGACTCCTGAGTCCCAACTCAGCCTCAAAATATCAACAAAAAATATGATAATGTATCTCATCATGTCATAATGTCATATACAATAAAATGAAAGTCTAATCCTATTGATTTCCTCTGCCCCTCTTGCGAGAAAATGCCACAGCTTTCCCTTTCCCTCTAGATGTAGACGTTGGTGCCTATGCTGGTGGAGATGGAAGTGGAGTCTGATGTGCTCTAGAAGCTGAAGAACTAGAAGTAGGAGCTATAGGGGTAGACCACATCCTCTACTGGTGGCAGGGGTAGCCCGGGCAGGTGGTGTCACCTGGAAACATTACAATCTCCCAATCCTGAAATCCTGAAAAACTGATAAGTCTGCTGGATTTTAAATGAAATCTAAAATTTTACTTTCTCCATATGAAATCCAATGAGGCTGGAACCACTCTCAAACATCCTGAGTCATTTCATGGTAATGTTAAAAATTTAAGTAAAAGGATGAAAATGAAGATTAAGGAGAATGTCACTTTTACTTTAAGAATTTAACATTACCATGAATAGCATATCCATACTAGGGCCCAGACTTGATCCCTCCGCGCGTGCCACTGTCCAAATGAGCAACTGAAAAACCAAAAAAAAGTTTATAAAATCGTGCTGCCCCAACCCCACACGATTTTTTCAGTAAAAATCACGATTTTTTCAGTAAAAATCGCGATTTTTTCAGTAAAAATCGGCAAAAAAAAAGTAGGCGATTTTTCGTATAAAAATTGCGATTTGATCGGCAAGCTGAAAAAATCGCGATTTTCGCGATTTTCACAACACTGGTAGATACAACGATGCGTCCATCGGTACTACTATGGTCCCTAACTTCATTTCCTTGCTCATTGATCAGATGAGAGGTACTTCCCATGAGTCCCAAACTACATGGGTAGGATGCCTCGACAGGAGAACTTAATCAATCCTGTCCTCACAGGAGAACACATCAATCCTGCTACAATCGCCATGGAGAACACATCAATCTAGGCCGCCATGGAGAACACATCAATCCAGGCCTCACAGGAGAACACATCAATCTTGCTACAATTGCCATGGAGAACACATCAATCTAGGCCTCACAGGAGAACACATCAATCCTGCTACAATCGCCATGGAGAACACATCAATCCAGGCCTTACAGGAGAACTAATCATCCTGCTACACAGGAGAACGAATCATCCTGTTCCACAAGAGAGCGAATCATCTTGTCCCACAAGAGAGCGAATCATCTTGTTCCAATGCGCACCACCAAGGGAGGGTGAGTCACCCTGTGGTGGTATGTTGCTCCAGTAAGAACCGCAAGCCCCCAGAGCTCCCAGAGCTCAATGTATGCAACATGCAGGACCCTTGTACAAGGGTTTCTTGACGACTCCAAGTCGTTTGGGAAAATCACAAATTTGATCTTTCCATGGGGCTCTGACAAAGTGTATCGACCTGTACATCATCTTAATGTGATGGAGCCTCCTTGCTCATCGACTTACCATATCCCAGATAAGGCAGCATCTGATGTCTACTTGCTGGAGCAATCGTTGAATACGGAATTTCTCAATAATCGAATCCCACCTCTAGTTGTCACAGAGAATCACAGTGGTATTCATCATGTGTACAAACAGCTCATTGAAGAGCTTCAGCAACCAGACCGCCTCACAGAAGGCCATACTAGCAACAATGTATTCTGCCTTGGTTGTGCTCAGAGTCACCGAATTCTGCTTCCTGCTCATCTAAGATATCGAGGTAGATTCCAAAGAGAAACAGCACTGAGAAGTGCTCTAGTGATCCTCCACACTGCCTGCTCACTCATCATTCGAATAATCATGTGGTTTCATATTTCCGGCAGTGTATCTCAATCCATGAGAGATTGTGCCCTGAAGATATCTCAGAAGATTCTTGGCACCAATCCATTGAGGCTCAACCAAATATGAGCTCACCATGCTAACTGCAAAACATATGTCTGGACGGAGGTTCACCAAGAACATCAATGCGAATGAGTTTATGAAACTCAGAAGCATTCCCAAATCTAGTCCGACATCACTACCATATAACTTACGATCTTTGAGGTAGTCACAGGCTTGCAGTTTATCATTCCACATCCGGAATCCAACTCCCTCTGTCTTCTACAAATAAGAGGGTCTGCACCTGTCAGACATAGGTGCCGGTATGAGAGGTCTATCATCCTCAACCTTCGGGTAAAGGTTTGGATCGGTTTCACTCTTAGTGAATCTCAGCTTCATCTGACAGCTATCAATCCTCTCATATTACACCCAGGGTGCTTTGCTTCAAGCCATAAAGGGCTTTCTTCCACTAGCATATGTGAGATTCTTGATCATCAATCTCAAACCACTCGGGTTGTTCCAAACCTGTGGACCTGCTCCCTGAGGGGGAATGGTCCCCTTGTAAGATTTTCCTTCGGTACATCTCAGACATATACCTTCATGCTCTTTTTGAATTCAGGCATCTCTGTCACCATCTGACTCACAGATTTCCGGTGCTGTGTTAATGGACATGGTCCCCAGTGGACTTCCTGCAACTTGATACAACCCTGAACTCAAACACATCTTTGAAAATTTAATTTTCAAACACGTACCTTTCCATTGACGAATGTCACCATAAAACCTTTGACTTCCATTCCCTTTTCAGGATAGCTGGTATCAGTTCCAAGTGTAATCCCACGATTGTTTCTATCTCTACCAAATTAGAGAGAGCACCCTTCTATCCGATGAAGTGCCTTGAAGCACTACAATCAATATGCCAGATTCCCAAAGAATCTGAAGGAGAGGGCCAATACAAGCTAACACTTCTTTATCAGAAACAATATTTGATTCTTCTTGCCTGGGGTTCCTTGCTTCCTTGAAGAGTCGGTCGTGTCTTTGATGACCTGCATCTCTGTCATTTGGACACTCCTTCGCATAAGGGCCGAACTCATAACCAAGACATCTACCTTTCCATCCACCCTTAGATCCAAACTTCCCAATGAAGTGATCTTTAGGTATGCCATCAGAAACTTCCGCTGCGTCATTTTGATAACATTCTTTGCTTCAACTTCACTCTAGGTGAATTATGAGGAACCCATTGATCCTTCCGTCTTGTCCCAACTGTCTTCTGTGATTGCTCTTTCACTCTTGCTTGGGCATTGTCTTCACCTCAGCTCTGATACCATGTTAATTTTAGATATGTTCTATGCTAGAGCAATTTATTTAAATTTTCACAGTTAGCAATCACATCAGCATTAAGATAAACTGCAGATAGAACACAAATATAAATCGCAGAAGACAAGCCAAGACAAGAGGACACAAGATGTGGAGCGAGCCAGGGACAAACCCCACAATGTGTGGGGAAACCCTTTGATCAAATCTTCTTTTATCTTCAAAGTTCAGCAGAGAAAGAGAGAGAGATAATACATTTACAATAGAAGTCAACACTTTGACTTATCTGGATCTGAGCATAGATCATTTCCTACAATGATGAGATCAGTTGAAGAAATTTTGCTTCAACTAAATCTCCTAGGTGACGACTTCACCTATCCATTTCATTCATCTGCTGCACCTTACCGTGTAGCACCATCATGCTGCATCATGCATCTTCATGCTGCTCATGATCACTGTGCTGCCCATACATCAAGATGTCCATGACTTCATACTTCATGCTGCTCATGCATCATCAAGCTTCATGCTGCCCATGATCTCATCATTAACACGCTGCCCTTTATGACAGCAACTTCCAGCGTTGCTAAAAAAACCCTTCAAGCCTGAAGGTTGTCTTATGTGCCACGCTGTCACCTACAATACTCAAAGGTTTACTTGCTGTCCATCTAGACTACCTCACGCTATCAACAGGCTTGTGACAACGTTTGAGAGGCTCATCCTTAACGAGATCAGGATTGCATCTTAGAGTTATGATATTATAGCCAAGAATTACTACTGAGGGTATATGAGCTAGCAGGAGTTCAGATCAATACACAAATATATACTGAACTATACGTATGCCAAAATATACTTTGGCCCAGAATGTAGGAGAGTTCTAGCTGCATATATTGACAACGTATATGGTGCTCTCCATGCATATGGCACTATTACAGGACTGCGTTCTTCATTAGAGGACTCCGTTCAAATGACATGACAATGTATCTTCATGCTATGCGTATATCATGACTGTCTTCCTTTACTGCAGTACTACAACATGTATATTACTATGTATATATATATTGCCATTTGTTGCGTATATGCACCTCGGTTATATTGCCATTTGCTGCGTATATGTACCTCAGTTATATTACCAATTGCTGCGTATATGTATCCCTATTGCCTTGCGTATACATAGTCATGAACCCATACTGCGTATACATAGTCATTGCCAGCATATATATGAACCCATACTGCGTATGCATAGTCATGAACCCATACTGCGTATACATAGTCATTGCCAGCATATATATGAACCCATACACAGCGTATTGAACAGCGTATCCCTGTCCCATTGACCTGTGTATGTTTTATTGGACAGTGGAATATATACCTGCGTATATGTCTGAAGTCTACATATACCTGCGTATATGTTTCCATTTACAGTGGAATGTCCTCATGATGAACAATGTGAATTTTCTCTTCATGAACTGTGCGTAGATTAGGGCCTGCATGCCTTGTATTAGGTCTGTTTGTTGCTCATGCTCATATGCCTGCAGCTTCCTGCGGTTAGGGCATCACCCTTGGGCCAGCGTATCTTTAGTTCTTTCCTTCTCGAAAAACCCAGACGTGGAGAGGAGATCACCTCAAGAATTGTATGATGAAATGACATCAAATCTTCTTCAATTTATACTAGAACGTATAGGTTGAATAGACATAACGTTTGGGCTTCTTGAGCCTACATAAGAGCTGGTTGACTTGATAATAAAACCATAATCTAAATAAATTCATATCTCCATAAATACATATCAGAATCGGATGATCTTTGGATCAATCCTACACCTCTCGACGAGAGGGATCCAATAAAAATATCAGCTGCCATAAATAAGCTGACCCACATGGAGTTTGGCCCTAGTTGCCAATTTAACAATATGGCACTATCTATCCAGATTATGCCATTAGTTTGTCTGATGTTCACTTAAAAGATTGTTGGAAAGCTTTAGTTGGAGTACAAGGTCTAGAAATGGTTCAAGACAATGAATATTTATCTGTGTTAATCCAAACCTCTTTCCAGCTGACCAATATTGTACATCCTAAACTAAGACAGCCAGTTTTAAAAGATTGTGTTGTTGTAGGTGTGAGCAATGCTCAAGTAGAAGGTGTTCATTATGACAAAGAAGCTTTGCCTAATGACTGGTATATCCAATATAAATCTCTGGCATCCACAGACAGTTCAAAGAGCAATATTAAAAGAATGTCTGTATCAGATGGTCATGTTAGAATTCTTCCAGACCAACCAAAAGTACCTCGGCCTATAGTCATGTCAGAAAAACATGTGTTACCAGCAATTCAAGAAAATGAACAACCTCCTGTCAGTGGTAGAAAATCATTTTACCATCATATTCCTTCACTAGACGAAGCCAGTTCTTCCACAAGTACACCGCTGTCTACAAACCAATTGTACATACCAGAAGAAAAACCTTTCTTTGCTGTAAATAAGATGTTTCGTACATATGTTAGTCATACACCACCTGTAGAAGAATTTTAGTTTGCAAATCGCAGATTTGTAAAAGGAGGGAAATGGCCACCCAAGACAAAATTCTGTACTTCTTCATCCAATACCAGACAGCCAGCAACAAGAGCTGACTGCGCCCCTTTACTAGAAATCCAAATGATTTAGAACAGGTCTACCAGATAGGAAACTATCTAACCACTTGGTGTTCACATGCTGAAGATGTTCTAGATGATTTGGGTAAACAAGCTGATTTAATAAATGCCAACCTTAAATTGCTTTATGATGAGCAACAACTAGAAAAATCAGAAAAGGAAGAAAGAAGAAGAAGGAGACAGAAGAAAAAGGCTAAAGAAATCCCTAAGTTTCAAATAGATATGAGTGCACCCAATTATTGGGATCAGGAAGAAGAAGAATCAGAAGAAGCAGTAACTGCGACTAGTGCAGAAGAGTCCACTTCAAAGAACACTGGAAAACTAACCAGTGAAAAAAAGGAAGCATATAAAACAGATAAACCTTTTGTTTCAAAGAAAGAAGTGATGACCCTTGATCAAGCTGCCTCCAAATTTCCTTCTTTTATCTTGCCATCCATAAATAACCAGAACAAGGCTCATATCCTGAAAGAAGTGAATAAGTATCCACGTGTTGAAGAAGATCTGTATGCTGCCAATACAAGTGGCTATATTCTAGATTTGGATAATTCTTCAAACCCTGGAGAATCAATCCGGATTTGGATAGGTGCTCTGTATCAGATGCAGATTACAACAAAATTGGATAATGTATCCATTATGGTCCTAGCAGAAAAACGCATGACTGGTATAGTCTATGATTGGTGGATGGGACCATCAGAAGAAGAGAGAAGAGCTGTCATGGAAGCCAGACTGTCTACATTAGAATTATTGCTAAAGACACAGTTCGTGCCAGAACCGGTTGATGAGAAAAAGCAATTGATAACAGATCTTAGTCGAATGGAATTAAAAGATTTGAAGTACTTTGATCAATTCAGTAAAGATTTCATGGCTAAGGTTTTCAAAGCTAATCTCTCAAATGATGTGGCTCAAAAAATTTCTTTTTTGTCAAAATTACCAGGCAATCTAGGAGACCTCATTATGAAAGATCTAGATGTACAAAACAAAAGACTAGATCAAGTTTATTGGGTTGACCTTCTTTTCAGAATTACAGAGAAAGTTAAATACTTATGCTGGCAAAAGAAGGTGCATGACATCACACCCAGTTCAGATGTCTGCAAAATCATGCTACCATGGACACCATTCAAAAAGAAAAAGAAAACAAAGAGGTATGGTAGATTTAAACCCAAGAGAGTCTCAAATCCAAGAAAGCCGTTCTGAAAGTATAAATTCTTGAAGAAAATATCAAAACCAAGAAACAATAATTGTTGTTTCATTTGTAAAAAGGAAGGACATTTCGCACGAAAGTGCCCACAAAATTCATCAAGTAAACTTAAAGCTTGTATAGATATAGAAGAATTTCAAGATGATTGGTCTATAGTAGAATCAAAAGATGATATTTCAGATGTATATATTTTGACTGAAATATCAGATGCAGAAGAAGAAGAGTGTGTCCAGAAGATGAATATCTGTTTATCCTGTTCAGATGATGATTTTTCAGAAGAGCTCCATTACAGTGAACAAGAAGAAGAAAGTGAAGAAGAAAGTGACATTGAAGTCACTAGCGAAACAACAGATGTTTCAGAAGATGAATCCGAAAGTTCACGGTCAGAGCAGCCAGAACAAAAAGGTAAGCAATCTGTGTTACCTTTTCCAGAAGTAAATTCTTTCTGTCCATTTCAGAAAAGAACCACAGCCTCGACCAGTCTTCCAAAACCAGAGATCAATAGAGTAGAAGAAAATACTTTGTTAAAAAAGATAGTCAAGACTAATAGCCTTATTTATATCCCGGTTCAAGTTCAAGTAAAAAATGAATGGATATCTGTTGATGCATTCATAGATACCGGTGGATCGAACAATTTGGCTAGACCATCTCTGTTTAAATCTCTGTGGAAACCGTTGCAAAATATACTGGTGTCTGAAACCATAGGAGGATCTGTGAGTTTAACTCATTATGTAGACAATATTCCATTAAAAGTTGGGGGGAGTATAGTTAAGATTTCTGCAATACAGCATTTTGATCCCTCAGCTAGTTTAATGTTGGGAATGCCATTCTTAAATTCTGTGCTTCCAGTAACAATCAGCCAAGATAAGCTGATTATAAATCTGAAGAAGAAGGCTATTGCTGTACCTAGATTGTTTATTGCAAATTCAGAAGCAAGACATGAAAATAGCCAGAAAAGAGTAGGAGCCAGAAAGCCATTAAAAGATTCTGATGACTGGCAGGAAGTTCTGCAAATCTATGAATCAAGAGCAGAATCTAAATCAAAACAAATGGCATGCATAGATCCCAATTGGTCTACAGAACAAACTGCTATCCATGACAGACTTCTAAAAAGCTGTTCAGAAAATCCACAACAGTTTTGGGTAGTAGAAAGTCCAATGCAAGAGATTGTGACCTTGCATGATAATGGAGTCAAAGGGAAACTGATTCCTTGCACTCCTTCAGACGAGCAAGAAATAAAGAGACAAATTAAAGAATTGTTAGAAATGCAGCTCATCGAGCCAAGTGAGTCTCATTATTCTTGTTCAACGTTTCTGGTAAGAAATCATTCTGAGATAGTTAGAGGTAAACCTAGAATGGTGATAAATTACAAACCTCTAAATGCAATTACTCAGAGTTTTAATTATCCACTGCCAAGACCAGAAACATTATGCAGAAAATACAGCACAGCAAAGTATTCAGCAAATTTGATATGAAGTCTGGATACTATCAAATTCAAATACAGAAAGAGGACTAGCATAAAACTTCTTTTATTTGTCCTGCTGGATTTTACCAATGGAAAGTTATTCCATTTGGTTTGAAAAACGCCCCTGCATTCTTCCAGCGAAGAATGGATTTCATTTTTGCCAAGTATGATTTCATTGTAACATATATTGATGACATTCTTATTCATAGTCCAGATGTAAAAACCATCTAGAGCACTTAGAGATTTTTCTAAAAGAAGTTCAGCAACATGGCATAGTTTTATCAGAAAGAAAAATGTCTTTATTTCAAGACACTATAGATTTTCTGGCAATTCATGTAGTCAATGGTGCAATTCAGATGCAACCACATGTGTTGACTAAATTAATTCAATTTCCAGATGAATTGAAAGATACAAAAACAATTCAGAGATTCTTAGGAGTCCTGAATTACATTCACAAGTACATCCCAAGATTGACAGAGAAAACAGCTCCAATCAGAAAACATCTCAAAGAGGGATGGTCACCAGAAGCAACAACAGCAGTCAAACAGCTAAAAGCAGAATGTCAACAATTGCCAAAACTCCAACCACCAGGTGATGGTCTGCTTATACTCCAAACTGATGCTTCTTTAGATTTTTGGGCAGCCGTTCTTTTTGAACGAAGGGAGAAAGGTGAAGAAAGACTCTGTGCCTATGCATCAGGTGAATTCACACCTAGCCAGAAGAATTATTTCATAGCAGAAAAAGAAACACTAGCTATATTCAATGGGATACAAAGGTTTGAGTTATACCTTACACCTGTGAAATTCTTAATAAGAACAGACTCCAAGAATTTCAAATATTTTTTATCTGCCAAGATATCAAGACAAATTGCAAAAGGAAGAATTCTTGCATGGAAGATTTGGTTCCAACAGTTTGATTTTGAAGTCGAATGGATCCCAGGTAATTCAAATTATTTGACAGATTCATTAACCAGGGATATGAATAAAGCATTCATTACTTGTCCAGGTTCGTGTTTTACCATTCCAGGAAAAGGACCACAGGACGATAGTTTTTATACATTTGTTGACAGATTCAGATTGCTTGAAGGACATGCAAGCCATCTTGTAGAAGAAATCAAGAAAGTTGTGGGAATGAGACTGAGAAGAAACACTTGGATCAGAAAATGCCAAGCCTGGCAATCCAAGAATGTAGGTATGTCTTTAGGCCTAGATGCTGAACTGGTAAAGGTATATCCTTTGCCTAACATGAAAGTAAAGTTATTTTTCAGAAGTCTCTCAGATCTATGGTCTAGTGAATATACTGAAAAAATGATATGGATCCTAAAGGTTTTAAACTTTTATCAACTTATTGGAGGAATTGATTTTGGTCTCAGCATTTTCACAGGAGCAAAAATTTTAGATCTTGAAGCCATTCCTTTTAAGCCTGAAGTAGAGAAATACATTCTATCTCTAAAAATCCCAGACATTTTTGAGGAATTAGAAGCATCCTTTCTGCAAAGGTTTGACGAGAATTATGCACCAAATGACACTTTTCCTCAATATGAAATTTTTGAAGGATTTGCTGACTGGGAGATAAAAGATGGTTTCTGCAGAAAAAGCCAACCACTAGGATATCTCAGTGCATTCAAAGGACATTGCAATATCTCAGAACTTTCTCATCTCCATGGGATTATCATAGTCTCAGACTAAGGGAAAGTATCACTCCTAATCCTTTTGCACAGGTTTTTAGTCATGAGAAGATCGGAGAAATCCAGACCAGCAATAATGAAGAAATGATTAAGCAACATGCTGGATGGTTCAATGAATTCGGAAATCTGAGGTTAACAGAAAAAATACAGATTCTACAAAAAATGGATGATTTACAAGGAGAGCCAAAGGCATTAAGATTCATAATTAATCAAAAGGCTTTGGTAACTATCAACGTTATTTCAAGTAATTGGAATAACAATGTAATCCATATTATTAGTCTGATGATTTCAAATAGAATCTATACATCTATGATTTTTGAATTAGGTTGGCAAAACAAAGATTTTATGAGTGATAATTGCAGAGAATGGGTTCAGCATGCAATTGAAAGTTCCACTAATATGTTTCAAATTTTTAAATGGGAACTTTTAAACGGCATCGAATTGGCAGTACAGAGGTCACCCACGATCAGAAATGTCTTTAAAGATTCTTTCCTAGATATCGAGATCAGTCCTTTATCTTTCCTTACCAAGTGGGGAAAACAATTGGCTAGGTACACACCTCAGCAACAGGGTCTCCACCAAATAAAGACGAATACAAAACAAGGAGAGTCATCAAAAACATCATCAAGAAGGACAATAATTTTAGATGAAGATGCCAAAGGAAAAGGAAAAGCAAAAGAATCTACTTTACAGGACGGACAGCCAGATGCCCAGGACCCAGCAGATATCGATTGGGACGAAGAGTACTCTAAGATGATTGAACATCACTACCAAAAGATGCTCGACGAGTCCAGACCGGTACATGATTCTTCAGAAGAATTTGATTTTGATAATGACTATGATTCAGATAGAAGTCCAATGGGACCTTGGTAGAATCTTTTGTACATATGTACCAGAAAAGTTGAGTAGACACCATCGGTGAAAATATGCCGAAAGGACCCTCAATTATTTCTGCTTTTTCATGATAGTTTTAGAAGAATAGGAGTGAGGATTTCTATATAAAGAGAGATCTGTAGATGTTCAAGACATCGCTTGACTGAGAACTCTGAGATCTCATGTTGTAAAAAGCCTTATGTATTTTGCTTGTTTTTATTAATATTGAAGCCTACTGGGCCGCCTGTCTGAGGACAGTTTCTGTCATCCAAAAGAACCTGGAACTGTAAGGCGAAGGCGTTGAAGAGCTGTAATTCTTCAACGCATTCAAGGACTTTGCCTTGAGAATCGTGGCTATCCCGGTCGACCCAACTGAAAATGAGAAGTATGTGGATGCAATGGCGATGGCGAAGTGCATGATCCTTGACGGGGTCAAAGATCATGTCGTACCACATATTGCTGAAAAGAACATAGCAAAGGAAATGTGGGATACTTTGACGACCTTGTACCAGGACACTTTCGTGCAGTGGAAGATGCTATTGGAGAATCAAATATGGTTGTATCAGATGCAGGAGGGAGAGAATATAGTTCCATTCCTTCTTAGGTTGCAGGAGATTCGCGATCAGCTTACTTCTGTGGGGTCTACACTGGATCCAGAATTTATGGTTAGGACAACCCTGAATGTAGTCTCTGAGGAGTGGGAGACATTTGTCGAAAGTATTTTGGGTAGGGCTACTCTTCCAGGATGGGAGGAGATGTGGGCAGCTCTTCGCTAAGAAGAGATCAGGAGGTTGACCAAGGCGGGGAGTAGTGGCAAGGGAAGTCGAATCAAGAAAGAGGAGGAGGAGGATGCGACTCTAGCATCTGCGGGACAAGAAGGGAAGAGGAAGAAGAAGGATATCTCCAAGGTGAAGTGCTTCCATTATGGGGAGCTGGGACATTATGCATCCCGGTGTCCCAGGAAGAAAAACAAGGGAGAGGCTTCCGATTCTAAGGCAACTCCAACTAAGGTGGAGAAAGAGGTCAAGACTGACGATGACTGTGGCATGAGTGCTCATGCACCTCTAGAGAAGAGGTGGGGAGACATCGAGTTGTAGTTAGGAGGAATACAAACTAGGGGCAAGATCCTTGAGGTGCCCAAACTTTTGGATCATATCTGGCTACGGGAGCCCTTAACGACAGTAGCAGAATGACAGGGGTCGGGTGGAGCAAAGTGTAGTGGAGTAGCAAGGCAGTGCTTGGGTGCAGAAATCTGAGGCAGCGCAGTGGAGGTTGCAGCAGTGCGAGAGGCACAGAGGTGTATGAAACATCGCAGTGGCAGCAAAAGGAGCACAGAATAGTAGCAGAGGTAGCTTTAGTTTCACAAGGCTTCCAGACTGACTGGGATGTCAGTATTTGGGAGAAGTCAGTTACCTACTTCTCGGTAACTGAGTTGCAATGCAACAGTTAGCAGTGGCAGTGCTAGGGGCAGCATGGGCAACATATTGAGAGGGAGTTGCAGTACAGATGTAGTAGTGGCAGTGGCAGTGTCATGGGCAGCAATACAGGAAGCAATAGTGCAGATGATGTGAGGCAGCAGGCCAAGCAACAGCACAGGTACTGGTGGGGAGGATCAGTGTGTTGTTTCCATGGTGAAACATTACTAGAGCACATTCCTCGCTAAGAGCGAGTGTTGATTTGTGGTAGCATTGGATGTGATCTAGCCATGAAAATTGGTGGAAAGGTTAAGGCACATAAGATCTACAAGACCCAGAAATGGTTTGGGGAAATTCCACCCGGTTGGAGAGTTATTAAAATAATTAATATTTTTAATGCGGTTCCTAAGTCTAAACTTAGGAAAATTACAATATTAATGGGTATTAATATAAAACTGGGTGAGAATGTTTTAAATGACATGGATCAAGCCAAATATAATCTTATCCGTTGATTAGGGATTTAGTCTCGGTCGTTGAAGACTCAACAGGAAAAGTATAAGAGGAGGCTTGAGGGTCAGTTGGAGGGACACCATATTGATCAGTCAGTTCGATTTTCTGGAGTGGGGTTTTGTCGAGAGAATCGAGCTAGTGATCTGTTGCAGCGAGGGGCAATTCAGCACGAGGCCGAGAATACATAATAGAGAAGCAGAGATAGTGCCAAAGAGACAACGCAGAGCTTGGAGAGGCTGACACAGAGGTAGCTGGGAGCTACATAGAGGCTGAAGAGGACAACGTGGGTGATGCAGAGGGTCTGAGAGCTGACGCAGAGGCTTCAGTAGCTGCGCAGAGGCTGAGGAGGCCAATGTGGGTGACGCGAAGGGTCTAAGAGCTGATGCAAAGGCTTCAGTAGCTGCGCGGAGGCTACCAAGAGCTGACGCAGGGTCAAGAGGCAGCTCCAGAAGAATTTTCGTGGCGCAGACTGAGTGCTGGTGAGCGGGGAAGGGTGACGCAGTCCCTGCAGAGTGACGCAGAGCAGTGGAAGCTGCCACAGTTGCTGTGGGATCGTTCATCCGATGATTGATCAGCCAGAATATCTGTCTCCGAGGAGAGGTGCTACTACCGAGCGCATTCTCTGTTGGGTGTGCCATTTCTGGCACCCTAGTTGTATTCAAAAACTGCATAATAAGAAAACCCTCATATCTGCTGCACTAGTTTTCCCACATTGGGTTTTTCTGGGGACGATTGTCAAAAATAACGGTGTCCCTTGTGTGCTTGTCTCAGTTATTTCAGTTGTTGATCTGTATATGAGTTAAGGCTGCATTTGTGTTTATTTTTAGTATTTATATTTATAAATAACTTGTTAATGAAAAGATCAAGTAGGAGAAAATAAACCAGATAATGCCATAGGGATTTTTAACGTGTCAGACTTAGAAATTTCAACAGCGGTGACCCTAGTTGGCTATATATAGTGGTTATATCTCCATATTAAGTCGACTTGACCAAGTGAACCGTTGTGTCTCCTTTTGCAAGCCGACATGACTTCTATTTAATTCATTTGTTGGCCGACGTGAAGAGGATTGTGCTTGTCATTACTGGAGGGCTGTTAGACACCATTTACACATTACAATATGCTCAGGAAGAGCTCTTTACACATGTCTTTGACTCGTTGACATTCCTAGACCTATGGAATGCACAAGAAACTCATTCTTGTAATTTACAAAAATAATATTTCTTTTTCTTGACAAGCACAAAGATCAAAATTACATTTGTAAATACCGAACCTAGTTACACTTTCTTCAACAGTCTGCAACTGAGACTCAGAAACCCTAGATGCCAGTCGCACAGAGGACGAGTTGTGCGTGTGACTGAGATGCTTTGATCGCATGGATGAGCCAAATAGCTAGTGACTGTGGTCGAGTTCTTCTTGTGACATGCCCGCAACTGAGGCCCAAAACCCTAAAATAGAGATGCGAGCTTCGAACCCTGCAATTTTGTTTTTGAGCGAATCCATTCCTCCGCAGACGTGCCTCAGACCTGTGCGAGCCAAAAACCAAGAAAGAGAATAGAAAATGTCTCATGATGATATCCAAATTAGCTTGAGGTCACTTGTATTTATAGCCTTCCAAGGGTGTTCAATTTGCTCTAGGGCCTGTTACGCACCATTTTGTGGGTGATATCCCTAGGAGATTTTTTTTCTCCAAGGTGGTCCTCAGTTGGAAACCAACAACCACCAACTATCTCATTGTGCCATTTCTCCGCCATGTGAGCCAGCCATGTGGTCCCTCGCCCATCTGCCATGATCGTATGTTTGAAGGTGGGCCTCCCGAACCTAAAGGTATGCATTGTCATTTGGTAATTGAGTATTATAGTTTTTTTTTCATGGGCACTTCTTGATTTGAAATCACCCGTAAATGACCTCAGAGAATTAATGAAGGTATTACAGACTCAAGTGCTGGGGTGTGCCTATGTTATTTTATGCAACGGATCGATAAGATTGCGAAATACACAGACACTGAAACAGTAAGAGAAACACAGTAAGCAAACACATAAAACACAACAAGCTTAATAAGGAGTTCACCCAATCCTCCTGGGCTACATCTCTTGGTCCAGCTTTTAGTGGTGGCCTTTCTATTGTGTCTTAAGAGCAAAGTTTTTAGAATAATGAGCTTAATTTGAGTCTCACATAATAGATGATGATCAGTAGGATTGTACTTGGATCCCCCAAGTCTCTAGAGTACACAGACTCCCCTTACTGAATCTCGACCTCAACTGGTCTCAGTGGTATGAGTCCAATCTAGTACTCAATACCTGACAGGTATACACAGAAGAGTTGCTTGAACCTCTCAAGCCTTCTCTGAAGTTCACAGACTCTCGGACTCTCTGTCTGCTCGACGCTGCCTTTGCTCTGCAGGTCAGCTCGGCTTCTCTGTTCTCTGCAATTTGCTTCTCTTTCTTTCTGTCTTTCTCTCTTTCTGCTTTGCTTCGTCTTACTCTATGTCTGTGGCTTAAAGCCAATCCGCTCCCTGACTGTTCGTTTCCACTTCTCGGCTCTCTGGATCTCTTGCCCTTGTTCGCTTGAATTCCCCTGCTCTGCATCATCATCGCTGTGTAACGCTTCACAGAGAGGTGGCCACCTGTTTCCTTGCGAACTAAGTGTCAGTTCTCTTTGAACGGTCGTTATTTCCGTTGCTCCAAGATTGCCCGCGACACTGATTCCTCTGCCAACTCATCGGTCGTACCGGACCTCAAATCCTATGTGACTCAGTCTATTTCCCCATCGAATCCGGTCATCCATCGGATCATTTCTCTGCTGTTGATTTGGAACCTCCAAATCCTACGATCTCCGTCCATATCGGGCGGGTAAGTAGCATGACCTTTACCCGTCCGATGTGAGCGGTTTTCTCTCTCATCCGCTGGATGTGTGTCACCCAGTGTATGGCATCGGGTGGGACTCAGTCAAACCCACTTACCACTTGAAGTCCTTCCGATATCCTGCGGGTTTTAGTGCGGGACCTGCCTTCTGACGGAATCGGCGATTTCCGTGCGGTTTTATGCCTTCCGTGTGACCGAGCGCTTGGGGGCTTTCCTTCACTGAGAGGAACGCCCTGTGATACGCGATAAACCACCTCTGTTTCTGGATTTGACCTCCCGTTTGCCAATTTGTGCTAGCGTGTGGTTACCATGGGCCAACGGTCTGCGCGCTTGACCGAGGGTCCTTGTTGCTCCGTGTTGACCACAATTTGCCATTGTTTAGAGGTTATTTCTGATAAGCTCGACATCCATAAGACTTTGAAACTTCGGCGTGAGTTTTTACAGATTTTGGGTAACTTTAAGAGAGTTTAAGGATCTAATTCGGATCACGGCCTTCCCACTAAAAAACTTTTGGACCACCAAAAGTTGGTTTTCAAGCATCGACTAAGTGAGGGTATAGCTGTCTCACTTGTCCAATCTCTATCCACTTTGCACTACTTGGCTTTGAACCTTTGAGTCCAATCTTGAGGTACTCAACATCTCCCCTGCACGTCGTCCTCACCTTCCTGTCCAGAACTGTGTCTTCCTACAATTCATTGAGATATTCAGGTAACAGATCATCAATAGAAGGCAATTGACTCTGCTCTTCGGGATCTTCAATTAATGAAGGTTCAAATAGTCTCAAGCTGTCTACATTAACGACTGAGTAGATGTGCATGTAAGTTGGTAAATCAAGGCAAAAAGCATTCTCACCAATTTTCTCAAGTATCTTGAAAGGTCCATACCTTATTGGCTTTAGCTTTTTACCTTCACCTTGCATTCTGTCTTTGCTGATATACAGCCAGACTTGATCACCAACTTGGAAACTATGCTCCATCCGATGCTTGTCATGCCTTGCCTTGTATTTGGCTTGGCTATTTTCCAGCTGTTCCTATACTGCCTGGTGAATCTCTTGGATTTGTTCAATGAACTTGGTTTCCTTGTCCACATCACTGTGTCCATCAACTGCAATGTCTTTACCAAAGACAAAATCCAACGGAGACCTTGGTGTGAAACCAAAACAGGTCTCAAAAGGAGATCTCTGTGTAGAAGAATGTTTAGCTTGGTTGTAAGCATGTTGTACATAACATAAATGTTCATCCCAAAGTTTGGGATGCTTGCTGCAATAGCCTCTGAGCAACTGGATCATTGTCCTGTTGACCACTTCTGTTTGGCCATCTGTCTGTGGATGAAAGGTTGTGCTCTTCTTCAGTTTGGTGTCCATCAGTTCCCACAGACTCGACCAAAACTTCCCAACAAATCGGGTGTCTCGATCAGATATAATGGAAGTGGGTAATCCGAAATGAACCCATACATGCTGAAAGAACAACTTTGCAGTTTGTTCAGCTGTAATCTGTTTGTTACAAGGTATCAAAATACACATTTTGCTGAACCTATCCACAACAACATATAAATAGTCATGACCTTTCCTAGATTTAGGCAGTCCTCCAACAAAGTCCATGGAAACACTTTCCCAAGGATGCGAAGGAACTGGTAGTGGAGTGTACAAGCCTAGTTTTCTATTGCTGGGCTTGCTTTTAGCACACATGGTACATCCTCTTACATATCTAGAAACTGTCTCATTCATTTTTGGCCAATAACAAAATCTTTGCAGCTGTGCAACTGTTTTACTTACACCAAAGTGACCTGATATTAGAGAAGTGTGTGCTTCTCGAATTATCTTTACTCTTTCAGTTTGTGGAATGCATAGCTTCCCAAAATGATACAAGAGTCGGTCCTTAACATGATAATCCAATTCTTCTACTCGTTTGCCTTGACTTAAAGTTGCATATACATCTTTAAAATCTATATCTTGAGCATATTGTTCAATGTAGCTCTCATGCAATACTGAATTATGCTTAAGTATAGTAGATGCATTTATAATTGGTCTGGACAACATATCTGCAACTTTATTGTGTATGCCCTTTTTATATCTGATGACTAAATGAAACTGTTGTAGAAAACCCATCTATCTATAATGTCTTGATTGCTGCAACTTAGTTTGGGAGTGTAGATATTGAAGTGGTTGATGATCAGTATGTATAACTGTCTCTTTGCCCATTAAATAATGTTTCCACTTTTTCACACTCTGTACTAATGCATACAATTCTTTATCATATGTGGGATAGTTAACTACTGCAGAATTAAATGTCTCAGAATGATAACATATGGGTTTACCGTGCTGTATCAACACTGCTCCCATGGCATAGTCACTGGCATCTGTTTGAATCTCAAATGGTCTTTGAAGATCGAGCAGTGCTAGTACTGGTGCTGTACTAATCTTTTCTTTCAAGGTGTCGAAGGCTTTCTGTTGTTTGCCTCCCCACTGAAACACCTTGTTCAATCCTGTTAAAGCATGTAAGGAAGCTGCAATTAAGAAAAAGTAAAAAATGAACTTTCTCCAATATTGTGCTGCTCCTAAGAAGCTTCTAACTTCTGTAGCAGATTTGGGTTTAGGCCAGTTTACAATGACTGCAACCTTAGAGGGATCTATCTTCAATTCACCACCCCCTACTATATGTCCCAAATAATTTAAAGATGTTTTGCCAAATTCACATTTTGAGAGTTTAACATAAAGATTTTCTCTTTTCAAAACATCTAGGGTCTGGTTAACATGCTTTAAATGTTCTTCCCACGTTTTGCTGAATATAAGAATGTCATCCAAATATACAAATCAAAATCATCAAGAAAAGGTCTGAGTATATCATTTATTACTCTCATGAAAGTAGCAGGAGCATTAGTTAAGCCAAAAGGCATAACCAGCCACTCATACAATTCCTGCTTTGTTTTGAAAGCAGTCTTCCATGCATCTTGCTCTGCAACTCTGACCTGATGATATCCACTATGCAAGTCTAACTTGGAAAAATAAACAATTTCTTTCAATTGATCTAATAGATCATCTATACGAGGAAGGGGATAACGATTTTTGATCGTTATCTTATTCAGTGCTCGGTAATCAATGCACATTCTCCATGAGCCATCTTTCTTTCTCACCAAGACAATTGGAGACCCACATGGTGATGTGCTAGGTCTGATGAACCCCTTCTCGAGCAACTCCTACACCTGCTTCTTGATTTCTGCATTCTCTAAAGCGGACAACCTTTTATACCTGTGGCTGCGATTGTTGCTTCATCTTCTGAGTCTGACCCAAAATCTTTTTGAATAGCTGCAACAATCTTCTTCTTCTTGCCCTCAAACTTTTTAAGTCTCAGCTCCGGATGCAGAATCCAGCAGTGCTCATCATCATGCCCATCCTTCTTATAGTGAGTGCATGAAGACTTGCTTTTCTGTACAGTGTTTGTCTTCCTCTCTTTCCATTTCTGTTTTCTTTTCTCCTTATTTTTGCTTGCAGTGGGTTGGGATGATCCCCCAACTTCTGGGTTCCCATTCTTACCTCTAGCTTCTAGATGTGTAGCCTGAACGGACACCTCATCTATACTAGTGGGATTAAACATGAGGATGGTGTGCCTCATGTAGTTGTGTAGACCACCTATGTACTTCAACAGAGTCTCAGATGAGTCTAATGAAATTCCTAGAACCAAAGCTCTTTTCCTAAATTCTTTGGTGTAACCTTGTACACTTTGCCCTTTCAATTGGCGAAAAGTTTGCCAGCTCATCATGGATTGTTGCATGTAAGCTAGTGGATAGAATTGTTTTTTGATTGCAGAAACAAATTCACTCCAGACAGAAAGGATCTTACCATGTTTCTTCATGTCAGCTTGCGTCCTGCCTTCCCACCATACCAAGGTAGTGCCTCCAAGGCGTAGGCTGGCCAGCTGAATCTTACTTTTGTCTGAGTCAATGCTTTGCACTCTGCAATAAACATCAATCTGTCTGATCCAATTATCCAGCTTCTCTGCATTCAACTCTCCATCATATATTGGTAAATCAAATTTAACATCTAATTTAATCAAAGATGTCTTCTTTTTAATTTTAGGGCTACTAGGAGGTGTGAGAAATTTTTCTTCTTTCCCTTTGCCTTTAGAGTTGTCATGGAAGAGAGATTCTTCTACTACCTTGTCTTGTTTGGAGCTTGATGAATCTTCATCTCTATGTTTCCTAAAGTCCCTATACATTTCCTCCACCATTGACTTCAGGGTCATAAAACTATCCATGAACTGGGAATCTGATTCCAAGGGATTTTCTTCTTGGAATAGACTCTTCCAATTTCCGGGTTAGTTTCAACCAACTCTCCTTCTCCTAATTTAAGCTTTGATCTAGTTAGCATTCAACAACAAAATCCAGCACAAGCTTGTCTAACCTTAATAACCTAGGAGCTCTGATACCACTTGATCTGAAATCACCCGTAAATGACCTCAAAGAATTAATGAAGGTATTACAGACTCAAGTGCTGGGGTGTGCCTATGTTATTTTATGCAACGGATCGATAAGATTGCGAAATACACAGACACTAAAACAGTAAGAGAAACACAGTAAGCAAACACATAAAACACAACAAGCTTAATAAGGAGTTCACCCAATCCTCCTGGGCTACGTCTCCTGGTCCAGCCTTCAGTGGTGGCTTTTCTATTGTGTCTTAAGAGCAGAGTTTTTAGAACAATGAGATCAATTTGAGTCTCACTTAACAGATGATGATCAGTAGGATTGTACTTGGATCCCCCAAGTCTCTAGAGTACACAGACTCCCCTTACTGAATCTCGACCTCAACTGGTCTCAGTGGTATGAGTCCAATCTGGTACTCAATACCTGACAGGTATACACAGAAGAGTTGCTTGAACCTCTCAAGCCTCCTCCGGAGTTCACAGACTCTCGGACTCTCTCTGTCTCTGTCTGCTCGATGCTGCCTTTGCTTTGCAAGTTAGCTCGGCTTCTCTGTTCTCTGCAATTTGCTTCTCTTTCTTTCTGCTTTTCTCTCTTTCTGCTTTGCTTCGTCTTACTCTCTGTCTGTGGCTTAAAGCCAATCCGCTCCCTGACTGTTCGTTTCCGCTTCCCGGCTCCCTGGATCTCCTGCCTCTGTCCGCTTGAATTCCCCTGCTTTGCATCATCATCACTGTGTAACACTTCACAGAGAGGTGGCCACTTGTTTCCTTGCGAACTGAATGTTAGTTCTCTTTGAACGGTCATTATTTCTGTTGCTCCAAGATTGCCTGCGAAATTGATTCCTCTGCCAACTCATCAGTCGTACCGGACCTCAAATCCCATGTGACTCAGTCTATTTCCCTGTCGAATCCGGTCATCCATCGGATCATTTCTCCGCCGTTGATTTGGAGCCTCCAGATCCTACGGTCTCCGTCCATATCGGGCGGGTAAGTAGCATACCTTTACCTGTCCAATGTGAGTGGTTTTCACTATCATCCGCAAGACGCGTGTCACCCAGTGTATGGCATCCAGCGGGACTCGGTCGAACCCGCTTACTGCTTGAAGTCCTTCCGATATCCTGCTGGTTTTAGCGCGGGACCCGCCTTCTGACGGAATCAGCGATTTCCGTATGGTTTTATGCTTTCCGTGTGACCGAGCGCTTGGGGGCTTTCCTTCACTGAGAGGGACGCCCTGCGTGTCAGAAACCACCTCTGTTTCTGGATTTGACCTCCCGTTTGCCAATTTGTGCCAGTGCGCGGTTACCATGGGCCAACGGTCTCCGCGCTTGACCGAGGGTCCTCGTTGCTCCGTGCTGACCACAATTTGCCATTGTTTAGAGGTTATTTCTGATAAGCTTGACATCCATAAGACTTTGAAACTTCGGCATGAGTTTTACAGAGTTCGGGTAACTTTAAGAGAGTTTAAGGATCCAATTCGAATATTAATGGGGGGATTTGGTGAAACGAATGGGCTAGGTTTGTGCTCTTGTCTCCTAGACCCTTTTTGGATATTAACCTTGGATTCTAGTCCCATGGGATCTCTTTTACTGACCATTTGGCTTTAGGGATGGTATTTCATGGGAAACCTTGATTTTGGTTGCTTGGTCCTGCTCCATTATCTGCATATATTACCCCCCTTTCCACTCATTATTACCCCATTCATCATTTCTCCCTCATGGGTCCACCTTCCTTCACTGGGTCCACAAATGGTTAGTTCACACCTCCCCCCTTACCCACACTTTTGGTTAGGCCTGGAATGATGCTCGAAGGTTGATGCAGCTAAAAAGAAATATGAAAGCATATTTGGCCACATTCAACAGGAAAATGTACCACAAAATGCAAAAGATGGTTGGGACAAACACATTTAGCACGTGGGAAAAAGCCAATACATGAGCTCTAACCCATCATCATGGCCATCACCCGGATTCCTACAGGTTCTATGAGCCTCCTTCATCATATAGGAACCCATGATTGTCCCAACCCCTGGTGGGCAATGAACTGCCCTACCCTAAAAGGGGGTATTCACTGTTATATCTTATGCATCATGCTCTTACCCCTTGAGCCCCGAGCAGTTAATCAAATAAAATCCTGAAAATGCAAAAGGCATGAAAAGCCAAAAGGCCGGGCACCTGATGTACCACGATTTCTCCCTCCTATACATTATAAACCTAAGTGTGGGCTTCCATTTTATTAGCTACCCTTGTACCCCAGCATGTGGCCCAGGGCTGCCCCTTCTCATCCCCTACTTCATTCACCTATCTGTCACATGCCACCACCTTTTGAAGGATGTACCTTGAACATATTATCCTCTTTAGAAGTAGAAACCACTTAATATGATACTTGGTTAACCCCATTTGGAGTCTAGGAGACATTGGCACATCCCGAAGCCCATTATGGAAGGGTAGACCATTATGAAGTCCCCACCTGTGGTCCATGGTTGGTAAGTTCATTTACTCGATTTCTCTAATGACTTGTTGTACTAGAAGGCTAGGGGACGCATTGGATGTTATGCAGGATTGCAAATGGTCTCCATCTTGGGTTTGGTTTCCCTATACAGGGTCCTAATCCTCCAAAGGGCTACAATGGCATATGTAGGGTGTGTGTTGAGAGCAATTTTGCAAACATCGCGATCAGGATTAAATCGACGAGGGTCCAAAATCAGAAAAAAATCGTAAAACTCGGGAAAAAATTGGCAAATATAAAAATTTTCATTTTTTTTCAAGTTTTTTAATATCTAAAGCATCCACAACATAAAATAAATGCATTGACACATAAATATGAAAATAGAACTAATATATAAGATGTGTAATATCATGTCTAGTGCTACATCACACATAACAATGAATCATGTCCTGAATACTAAGTCCTGAGTCCCAACTCAACCTCAAAATATCAACAAAAAATATAATAATGTATCTCATATCATGAGTCATAATGCCATATACAATGAAATGAACCAAATAATTGATACTATTGATTTCCTCTGCCCCTCTTGCGAGAAAATGTAACAACTTTCCCTCTAGATGAAGGCAGTGGGGCTGGTAGTGGACTATGCTGTGCTCTTGAATCTAAAGAACTAGGAGCTATAGGAGGTAGACCACGTCCTCTACTGGTGACAGGGGTAGGTGGTGTCACCTTATTCGCCTGTTTCTCCTCCTTCTCCTCCACCTCCTCCTTCTCCTGTACCTCCTGCTCTAACCAATTAGGGGCCGACTCCATGATAGGCCTCCGGCCTCAACCCTCCATGCAGCAGTGGTGTCAATCCCATCCACATTAGTGGTGTCAATCCACATTAGGTGTCCTCTCAAGTTGTCTCACCCACAATCGAAGATTTTAGTAGACGTAGACCATGTCATTAAGTCGCTGGGACTCCAACCTGTACAAGGGTCATAAATTAATAAATTATCAATAATAAATTAATAATTATAAAAAATTATTATTTAATGAATTCAAAAACTTAATTGGAAATTTGGAATATTTTAATTTTTAACCTGTTGCACTTCTTGGTGTGTATTTTTTCAAATACACTCTAGTTGTGCTCGCATCTCGAGAAACTACATGTTTGGTTGAGCACTCGAATGGAAAGCCTTTGGAGATTGGGTACTCTGCCACCATAGTTTCTCCACCATGCATCTACAACAAATAAGATAAACATAAGAAAAAAATGAAATTTGAAAGTTGAACTTTTGAAACAAAGTATGAAGTTGAAGAGACAATGAAATTTGAAACAAACTAAAGCTTACCTGGCATTTTAGTCTTCCTATCGACGACAACCATGTCAAAGCTAAATGTGTCACTTGCCAACCTGTATATCTCTATTTCTTTGGAGATTTCTGCATGTTTTGCTGGAGATGGCACCATCCTTTGAACACAAGTGAAGAATCCATCCATGACCTCAGCATCAAATAAGAAACAACAAGAGTAAGAAAATGCAGGGTTCAGGTAGACCCCTGCAACATGAATGGGACAATGGAGTGTATAGTTCCATCGCTCATCAATGACTTCCCATAGGATTTGTTGTTTCTCGAATCCCTCATTCTCCTTATCATCATAGTAGCTCTAAATGGATTCTTTGGCTCTATCCATGGCCTCATACAAGTAGCCCATTGCGGGCTTGTCTCCATCAACTAATCGAAGAACCTTTACCAAAGGTTCAATAATGTTACACACCTCCTGCACTCTCGCCTAGAAGCTTTCCTGGTATGAAACTAACTTGCATATGGCCTCTCCCTCTGGTTTGTGGCTATATGACAAAGCACGCCACTCATCTAAAAGAAACATTCTCTTCACATCCCACATAGAATTCAAGAGGGATTGAAGAGATATGAAACTGGTGGCAAACCGTGTAATGGCAGGGCGCACCAACTCCTTGTTGTTGGTGAATGTTCTCATCAAATGAAGCACAAATGCATGATTATATATAAATTTTGTAATGCTTTTTGATGATTCAACAATATCTTTGACAAAAAGAATTTTTCCTATGTCCTCCAACATCAAATCAATGTAGTGTGCAGCACAAGGTGTCCAAAATAAGCTAGGATGCCTCTCCATAAGCATCTTGCCAACAACAACATAATTTGCAGCATTGTCTGTTATGACTTGGACAACATGTTGTGGACCCACCTCCTGAATGAACACATCCAACAAATCACATAATAATCGTGCATCTTTGATATGTGCAGATGCATCAAAAAATTTCATAAACATTGTCCCCTTGGGACAATTAACCAAGAAGTTAATAAGGCTTCTACCCTTTTGATCGCTCCAACCATTTGACATCACGGTGCACTCTGTGTATGCCCATGATTCCCTAAACTCCTGCAATCTCTTAGTGCAGTCAACCTTTTCATTTTGGAGAATGCGCCTTCCAAAGTCATCATATGAAGGGGCTTTGTACCTGGGCCCCTTGTAGGTGATCTACAGGGATCTTTGATTTGTTCGGAGATCCATGAGGACACTTGTGTGCCCCCACATGTCATTTGGAGCACCACAGGTTATTGCAAGGGGCCAACCCCTTGTCCACTGCTTTTGGGAGTTCAACTACACGTTATAGCACATATGGACTCCATTAGGCCTCCTCCAGGGTCCAACGACATGCACTATTCATTATTCGACCTCTTGAGAGGCTTATTGTTTTGTTTATGACCTAGTTTGGTGGGCTTGTCACCAAAAGTTAGTTATTTTGCACATTATTTTATTGTAGGGGCTAATGTAGGCCTAATTAGCTAAATCAAACTCATTAGAAGTGTATAAATACAAATGATATGAATTCATTTTATTATCATCACTTGGTTGGACTTGTATCTCTTTAGAGAACTTCGCTATACTTCTTGGTGGAGGAAATTTGGAGCATGGAATGAATTTTGATGTTTGGATCATTTTCTCTTGTCTTGGAGCTTCTTGTTTGGCAAATTTTTTACGGTTGGATACTGTAATACATGTAAGTGCAATTTTAATGCTATTCTTTGCTGTATTTTTGTCACATACATTGTTGTTGGGATTTCGCTATTCTAGGGCTAATTTGCTGCATCTATTATTGCGAAGTTGTGGAAATTTTGTTTCTAGATAGTGATGCTTCATGTATGGGCCATGTATGATGAGTGAATGTTCCTAGGGATATTTCATGGTTGAAATTTATCTTGATAAGCCATCTATTTTGCAAAATGAAGTATAAAGTCTTTGAAGTTGCTCTCCTTTGCCCTAGTGCTAAGTGAAGCTGCCTTTAAGGCCTCTTTGACCAAGAAAAACAAATCCAAATTCATAATTATTCTTGACTGCAATCTCCCCAAAGGATTAGGCACTGGTCTACCATAGGTGATCAACCTAAAACTTATTTTCTTCACCTTCTCCTCTTCTTTCTAGGTCTAGCCCCATAGGTCACTTAGGGCATCGAATACCTCACAATCTAGCCACCCAAATACTTCAATTTTTGGTCCACGACTGCGCTTGTGTGTCCTCAAGGAGCCCTTCAAATTTCATGAGATTCCGACGGTGGGATCATGAGATATCACAAGCCCTAGCTCGAAGATCAATTCTTGCCCTTGGTTTCCCTTAGGCTAGAAACCTCACTGGGATCCTTGCATTTCCTTTCATTGAAAATTCATTTCTTGATCCCTTTCTCCTCCCTAATTAGGTCAAGCATATCATTGGTTGCTAAGTCCTATCCCCTTAACCTACCCTAGGTCCACTTGGTCCCATGTGGTCCCATATCTTATCAAAGTCAACTCTTCAAAAACCACTTGGGAAACCAAGTTCCACAAGGATTTCAAGGTTTAGGAAGCTCCTTTACAAGTCACATTCCCTAAGCCAAGCCCTCAAATCCCTACTCCCCTATCCTAGAGATTCTTGTACCTTGCTTAAGAAGCAAGCAAGTCCCACTCTTAAGTCTGTCCTAGGAAAGGGTTATCGAGATCACTTCACATCCATCTTAGTTGATCTTATTTTCATAAGTGATTCTCTATATATTGGGTCTCCTCCCATTGGTGAAAGTCTGTAAAGAGTAGGAAGCTTTAGTTGTGGTGATAGTGGGCTTTAGCTTCATTGTTTCTCTTGACCTAGCAAGTGCCCCTCTAGGACCCCCTGCTAGTTTGAGCGGTAATAGAGACATTTGTCCAAAAATGTCTGTTTTATTTTATGTATGTGTGCTAGCATTTCTTCCAACATTTATTCTTCCACAATTTTATTTGTGTAGGTTGTAGTGTGAGTTATTCAGTATTTGCTGTAGGAAACAGTAAATAAATTGTTAATTAAAATAAAAATTAGGAGAATAATTTCAAGTTGCTGCAATAGGATTCCGGGTGTAGAATTTTCACATGGTATCAGAGCGCAGTTGATCAATCGGAGAGTACAGAGGCGAAGACAGAAGGAATTCCGTTGTTCAGTGTGGGCAGCAGATCGAAATTCCCAAGGGCAACGCAATCACTTTGCCAAGAGGTCGAGTTACTTGAGGAGATTCGATTTTTTTGAGTGGGGCAGAAAAATTCGATCTCTCTAGATCGAGTGATTCCAGAGGCAGAGGGAGCAACTCGGTATTTTTGTGGAGAAAATCTCTAGCTGGACGTAGTGGTTTTGCAGCAGTTTGCTAGAGCAGAGCCAACGTCGGGTGGAAGGAAGAAGAGCACACACTGAGGGAAAATTTTCCTCAGGGAACTTCTAGTCTCAAGAAGTTCGTTTTTCCTTATAGATCAACAGTCATTGTGAACAAAGTTTCTATCTCCAGAAGGGAGTGCAAATAGCTGAGCAGAGGGGAAGAGGATATTTTCGACATTTGTTGAGATGGCCACTGTTGGGCTTCGTGATCATGACAGGTTGGATGGAGCTTATGCAAGGCAAGGATGCCCTTCCTTCTGGATGGGTTTGGCCTGAAGATGTATATTGATGCAGTGGTATCTATACCCTAGGTTGCAGATCAACTGAAGGAGTACAAAAATGAGATGGCGCGAGCGAAGAGATTGATCCTAGTTGGTGTCTGGGATCATGTTGTTTCTCATAGAGCTGGCAAAGATACTGCCAAGAAGATGTGGGATACACTTTCCACGTTGTACCAGGGAACTTTCGAGCAACGAAAGATGTACTTAGAGGAGAAGTTGAGGCTCATCTAGATGTAGAAGGGGGAAGGCATAGACTCTTTCCTCACCAAGATTCAAGAGGCCCGAGACCAGTTGTCAGCTTTTGGCGTAGCGCCTCAAACCATAGAGCTAATGCGATTGGCACTAAACAGTTTCTCCGAGGAGTGGCAGCTATTCGTCCAAAGTATTTTGGGCAGAGATACCTTGCCAAGGTGGGACAAGATGTGGGTTGATTTGCAATAGGAGGAGTTGAGACAAGCTCTATTGAAGAGCTCCATTAGTGGCAGCAGCAAATCGAAGTAGGTGAAGGAGGAGGAGAATGTGGCCCTCACATCAAAGGGTCCCGGTCAGGGGCAGGGGGAGAAGAGAAGAAAGAAGAAGGACCTGTCGAAGGTCAAGTGCTTCAGATGTGGTGAGCTCGATCACCATAGTACTGAGTGTCCTCTCAGGAAGAAGGAGGAGGAGAAGCATGACCAGGCTGAATCTCATGCAGAGATCGATAGGCTGTCCTCCAGATTGGAGGAAGACTTCGCCATGTTTGATGATATACTTCTAGGAGTGAGGTGGGGAGATTTGGTGTTGTAACCCATAGTGCCATAGATGGGCAGGATCCTAGAGGAGTTCCACCTCATGGATCAATACCTTGCTACGGGGGCCGATGGTATTCAGTAGCCGGATGGATTAGTGCCAGCACATGCAGTTAGGACTCAGAGGTCAAGTGACAGTTGCAGACAAGTAGTAGTTCGATGCTGGGGAGTGCAGTGCAGATTTGGCAACAATGTAGTTGGCATAGTGCAGAATGGGCAACAATGCAAAGTCTTTAGTAGACAGAGCAATAGCTAGTAGCAGTTAGAGACTCGGGAGACAGATGCATCATGTGGATCACAGTTGATTCAGTATTTAGGATGCTTCTCAGTTGTAGTTGTTGCAGTTGCGGCAACAACATATGAGAGGGAGTTGTAGTGCTGGCAGCAGTTCAGCAGGGTCAACAACACAGATGCAACACATATCAGAGTTGCGTAGGTGTTGGTGGGAAACAACAACCAAACATTAGCAGCGTGACAAGAGATGATGCAGAGACAGAGTGCTGCTATAGGGTGTGCAGTAGAGCACTAGAACACATTCCTTGCTAATAGGGAGTGTTAGTTTTTGTAGCATCGGATGTGTTCTAGCCACGACATTTTGTGGAGAGGCTAGAATACAAGAGATATCCAAAACCTAGAAATCGTTTATGGAAATTCTGCTTAGAAATGGCTTAGTTAGATTATTAGCCGATTTTTAAATATTTCCTAAGTCTAAACTTAGGGAATATGGTTAATTAATCAGAATTAATTAAGTCAAAGCGTGAATGATCTAGAAACCCACACGGATCGACTTCAAGTTAATCCTAGCCATCAATTAAGATTTAATCTTGGTCGTTGGAGTCCCAATAGAGGATTATAAGAAGTAGATGGGCACTTGGAGAAGGCACTTGAGAGGTTCGATTTCAAAGCAGATCGATTTCTAAAGTAGCAACAGTCAGTTGCTGGAGAGAGAGCTAGAGATCGAAGCAGTGAGAGAGGGGCAGAGACAGTGAAACCGGAGGAAGGATTCCAGATCCGGTGAGTACATTTGCAGAGAGGCAGAGGAGCCACAAAGAGGTTGACGTAGAGCAACGCAGTAGCCTCTAGAGGCAGTTTCGATTCCGCTGGGGAAAGACGAGTTTCAGTGCCATAAGCTGGGTAGAGGTTCCTGTGGCCAGGAGAGACATTTTCCTAGACAACAACAGACCAGACGGCTTGAGGAGAAGCTGGTTCGAACTGAGTGCAGAAGTGATTGCGCTAGGGTGACGCAGTAGTTGCGCAAAGCCAGTTTGGATGACTCAATTTGAGTTGAGGTCAGAGTCCGGATTTGCCTGTGGAGTGAGGAAATTTCCTCACTAGATTTTTCTTGCCAGTATTTCTCTGTAGGATTGCCAGTTTTGGCATCTAGTTGTACTCAAATTATTTCACTGCTACTTAATATTAAAACCCTCAGCTACTGCACCAGTTTTCCGAAGTTGGGTTTTTCCAAGGACATTTGTCCAAAAATAACCGTGTTATTTTATGTGTGTGCTAGAGTTTCTTCCAACGTTTATTCTTCCATTGTTTTATTTGTGTAGGTTGCAGTGCGAGTTATTCAGTATTTGCTGTAGGAAACAATAAATAAATTGCTAATTAAAATAACAATTAGGAGAATAATTTCCAGTTGTTGTAATAGGATTTAAGGTGTGAAATTTTCACAATTTTTGTTATCCCTTTAGAGGACGAGTTTGGATGTTATGGATGAATTTTGATGTTTGGATATCTTTCTCTTGTCTTGGAGCTTCATTATTGGCATAATTTGATGATTGGATATACTCTTTTGTACATGTAAGTGCTCTTTTCATGCTTATTCTTGTTTTTTACTTTCTCACATGAGTGTTGCAGCTTGCTGTGATTTTCGCTATACAAGGCTGAAATTTACTGCTTTTCTATACAAATTAGTGGAAATTATGATCTTTTATAGTGTTGCATCCTGTCATGGGCCATGTATGGATGGGTGAATGTTCCTAGAGATTATTTGTGTTAAATGCATCTCAATAAGTCATCAATTATTGCATATCGAAGTATAAAGATCTCAAGTAGAGGCTCTCGATCTCTTATCCACTATTGCGCTGGGGTTTCCTCTAGAGGCCCTCCAAATTTCACGAAATTTCGACAGTGGGATCTCGAGATATTGCAAGCCCTAGCTCGAGGATCGTTTCTTACCCTAGGCTTCCCTGGGCTAGTGACCTCATTTGGATCATTGCATTCTATTCCAAAAGGATTTGTCCATTGATCCTCTCTCTTCCACAATTAGGTCAAGCCCCTCCTTGAGTGACCAATTCCACTTACTTGACCTAATTTTGGGTCCACTTGGTCCCGCAACTTTATAACTCCAATTTCGCAAAGATCACATAAAGACCAAGTCTCCATTAGAATTTCTAGGCTTAGAGAACATCTCTTCAAGATACATTCCCAAAACCTAGCCTCAAGGATCCTTTTAGCCCTTCCTAGAGAGCCTACCACCTTGCTTCCTAAGCAAGAAAGCCATACAATTGAGCCTCTCTCATGAATAGGCCTTGGGAATCACCTTTCATCCTTCAATTGATATATTCATCATTGTGATTCCTCATATATCGGGTCTCCTCCCATCGGTGAAAGTCTGTAAAGCGCAGGGAACCTTAGCCGAGGTGAAAGTGGGCTATCTCTCCATTATTGCCCTCGACCTGGTAGTTTCTCTATAGGATCCCCTCCTAGGACCCCTACTAGTTTGAGTGGTAAAAATGACCTACATAGGGAAGCCTCCCTTGTGAAAATCCACTAAAGAGCAGGAGGTGGCGGTTGTGGTGACAGTGGGCTCCCACCTCATAATGTTGTCTCTTGTTCTAGTCCTTGCCTTGTGAGGTCACGCATAAGACCTGCTAGATTTTGAGGCAACAAAACTAATATATGAAGTCCCAAGTCAAGATAAGTACCTGTAGAATGCTAGGAACCTCTAAAAGATTGCAGATCTGTTGTATATTGACAAGGAAAAACATAGATCTACAAGATAAAAAATCGATACAAGACGTAAAATATGTGTAATGATAGTCCCAAAATCAAGGTATCAAAACCTTAGCTGAGATCCAACTTATGTTTTTAATATCCCAAGGTGAATAGACTTGCTATCTTATGATAAAAACTTTAAAATCAGCAAGTTAATAAGCCTACATTAAAATATAAATTGAAAAGTTTTGGTTTTTTAAAATATATAAGTTGGTTGTTTTAAATTCTTACCTTGTGCCACAATAACTTTACCTCATGAGATGAATAGTGAAACACACTCCTCTCTAAGTGGACGTTGCAGCAGATCAGGGAAGTGAGATTGTTTTCAAAGGGAATTCATCCCCACTTGTGACTTAAGATCTTCTCCACTTTTTAGACCCAACTAGGAGTGGTACCTAGCATGGTGTTCTTTACCCTTTGATTCAGCTATGCTGTGAAATATAAGCCCCTCACCTGGTTGAAGCTCACTATTGGAATAGTCCAATCTTTGTTGGAACAACCTACCTATAACAAGAAAACAAAGCGGGTTTGCACCTTAGTTTTGTTGAAATTCTATGACAAGTGCAGTATAATACTATTTGTTGCCAGCTAATTACTTCCTAATGTTTTTCAACCAATATTTTATGCCACTGCTATCATTGAATTACTACACCAAAAAAATATCAACAATAAATGCAGCGAAAACAATAAAGATCATAAAAAGATAGCCATGCACAATAGAGACAATAATTTTACCTTGGGAAACCCAACCTTGATAGAAAACCCAACAACTTTTCTTAGGAGAAATTATTCTTCAACAAGGTTTACAAATCAACAAATTGTTTAGTAATCTATGCAAATAATCCAAGTCAAATACCAGTCAAACTTGGTCAAAACATATGTTGGTCAAACCAGCCAAAAATAAGAAATTCAATACTGGTCAACTCGGCCTGGTCAAACTGGTCTGCAATCAATTGTGGTCAACCTTGTGGTCTATGGTTAACTGTCTGAATGTGCTGGCCTCCTGCAGTCACTGTAGCTTGGTCAACTTTGGTCAACGCAATCCAAAAACAACTCAGTGAAGTCTGGTCAAAGTTCTATCTAACAAAGATCAAACTTGCTGGTAAAAAATCGTGCTCACATGTGTGGCCTCATGATAATGAATAGAAATGATGAGGAGAGAGAAAGACTTGGTCATCTTTCTCTGATCATCTTTCTCTTTTTCCCTGATGATGGATCCCATTTGGGATTCGAAACGTCGGTGTAAAAATTCCAAAACTGTGGATTCTCCGGTTAAAAATTCTAAAAGACTTGGTCTTCATTGGTCTTTAAATGAGGCGTCTTAACATCTCATTTATACACGTCTAGGGGGTGTGATCCCCCAAGGGACACGCCCCTTTACTCGCTGGCCGACTTGACTTTTCTTGGGCCAGCTTGACTTTTCCAAAATAATAATTTGCATATTGTATCTAGGCCGACTTGAAGACCCTCTAGTCATGCAGGAATACGTCCTGATGCTACACAAAAATCAACAAGTTTTCCTCCAGGTGGCTTTATGGCCCCTCAATGGATCGAACCTCTTGCTTTTGTGTGATCTTTAATCAAAAAAATATTCAATTAGACTCATTACCACAATAAACCAAGAAGAAAAAAGATAGTAAAATCCAACTCACACAATGTAAAGAATACACAGATTTGCAAATGAATTTTTTTTAGTTTGGCATTTATTTCACAAAACAACAACAACCTTTTCCTAAGGGGTGGCTAGCCTTTTATAAAACCATTTTCAATGGGTAGTTGGACTCCTCTAGAATAATAGTCATCCAGAAGTTGGAGACTTAGTAATTTTTTAATAAAATATTACATTACAACCATGAGCTTTCCCACAAAAGGGTTGAAGGAGTTCACAAATATCAAATAGGTCCAACGATCCCTTCGGCCTGAAATGTTAGGGGAGCCAATGCTAGTGGATCTTCATATGCTTTCATTATTTGAAATTTCTATGCTGGATCCTGATATGCTTGTATTATTTTTATTGGATATTCTGGGTCCACTTCTCCTAGATCTGTTTTTAACTATAAGTGCTTTAGCTTAGAGCAGTACTTTATTTTATTTTACTTTCTGAATCTTGCTTTATTTAGGAGAGATTTTGTTAAAATTGGCAACTAGGGCCAAACTCCACATGGGTCATCTTATTTATGACAACTGATATTTTTTTTGGATTCCTCTCTTCGAGAGGTATAGGATTGATCTAAAGATCATCCGATTCCGATATATAAAAATGGAGATATGAATTTATTTATATTATGGACAATTTGTCAAGGTCGACCAACAAGCAAATCAGGGATTCAAAACCCCAACTCATCCTCAACATTGCATATAAAAGGAGGAGACCTCAAATCATTTTATCATCATCTCATCCTCACACATCTCTCTCTCCTCACTTGATTGGGTACACAAATCTGGTAGCTGTCTTTCACACTTGCAAAGGAAGGAGGATCAGTTTCGCTGCGTTGACCAGTTTGACCGAATTGTAGAGGCTGCTTCTTGGGCTGCATTGACTAGCGTTGACCTCCTCTTGACTGTGGATTTGGGTGAGGAACTTCTCCTTGGCAGGCCGCAGATCTGGGCACTGAAATCAAGGTGATTTGACCTCCCATTTTACCAACATTGACTGCCCTAGGGCTGGCTGCAATTTGACTTTTGTTGACCAGCTTTTGACTGGACTTTTTTCGCACTGTTTTGGGTTGATTGGGCTTGCTGTTGGAGGCCGAAGTTGACTGGGTTTGACCAAGTTTCTTAGAGGAAGAACTCCATCCTGTTTGACCAACGTTGACTTTTCTGGTTAGCGCTTTACTGTTGCTGTCATCAATTATCAGATTTGTAAATTTGTACTATCTCTCTCTCTGCTGAACTATTGAAGAATATAAGAAGAATTGATCAAGGATTTCCCCACATTGGGGTTTGTCCCTGGCTGGTGCCACATCTTGTGTCCTCTTGTCTTGGCTTGTCTTCTACTGTTTATGTTTATGTTTTATCTGCATTTTACTATCATGCTGATGTGATTGCTAAACTGGATATTGATATTGGGCTAATAAAGAAATTGAAGTAAATTGCTCTTAAGCAGAGAACATACCATTGTTACCTAAATTAACATGGTATCAGAGGTGAGGTGAAGACAAAGCCCAAGCAAGAGTGAAAGAGCAATCACCAAAGACAGTTTGTTAAAATTGGCAACTAGGGCCAAAACTTCATGTGGGTCACCTTATTCATGGATGATAATATTTTTACTAGATTCCTCTCGTCGAGAGGTGTAGGATTGATCTAAATATCATCCGATTCCGATAAGTATTTATGGAGATATGAATTTATTTTGATTATGGACTAATTGTCAAAGTCGACCAACAACTTATGTAGGCTCAGAAGCCCAACAGTCGCATCCATTCAACCCCAACGTTTTGCATATAAATACAAAGAGTATTCTCCTCATTTGCACACTTCACTTCTCATCACATCTCTCTCTCTCTCTCCTGCACAGCAAAGAGTCTCTTCTCTCTCCTATGTAGAAAAGACTCTTCTCTCACACGTGTGGAAGGAAGGACGCAGATTTTAGGGCTGCAACTGCAGATTGGAACTTTGACCAGCATTGACCATCATTCTCTCTCTCTGGACTGCGCAGTAGGTGAAACTGACTCTCCTTGGAAGGCCACATTTTTTGGTGAAGGAATCAAGGTGATCTGACCACCAGTTTGGCAGATATTGATTGCCCTAGTTTAGGGTTGATGCCGCTGATGTTGCTGATATAAATCAGACTTTTGTACTATTTCTCTCTGCTGAATTATTGAAGATAAAAGAAGATTTGATCAAAGGGTTTCCCCATATTGGGGTTTGTCCCTGGCTAGCCGTCACATCTTGTCTCTTGTCTTGGCTTGTTTTCTGTCAATCGTTTAATGTTCTATCTGCACTTTACTTAATGTACATGTGATTGCTAAACTGTGGATAATAATAAGAAAAATAAGTAAACTGCTCTAAGCATAGAACATATCATAACTTAACACAGTTGGACAAGGACAAAAGGCTCAATGGGTTCCTATCCCACTTCCTGGTTGAAGACAAGCTCCATGAAAACTCTGACTATCATGGATGGAAGATGTCTCTCGATCTGACCTTGGAAGAACAAGAAGTGTTGGATTATGTGAAGGGTAAAATCCCTAAGCCTCCTTCAAATGAACCGGCTGCTGTGAAGAACAAGTACAATAAGGCTGAAGTCAAAGCGAAAAAGATTATCAGAGATTCCATTGACAAGCGTCTGGTGGCCTACATCTCCGATTTGAACACCTCCAAGGAGATCTACGACAGGTTGGTCAGCATGTTCAAGGTTAGTGATGCTAATCAAATTTTATTTCTCAAAAATAAGTTGAAGGATATTAAGAAGGGCAAGGACGAGGATATTCAATCCTACTTCTTAAGGATCACTGAGATCAAGAATGATCTACTTTCGATTGGAGAGGTCATTCCTAACAGGGAACTTACTATCACTACCCTTGGAGGACTCCCACCCGAGTGGTATATATTTAGAACCACTATTCTCAATAATGATCGAACTCTAGGGTTTGAAGAATTGATGTCGAGATGCATTCAAGAAGAAACAAGAATGCTGGAGCAAGAAATGCCTTCTAATATAAGCAACCTCACTGCTTTCTCTGCTCATTCCAAAAGGAGAAATAATGCAGGGTCTAAAGGTCATTTCAATGGAAATCCTGGATCTAAGGGTGGAAGAAAGGGCAGGTGCTTTGTTTGCAATAAGTTTGGCCACTATGCAAGGGAGTGTCCAAATAGAAGGGACACATCACATGATGATGATCACAATCATTCCAGGGGCAACTTCATCAACAATAATTAAAGGAATGGCAGGTTCAATGGCAAAGGAAAAAGGAAGCGGGACATCAAGGAAATGGTCAACCCTCCAAGAAAGAAAGGAACTCCAGGTATGAAGAATCAAATGTTGTTAACAATAAGCAAAAGGAATACTAACTTATATCGGTCCTCTCCACTACCTCTCCTCCAAACGGTTTGGGGAATTGGCTAATTGATAGTGGTGCCTCAAGGCACTTCACCGATACAAGGAAGCTCTCTCTAATCTGATAGAGAAGGAGACAAACTTGGAGATTATCCTTGGAGACGATGCCACCTATCCCGTGAAGGGAATAGGTAATGTTACCCTTCAATTGAATCAAGGTAACACTATTCATTTACAAGAAGTTCTATATGTACTTGATCTCAAGAAGAACCTGGTGTCCATTTCAGCAATGGAAGACAAAGGATACAAGGTGGCATTCATTGATGGAAAGGTACGTGTTTGGAAAAAGAATTTGAAAGATGCTTTTACTCTTGGGTTCAGGGTTGAAACTTTGTATCAAGTTGGAGGAAGTCCATTGGGAGCCATGTATTGCGACACATCTCTACAATCTAAACTATGGCACCGAAGGTTTTCCCATCTTCATTATAAGGCTCTACCTGATGTGAGACAGATGGTGATAGGTATGCCCAAGTTCAAAGTAGACCATGAAGGTGTATGTTCACGATGTGCCGAAGGAAAACTTACAAGGAGACCATTCCCCTCAAGTAATAGCAAGACCACAGATATATTACAGTTGATCCACTTCGACATATCTGGTATGATGCCCATAAACTCTTTGGGAGGATACTTATATTATCTCACCTTTACGGATGATGATTCTCGCAAGACTTGGATCTATTTCTTGAAAAAGAAGGATGAAGTGTTCACTTGGTTCTGTCACTTCAAAGCCATGATCAAAAATCAATTCGAGAAAAGAATCAAGATATTGAGAACTGATAATGAGACTGAATACGAATCAAATGAATTCCATGATTATTGCAGAGAAGCTGGCATTGAGAGGGAGACTACAACACCATACACTCCTGAGCAGAATGGTGTGGCTGAAATGAAGAATCATACTATTGTAGAAGTTGTTCGTGCCATGCTTCATGATCAAGGGCTTCCGAAGTTTCTATGGGCCAAAGCTGCAAATACTACCGTGTATGTTCAAAATCGATGCCTTCATCAAGCATTGGACTCCAAGAATCCCGAAGAAATGTTCACTGGTAAGAAACCCGATGTCTCTCATTTTAGAATTTTTGGAAGTCCTGTGCCGAAAGAGAAGAGAAGCAAATTGGGTGCATCAGAGAAGAAAGGAATCTTTGTGGGCTATAGCGAAAATTCTAAGGGCCATAGAATTTATGTGGCTGGTCAAAGGGAAGTTGAGATAAGTCATGATGTCACCTTTGGCGAAGATATGGCCCTTAGCAAGATCAACAACCTTGCTATCCCAAGGAAGGACAAAGAGGCTAACACTAGAAAATAGGGCGAAAAAGAGGGCGAGACGATGGCTGATGTTGATTAACCTATGGATCCTATTGATCCTCCTCCCCAAGAGCCCTCCTTCTCCAAGAGGAGACCCTCATGGCTTAAGGAGACTCTCGAAGATGCCGAGAGACATATTGCACCAAGGGGGATTTTCCGTGAGAGCAAGAAGCCGAACAGGTATCAAGGATACTTAACCGTCATGAGCACTATCATTCAAAATGAGCCTTCATCATTTGAAGAAGCCGTGAAGCAACAAGTATGGAAGGATGCTATGAATGAAGAATACGAATCAATTATGAAGAATGATGTCTGGGAAGTGGTCCCTAGACCCCATGACAAATCAGTTGTCAACTCTAAGTGGCTCTACAAAATCAAGCATGGAGCTGATGGAAGTGCAGAAAAGTTCAAGGCTCGCTTTGTTGCTGGTGGTTTCTCTCAAAGGGAAGGTGTAGATTAGGATGAGATATTTGCACCTATTGCCTGATACACCACCATCCGCTCGATCATAGCCCTTGCTGCCTCGCAAGGATGGAACCTACATCAGATGGATGTCAAGACCGCTTTCTTGCATGGTTCGATCAAGGAGAAAGTCTATGTGGAACAACTCAAGGGGTTTGAGGTTCATGACTAGAAATATCATGTATGCATGTTGAAGAGAGCTCTCTATGGCTTGAAGCAAGCACCCCGGGCTTGGTATGAGAGGACTGATAGCTATCTAATGAAGCTGAGATTCACTAGAAGTGAAGCCGATCTGAACCTTTACTTTAAGGTTGAAAATGATAAACCTCTCATACTGGTACTTTATGTGGATGACCTCTTTCTGACAGGTGCAGACCCTCTCATTCACAAATGTAAGAGGGAGTTGGTTTCTGAATTTGAGATGAAGGACCTAGGACTGATGCACTACTTCCTAGGGTTGGAAGTTTGGCAAAAGCTAGGAGAAATTTTCCTATCTGAAGGAAAATATGTTGTGAAGATATTGGAAAGATTTGGGATGGTGGACTGCAAGCCTGTGACTACCCCGATGGAACTTAACTTCAAGAAGTTATGTGGTAGTGCTGCCGGACCTGAATTAGGAAATGCTTCTGAGTATCGTCAACTCATAGGAGCACTGATGTTCTTGGTGAATTGCCGTCCGGACATATGTTTTGTAGTTAACACATTGAGCTAATATATGGTTGAGCCTCATCATATACATTGGGTTAGTGCCAAGAATCTTCTGAGATATCTTCGGGGCATAATCACTGATGGATTGAGATACACTGTCGGAAATGTGAGGCTGCATGGTTATTCTGATGCTGATTGGGCTGGCAGTGTGGTGGATCGCAAGAGCACTTTTGGGTGTTGTTTTTCTTTGGGTTCTGCTTCGATATCCTGGATGAGCAGGAAGCAAAAGTTGGTTGCCTTGAGCGCCGCTGAGGCCGAATACATTGCTGCTAGTATGGCCTCTTGTGAAGCTGTTTGGTTGAGGAAGCTCTTCAGTGAGATGTTTTGACATATGTTGGATACCACCGTGATCCTCTGTGACAACCAGAGTGGGATCTGATCATCAGAGAATCCCGTATTTCATGATCGCTCTAAGCACATAGATATCATGAACCACTTTATCCGGGATATGGTACAACGAGGAGCAATAAGGCTCCATCACATTGGGACTGATGAGTAGGTCGCCAATATTCTGACAAAGCCCCTGGGGAAGATCAAGTTCTTAACCTTCCGAGAACGACTTGGAATCGTGGAGAGACCCTCTCTTGAGGGTCCTGTATGATATGGACATTGAGCTCTGGGAGCTCTGGGGGCTTGGGGTACTTCTTGGAGCGATGAACAACCATAGGGTGAGTGGTTTGTTGTGTATAGGGAGAGTGGTTCAGCCTTCCCTTGTGATACCCCATGGCGACATGTAGGCAGGATGAGTGGTTCATCCTTCTCTTGCTGAGACATCCTACCCACGCAGTCTGGGACCCATGGGAAGTACCTCTCATCTGGACAATGAGTAGGGAAATGAGGATAGGGACCCTAGTACTACCGATGGACGCATCGTGTACTACTGTACTCTGTATGCTAGGATGACCTATATTGATGTGGGATCAATTGGAATTGACTTCAGGTCAGTAAGAGTGGTATGACACACTCTCTTTTGATTGGAACTGACTTCGGGTCAGTAAGGGTGGTATGAGACACTCTCTTTTATCTGGAACTAACTTCGGGTCAGTAGAGAATGGTATGATACATTCTCGATCACTTCTTCTTCTTCATAGTTCAGCAGAGCAGAGCAGTGCAAAGTAGTGCATTGATGGCAGAGAATCAGAGATAGTATAGACGAGTAGTTGGATTAGCAGATGGAGTTCTCCCTAGTTGAGAGGGAGTGTTAAAATTGGCAACTAGGGCCAAACTCCACTGGGTAATCTTATTTATGATCGCTGATATTTTTCTTGGATTCTTCTCTCCGAGAGGTATACTATTGATCTAAAGATCATCCGATACTGACATGTAATAATCGAGATATGAATTTATTTATATTATGGGCAATTTGTCAAGGTCGGCCAACGAACAAATTAGGCATTCAAACCCCCAGCTCATCCTCAACGTTGCATATAAAAGGAGGAGACCTCAAATCATTTTATCATCATCCCATCCTCACACATCTCTCTCTCCTCACTTCACTGGGTATGCAAATCTGGCAGCTATCTCTCACACGTGCGAAGGAAGGAGGATCTGTTTGACTGTGTTGACCAGTTTGACCAAATTGCAAAGGCTGCTTCTTGGGCTGCGTTGACCAGCGTTGACCTCCTCTTGACTGCGGATTTGGGTGAGGAACTTCTCCTTGGCAGGCCGCAGATCTGGGCACTGAAATCGAGGTGATTTGACCTCCCATTTGACCAGCGTTGACTGCCCTAGGGCTGGCTGCAGTTTGACTTTTGTTGACCAGCTTTTGACTGGACTTTTTCAGACTGTTTTGGGCTGATTGGGCTTGCTGTTGGAGGCCGAAGTTGACTGGGTTTGACCAAGCTGCTTAGAGGAAGAATTCTGCCCTGTTTGACCAGCGTTGACTTTTCTGGTTAGGGCTTTTCTGCTGCTGTCATAAATGATCAGATTTGTAAATTTGTACTATCTCTCTCTGCTAAACTATTGAAGAATATAAGAAGAATTGATCAAGTGTTTTCCCACACTGGGGTTTGTCCCTGGCTGGTGCCACATCTTGTGTCCTCTTGTCTTGGCTTGTCTTCCACTGTTTATGTTTATGTTCTATCTGCATTTTACTATCATGCTGATTTGATTTCTAAAGTGGATATTGATATTGGGCTAATAAAGAAATTGAAGTAAATTGCTCTTAAGCATAGAACATACCATTGTTACCTAAATTAACAGATTTTCTGCGCTCCTACTATGTATCAGTGCTATTTTACCAAGCAGTCCCCTTGATCTAGTTTTGTGTTCATTTGTTAGACATTAGCAAAATTATCTATCTTCTAAACTAAGATTAGTCTTTAGACAGTATCATGGTTCTTCCTTGATTGAAACTATACAAGTGATAATATCTGTATTTAAGCTGCAATTCTTGACATCAATATAGGTTTATCAAATTTTCCTTTTTGTATTCTGGAGATGTAGTTTGTTAATTTAAGATCAGGTAATGTAGTCTCCATTTTCCGTAGTTGTAACGTTTATGATTCTTCTAAGATGAGATTGGATGTGTATTATTTCACAGGTGCAAGCAGTTGTAAAGAAATATGACATCTTATTTATTGCAGATGAAGTAAGTAACTTCTTATCTCATCCATCACAGAGTCACTGACTTGACATTTGCAGTGTCAAACATGAGATTGTCATAACTGAAATATTTTGGTTTGGTTTTTCATTTGCAACAATTTTCTTCTCCATTCCTGTTTACCTGCTTCTTAGTTCAAGGTTCAATCAATATGTCCGGAAGTTGTTTAACTTGCAATCCTTTATTGTCAGGTTATATGTGCCTTTGGAAGGTTGGGAACAATGTTTGGATGTGACAAGTACAATATTAAGCCAGACCTTGTCTCAATAGCTAAAGTGAGCAGTAATATCCTTGTTTTAAAAAGTATGACTTTAATAAATCAATTCACAATATTTCACTTTTAAAAATGTGCTCAAATACTTGGTTTTTGCAATAGGCTCTTTCATCTTCATACATGCCCATAGGTGCAATGTTGGTAGGCAAAGAGGTTGCTGATGTTGTTCTTTCTGAAAGCAACAAACTTGGTATGTTCCAATATTTCTCTTTAGCCAAAAACATTATTGACCTTTGTCAAGTTCATTGTCATTTAAAATATATCTTGATGCTGTTAATTTAACCTCTCAAACATTTCTTGGAAATTGATGTTAGGTTCCTTTGCACATGGCTTTACTTACTCCGGGCACCCTGTAGCATGTGCTGTTGCATTGGAGGCTTTGAAGATATACAAGTATGCCTTTTTTTTCCTGGATGGATTCTCTTATAAACATTTAGTATTCTGTTTTGACTCTTGCTTGTGTTCTATTTTCTTCTCTTCTTTAATAATTTCTTCCTTGGTTTGTTTGACGATAGAAAGATGTTGGAATACTACCTTGGATTTATGTTCACATTGCTTTAGCAGTGTAAATTAAGCTGTGAATCAATGCTTGGCATTTCTGACTTTATGCTGATGACAGAAAGTATCATTCTTGATTTTCTTTTTCCTAAACTTCTACATGTCCCTAGAGCCCAAGAACATCATTTTCTGTCATGCATGTAGAGGTTCATGAGTACATATGGAAGTAATTTCCCAAAGGTGATAATGTTCCACAATTAGATATTGTCTTGCAGGTATAGGTAGGTATGTTGTGGTGTTGAATAACTAATGGTTTAATTCTTACTTAGCAAGAGGCTAAGAAGTCACCCTTTATATTGACATGTTTTTCGAGTCCCATAGCCTTTAGCTAAACTGGGTATATGTTAGTGGTGCCCTATAATGGATAATATTAAATAGTGTATTTACTTGTATGCTAAGTCAAATGACATGTCCCCCCTTGTATCACAAATCCTTTGTGTCGGACATGAAACCATGATGACATGTGTCCAACACAAGTTTGACTCGTGTCCGAGGTGAGGGACATGAGTTTGACTCATGTTGGGCACGTGCCAAAATTGTGTCTTGATTCTGTGACACGTGCCCGTCAAAAATCAATCCAGCGCACTTCGGTTTTGGGCTGATTTCCCTAGCTTGTGTTTGCTGTTTTGGAGCTGTAGGAGTGTGTGGATGACCAACAAAGGAGGAAGATGAGTTTTAGACTAGATTCAAGGTGTAGGCAAGTGAGTTTCCCTTCCCAATCTTTTTAGTTTTGCCACAACAGTTTGCCAGTCCATTTTTGTTTACATGCACAACCTTACAACAATCCATTTTTCTTTATATTCACAGCAATCATGGCTCAATCAAGGGCAGCAGGAAAGGGGCAAAAGAAGGGGAGGAATGCCCCCATTGATAATGTTCCCCCTCTATAATACCCCTGGTACAGTTGATTTTGCAGACTTTATTATTTTATATTTACTTGTAAATATTGAAGTGAAAATGTTGGCTGTGGGGCTAAAGACTAAGTTGATTGACCTATGTAAATGAATTTTACAATAATAAAAAATGTTTCTTTCCTTGTGGAAATAGAATGGGAAACAATAGTTGAGTAATTTGGGCTTCTTCTTGTCTGGAAAAATTGTTAAAGGTTGAGTCCAAGTTATGGACAGAAAAGAGGAAAGTGACGGTGGTCACAATTGTAACCTCCAGAATTCTCCAAGATTTCAGGGAGAAAAGACTGCAACCAAGAAACAACATAACTGGAGAGAAATGTGATGCTGGGTGGGTTGATAAGGATAAGCATAACTGGAGAGAGATGTTATGTTAAGGATAAGAAATGTTGGAGATAAATGCATGCCTAATAAGGAAAAAAGGAAAGATTTTTCCTATTGTGAAAAAAGCCTAGGTAAAGCAAAAGGTAGGTAGACCTTAAAAGCAGGATGCTGCTAGAAAAATATGTTGGGAAGGAAAATAATAAATACCACTAAGTAAAAATAGTTGGGGCTGTGGAGAAAACAGGGAGGAAGGAAGAAGCCTGAGCTTTGTTAGTTTTTGTAGCATCAGAGGTGTTCTAGTCTCGAATCTTTGTGGAGAGGCTAAAGCACAGGAGTTCTCCATAACTCAGAATTTGTTTCTGGAAATTCCACCTAGAAATATCTCAATTAGATTATTAGCCTATGTCACAATTGTAACCTCCAGAATTCTCCAAGATTTCAGGGAGAAAAGACTACAACCAAGAAACAACATAACTGGAGAGAAATGTGATGCTGGGTGGGTTGATAAGGATAAGCATAATTGGAGAGAAATGTGATGCTGGGTTGGTTTATAAGGATAAGCATAACTGGAGAGAGATGTTATGTTGAGGATAAGAAATGTTGGAGATAAATGCATGCCTAATAAGGAAAAAATGAAAGATTTTTCCTATTGTGAAAAAAGCCTAGGTAAAGCAAAAGGTAGGTAGACCTTAAAAGCAGGATGCTGCTAGAAAAATATGTTGGGAAGGAAAATAATAAATACCACTAAGTAAAAATAGTTGGGGCTGTGGAGAAAATAGGGAGGAAGGAAGAAGCCTGAACTTTGTTAGTTTTTGTAGCATCAGAGGTGTTCTAGTCTCGAATCTTTGTGGAGAGGCTAAAATACAGGAGTTCTCCATAACTCAGAATTCGTTTCTAGAAATTCCACCTAGAAATGCCTCAATTAGATTATTAGCCTTTTTTTTAATAAATCCTAAGTCTAAACTTAGGAAATCTGGTTAATTAATAAAAAATAATTGAGATAAGGTGCGAATCATCTAAAAATTCACATGAATCGACAAAGAAATAATTTTAGTCGTCAATTAAGATTTAATCTCGGCCGTTGGAGTCCCAACAAAAGATTATAAGAAGAAGTCGATGGGTAGATGGAGAACAAACACACATATACACACAGGAGATCGATTTCCTTGGAGAGTTTGATTTTCCAGAGAGTAGCTGTTGCCGAAAGAATTCGAGCTTTAGTAGGTAAGTAGAGATAGAGAGGGGCAGGGACAGTGAAGCCAGAGGAAGATTTTTCCAGATCCGGTGAGTACATTGCAGAGAGGTCAAAATTTCTCTAGGAGGCTATGCAGAGGCAACACAAAAGCTTCAGAGGGCAGTTTGATTTTGTTGTGTTGAAGTTGGTTATCAACTCCTGAAGTCGGAATACATTTCCAGAGTGCCAGAGAGACAGTTTCCCAGTCAGTAGGGCAAGACGACTTGATTTGCAGAAGTTCCGAGCTGAAGTGTTTGAGGGACTACACAAAGGACGCAAGGCTTGCGCAGATCTAGGTGGACGACTTGCTTTTCAGAAGCAGTCAAGTGTCGGGATTGCTTAGAGTGAGGGTAATTTCCCTCAAATAATTTTTACCAGTATTTTCTCTGCAGGATAGACAATATTTGACATCTAGATTATACTTAGATTATTTCACTGCTACATAATAATAAAAACCCTCAGTTGCTGCACTGGTTTTCCCAAGTTGGGTTCTTCAGGGGACTTTAGTCCAAAAATAAGTGTGTCAATTTTATGTGTGTGTGCTAGCATATTTCTCAAATTCCAGTTTATCTTCTGCAGAATTTAATTTGGTGAAAATTGTAGTAGATAATTATTCATTGTTTGTATGGGCAAATACACTGTTGATTAATTTACAGTTAGAAGAATAATTTCCAGTTGCTGCAATAGTTGAAATTTTCACATGGTTTCAGAGTGATTTTGATCAAACGGGGAAGCTCAGAACTGGAAGCAGAAATTTGTTGTTCAGAGGGAGCAGCAGGACGAATTTCTGGAGGTTGCACAGAGCCTAAGCTAGGCAATTTGAGTTGCTCAGGGAAGTTCGATTTTTCAGTGTAGGTGGGCAAAAAAATTTAGCTTGCCAGTTGAGTAATTCCGACAGGCAGAGGGAGCAACAACAACTCAGTTTTTTCACTGAGCAGATTCCTTGTTTGGGTGTAGAGGGTTTTGCAGAAGCATAATCAACACTGGGTGGAAGAGAAACAACATACATAGAGGGAAATTTCTCTCAGGGATTTTGAGTTTTAGAAATCTGATTTTCCAGTTGTAGATTGGCAGGAGTTGTGAGCAGAATTTCTCACTCTAGAAGGGAGTGTGTGTAGCAGGCCCAACAACCGAGCAAAGGGAAAGAGGGAGATTTTCGACTAGATTTAGAGATGGCTACAACTGGGCTTAGAGATCAGGATAGGTTGGAGGGAGCCTCCAACTATGTCATCTGGAAGGTTAGGATGTCCTTCCTTCTGGATGAATATGGCCTGAAAGCCTATGTGGACAATGTGATAGCATTACCCCAAGATGCAGATCAGTTGAAGGAGTACAAAAAAGAAATGGTGAAGGTGAAGCGGATGATCTTGGATGGAGTCCGAGATCATATAGGCTCACATATATCTGACAAGAACACTTCCAAAGAGACGTGGGATTCTCTCTCCCAGCTATATCAGAGTTCTTCTGAGCAATGAAAGATGTTTCTCCAGAAAAAGCTGGGAAGCATCAAGATGCTGGAGGGTGAAGGCATAGATCCCTTTCTCATCAGGATTCAGGAGGTCCGTGATCAACTTTTCGTAGTTGGAGAGGCACCGCAATCAATAAAGCTTGTTCGTTAGGCACTGAACAATGTCTCAGAGGAGTGGCAAGTGTTTGTCCAAAGTATCTTAGGCAGAGACACATTGCCTGGATGGGATAGGATGTTGTTTGACCTACAACAGGAGGAGTTGAGGCGGGCTGTAGTAAAGAGCACAATCAGTGGAAGCAATAGCAAGGCCGTGAAGAGTGAGAAGGAAGAGGAGAATGTGGCCCTAGCATCAAAACCAGTCAGGGACAGGGGGAAAAGAAGAAGAAGAAGGACCTATCTAAGGTCAAGTACTTCAGATGTGGTGAGTTCAGTCACTACAGTACCTAGTGTCCTCTCAAGAAGAAGGACAAGCAGGAGAAGTAGGACTAGGAAACAATGTCAGCAGAGATAGATAAATTGTCCCCTAGGTTGGAGGAAGATTTCGCCATGTTTGCAGCGATACCTCCAGGAGTGAGGTGGGGCGATATGGAGCTATAGTCCCAGAGTTGTGTAGATCTTGGGTAGGGTCGATTGAGATGTCCCCCTCATGGATCATTACCTTGCTAAAGGGGTCCATAATATTCAGTAGCAGGATGGATCAGTGTCAGTTTTGCAGTCAAATTTCGGAGTGACAATTGCAGATTAGTAGTAGCTAGGTGTTGAGGAGCACAATGCAGTGTTGACAACAGTACAAAGCGGCACAGTGCAGAGTCAACAACAACTTAGATTCTTCAATAGACAGTGCAGTGGCTTGTAGCAGTCAAGACTAGGGAGACAAATGCAACAAACATATTTGATTTAGTATTTAGGATGCTTCTCAGTTGCAGAAGTTGCAGTTGTAGTAACAACAGATGAGGAGGAGTTACAGTGCAGATGCAGTGTTAGCAAAAGTACAACAGTGTCAACAGCAACACAAATGCAACAGGAGGGGTTGCAGTGCAAATGTAGAGTTAGCAGCAGCACAAATGCAACAGGAGAGTTGTGCAGTGGTTGGTGAGCAGTGGCAGACAGTCACAGTAGCGTGACATCAACAATGTGACAGAGGGTGATACAGAGACAGGGTGTTGTCGCAGTAGTGCAACACTATAACACCTTCCCTGCTAAGGAGTGTTAGTTTTTGTAGCATGGGAGGTGTTCTAGTCTTGAAACTTTGTGGAGAGGCTAAAACACAGGAGTTCTCCATAACCCAGAAATCGTTTCTGGAAATTCCACCTAGAAGTGTTTCAATTAGATTATTAGCTTTTTTTTTAATATTTCCTAAGTTTAAACTTAGGAAATCTGGTTAATTAATCATAATTAATTGAGGTAAGGTGCGAATCATCTAGAAACTCACACGAATCGACAGGAAAATAATCATTTAGCCATCGATTAAGATTTAACCTTGGCCATTGGAGTCGCAACAGAAGATTGTGTAGATGGAGAACACACACACATATACACATAGGAGATTGATTTCCTTGGAGAGTTCGATTTCCCAGAGAGCAGTTGTTGCCGAAAGAGTTCGAGCTTTAGTAGGGAAGAAGACACAGAGGGGCGGGGACAGTGAAGCCGGAGGAAGATTTTTCCAGATCCGGTCAGTACATTGCAGAGGGGCCGAAATTTCTCCTGGAGGTTGCACATAGGCAGTGTAGAAGCTTCACAGGGCAGTTCGATTTTGCTGGGGTGAAGCTGGTTATCAGTTCCAGAGTTTGGAAGACATTTCTAGAGTGCCAGAGAGACAGTGTCTGGACGACTTACTTTTTAAAGGCAGTCAAATGTCGGGATAGCTCAGAGTGAGGGTGATTTCCCACAGATAATTTTTGCCAGTATTTTCTTTGCAGGCTAGCCAGTATTTGGCATCCAGATTGTACTAAGATTATTTCACTGCCACATAATAATAAAAACCCTCAGCTGCTGCACCATTTTTCCCAAGTTGGGTTTTTTTGGGGACTTTAGTCCAAAAATAAGTGTGTCAATTTTTATGTGTGTGTGCTAGCATATTTCTCAGATTCTAGTTTATCTGCCACAAAATTTAATTTGGTGAAAATTGTAGTAGAGAATTATTCGTTGTTTGTATGGGCAAATAAACTGTTAATTAATTTACAGTTAGAAGAATAATTTCCAGTTGCTGCAATAGTTGAAATTTTCACAAGCTTGAGGGAAGTTGTTGGGAGTGCAACTCGTTGGTTGGGTGGAACATGTTGGTTCCTACTTTATTTCCAATGCTTGAGATAAGTGAATGCATATTGTATTGTGTTTAATTGATATATTTCATTTAAGTATAAGAGTTTTGTATTGTGATTGATGAATATATATTATTAAATCGATTAAGTTTGTAAAGGTATTGACTAGTTGTTTGTTGGGATACCTCTACCTATAGTAATAGGTATGTTGAGGTAACCAGGAATGTAATTAGTTTTATGATAAATTAATTGAGTAGTAATACATGCTTTAATTGGTGAATTCTATTCTAGGATTAGTTGCATAGAAAACAAGCCAGAAGTTAATAGTCTATGGAATAGAGAAAAACACTTACATAGTTAAGCACAAAGAAATACATACACATACATATGTATAAGGAAATTTTTTAGTTACATATCTTTATCCTATTAAAGATAGTTACTAACAGTAGGAGAAGGATGAACAACATGCAGTAGACAATTAAATGGAATCATCATACATACGTAATTCAGACAATAAGCAAAGTATAAATCTACTTGTTTCAAACTATGTTTGGTAAAGTCCTTTGAATATCGTTAAGTGGAATAAGAGAAGGGAGATTGATGTATATATTTTACAGACACGCATGAGGAGTTGGAAACCATAGCTAAATAACAAGGCGTAGAGGGCAACTCTAATTGAGAGTGAGTTGCATGCAAAAAACTTTGGACTGTGTATACAAGAAGATTTGAGACAAAATATGTAACCCAAATAGAAATGTAAGTGAAATCTTAATTAACCAAACTTATGTATGCATAACTCAGGAAGTAGAAGTTCGATTATGGCTATGAATTCAGAAGGAAGTACAAATATTTTATGTTTGTATTCAGTTGAAAGAACAGTCATCACCGTACATTATTAATACAATTTCTGGACGATCTATTGAGCACTATAATTAAATTAAAAGAAACCATCTATATATATATAGCATAAGGGAATACAAAATATAGTGAAGTGAATGGACAAACAAGCAATGGGAATAAGATCTGTATATTTTATTCGTAATTTAAAAATGAAAACTCTAAGAAACGTCAGAGTGGTAGCATAAAAAATCTCAACGACTAGCACAGGCATACTCGAGAGTATAGTGGTGAACTGTTTATAAAGTATGAAATAAATTAAAACTTTGCTAACCCATGCTACTCAAGAACTAAGTATATAAACCCTAGGTTGCTAAGGGAAGGAGGTAACATCCTGAGTATCTATCAACCCAAATTCCTCCATGTGATTCAACCTATAAGAAGAAGAGAATTTGAGTGGTGTCAAAGATCTCTTACTTGAAAAGGAAAAATTGGAAATTACGTTGATGATCCCTGAGACCTAGGTCATATAGAACACTTGTTGAGAGACAAGATATAGGTTACTGTCAGTATTGTCATGAAAACATACAAGTCAGAAGAAACATACATATATACTCGAAGAACGAAAGGAATTATCAGGGAAAATTACTTGTACAGTCTTCCAAGTATATGGCCTCACCCAACCTTGTAGAAGCAAGAAGGGTAATCATAAATAATTACATTTCAAGTGATGAGTATAAAAAGGAAAATGAAAAGGAAAGAAAATTTAAACCCGAGTGCTCATTGATAACGAGAGAGGTTTATGCATGGCTCTCGTAAAAACCTTAGAAATGATTGTAAATTCCATACCTCCACCAACAATACTGAGCCCATGGCTAGGCTTAACCTATAGGGGTGTCTCCATATTCAATGCCACTTTTCCAAACAAAAGCCTGTAAGGAAATTTTAGACAAGTACCCTTACAAAAACACCTGGAGAAGAGGGACAACAAAACTCAAAAGAAAATAAGGGTTTCTTGAAAATATTAGGAACCCTGAACAATATGATCGCTTAGTGAGAAAGAAAAACCACTTGTAAAGTATCATAAACCTCGCGGCTAAGTTACATAAATTAAGGGGTTATCACCAGACATCCAAAGTGGACTTCCACATTGGGTCTGCATAAGGAAGATGAGGGAAAGGTGAAACAAGGAAACAATCTACTTTAGTTTATCTGAACAAACGAAAAGGAAAATAAATAAATAAAACCCATTTGACTTACCTAAGGCAGCCAATTACCTAGCCAAACCAAATCCCTGAGTCGGCTAGACTCTGTACGAATTCTGATGAATAATACCAAGGAACAACAAATTTTGGAGAAGTAAAACCCTTAATTAGAGGTTGGAACTATCCAAGTTGTTCAAAAATTCTCCAATGGAACCTATGAAGGGGACCAAGCATTGTGGAAATTAGTAATTTTACTCCACACACTGATAACCTTAGTAAAAAACCAAAATATTGCTTACCTGCTAGTACATCTTTAGTCATTTCTAGAACACCAAGCAGAAAAACCCTCTGAAAGTACCTAAACTGCCTGAGAAAATGGTCTGTGAAGAGGTGAATAGGGTAGAATTTTTTCGAAGAACAATACCAGATAAGTCGAGGATATAAGGTCGAAACCCTCATCACAAATTGTAGAGAGTTTGACAGCGAAAATGATAGGGAAAATGATACAACAGAAAGGTAGGTTACCCTACCCAAACAACGATAGGAGTTTCCCCACCGTTGGATCATTCCAAGTGATCTGACCCGCCCAATGCTAACACTTCATGTGGGTGGGCCAGGGTCAAATGCCATAAGAGGAACACGTAACCAAGTCCACATGACATGTTATCACGTTGGTAATGTGCGGGACCATGTTAAGTGATGGTACATAGTCAAAGAAATTAAATTTCTCATTATAAGGTCAATGCTTGATGCATGGGCAAGAGATATTACTTATAAGTATGAGGTTGTGGGTTCCAGATGTTCCTTGTGCTATAAGACACCCTTTTTCATACATACATGGGTTATCCTTAGCATATTAAGGAAGAACAAGGAAAAGAGCTTTAGAAGTAAATCCTTATAGCATAATGTGAGAAAATGACCATGAAGAAAACATTATTCAAATAGAATAAAGAAACATGCTATATATTGATCTATGTATCAATGTTTTACGACTCCGACTCCGACTCGGCCGAGGATCGACTCCGACTCCGACTCCGACTCGGTAATGACTCGGCCGGCTCGATTTCAATGACTCGGTCGTTTAAAAAAATACATTAAATATTTATTTTTTTATTAAAAAACATAATTTTAAATATTTTAAACATAATTTTAAAGATTTTCATTCATGTTTCCATTGTCCAAGACTCCAAACACACAGCATTATAATATAGATGGAAAACAACATATGATCAAAGTAGGCTCGATATACAATTTTGCTTGGGGGATCATGTTAACCTCTAAATCGGTCTCGGGAAATGAATCAAATCTCCCAAAATTCTTATGCAACACCGTATCTAGCATGCTATGCAATTCACTGCCTTTTAGTTTTTGTGATATTGTTGGTGTAGTTGATGCCTTCATGATTTCAGTTCATATGTTTTTATAAGGATAAGCAGACCAAGACAATTAATCTGGGATTTAGCTACACGATCAATCTAGACTATTTCAACAACCAAAGCACAATCAGGTTTACTTCCCACCTATGAAAGAATGTGGACTGCAATGAAAGGTCATGAAGCAATTTGATGGACAAAGCTACAACTACAAGATATTGGTTATCTTGGTGAGATCTTAAACAACCTCAATAACTTCAAATTGTTTATCGTCATGCATTTACAGCACTATGCTTCTTCATTCCAGATGATTGTTTGTTCACACTTTAAATTGAATTTGAACACTTGTGGTCCTATTGGAAGGATTGGAAATGGTTTTTGGGATATCAACTAAAAGTAAGGATGACCAAACAAAGGAACTAGATGACATGATCAAACCAACACAATCAATTGTCGATCACCATGAACTACATTAGTACATAGTATGGTGGACCAGGCATTGCCAAGGTATTCATCAGTCACATTCTCCTTGTCTCAAGCCTATGAACAACTGGATATTCATAATAATTAAGCAGCCAATCAAACTGAGTTTACTGATGGATGCTGTGCAGTGTGCCAGTAACCAGAAACAATTAAACATGTCACATAGGATTGCAGTTAACTTTATAAAAAATTACAAAAAAAGTCATTAAAATGCATGTTTTACGCTGCCCAGCCGTGGAATGATTGACTCGGCCGAGTCATAACGGACCTGGCCGGGTTGACCGAGTCAACCATGACTCGGCCGAGTCATGGTTGACTCGGTCAACCGAGCTGGGTTGCTGGCCGGGTCAGAGTTTTGGGTAACGACTCGGTTCGACTCGGCCGAGTCGGAGTCGAAACGGGCGGGTTGTAAAACAATGCTATGTATACAAAGGAGAAGTGTGTAAATGCACACAATCATTATGATAGTCCAACAAGAATGTGATAATAATAAACCAAGAGTGTAGAACAATATAATTTAAAAAAAATTGGCGTGAACTTGAGGTACATTACACCCTTTTTCAATCTCATTAGGGTTTGCTAGTATTACATCCGTTGGAAGTGGATCTGCAACAACAACCTCAAATGTTGAGAGAAACATCCTTTTAGCAAGATAGCGGGTTCAAGAACATTTTGATTTTGATGACTTAATGAGAAAACTGCAATTTATGGTTAATTTCTTGTGTTTTTCAATTTATCGTCATTGATGTAGTAGTAAGTACTAGACTACTAGTTGTATCATTGATGAATCATGATTGTATGTAGAATGTATGATTGAATTTGTATCATCATCATGTACATGTTTTAGTTTCTAAATTGAATGAGAATCTATATTATAGTATATAACATGTGTTCTCCGTGTCATGTTTTGGGGGGTCACTGTGTCACGTGTTGGATACTCATATTTTTGTGTCCTCCATGTCCCATGTCCTCGTGTCATGTGACTTAGCTTGCATGTCAGTTGGGAGGTTGGGTGGAATAGGGATTAGTAAATATCTTCACTTCAATTCATTATTTAGTTTTAGTGATGAAATGGTTTGCAATGGATAATCTTAGTGCAATTGTACATAACTCACCTTCAGGGTGGCCATTTCCTTGATCAACTAAATACGAATCACATCAAGTTAAGGAGGAGGAAACTACTATCTCTCTCGTATGCAAGCATTGCAACAACTGTGTATCTTAATTTCAGAATACGAGATTTGATCTATATCCCAAGGAATTTTTATATCTAGAATTTTTTTTAACCTAGTAAGTTATCTTTTGAAATTGTTGAAAAAAAATGCACTGGTATTTAACAATAAAATTTGCAACAGAAGCACAAGTAGAAAATCAATCACACAACATAAAATTATAAAACCCTCCAATTATAACTTCACCTTATTTCTTAGAATAAATAAGGGCTCCCTGATAGGGAAAATGACCCACAAAGAATTATAGAGTTTTATACAACAATAGAACCTAGAAAATCTTTGCCCCTAGAAAAACTCGTCCCTTTGGAAAATTCAACCGATTAAAAAATCCCAATCTGCAAACTTGGCTTTCCTCTCTCTTTGTCACCCCTGATATATCTCACACGCTAGACAACTCACTCGAACCAAGCCAAACCATAAATTGTACAACCTCCCTACGCAAGCCTCAACTCGTGCTAGCTAAGTCTTAGCCCTGAGTCTTTCATTCTTCACTTGACAAAATTACTCTCCTAATGATTATGATGTGTCTTCCTCCTCCCCTTAGGATTTCTTTGATAATTTTTGATGGATCTAAATCCCTATCGCTAATCTCTAAAGTGATGGATGGCTAGGATTAAATCCTAATAACCGACTTGAGATCAATGATAGAGATTAGATGTAATTCACTAAAGTGAATAATTTACTTTTCTTTAGAAAACCTTAGTCCAATAGCCAACATTAATTAATTGATTAATCAATGTGTTTTTCCTAAGTTAAACTTAGGAAAGAATCATAAAAGTCACTTAATAGATTAAGCGAGTACCTAGAGAGCTTTTGGATGACTCCTAACACTTAGGCTATACAAAAGTACTTGTCCACTGCTATAATCATCAATAATGTATAGTCCTATCCAACTATTCTCTAGGATGTTTGCATGTGGAGTCTCATTTTCCTCACCGAGACACAAGATACATGAGAGCACACTCCCACTTACCTCAAGGTATCATTGGGATGCTAGCTTTTACATATCAAACATGAAGATATTGTAAGGCTCATGGGTTTGGGGTCCTTCTTGCCTCATCTATAATTGTTTTCGATCCAAGTTGTTAGCTTTGGATTTTGATATAAATTCTAGGTTTATGTGGATTTGATTTTAGTAGGGCTCAACATCCCCTCTTTCAGATGTATTTATTGTTGTATGCCACTTCCGTGTTGTTTCCTTGAGCTTTGAGCTTCATGCTTCACTTGAGTCTTGGATGATGATTACTTCCATGATCTATATCCAAACATATCTTAGTACTTCTCTCTATGGGATGCCATTCCTCTAGGAGATTTTAATGCCCTTTTTGGAATCTATAAATGTTGAATCTTGAGCCGCAACCAAGTCGGTGGTGCACTTTGCCTTCATGAGATAGACCCAATTCATGTTGGTATACAGTTTTGGAAATACAGAGAGGGGGGGTGAATCAATGTTTCACTTTTTCTTACAATTTAGTATCAAGAACATTAACTAATAACATCACATCAAAAGAACATATATATATATATATATATATATATATATATATATATTTGAGGGAAGCTACAACGTCCGGTTTACCAACTACGACTAGAAGGGCTACAACCCCAAATTTACCAGCTCCATCTAGAAGGACGTGACAACCTCTTGAAGGAAGCTACAACATCCTTCCTGTAAGAGCCCTAAATTCAGAATTTAACAAGGTCTAACAAATTCATGTTCAGAAAAACTGTGAAGCCTTTCAATTCGATATTTAACAGAGTTTAACAATATTTCTACTCACAAATATGAAATTTTAACACAGATTATCTATTCTTCTATTGAGTACCAACCTGTCTGCTCTGTCGCGACTCCTGTTCCTGCTGCGTTACCAAAAGACCGAAACCACCCAGCCAAACTGAGCATAAACTCGATACTCAGTCCAGTAAGCTTCTCAATTGAAGCACACTGTTCCCTCGTGCCCAACAACCTCAGAACAAGTAAGGTTCCTTCCCACTGTGCTTCTTCCCACTGTCCTCCAATTCTTCATTCTTTCTCCTTTCTTCCTTCTTCTTGGTTTTTCCCGGTTCAGCTTCCTCTAAAAACTCTGTCTACCTCTATATGTAGCTTTCCTTGGTGATGACCGCCCTCTTCACCAGCGATCCCACCGTTTCCCATCGTAGTGACAGCTTTTTCCTTTATGAACGTGAGTCATAATTCTTTACAGGTGTATTTATCTTATATTTAGGTTTTATTTTAATTTAAATGCCTTAGGTTCATATTAAATTCTTTTATTTTGATTTACTTTATCATTTTAATAATTTATTAATATTGTAGGATATATAATTATATAACCATATATAAAAATTAACTTAATTTTCTTACATCTATTTCTTTATAACCCTTTTAACTTTATACTTTTTTTAAATTTATATCATTGGTATTTGCTCATTAATTATGATGCATTAAGCAATATGCGTGTTAATGGGTGAAGGTAACTTCTATTTGAAGGTGTGTCATGATATTCAACATTTATAGTTAATTTTAGAATATAAATACTAGTGCAGTGCATGCAATACATGCATATGTAGCTATCATATGCATGCATCGTATGCATGCTAATATTCTTGTGCTCTCTATATTAAAAATGGGTCATTACATACACCCCTCCTTCAGAAAACTTCGTCCCGAAGTTAGGGTTTTATCATATACCAATACTTATTTTAACGATTAGTACATTCTTGTTAGGGTTGTATATCGAGATTAAATTCTTATTTAATGTGAGAACACTATAAATTGATGTTTTGAATACTTTTAAGTTTATAACTTTAATGATCATGTTTTTACTTCATCAGGTTCCCCAGGTTATCACAAAATCATCCTATCATTCCTAATCTCTTCCACTCCCATCCTATCCGTCCTCTACTGGAGTATGCCATGGCGTCAGTTATACTGACTTAACCATTCATAAACTCCAAGGATAACAGCGTCGGCTATACCGACTTGATCCCTAGTAGGCATCCGGCAGTCATCATCACACGTCTAGGGGAGTGTGACTCGCACAGTCCTCCCATGACTCCAGGGTTTGGAGGATAAACGGTGGGCAACACCTCCACCCCTCCCAGTAGAATTAAGGTTAATACCCTATCATGGAACTTCTTTGAGCCTTAATTGTTCTGAGGTTTTTGTCATCACGCGGTCATTTTGGTAATGGATATTATCTGCAATCATAAACACTTGTCCATGCATTTATAAGATGTGCATTAACATATTCAAAACAAATAGCTTATGTATAATTCACATATGTCAACTACAGTATAATATACTTTTCCATATTCTATTCATGTCATTAACTTTCATATTAAAATGTAATCATTCTTTGATTTCTATCTCATCAATCATATTGATATGCATAAATGAAACAAAATTATAATATCTTAATTCCCATCAGAAGCAAAATTACTCAAATATTCTATGCATTCTTAATAAACTCTCATCTATGATATTGATCTTTGAGTTCATATAACATACTTGGCTATGTCTAACCAATATATTTTTAAGTTCATCAAGTAGTCAAGTGTATTCATTATTTTATTTCCATCTCATCATTCATGTTGATACGTAAAATAAAAATAAAATTATAGATATCACATCCATAACATAAGTCATGATTTATATAGGTATCCATGTACCAGCAATGTTAAGCATAATAATTTGAAATCATTCTTTCGTGTATTGATTGTGCATGAGACTTGTGGCTTTGGATTGCTAACTAACACTTGATATTTGATCTTACCGACACCTATCGTTATGTCCCAAACATTCATTGATCTGTATGTTTTTGCTCCACTAACAACTAGCTGGGTTATTATCTTACTTGGTAACAAAATGTATCATATGGATAGTCATTAGTAAAGACCAATCTCAATTCATTCCTTTTAACAATAATGTTGTTTGTTGTGCTCTCTTTACATAGTTTGAAATACCTAGATCAAAGCATGGTATGCAACAACATTGGGGACATCTTGTTCTCAACATTTCCTCTAACAGTAATACACCATACATTGCTCTATGTTTAAATGGTAGTACTCTTTCAATACCTCGGCCCTATAGGTTGTATTTATACTCATGGAACCTGTGCTCAGGTTGTATTCATCAATTATAAGGACTGCTAAATTAGGTCTGAATGTTGTCCCAACAATCATTCCTCGAAAAGCTAGTGCAAAATGTCATGCCAAAGTGATAAGCATTGCACATAAATTTCCTTTCTCTGTCCTGAAGCCCATGTCTTGTATCGAGTTCCAATGCTTTTGTTCAGAACAGAAAATATGTAGCTTTATGACCTTTTCTTGCTTCTTATTTATTTTATTTTTTTTACAATATCACTTATAGTTAATTGTACTAGTTTTAATATTCGTTCTACAAATTCACTAGTCCATAGGTATTCTTGTGGCATTTGGACCCTGCCATGACCTCTAAAGAATCCACTTCACTAGATCCTTCGTACATTTCCATTGTACCTCTAGTGTCTATATTTATTTATTTATTATTATTATTTTATTATATAAATTCAACATGTATTTCCATGGTTGTTTTAGATTTATGCCTCACTTCGCTATAGAAGCACCTTTGCCTCCCCTGTCCGTATACTTCTGTTTTCCCATCATTTTCATCAAGTCAATGCTCTCAGACTTTACCACAACAGAAGATAAGGCACATAACCTATTAATTGGAACTAATTGCATTGCTATGTCGACATCATTTTATATTTCAAACAAATTATCCATTAAGTCCCAATCTTTATCCTTTAACCAAGATATGGGATTCTTTTGAAGAATCTGAGTTCAACTTTTTACCTGTGAATTCAATTATTCTCTCCATAATGTTAAATTCTACATATTCATGAATTAATTCGCCACTTAGTTTAATTGGAAGTGTTCTTTTAAGGATTTATGAGGCAGAATCAACAATGGTAAGGTTATGACATGCTCCAATAATATATGGAACCAAAATAGTGAATTGGGTCCACGAAGTTGTTTCCTTAACATTATAACAGGGATTGAAGATATTTTCTAGGAAGCATGGAATGTTGTAGAGGGATCAGGTATTCAATTTGATCTGGCTACTTACAATGTCCTCATCATTTTCTTAAGTAAGCAAAGGATGGCAACAGATCTTATGATGAGACGTACCAAGATAGATTTATAATTGATCATAGTCATAGCATAGCCCAAGTGATTTCACAATTTGTGATCCACTATTATGATAGTGAACGGCTTGTTCACATGCCTTTTCAGATTGTAAGTTGACAAGAAGCAAAACCTGCAGTGTATGTGTTGCCACTTCTTCATAACCTGGGTAATTAGAACTACATGTTATTACACAGAATGTACTTCCAACAGACAAATGCTTTTCAAGTGATGTTTTTCGTTTGTGTGGATAAGAATGACCATCTTCTTTTAATTCATGTGCTTGTATTGCAGATGATGTTTTTCTTATGCATAAATAGATTTACTTGGCTCAGTAATGTCTTTATTGTATAACACAGTACCCACTGAAGTTGTCCTGGGGAAACAATGTAGCCTTGAAATATCCTCTGGTTCTTGAACTTAGAGGCCATAAATCGACTTGTTACACTGCCCATGTAAATTATCTCAGCTTTCTCCATAGAAAAAGCTAGTTTACCGTTATATGCATGTGTCCTATTTTCACTAGTCTATGGCAACATAGAAGATGACTCCTCTTCTCTCTGATTCAAGCTTGCTGACGACACATTTGTAACACTAACCTGGCATATTCAGGAATTTTTCTTTTCCAAACACACTCATTATCGTTCTCCGTTTCCACATCTATGACTGCAAACTCCTTTTCCATGACATTTTTTATACAGATCCTGAATCTTTCAACAATCATTATTTTCATTGTGCCTGTTAACTTGAATTTTTGTCAGATATTTTCGTTTGTTAAGCACATGAGTAGTCTGAAAATATCTAAAATCCATCAAGAATTGACTACTGTCTTTTCATTGTCATTTCCTTAAATATTGACTAATTTATTGATTATTAATATTTATTATGTTTGTAACATTTCCATCTCCTTAAAATTTGTTTTGTCCTCAAAGCAAAAGTATTGGGGATATTGAAAACATTCAAAGGTAATAAGGAGTAAAGCATTCACTCATAAGACTTAGCATCATTCTTTTCAGCCAAAATAGTAGATTGTGTTGAGTATTCTATATTTCATATAGATCATGCAATTTTTCTACATGCAGTTCAAATAGCAACTGACCAAACGATTATTATAAGAAAATTGTAATCATTCGATGCCAAAGTCAGCATAACTCCCAGTAGTTATAATCATGACAGGAGTAGCTTACTAGAGCCTTGAAAAATCAAAGTTTATAAAGATAATTACTGATGAGCTCTAAAATTTTTGAAACTCAAACTGATTAAAAGTCCAACTTGGTTCATCTACAATGAAATCATAATCTAGTTAAAACTTTCGTACTCTAAAAGGAGAATATTAATTCTATTGCATATGCTTGCTAAATTAACAGCCGTCTAAAGTACATAAAATCATAGTTCAATCAAATTGAATCTTGCATAAGTCTTTACACTGCAAGCTATATGAAGTTACAGTAAAACAATATAAATTACACTGAAATTACATATTGAACACCTTCACGAATTAAAGGCCTTTCCACATCACAAAATCCAGATTAAATATAATAATAATAATAATAAATATATAAAATTTCAACCCATATATATATATATATAGATATTCAATTTTATTTAAATAAGAGTTATTAAATTCATTTATTTTGGTCACCATTATAGCACTAAGGTTGCACTTGATAAACAAAATCACAGATTTGAAGTTCCCCACTAACCGGATCCGGATCCCAAATACATATGAAACCAACAATAAATATATATAATAGTAAAATCTTCATTGTTCAAATAAAAGTACATAACTGGAACAGTTTGTCACAACAGATCTTGCAATATGATTTTTTTTTTTTTTTTGCTTAAATCCCAGATATATAGTCACAAGTAATTACCATGATTAGAAATGATTCTATCATCTATTTGAATTTCAACAATCCGACTTCTACAAATTACAAGCTTCTCCATGCGTAAGAGAAAATTCAATATCAGTAGTAATAGATGTTATAAAAGACTATTTTGTATTATCAACTCATTTATAATTTTATAGGTGACATTAAGCTCCTTCAAATTGTTGATCCTGGTGACCTCAAAGAAAGAGTGGAGAGAACAGTAAAAGATTCGAAGGAAGCTAGAAAAATGCACCGAATCCTTCATGTTGGTGGAAATGATGGATCTCCAGAATTTTTTTTTTTTTTTTAGGATCATCCACAATTGAAAATCATTGTTGAAGATTGACTTGTCCCAAAATTATAAATTATAAATAAGAATAGCATTCCATGGCATTTCAATGAAGTTAAGATAAGCCTCTATATATATATATATATATATTATCCACAATAATAAACCTCAAAACTAATACAAACTTACTCTACTTTAATTGAGTAACTTCTACCATTATTACGCTAATGAACCATCGCCAATGGAGATGTCAAGTCAGGTTTCATGTCAATACGTTTATTCTATTGATGCCTCGTTTCCCTATCTCCCATTCACTACAACGATGTTTCCAAGTCTTCATTACCGTGAGATATTTTCCTGCTTCACCCATCGTATCGTATGGGTTTCACTTCTCTATCTCTCATTCATTTGTTAATGTGGACTCTCTTTTAACTTTTCCAGAAATCTTTGATTTCACTTTTTTTTTTTAAGATAATGATGTTTCCTAGAGCTCTTTTTTTTTTTCAATATAAAAGTTACAAATATTAAAATAGAATTAATTGTTCTTATTAAAAAACGAGAATGAAAATGTGGCGTGATTCCTAGAGATACAGTAGAGCACAATAAAAACAAAGTTACACTTATCTCTTTTTTTTTTAATGTCTAATAGAACACAGTAAAGGCACAGTTAACCTACCCACTATCAAAAGATAACAGAAATATATATATATATCGAGAAAAGAGGAGCTCAGAAAATAATTCTCAGAAAATTGAGCTCCGCTATGAAAGCAACACATCTCGGCCAAAATATTAAAGAGGAAATATATGTAAATATATGGATATACAGACAAAGTAAAGAGGGTGCTAAAATTTCAGCAAGAAATCGTGGAGCGAAAAGGCATTTTGGCCGGAATTTTAGGCAAGAACAAACATACATAGAGATCCACACGCTTTAAAGTTTGGCGAAAGAAGCGTGATGCTATGAGAAGATATTTAGAATATATATACATAGAGAACACACAGTAAAGTTTGGTAAAGGTAATGCAGTGATGCGAAAGCGAAAAGGAAAAAATAAATAAATAAATTAATATATATATATAGTCATTTCTCGCTATTCAAAGTTATGAGGAATCATAATAAAATGGAACACAAACTCCATGATACTCTGTAATGTATTACAGGAAAAATTGTATCTATTATATTTTAAAGAAAGGAAAATTTTGTTAATATATAGATTCATGCGTTATGTCAGATCGTTCTCTAGGAAATAATATTCAATTAGAAATACACGACATCGTTGCAAAGTCGACCCAGATTAGGGCATAAATTATGACTAATGAATATCACAATCCTCCCAAATTTGATGATTACAAATAAAATAGATTTGGTCATAGACTATCGTAAGGTAAACATGACAATTTGGCTAACTCTCCAGTCAACCCTTGTGGGCACCTATCATTCGATGCCGTCCAAAGGAAGGGGTTTGACCGCTTTCGAGAACTGATCTTGACATTCACTTGCTACTTGAGAGTTATGCTCAGTGGCAACATGCTAAGTCGACTAGCTAGAATTAACTTTTCTATTATGCTGCGTCAGTAAAACCTGAAAATTTAATGAATTTATTTCCATGGTCAAATCCTGGCAGCGCGAAAGTCAGTTATTCTAATGGGTATGCAGCAAAGTCTTTTATTCAAAACGTATCCTTTTACTTTTCCACACTTCTGAAAATACGTTCAAAACTGACAATGACTTCGGAGTGTCTAACTCTAAATCTGCCATTATTTGCCATTTGATGTATGATATTGCAGCCAGAAAAGCTTCGGCATTAGAGGTGACCGCAACTATCTAGGATTTATGTTGTTTTAAATTATCTACAAAACTTTTGATTATCTTTCTCAGACGGTGCTGTGCTGGTATTATTGTTAGGGAACTCCAGTGAGAGAAGAAATTGTCACAAATTTGTGAATATTCACAGATACTCTGTGTATTGTCTTTGAGAAAATTCTTCTTTGGATTTGTCGGTGTGGCATAGAAACGTAATCACAGCAATGGAACTAAAAAGGAGAGAAGCTATAGTAATCTAAATAGCGCTAATTTAATCACAAAGTGCACATAATACTGTGGAAACAGTAGTATATGACACAGTTTGCATACTCAGTGATAAAAATACAGTGCGTCTACAATAAGATATGATCTCAACAACATTGGTAAGGTTCGAGAGTTTGCAACCTCCCTCTGATACCAGATGTAAGAGCCCTAAATTCAGAATTTAACAAGGTCTAACAAATTCATGTTCAGAAAAACTGTGAAGCCCTTTCAATTCGATATTTAACAGAGTTTAACAATATTTCTACTCACAAATATGAAATTTTAACACAGATTATCTATTCTTCTATTGAGTACCAACCTGTCTGCTCTGTCGCGACTCCTGCTCCTGCTGCGTTACCAAAAGACCGAAACCACCCAGCCAAACTGAGCATAACCTCGATACTCAGTCCAGTAAGCTTCTCAATTGAAGCACATTGTTCCCCCGTGCCCAGCAACCTCAGAACAAGTAAGGCTCCTTCCCACTGTGCTTCTTCCCACTGTCCTCCGATTCTTCGTTCTTCCTCCTTTCTTCCTTCTTCTTGGTTTTTCCCGGTTCAGCTCCCTCTAAAAACTCTGTCTACCTCTATATGTAGCTTTCCTTGGCGATGACCGCCCTCTTCACCAGCGATCCCACCGTTTCCCATCGTAGTGACAGCTTTTTCCTTTATGAACGTGAGTCATAATTCTTTACAAGTGTATTTATCTTATATTTAGGGTTTAGTTTAATTTAAATGCCTTAGGTTCATATTAAATTCTTTTATTTTGATTTACTTTATCATTTTAATAATTTATTAATATTGTAGGATATATAATTATATAACCATATATAAAAATTAACTTAATTCTTTTACATCTATTTCTTTATAACCCTTTTAACTTTATACTTTTTTTTAAAATTTATATCATTGGTATTTGCTCATTAATTATGATGCATTAAGCAATATGCGTGTTAATGGGTGAAGGTAACATCTATTTGAAGGTGTGTCATGATATTCAACATTTATAGTTAATTTTAGAATATAAATACTAGTGCAATGCATGTGATACATGCATATGTAGCTATCATATGCATGCATCGTATGCATGCTAATATTCTTGTCCTCTCTATATTAAAAATGGATCATTACACTTCTCTAGCACCACCCTACCACCCTCAACAATAAAATAAAGAACATAACTCTTAGGCTCCCGTACCAGGGATAGTGACCCAAATACAACAATATATAATCATTGGTATCTCTAACTAATCATATTCAACTTTAACTCTGCAATAATAAGTATGCCACTGCAACTCTAACCTCCAATGCAACAAAATAGATTCTAATTTGTTATGAATAAAATATATATAAAAATAATTAAAATAATATAAATTTTAAGTCATAAATAATTATTAATGATTAATTAACTAGTAATTAGTATTGAAAAGGCATGTCTCTAAGGACATGACCGTTTATGAAGAGGTACCTGCCTAGGTATATAAGTAGGCCCTCATCCTCAGCTGTAATTATCTCATATCTCATATCAATACTTTTATACATTATTTGATATAAATGTTTTTATCCTCAATGGATGTCTTCGTGTACCAAGTTTTCTTAAGATTATTGCAGAGTACGAACTTTGTTTGTAACATTGGTATCAAAGCCAGGTTCTCCGATCCCGATGTTTGGCCATTAAAGTCTTAGTCAACTTCATTGTCATTGCGATTGAAGCGTTTCGCTACACAAATTTTGAGTTTCTTCACTTTTCCGTTAGGCCCTTGGCTATATATATATATATAGATATATATTAAAAAAAAAGGTAAAAAAAAGACAAATTATATAGTATTAAAAAAAAGGGAAAAATATATATATATAAATAAAAGAAAAAAGAATAAAGTTCAAAAGAAACAAGGGCTATAGTTGGAACATTAAAAAAAATTATATTAAAAGTAAATAAATATAAAAGGAGAGGAAAAAAAATCAAAATACATATATGTTAAAAAAAAAAATTAAAAAAAAAGGAGAATATATAATATTAAAAAAAAGCTATAAAAAAACCTCAAAAAAAACTTATATATATATATAAAGAGTTGAAAAAAATTATATACCATATTATAATTATTAAAAAGAAAGAAAAAAGAAAAAAAAAAAAAAAAAACTAAACAAAGCTTGCCTTCTGTTGTGGCCACTGCATACAAGGATCGCCGAAGCAGCCGCGTGCTACGTTAGAGCCACCGACTGCTGCTACAACAGCTCAACACCCCTTGCCGTTGTCTCTTGGCCCCCGACTGACAACATCCACCAGTTATCGCCACCCTCTTGCACGTCCAATGTTGAACGCATCCCTGTCGTCCGACCCCTGTTGTCGCAATTTCCTTTCGCGCCCGTGCGACCAACCACCCGCAACAACAAAAGCACATACGACCGTAGTTGCCTGATACCACCGCCACTGTTGACATCCTCCATCGCCGCAGCCATTACCACAGTGTATGATAACTCTCACCACTGTCACCAAGTATTGCAAGCCATAGTTGGGCTTCACCACTACTGTTGTATTTCCAACCATCACCATTTTCTTCCGTCAAACATTCAATTCAGCCACACCGATTAAATTATTGACTGTTGTGCTATGAAACCGAAAAATTCATGCCCCTCTCGTACGATTGTGACTAATCAATTAGTAAACAAAGCATATTAAGTCATTAAACCTGTCGATTAGAAGCACTGAATATAAGTACCAAGGGATGCAATTATAAAGTGATGTATTTATGAATCAAGAAAAAGGCATTAGATAGAAAGTGAAAAGGTAATTATTGAATGTATATTAGATAGAAAGTGACTAATTATTATATATATACAAGGAAAAAGGTTATTAAAAATCTAAAGGTTTATTAAAAGTTTAAGTATTGGAAAAGTGAAAGGAGAGAATAAAGGATTTTATTTAAAAAGGAATATATATATATATATATATATATATATAGTGTTGAAAATATCGATATCGACAAAATATCGGCGAGAGTCTAGAAAACATCTTATAGAAAATATTAGCAAACATAAAAAATGCATAATATATTCATTTTTTTAGATTTTTAAACATATAAAGCATTAACAACATGAAATAAACACATTGGCACATAAATATAAAGAAAGCACTAATATATATGATGTAGTCGATATAAAATAAAAATGATATATCAAAGGCGATACCAAATCCTGTTGATCCCTAATAATTGTGCAATCAAGGACTCAAATGTGGAGAACCAATACAAAATAACATCACATATATAAAGGTATGTCATCATCATGAGTTATATGTAGCAAAACAAATAAAACTAGCAGCTATTTATCTGAAATCAATGCCCTCTCCCCCTTTTACAGGAAAACATGATGGGTTGTTTGCCAGGTCTGCCTCTAGCAGTAGAAGGCCCTGCCCCTGCGCCTAATGTCAAATAATGACTGCTAGGTATGGAGTTGTGCTCTCCTATATCTACAGTAGATGGTGTTGACGCTGATGCTCCTGCAGTCTCCTCCTCCTGTTCCTCCTCTTCCTCTTGCTCCTCCTTCAAGTATTTTTTGAAGAGTTAACTTTGATAAGAGATGGGACCACACGGGACCAAGTGGACCCAGGTTAGGTCAAGAGGAGGGGGTTTAGCAATGAAAGGTGAGCTTGACCTAAACAAGGTGTTGGCTTGATAGGGCCTGACCCAGGTTCAACTTTAACCGCGCCAAGCAACAAAACCCTAATTGCTGGCCCTTTTGGCAACAACCTGTGTAGCGCACGCTGCAGTCTCACCCGAAGCAGTATTTGGGGATGCTAGAACCAGGTTTCTGCATTCAGAGGCCTGTGTGGGATGGTCTTCCTAAGGCTCTTATGGCTCAGGTCTACCTTCGCGCAACCCTAACCCTTACGAACAGACAACCACTGCAACTCTATCTAATTGACTTTCAGATCTTCGCGGAGGTTGCTAAGTATACTTATCATGCATAAATATTACAGATCTACCCTTTTGGCATAGTAAATAAGCACTAATTTACATAAAATAGATCACAGAGTGAAGATACATAAACTTAAATAGAAGTAAATAACAAGGCATAGATGCATCAAAATTGCACCCCAAATAGTCTTTATTATGAATAAGCGTTCAATTACAGACTTCTCCTCTCTGCGTACTCAGCTGCAGGGGCCCGCGCACTTAGCTTGTGGACTTACCAAGGTCTCCGCACACCTAGCTGTAGGAGCCTTCCCCTTTCGCCTAAGTACAGGAAACAGACTTTTCCTGCCTTGGCCCTTAACACCTTGCCCTTACAATGATTCCTCGACCAGAGTTTTTCCTTAGACTTGCTATGACTCGATTATTTATAGCATTCGCTTTACAATACCATGGTCCGTAGACCATGGACGGGTCTCAAAACAACTCTATCACCTACCCACCCAAGGGACTAAAGCCCCTTTGACTCTACTTAGCTTTGCACTCCGCTTTCCACATTTTGCGGAGAGTTTACGTTCGCTACAAAAAGATATTACAAAAATGACTCAAGACTTAACAAAATTGACCCTAGGGACCTCATCCCAATAGGCCCCCAACACAAATTGGGTGACTTGCCCTCGAGTCACTCAGTTGGCACCTCGATCTTGTTGCGGAGTTCGGCGAACTCGATCCTCAATGCTGCAATGTCAGGAGAACCCTGCACCGCGGCCTGCTGCACTTCTTCCACCAATTTTGCTATTGTCGGGCCTTCTACCGCGAGGCGCATTGTCCTTTGTGTTTGCTGGAGCGTCTTTAGCTTTTCTTGGATTGGCAGAGTAAGATGGCTTGCTTCTTCTGTCCATGGCTGTAATCTGTGTTTGCAGCAACTTTCCTTCTTGTAGTCACATTAAGTGCTAGACTGGCGCCAATGTGCGCGCAGTCGCCCTGAGCTCATCGAACCTCTGCTGCATCTCCTTGATGTCCATGCCAATTTTCTGCAGGTTTGGGTCTTCCTACAGGTTCGTCCAAAGCTCCATAGTTTGTTCAAAAATCTCTGTACAGCCTGTGACTGTGGTATCCAAAGTATCCATACTCTCCCGGATAGCTGCTCCGCACTGCTCCCGGACCTCTGGCGGAGTGGTTGGCTGCAATTTCAAATGCAGCTTTGTGATCTTCATTTGGAAGTCAAAGGTTGCTCGGCCAATTTCATCCTTCGATTCTCTGATTGCGGCAACTAACTTCCGAATCTTCGCTGCTGCTTCTGCATCCTCTGGAATGTGAAGTTTTGGCAGCGTCTTGCATGCCTGTGCAATTGCTGCCTCTAAGCTCTGGCTTCGTGCGGCCAGTGCTTCCTTTTCTTTCAACGCCTGAGCCTTTTCTGCGAAGATTTGCTCATTGTTCATATATGACTGATAACGCGCGCTGCTCTCTGATCCTGAGCTCGTCTGAGACCCCCTGATGAAGGGCATGGAGTGTCTGAATGGGAACCACAGCTAAGTTGATACTCACGTGCTTGATCTGTTCGAGCTGGGTGTTTTCTTCATCTGCGTCTGCGCGCAGTGATCCCTCTGGTAAGGGAATGACTCTGAGGTCCAGAGTCCTTTCTGTGTCTAGTACCGATGTGTTGTCTTGCTGCAGGCTCGCTTGTCCCAAGCTCGCCTGAATTCTACTTGTTTCAATCTACAACTTGCGCAAGTCCTTCTGGACGTTCCCCATCATTTGCATGTACTGCTTCTCGAACTATGTCCACATCTCCGTCGTTGTGTCGCGGACATTGTCTCCGATCTCATCCAAGTCCCCCTCAATGAGGACCATTGGATCCACGTGTGCCTGCTTATCAGACTTTTGCTTCTTTCTAGACCCGGAAGTGGTCTCCTTGGTCCGCTTCTGCAATTTGAAGGGGGTGCTTTGCTCCTCGCCACCACCTCCTTCCTCCTCTGCGGACCCTTCCTTGTCCACAGTCTGCTGAGAAGCAGACTCCTCAACTTCCACTATGGCCTCCTTTGCAGTGCGCTCCTTGTCAGCAACTTCCTTTGCAATGCACTCTTTGTCAGCAGCTGCCTTAGCAACAACGTCCTTCTTTTTCTGTGCCGCTTTCTCTCGGGCTACAGCTTGCTCAACCTCTTTCTTTTTCTGCGCTACCTTTTCTTGAGCAGAAGCCTGTTCAACTTCCTTTTTCTTATGCACTGCTGTGGCCTGCGCAAAGGAACTTTCCCCGACCGTTCTTGTTCTTGTGCCAAGATCCGTGGGTTGTAGCCATTCTCTTGGCCATAATCCTACAACTTCCTGTACATCTGCTTCTGTAACTAAATATGGCCATCCGTGCCGTACCTTTTTAGGGTCTCGCCGTGTGCGGATGGATACATTATGAAAGTCTGCTTTGGATTCCATGTAGGCCTGCAACTGCTCAATCAAGGTTGGTGACAACGTTGGCCTCTGATTGATCACGGTGCAAAGGTCCATCTCCATCAACACCCAGAATACCTTTGTTTCCATGACCCTTTCTGGGTCCTTCGTTGCCCATAGCGAAGCGAACTTCACTGCCTCTGGTAAATCCTCATCCTGTAGAGGGAACTGGCTATCCTCCAGAAGTCTCCATGTGACGAGAAAAATCAATAACAAAAGCCAGGCATAGTGAAATGCTTGCCATCGTCCTGTGCTTCACAACAGTTCAACAAGAATTCTTTGCACAGGTATTGTGCCCAGTTATACTGCACCCCCTTCGTGCATTGTGCAACCAATGAGATTACTGGCGCCGACACTTCATCTGCGCGACATTTCCTCATGATCTTGCAGGCCAAGATCTGAGCAACGAACTGTACTGCTTTATCAGTGATGGAGCGGATAGAGTATCCGCACGACTTCTTCACTAAGCCATACTCGCGCTTCATTTTGTCCACAATTTGTTTCTCTTGACTCTTGCCTCCAAACTCCTTGGCGAGATCCAACCTTGGTAGGGTAACCTTGTGATACGGTGGATCAACATATCTGTGATGGGGATGGGCTCTCCCAGCCAGAGACACCCATCATGCACCAGCGTAAGCAATTGGTGTACATATACCGTGTTGATAGTGGTTCGACTACAGTGTGGTACCCACAACATATTCAGCAACCCGACTTTTTCAACCTCCACAACCCATTTCATTGTTTGCAGTCTCGTGACCCCGGTCTCTTCATAGTATATTTTTGCCAGATATTTGTTTGTGGCCAAATGTGGGAATTTCTCGTGATTAGCGAGGTCCCAATCCTCAAGTTTCAGTGCAGGGATACATCCTAACTATGCGCCTTCAAATGTCACTTTCTCCGGTAATAACGGTGTCGAGACCATAATTTTTCCAGAATCTGGATCCTTGGGTACCTTTGCTTTGCCCTTCTGCGGAGGGATATACTCGGGAGCCTAGTGATAGGCTCGCCCTCCTCAGCATCCAACTCTTCAACCCCGTCGCAAAGCTCCTCTTCGTCCAGATCCAGGGGTTCGTATGGTTGTTTTGCTTTGTCCATCTTCCCTTTCTGCCAAACCTTCGCGGGGTTCTTCCTCGGTGACTGCCTCACTGGAACAACTTGGGGTTTCTTCTGCTTTTCCTTAGCAGCAGATGGCTTCGGCCTAGGTGACCTTAATGTCATAGGTACAGATGGTGTAGCTTCCATCGACGCAATTTCAAGGGCTGCGGCATCAAATACAACAGCTTCAGAGGTAGCGACTTCTACGGGATTGGTTCCAGTCATTCTGTCTGAGAAGGATTTTAGTTCCACTCAGCAAATCGGCTAACCTCGGTTGTGAAAGAAGTTCCTCCCAATCTTCTCGTTTCATAAGTTTAAGGCAGCAAAGCTTGCATATGATTTTCAAAAGGCAAAGTGTTCTTTAGCAGGCCAACATGGCATATTTATATTTGATTTCGAATTCAAATCCGACTGTTCGCTCTAATTTCATATCATAAATGCGTCTTTGGCGGCAAATTTCCAAAGATTTTCGTGATAAAAGTCGCCTACCCACTCCTCCTAACGAGATTTTCGCCATCAAATCAGCTACAGTGCATTCAACAGCTATTTTTGGGCCTAGCTGCGCAACACCATCTTCCATGGTGCAACCCTCCTGGCGCGCTGCTTGCTTTCCTCGCGCATCCCCCTTACTTCGTTTTGCCCTTTTTTGGGCAGTGTAGTTTATAGTCCCATACCTCCTTGCAGCTGCCTAGAGTACTAAGACTGTCCTTCCATCATATAGTCATCGCGCAGGGGTAGGATCTCCTTGATACAACTTCAGTCGGCTTCCATTGACTCTTCCCGGGAATGGTTCCCCATTCAGCTTCGCAAGCTGAAATGCACCACCATCCATGATTTCCTTAACAACATACGGCCCTAACCAATGCATTTGAAATTTTTCTGGAAACTTTGTGAAGTTGCTATCATATAGCAGCACTAGATCATTCACCTTGAAGGTGCACAACTTAAAATCCCTATCATGCCAGACCTTCTCACGTTCCTTTTGCACCTGTTGGTGAAATCCGACTAAAAATCGATCTTCTTCAACCTCTAGTAACTGCACGAGGCTCTCTTCCATAGTCTCATGAACAACCATCTCAGTCAATACTGCAATCCGCAGACTTGGCACAATATACTTCATCGGCATGACAGCCTCTACCCCATAGACCAATCTGAACGGGGTTTGTCCAGTCAACTTCTTACATGTCGTCCTATATGACCATAGGACCGCTGGTATGCGCACATCCCAGTCATTTCTCTGCGCGTTACAGACCTTAGTCAACGTGTTCTCCAAGATTTTATTGAATGCTTCAATCATACCATTTGCCTGAGGATGATAAGGCGTACTCTTTTGATGATAAACCTGAAATTCTTCGAGCGTCGCGACAATAGTTTCATTGAGGAAGTGCCTACCCCTATCGCTTATTAGTGTCTTTAGACATCCAAACCTTGTCAACTCATACTCAAATAGGAACTTCGCGGCAGTAGCAACGGTACATTCCTTCACCGGTTGTGCTTATGCCCATCTTGTCAAATACTCCGTCGCAGTAATAATGTACCACGCACCTGTCTTCTTCCTTGGTGGTTGTATCAGACCTATAAAGTCAATAGCCCACTTGTCAAACACCTGTAATGAAGTTTGAGGATTTAAGGGTAATTCATCTCTTCGCGATGGCTTTCCCGTCCTTTGACAAGCATCGCATGCCTTATAATACGCCTTAGAATCCTTATGCATTGTTGGCCACCATAACTCTTCGCGCAGAATCTTCTGCACGGTCGCTCTACCTGCATAGTGTCCTCCTGCTACTCCATGTGCTTCGACGAGGATACTAGAACCCTCAAATTCCAGAACGTATCTACGCAGTATTTCATTAGTACCCATCTTATACAATGTCCCGCTATCACAGAAACGTCAATAGTGCGGACCACCAGTTCCTTTTTCTGCCGAGTAGAATACCCTTCCGGAGCTGTTCCAATAGTTAGAAATTGAATTATATCTGTAAAATGATCATCTGCTACTCGTACAGCAAATAGCTGCGCATCTGGTAATCCTTCATCTAAATTAGTTGGCTCTTCACCTGTCTCAATCCTGGATAGATGATCTAGTCCCACATTCAATCGTCCAGGCTTCACAATCACTTCAAAATCATATTCCTGAAACAATAGTAACCACCTACAGATTCCCCCCCCCAAACACAGGCTTATTGACCAGGTATTTGAGAGCGAAGTGATCTGTATACATTTTGAAATGCGCGCCCAACAAATAATGTCGAAACTTCTGTAGCGCGTAGACCATCGCCAATCCTTCGCGCTCTATAGTTGAATAATTCTTCTCGGCCTTTGACAATTTCCTACTCGCGAAGGTGCTATACGGTGATGTATCTCACCTTCGCCCGGTTGGGTCAATACCGCACCCAAAGAAATACAAGAGGCATCCACATGCACTTGAAACTCTTTCTTCCAATTTGGGAACACCAAAATAGGCGCAGTCACCATCTTTTCCTTTAATGCATCCAGACTGCGCTGACACTCTTCATCCCAATAGAAGGTCGCGTCCTTCTTTAGTAATTTTTCCATCGGCGCGGTTATCTGAGCATAAGCCTTGATAAATTTTCTATAATAACCAGTGTGCCCTAACGTTGCGCACAACTGCTTTACATTCCTCAGAAATTGATGATCACTGCTATCTTCGCGGGGTCTACCATTAACCCTTGTTTGCAGACCACATGACCCAACAAGATTCCATATGGCACACAAAATATGCATTTCTTCAAATTCAGCGCAATTTGATATCTGCGACAAGTATCCAGCATTAGGCGTAGACTTGCAACATGGCGCTTTACCAATCCGAACACAGTCCAATCATCAAAATATACTTCGAGAAATTTATGGATAAATTCTTTAAATGCGACAATTACGACCCTTGAAAAGATCGCTGGTGCATTCTTAAGCCCGAATGGCATCATTGTGGACTGGAAACATCCCTATTTTGTCGCGAAGGTTGTTTTGCTGCAATCCTCTGGCGCGATCTTAATCTGATGATACCCTGAGAACCCATCAATGAACGAATAAGCTTCCTGTCCGCCAACATTCTACAAAACTTCATCCGTAAACGGTGTCGGAAACGGGTCATGAACGCATGCATCATTGAGCTTTCCCAGATCTACGCATATTCTCATTTCACCCTACTGCTTATTTTCCTGAACCGTCATAAGGCTTACCCAATCAGATCCTTCAACTGGTTCAATGATTCTGGCCTCCAGCATCTTATTGAGCTCTTTGCGCACCTTTTCCTTATACTTAGGATTTAGCCGGTAGGGTCTTTGTTTGACAGGCTTCGCATTAGGATTTAAAGCGATCTTCATGACACCCAAATACCCCACTATTCCTTTCAGCTCCGAGAACTTAGTAGGAAACAAGTCTTGGTACTCCCGTAGGAGCTTCGCAGCCTTATCAACTATATCTTCTTCCCAATAATCTCCTATCTTTGCAAACTTAGGTTGCGCGTCGGACTCGATATTTACTTGCCTGGTCTTCAAAGGTTCTGATATATCAAGGTTCTCTGCTTTAGCTCCTGTTGACCACTACGTGTCAACGACCCATAGCAGTACACCCACTTTTTTCGCAAAAGGGATAGCGCTTGATCGACGTGTCCGTGCCGTTCAACTATCATCATCAGCCTGATCATCATGTTATGTTGTAAACCCTTTCTGCATGTGTAAATTGTAAATAATTTTAGTAGACCCGTGTCATATATGTAATTGCATAGGTAAACCTAATTTTTTGGTGATGATCTACATTTTAGAAGGTTTTTTGTCTCACCGATCCATTCTCGGATGGTCGCAAAGTTTTCCTTTAGCCTTACCCCAAAGCCGGAGTGGATTTTGTCATTGGGATCTTAGGGGAGTCCTAGTGTTTTAGATCGAGTCTATGTAAAAGTGGTTTGGGAATAATTCTAACTATTTGGTTAGGCTATTTTATTACAAATTGTTTGATCTGCTAGATTATATTTGTGTCGCAGAACTGGGTAGTCTGTGAAGGTCCTTTCCAGATGGGTTTTCTTCCTTGTTATGTAAAAAATGTGAAAATCATGATATAAAGTGTCATGAGGCTTGGAAAAATAATTTATCCCCTCATAGGTTAATTAATTAAATTTTCTGGCCAAAATTAATTAAAATCCTAAGCCACAAATTTAATTAATTTTAGGTCCTAGGTAAATTTAAATTCTCAGGGAAAAATCCGTTGGTCCTTAAAAAAATTAAATTTTAAGAGGTCCAGGGACTAAGGTAAATTAATTATTTTGCTAAATTTTAAGCATTTGGTCCCTGGGGTTAAGTCAAAGTCAAAATTTTGAGGAAATTAATTCAAAAATTTAATTTTTGAATTAATTAAAATTCATTTAATTGAAAAATTCGAATTTCCTCAATAAATTAAAATTTCGACGGATGAGATTAAAAGAAATTTTAATCATCATCAACGGTCAAGATTGCTTTGACGAGGATCACTCAAACTAGCCATTCGAGGATTTATCTTTAAATAGGAGGTCAGTTTGTCAGTCAGGACCATCCGATCTCTGAATCGTGTACTAAGCGAAAAGCTCTCTTGTAATCTTTTTATGAGCAATAAAGAAAGACTTTGGGGTTAATTTCTGTTGGTGTTACTCTTCGTGGAAATACTGTAAGATGTGTCATTTTCATGCATAGATTTCTTTTTAGCCATTGATGATAGCTCTCTGAAGAGTGATTGGAGTACAGTTATCATGCTCAGTCGCTGGGGTTTGAATGATAATTTAAGTTTTGAATATAATAGCAGGTATCTCTATTAAATCTGAATTTTATTATCGTTTTCTCGCTCTATGTTAATGGTTAAATTGAGTTTTGCAGGAAATCCTTGATTATTAGATCATCGGGCGTGCGGGGAAGTTCCCGGCTGAACCAGTCAACTCCCGATCCGTGTTTTCTGAAGAACCCACCTTAATTTGATCCCAGGCTTATCATAAGATATTTTTTTTATGGGTGATGCATGAAGGGCTTTGAGCTCAGTACCTCCTTTAAAATTTGAAAAATTTAATTTCTTTTTTGTGCTAAATCGACAGATCTGGCTGTTGACTGCCTCAAATTATCATATCTGGGAGCGGAGTTGGACTCACACTCCCTAGATCTGATAGATCCGCCATTCATGTACATGGATCTGTAATTATTTTAAGTTTTCGGACTTGGGTTTTTTGGGTCATTATATATATCGTTTAGGTGTTTTCCTATTTCTTGCAGCTGCAGATCTGAAGAAGAAAATTGTGTAGATTCCAGATCTAGGCCCTGGAGGGTAAGATCTGGATCTCTGGGGTTCAACAACATCGTTTTCTAGAGATATTATTCAAACATTTTGCAGTCCAAGGGTTTTAAATTCATTTATTTTCAGATCTGGAAAATTTGTGAAGGGTTTAAGGTCAAATCTGAAGCAGGTGGATTAAATATTTTAATTAAATATGGAGAATTTTCTATAAGGGTTTCATTGATAAATTTTAAGCATAAGTATAACATTCCAATCTGTAATTTTTCTCCAGTTTTTGGCTATCTGTCTGCTGCCTAGGTTTGTAGTTTCTCTACTGACTGAGGTTGATTTTTTTAGCAGAAAATCTTGAGGTTGTTCATGCTGCCTATATTCTGGGGTCTTATGAAAATTTCAGGTATCTCAAACCCTAGTCTTTGCTGCTCGATTTTGCAGCCCTCTACCCGAATTTTCGACTTGCAACTGCTGCCAGAGCATCGCTACATCTTATCACTCGATTCTTCTCCATCCGCTGCCAGCCACCTGCGTTTTTATTTTTATTTTATTTTTTTTGCAGCTCCGAGGCAGCGTTTCGAAACCCTCCAACCATCCCAGTGTTTTTCCCTTGGACTTCTTCCTCATCCGTGCAGCTCTTCATCTCTTGCATCCGCTGCCTTATTTCTCCCTCCACGCAGCTCCAATCTTCATAAACCCTCCTCGTTGCTATCCAAGCTTGTTGCGTCTATCCCTAACCCTCATCGCTGTCTTTTCCCTCCACGCTTAAGCAACTCCCTACGCTGCATCCTCAGCTAACGAATCTGTCCGCAGTCTTCCCTGTCGTCATCTACTGGACCTGCAAATCCGTCCACTGCCCTTCCATTCCAAACTTCATCTCCCTACGCCGTCGTCCAAACCTACGTTCAACAAAACAATATTTTGATTTTCTTTTTATTTGTATAATGTATATGTTTATGATTTGAGTTAGGGTTAGCGTAGGTATTTTGATTTTCATTTTTTTTGTTTTTTTTTTTTAATTTCATTTTCATTTTGTAATTTATGATTTTTTATATTTTGATTTAAAAATTACAAAATTTTAAAAAATCTAAAACAAAGTTAAAAAAAATTAATAATAAAAAAATAAAAATTTATGAAGTGTGTTTTTGTTTTGATTTAATAAAAAATAAAAAAATTCAAAATTCGATTTTTGTTTTCATTTAAATCTTATTTTTATTTTTATTTTTTTTGTTTTATTTTGACTTTGATCAAAATAAAAAATCGCTAAAAATATCTAAAAAATTAAAAAAATTAAAAAAATCCTAAAATATTTCAAAAAAAATAAAAAAATATATAAAAATTCTTTTGACATTTGATTTTTTACCTTTTTTAATTTTATTTTTTGATTTAAAATTCTAAAACTTAAAAAAATCTAATATATTTAAAAAACATTTAAAAATCTTTAAAAATTTTAAAATTTTCAAAATATAAAAATCTAAAAACTTCCAAAATAAAAATCTTTAAAAAATTCTAAAAATTTAAAATTTGTGACTAAGGATTTAAAATGAAATAAATTAAGGGGTTTTCGCTTAAACATTAAAATTTTTAATGTGGCCTATGGCCCATTAAAAATTTCAATTTTTTAAGCCATTGATTTGTTTTACTTTAGTAATGTTTATTGCCTAAATTAAAGTCCTTTGGTGTTTCTGATGTTAAATGCTAAATCTTAAATTTTATGATTCTTCTATGGTCAAGGTGCAATAAATCATATTGACTGTTGGAAAAGGTTAATTAATCCTAGATCTGGGCAGTTGATGAAAATCATTTTAAATCTAGAATATTTTGCGTGTTACAGTTTTGGACGTTTGTATTGATTATTCATGACTGTCATTATTCGTCACATATTGGAAAATTGTTTTGGATAGCTTGTTTTACTTAATCTACGGTTAATTGATCATAAAGGCACTGGTCTATAATTGTTTCTATCTTGTGGTCGTGTCTTGGTTACATTAGCGTTTAATCTATTCATCTGAATTAATCGAGATTCATTTAGATTCATCAGGTTGTCCATCATTAAAATCTCCTAGAGCCCGTGATCCACAGACTTTCTCATCCATTTATCTTAGGGACTACCCCCATTGACTTGCCTAGGAGAAAGTCTAAACGGAGTAAGGATCAAGAGTGACAGCCCTTACTCTAAGCGTTGTCATGATGCCTAGACACTTTGTGCGACAACATTTTTGGCGCCATTGCCGGGGATAGAGTTTTTTTGTCCTTGGTTTCTCGACATTGTTTTAATCATTTCATATTTTCCGCCATTCATTAGTTGGTCAAGCGACACAACATTTCCTGGCGTCGTTTAATCTTTTCATCGCCCTATCTTTCGTCATATCATTAATCGTTTCATTTCCACCTTTAGCACCTAGACATTTCGGTTTGTTTCTTGTTTGGGTGGCGACTCCACTTCTTTTATTTATTATTTCTCAGACAAGAAGCCCTCCCCTATATCTAGTTGTTTCTGCCTTTTGGATTCTAGAGCTAGACTCATGCTCAAGTGGCGACTCCACTTCTTTCATTTCTTACAAGAATTTCTACTAGAAGCTCGCTTCTTGTAGATCCCTTGATTTTCTTGAGCAGGGGTCTCTCTCTATCATCCATTTGGTCCCTCATTATTCCTTCAGGCAATTCATCATGGATGATTCGTTTACCCTGTGTCATTTTATTGATGTTCTCCATGATATTCCGGAAGTGGCCATTCATAAATTGTCTTTGTTCTCGGGTGGTGATTTAGTCGCTGTTAGAAAGCATCTATGCAGGTTTACTCATACAATACTCAAATATTGTCGATCTCCCCAATATGATCATGAAGATGTCAAAATGCGTCTATTTGGCTTTTCTTTAGAGGGTGATGCTTTGAATTGGTTTAATAATTGTCCTGAAGATTCTTTCGCTTCTTTACAAGACATTGCCAATGCTTTTAAAGATAGATATGGTTATCAAGATAGCTGGCCTTGTGCCCCTAAAATTATGCAACAGAATGAAAGTGATCTTGTGAAGGATCCAGTTGTCAATGAAAGATTTCAAGACAATTCTCCATATCAGAATGTGCCATCCACTTGTATTGTTGTAAGTCAAATCCATGACAGTGGAAAAACAGGGACAAGTTGTCAAATCAATGTCGACAATGAAAGCAAAATGATAAGAAAATTATAGAAGAATTAAAGAAGTTGGTTAAAGACATGCAGTTCAGTCAAACACAGCTGGTAAAAAATATGGAGCTTAATCAAGAGAAATTTGTGACTGATTACGTCAAGGATATCAGAACTTTATGCACTGAACTGGAAAAACGTGATGAGGAGATGGAAACAATGAAAATTAAATAGTCCGATCACGTAACCACCGTAGTAGAAAAGAGTGCTCAGAATATGGAGGATATGAGGACCAACATGCAGAAGGAAATGGAAACCATGAAAGCTAATCATGGCAGAGAAATTAATTCTATGCAAAGCAAATTATTAACTATGGATGAAGAAATGACCATCATGAGATTCAATTATAATAATCAGTTAGCTACCATGCAAGCAAATCATAAGAAAGAGATAAACTATATGCAAAACTGTTTCATGGGCATGAAAGCAAAGAATGAAAAAGTAATAAAAAATGTGGAAGCTGGTCAGATATGTCTTCAGAATAAGTTATTGACCATGGAGGAAAACCATGCCAAGGAAGTCAGTGCTATGAAGGTTGAACACTCTAGCCAGATGGATGCCATAACAATATAGGTACAAAAATTTCAGCATCGGTCAGAGGATGAAAGAAACAAGGAGACGTCAACAAATCAGAAGCCTCCTTATCTGCTACAGCAAGCTCCATCTTATTATGAGGAGGTCATTTGTTCCATTGAAAAGTAGTTAATTGAAAGTGACTCAGATAAAATTGAAGTGGATAGGAATCAGTTTGACACTCACATGGTTAATCCACCAGTGATAGAAGATCAAGTTATAACCCATGACACCTGTGAGACTGATCCATCTTTCTTGATAGAGTGGATGCAGAATGAAGAGAGACATGTCATGCATATCTTACATACTTCATCTAAGAGTTTTGAAGCAGAATGTTCCACATCATCAGTGATACACCCTGCCACAAAAAAAAACACAAGAGAAAGAGAATGAGAAAGCGATTTGATGCATCAGATGGCTGCGAGCAGCTTGATTTTCGGATAGGAAAAAGTCCTACCGTATGCAGGATTGGACATGGCACATCTGAAAAACAACGGACAGATTTGCCTCAAAGCAGGCAAATGCTCAATATGCACTATATTGAACGCATCTGATGCCATAGGGCATCTTTGTATTATATTTCTAACCTTATGCCCTGTTATTTCAATGTTTCATTTTGTAGTTAGATTTGTGTTTTTCATGTTATTAGACTAGTTAATAAATGAAAAGCTTATATATTTCCTATGCTTAATGTTATATGATGATTTCTTGGATGGAATTGTGTGTTGCATGGATGCAGATTCTGGATTCTCACATTCCTTCGTTGTAGCAACGTGTCCCCAAGTAGAGCCAGATGTTGACCACTATGTGTCAATGACCCATAGCAGTACACCCCTTTTTTTTGCAAAAGGGATACTGCCTGATCGACGTGTTTGTGCCGTTCAACTATCATCATCAGCCTGATCATCATGTTATGTTGTAAAACCTTTCTGCATGTGTAAATTGTAAATAATCTCAGTAGATCCGTGTCGTATATGTAATTGCCTAGGTAAACCTAATTTTTTGGTGACGACCTACATTCCGGGAGGTTTTTTGTCTCACCGATCTATTCTCGGATGGTCGGCAACTTTTCCTTCAACCTTACCCCAAAGCCGGAGTGGATTTTGTCACTGTGATCTTAGGGGAGTCCTAGTGTTTTAGATCAAGTCTATGTAAAATTGATTTGGCAATAATCCTAACTATTTGGTTAGCCTATTTTATTACAAATTCCTTGATCCGCTAGATTATATTTGTGTCGCAGAATTGGGTAGTCTGTGAAGGTCCTTTTCAGATGGGTTTTCCCCCTTGTAATGTAAAAAATGTGAAAATCATGATGTAAAGTGTCCTGAGGGATAGAAAAATAATTTATCCCCTTATAGATTAATTAATTAAATTTTCTGGCCAAAATTAATTAAAATCCTTAGCCATAAATTTAATTAATTCTAGGTCTTAGGTAAATTTAAATTCTCCAGGACAAAATTCCTTGGTCCTTAAAAAAATTAAATTTTAAGAGGTCCAAGGACTATGGTAAATTAATTATTTTGCTAAATTTTAAGCCTTTGGTCCCTGTGGTTAAGTCAAAGACAAAATTTTGAGGAAATTAATTCAAAAATTTAATTTTTGAATTAATTAAAATTGATTTAATTGAAAAATTTGAATTTCCTCAATAAATTAAAATTTCGATGGATGAGATTAAAAGAAATTTTAATCTTCGTCAACGGTCAAGATTGTTTTGACGAGGATCACTCGAACTAGTCGTTGGAGTATTTATCTTTAAATAGGAGGTCATTTTGTCAGCCACAACCATCCGATCTCTGGTTCGTGTACTAAGCGAAAAGCTCTCTTGTAATATTTTTATGAGCAATAAAGAAAGACTTTGGGGTTAATTTCTGTTGGTGTCACTCTTCGTGGAAATACTGTAAGATGTGTCATTTTCATGCATAAAATTCTTTTTAGCCATTGATGATAGTTCTCTGAAGAATGATTTGAGTACAGGTATCTTGCTCAGTCGCTAGGGTTTGAATGATAATTTAAGTTTTGAATATAATAGCAGGTATATCTATTAAATCTGAATTTTATTATCGTTTTCTCGCTCTATGTTGATGGTTAAATTGAGTTTTGCAGGAAATCCTTGATTATTAGATCATCGGGCGTTCGGGGAAGTTCTCGGCTGAACCAGCCAACTCCCGATCTGTGTTTTCTGAAGAGCCCAGCTTAATTTGATCCCGGGCTTTTCATAAGATATTTTTTTTATGGGTGATGCATGAAGGGCTTTGAGCTCAGTACCTCCTTTAAAATTTGATTTTTTTTTTTATTATTATTTGTTTTGTTGTGCTAAATTGACAGATCTGGCTGTTGAGAGCCTCAAATTATCAGATTTGGAAGCGGAGTTGGACTCATTCCCTAGATCTGATAGATCTGCCATTCATGTACATGGATCTATAATTATTTTCAGTTTTCTGACTTGGGTTTTTTGGGTCATTGTATATATCGTTTAGGTGTTTTCCTGTTTCTTGCAGCTGCAGATCTGAAGAAGAAAATTGTGCAGAGTCCAGATCTAGGCCCTAGAGGGTAAGATCTAGATCTCTGGGGTTCAACAACATCGTTTTCCAGAGATATTATTCAGACATTTTGCAGTCCAAGGGTTTTAAATTCATTTATTTTCAGATTTGGAAATTTTGTGAAGGTTTTAAGGTCAAATCTGAAGCAGGTGGATTAAATATTTTAATTAAATCTGGATAATTTTCTACAAGGGTTTCATTGATAAATTTTAAGCATAACTTTCCAATCTGTAATTTTTCTCCAGTTTTTGGCTATCTGTCTGTTGCCTGGGTTTTCAATTTCTCTGCTGACTGAGGTCGATTTTTCTAGCAAAAAATATTGAGGTTGTTCATGCTGCCTATATTTTGGGGTCTTCTGAAAATTTCAGATATCTCAAACCCTAGTCTTTGCTGCTCGATTTTGCAGCCCTCTACCCGAATTTTCGGCTTGCATCTGCTGCCAGAGCATCACTCCATCTTATCACTCGATTCTTCTCCATACGGTGCCAGCCACCTGCGTTTTTGTTTTTCTTTATTTTGTTTTGCAGCTCCAAGGCAGCCTTTCGAAACCCTCCAACCATCCCGGCGTTTTTCCCTTGGCCTTCTTCCTCATCCGTGCAGCTCTTCATCTCTTGCATCCGCTGCCTTATTTCTCCCTCCATGCAACTCCAATCTTCATAAACCCTCCTCGCTGCTGTCCAAGCTTGCTGCGTCTATCCCTAACCCTCATCACTGTCTTTTCCCTCTACGCTTAAACAGCTCCCTACGCTGCATCCTCAGCTATTGAATTTGTCCACAGTCTTCCCTGTCGTCATCTCCTCGACCTGCAAATCCGTCCACTGCCCTTCCATTCCAGACTTCATCTCCCTACGCCGCCATCCAAACCTGCGTTCAACAAAACAACATTTCGATTTTCTTTTTATTTGTATAATGTATATGTTTATGATTTGAGTTAGGGTTAGCGTAGGTGTTTTGATTTTCATTTTTTTTTTTTTTTTTTGTAATTTCATTTTGATTTTGTAATTTATGATTTTTTATTTTTTGATTTAAATATTACAAGATTTTAAAAAATCTAAAACAATGTTTCAAAAAAAATAATAATAAAAAATAAAAATTTATGTGTGTTTTTGTTTTGATTTAATAAAAAATAAAAAAATTCAAAATTCGATTTTTGTTTTCATTTAAATTTTATTTTTATTTTTATTTTTTTGTTTTATTTTGACTTTGATAAAAATAAAAAATCACTAAAAATATCTAAAAAATGAAAAAAAATTTAAAAAAATCGTAAAATATTTCAAAAAAAATAAAAGAATATATAAAAATTCTTTTGACATTTGATTTTTTACCTTTTTTTTTTAGTTTTTGATTTAAAATTCTAAAACTTAAAAAAATCTAATATATTTAAAAAACATTTAAAAATCTTTAAAAATTTAAAATTTTCAAAATATAAAAATCTAAAAACTTTAAAAATAAAATCTTTAAAAAATTCTAAAAATTTAAAATTTGTGACTAAGGATTTAAAATGAAATAAATTAAGGGGTTTTCGCTTAAACATTAAAATTTTTAATGTGGCCTATGGCCCATTAAAAATTTCGATTTTTTAACCCGTTGATTTGTTTTACTTTAGTAATGTTTATTACCTAAAGTAAAGTCCTTTGGTGTTTCTAATGTTAAATGTTAAATCTTAAATTTTATGATTCTTCCAGGGTGCGATAAATCATATTGACTATTGCAAAAGGTTAATTAATCCTAGATTTGGGTAGTTGATGAAAATCATTTTAAATCAAGAATATCTTGCGTGTTACGGTTTTGAGCGTTTGTATTGATTATTCATGACTGTCATTATTCGTCACATATTGGAAAATTGTTTTGGATAGCTTGTTTTACTTAATCTATGGTTAATTGATCATAAAGGCACTGGTCTATAATTGTTTCTATCTTGTGGTTGTGTCTTGGTTACATTAGCGTTTAATCTATTCATCTGAATTAATCGAGATTCATTTAGATTCATCAAGTTGTCCATCATTAAAATCTCCTAGAGCCCGTGATCCACAGGCTTTCTCATCCATTTATCTTAGGGACTACCCCCCTTGACTTGCCTAGGAGAGAGTCTAAACAGAGTGAGTAAGGATCAAGAGTGACAGCCCTTACTCTGAGCATTGTCGCGGTGCCTAGACACTTTGTGCAACAACATTTTTGGTGCCGTTTCTGGGGATAGAGTTTTTTTGTCCTTGGTTTCTCGACATCGTTTTAATCATCTCATATTTTCCGCCATTCATTAGTTGGTCAAGCAACACCACATTTCCTAGCGTCATTTGATCTTTTCATCGCCCTATCTTTCGTCATATCGTTAATCGTTTCATCTGCACCTTTAACACCTAGACATTTCAGTTCGTTTCTTGTTTGGGTGGCGACTCCACATCTTTTATTTATTATTTCTCAGACAAGAAGCCTTCCCCTATATCCAGTTGTTTTTGCCTTTTGGATTCTAGAGCTAGACTCATGTTCAAGTGGCGACTCCACTTATTTCATTTCTTACAGGAATTTCTACTAGAAGCTCGCTTCTTATAGATCCCTTGATTTTCTTGAGCAGGGGTCTCTCTATATCATCCATTTGGTCCCTCATGATTCCTTCAGGCAATTCATCATGGATGATTCGTTTACCCCGTGTCATTTTATTGAAGTTCTCCATGATATTCTGGAAGTGGCCATTCATAAATTGTCCTTGTTCTCGTGTGGTGATTCAGTCGCTGTTAAAAAGCATCTATGTAGGTTTACTCATATAGTACTCAAATATTGTCGATCTCCCCAATATGATCATGAAGATGTCAAAATGCGTCTATTTGCCTTTTCTTTAGAGGGTGATGCTTTGAATTGGTTTAGTAATTGTCCTGAAGATTGCCTTACATATTGACCTAATAACAAAATAAACTTACATAACATATTACTTAAAGTCTATTGTAATACTAGAAGTTGCTTAATATTGGTTTACAGAGTGCCCCTGATGGGATCTCTGCTTTTTGCCTTGATACACTGAGTTTTCTCCCTCCTGGCTTAGAATGGAGTTTCTGATGAATGCCACAACCTCTTCCTGATGTAAACACTTGTTTTTTAATGCAATGATTCTCCATCTTCATCTCTGATCTGAGATTTTGTATTTTGTTTCTTTGAGTCTGCTCGCTTCTTTACAAGACATCGCCAATGCTTTTAAAGATAGATATGGTTATCAAGATAGCTCGCCTTGTGCCCCTAAAATTATGCAATAGAATGAAAGTGATCTTGTGAAGGATACAGCTGTCAATGAAAGATTTCAAGACAATTCTCCATATTAGAATGTGCCATCCACTTGTACTGTTGCAAGTCAAATCCATGACGGTCGAAAAACAGGGACAAGTTGTCAAATCAGTGTTGACAATGAAAGGCAAAATGATAAGCAAATTATAGAAGAACTAAAGAAGTTGGTTAAAGACATGCATTTCAGTCAAACGCAGCTGGTAAAAAATATGGAGCTTAATCAAGAGAAATTTGTGACTGATTACGTCAAGGATATGAGAACTCTATACACTCAACTAGAAAAACGTGATGAGGAGATGGAAATCATGAAAATTAAACACTTCGATCACGTAACCACAGTAGTAGAAAAGTGTGCTCAGAATATGGAGGATATGAGGACCGTCATGTAGAAGGAAATGGAAACCATGAAAGCTAATCATGGCAGAGAAATTAATTCTATGCAAAGCGAATTATTAACTATGGATGAAGAAATGACCATCATGAGATTCAATTATAATAATCAGTTAGCTACCATGCAAGCAAATCATAAGAAAGAGATAAACTATATGCAAAACTGTTTCATGGGCATGAAAGCAAAGAATGAAAAAGTAATAAAAAATGTGGGAGCTGGTCAATATGTCTTCAGAATAAGTTATTGACCATGGAGGAAAACCATGCCAAGGAAGTCAATGCTATGAAGGTTGAACACTCTAGCCAGATAGATGCTATAACAATACAGGTACAAAATTTTTAGCATCGGTCAGAGGATGAAAGAAACAAGGAGACGTCAACAGATCAGAAGCCTCCTTATCTATTGCAACAAGCTCCATCTTATTATGAGGAGGTCATTTGTTCCATTGAAAAGTGGTTAACTGAAGGTGACCTGGATAAAATTGAAGTGGATAAGAATAAGTTTGACGCTCACATGGTTAATCCACCAGTCATAGAAGATTAAGTTATAACCCATGACACTTGTGAGACTGATCCATCATTCTTGACAGAGCAATTGCAGAATGAAGAGAGACATGTCATGCATATCTTACATACTTCATCTAAGAGTTTTGAAGCAGAATGTCCCACATCATCAGTGATACACCCTGCCACAAAGAAAAAGCGCAAGAGAAAGAGAATGAGAAAGCGATTTGATGCATCAGATGGCCGTGAGCAGCTTGATTTTCGGATAGGAAAAAGTCCTACTGTATGCAGGATTGGACATGGCACATCTGAAAAACAGCCGACAGATTTGCCTGAAAGCAGACAAATGCTCAGTATGCACTATATTGAACACATCTGATGCCATGGGGCATCTTTGTATTGTATTTTTAACCTTACGCCCTGTTATTTCAGTATTTCATTTTGTAGTTAGATTTGTGTTTTTCATGTTATTAGACTAGTTAATAAATGAAGAGCTTATATATTTCCTGTGCTTAATGTTATATGATGATTTCTTGGATGGACGCTACTTATGTTATATTGTGTGTTGCGTGGATGCAGATTTTGGATTCTCACATTCCTCCGTTGTAGAAACGTGTCCCCAAGTAGAGACAGATGTTGAACACTACGTGTCAATGACCCATAGCAGTACACCCCCTTTTTTTGCAAAAGGGATAGCACCGATCGACGTTTCCATGCCATTCAACTATCATCATCAGCCTGGTCATCATGTTATGTTGTAAACCCTTTCTGCATGTATAAATTGTAAATAATCTTACCAGATCCGTGTCGTATATGTAATTGCCTAGGTAAACCTAATTTTTTGGTGACGATCTACATTCTGGGAAGTTTTTTGTCTCACCGATCCATTCTCAGATGGTTGGCAGAGTTTTCCTTTAGCCTTACCCCAAAGTCGGAGTGGATTTTGTCACTGGGATCTTAGGGGAGTCCTAGTGTTGTAGATCGAGTTTATGTAAGTGATTTGGGAATAATCCTAACTATTTGGTTAGGCTATTTTATTACAAATTGCTTGATCTGCTAGATTATATTTGTGTCATAGAATTGTGTAGTCTGTGAAGGTCCTTTTCAGATGGGTTTTCCCCCTTGTAATGAAAAAATGTGAAAATCATGATGTAGAGTGTCCTGAGGGTTGGAAAAATAATTTATCCCCTCATAGGTTAATTAATTAAATTTTTTGGCCAAAATTAATTAAAATCCTTAGCCAAAAATTTAATTAATTCTAGGTCTTAGGTAAATTTAAATTCTCCAGGGCAAAAGTCGTTGGTCCTTAAAAAAGGTTAACTTTTAAGAGGTCCAGGGACTAAGGTAAATTAATTATTTTGCTAAATTTTAAGCCTTTAGTCCCTGGGGTTAAGTCAAAGTCAAAATTTTGAGGAAATTAATTCAAAATTTTAAATTTTGAATTAATTAAAATTTATTTAATTGAAAAATTCGAATTTTCTCAATAAATTAAAATTTCGACGGATGAGATTAAAAGAAATTTTAATTCTCATCAACAGTCAAGATTGCTTTGACGAGGATCACTCGAACTAGCCGTTGGAGGGTTTATCTTTAAATAGGAGGTCATTTTGTTAGCCTGGACCATCCGATCTCTGGATCGTGTACTAAGCGAAAAGCTCTCTTGTAATCTTTTATGAGCAATAGAGAAAGACTTTGGGGTTGATTTCTGTTGGTGTTACTCTTCGTGGAAACACTGTAAGATGTGTCATTTTCATGCATAGATTTCTTTTTAGCCATTGATGATAGCTCCCTGAAGAGTTATTTGAGTACAGGTATCTTGCTCAGTCGCTAGGGTTTGAATGATAATTTAAGTTTTGAATATAATAGCAGGTATCTCTATTAAATCTGAATTTTATTATCGTTTTCTCGCTCTATGTTGATGGTTAAATTGAGTTTTGCAGGAAATCCTTGATTATTAGATCATCGGGCATTCGGGGGAGTTCTCGGCTGAACTAGCCAAATCACGATCCGTGTTTTCTGAAGAGCACAACTTAATTTGATCCCGGGCTTATCATAAGATATTTTTTTTATGGGTGATGGATGAAGGGCTTTGAGCTCAGCGCCTCATTTAAAATTTTGATTTTTTTTTTTTAATTGTTTGTGCTAAATCGACAAATCTGGCTGTTGAGAGCCTTAGATTATTAGATCTGGGATCGGAGTTGGACTCACACTCCTAGATTTGATAGATCTGCTATTCATGTACATGGATCTGTAATTATTTTCAGTTTTCTGACTTGGATTTTTTGGGTCATTGTATATATCGTTTGGGTGTTTTCCTGTTTCTTGCAGCTGTAGATCTGAAGAAGAAAATTGTGTAGAGTCCAGATCTAGGCCCTGGAGGGTAAGATCTAGATCTCTGGGGTTCAACAACATCGTTTTCCAGAGATATTATTCAGACATTTTGCAGTCCAAGGGTTTTAAATTCATTTATTTTCAGATTTGGAAATTTTGTGAAGGTTTTAAGGTCAAATATGAAGTAGGTGGATTAAATATTTTAATTAAATTTGGAGAATTTTCTACAAGGATTTCATTGATAAATTTTAAGCATAAGTATAACATTCCAATCTATAATTTTTCTCCTGTTTTTGGCTATCTGTCTGCTGCCTCTGTTTTCAGTTTCTCTGCTGACGGAGGTCGATTTTTCTAGCAGAAAATCTTGAGGTTGTTCATGCTGCCTATATTTTGGGGTCTTCTGAAAATTTCAGATATCTCATACCCTAGTCTTTGCTGCTCGATTTTGTAGCCCTCTACCCGCATTTTCGACTTGCATCTGCTGCCAGAGCATCGCTCCATCTCATCACTCGATTCTTCTCCATACGCTGCCAGCCACCTGTGTTCTTATTTTTTTTATTTTTTTTGCAGCTCCAAGGCAGCCTTTCGAAACCCTCCAACCATCCCAGCGTTTTTCCCTTGGCCTTCTTCCTCATTCGTGCAGCTCTTGATCTCTTGCATCCGCTGCCTTATTTCTCCCTCCACGCAGCTCCAATCTTCATAAACCCTCCTCGCTGTTGTCCAAGCTTGCTGCGTCTATCCCTAACCCTCATCACTGTCTTTTCCCTCCATGCTTAAACAGCTCCCTAAGCTGCATCCTCAGCTATCGAATCTGTCTGCAGTCTTCTGTCTGAAGTCTTCCCTGTCGTCATCTCCTCGACCTACAAATCCGTCCACTGCCCTTCCATTCCAGACTTCATCTCCCTACGCCGTCGTCCAAACCTGCATTCAACAAAACAGCATTTTGATTTTCTTTTTATTTGTATAATGTATATGTTTATGATTTGAGTTAGGGTTAGCGTAGGTGTTTTGATTTTCATTTTTTTTGTTTTTTTTTTTAATTTCATTTTGATTTTGTAATTTATGATTTTTTATTTTTTGATTTAAAAATTACAAAATTTAAAAAAATCTAGTACAAAGTCTAAAAAATAATAATAATAAAAAAAAAAATTATGAAGTGTGTTTTTGTTTTGATTTATAAAAAATAAAAAATTCAAAATTCTATTTTTGTTTTCATTTAAATTTTTTTTTTATTTTTATATATATATATTTTTTTATTTTGACTTTGATAAAAATAAAAAATCACTAAAAATATCTAAAAAATTAAAAAAAATTTAAAAGAATCCTAAAATATTTCAAAAAAATAAAAAATATATAAAAATTCTTTTGACATTTGATTTTTTACCTTTTTTATTTTTATTTTTTGATTTAAAATTCTAAAACTTAAAAAAATCTAATATATTTAAAAAACATTTAAAAATCTTTAAAAAATTTAAATTTTTCAAAATATAAAAATCTAAAAACTTTTAAAATAAAATCTTTAAAAAATTCTAAAAATTTAAAATTTGTGACTAAGGATTTAAAATGAAATAAATTAAGGGGTTTTCGCTTAAACATTAAAATTTTTAATGTGGCCTATGGCCCATTAAAAATTTCGATTTTTTAACCCGTTGATTTGTTTTACTTCATTAATGTTTATTGCCTAAATTAAAGTCCTTTGGTGTTTCTGATGTTAAATGCTAAATCTTAAATTTTATGATTCTTCTATGGTCAAGGTGCGATAAATCATATTGACTGTTGGAAAAGGTTAATTAATCTTAGATCTGGGCAATTGATGAAAATCATTTTAAATCTAGAATCTCTTGCGTGTTACAGTTTTGGGCGTTTTTATTGATTATTCATGACTGTCATTATTCGTCACATATTGGAAAATTGTTTTGGATAGCTTGTTTTACTTAATCTACGGTTAATTGATCATAAAGGCATTGGTCTATAATTGTTTCTATCTTGTGGTCGTGTCTTGGTTACATTAGCGTTTAATCTGTTCATCTGAATTAATCGAGATTCATTTATATTCATTAGGTTGTCCATCATTAAAATCTCCTAGAGCCCATGATCCACAGGCTTTCTCATCCATTTATCTTAGGGACTACCCCCGTTGACTTGCCTAGGAGAGAGTCTAAACAGAGTGAGTAAGGATCAAGAGTGATAGCCCTTACTTTGAGCGTTGTCGCGGTGCCTAGACACTTTGTGCGACAATAGGTCCTTCAACCGCGCGTTGTCCTTCAGTCTAGAATATTGATTTTCCATGGATCATCTTCTTGTTCTTCTGCAGTCACATTGTAGCACTCTAGCGCATGGCGCAGCTGTGTACTCCAGTCTGGTTGAACCCATTCTACTGGCTCTTCAAGTGTTCTAAAGATAACAGTCTTAATTTCCTGGAGCGCTTCATCAATGCACTCGAATCCATCCACAAAGATGAAAGTTAATAAGAAGCTTTCCCTCAAGATATCCCATTGATCTGTCCCATGGTATAGCTCTCTTTCCAAATACCAGTTCATTGGGATAGTATCGAGGGTATGACAAAAGATATGTATCCATTATGGCTATGGCTCTTCTCCCCAAGCTTTAGTCCACCACGCCAAGTGCTCGCGCGGATCATTCCTTCCGCTATATTTCCCAGTCATTCGGGTATTAGCATATCCAAACCTAAGCTTCATCATTCACTTGTATTCCTTCCAGCCAACGAAGTTTTCCTTATGTGTACCCCATAAACGGGCAGGTGTAGCGTGCAATGCCAATTCAAGTGCCTGTAATCGATGCTCCTTGGGCACCTCCCTTTCAAACTCATGCAAAAAAAGATTAACATCATTTAAGCCATCATAATGCGGAAGTTTTTTTACCTCTGTAGATATACACCGCAACGATTTTATCATCATATTGCACTGTAGCGTAGAGACATCATGCAACCTGTTATGCTAGTGTTCAAGCTCTTCATTTGAGTCTGAGGTATAGGAGTAAAGGATACTAAACAAAGTTAACACACATAAAGAAATACCCAAAACATAGATATGGCGGAAAAGGCATGAGAGACTTTCTTGTAGTCTCTCATTCTCATGAATTTCATTATTAATCAATCCAATCCGATTGTACCAAGAATGATAATAGTAAAAATAAATACATGAGGAAGTTGTCTCAAGATAGTGCATCTATTTTGAACAAACTTGGTTGAGAAAATATCTCAACAACACACTAATCTAGGAGCCTAACTAGTTCGAGAGAATCTCTCAACCAACTAAGCCTAAACTGACTCCTAACCATGAGGAACAAACTCAATCTAGAAAGGTAGGATTAAATCCTAACTTTCATGATTTTAATTAATTTAATTATTTGGACTTAGAATTGTTTTTAATGTGAGAGTGAGGCTAACATTCCTTCCCTCAATGATAAATCCAAATTCTCATGCTGAAACTGTTGATCCTCAAAAAACATCTGCCTGAAAAACCGCCAAAGCTGGATGCTGAAGAAACTGCAATATGAAGAGACCATGAGTCAGCTGCATGTCTGATTCATCTCTGAATGTCGCTTGACAACTCCATCACGTGCCAAGCTGCAAAAGGATCCATCTATCCTTTGCTTGTAATCAACATCCTTTGTCCACTGACAAAATATGATGAATGCCCATTGGCGTATTTATTGATGATGCCCACTGGCTGATGACATTGAAAAACAACTCACTGTTGCTTTTGCTGTGTTTGAAAACTGCTCATGGCTGACTTTCCATTGGCGAATTTTGTTGATGCTCACTCGCTGATGAAAATGCCCACTGGCTGCTTTGTTGATGTTGTCAAGACTTTCAGTCTGACAACCACTGAAAATGCCCACTGGCTTCTTCGCTGATGTTTTTGAGACTTTCAGTCTGACAACCACTGTCAATTTCATTGACATTTTCCCCCCTTTGTCAGCTGAAAGAAGAGACAAATTTCAAATTATTTCTGAACTCCCCCCCTTCAGGTGTAGGAGTGTTTCACTGGTGTACTCCTCTGTTAAACTGCACGAGAGTACCATCTTCATGTTCAATGTTGGCCGCAATATGTGTGAGTGAATTCGATTGTAAAATTATACAATCTTCTGACTGTGGATGACCATTCCCAGGGATCAATCCATGAATAATCGATCTTCAATTTGCTTGATTGTTGTTGTTTGCTGCATTGTGTTGATGAATGATTTGACTTGCCACAATGGTGACAAGTATGGAGATCAAAACACTGATCTTCCAGATGACCGGTTCTTTGACAATGAAGCCATTTTGGTTTGACTGCAACTTCAGTTTGCGTGTATTGCTATTTGTCTAACTTTCTCAGAACTAGCCGATGTGATTTGTGCAAGAAACCCTGCACTAACAAACTTAAGGGGCCTTGAATAATCTAGGATATGCAATTTTGCGTCATCTTTGACATATCCTAAGCCTCGTCAATTTCTGTTTGGATTTTTTCCCATGGCTTGATGATTGGTTTGGAAGAAAGTTGAACTGGATCAGGGACCACTTTGACACTTGAAGTTGGTTGGATCAATGACTTGGAATCATTTGTTGTATTTGTATTGTTCAAAGACTTGGAAGCATCACTCTTCTCTAGCAACTTAGTGCTTTGTAGTTGCGACTCCAGTTGAAGGAACTCAATCATTTCATGTGCATGTTGAAGATGCACTTGAATATTAGCAAGAGTTGCTTGCGGATTTGTACCATACCTTCATTAGTTGAGAGGATCAAATTGTTAAGAATCTTTAACAACTGAATGCTTGTCGCCATGTGAACTTGTTGGAACTCACGCTCGCTTGCTTTTAATACTTGTTGGATTTACAGAATTCGCTCGCTTGATGTTTGGTTGATTGTTGCACGCTCGCTTGAACTTGTGTTAACAATTGATTGTTTGAACTCACACTTGCTTGCTTTCATGCTTGCTTCAATCAATTTTAGGCTCGCTTGATGTTGAGAGATTTGCACTTGCTTGAACTCACACTCTTGATTGATCAAAAGAAGGGTGTCAAATACTATCGAAAATGCACCCAAGAGAAATGCTTACAATGATTTGAATGACTCAGTTAAAAACAATGGATTCACTGGGTTTAATTGATTCCCTATCAATTCAAAGCTCAGGTGTTAGTTTCAACCGAGAATGCACCCTTACAATTCAACTCAATTTGTCTTTGATTACAATCCAACTTACAAATTATGATTTGCAAGTTACAGTTTTGTATTGAGCTTATTAAAAAAATGGTGCAAGTGCAATTTCCAAAAAATTGTTGTTGAATTGCTGCAAAAATTGTTGATGTAGATGACAGCTTGATTGGATGTTGATGTAGAAATGTCGTTGACAACTTGATTATGTATTGTTGCTTCTTGATTTCTTGTAGTTTGCTTGATTACATAAGCTTGAATGGAATTGATTATGTGCATGCAATTCACTAATTTGTTGTGTGCTACATGTGTACCATATTAGAAAGATACCACATGAAGGTTAGTGTCAAAACGAGACACAAAACAAAAACAATATCAAGAATCATGCGCCATCACAAACATACACATGGTGTACCTAAGATCCCCTTATTCAATTTCGGGCGGATCTAGGACACAATCACCACCAGAAAGATATGTTTTTTAAATATGGGAGTACATCAACCTTCACCTTCTCAAGCAAACTTTGGAAGCAAATTGTCTTCAAAAAACTGCCTATAGTGACTCAAACGCTCTCAAAGTAAAATATTACTTTGAATTACAATTATGACTGTCACTCAAACAAATTCACTTATCGCTCCAAATATTACAAAAAGCAACTTATCACTCCAAAAAAGTTATACAAATTAAAAGGCATGTCCTTATTACTCCATTAACTTTATCATGATTGGAAATCTTGAAAAAAAATCTTTCATAACTTTATCTCTCCAATAATAAAATTTAATGCACCTGATGCACCAATCCTTTTTCTTATGTCACTCCTTACTCCCAAAATTATCCACCACTTTTCCCTGGCAAAAAATGTGGTTCATCAACTCGATTTGATAACTGATTTTCTTGGCACACCTTCCCTGGAAGCCATCACAAGGGTTCGTAATGAAAAAACTGGGATTGCATACCCCAGAAGGCAAAAGTTGGGGATTTCAGAGTCGTGTGTACCCTGTTAGGCGTAGTTGAAGCAGGGGCTAAAATCCTAAATTGGAACAGATGAGATTTACCGAGGGAATAAGGTTCCTTCCTTTTTGTTAGAGCGCAAAATGGGTAATAGGGCAAAGAAGAAGGTCGAGGAGACAGTTGGTATGGATGGTTTTTGGCCTCTGGAGGGAAACAATGTAAACCAAGTTTAGACTGTTCCTATAAAGAAACAAGCGCAGGAAAAATATCCAATAGCTAGTGAGAAAAGAAACCTACTGTTCTATATATTGGGCACATACCACAGATTTTTCGAGGACCAAATGAGAGGTTTTTTAGCCAGTTTGGGGCAATCAAACGACTTTGAATTGCCTGGAACAGAAAGACTGGAGGGTCAAAGCACTATGGCTTCATTGAGTATGAGTCCCCTGTTGTTGCTGAAATTGTTGCTGATTGCATGCACAACTACCTTTTATTTGAACACATACTACAAGTTCAGCTTGTTCCACCTGAAAAGATTCACCCACAGCTATGGAAGGGATCAAATCGCAAGTTTAAGCCAATAAAGTGGCAGAGGATTCAAATGAAACATCATAATCGGGGGAGAACAACAAAAGAGAAAGATCATTTGATGAAAGCAATACTGAAAAGGGATGCAAAACGTCGCAAGAAGATCGAAGTCGCTGGTATTGAATATGACTATCTAGACATTATTGATGGCCTTCCGCACGCTCGACATTCTGATTCCTAGTGTTGGCAACAACTTTGAGGCACGTGATTTCCATTCTGCGCCTCCTGGCTGCAGTAACTACCTGGTGTTCAGTATGGTGATTGATATTCAATGTTCCGTCACTGCTTGATCGATTCGTGGGTGCAGTCATATCATCCATAACCGTCCCATTATTGATTGATTACCCGTCTGTATCCTACTGCAAATCAGATAAAAATCGATCTCCTTCAAGGAGATTATAGCAATGAAATCAATCCCATAATGAAATCAAACCACTTCAAACATGTGGGCATTATGCAAAGACCGAATTTCCATCAAATTTCTAAAGTTGGTAATCGTATATTCCTCTGCTCTCTGCTTGCTCGACGACCTCTGCACAAAATCAACTGACTTGAAACAATGTGATTTCCAAGCTCCTTGGGTTGTTTTCTCAGCCTGACACTCTCTACTTCCTCAAAAACCTAATTAGAAACAAGATCTTTGCAACAAGAATCATAGGTTGTGATGATTTTTCAAGCTGCAGTAATGATTTTGAGCTTGTGGGCACCCGCAGATTGCTTTCTTCTCCTCTTCTTCGGAAGACCCAAAAAGAAACAACAAAATAATCGGCCGGATCTGCACCCAAACAGACTTTTGAAGCTGCAACCATGGTCTGTGGCCTGATATCTTCAATGGCACCAAACAAGCAGCACATCGCTTGAAAATTTTATTCGGACTCTCAGATTTGAAAGCTGCCGAGTTGCATGGAAATCTCACTCAAGCACAACGACTTGATGCCCTTGAACAATTCAGAAAACATGAAGTTGATTTTCTTATTGTGACTGATGTAGCAGCTTGGAGCCTGGACATCATCGGTGTTAAAACAATGATAAATCTTGGCTCTGAAAAAGTCTGGCCAAACTCCCAATTTGGAGGCACAATGTTCCAGGATGTGGAGGTCCTGCGGTCACTGCCAGTTACTCTAAAGGAGAGGCTCTGCATATCCAGCTGGTGAAAATGAACATTTGTGTATCCTTCATCAACAACATAGCTCCGTATCATTTACATGATCCACCTACAATGCATACCAGACGCCATGGATTTGAACCCCGGATCGAACAAACAAAATTTAGCTCAGAAACCATGAAAATGCAGCGAGTTTTGCATCAAAAAATACCATGGGGGATGGCCGATGGTCGGTGCTGTTTGCCATGACGGATTTCGACCCAATTGCAGAGAAGGTTAACAAAAATCAATGCAAAATATGCAGTTTGATACGATTAGGAGATGAAATAGACTTTGGCATTTGACCCTCATAACACAAAACACTCAACAACGCAGCTGCAAATAGACCACCTCGTTATCTTAATCCCAAGAGAAAATTGTGGGCTCCGATACCACATAAAGGATACTAAACAAAGTTAACACACATAAAGAAATACCCAAAACATAGAAATGGCAGAAAAGGCATGAGAGACTTTCTTGTAGTCTCTCATTCTCATGAATTTCATTATTAATCAATCCAATCCAATTGTACAAAGAATGATAATAGTACAAATAAATACATGAGGAAGTTGTCTCAAGATAGTGCATCTATCTTGAACAAACTTGGTTGAGAAAATATATCAACAACACACTAATCTAGGAGCCTAACTAGTTGGAGAGAATCTCTCAACCAACTAAGTCTAAACTGACTCCTAACCATGAGGAACAAACTCAATCTAGAAAGGTAGGATTAAATCCTAACTTTCATGATTTTAATTAATTTAATTATTTGGACTTGGAATTGTTTTTAATGTAAGAGTGAGGCTAACAAGGAGTTGTCTCTATCCCACGCGATTCTCCCATCTGCAGTGGGATTGATCCAATCTTCGTCGTGCGCAGTAATCTTGTAGATTTGATCCAAATCATCGTCCTCCTCATAGTCGCGCACTGGTTCAGTGTAGCACGCTCTTTCAGCAGGGCCTAGTGGCACAATAACCCTAAGCGTCTTCTTCTCAAAAGTCATCCTTCGCTTCTTTAGATTGATCACTATGCCCATATCAAAGGCCCAATCAATTCCTAGTAGCGCAAGGTAAGGATTATTGTCATCCACTATTTTGATTACCTCAAAGTCAGTCAACGCACTCATGCCTTCAATGTCCACAGTTACCCCATACATGCACCCCATAGGAATTATCTTCTGCTGATTGGCCATGCGTAGTTGTGTAGGAGACCATTGTAGCGCAGGTCTCTCCATCCTTTCCCATGTCTGCTTCGGTAGTACGTTCGCATCAAAACCCAAATCCAGGATGACTTGGTCCATTTCATACTTCCCGATCTGCACGGTTATCCTCATCTTGCGCCCGGTTCGCTTCTTGTGCTTACCTAGTTTCCTCACAATGCGTTGTTCTGAAGGAATCTTAATTTTTCCCGTGCAATTGTCGATCAACCCCTGGAGCCCTTCTACTGCATTCTGATCTCTCAACAACTTCATACAAGTTTTCAGAGCTAACAGCGAGGGATCCACATCTTTGCACCTCACTATTTCCAACTGGTTTTTCCTGACCCCCCGACGTAGCAGCTTCAGCGAAATTCTTTTTGGCCTCCATAAAAGCTTCTTTATCCCTGTTGAGGTCAAACCCAACTTCCTTTTCAGTGGCCTTGTGCACCCATCCTTCGGTCTTTGGCTGCTTCCCCTTATCTTCTCCTGTGGCCATACCACTGCGCGTTATGATCTTGACGCTATGATTTTCTTCACGAGGCTCCACCCTCATCATCTGGATATTCTGCGTAGGCTGCTGGGTCTGTGTCTTCTTTTCTTGCATCTTTGCTATAAGTATTAGGAAATCTTCTATCACATGATTGAACTGTCTGCAATATTGACAAGATGGATGCGTTGGGTTCTAACAGTCACGTGCAAAATGTCTAGCTTCGCCATAGTTATAACAAATAACTTGTCCGCGACCTCTGCCAGCCCCTCCTCCTCTTCCTCTTCCACGGCCTTGGAATCCTCCGCGCACTGCACCTGCACCTTGATCCTAAGGCTAATTTTCTGCCTGCATTTGATAGGTAGGGGTTCTATCCATTATTAATTCATAACTTCAACAATGACGCTCATCATGACCCAAAGATTTGTAGAAATTGCAAAACAACTGCTGGGGGCTCTGTACACATTTCTGTAGTAGATGACAATTGTCTATCGCAAGTTGTCCTATAACCTGGCAAATAGCGCACCACAACGCTGCCCCTGTGCTCGGCCCAGTGGTATTTTCTGGCTTCAGGGGGACAACCCCCCCCAATAATTCTGATAAGCCGAACAATGGTCCTTATCATGATCGTAGCCCTTGCATTTCAAGCACCAAACTTCTGCACGAACTTCAGGTCGGGCTTCCTTTCCCTTCTTCAGGCTCTGCAACTCCAAGTGCAAACTTGCCAGCTGCGAGTGAATATGTTGTACTCCAATGTTTGTATCTTACACTGGCAAGGCTTCCAACCTCATCGCGATTTCCACAACTTTTGTTTGCGTTGCTATCTTCTACTGTGATAATGGTAATCTTAGGTGAGGCAAAGCAATGTACCAATCTTTGTGTTGTTCATCCGTGATGTTCATATTAGCCTATCGGATCAGGTATTTTAGCCTCTAATCGAAATCCCACGAGGATTCATTTACCATTTGTTGTATCTCCTTAAATCTCTGTAACAAACTACGTCTGAGACTTAGGCTTCTTAAACTCACTATCCAACGCTTGTTGAGTTTCTGCCAACAACGCGCCAAGTTTGTCTTGACAGTACTTGATATACCAGGTTAGCGCGCTATCCTGCAGCATTGTGACCAACTGTGCTTTCTTTAGATTATCATCAGTGATCTGTTGTGCTGTCCACACAACATTTGCAACAAACCAGAATTGCTCGGGGTCTTCGCTCCCTACCCCTTTAAAGATTGACATCTTCATTGCGTTTGCCATGTTGAATGGTGGAGGTGGAGTGGATGGATGAGGTATCCATGGGATACCCTGACTTACCAACTGCAGCACACTTCGCGGTGTATTCAGAATAGTTCATTCATCGTCGCTTAAAGAGGATCCTAATAGCAGACTATATTCAGAGCCTGATTCTCTATTTCTTCTGAAGGGTTTTCCGCTTTGCGTAGTCCCAAACATCAAGGTAATGGCATAACCCATTTTTCACACAACAACATCTTAATCCAAGTTTTCAGAGATTTTAAATACTTACCTCGCGGTCCCTTGAAGAGCTTGCGCTCTGCTTCGTTATAGCTGATGGACGTATCAATTGCAAGCTCAGTGACGAATCCTCCTATGATACGATCAATCCAGTGGTCAACAGCCCGCACGATGTTGTTCTCTGAAGCTTCCAGGCGCCTAACCAACTATGGAGTCCACACAATAGGGCCGTCAATTCTCCACGTACCCTGATTGTCTGCCAATCTAGACAACCACTCATGCAGTTCACAGGGGAAGAAACAGAAAAAGGCTTCGGTCTCGTCTGAGTATAGGTATCTATTCAACCATTGTTCCTTGGATAACCGCGGATTTCTATTCTCCTGAGTTGCAAACGCGTGTTCCTTCCTGTTGAGCCACTTCTCAATTTCTTTCTTAGTAGGGAACCATTTATTCGACATCACACATTCCTAAGATAGATCCGGGTCCCGACAACGGAACAATTTGTTGGCTTAATGGGGCCTGACCCAGGTTCAACTTTAACTGCGCCAAGCAACAAAACCCTAATTGCTGGCCCTTTCGACAACAACCTACGTAGCGCAGGCTGCAGTCTCACCCGAAGCAGTATTGGGGGATGCTAGAACCAGGTTTCTGCATCCAGAGGCTTGTGTGATAGTCTTCCTAAGTCTCTTATGGCTCAGATCTACCTTCGTGCAACCCTAACCCTTTCGAACAGACAACTGCTACAACTCTTTCTAATTGACTTTCAAATCTTCGCGAAGGTGGCATAAATATTACATATCTATCCGTTTGGCGTAGTAAATAAGCACTAATTTACATAAAAAAGATCACAGAGCGAAGATACATAAACTTAAACAGAAGTAAATACCAAGGCACAGATGCATCAAAATTTCTCCCCAAATAGTCTTTATTATGAATAAGTGTTCAATTACAGACTTCTCCTCCCTACGCACTCAGCTGCAGGGGCCCGCGCACTCAGCTTGCGGACTTACCAAGGTCTCTGCGCACTCATCTGCAGGAGCCTTCCCCTTTCACCTAAGTACAGGAAACAGATTTTTCCTGCCTTAGCACCTTGCCCTTACAATGATTCTTCGACCAAAGTTTTTCCTTAGACTTGCTATGACTCGACTACTTATAGCATTCGTTTTACAATACCATGATCCACGGACCATGGGCGGGTCTCAAAACACCTCTATCACCTACCCACCAAGGGACTAAAGCCTCTTTGACACTACTTAGCTTCGCGCTCCGCTTTTCATATTTTGCGGAGACTTTACCTTCGCTACAAAACAATATTACAAAAATGACTCAAGACTTAACAAAATTGACCCCAGGGACCCCATCCCAACACAAGGAAGAGAAGGTGATCAAAGAAAGATTTTTTGATTAAAGGTGACACAATGATCCCTATGAGGTACTAGCCTAGGGGAACCTAGAGCAAAAATCGGTCTCAAGGCTAGGGCTTGGGATATCTCACAATCCCACGGCCAGAATTTCCTCAAATTTGGAGGAGACCTAGGAGATACACTGGCGCAGAAGAGGCCAAGAGATCAAAGTTTTGCTATGGGTAGTTTGTCGGGAAAGTGATGCCCTAAGAGGCATAACGTGGCTAGACCTAGATAAAAGAAGGAAAGGTGGAGAAACATGGTTTTTAAAGTGATCACCTTATGGTAGACGAGTGCCTGATCCTTTGGGGAGATTGGAGTCAAGAAGAATAATGAGAATGTACCTCTTTTCTAGGTCAAGGAGGCTTCAAGGACTTCTCTTAGCATTAGGGCAAGGGAGAGTGACCTTAAAGCTTTTACACTTTGTTTTGCAAGATGAGATGGCTTATCAAGATAAATTCCACCATAGAATTATCCCTAGGAGATTTCATTCAACGTACATGGCCCATACATAGAGAGATACTATCTAGAAACTTAATTCCACAATTTAATGCATGTAGCAATTAGCCCTAGTATAGCGAAAAATTCCATTATCAATGCACGTGACAAAGTAAAAGAAAGAATAGCATTAAATCTGTACCTACATGTAAGAGAATATATCCAACCATCAACAAATTGCCAATCAAGAAGCTCCAAGACAAGAATAGATAATCCAAACATCAAAATTCATTCCATGCTCCAAAATTTCGTCCACCAAGAGGGAATAGTGAAAATCTCTGAAGAGATACAAGTCCAAACCAAGTGATGATGATACATGAATTCTCATCACTTGTATTTATACACCTATAAGGAGTTCGATTTAGTTATTTAGGCCTACATTAGCCCGTAGGATAAAATAATGTGCAAAATAACGAACTTTTGGTGACAAGCCCACCAAACTAGCTCATAAACATAAGAATCAGCCTCTCAAGAGGTCAAATGATATATAATACGTGTCTTTGGGCCTTCTAAGAAGCTTGATGAAGTTCATAAGTGCCACATTGATGACTAGGACTCCCAAAATTAGTGGACAAGGGGTTGGCCCCTTGTTCCCCAAACAATGAACTTGTGCTGCTCCCAATGGGTGTGAGGGCACACAAGTAACCTCATGGGTCTCCAAGTAGGTCGAAGATGCTTGTATACCATCTGTAAGAGCTTAGATGATGGTGTAAGTGATTCCACATCAGCATACAAGTCCTGGATCATTTGCCAAGTGCATGTTACAACTGTGGGGCAGACAAGGCATGGTCAACCAAGTGCATTTTCCTCGTCTAATAGGTGAATCTTGAGCAATCTGTGAACATATTTGGGGATCCATGGAGTACTGTCTACTGCTGTGGAGGCCCATGGCTCTCAACACACACTCTATATGTGCCAATGTAGCCCTTTGGAGGGTTAGGACCCCGTATAGGGAGACCAAACCCAAAATGGAGACCATTTGCAATCCTGCACAAGATCCAATGCATCCCCTAGCCTTCTAGTACAACAAGTCATTTAAGGAAATCAAGTTAAAAAGCTTACAAACCATTGACAACAGGTGGGCACGTCATAATGGCATGCCCTTCCATAGTGGGCTTTGGCATGTGCTAATGTCTCCAAGCTCCAAATGGGGTTAACCAAGTACCCTATCAGGTGGTTTCTACTTTTTTAGAGGATAGTATGTCCAAGGTACATCCTTTAAAGGGTGGTGGCATGTGATAAAGAGATGAATGGAGTAGGGAATGAAAGGGGCAACCCTGGGCCACGTGCTGGGGTACAAGGGTAGCTAGTAAAAGGGAATCCCACACTTGGGTGCATAATGTATAGGAGGGAGAAATCGTGGTACATGAGGTGCCCCGACCTTGATTTTTCCACCCTTGTTTATATGCCTTTTGCCTTTTATGATTTTTCTTTGATTAACTGCTCAGGGCTCAAGGGATAAGAGCATGATGTGTAAGGTATAGCAGTGGATACCCCCTTTAAGGTAGGGCGGTTCATTGCCCACCAAGGGTTGGGACAATCATGGGTTTTTGAATGATAAAGGAGGCTCATCTAGGGCCTATAGGAACCAGGGTGATGGCCATGATAATGCAGTAGATCTCATGTATTGGCTTTTGCCCACGTGCTAAATTTGTTTGTCCCAACCATCTTTTGCATTTTGTGGTACATTTTCTTGTTGAATGTGGCCAATTATGCTTTTACTTTTCTTTTCAGCTGCATCAACCTCTGTGGCATCATTCCAAGCCCGACCCAAGGTGTGGGTAAGAGGAGGGGGAAGGCTAACCATATGTGGACCCAGGTGGGAGAAATAATGAATGGGGTTATAATGAGTTGAAGGGGAGTGATATATGTGGATGAGGGAGTGGGACCACACAACCAAAATCGGGGTTTCCCATGTAGTACCATCCCTAAAGCCCAACGGTCAGTAAAAGAGATCCCATGGGACTAAGATCCAAGGGTAACATCCAAAAGAGGTCTAGGGGACAGAAGCACAGACCTAACCCACTCTTTCTGTCGAATCCCCCCATTAATCCATGCCCAAAAGTGTCCATGATAAGCAAACTATAATACTCAATTACTAAATGACAAGGCATACCTTTAGGTTCAGGAGGTCCACCTTCAAACATACGATCATGACAGATGGGTGAGGGACCACATGGCTTGCTCAAGTGGCGGAAAAATGGCACAACGAGCTAGTTGGTGGCTGCAAGGGCTACTGGCTGCCAACTGAGGATCATCTTGGAGAAAATTTTCTTCTAGGGATATCACCCACAAAATGGTGAGTAACAAATCCTACCTAGGGAGGTAGCACTGTTACAAGCTTGAAGCCCCAAATTTAGAAGGGAAGCCCACTATGAAGTCTCAATGTGCCCTTGATAAACAAGGTTGGTTGACTTAGATGCACTAATGAATTATTGTACCTAATGGTGAGGATGCAACACTTGACATTATATGTAATTGGTAGGTGGTTTCATCATGGGCTAGGCAACTTAATTGGGGCCCAAGTCCACCACAGGATCATATTGACACCCACGAGTGAATTGTTGAGAGCATGTGACTCCCATCATGTGCAGAGCATCACTTCACACCATGGGCACCCTCAACACCTTCAGTAGTCTACTCATTGCCCCACTTTATTCACGAGATGATGCATTTAGACCAGTGTGCCCCAACTGGCTTGGGAGTGATCACATGGTTTGGCAGCTAATCCAAGGCCCAGAGGAGGTGTGTCTCACCCTTTGAAAAATGGGAGGGCAAGCTCCATTGTCATAGCCCTTAGTATTGGTGCATTACAGGGTATTCTATCATTAGGAGACGCATGAGACCAATTTTTGTGCCCCAAACCCACTTTGGGACCCCACATAATGACTTGCATGGAGAGTTAGGGGCTATCCCCTAGTTCATGATTTATGGAGCCCTCTCACACATTTTGGCACCAAGAGGACTCAACCTGGCCCTCCAACGGCCCTACATCAGCATAATGTCATCAATTTGGCTAGCATTTGGATGGCTAATTCATAATTTGCAAAAGCTACTTGGTTGGCTTGTGATCAAGCGTGGTATCTTGCCAATTTATAAGCTAATTCACATTTCTTCTTTGGAGCTATTTCTTGGATCTTGGATGGATATATTGCATGTCGTCTTGTAAGTGGTTAATGTTAATGGAAATTTTCTCTTGAATTTGTTTAATGTATAGAATTGTTGCTTCTAGAATGTGCTAATTGTGCCCTAATTGTTGAAAATTAATTTTGGAAGGCTTTCTAGTTGAGTATTGCATATGTTATTCAATGTATGGTATGTGTTGTTGAACAGATTGTCACGACAACGCTCAGATCGGGGGCTGTCACCCTGATCCCTGATCTCTCCGTTTAAGCCTGTCTCCCGCGGCTAAGGGGGGTAGACCCTATAGGAAAATAGATGACCAACTGTGAATCGGTTGGTTTGGGAGACACGAAAGGAAACCAACACTAAATAGATTTTATTAATTTAATGGACCAGTGCCTTATGAAATGAATGATTAAACGATTATTTATCAGATGCTGCAGGAATATGAACTCATTAACAATCGTTTACCATCAAACAACTTAAGCAAAAATTAACTTTAACCACATGCGAGATAATCAATAAATGCTTAATGACTTAATGATACTCCAGCAATTAAAATTTCGAAAGATAAAGTGCTTCAACCACGTAAAAAGCTAACTAGAGATCACATTCATGAGCTAATCTTTAAACGATCATTCAAGCATATTTAACCACATGAAAATGATAATCATTAATTCCACATCAAAAAAAATTTAGCCTCAGCAGAAAAGATAAAACGTGATACATCTCTGAGCCAAGACTCACACTGGCAAAGAATTTCCAGAAATATATATATATATATATATATATATATATATATATATATATATATATTATCAAATAAAAATTAAAGACTAAGTGAAACTTTAAAATTAAAAAAAAAAAGAATCTAAATATTAAAATCTAAACCACAAGAAAAGAAAATATATTTTTTTTTGCCTTTTATAATTTTATATTTTTTATGATTTTTTCTTTAAAGTTTTAAATTTTTTTAAAAAAATTCTAATTTTTTTTAAGCTCAAAATGAAACAAAGAAATGATATTTAATCTAAAACTATTTAAACCAAAACTAATATCTAACGATTATTTTTTTTTTTTTTTTTTTTAAACTAAATCAAAATTAATCTAATGAAAACAAAGCCTAAATAGAAATTTAAGTCTACGAAATTTAAGTCTACAGTAAAAATTGAACACAATAAAAAAATAATAAAAAAAAAAGTGAAAATCGAATTTTGTGATTTTTTATACACCTAAGTCAGATCAAACAAAAAGACCTACGGTTGTGAAATAAAATGACGTGCTAAACTTCTAAACTATAATCTAAATGAAATACAACCAAAATCTAATTTTTTAAACTCGCACTTCACGCTGAAACCAAAAACGATTTTCTTAATACGCAGGCAGAGAAGAGCTTTGTTACCTGGCACGTGCTATAACAGTTACCTGGCCTGTAAAAACGTGATTTCTTAGTTTTTTTTGGACGGCGGATGGATATCTTTTGCGGGTTTGCAGCTTCCAGCGACCACGATAATTTCTACGTTGATCATACCCACGATGTTTGACGGCAGGAGCCTTTTTTTTAATGGCAGAGGTTTGCAATGTGTGAATGCAGGTTGGACGAGGACTTAGCATGCAGGTCTAGTTCGAATCTTTGCAATTTGCTATGACAGCTTGTCGCAAGCTGAAGGTAAATACACAAGGGATTTGCAGGTAAACGGAGAAAAATTCGACGGCAGCAAGGGGCCACGTTCTTCCTTTTTTGCTTTGTTGGCTTGCAGGCTCAAGAGAAGATTATGCGTGAGAATGCAGACAGAATAGAGAACTCGTGAATGTAGACTGCGGATTTGATGGGTGTAGATAATTGTGATGAGAGATGAAAACACGTTGAAGGACAACACAGGCACGGCGTGGCAATGGCTGCGTGAAGGATAGCGATGAAATCCCTGCAGATTCCTTTTCAGATAAAATTTGAAAACCCTGAACAGCAGACAGAGCTGATAAACCCTCGGATGCTTCAGAAACCCTGCAACCTGAAATGAAAAATTACCCAAAAATAATATGTGCGTAAAAACAAAACTGAAACCCTAGATCAGCTAAACAGCATTTACAACTTTTGACTCTTAAACAGCCAGATTTATCAATAATCATCAGTAATTTTATCAAAATTCCAGATTCACTATGAAAAACTTCAGAAATCTCTCATGCAATTCAGAAAAATAAACTAAATGATAAACCCAGGATCAAAACTGGCTGGGCTCTGCAAGAGAATGCTTGCGGGAGTTGGCTGGTTCAGCCGAGAACTTCCCCAAACGCCCACTGATCTTCTTCAATAAGGGTTTCCTGCACAGCTCACTTCAACCATCAATAAAGAGAGAAAAAGCAGTACTAGATCTCAAAAGCAATGGAGATACCTGCCATTACTTCAGAAAATCTAATACCATTCAAACCCTAGCAAGTGAACAAGATACCTGTGCTCAACAATACTCTTCAAAAAGCTGTTATTAATGGCTAAAAATTTAAAATATGCAGAAAATAAAATAGCTCACAGCACTTCCAGAGAGTAACACCAGCAAGATTTCAACCCCAAAGTCTTTCTTTATTAGCACCAGAAAAAGTTTACAAGAGAGCTTCTTCAGCACAAGACTCATAGATCGAATGATCTCAAATGACCCCTAGCACCCTATTTAAAGGAAAAATTCCCAACAGTTAGTTCAAGTGATCCACGTCAAAATGATCTCGACCGTCGATGAGGATCAAGATATCTCTTAATCTCATCCGTCAAATTTTTAATGTATTAAAAAATTGAAATTCTGCATTTACTCAAAATATTATTATTTTATTATTTCTAAGTTTTTTTTTTTGTTAATTTTTTTTTTTTTTAAATGGATCCTCGAACTTAGCCTTTGGAAAAATCACCTAGGACCTAGGACTTAGGACTTATGAGGGGATTAAAATATTTCCTAACCCTCAAGACACTTTACATCATGACTCTTCCAACTTTACATCCCAAGGGGGAAAAACCATTTGACATAGACCCTCATAAACCACCCAGTTCTGCGACACAACTATAATCTAGCAGATTAACACACTAAGATTCTCCTAAGATTCTAATGACAAAATCCATTCCGGCTTTGGGGTTAGATTGAAGGAAAACTCTGCCGATCATGGATCGATGAGACGAAAAACCTTCCGGAACATAGATTATCACTAGAAAGTTAGGTCCACCTAGGCAATTTACATACATGACTCATATCTGCTAAGATTATTTACAATTTACACATGCAGACTGGGTTTACAACATAATATGATGAAGTCGACGATGACTGTCGAATGGCACGGACATGTCGATCAAGCGCTATCCCTTTTTGTGAAGAAAAGGGGGTGTACTGCTATGGGTAGTTGACCGGTAGTGGTCAACATCTGGCTCTACTTGGGGACACGTTGCTGCACTGAAGGAATATGAGAATCCAGAATCTGCATCCACGCAACACACAATAAAAATAAGTAGCGTCCATCCAAAAATCATCATATAACATTAAGCACAGGAAAGATAAAAGCTCTTCATTTATTAACTATCTAGTAACATGAAAAGTAAATCTAATCCTAAAACAAAAATGAAATGCTGAAATGACAAGGAGTAGGGATAGAAATACAATACAAAGGATGCCCTATGGCATCAGATATCATCCTTGAAGAACAACTTGAGCATTTGGCCATTCGCAGGTAGATCAAGTGGTTCGCCATCCAATCTGCTCAAGTGGAATGAGTTTGGTCCAGCTATGTCTCGAATGATGTACGGTCCCAGCCACAGACTGTCAAACTTCTTATGTTTTCCTGGTTTCTCATTCTTGCGATCCCAAAGAAGTACCATATCTCCCACCTGCAAAGATCTAGATCGAGAGAATTTATCAAAGCTTTTCTTAATGTTAGATTGATTTTTACATATAGCATCAAAAGTTGTCCTACGAGCTTCATCTAACTCTACAGTCTGATCTATTCTATTCTGAACAGCATCTTTATTAGTAGAAAAACTCTGTAGGAGCTGATAAGCTGGCAATTTTAGGTGCACAGGTAAAGTAACATCCAAGCCATAAACTAATTCAAAGGGAGATTTACCAGTAGCTTTCTTCTTAGTGATTCTATCTGCCCATAAAGCATACTTGATTTTGCTATCCCATGATCTCTTATTATCTCCTACTATCTTCTTGATAATGGTTATGAGATTCTTGTTACTTGATTCAGCCAGACCATTACCCTGAGGATAGTAATTTGACGAATGAGATAAAACAATGCCATACTTGAAACAAAAAGTTGAAAACTCTGAGGAACTAAAAGCTTTGGCATTGTCAGTAGTGATCTTAGCAGGGACACCAAATCTAGTAATGATATTATTTTCAATGAAATCCATAATAACCTTTTCAGTGGCATTCTTAGCAGGAATGGCTTCAACCCATTTAGTGAAATAATCCGTAGCAGTCAAAATCCATGAGTAGCCATTGCTAGAATTTTCATGGAACTTCCCTATGAAGTCCAGATCCCAATGCTGAAAAGGTGCCTCTACAATGACAGGTTGTAGGGGCAAGGCAGCAAGCTTCTGTTTCCCAGTGAATAGTTGACAAGCTTGACAAGCTCTAACAAACTTGTGCACATCAGAAAAAATTGAAGGCCAATAATAGCCAGCGCTCAGGATTTTGTGGGCGGTAGTTCTAGCCGCATAATGACCACCACAAAATCCTGAATGAAACTCAGAGATCAATTTCTTGGACTCAACGTCATCAACACACCTAAGCACTATTGTAATGACCAAACACAGTAACTAGAATCTAAAATACAGAAAGACTTAAGAATTTAAATTTGTACTTACCTTAACTGCTGCTGATTGTGCTACTGAACTGGTGATTCTGCTAGTGATGTCGTGGCTATTTTGATCCAATCTCCGGGAGACCAATACCACCCAACCAGACTGAGCAAACCTAGCTGCTCAATCCAGAAAGCTTCTCAACAGAAGCTCTCTGTCCCTCCGTGCCCAGAACCTCAGATGGCTTAAAGCTCTTCCAATGGATAATTATCTTCCTCCTGGTTTTCTCCTGGTGAATTTATGCTTCTGGTTCTTTCTGCTCCTCTCCTGTTTTTCCCCCCTTCTCTCGGTTCAGGCCTCCGGTTTTATCTACGGGCCTGGCGGTAGCCGCCCTCCTACCTGCAGCCACCGCCTTCCCTCATCCCGACACGCCTTCCACGCATTTATGCTCTCAGATATTTTCCCTGTCAAATGCGCTCTGTTATAAATATTCAGTTGATTTTAAGCGCCCCCTTTTAAAAGGGTCCTTCATTTGATTTTTGGTTTTTTTTAGCATATAGTTTAGTTTAAAGTTTTAATTTATATATGTTATAAAGTTTAATTATATATTTTATAAAATTTAATTTATATATGTTTATAAAGTTTAATTATATTTATAAAACTTAACATATTTATTATTTAAAATTCATCATATTTGTTTTATCATAAAGTTTAAAATTTTACATAGTGGATCAGTTTAGATGGGCCGTTACATACACCCCCCCTTCTGAAAACTTCGTCCCGAAGTTAGAGTTTTAGGTTCAAGGTTTTAATGGACATGACCTTTTCTATCCAAGTCCCCAAGCTATTCAAAATCATCCTATCCTCCCTAATCTCTTCTGCTCCCATCCTATCCGTCCTCTACCAGAGTATGCCATGGCGTCAGTTTTACTGACCTGACCATTCATAAACTCTAAGGTGACAGCGTCGGCTATACCGACCTGATTCCCAGTAGGCATCCGGCAGTCATCATCACACGTCTAGGGGAGCGTGATCCGCACAGTCCTCCCATGACTCCAGGGTTCGAAGGATAAACGGTGGGCAACACCTCCACCCCTCCTAGTGGGATTTAGGGTTAATACCCTATCATAGAATCACTTGGAGCTTTAATTGTTCTGAGGTTCTGTCGTCACGTGGTCATCCCGGTAACTGTGTATTACCTGCAATCAGATGCTTATCCATGCATTCGAAAAATGTGCATCAGCATATTCAAAATAACTCACATATTATTCTCTTATGAATTCACCTATGATACTATAATACAACATATTTTGCCATATTCCATGCATCTCTTTTGACGTTCATCTAGAATGTATTCACTTCCTGATTTCTATCCCATTGATCATATTTGACAAAAATAAATAAATCCGATCTATAAATAAATGTCTTTACTTTAACAACTATAATTTAGCAAAATGAACCACATATATTGTTTTGGTATCCATGTACCAGCAGGAATTTAAACATATATTATGCCATAAAGTTTCATGTTTATCCATAATCATTCAAAATGTTTCTGAGTCTCTGATTGTAGTGAAGTAAATATATACTAAACATAGTGTAAAGTTCTTCAAAATGGACATAAATTAGGGTATCTCTGACATATGTCCTCTGTATTTTCCCAAGTTGCTGATCCAGGACTATACTTGTCCCATTGGACCTTAACTTGGTCCACCAGACGGTTCCTCAGCTGTCGAACTCTACGTTCCAGTATACGTAACGGTTCGACCGTTATGACTCCCTCGTCCGATACCTGCAATTCTTTCCACTGGAGGTTATGAGATAGATCAGCTATATAATGTCTTAATACAGAAACATGAAATACATTATGAATTCTATGCAGGTGAGGTGGCAGGGCAAGACGATAGGCAACAGGTCCAACTCTTTCCACGACTTTAAACGGTCCTATAAATTGGGGTGACAACTTTGTCCTTTTTCCGAATCGAATAGTACTTTTATTTGGTTTGATGCGGATGAAGACCTGATCCCCTACTTCATACCTCCTATCAATTCGGTGAGTATCAGCATAACTCTTTTGTCTATCCTGTGCTTCCTTTAATCGCTGTCTAATTTGTCTGACCTGAGCTTCCATTTCATGGATTAATTCTGGTCCTATTATCACTCGATCTTCTAACCTATCCCAACTTAACGGTGTTCTGCAAGGTCTGCCATATAAAGCTTCAAATGGAGGCATCCCAATCGAACTGTGGTAACTGTTGTTGTATGCGAATTCGACTAAGGGTAAATACTTTTCCCAGTGTGATTGCTGATCCATCACATACATTCGCAACATGTCTTCAAGTACTTGATTTACTCTTTCAGTTTGCCCATCAGTCTCAGGATGGTAAGCAGTGCTTAAATTTAGCTGAGTACCTAAGGCTGTTTGCATGCAAGTCCAGAATCTGGAAGTGAATCGCGAATCTCTATCGGATATAATCTTCTTAGGTACTCCATGAAATCTGATAATTTCATTTATGAATACTCGAGCTATGTCAGCAACATCGTAAGTATCTCTTACTGGAATGAAATGGGCGCTTTTTGTTAATTTATCCACCACTACCAGAATGGCATTGTGTCTTTGAGAAGTAAGAGGTAGTCCAGTGATAAAATCCATAGAAATGGTCTCCCATTTAGACATAGGAATGTTGTGGGGTTGTAAGAGGCCCACTGGATGACAATGATCTGCCTTTACTTGCTGACATTCCGAACATTTTGCAACAAATTGAGTGATATCACGTTTCATGCCTGCCCAAAAGAAGAGTTTCTTGGTATCCGCATACATTTTCCCTACTCCAGGATGAGCACAATATACTGCTTTGTGGGCTTCCCCAAGGATGGTATCTCGAAGATCTTTATCATCAGGAATGTACATCCTTCCATGGAATCGTAAGATCCCATCGTTTTCTAATTCATAAGCCTCAAATTTAGATTCTTTTGCCTTAATACCCTCAAGACTTGCTCTCACCTTTAAATACCAGCTGTCTTTTATAAGATGATCCAGTACTCGTTGTCTTAAGTCCACTTTAATGGGTATGAGAGAAAATATCCGAGGTCTCCTGCTTAAGGCATCGGCTACTACATTTTCTTTTCCCTTAATGTATGATATTCCGAAGTCATATTCACTTAGGAATTCACTCCATCGCCTTTGCCTGGCATTTAAGTCTCTTTGGATGAACAAATATTGTAGACTTTGATGGTCGCTTTTAAGTGTAAAATTTCGTCCCACTAGATAGTGTCTCCAAATCTTTAAAGCTAGCATTACAACGGCCAATTCTAAATCATGAGTAGCATAGAGTTCTTCATGAGGTTTTAGCTTTCTGGAAGCATAAGCTATCACTCCCTTATCCTGCGTCAATACTGCACCCAGCCCTTGCTTGGATGCATCAGTACATACCGTAAAGTCTTTGCCCATATCAGGGACTCTTAGGATTGGTGCACTAGTGAGTAGTCTTTTGAGTTCAGAGAATGCTTTATTACATTCCTCAGTCCACTCATACTTAACACCTTTACGCTGAAGGGTTGTGATTGGCTTTGCGATTTTGGAGAATCTCTCCACAAATCTCCGGTAATAACCAGCTAAACCCATAAAGCTTCGTATCTCATGTGCATTTTTTGGTATTGGCCATTCCATGACCGCTTTTACCTTCTCAGGATCTACTGAAATCCCTTCTCCTGATATGATGTGACCCAAATAATGAATCTTTTCCTAAAAAAAGAACACTTGGATAGTTTTCCATATAACTGACGTTCTCTAAGGCAGGACAATACTATCCGCAAATGATCTTCATGCTCTTCTTCATTCTTGGAATAGATGAGAATATCATCTAAAAAGACTTGCACAAATTTATCAAGATATTGACGGAAAACACTGTTCATAAGATTCATGAACACGGCTGGCGCATTTGTTAACCCAAATGGTACCACAGTAAATTCATAATGTCCAAAACGTGTCCGGAATGCAGTCTTAGAGATATCATTTTCAGAAATCCTTAGCTGATGATACCCTGATCGAAGATCAATTTTTGAAAAGACAGCAGCTCCTTTCATTTGATCGAAAAGATCATCGATTCGCGGCATAGGGTATTGATTCTTTACTGTAGCTCGATTCAAGTCTCGATAATCTATGCATAATCTTAAGGATCCATCTTTCTTCTTCACAAAAATTACAGGAGCGCCCCAAGGTGAGGTACTGGGCCGAATATGCCCTATATCGAGTAGTTCCTTCAACTGGATTTGCAATTCCTGAAGTTCTGGAGCTGTCATTCTATAAGGCGTTTTAGAGATCGGTTGGGTACCTGGCTTTAATTCAATAGTGAGATCCAATTCTCTTACCGGGGGTAATCCAGGTAGTTCCTTTGGAAATACATCCGGGAACTCGGCTAACACAAGATATTGTTCTAAGGATGGCCCTTTTTCTTGGCTTACTTCGTGAATTGCATAAGCCTGACAACCCTTTCTTAAACAACGCTTCACCTGCATTGCCGAAATGTAGCGTAAAGAAACTTCCCTCTTGATTCCTTGAATTTGGATTACTTCTCCCTCATCATTTATGCCCAGAATCCTTTTTCCATAACAGTCCACCCAAGCTTGGTGAGCTTCCAGCCAATCCATACCTATGATAAGATCATACGTTCCTAAGGCTGTGACATAGACTTTCAATTTAGTCGAACAGACCCCTAGGTCAATTTTGCATTGATCCACACTCAAGCCCACGGTTTGGAGTTCTCCTGAGGCCATTTCCACTTGGTGGAAATCATTTTGTCTACGAGCTGCCAACCCACATTTGTTTAATGCATATGACGAAATGAAACTATCTGTGGCACCAGTATCAAATAAGATTTTGAGTTGTATGCCATTGATAATACCTGAAGATTCCACTACAGTGGATTGATGGGTTGCTTGGTCGTGGTTGACTACTGCATGAATTCTATGATTACCTCGATTGGCTGATATCGGCTCCTTCCCAGTCCTATGCAATATATTCGATGAAGCTTCTGGGCAGTCACACTGGAAATGCGGTCCCCCATATCCCCAACAATTGAGCTGCGTTGATCCTCTTGAATCAAGGTGTGAATTTCTAGAGAACGAGCCGCGTCCTCCCATGTTGATTCCTCTCGCACTCCTTCCTCTACCGGCAGTCCCTCGCGATGCCCATGGTCTGGTGTTGGACGATTCCGCGGCTATAGTGTTTACTGCCATGGGAACTCTTGTCCCCACATTTGGGGTAAACCTGTTACCGTAAGGTGGCCTCGAGCTACCTCCTCTGAAGAAGTTCCGGGGTGCCTTCCCTGGAAATCCTGATTGTAAAGGCCCTGCTGGCCCCATATCTTTTTTGATTCCAAGGTGCTCTTCTGCATAACGACCACATTCGACTGCCTCGGCTACTGATGAGGGTTTCCACATGCTTACCAAGGCTCTGATGCGAGGATTTAACCCAAATATGAAGTGTTCAGCTTGACGTTCATCAGAATCTAAGTAGTGAATGTATTTTACAAGTTCCATAAACCTTATCTCGTATTCTTCCACCGTTTTATTTCCCTGAATTAATGTATGGAAGGCTCTGGCTTGTTGTTGTTGAAAGTATGGAGGAAAATACTTTGCGCGGAACCTTTCCTCAAATAGTTCCCAAGGGACATTATCCGATGTAAGGTGCAGCTGATTTTCCAGATTTCTCCACCAAATCAAGGCACTTTCCTTTAGTTGAAACACGGCAATTTTTGTTTTTGCTGAAGGCGAATATTCTCTTAACCTAAAGCATCGGTTCATCCCTTCCAACCATGCTTCAGCGCGTTCACCTGCTCGACCTCCTGAGAATTCTGGGAGTCTAATTTTCTGAAGCTCCCTAAAAATGTCTTCTCTCGATCTTCTGGGCTCAAAATTATTTGGTTCCGCTGAACTGGTGGCTACATGTTGAAATTCCCCCTTGGTTTTGGCCTTAGTTGATTCTTTTAATGTTTCCAATAAGGCCTCCAAAGAATTCATTATCACAGTCAACTCTGGCGCTGGGGCGATTGATGTTGATGATGGTCTTGGCGGTGACGCTGGTGATGGGGATGATGATGGCGACGGTGGCGGCATTAATGGTGGTGATGCTGCCTGATCACGTCGTCGTCGCTCATACGTCCTCACCATTGTGATGGTTCCTGAACACATAATAAAATTCTGTAAAAATTTTGAGGTGGATAACCGAATTTTTAACACAATTTCCTTTTGCAACATCACATTCATAAACGGGTATAGTTTTGCTATTTTTTACCCGCTAGGCGGATCTTACTGGTACCGAGGTCAAGGAGGGTGGTCTCGCGACCTCCTTGTCCTAATGCAGGGTATTCTATCCTAATATGAATAATGCAAAAGTGTATGGGTATTAGCCCCTAAGGTAAGGCACCTAAAGTTTATTTACCTAACAACATCCACAAAATGAAAATGTTAGATGTTTCGTTTACAATGTACATCGATAACATACCTGTCATATCTCAATCTGACTATCACATTTAAAGAAGGTCATATATGATTATTTTATTAGATAACCCTGAGTATGTTGACAATGATGAAAAAAAAACATGAGAGTCCAACAAAGAATCACGTTTTAATTTATTATTTCTAGTCGTGGTAAATTTACCTGATGCGAATGATTGAGTAGATTCTTTTATCTTCACTAATTAAGAGGTCTACTATCTACGTGACTAAATAGTGTATGGGTACTTTTGTAATTTTCTTAATGTCATATATATTCTACTTTATTAATTCCTTCTAGAGCAATGTAATCTGGTGGTTCAGCAGCAGTAATATATATAGTTTGCAGGGGTGAAAAAAAAACCACATAACTGCACTTGTTTGCTCAGTTCTCTAAGAAATCTTCTAACTTTGTTTTGCTTCTCTTCCAGTGCTACTCCTGAGGTTTCTTTCTGGTTAAAACTCTTAATTTCACGGACTGCTGCATTATTGATCCCCTCAACTGAAAAAGGAAATGGTGCTTGCTTCTACCTTAGATGCTGATCTTAACTGTGATGCAAGCAAGCATCGCAATAACTGTAGCTGCCCAATATGGGCCAGGCATTCAACCAATGGTTCCCACGTTGAATTTATGAATTCAACCTTTTTGTATACAGAACCACCCAGGTAAGGGATTGAAGCAGGTGGAGCTAATGCAGCATCCAGACTTCCAAGTTGCTCCATATAGCTTTTACCCAGCTGGTTCCGTAGATCAATTAGTGCACGTTGAAGGCTTCTTGTGATGACAAAACTTAAGAGGCGATCAATATCAGTCATCCCTGAAGGTCCAGGATTCAAGCAATCTGAAAGACCGCAAACCAAACATCTCTTTGCCTCCTGCATCAAACCACCCACTCATAGGAGCGAGATACATAGACTGGGATGGATCAGTCAAACGGAGAATTTGTTGCAGCAATTGCCCAATAAAAGTTGCCTCGCTTGAAAGGTCTTTGATATCCAAGAATGTACTTTTCAAGTCCTGTATTCTCCTCTTAAGATAAGCATTGCATTCCAGCTCAATGTTATGACTGAGTACTTGAATGAACTCTTCTTGCCATATTTTATGACCATGCACATGACCATAATCCTGGAAATACTCCATTAATTGTTGTTGTGATCGTATTGATAGCAATAGAGCCTCTAACTTTTCTTCAAATTCTTCTGCTTGAACAGCTGAGAAAATGATGAAATTATTTAATGTGTTCTCAATTTCCCTTCTGAGTTCCTTGCGTATTCCATCCTCTAGCAGTTGCCTAGGATCCTATTTTGCCGTTCTTGCAACCTAGGCCTAGACTCTATGTGCTCTCTTTACAGATCCTCCAAGAACCTGGATTATAGCAAAGTGTCAACTCAATAACCCCAATGAATGTTTTTGACATCGCTAGAATTCCCTGTGAGAAAACAGCTAATTTATGTGTTGCCTTTGCTAATGTATATCGCTCATCCAATTGAGCAAAGTCACGAAAACTAGCTTTTTCAATACGACTCGGCAAGTCATGTAACCTGTTGGTTTTCTTTGCAACAATATCATTGAGGATTTTGAAAATATTAATAGGGATTATCTCCAGTACTTTTATGATGTTTTCCAATCACCCGCCTATCCCTGACTTCATTTATATAGTCTTTATCCATTTTAATTTCTACTGAGATATTCGCAAGGGTTCAAACTTTCCAAAAAAAAAAATTCTTATCATCTTTATTCAGGCACGGATCAGCATAAATCCGATTCACATGTTTCATAGTTATAATCGACCACAGTCTCACGCTCCGCAGTGCAACCTCCTTTTATGACAGAACTTTGGCGGTTATAACAAACGCGCCATGGTAAATTCGGTGATTAATGTATATCAGAATAACGCTGACGGTTACGATAACCGTGGGCGTATACGGTGGGAAGGTTACACGGATGCAATAAGCTTTTCTAACCTAATAGCCTCACCGGATTTGCAGCTGAGATATCACGAGATTGTATCCCATCAAAGTATCACTGGTGATTTATACAAACATAAAATCGATGGTTATTTCGGTAGATCGCGAGATCAAATCTGCGTAAAGATCTTTCATCAAGATCTTAAAATTAAAGAGCATTTTCCCACGTAAGTTTTTTAAAAGTTTGGAAGTATATTATAAAGATTTCAAAAGAATTACCCATGACGGTTCACAATGGACACAAAAGATTTTCTTTTTTCTATCCAGGTGTGCTACGTGGGAGTCGAACCCACGCCCTTTTGATCCGAAGTCAAACGCGCTAATCCACTGTGCCTAGCCAGGGGTGCGGGGTTCGATACACCCCCGGCATCTCTATTTCCTCAAATGTCTCGTATAATACGATTAATCTCCTCCTCGCTGCGCATATCGGATTATTGCCTGCGACACATCGCCTTGCCTCTGCTGCTCTGTTTGCAGAGTGAAGGATGGGGGAAATTTGATCAGACGGGGAAAAAAACCCAACGCTCATACAGCATTTTGACGTCTGCAAGATTTTTCCCTTTTTCTTTTCGTTAAGCAAGAACACGGATTCTGGGTGGCGCAGTTATGGTTCGCAGTTACAATAAGGATAGAACACCTAAGGAATCACAGAATTGCATTCACTACCGAAAATCGTGCCTTTATCGGGCGCAAAAGTAAAGACTATACAATTAAAATCAGCAGACGAAAACGGCCATGATAATGATGCAGAAAAGGGCAGTGAATAAAATACAGAGACGACAGCCTGTAGAGGTTTAAAAAAAAATCAATTTCATTCTTCATATACCAAAGAACAACAAATTGTGGCCTATAAGGTCGAAAAGGGTTTGAACAACACCCTCTGATACCATCTGTAATGACCAAACACAGTAACTAGAATCTGAAATACAGAAAGCCTGAAGAATTTAAATTTGTACTTACCTTAACTGCTGCTGATTCTGCTACTGAACTGGTGATTCTGCTGGTGATGTCGTGGCTATTTTGATCCAATCTCCGGGAGACCAATACCACCCAACCAGACTGAGCAAACCTAGCTGCTCAATCCAGAAAGCTTCTCAACAGAAGCTCTCTGTCCCTCCGTGCCCAGAACCTCAGACGGCTTAAAGCTCTTCCAATGGATAATTATCTTCCTCCTGGTTTTCTCCTGGTGAATTTCTGCTTCTGGTTCTTTCTGCTCCTCTCTTGTTTTTCCCCCCTTCTCTCGGTTCAGGCCTCCGGTTTTATCTACGGGCCTGGCGGTGGCCGCCCTCCTACCTACAACCACCGCCTTCCCTCATCCCGACACGCCTTCCACGCATTTATGCTCTCAGATATTTTCCCTGTCAAATGCGCTCTGTTATAAATATTCAGTTGATTTTAAGCGCCCCCTTTTAAAAGGGTCCTTCATTTGATTTTTGGTTTTTAGCATATAGTTTAGTTTAAAGTTTTAATTTATATATGTTATAAAGTTTAATTATATATTTTATAAAATTTAATTTATATATGTTTATAAAGTTTAATTATATTTATAAAACTTAACATATTTATTATTTAAAATTCATCATATTTGTTTTATCATAAAGTTTAAAACTTTACATAGTGGATCAGTTGAGATGGGCCGTTACAACTATGCCCTCAGGATTTCTCCATCCAAGGCAATACTTAGTGGCTTTTAGTCTAAGAGCCCTTCTCTTATGAGCAACTAAATGGTTAGGACATGCAAGATTCATCAAGTAATAAACTATGTCCTTGTACCACTCATGCTCTGCTAATCTTTGCAATTCCGGCGAAGATAGATCGCTAAGACAGAACAAACCAAGAGTCTTTTCGTTACCTTCAGTCAACATTTGAGCCAAACCTTGGCCTTTGACCAGCTTGGTGGGTTTGATTTATAAATCATATTCTTGTATTTTAGTAACCCACCTAGCATGAGTCCCTAAGCAATCGGTTTGAGTTAATATATCTTTAACAGCAGAATGTGGGACGAAAGCAATGATTTTAGAATAACCCACATAAGTTTTGAAATGCTTAAGAGACTTGACCAAGGCATAAGCTTGCTTTTCCATGGTATTGTACTTCAATTCGGAATTTTGAAGCGCTCTACTCATGAAAGCGATAGGCTGCTCATGACCATCTTTATTTTTTTGTAACAGGACACCAGCAATGGTATCTTCGCAAGCGAAAGAAAAAATCATGAAATCCTTGGAATAATCGGGACTAACTAAGACAGGAGCTCTTGCAATAGCGCATTTGATTTCTTGGAAAGCCTTTTTGCTGTCTTCTTGCCAAACAAATTTTGCATCTTTCTTTAGAAGACTTTGAATAGGCTTAGCTATTTCTGCGTAATTTGGAATAAACCTTCTAATAAAATTTATCTTTCCAAGGAAAGACTGAAGGGATTTAAGATTATGAGGGAGAGGAATCTTTTGGATTGCTTCAATTCTTTCAGGATCAATCTTGATTCCTTCCTTAGAAATGATATGGCCAAGTAATTTCCCCTCTGTTACTCCAAAAACAGACTTAGCTGGATTCAAAGAAATCCCGTATTCTCTACATCTATCGAAAACCTGCCTAAGATGATTTACATGACTGATACCATCTTTAGAGAAAACAGTAAGATCATCTTGGTAAATTTCAATAAATTTCCCGATCAAACCTTTGAAGGCATAATCCATAGCCCTTTGGAATGTAGCCCCAGCGTTTGTCAATCCAAACGGCATTCTGATGTATTCAAAGGTACCCCATGGTGTGGTGAATGTGGTTTTATGACGATCTTCCCTTTTAACCCATACCTGATTGTATCCAGAAAAACCATCTAGCAGCGACATCATTCCAGAACCGGTTACTCTTTGCAATAAAGTCTCCATGTTTGGCAAAGGGTAATTATCTTTCTTGCATGCTAGATTAAGGTTTCGAAAATCGACACAAAGCCTTATCGTACCATTCTTTTTCCTAACAATCACCAAATTTGAACACCATGTTGAATGCCTTGTTTGAGCGATAATTCCTGCTGCAAGTAGTTTCGCAAGCTCTTTCTGAACCAAGGGGGCTAATTTAGGATTAATTTGCCTAAGTTTCTGACGAAAGGGTTTAGCATTGTCATCTTTTAAGGGGATATTATGTTCCATGACATCTTCCCTATAGCCCTTTAATTCATCATAAGAAAAAGCTAAAACATCTCGATATTCGCGAAGTAAATCAGTTAACTTTTTTCTTTCCTCCACATTAGTACCTTTACCAGTTTTAACTATCTTTGGGTTTTCAGAAGTACCAATGTTTATCTCAAGAAATTCACCTGGGTCCATCTTATTTTCTTCTCTTAACTTCGTGGCATCATGCCGATCAAAATGTTGCTCTAAGGCAACCACATTCCTAGGAGTAGGATTTATGATATGCTCATGATTTAAAGATCCATCCTCCTCAGAATCTATCCGGAAATCCTCAAACTCATCCAAACTATTAAGAAAACGAATGACTTGCTTTTCATCATTGAAGACCTGCCAATGCTCTGAGTTATCTGGAACAGATGGTCTAAATATTACTTCCATTTTGATCTTATCATTAATTAGCTCATCACTGGAAAGTAGTAGCGGCTACGGCAAGTTCATCTGCCAAACTGTTTTGCTCTCTTGGGATAGCTTTGAGGTCAAGAGCATCAAAGTGCTCCATAGTATCCCACACAGCATTTCGATAATTCCTTAGTCTTTGATTTTTGCATGTGGATTTATTTTTAAGCTGCATGATAACTAAATCAGAATCCCCCTTAATGCTAAGCAGCTTGATCTTCAAAGCTTTTTCCAACTCAAGTCCCAACAATATAGCCTCATATTCAGCGACATTGTTGTTTGCTTCAAATTCTTATCAATAGGCAAACTTGAAAATGTGATCAAGGGGAGATTTAAGCACTATTCCAGCACCTTTACCATGCCTAGACGATGCACCGTCGAAGTACATGTACCAAACTTTATCCTTGAGATCCTTAATCTTATCATCGGGAGGAATTATGAAATTAGACATGATGGCATAGTTCCCAATGTCGAATTGCTCTTTGATTATCTCGTTGTGAGGTCTCTTAGGATTTTCGACATGAAATTTTCTTTCGGGCTCTCCATTTAGTCTTACAAAACCATCACCCCTAGGAGAAGGAATCATAGCATATGACCAGTTCATTTGAATACTTCCTCCTAGATCAGAGGCCCACTTTCTAGATAACAGCATACCCCAGGCATCAGGGATATCCACAACAACAATATCCATGACAATCATGATGTCTGGGTAAACTGATAGATGAACCTGCAAATCTTTGATTAAACCATGCACTTCAATTTTCTTAGAATCCATGGCACATATGTTATAGTAGGGTCTAGAAACTCTTAAGTTAAGCTGTTCCATGACCCTTTTAGTCATTACACAAGCTGATGCACCAGAATCCAACATGCAATTATTCAATTTATATCCATTAACTGATAAGGTGATAAAGAAAGGTTGGTGATCTTTGTTATCAGCATCTAAGCTTTGCAAATATATGGGAGCATCGTGATAGTCAGCTTCTCGAGTTTTCTGTTGAGAAGTATTTACTTGAGAACCTTGAATAGCTTTTAGTAATTTGTCTCTTTGGGAAGGGATTTTAGCAATCTCGGAGACAGGAACCCAGATTTTTGCGTTGTTAAACCAACTTCCCAAATCGACATCTAATCCAGAGTTTATATCAGGGTTAAAAGTTCGAGGGGGAATTTGATTCCCGCTTTGATCTTTATCGCTTCTTTGATAGGTCAAACCCTTATCTCTAGCAATTTCCAAGATTTGCTCAGGAGAGGGTTTTTTCACCATATAATCTAGCCAAAATGTCATCTTCATTTTCCAGGTTATTTATACTAAAAGCTGATGAAGGATTCATAACGTCACGACTCTTTTCTTTGACCTCTATCCAAACATCCATAGACAAAGGAAACTTGCTGCCTACTACATTTATTTGATCACCTGTCCCAAACATTCCATTATCTAAAATTCTTCTAACGATGGGACAAGTGGCCTCTTCATGAAGGGCATCGCAAACCCGACAGTAAGGAGGAGCATTATCAACCAAATTACTTAGCGGATTAGGAGGTCTCTGCTCACTAGATTGACCCTTCTTTTGCCAATTATTATTTCTATTATTATTATTTCGAGGCTGAAAATTTTGCGTTTGCGTTCTTTCCATTTGGATCAACCTATTATGCAAAGTATCTATCTCCTTATTATGATTGATTTCCATGGTTTCGATCTTTTGGAGCAATTTGAGAACAAGTTCGCTTTCAGGTTCTTGAACTGCTTTTCCTTTAGGTTCCTTTAGTTTCGTAGCAGCCCTATCGAAACCTGGGATCTCAGACTTCCCAGATGCGGCCTTGTCCTTTTCAAGCTCTATAGCTAAGGCTTGGCAATCTCTATAATCATTAAGTTTAGCACGCCTTAATTCATAAGATGGCTCAGGACTAAAGGCATCAATGTAAAAATCTTGGAGAGTTTTGTCTATAGGTTTATAGTCTTGAGGTAATTCTCTAACAATACCATTAAACCTTTTATTAAATTCTTCAACAGTTTCATCCTCTCTCTTTTTTATTAGGCTAATAGCTTTTACGAGGTGTCTTCCTTCTCTCTTATCTCCATATTTTTCTTTAAATGCATTAATGATCGATTCTAAGGTATCAAATGAATTCTGAGGCTTTTCAGTAAACCATTCATAAGCATCGCCCCCCAAGGTTAAAATAAAAAGAGTCATTCTAACATCTTCATGATCGAAATCAGGGGACCTTGCATACTTAGCCATCCATATACTAAAATCCCTCAGATGCGAATTTGCACTAATTGCATTATCTCCCTGAAAGCTAGGCAACTTATCTATCCCAACTGATGGAAGAGCATTGGGATACCCTGGAATGTTAGAAAAATTGCAAGGGGCATACATATCCATGATGCTGTGCCTAACTTGACTAGTAAAAAGCAAATGGATATCAGAGAGGGCTTCTTGTCCAAGGTTAACAAGAAGTGTACGAGAAGAGAGTTTGTGTAATCGTACCCTGAGGACCCTTTCAGGATCAGGAGTAGGATTGCACAGACTGCTTGGATGTCTTCTAGTATACACTCTTGAAGATAATATATTAAGTGGAGTCGCCACCTGGACAAGAAGTGAAACATGGAAAAGCTCGAAATGAAAGGACCAAGGACAGAAAAACTCTGTCCCCGGCAACGGCGCCAAAAAATGTTGTCACACAGATTGTCACGACAACGCTCAGATCAGGGGCTGTCACCCTGATCCCCGATCTCTCCGTTTAAGCCTGTCTCCCGCGGCTAAGGGGGGTAGACCCTATAGGAAAATGGATGACCAACTGTGAATCGGTTGGTTTGGGAGACACGAAAGGAAACCAGCACTAAATAGATTTTATTAATTTAATGGACCAGTGCCTTATGAAATGAATGATTAAACGATTATTTATCAGATGCTGCAGGAATATGAACTCATTAACAATCGTTTACCATCAAACAACTTAAGCAAAAATTAACTTTAACCACATGCGAGATAATCAATAAATGCTTAATGACTTAATGATATTCCAGCAATTAAAATTTCAAAAGATAAAGTGCTTCAACCACGTAAAAGCCTAACTAGAGATCACATTCATGAGCTAATCTTTAAACGATCATTCAAGCATATTTAACCACATGAAAATGATAATCATTAATTCCACATCAAAAAAAAATTAGCCTCAGCAGAAAGGATAAAACGTGATACATCTCTGAGCCAAGACTCACACTGGCAAAGAATTTCCAGAAATATATATATATATATATTTTATTTTTCAAATAAAAATTAAAGACTAAGTGAAACTTTAAAATTAAAAAAAAAAGAATCTAAATATTAAAATCTAAACCACAAGAAAAGAAAATCTTTTTTTTTTTTTTTTGCCTTCTATAATTTTATATTTTTTTATGATTTTTTCTTTAAAGTTTTAATTTTTTTTTTTTAAATTCTAATTTTTTTTAAGCTCAAAATGAAATAAAGAAATGATATTTAATCTAAAACTATTTAAACCAAAACTAATATCTAACGATTTTTTATTTTTATTTTTTATATTTAAATAAATTTAAAACTAAATCATATATTTAAAACTAAATCAAAATTAATCTAATGGAAACAAAGCCTAAATAGAAATTTAAGTCTACAGTAAAAATTGAACACAATAAAAAAAAAAAGAAAAAGTGAAAATCGAATTTTGTGATTTTTTATACACCTAAGTCAGATCAAACAAAAAGACCTACGGCTGTGAAATAAAATGACGTGCTAAACTTCTAAACTATAATCTAAATGCAATACAACCAAAATCTAATTTTTTAAACTCGCACTTCACGCTGAAACCAAAAACGATTTTCTTAATACACAGGCAGAGAAGAGCTTTGTTACCTGGCCCGTGCTATAACAGTTACCTGGCCTGTAAAAACGTGATTTCTTAGTTTTTTTTGGACGGCGGATGGATATCTTTTGCGGGTTTGCAGCTTCCAGCGACCACGATAATTTCTACGTTGATCATACCCACGATGTTTGACGGCAGGAGCCTTTTTTTTAATGGCAGAGGTTTGCAATGTGTGAATGCAGGTTGGACGAGGACTTAGCACGCAGGTCTGGTTCGAATCTTTGCAATTTGCTATGACAGCTTGCCGCAGGCTGAAGGTAAATACACAGGGGATTTGCAGGTGAATGGAGAAAAATTCGACGGCAGCAAGGGGCCACGTTCTTCCTTTTTGCTTTGTTGGCTTGCAGGCTCAAGAGAAGATTATGCGTGAGAATGCAGACAGAATAGAGAACTCGTGAATGTAGACTGCGGATTTGATGGGTGTAGATAACTGTGATGAGAGATGAAAACACGTTGAAGGACAACACAGGCACGGCGTGGCAATGGCTGCGTGAAGGATAGCGATGAAATCCCTGCAGATTCCTTTTCAGATAAAATTTGAAAACCCTGAACAGCAGACAGAGCTAATAAAGCCTCGGATGCTTCAGAAACCCTGCAACCTAAAATGAAAAATTACCCAAAAATAATATGTGCGTAAAAACAAAACTGAAACCCTAGATCAGCGAAACAGCATTTACAACTTTTGACTCTTAAACAGCCAGATTTATCAATAATCATCAGTGATTTTATCAAAATTCCAGATTCACTATGAAAAAAAGAAAAACTTCAGAAATCTCTCATGCAATTCAGAAAAACAAACTAAATGATAAACCCAGGATCGAAACTGGCTGGGCTCTGCAAGAGAATGCTTGCGGGAGTTGGCTGGTTCAGCCGAGAACTTCCCCAAATGCCCACTGATCTTCTTCAATAAGGGTTTCCTGCACAGCTCACTTCAACCATCAATAAAGAGAGAAAAAGCAGTACTAGATCTCAAAAGCAATCGAGATACCTGCCATTACTTCAGAAAATCTAATACCATTCAAACCCTGGCAAGTGAACAAGATACCTGTGCTCAACAATACTCTTCAAAAAGTTGTTATTAATGGCTAAAAATTTAAAATATGCAGAAAATAAAATAGCTCACAACACTTCCAGAGATTAACACCAGCAAGATTTCAACCCCAAAGTCTTTCTTTATTAGCCCCAGAAAAAGTTTACAAGAGAGCTTCTTCAGCACAAGACTCACAGATCTAATGATCTCAAATGACCCCTAGCACCCTATTTAAAGGAAAAATTCCCAACAGCTAGTTCGAGTGATCCACGTCAAAATGATCTCGACCATCGATGAGGATCAAGATATCTCTTAATCTCATCCGTCGAATTTTTAATGTATTAAAAAATTGAAATTCTACATTTACTCAAAATATTATTATTTTATTATTTCTAAGTTTTTTTTTTTTTTTTTTTTTTAAATGGATCCTCGAACTTAGCCTTTGGAAAAATCACCTAGGACCTAGGACTTAGGACTTATGAGGGGATTAAAATATTTCCTAACCCTCAAGACACTTTACATCATGACTCTTACAACTTTACATCCCAAGGGGGAAAAACCATTTGACATAGACCCTCATAAACCACCCAGTTCTGCGACACAACTATAATTTAGCAGATTAACACACTAGGATTCTCCTAAGATTCTAATGACAAAATCCATTTCGGCTTTGGGGTTAGCCTGAAGGAAAACTCTGCCGATCATGGATCGGTGAGATGAAAAACCTTCCGGAACGTAGATTATCACTAGAAAGTTAGGTCCACCTAGGCAATTTACATACATGACTCATATCTGCTAAGATTATTTACAATTTACACATGCAAACTGGGTTTACAACATAAATATGATGAAGTCGACGATGACTGTCGAATGGCACGGACATGTCGATCAAGCGCTATCCCTTTTTGCGAAGAAAAGGGGGTGTATTGCTATGGGTAGTTGACCGGTAGTGGTCAACAGTATGTAATGAATGTTCCTAGTGTAGGAAATTCTTCAGCTCTCCATGAAATTCCATTATCTTTAAAGTGGGTAAATGCTTAAACATGGTACCTAGGGCATCATTTTTAAGCCTGCCTAAAGACGATTTAACTCATCTTGAACATTGTAAGACTCCATATGCCCAAAGGACAAGGCACTAATCCAAGTCCTTGGTGGTCATCTCTACTTTTCTTTCTTAATTTTTCCTTTTAAAATGCGGTCCTTTTAAGGCTAGGGCGAAAATCTAGGGTTTGTAGCGTAATTTTAGGGAGGAGACTTTTTGGGAATTCAAGAGCCTAAACATCAAGCTTAGGTTCTAGGCTACCTATGCGCCAAGTTTGGTGGGCATCCACTCGAGTTTCATCCATAAAATCTCTTGCCCTAGGTGTTTCTCAAAGAGGGAAACCCTAGTTTATTTTCCCTTAACTTGGGGACTTCTTTGAAGGTCGTATGAGCTTAGTACTTGTTGAAGCATATCTCAAGAAGCCTTTTCTCTCAAGCTTTGACCTTGTGAATACTTATTAGCATCGAAAAACCTCAAAACCCTAGGTCTCAGGCCTTCTTTTCTAGGGATTTTCTTAAAGAGCGATTTGCTTCTTTGAAGTCTTGTACCTTTATTGAGCCTCTCTTTCGAATGAGCTCTAGCTTGATCACTTCGTGCCCTATACCTAGCATATCTATTTTAAGTGATCTCCTTCCTACTGGGACTTCTCCCATCAGTGAAAATCCGTAAAGAGTAGGGGACCTTGGCTATGGTGACAGTGGGCCATTGTCCCATTGTTAACATTTAGTCTAGCTCTTTGTCTTGTAGGGTTTCCCTCTCCAATGCCTGCTAGATTTTGTGGTAACAAATCCCTCACCCAATCAAGATCAATGATGAATATCAAGGTCTAGAAGAAGGGAACCTCAATGGAAAAACCTTCATCAACAAGATCAACTATGATGATGAATTTACTTAGTAATTCTTGCTAGGGAACTATTACCCCTCATGTCAACAAGAGTACATATGAAAATTATGCAGTATCTATCACCACCATTGTAATCCCAAGGTCACAAGTCAAAATCATTGTAACAACCATGTGAGGTTTTGTATTAGGTGTCCTAGGCCCGTGTCTTGTTCTTATTGTTTGTATCCTATTGTTTTGGTCAGACCATGGTTGGTCCCTTGTTGATTATTTTGGGGTCCTTTCATTCTGTATAGGATTGGAGGGCCTTAGGTGAGTCTACTTGAGAACTCGTGGTTTTATGGGAGCAACCTTTTGTAGGTGCGATCACCGGTGTATGGCCCAATTCGACCTGTGTCAAGGTGCACCTATGTCTTACCACATGGTCAAAGTCTATAGAGTCTGTAGGTGGCCTTGGCTTTGGTGCAATATCTTTCAAACAACTCTCATGCATGATAGTCTCATATTGATAGCTTTTCACATTTCTCGAGGTAGTACATGGTTCCCAATGCAAAGTGGTTTTGGTTGTCAAAATATCAACCTGGTCTCGGATTGTTTAGTTTGATTAGAGGAGTCCATGGCATGTTGAATTTTTCTAATCAGAGGAGGTAATGGCTAGTTACAACTTGGCCAAACTTGGTCAATAGGTTAAATAGGTTTCCATGTAGCAAAACAAGGTCAACATGTTATAATTTACAGAACCCAACACTCGACATTTATATCCAAGCAATAAATTACTAAATAAACGCACAACTAGATTCCTAAAAACTAATATTCAGCGAAAGAAAATTATGATTTAAATCCACACAAATCACAAGCAATTTTCTGCCCAACAAATCAATTCATCATTAATAAAAATGAAAACTTACTTAGGCTCCCGTCCTAGGATAATGGCCCAAATGAGGAAACACATAATACAATATGTCGGATTTCATCCATCTGATCTCCTCTCTCTTGTAGATTTGGATCTTCAACCCCTTTGCACTCTCTCAGACCCAACACATGATCACTGAGATACTGCTCTCAAACTTGTGTTGTTGTTGTGTGTCTTCTCCTCACCTTAGGCTTTCTTTCAGAACTTTACATTGAGCCAAAAACCTAACCCTAAACCTAATCTCAAAGTGATTGACGACCAAGATTAGATCTCATCTCACTTGAGATCTATGGCCAATATTAAAAACTTATTCACTAAAGTAAATTACTTCACTTTTCCTAAGTTTTATTTTAGCTCAATAAGCCAACATGTTAATATGTGCTTTTCCTAAGTTAAACTTAGACTAAGTTACATCAGCAACTTGTTGAACCTAGAGCAATTGTTCTAAGGAGATGTCGAGACCCAAATTACAAACTTCGACACTCCCTCTTAGCGAGGGAGGTAATTCTGGAAGAACCTCGTCCACCTAGATCTGTCTCCAATACCACCACATCATCTACTGCTGTAGCTGCTCCCTTTGAATTGGAAGACTTCCCTACTACCTTCTTTGGATTCTGATTTGAAGACATGTTCCTTCCAACCATGCTCCTAGGATCCTGCTCCTGAGCATCCATCAATGTTAGATCATACCAACTAGTCCTGACAGATTTGGAAGAGGCCTCCTGCCCATATACTAGATTAGAATGTTGAGTCCTTGCTATCAGCTTAGTCTTCAAAGCTTTCTGCTCAATCTCTATCACTAACATCAATCCATGATCCAAGATTCCCTTAGATCTGCTTATAGGATGGCTTTTCAAGTTGTACAACTTACCATTCCTGACACCAAGCCTAATTGCTGTGTCTTGGGTGGCTCCCTCTAAATGTATGAATACTTGTCCGTTTTGGAACTCTACATCATACCTTGCATCCTCCAAAGATGAGATTGAGAGCAAGTTCGTCTTCCATCCTAGGACATATAACACCTCTGACACCTCCAGAGATCCTCCTAATGCCATCTGGAATATCACTGTTCCAACCCCTTTAACTGCATGTATGGTACTCTTATCAACTCTCACCTACATGTCTGAATCTATCTCTGAAGCACTAAGGAACACATCCCTCATTTATGTCATATGGCGAGATGCTGCACTATCTACGAACCATGTGTTGAGAAATCTAGGGCATGAATAGTTAAAATATTTCTCTACTTGATAATTGCTCGTGATATACTTTTACCTTTTAGCTTATAGTCTTTTCTTCGTTATATTATTATTGTGTTCTTTTCATCAAGACAATTACCAATATGCACAATAGAAGACAAGTGACACAGTATGTAGGCTTGTCAGCCAGGGCCAAAACCTCTCACCTCTTGAGAGAAAAACCGGATCAAAATTCTTCTTCTAGATCTTCAATTGATGAGAACGAAACCATGACAAAGACCCTTGACTCTAGTATCCTCCCAAGAACCTTGTCACTAACCTTGATGCTCTGCCTCTTCTGTGGTTCGACTTCCTTCTAGATCTTGAACTGCTCTCCTCGGCTTCCTCTAGAGAATCTCGGTCTCTATACTTCACACTGCTTCTTCTCGACTTCTCCTAGAGAAACTTGGTCTCTATGATCTCATTGGCTTCCTCTAGAGAATCTCGGTCTCTAGATCTCTATCTCGGTTACCCAGAACAAGTATCCCAAAAGAATCCTTCCTTCTCTGACCCCAAAAGAAAACTCTTCTTTGCTGACCCAAAAAAAACCTTCTTCGCTACCTCAGAAGAAACCTCCTGCGCTGCCCCAGAAGAAACCTTCCCAACACTTCTTCGTACTTCTCTTTGTAGCCTTCTTCTTTGCACTTCTTCACTGAATGCTTGTCGAGCTTCCTACCTTCAAGTGAGGCCGAGTGAAGCTACTTATACACATCAACTCATGACCCTTAGGCCGACATGATTACAAGTAGTGAGGCTGACTTCTTCTTGCATGTTCTTCCATCGTTGTAGGCCGACTTGAAGAGGATAAGTGACAAGGTCTTGGAGGATACTTTACATAGACAAGATTGACTTTTTATGAAGTGTAACATGACTTCATTACATGACAATGACTCTATCATTTTATGACTAGATGACAAATAATTCCTAAAGACTCTCAATGGGAGTCTTGACTCAAAAACAAAATCTCTTGCTCATGAAACCCATGAAGCAAGCAATACAATAAATTTATTTTTCTTCTTTACATCTCATTACATAAAATCATAATTACATGTCATTATGAAGACTGAACCTAGTTACACTTTTCAACACTCCCTCTTAACTAGGGAGGTATTCATAATGGTACTTGGACTTTCTCAATCTGAAGAATTTCTCATAAGAAGAATTTGGATTGGTAACTCATTTGTATAGCATCATATCAACCAACATTGTTACATAGCAAGGCCTTGACTAACAACTCCATCTCTCCACAAGATCTGAGCTCAATGCTGGCGAGACCAATGATTTATAGACACTCTCATCATTGTCTCTCTCGGAACATCCCCTACTCGGGTACTCGGGGTGTGTTCCATGAGGACTATTCTTATCTTCGACTCCCCAACCCTCAAAGAATATTGGTCCTCCACGACTACTCTTCTATTGAATGCCTTATCTCATCCTCAAAGAGTATCGGATGCCAAATGATTACCCAATCCTCCATTCTGTCTTCCCAAGTGAAGACCAGAATGACGTGTCTATCTCTCCCTCTCAAATAGGGAGGACATATTCCAATAAAGGAATGTACTCATTCCTAAAAAAAGAATGTACCTAAGCTCCCTCTTGGCTTAGGAATTTCAAGTTTCTTCCAAGTAAGAAACTTCTTTTCATCCTCTTAACTAGGGACCTACAACAACTCCTCATGTGGAGTTAATGGAACAATCAACGGCTTGAAGAGCTCCTTCCTTCGATGTCATGAATTTATTCTTCATCATGGAGCCTTCATCTTTCGGGGACTTCTTCATAGGGGGCACAAACCATACATCACTTTCATCCATGAGTTAGTCATGTCCTTATTTTATTAAAAAGTGATCCATCAGTTTTCCATTTGGCTTTGCTTCATGTCATTCTGCTTTCTTTCATGCCATATTTTCCGGAAGTATCTTACATCCTTCTGTATGGTCCTCTTGGAAGTCATACACAATTTTTTCTTTGGCAGTCCTACATATGTCCATCCAGATATTAGTTCAAAAATAAGAAATGAACACTTGAATCAAAATTACCTTTGTGATGGTCTTTCATCATGACATCTTCTTGTAGGCATCAACATCTTGCATGCATGTTGACACATCTCCTAAAGATATTCATTGTCAAGGGTCTCCATCTTTTTCTGACTCTCATTAGAGTCTCCATATCTTTTCAGGAGATATTCTAGTTAAATCTTCTTGGACTTCGATGTTGAATGCCTTTTACATTTACGATCTCTTCCTTGTGTTTCACACACTTCATTCCCAGGAGCTTCCGATCAGAGTTCCTTAATTGTATTCAACTTCCTCATGATTCATATGAGAACATATTATGTTGATTTCATCTAGTGTGACTTATGTTTTTCTGCAATCTTTCGGAGGAGAAGATCCTTCTTTTGATCATATTTCTCAAGATGGAAATAGTGATCCATATTATCTGCAACCATATGACATGACTTTCATAATAATCTATGTAAGCATACATACCTCATCTTTCCTTTGGGTCATCCAGACTTCCTGCAACAACTTCCTTTGAAAGAGCTTTATCTGTTAGACTTGCTTCGTTGTTATGTCATCATACCATCATCCCTTGAATCCCACGAGTTGGAATTCTTGATGAAACACTTGCTTTCTTTCTAGATCGGTGAATCCTCTGATAAGGATTCCATCGGAGAGACTTGAGGATCTTTCATATCCTCACCCAGCATATGTTTCGTTATTGATTATTGTATGATGATGCCAATCAATGATGACCTCTACTTCTTTCTATGAGTTTTCAGTGAGGTTTCCAAGAGCTCCCATTCTTTGTAATTAATAGAATTTATTCCAGACATCCTTTCTGCTTCCATGTCAAGAGCTCTTGCTTCTAATGCTTCTATCACGATGCTATTTTCTAATCTGTTGCATCCTATTTTATTTACGTTGCTTCCTATCTATAAATTACAAGTGAAAAGTACCTTTTAGTGAAGAAGATCATCTCAGTTAGAGTAGAGATCTTTTGCTTCTTCCTTCTTAAGCTTCTTTGCCTCAAGTTATTTCACTTCCTCAGTAATATGGGCTTCTTCCCTGTCCCTCTTACATTTAGGACAATCTCTTCTATAGTGCCCAAATTCCCGACAACAATAGCATCTTTCCTCAGCCATGTTCTTCTTTTTCTTTGGGGAACCAAACTTTCCAAATTTCCCTTTTTCTTTTTGTCACTTATTGATCCCTTCTATTTGATCTTTTGTTACTTTCTTTCTTCAATCTGTCTTCTTCTGCCTTGCAGAGAGACCATAATTTGATGAATGGGATAGCTTCCTCTTCCTTAGTAGTGATGAGGTTATCTTGTTCATCATTCAATGCATTTAGAATAATGGAGATCATTTCTTTATCAAATACCATCTATCCTAGATCCTGCAATTGACCTTTTATTTGAGATGCTTTTGAAATACATGACGATATCCCTTCATCCTTTGACACGTTCAATTTATATAGATCAGATCTATAAGTGATATGATCTTTTCTATAGTGCTTTCAGAGAAAAGTTCTACCAGTTTATCATATATTTCTTGAGATGTCTCCAACTCAGCTACATAGGGAATGTGAGAATCTTTAATGGATTCCTTAAAATTCTTTTGTGCCATGAGATCCCTTTCCATGTATTCAAATAATGCTTGTTCTTTGGATGGCTTGGAGACCTTTCCATGGACATGATCAATGACTTCATTTACTTCGAGGACTATGTCTATCCTTCTTTTCCATGCAAGGAAGTTTGATATCACAACCAGCTTATGGTTCTCCTTGAGACATGAAGTCATTTTTACTAGATTATAAAAAGGTACTTACTTGTGAAGATAGAATCTTGAACTTGATGACGAACTGGTTGCTTCAGATGATTCTTTTAACAAGGTTCTTACTTTGGTGAGGGAAGACTTCCTTCTTTAAGATGATCTTTTTCCAAATGAGATCCTTGCTTCAATAGAGAGAAGATTGCCTTTCGATCTAACCTTCCTTAGATTTGAAGAGCTTCCACTTCTTTGGTGATGTATGAGTGATGATCTCTGAAGTGCTTCTAGGGTTTCGATCTTTCTTCCTGCTTCCTTCTTGAAGATAATTTCAAGACTCTTGCTAGAGTATATTTCTTCGATCTAGGGTTTTGGTAGATCTTGATTTCTTGCTTGGTGTTCTTTGACTTTCTTTGATCCTTCTTTGAAGCTGGATTCTCGTGTGTCTACTTGCTTTGAATGCCCCTTCTTGTCTTCAACACCTAAGCTCTGAAACCATGTTGAGAAATGTTAAGTTATGGTATGTTCTATGTTTATAACAGTTTACTTCTTTTTCTTATTATATTCCATAGATTAGCAATCACATGTACATAAAGTAAAGTGCAAATAGAACATTAAACGATCGATAGAAAACAAGCCAAGACAAGAGACACAAGATGTGGCGGCTAGCCAGGGACAAACCCCACAATGTGTGGGGAAACCCTTTGATCAAATCTTCTTTTATCTTCAATAATTCAGCAGAGAGAAATAGTACAATAAATCTGATTCATATCAGCAGCATCAGCATTAGCGGCTTCATTATCAAACTAGGGCAGACGATATCTCACAAATTGACCGTCGGATTGCCTTCATTCCACCACCAAAAGTTGCGGCTTCCAGAGGAGGTTCAGATGAACCTATAGCGCAATTCAGATGAGGAGATCTTCTAGGCCACACAAGTCAATCTTTACTTCTGTAGTTGCAGCTTCAGTTTCAGCAGTTTCCGGCTTCAAACTAGGGCAGTCGATATCTTGCAAACCGTTCGTCGGATTGACTTCATTCCACCACCAAAAGTTGCGGCTTTCAGAGGAGGTTCCGATGAACCTACAGCGTAGTTCAGATGAGGAGATCTTCTAGGCCACGCAGGTCAATCTTTCTTCTGCAGTTGCAGCGTTAGTTTCAACAGCTTCCGGCTTCACATGTGTGAGAGAGAGACCCATTTCTGCGCAGTAGAGAAAAGACTCATTTCTGCGCAGTAGAGAGAGAGAGATGTGATGAGAAGAGTGAGTGCAAATGAGGAAAAGTCCTCTTATATTTATACACAACGTTGGTGTTTGAATAGATGTGACTGTTGGGCTTCTGAGCCTACATGAGTTGTAGGTCGGCTTGATAATAATTCCATAATCAAAATAAATTCATATCTCCATGAATACTTATCGGAATCGGATGATCTTTATATCAATCCTACACCTCTCGACAAGAGGAATCTAATAAAAATATTATCAGCCATGAATAAGATGACCCACAGGAAGTTTTGCCCTAGTTGCCAATTTTAACACTCCCTCTCAACCAGGGAGAACTTCATCTGCAATCTGTCTATCGGTCGTTACTATTCATCCATCAAATGCACTGCCCTGTACAGCCTGACCCTTGCCCTGCTCTGCTCTATTCTGCCTGTTCTGCTTTGTCTTGTTCTGCCCTATACTGATCGGTACTGTTTTGCTCTGTTCTGCTCTGCTTCTTGCATTGTTCTGTTCTACTCTGCTTTTGTTCGAATTATGAAGAAGAAGAACTGATCGAGGATGTATCATACTGACTCAAACTCAGTCTCAGAGTATGTACCACTGGTCCCAGACTAGTCTCAACCAACACGAAGTCAGCGTCATAGTGAGTACAACTCCACTGGTCCTAGACCAGTATCATCCTCCACTGACTCAAAGCCAGTCTCAGAGTGCGTACCACTGGTCCCAGACCAGTCTCAGCCGACCCGAAGTCAGCTTCATAGTAAGTACCACTCCTACCACTGGTCCCAGACCAGTATCGCAGTCTCAAAGAGTGTACCACTGGTCCCAGACCAGTCTCAACCAACCCGAAGTCAGCGTCATAATATGTACCACTCTCACTGGTCCCAGACCAGTACTGCACTGAAACGAAGTCAGTCTCGGAGTATGTACCACTGGTCCCAGACCAGTCTCAACCAACCCGAAGTCAGCGTCATAGTATGGTACAACTCCTACCACTGGTCCCAGACCAGTATCATTGATCCCAGATCAATGGAGGTCATCCTAGTGTAGGGAGTACGGTAGATACAACGATGCGTCCATCGGTACTACTATGGTCCCTAACTTCATTTCCCTGCTCATTGATCAGATGAGAGGTACTTCCCATGAGTCCCAGACTGCATGGGTAGGATGCCTCGATAGGACAACTAATCAATCCTGTCCTCACAGGGGAACACATCAATCCTGCTACAATCGCCATGGAGAACACATCAATCCAGGCTGCATGGAGAACACATCAATCCAGGCCTCACAGGAGAACACATCAATCCTGCTACAATCGCCATGGAGAACACATCAATCCAGGCCTCACAGGAGAACACATCAATCCTGCTACACAGGAGAGCGAATCATCCTGTTCCACAAGAGAGCGAATCATCTTGTCCCACAAGAGAGCGAGTCATCTTGTTCCAGTGCGCACCACCAGGGGAGGGTGAGTCACCCTGTGGTCGTATGTTGCTCCAGTAAGAACCGCAAGCCCTCAGAGCTCCCAGAGCTCAATGTATGCAACATGCAGGACCCTTGTACAAGGGTTTCTTGACGACTCCAAGTCGTTTGGGAAAATCACAGATTAGATCTTTCCTCGGGGCTTTGACAAGGTGTATCGACCTGTACATCATCTTAATGCGATGGAGCCTCCTTTCTCATCGTCTTACCATATCCCAGATGATGTCTATCTGCTGGAGCAATCGACGAATACGAGATTCCTCAATAATCGAATCCCACCTCTGGTTGTTACAGAGAATCACAGTGGTATGTGTTCAAACAGCTCACTGAAGAGCTTCCCCAACCAGGTAGCTTCATACGAGATCATACTCGTAGATATGTATATGGTCTCGGCGGTGCTTATGGCACTGGACTTCTGCTTCCTACTCATCCATTATATCGAAGCAGAATCCAAAGAGAAACAACACTAAAAAGTGCTCCAGTGATCCTCCACACTACCTGCCTAATCAGCATTCGAATAATCATGCAGTTTCATATTTCCGGTAGTGTATCTCAATCCATTAGTAATTGTGCCATGAAGATATCTTAGAAGATTCTTGGCATCAATGCAGTGAGGCTCAACCAAATATGAGCTCACAGTGCTAACTGCAAAACATATGTTCGGACGGAGGTTCACCAAGAACATCAACGCGAATGAGTTTTTGAAACTCAGAGGCATTTCCCAAATCTAGTTCGACATCACTACCATATAACTTCTAAAAGTTAAGATCCTCGAGGTAGTCACAGGCTTGCAGTCCATCATACCAAATCTTTCCAATATCTTTACCACACATTTTCCATGAGATAGGAAAATTTCTCTTGGCTTCTGCCATACTTCAAGTCCTTGGTCCTTCATTTCAAATTCAAAAGCCAACTCCCTCTTACATTTGTGAATGAGAGGGTCTGCACTTATTAGAAAGAGGTCATCCACATACAGCACCAGTATGAGAGGCTTGTCATCTTCAACCTTAAAGTAAAGGTTAGGATCGGCTTCACTCCTAGTGAATCCCAGCTTCATCAAGTAGCTGTCGATCCTCTCATACCATGCTCGGGGTGCCTGCTTCAGCCCATAGAGAGCCTTCTTCAACCTGCATACATGAGATTTCGATCATAAATTTCAAATCCTTCAGGTTGCTCCACGTAGACCTCTCCTTCGATCGAGCCATGTAAGAACGCAGTCTTGACATCCATCTGATGTAGGTTCCATCCTTGTGAAGCGACAAGGGCTATGATCGAGCGGATGGTCGTATATCTAGCAACAGGTGCAAATATCACATCATAGTCTATACCTTCCTTCTGGGAGAAACCACGAGCAACAAAACGAGCCTTATACTTTTCCGTACTTCCATCTGCTGCATGCTTTATCTTGTAAAGCCATTTGGAAGTAACAACTGTCTTGTCCTGGGGTCTGGGAACTACTTCCCAGACATCATTCTTCATGATAGACTCATATTCTTCGGTCATAGCATCCTTCCATACTTGATGCTTGATGGCATCTGAGAATGATGAAGGCTTATTTTGTATGATCGTGCTCATGATGGTCAGGTATCCCTGATACCTATTAGGTTTCTTACTTTCACGAAAGGTTCCTCGGGGTGCAGCATGTCCTTCAGCATCATCAAGTAGCCCCCTAAGCCATGAAGGCCTCTTCCTAGAAGAGGAAGGCTCATGTGGAGGAGGATCAATCGGATCCAAGGGTTCTTCTACATCATGCATTGATTCATCATCCTTTTCTTTCAGTTCCTTAGTGTCGGCTTCTTGAGAGCTCCTCAAAGTCGGAAGATTGTTCACCTTGCTGAGAGCCATATCTTCGTCAAAGGTGACATCATGACTAATTACGACTTCCCTTTGACCGGCTACATAGATTCTATAGCCTTTAGTATTTTCACCATAGCCCACGAAAATTCCCTTCTTTCCAGATGCAACCAATTTATTTCTTTTCTCTTTCGGCACATGAAAATATACAGGGCTTCCAAAAACTCTAAAATGAGAAACATCAGGTTTCTTACCGATGAACTTTCTTCAGGAGTCTTGGAACCCAATGCTTGATGAGGGCATCGATTTTGTACATATATAGCAGTGTTTGTAGTTTCAGCCCATAGAAACTTCGGAAGTCTTTGATCATGTAGCATGGCCCGGACAACTTCCACAATCGTGCAGTTCTTCCTTCCCGCCACACCATTCTGCTCAGGAGTACGTGGTGTAGTAGTCTCCCTCTTAATGCCAGCCTCAGATATGCCTGAGTGAACCAACTGTAATATATCGGAGGTCTTGCTTTGGCTTGAGGGGAATGGTCCCCTTTTGAGCTTTCCTTCGGCACATCCCGGACATACACCTTCTTTCTCTACTTGGAATTCAGGCATCCCTGTTACCATCTGTCTTACATCGGGTAGAGCTTTGTAATGAAGGTGGGCAAACCTCCGATGCCAAAGTTCGGACTGAAGAGTTGTGTCACAAGACATGACACCTAGCGGACTTCCATCGACCTGATATAATGAATCAACACTAAACCCAAGAGTAAAGGCATCTTTAACATTATTTTTCCATATACATACCTTGCCATTGTTGAAGGTTACCTTGTAGCCTTTGTCTTCCATTGCCGAGATGGACACTAGGTTCTTTTTGAGGTCAGGTGCATTTAATACATCCTGGACTTTCTAGCCTTCTTGAATGGTTGTCCTCTTCCTCGATCCCCAGCTCTCCTCTTACCTTTGTTGTTGAATTTGTCATTCCTTTGATTTGCCATCAAAGGGATTTTGATCATCGTCCCGGTGTGAGTCCTTTCTATCAGGGCACTCCCTTGCATAGTGACCTGCTTTATCGCAAATGTAACATCGTCCTTTTCTTCCACCCTTAGGTCCAGCCTTTCCTTTTGATTTAGTCCCGGAATTATTTCTTTTCTTAGCATGAGAAGAAAAGGCAGCAGGAGGACCTTTAGGCATGGGCATTTCTTGCTCTTCTTCCCTTGTTTCTTCTTGAATGCATCTAGCCATTAATTCCTCAAAACCAGGAATTACATTATAGTTCAGAAGAGTAATCCTGAACACGTACCATTCGGATGGTAATCCTCCAAGAGTCGTGAGTGCCATTTCCCAGTCTATTGTAGATTTCCTTGGAGGTGTCCAGTTCAAAGATGTAGGCCACCAAGTGCTAGTCGATAGAGTCCCGGATGATCTTCTATTTTGACTTCTTCGGTTTTCCATTTGTTCCATGCAGCAGCGGATGCATTTGATGGAGGCTCAACAATATTGCCTCTTACATGGTCCAGCACTCTTGGATCTTCTAGGGTTAGATCGATAGACATCTTCCATGCGTGATAGTCATCTTTCTTACGAAGCTTGCCTTCGGCAGAGTGTTGAGGACCCCATAGTTCTTTTAGGATAGCCTCGCCAATCTTCTCTTCGGTGATTGCTCTTGCTCTTGCTCGGGCTTTGTCTTCACCTCAGCTCCGATACCATGTTAAGTTATGGTATGTTCTATGCTTATAACAGTTTACTTCTTTTTCTTATTATATTCCACAGATTAGCAATCACATGTACATAAAGTAAAGTGCAGATAGAACATTAAACGATCGACAGAAAACAAGCCAAGACAAGAGACACAAGATGTGGCGGCTAGCCAGGGACAAACCCCACAATGTGTGGGGAAACCCTTTGATCAAATCTTCTTTTATCTTCAATAATTCAGCAAAGAGAAATAGTACAATAAATCTGATTCATATCAGTAGTAGCAAACCCTAGATCAGCAACATCAGTATTAGCGGCTTCATTATCAAACTAGGGCAGACGATATCTCACAAACTGACCGTTGGATTGACTTCATTCCACCACCAAAAGTTGCGGCTTCCAGAGGAGGTTCAGATGAACCTATAGCATAGTTCAGATGAGGAGATCTTCTAGGCCACAAAAGTCAATCTTTACTTCTGCAATTGCAGCGTCAGTTTCAGCAGTTTCCGACTTCAAACTAGGGCAGTCGATATCTTGCAAACCGTTCGTCGGATTGACTTCATTCCACCACCAAAAGTTGCGGCTTTCAGAGGAGGTTCCGATGAACCTACAGCGCAGTTCAGATGAGGAGAGCTTCTAGGCCACACAGGTCAATCTTTTCTTCTACAGTTGCAGCTTCAGTTTCAACAGCTTCCGGCTTCACATGTGTGAGAGAGAGACCCATTTCTGTGCAGTAGAGAAGAGACTCATTTCTGCGCAGTAGAGAGAGAGAGATGTGATGAGAAGAGTGAGTGCAAATGAGGAAAAATCCTCTTATATTTATACACAACGTTGGTGTTTGAATAGATGTGACTGTTGGGCTTCTGAGCCTACATGAGTTGTAGGTCGGCTTGATAATAATTCCATAATCAAAATAAATTCATATCTCCATGAATACTTATCGGAATCGGATGATCTTTATATCAATCCTACACCTCTCGACGAGAGGAATCTAATAAAAATATTATCAGCCATGAATAAGATGACCCACATGAAGTTTTGCCCTGGTTGCCAATTTTAACAAGAAATCTAGGGCATGAATAGTTAAAAGATTTCTTTTGCTTGATAATTGCTTGTGATATACTTTTACCTTTTAGCTTATAGTCTTTTCTTTGTTATGTTAATATTGTGTTCTTTTCATCAAGAAATTTACCAATATGCACAATAGAAGACAAGTGACACAGTATGTAGGCTTGTCAGCCAGAGCCAAAATCTCTCACCTATTTTGAAGAAAACCCGATCAAAATTCTTCTTCTAGATCTTTAATTGATGAGTACCAAGGCCATGACAAAGATCCTTGACTCTAGTATCCTCCCAAGAACGTTGTCACTAACCTTGATGCTCTGCCTCTTCTCTGCTTCGACTTCCTTTTAGATCTCGAATTGCTCTCCCTGGCTTCCTCTAGAGAATCTCGGTCTTTATACTTCACACTGCTTCTTCTCAACTTCTCCTAGAGAAACTCGGGCTCTATGGTCTCACTTGCTTCCTCTAAAGAATCACGGCCTCTAGATCTCTATCTCGGTTACCCAAAACAAGTATCCCAGAAGAATCCTTCCATCTCTGACCCCAGAAGAAAACTCTCCTCTGCTGGCCCAAAAGAAACCTTCTTCGTTGCCCCAGAAGAAACCTCCTTCGTTGCCCTAGAAGAATCCTTCTTAGCACTTCTTCGCACTTCTCTTTGTAGCCTTCTTCTTCACACTTCTTCACAGTATGCTTGTCGAGCTTCTTACCTTCAAGTGAGGCCGAGTGAGGCTACTTATACACATCAACTCATGACCCTTAGGCCGACATGATGACAAGTGGTGAGGCCAACTTCTTCTAGCATGTTCTTCCATCGTTGTAGGTCGACTTGAATAGGATAAGTGAGAAGGTCTTGGAGGATACTTTACATAGACATGATTGACTTTTTACAAAGTGTAACATGACTTCATTACATGACAATGACTGTATCATTTTATGATTAGATGACAAATAATTCTTAAAGACTCTCAATGGGAGTCTTGACTCAAAAAGAAAATCTCCTGCTCATGAAACCCATGAAGCAAGCAATACAATAAATTTATTTTTCTTCTTTACTTCTCATTACATAAAATCATAATTACATGTCATTATGAAGACCGAACCTAGTTACACTTTTCAACACCATGCTTCGCTGTCCATAAACTGGGCACCTTAACACTAGTTCCAGAAAGACAAGCAACCACTAATGAGAACTCCTCCTTAAACTTTGTTGCAAAATCTTCGATCTTGGTTGATGCTGCAACTTGCACTTTCCCTTGGTTCTTTTTGTTTGGATACTGGCTCGCATAATGTCTTGTCTTGTGACATGCAAAGAAATTGACTTTGCTCATGTCCTTCTTCCCATCTTGCTAGGATCCTCCCTCTCCTTTGTTCATCTTGGAAGCTCCCTTGCCCTTTCTTGCATGACCTGAAAGAGCCAAGTTCTCCTCAACCATTTCACCTTTTACCTGGTTGCCACGAAGAGCCTCATCACAAGTCTCCTCTTGGGTGAAGTCATACCATAACCTATCCCAGGCTAGGATCTTCTCCCATGCCACGACTCTTTTAACGAAGGCACCCCATTGCTCTGTGAATCCATTTAGAGTTGTCCTTACCAGTTCTGAGTTGGACACTTTCTCCCCTATTGCAACAAACTCATCTCATACTTGAAATATTTTGGTGAGATGAGAAGAAATGCTTTTGTTCTTTGATAACTTGGTGCCATTGAGTTTCTCTTTCAACACCATCTTTTGGTTCTCATTGTCGCTTTGGTATAACTTGGTTAATGCCTCCCACATTTCTTTGGTTGTTTTCTTCTCTAATATATGAGGGATAATATGGTTCTTCACATTGTCCATGATAATCCTCTTGGCTTTCACATCCTTCTTATTATGGGGGGTCAGAAGTGTTGCATTAGTAGGAGGTGTTACACACATTTTGTCAAAGTTCCAAGGAAGCAGATGTACCAAATTTTTCAATGGATCAAGATCATCAACCATTAGCATTTTGAGTCATTGTAACCCCATTTTGGAAATTTTTTAATCTAAATGATGCTAGTAAGACCATGTATGTATGTAACAACCTAAGTAAGCCTATTATTTTGGCGATGAATTTCATCCTAAGAGGTTTCTCGTCTCACTGATTCATTTGTGTTTCTAAACACGGATGATCGGCAACGTTTTTCCCTCCAGCCTCACCTCAAAGCTAGGTTGAAATTTATCGTCAAAGTCTTAGGTGAGTCCCAGTGTTTTAGTTGATTCTTCTGTAAAAGTGATTTGGGAATAATTTAAGCTAATTGGCTAAATTATTTTATTACAAGTCACTTGGTCTACTAGATCATATTGTGTCGTAGAATTGGGTAATTATTTGAGGGTCTATAACGAATAGGTATTTCCCCTTTGAGGGTTGAATTATGTAAAATCTTATGTAAAAAATATTTTAGTGCATGGTCCCTCATACTTAGACACCATGGCTAAAATATTTGAGGGTGGAAAAATAATTAATCCCCTCAAGTGTTAATTAATTAATTTTTCTGGCAAAAATAAAATTAATCTTAAGCCAACAAATTAATTAATTAGAGTCAAAAAATTTAATTGCTAGAGAAATTAAATTCTCCAAGTAGAAAAATTCATGGGTCTTAAATAAATTAGTTTTTGGAGGTCCCCACCAACGGAATATTGGAAATTTCAAGAAAAATTGGACCCTTGGGCCTTGGTGGTCAAGTCAAAGTCAATTTTTTGAGGAAATTAATTCAAAATAATTATTTTTGAGCTAATAAAAAAGGGATTTACTGAGAAATTCGAAAATTCCTCAAAAATAATTATTTCAACTGCAAAGATTAAAAGATCATCAAAGATTTATCAATGACCGAGATTATTTTGACGGGGAACAAGCTAACTAGCTGATATTTTCCTCTTGGAATATTTATCAATAAATTAGAGGTCATTTGTGTCTCAAGCCATCTGATGTTTAGCTAATGTAACTCTGTAAAGCTGATGTTACACTACCGTCCTGCTAGGAACGTTTTGAATAATCATAATAAAGACTTTGGTGTACAGTTCATAATGTCTTTGATCTATTGATTTATGGTATGTGTTCGGTACAAACATTCCTATATTGTGCTTTATAATTTTTATCGAATCGTTATTTCATTGTAGGTGATAGGAACATTCTATTAGTAAGATGTGGGTTTATTTTAGGTGATCCGATTCACTGTGTGTTCTAACGGTTTATCTTTCAGAAAATATATAGTGTTTGCAAATTCGCTAGCCCTTGGACTCCAAGTTCACAAACAATGGGCACAGCCTGACTATGTTTGGATCCTAAATATTTTTATGGTTTTCTAACTTCACTATAGTTGTGGTTTGGCATTTATCTTTCGAAATACATTTAGCCATTTATCAAAATTTTGCAAAAAATTTATTCTCAAAAAATCTCTTAAGTATTGTACACTTGTATATTTTGTAAATATAATTTGTATAATTATTTTGTAAATTATTTTGTTTTCTAACCCTTGTTTTGTAGCTAAGTTTTCTAGAGTTTTTGAGATTTTTGAATTTTTGTATATATTGGGCTTTTGGATTATTGTAAATTCATTTGTGCAAGTGGGATCAAAAGCAAATAGCTGGATTAGAGATAGATCTAGGACCTTGAGGGTATGATCTAGCCTCTAAATATTTGTGCAAGAACAACTACTGCAGAATTTTCAGGAAATTGAAGAGCTGAAGCAAATTAATTTTTTGGAGTAGGGGTTTCAAGGTTTTTAGGGCTCCTAAGCTTGACATTCTCCTCCAAGCCCTCAGTGTCAACCTCTTAGGCCTTTGCGTCCTTTTCGGCCTCTTTTGGGCTAGCCGTAAGCCCTAGGGCTCACGACCAACCCTCTAAGCCTTGCCGTAGGCCCTATAGGGCCTTCCCTTGCCCTTTCGGCCCCTTCTCCCTCCTCTTCTCAGCTCCTTCTGTCCTCCCTTCTCTCCCTTCTCCTCCCTCGCTCTCCCTCCGCTTCCCTTCTTTCCTCCTCCATGGCTTCTCTCGATCCCTCCTCTGCCCTCAGTGCCCTCTTCTCCTAGGGCCGCAACCTCTTTGGGCTTGCGGTGGCCTCTTAGAGGCTCCCTTTATGGTGCCGCAAGCCTTAGGGCCTCAAAACCCTAGGCAGCAGCCCCTTCAGGGCATTTCAGCCCCTCTGTTGCCCAAACGACAACCTTCTTAGGCTTGTCGTGAGGCCTATTTGGCCTCTTCCCTAGCCGCTAGGCCTCTAAGGTCTTTGTCTCCTCAATGTTAGCCCTATTGGGCCTAGCGTTAGCCTTTCTAGACCCTAGTTTGCCTCTCCTCCATCCCTGGTTAGTCTCTTGGATTTTTGGACTGAATATTGGTGGGTTTTGCAGAAGAAATTGGCTCAAGTTTTGTGTTTTCAAGTGCCAAATCCATTGAAAAAATTTTGGCAACTTGGGCAAGCAATCTTCAAGGCCTTGGACGTAGGGTTTGATCTCTAAACCCTCATTTTTTCTCACTGTTTGCTACAGATCTCTGAATACATTCATAATAGTGATAAAATTCATATATAAGTGCCCTAAAAATCACATCTAAATTGCCTAACTACATTAATAAATTCATGGTAAAAATTTACTAGTCATATGGTAAATTAAAATTGGGCATTGTTTTTTGGGCATAATTTTTAATAATTTCAAGACTGATATCTCTGAATAAAAGTGTGATCAGATCTGATATAATTTGAATAATACATGTTAAGAGGGTTAAAAAACTAAAGATTTCATATTGGCAAACCTGTTTTTGGCATTTGGTAAATTTTGGGCACTTTTGGCACACACTCTCACATTGATAGCTCACTGTTTGCATACTTTTCTTACTGCTGTAATAAGTGCTTTTAGATCTGATATTACACTGAATAACACATCATAAGAGTGTTGATCATCTCATATATTCACCTGGAAAGTAATTTAGTGTTTTATTGATCATATTTGGTTGTTACATGCTTGTCATTTCTTGGATGTAGAGTGATTTACTTACTGCTGTCCTAGAACTTAATAAGTGCTCATTTCGCTGGTGTTTCTAAGTGCTATGGTGAAGAATCTTGTCTTAACATTGGTTATTTGAAAGCTAACATTTGTTTGTTTCTTGTATGCTCATTCATAACCTCTAAGAATCATTAATTTTGCACTAAGCACGCACTCACACTTCATAGCTCTAATCTTGTTGAATGGTTTATGACATTATGTTACTTTGGGCATTGAAATTTCATTGGCATTATTGTGTTGAGCATCTAATCGTTTAAGGAATATTGCTAAATGAATCATAGGACAATTGCTTTGCCATCACATCCTAAGAGGCTTTGATAATTGTATTGTCTATGTTAAGCATTGGCATTTTGAGAGTTATTGATTCTAAGTGAGCATCTCTTAATATTGGCATAAGATTATCATTGACTTATACTTTGTTTGAAATTTTTTTATTGCAAGTAATTGTCATCATTGGATAAGTGTTCTAAACTTGTTATCATTGGTTAAGCATCTTGTGAAGATAGGTTTATCTTTGGATCGTTTAATATTGACACTTGATAATTGGTACATTCTTGGTAATAAGATTCTTTCCATTTATGGATAAGTACTCTTGTCATTGAAGATTAATCATAACTTAAGTACTTAAACATTAAGCCAATCTTAACCCAAGAATCACTCATTCACCTTGCATAAGCATTTTAAGTTTAGTTTCACCAATAATTTACCTCCAAGCATAAGCTTGGTTGATAGACTTCTAGGGCCACCTTTTCTCAGTTTAGCTTGAGGGATTCAACACCTTTCTAGTGGTTAACACGGTGACCTTGCAATCGTCAGAGGCACAGTCTCTGCAGCATCAAAGGCATCGAGTTGTTGGAACACAGGGGGAGGTATCATTAATCAAGCCTTTGCTTGCTTCCTGTTGGCTTCCATCCCACAACCCACTCTAAAGACTGGTTCCAAAACAGTTAAGAAGAAGGTCTTACTTGACATATAACTAAAAGTAACCAAGATTCTTGCATCAAACCTAGGTCTTAGGATTTGCATAGCATATAGGTTAGTGAAGCATCTAAGTAGCGATTCTCCATCCAATTACTTGGTCTCTAATTGATAATAAGTGAGAGATTGATTCCATAAGGCACTGTCTCAAATTTGAATTTATTTTAATGCTTAAATCTTGCTTAAATTAACCAAGTATCTAGGCCAATCGATCGTGTCTCCTAGACTCGTTGGTTGCCAACTTGGCCTTTGTCTTCACATGTACATAGGGACTACCCCCCATAGCCTGTTGTTGGGAGACAACTAGAAGAGAAAGGTCGGGGATCAAAGTGACAGCCCTCGACTTGAGTCATTGTCACAGTCCCTGTACAATTTGAGCGACAACATTTTTTGGCGCCGTTGCCAGGGACAAATTTATTTTGTTCTCGACTTTTCAACGACATTCTTCTTAATCATCTTCATCCATCTCATTATATCATTTTTTTATTTTCCTTATCCCCCTAGCTCCACAACATTTTCTGGCTCCTTCCTTTCATCATTCTTCATCTTTTCATCACCTTATCCTTTTTTCCTCTCACTAATCATTTCATCTTGTTTATCCGCACCTTTAACACCTGGACATTTAGGTCAATTTCCTATTTGGGTGGTCTCCACTTATTCATCCATTCACAAGAGCTTACTCTAGAAAGAATCCTAGTAGCTTGGTTAACCCCGCTCTCGATCCTATGAAGGTTCTACGAGTTCGGCTAAACAAATTACATTCTAGAAAGTGTTTATCATTTCTCGGGCAAGAAACCCTCCCTGATCTCCATTTGCTTTTTGTTAATCCTCCCAATCTAGACTTCATGGCTGACTATTACAGGCATTGCAACTTCACCAACATCTAGGGATATCCACATGATCTTCTAGATGACTCTACTATGAACCGGCTTCCGATCTTTCAAGGAAACAATGCCATCAACGTCGAAGCTCATATAAAGAAGTTCAACACTTTTGTTCAGAGATATGCTCATGTTGTTGCTTACAACCATGAGGATGTTAGAATGAGATTGTTTGTTTTGTCATTGGAAGATAATGCACTTGAATGGTTTCATGACAAAGCAGATAATGCCTTTGACTCTTTAAGAGCCCTCACTGAAGCATTTAAAGATAAATTTGGGGATAAAAGAGAAGAAAAGTATTTGTCAAAGAGCTTAACACTTTTAAGAAGAGAGAAAATGAAACGATTGAAGAATTTAATCAAATATTTAATGGTCTTCTAAAGGATATGACTCAAGACTACAAGCCTCTTGATAAGGCAGTGCTAGAACAGTACCTTGAAGCTTTCAATGGTGATACTCAATATGAGATTAGACGTGCCAAGCCTGTTACTTTAGTTGTTGCCCAAAGTACAACTGAAGAATTAGAGAAGGATAGGAAAGCTTCAGGTAAGTAAAAAATCCCAGGTTTTGAAAGAGGTCTAGTTAAGTCTAAGGGGAAAGAAATTAAGGAAGAAGAGCAGGAATCAGTTAAAGAATTGACTCGAATCATTAAGGAAATGAAAATTGAGCATGCTAGGACAATAAGTGATATGCAAAATAAGCTAATTCAGATGGAAAGAAGTCAAATGCAGAATATGCAGCCCAAAAATAACAATAATAACAAGGGAAACAATAATCCATGGCCAAGAAGGAACCCTCCAAATGATCAAAGGCCTCCTACTCCACTTGAATCTGCTAATGTTGTTGATGAGCCTATCCCTTTCTGTAGACCTTGTGAAAGTTTCCATGAAGAAAGTGCATGTGCCTTAGCTAAAAAAATCTTGGATGAAGCAACAAATGAACGAATAAATCATGTCGGTTAGGATTCATCTAAGGAAAGTCGTTGTGCGGATATTATTCCTTCTTCATTCACCATTAATAACTTTAGTGATGAAAATGATCCTATTACGCAAATGCATGGTGAAAAGTTATCTCAAGAGCAAATTCTGGAAATTTCTAAAGGTCTGGGTTACACTTATCAAAGGAAGGGTAAGGGGCAAAATCAAAGTAAGTAGGTTGCTTCTGAAAGATATAAGTCAGGATTGAAAGTTGATTGGGCCGCTTGGATTAACAGTATTAAAATGTTTGTCCCGATGCTTGAGCTTCTAAAGATTCCATCTTAGTGGGCATTGTTACCCACCACTTCATGGGTGATATCCCAAATTTTTACCAAGGATCAAGATCATCAACCATCCGCATTTTGAATCATTGTAAACCCATTTTGCAAAATTTTTAATGTAACTGTTGCTAGTAGGACCGTGTATGTATGCAACAACCTAGGTAAACCTATTATTTTGGCAACAAATTTTATCCTAGAAGGTTTTTCATCTCACTGATTCATTTTTGCTTTTAAACACGGATGGTTGACAAAGTTTTTCCCTCCAGTCTTACCCCAAAGCTAGGATGGAATTTATCGTCAAAGTCTTAGGTGAGACCTAGTGTTTTAGTCGAGTCTTCTGTAAAAGTGATTTGGGAATAATTTAAGCTAATTGGCTATATTATTTTATTACAAGTCACTTGGTCTACTAGCTCATATTGTGTCGTAGAATTGGGTAATTATTTGAGGGTCTATAATGAACAGGTATCCCCCCTTTGAGGGTTGAATCATGTAAAATCTTATGTAAAAAATATTTTAGTGCATGGTCTCTCATACTTAGACACCATGGTTAAAATATTTGAGAGCCCTCAAGTGTTAATTAATTAAGTTTTCTGTCAAAAATAAAATTAATCATAAGCTAGAAAATTAATTAATTAGAGTAAAAACAATTAATTGCTAGAGAAATTAAATTCTCCAAGTAGAAAAATTCGTGGGTCTTAAAGAAATTAACTTTTGGAGGTCCCCCATCAAGGCAATACTGAAAATTTCAAGAAAAATTGAACCCTTGGGCTTTGGTGGTTAAGTCATAGTCAATTTTTTGAGGAAATTAGCTCAAAATAATTATTTTTGAGCTAATAAAAAGTGGGTTTAATGAGAAATTCGAAAATTCCTCAAAAATAATTATTTCAACGACAGAGATTAAAAGATCATCAAAGATTTATAAACGATTGAGATTATTTTGACGGGAATCAAGCCAAATAGCCATTATTTTCCAGTTGGAGGATTTATTTATAAATTAGAGGTTATTTGTGTCTTAAGCCATCTGATGTTTGGCTAATGTAACTTTGTGAAGTTGATGTAAAGCTACTGTCCCGTTGGTAACGCTTTAAATAATCATAATAAATACTTTGGGGTACAGTTCATGGTGTCTCTGATCTATTGATTTGTGGAATCTGTTGGGTACGGGAATTCCTATACTGTGCTTTATAATTTTTATTGAATTGTTATTTCATTGTAGGTGAGAAAACATTCTATTGGTAAGTTGTAGGGTTATCTTAGGTGATCCAATTCACTGTGTGTTCTAACAGTTTATCTTTCAGAAAATATATAGTGTTTGCAGGTTCCCCAACCCTTGGACTCCAAGTTCACAAATTGTGGGCACAGGCTGATTATGTTTGGATCCTAAATATTTTTATGGGTTTCTAAATTCGCTAAGGCTGTGGTTTGGCATTTATCTTTCGAAATACATCTAGCCATTTATCAAAATTTTGCAAAAAAAATATTCTCGAAAATTCTCTAAGCGTTGTACACTTGTATATTTTGTAAATTTAATTTGTATAATTATTTTATTTTCTAACCCTTGTTTTGCAGCCGGGGTTTTCTGAGGTTTTGATATTTTTGAATTTTTGTATATGTTGGGCTTTTGAGTTATTGTAAATTCATTTGTGAAGGGAAGATCAAAAGCACGTGACTGGATTAGAGCAAGATCTAGGCCCTTGAGGGTAAGATCCAGCCTCTAAAAATTTGTGCAGGGCCCACTATTGTAGAATTTTCAGGAAATTGAAGAGCTGAAGCAAAATAATTTTATGGAGCAGTGGTTTCAAGTTTTCTAGGGTTCCTAAGCCCCACATTGTGCTCCAAGCCCTCAACGTCAGCCTCTTAAGCCTCCGCGTCACCCTTTTCGACCTCTTTTGGGTTGGCCGTAAGCCCTAGGGCTCTCGACCTCCCCTCTAAGCCTTGTCGCAGGCCCTAGAGGGTCTTCTCTTACCCTTATGGCCCCTTCTCCCTCCTGCGCTAGCCTCCTTCTCATCTTGGCTCCTTCTGTCCTCCCTTCTCTCCCTTCTCCTCCCTCCACTCTCCCTCTACTTCCCTTCTTTCCTCCCCCACGGCTTCTCTCGGCCCCTCCTCTGCCCTCGGTGCCCTCTTCTCCTAGGGCCACAACCTCTTTGGGCTTTTGGTGGTCTCTTAGAGGCTCCCTTTAGGGTGTCGTAGGCCTTAGGGCCTCAAAACCCTAGGCCACAGCCCCTTCAAGGCCTTTCAACCCCTCTTTTGCCCAAATAAGCCTTCTTAGACTTGTCGTGAGGCCTATTTGGCCTCTTCCCTAGCCGCTAGGCCTCTAAGGCCTTTCTCTCCTCGACGCTAGCCCTATTGGGCCTAGCGTTGACCTTTTTTGGCCCTAGTTTGCCTCTCCTCCATCCCTTGTTAGTCTCTTGGATTTCTGGACTGAATATTGGTGGGTTTTGTAGGAGAAATTGGCTCAAGTTTTGTGTTTTCAGGTGCCAAATCCATTGAAAATAAATTTATAACTTGGGCAAGCAATCTTCAAGGTCTTGGGCTTAGGGTTTGATTTCTAAACCCTCATTTTTTCTCATTGTTTGCTACAGCTCTCTAAATACATTCATAACAGTGATACAATTCATATTTAAGTGCCCTAAAAGTCACATCTAACTTGCCTAACTACATTAAGAAATTCATGGTAAAAATTTACTAGTCATTTGGTAAATTGGGCATTGTTTTTTGGGCATAATTCTTAATAATTTCATGACTGATATCTCTGCATAAAAGTGTGATCATATTTGATATAATCTGAATACTACATCTTAAGTGAGCTAAAAAACTAAAGATTTCATATTGGCAAACTTGTTTTTGGCATTTGGTAAATTTTGGGGACATTTTGGCACACTCTCACATTGGTAGCTCACTGTTTGCATACTTTTCTTACTGCTGTAATAAGTGCTTTTAGATCTGATATAACACTGAATAACACATCACAAGAGAGTTGATCATCTCATATATTCACCTGGCAATTCATTTAGTGTTTAATTGATCATATTTGGTTCTTACATGCTTGTCATTTCTCAGATCTAGAGTGATTTACCTACTGCTGTCCTAAAGGTTAATAAGTGCTCATTTAATTAGTGTTTCTAAGTGCTATTGTGAAGAAGCTTGTCTTAACATTGGTTATTTGAAGGCTAACATTTGTTTGTTTCTTTTAAGCTCATTTATAACCTCTAGGAATCATTAATTTTGCACTAAGTAAGCACTCACACATCACAACTCTAATCTTGTTGAATGGTTTATGTTACTTTGGGCATTGAAATTCCATTGGCATTAATTGTGTTGAGCATCTAATTGTTTAAGGAATATTGCTAAAGGAATCATTGGATAATTGCTTTGCCATCACATCCTAAGAGGCTTTGATAATTGTATTATCTATCTCAAGCATTGGCATTTTGAGAGTTATTGATTCTAAGTGAGCATTTCTTAATATTGGCATAAGATCATCATTGACATTTACCTTTTTTGAAAATTTTTTATTGCAAGCAATTGTCATCATTGGATAAGTGTTCTAAACTTGTTATCATTGGTTAAGCATCTTGTGAAGATAGGTTTATCTTTGGATCATTTAATGTTGACACTTGATAACTGACACATTCTTGGTAATAAGATTGTCTTTCCATTTATTGATAAGTACTCTTGTAATTGAAGATTAATCATAACTTAAGTACTTCAACATTAAGCCAATCTTAACCCGAGAATCGCTCATTCACCTTGCATAAGCATTTTAAGTCTAGTTGCACTAATAATTTACCTCCAAGCATAAGCTTAGTTGATAGACTTCTAGGGCCACTCTTTCTCAGTTTAGCTTGAGGGATTCAACATCTTTCTAGTGGTTACCACGATGACCTTGCAGTCGTTAGAGCCACAATCTCTGCAGCGTCAGAGGCATCGGGTGGTTGGAACACATGCGAAGGTATCATTAATTAAGCCTTTGCTTGCTTCTCGTTGGCTTCCATCCCACAACCTACTCTAAATATTGATTCGAAAATAGTTAAGAGGAAGGTCTTACTTAGAATAAACATATAACTAAAATTAACCAAGATTCTTGCATCACACCTAGGTCTTAGGATCTGCATAGCATATAAGTTATGAAGCATCTAAGCGACGATTGTCCATCCGGTTACTTGGTCTCTAATTGATAATAAGCGAGAGATTGATTTCAGAAGGCACTAGTCTCAAATTTGAATTTAATCTAATCCTTAAATCTTGCTTAAATTAACCAAGTAGCTAGGCCACTCAATTGTGTCTCCCAGACTCATTGGTTGCCAACTTGTCCTTCATCTTCACATTTCCATAGGGACTACCCCCCATAGCCTGCTGTTCGAAGACAGCTAGAACAGAGAGGTCGGAATTCAGAGTGACAACCCTCGACTTGAGTCATTGTCGCAGTGCCTGTATAATCTGAGTGACAACTCGAGGGATTTGAGTTTGTGCTACAAACTACCAGATCTCATTCTCCTCTAACATTAATGCAATTCTCTCCTAGATTACATAGTTGGACAACCCGTCCAAGTGATCCTCAATTCTAAGGTCAGTCGCCATCCTATCTAGCTGATCAAACCCTCCCAAAAATAAATTGATGAAGAATATTCTTGCACTTAAACTTGTCAGTTATTTGGGCTCTTGCAGCTACACGCAAACCACATGACACTGTGTTTGGCTGCCAGCTGATTTGATGCGGCCCTGTGGAAGTTGCACTCGACACCCTCTCGCAACATCTTTAGCAACTATGACCCACTCAGACACTTAGGCCTCTACTTGCTGCTACAAGCTTTATCGACCTTTATCTCAGCACCTTCTGACAGATGCTACGTGTAGCCTCTGCAGCAGTTGGGTCATGCCTCTTGACACGATGACCAACACTGTGGTTATGTTGGCTATCGCCCACGCCCAACAAGCAAATCCCATGTGATCCACCTCTGCATGCACAGTGTCTTGGCCCAGCTTCCCTGTTCGCATTACGGCTAGTCGTCGATGGATGTGGTGACTGTGCTGTGTAGGCCTTGTTGTAACCCAATACCCCAAATCGTGCCCTGCCACATGTTGATGCTTTTTTCCTCCTCGACTGCTCGTTCGAGCCTCTACCTCTGCCTCTGCCCATGCATTTTCTTCCTATCCAAGTCACTCTATTGTTAGACACCCTTGCCGGACTATCTTGATGAAGTCCTCGACCATTTCTTCCCTTTGCTGGTTCCTGTTAGCCGCAACATCATTATTCTCAACTGGATCTGCAAACTTTCTCGTTCGTCAGTGTGGTTGTGTGACTATGTTGGTCGGTTCCTACTCGTCCCCAATTTCTTGGTCACTTTATGTGCCCAACTTCACCTACACGATGCCACCGTCACCTGCGCCCATCGATGATGTCTTCTCCACGACCAACAAAACTATTTCGACTATGGTTTTCCTTACGGCTAGTTGGATGGATGGGTTGGTAGCTAGCGACTTAACTATCGCTAGCTTTGTTTCCTTGGCTCCCTATGCTGGTGTGGCAACTGCGTGGGGTGTCAGTCCTGTTGGCCACCCACGACCCCTCCCCCCCCTTTTTTTTATTTTTTTTGCCTTAAAAAAGTTTCAACATGTGGAAAAGATTTCTTCTCGGCTGGTCGATTTACTTCAGCCACTTAAAAAAAAAATTGGTTCATATGTTCGCAGTTGAACTTGGCTCCGATGATCTACTATGAACCTGACACCTGCAATTCCAAGGTCGATTCAAAGTTTGAGCTCTGATACCATGTTAGATTTTATAGAAGCCAACACTTGACAATTAATTCCAAGTAATAAATTATTGAATAAACACACAAATAGATTCATAACAAATAATATTAAGGAAGCACATTACAATTTGAATCACACGAATCACAAATAGATTTATGCCCAACAAATCAATTCATTTTTAATAAAACTCAGAACTAACTTTGACTCCCATCCCAGGATAATGGCCCAACTGAGTTAATACATATTACAATATGCGGAATGCGATCTAGTAGATCTTCTCTCTCTTACAGATCTAGATCTCTAGCCCCTCTACTCTCTCTCATACCCGACGCATGATCACTGAGATATTGCTTTCAACCTTGTGTTGTTGTTGTGTGTCTTCTCCTCACCTTAGCCTTGCCTTGATAACTTTACATTGATTCAAAACCCTAACCCTAACCCTAATCTCAAAGTGATTCACGACCGAAATTAAATCTCGCCTCACTTGAGATCGATGGCTAAGATTAAAACTTATTCACTAAAGTAAATTACTTTACTTTTCCTAAGTTTTAGTTTAGTTCAATAAGACAACATATAAATATGTGATTTTCCTAAGTTAAATTTAGGCTAAGTTACATCAACAACTTGCTCAACCTAGAGCAAGTGTTCTAAGGAGATGTGGGTGACTTTTGCATGCCTAGATACAAGGCCTATGTAGAAGTACCTGCCCGAGCTACAAAATTCAACACAACATTGGGTAGAATGATGCATGCATTACACAAAAAATGATCAGCCAAATGAGAGGATCAATACCTAAGTGGCAAATTTCCCAAATTCCTCAAGGTGTTATGGAACCAACACAGGGGGCAAATGAGGTGGTAGGGATAAGATGATGTGGCAACACTAGGCAAGATATAAAAATTATGAGAGATTCAATTCATATCATGGCTGATTTTGATATATCCGCATGCCATAATTGTCAAAAAGTCAATGGCATTGGAGATCCAGTGAGTAGGTGGCCAAGTCAAGCTAGTAAAGGGAGAAAAGTCAAGTCAAGCTAGCCATTAGAGAAGTCAATTAACTGTTGGGTGGCATATCTAGCTCTTGGGGCCTCAATGGACCAAGAAGTTACTTCACAGACCAAGAAAGTAGTTGTTACAAAGCCAAATATTCTTCCTGAGGACCAAGTCAAACTCTTCTAATGACCAATGAGTGGGATGTTGAACTATGGAAGTCTACTATTCGTCATTGTTGAACATTCCGGGCCATTAGCAAAGGGAATTATGCACTAAATTGGGAATTGTGAGCTAAGTCGACCCTCTAGTGGGAAAACAAATTGATTAATGTAATATTTTAAGAAAATATACCAAGTCTCCAACTTGTGGATGGCTAGTAAGAAATTACTTTTGGAGGAGTCCAACTAGCCACATTAGCTAGCTGTTAAAAATATCTTATAAAAGGCTAGCCTCCCCTCTTGTAATAGTTGTTGTTGTCATATGAGATATGTGTTGTCTAATAAAATAACTTCATTTTTGCAAACCTTTATTCAATATTTTCTTGTTCATTGTGTGGGATGTTTTTTATTTGTATTTTTTTTCTTGATTAATTTTGTTATCGATGTTATATTCAAGGTTGCTTGGGAGCAGGAGCAAGGAGCAACTTTTTCAAAAGCTCTCGAGTCGGGAGCGAATTTTATATAATATATATTTTTATATGTTTTGATGCATATATGTCAACAAAAGCATGTAGAATGATGAATTAGTTATAAAAAAGCATAAAAACATGGTTTAAACCATATAACATCAATCATCTAGTAGTTACAATTTTCATCAATCGGAGGTCCACTGTTAGGCAACGAATTCACAAAACAGAAGAAAAGATAAATCAATGACTTTAAAATTATCTTCTTTGAGGGGGAAACCTCTTTTACATTACATAAATGAACAATTCTTGGATGATGCAAATGATAAGACCTCCTTGGTATATATCAAAGTCTAAGGGGTCACAATATAATTGGAGCATACATAACAATAATAATATAAGGGCACAACAATAACAATAGTGGATTCTATGGGACACACCAATAACAACACGGGGGATACATGGGCACAACAATAACAATAGGGAGCTACACTAACAATAACAATAAGGGGGATACACTAGTATTATAGGGACCTAACATGTCCCTCTCCTTTAAAAAAATGTTGTCCTCAATGCTTGAGTAGTTCTGGATGCTTTTGTATAAAATTCTCACCCTCCCATGTGGAATCTTCAGTGGGTAAGTTCTTCCACTTAATGAGATACTCTGAAATTAGTTAATTTTGTAGCTTTCACACTCTTGTTTCCATGACTGCTTCAAGCTCAAAAATGATTTTTCCTTCTTCGTCAAGTTCTGGCAACACTGTTTGAACTAGGAGCTTGTCACCAATAACCTTATTTAAGCATGAAACATGGAAAACTGGGTGTACTTGGGAAGATGCAAGCAGCTCCAATTTGTATGCCATATTACCAATCTTTTGCAACACCTTGTAAGGACCATAGTACTTGGGTGATAATTTATCATCCTTCTTAGCTTGCTTGAGGGACATTTGTTTGTATGGTTGTAGTTGTAAAATACCCAGTCGCCTACATCAAAACTTCTTTCACTTTGATGCTGATCTACTTATTATTTCATTCGATTTTGTGCCAGAGTGAGGTTATCCTTTAAGAGTTGGAGAACTTGTTGTTGATGCTCGATGTGATCTTCCATTGTTTGAACCTTAGAATTTTCTTTTAAAGATGATGTGATGAATAGTGGATGATATCCATAAAGTGTCATGAATGGAATCAATTTTGCTGCAGTATGGAAGAAAGTGTTATACCACCATTCAGCTAGAGGTAACCACTTGACCCATTGTGTTTGTTTATTAGATACAAAGCAATGAAGATATCCTTCCAAACATTTGTTCACTATCTCAGTTTGCCTGTCGAATTGAGGATGATAAGATGAACTATGAGCTAATTGAGTACCAAGACAACAAAATAATTTTGTCCAAAAATTTCCAATGAAAATGGGATCTTTGTTACTTACAATAATCTTTGGGTTGCCATGTAGCTTTTGAATTGTTTCCATAAATGTAGTAGCAACTGTACTAACTTTAATTGGATGAGATAATGCACAAAAGTGTGCATAATTCGTAAGTCTATCAACTACCAACATGATGACGCTCTTTCCTTCAGACTTGGGTAAATCTGTGATAAAATCCATTGAGAACTCCTCCCAACGCTGACTCAGAATGGCTAAAAGTTGTAGTAGATCCGGGGTCTTAATTGTCTCAGCGTTGTTTTGTTGGCAAACAAAGCATTTTGCCACAAACTTCTGAATATCAGATTTAAGGCCATCCCGAAAATTTCCTTCCTGGCCCTGTGGTATGTTTCTAAAAATCCCGAGTGCCCTTCTAAGGGGAGGTGTGCAATTCAAAAAGAATCTTTTTCTTGAGTTGTGAATTCTTACAAAGATATAAGCGATCTTTTCAGCATAATGAATCATTTTTCCAGCTAAATGTATCAGATGTACTGGGATCTTGCTGCAACTTTTGAATGAGTGTCCACACCTCTTCATCATTCTTCCATTCATACCTTGCTTCAGTTATCCATTAGGGTTGGATAATAGAAATGGCACAAAACAATGCTTCCACATCCTCATCCTTTCTTGAGAGTGCATCTGCAACAACATTTTGCTTCCCTCTTTTGTAGATGATTTCAAATTCATAATCCAACATCTTTGTGACGCATTTTTGCTGCTCTTCTGAAGATAATCTTTGTTCCAAAAAGTATTTAAGACTATCATGATTTGTTTTTACCTCGAAGTGTCTTCCCATTAGGTAAGGTCGTCATTGCTTTAGTGCATGTAGTATTGCCAACATTTCCTTCTCATAAATAGGTCCGTGTAAATACTTTCCTTTGATTCGACGACTTTCAAAAGAAATGGGTCTTCCTTCTTGCACTAAAATAGCACCAATTCCATTTCCTAAGGCATCACATTCCACAATAAAGGTTTTTGTGAAGTTTTGCATAGCTAAGTGTTGGGAAAATTATGTGTTATAATTCCATCATTAAATTATCAATCCGGGACTCGTAAGCTTCGAGGCACAAGCACAGGTAATGCAGGATCAGAGCGTCTAGCCTAAACTAACATCATGAAATACAAAATGAAGAAACCTATTAAATGTAATTTCTATTTCTTAAAACTTTAAATAAATTGACCTATTTTAAGAACACACTCATAAACAAAGCAAACAACTAATTGATACAAGAAATTGTTCTACACACTATTCCAAATCCTACAGTTCAGATCACACTTAATCACTCTTACGAAAGAATATACCATTCACTTGTTATAAAATAACACCTATCTGCGCTATGATAGCAATTCTAACCCTATGACTAAAAGGTCCTATTCATTAAAAGAAACTCATTACAACTAATTTGTGAAAACCTTCAATTCGAAACTCCTAATCTAGAAGAAATAAATCACTTGAAAGAAAACTCATTCTTTAGAATCATGAAACTCATAATCAAAATTCAGAATTAAATGAAAACCAGATCAAACTATACTAAATTGATGTCTCTACTGCACAATTAAATTCATACCCAGATTTACTCTACAAAGAAATGCTTACGCTATGAAAAACAAGAAGGCTTTTAATCAAAAGAGATATATTTGCTGAACTAAATCCCGGGTTAAAAATGTTTTTTTACAATCATTTCAAAAGGACTTCACACCATTTGCAATCATTTTACACAATGACAACATCAAATATACAATCCAAAATCTAAGTTCTGTTCTAACTCAGAACAATATCAATCAAACCTTTAGGAAATCTTTAACTTAGTCTTGCTCTCAAACAAATTAACTCCAAAACCAATTAAATTTAATTGCATTCAGTTTTTCATCCTAAAACATTCCCCACAACAATGTAACATTATGGACTTCGGATAAAATGGACAGAGTATTAATCTTTTTCGTTCTCGACTTATGGAAATTACTCTTGAGTCATTTCCAGCTTAAATTATTTTCCAATAGCTTGTACTTCTGAAGGAAATCATTCATATTTCAAGCATCATGATCTTAGCATAATTTCTCATCAATCTTGATTGTTTGAAGAGTGAGTCCTGGGGTATTTAATATTCAGATTTACAAAACAGAGTTCTAAGCACATAATACAAATCTACACTTTGAATACAAATCCTACAATCTAAATAAGTTAAAGAACTTGTTTCCAGGTGGTGGTGGGCCCTTGCCACTCCTGGAACAAGTTTAAATTAATTCAATATTGTTAAAAACTAAAAAAAAAACATAATACTCAAAGAGGATTTAAATGTTGAATCAACCTTATGTATTAATGGTTCAGAGCAAATACATCAAAGCTTCCAATGTAAACAGAATTACATCACAGTTCTACTGTTGTTGCTCCTATTGTTGCCCTCCTGCTTTACCACCACCAGCGTACATGTAGAGAGCATAAGATTTTATAAAGAGCCTGGCCCTCTAAAATATAACAACAATTGTCTATCTAAGTAATTCAGAGGATCTGTGTGATCTGCCCAGTGAAGCTAGAGAGATTCTCGATGGCTAATTTACCCAATCTGCACAACAGATTCTTGGCAATCCTAGAGAACGCAATCCTTGACTGCTTGGTTGGTTGAGGTGGGTGGCTGACTAGATGAGTTGTCCTTAGATCTTCAAACCCCATCCTCCACGTGGCTTCAAAACCGTTCAGAACCAAAACCGTTAAGCACTGAAACCATTCACCTTAAACAATTCTGTACTTAAGATAGGTACTTAAGAATTGTTTTGACCTTAACTTCCTCATAATGTCGAATTTTGCCAAACCGTTTCTGGGTTACCTGAATGAGGGTGCTCTAAACAAAACCCATGTGTCGGAATTTCAATATTCGTCATCATTTAATCACAAACTTCATTTTTTCACCCACAACAATTTCATACTCAACTACCCAGTAACTAGTTAAAATTGACTTGTGGAGACTTCTTGCAATAGAATGCTTCGACAAATGAACTTGGTGAAACCATCATTAGTAAATCACGACTAAATCATCTCTAATCATCGAAAAGATAATAAAACTAATGATAATCAACCACGAGGCATAGGATGTGATTTGGCAATAAATGATGGAATTATGACGTGAAATGAGTATACTGGTGTCGGAATTTAGGTTATAAATGGCGGTTTTGTATGATGGAAAAATGGGCATATTCGAGGCCCAACATCCCCCCATGCCTGAGGGTTTGCATGTCCTCATGCAAACAAATCTCTTTCTCTTTGATAGGTTCTTGTGGGATGACATTACTTGGATATTTGAAGGCATTGGTTCTTGTGGAGCAGCACACACTTGAATGTTTGGAGGTGTTGGTTCTTGTGGTGCAACACTCTTCATACTTAATAGGTCACACTAATTTACTGAGAAATACAAATTGAGGACAAGAAAGGGACGAGTGAAGGAGAGATGAGTGATGGAGATGGTGAATGGGCAATTGATACTCTGTCTTCGTAAGACCAATGTCTATAGGCGGTTTCCTTTATCATTTCATGGTAGTAATGACTTCATCCTAATGTTTTTCATCATGGAAGGAGAAGACATCATAGAGGTTGCTTTATCAATGCACCATAAGGTTTTTGCTTTTAACATGGTCTTGTAATCAGAGTATATGCGGAGTGAATGGAAGGATAATAAAAGGATGATGGTTTATGAAAGATGAAATGCATGGAATGATAAGTGGTGATTCATTAAGTTTCTTTAACCTTCTAATGAATTAGAGAATCATAAGCCAGATTTACCTCAAGTTTTACCTTTATCATTGATGTGCCCGATGCTGCAAGATGAAGTGGAGGATGGAATGGCTGGAGCTGATGTGGCCGTTGATCTAATTTGCTGAAGAAGAGCTAGAGCTGCAATGGAGGCTGATTTGGATCTGCTGAAGGAAGTTGAAGACCTGAAGGATGGACTGAAAAGATAAAGGATGGACTGAAAAGATGAAGGATGAATTGAAGGTCCCCTTCTCCCCCATGCCTAAGGAGTTGTATGTCCCCAAACAATTGAGGAAAGGTGACTGCTATTGCAAATGATAATGGAAACGCTGATACAAAAATCCAAACTGCTGCAAATCTGTGTCAAGATCTCAAAACCAGGTAGTCTTCAACCGCTACACACCCATGTGTAATCTTTCTTATGTGAATAAATGGTGTCGATGTCGAACATAAGCAAGAATCATTGGATTACTGACCATTGAGGAGATCGTTAACCAATGCGAGATATCCCACCTTTGATGTTAATGGGAATCAAGGCGCTAGGTATATTCTACTAGCCATGAATGAATTTGTTGAAGTCGAGTGGACTGCAGAATTCATCCACTAAGAAACATTGATGTATTTCCTTGGTAGAGGACAAGGATACCTACCATTAAGGCATGCAGGCTCCCAGGTACCTTATCTAACCCTAACCCTAATCCTAGATAATGTGCTGATGTCGATGGGATAAGGCTTGTTGGCAGGTGGGCCTTAAGGAATCCCACATCAACCAACACGAGTACAAGACATAATGAAATACATGATTTGAAGAACTCATACAAATTTACAAACTTTATTGGGAACCTTGCTTGCCAGTTACCTGGTTTTCAAGCAAACTCCCTGTCTAGTTGCGCCAGACAATCTGGTTTTCACAAAAGGACTTATTTTTTCTCTTTACTATTTTCATTTATTTATTTACTAACTTTCCTACTATACTGGAGAAAAGATGTCCTCCTTCAAGTGAAAGAGAACTTCCAGTGAAGCCATGTGCAGATCAGGTACAAGGATACATTCATGCTCAGATTTAACATATAAAATTTACAATGTACATGAGCATGTGAAACTAGCAGCTGCAAATTATATGAGGCTAAGAAAGTGTGGAGAAGAGAATGATGCCTTGCTGGAGTATTCGTTTGGAACCAATGCTCGATGTAATCATAGAGGTCTTGGTCCATTTCTTCATTTGGACAATGTTGCATGTCCTCTTCTTTGGCCTCTTTGATCTCTGGTTTTAGGGGCTTCTCTCCAATAGATGTTGTGCATAAGGCCTCGGTTTCCTCTAAATATAGGAAAACGTGATTATTGGAGGATTCTAGCTCTTCATGTGGTTGTGGCTCATGGAAATCAGGGTCTTCGATCACTTCTGGAGAGGTAGAAAGGTTCTTGATTGCTGTCAAGATCTGCTCTTCCTAAGAGGCAGAGACCCCAGCTACTGCTAGGATTTGAGATAACTCCTTCAAATTCTTTATCATCCTTGAATCATGCTTTCTAGTTTAGAAATCCTTGTCTCCACACACGGACTAGTACCTGGGGGTTCTTACAGCACCCCAAAAATGTTTTGTCGTTTAAGAGATTGAAATTTTTAATCTAAATGAATAAAAACTGATTGCAATAAAACTCACCAAACTTGAACTCTTCGCTTACTTGGACAGCCAGACTTTGGAGCGACCCAAACAAAAGCGGATGCGTTGCCCTTCACTCACATCTTACCGTCATCTCCACCCTCTGAGTGCCCTGCAACTAAGATCTCACAAAAACTTGTGAAAGAAACTATGCTCTGATCCCTTTAGCACCTCCCCGGCAACGGCGCCAAAAATGTTGGGAAAACTATATGTGTTATAATGTTATCAATCCGGGACTCGTAAGCTTCGAGGCAGAAGCGTAGGTAACACAGGATCAGAGCGTCTAGCCTAAACTAACATCATGAAATACAGAATGAAGAAACCTATTAAATCTAATTTCTATTTCTTAAAGCTTTAAATAAATTGACCTATTTAAGAACACACTCATAAACAAAGCAAACAACTAATTGACACAAGAAATTGTTCTACACACTATTCCAAATCCTACAGTTCAGATCACACTTAATCACTCTTATGAAAGAACACACCATTTACTTGTTATAAAAGAGCACCTATCTGCGCTATGATAGCAATTCTAACCCTATGACTAAAAGGTCATATTCATTAAAAGAAACTCATTACAACTAATCTGTGAAAACCTTCAATTCGAAACTCCTAATCTAGAAGAAATAAATCACTCGAAAGAAAACTCATTCTTTAGAATCATGAAACTCATAATCAAAATTTAGAATTAAATGAAAACCAAATCAAACTATCCTAAATTGATGTCTCTACTACATAATTAAATTCACACCCAGATTTACTCTACAGAGAAATGCTTACGCTATGAAAAACAAGAAGGATTTTAATCAAAAGAGATATATTTGCTGAACTAAATCCCGAGTTAAAAATGTTTTGTTTTACAATCATTTCAAAAGGACTTCACACCATTCGCAATCATTTTACACAATGACAGCGTCAAATATATAATCCAAAATCTAAATCTGTTCTAACTCAGAACGATATCAATCAAACCTTCAGGAAATCTTTAACTTAGTCTTGCTCTCAGACAAATTAACTCCAAAACCAATTACATTTAATTGCATTCAATTTTTCATCCTAAAACATTCCCCACAACAGTGTAACATTATGGACTTCAGATAAAATGGACAGAGTATTAATCTTTTTCGTTCTCGACTTATGGCAATTACTCCTGAGTCACTTCCAGCTTAAATTATTTTCCAATAGCCTGTACTTCTGAAGGAAATCATTCATATTTCAAGCATCATGATCTTAGCATAATTTATCATCAATCCTGAACGTTTGAAGAGTGAGTTCTGGGGTATTTAATATTCAGATTTACAAAACAGAGTTCTAAGCACAAAATACAAATCTACACTTTGAATACAAATCCTACAATCTAAATAAGTTAAAGAACTTGTTTCCAGGTGGTGGTGGGCCCTTGCACTCCTGGAACAAGTTTAAATTAATTCAATACTGTTAAAAACTAAAAAAAGCCATAATACTCAGAGAGAATTTTAATGCTGAATCAACCTTATGTATTAATGGTTCAGAGAAAATACATCAAATCTTCCAATGTAAACATAATTACATCACAGTTCTACTGTTGTTGCTCCTATTGCTTCCCTCTTGCTTTACCACCACCAGTGTACATGTAGAGAGCATAAGCTTTTATAAAGAGCATGGCCCTCTAAAATATAACAACAATTGTCTATCTAAGTAATTCAGAGGATCTGTGTAATCTGTCCGGTGAAGCCAGAGAGATTCTCGATGGCTAATTTACCCAATCTGCACAACAGATTCTTGGCAATCTTGGAGAACGCAATCCTTGACTGCTTGGTTGGTTGAGGTGGGTGGTTGACTAGATGAGTTGTCCTTCTAGATCTTCAACCTCCATCCTCCACGTGGCTGCACAACCATTCAGAACCAAAACCGTTCACGTTCAACAATTCTGTACTTAAGAATTTTTTCGACCTTAACTTCCTCATAATGTCGAATTTTGCCAAACCGTTTCTGGGTTACCTAAATGAGGGTGCTCTGAACAAAACCTACGTGTCGGAATTTCAATATTCCTCACCATTTAATCACAAACTTCATTTTTTCACCTACAACAATTTCGTATTCAACTACCCAATAACTAGTTAAAATTGACTTGTGGAGACTTCTTGCAATAGAATGCTTCAACAAATGAACTTGGCGAAATCATCATTAGTAAATCACGACTAAATCATCTCTAATCATCGAAAAGATAATAATACTAATGATAATCAACCACGAGGCATAGGATGTGATTTGGCGATAAATGATGGAATTATGACGTGAAATGAGTATACTGGTGTCGAAATTTAGGTTATAAATGGTTGTTTTGTCTGATGGAAAAATGGGCATATTCGAGGCCCAACACTAAGACTGATGATTCGCACATTGCCTCTTTAAGATGTCAAAAAGCCTTAGTTGCTTCTGGAGTCTAAGAAAATGCATCTTTCTTCAGTAATGTTGTTAGAGGTGTTGTTGTTCCTAGTGTTTTTAAACCCGGCCGGCTCGGAACCGACTCGGCCGAGTTGGTCCGAGTCGGCCAGAAAAATTTCAACTCGGTGGTTGAACCAGTTCGGTCGGCCGAGTCTGTATCAACCCAGTCGGGTCAAGGAAAGTGGCCAGTGAACCCCCAAAAATGCAATTTTTTTTATGCTTTTATGTTTTTTCTGAGTGTGGGGGACTCCAAATGGTTTTATTAATTGGTTTGTTGGTCTTTGGGGTCCATTCCCCTCTCCTAGTATTGATATGCTATTCAAATTTCATGGTAATGTTAAATTCTTAAAGTAAAAGTGACATTCTCCTTAATCTTCATTTTCATCCTTTTACTTAAATTTTTAACATTACCATGAAATGACTCAGGATGTTTGAGAGTGGTTCCGACCTCATTGGATTTCATATGGAGAAAGTAGAATTTTAGATTTCATTCAAAATCCAGCAGACTTATCAGTTTTTCAGGATTTCAGGATTGGGGGATTGCAATGTTTCCATTGAATTTTGTCATGTATTAGGGTATGGAACTCGTATTTAATCAAGAGCACCAATCCCTCTATGTACCTTGATGTTAGTGACATTGGTTGTCGAACTCCTCCGGGATTCGCTCCCAAACCGGGAGTTTCTGAAAATGTCTCTCCCGTTCCCGTTTTCACTCTCACTCCCCGCTTTCGCTTCCGCTCCCAAGTAACACTGAGCCAGATGATGTTGGAAACTCTAGCAGTAGCCAGTAGTACTGGTCACAGACTTTTGTTGTAGAGGCCATTTATAGCCTCCTTGGTTATGTGTTTTTGTTTTGATCTCTATATCATCATCGTGTATGTATTGGACAGTGCACTAGGTGCCATTTTGATATAATGGATATATTCATGAGCCTACTTTAATCATATGTTGTCTTCTATCTATATTCTAATGTTGTGTGTTTGGAAACATGAATGAAAATCTTTAAAATTATGTGTTTTTATCAAAAATAAACATTTAATGTATTTTTTACAACGACCGAGTCATTGAAATCGAGCCGGCCGAGTCGATACCGAGTCGGAGTCGGAGTCAGAGTCGACCCTCAGCCGAGTCGGAGTCGGAGTCGGAGTTTTAAAACATTGACTTGTTCCCCCATAATTCTTAACAAACTTGTGATAATACATTGTCAACCCGAGAGAATCCTCGAAGATGCTTTATGGTTGTGGGGATTTTCTATTCCTTAATGGCTTTAATTTTGTTAGGGTCTACCTTAAAATCCTCATGAGATACAATATGACCCAAATATTCCACCTGTTGTACTCCAAATAAACATTTGGAGGTTTTCACATATAATTGTTTCTCCTCTAATAGTTTGAGCACCCTGTCAGCATGTTGAACATGATCCTTTTAGGACTTGTTGTAGATTAGTATATCATCAAAAAATACTAACACAAATTTTCAAAGGAAGGGTTTGAAAATGTAATTCATCAAACCTTGAAATGTGAAAGGTGCATTAGTAAGACCAAAAAACATGACCAGAAATTCATAATGACCCTCATGAGTTTTGAATGTTGTTTTCGGAATGTCTTTAGTCTTCATTCTAATTTGATGATATCCTGAACAAAGATCCAGCTTGGTGAAGTAAATTGCTGCATGTAATTCATCCAACAATTCATCAATGATAGAAATGGGAAATTTATTTTTAATAGTGAGCTTGTTGAGCTCCCTATAATCCGAGCACATACGCCATGATCCATCCTTCTTGTGCACCAATACTACTGGAGCAGAGAAAGAACTTTGACTAGGCTGAATTATACCGGCCTCTAGCATTTTTGCAACCATATGTTCAATTTCACTCTTTGGGGCATAGGGATATCTGTAAGGTCTGATGTTTGGAGGAACACTTCCTGGAATCAAATGAATAACATGATCATGATCACAAATAGGTGGGAAGCCTTTGGGAGTCTCAAATACCTTGGAATGATTGTTCAAGGCTTTTTGGAGATATAGAGAAATAGATGATTTTGATGTTTGAACCTCTAGTGAGCATAATTGTGCAATTACGCCCTATTGTTCTTTCTTTAGAAGCTTTTTCATGCCATTAGAGCTAATTACCTTTCCTGGTTTCCTCGCGATGCCCCTTATTTTAACTTCCTTTCTTTCCCAAGAAAATTTCAAGAAATGTTCTTGAAAATTAAAAGCTATCGTCCCCAAAGATTGTAACCATCGGACTCCTAGTACAACATCAACACCACCGATTGGAATGGAAAACATTGGAATATTCAATACATATTCCCCCATGACTACCTTGATATTATGGCACTTTCCAAAGCAATTTATAATTCCTCCATTTGCAACCATCACTTAACACTTTGGTGTTGAATATAGGAAGCAATTCAATTCCTTGGCTATCTTACAATGAATAAAATTATGGGTACTACCTGAATCAATCAGCACTATTACTTTTTTCTTCTTGATATATCCTTCTATCTTGAGAGTTTGAGGAGTGGTAATTCCTGCGAATGAATTACAAGATATGGTTAGATTCATTTCTTCTTTCTCTGGGGTTTGTTCCTTGTGTATATCCTCCTCTTTTGATGTTTCTTGCTTCTTTTCTTCCTCCTCTTCACAATCTATGTAGAATAATTTCTTCTCATCACACTTAGTGTATTTGTTATGACAACTATAACAAAGCCCTTTTGCTCTTTTTTCCTCTAGTTGTTGTGGTGTCAACCTTGTAGGTTGCAGAAGGCTATGAGCAACAACACTTCCATCTTTATAGTTGAGTGGTAGACTTCCTTGTTGCCATAATTTTTCTTTCAACTTTTCTTGCCACCTTGAATGCTTTCTCCAATGAATCAGTTTCCCAAAAGTGAACCTCATGTTGGATGTTATCCTTTAAAGTCCCTATGAATACATCAACCCTATGCTCCTCTGGAATATTTGTTACCCTGATATTCAATTTTTGGAAGTCCTCAATGTGCTCCACCATTGAACCCTTTTGTTTGAGATTTTTCAATTGGCTAAATAAGGTGTTGCTCTTTGTATCCACATAATTTGCTATCGTTTCCTCTGTAAAAATTCACCAAGTGACAAGTGGTTTACGAGAACAAAACCATCGATACCATACAAACTGATTGGGTTCTAAATATAAAGATGTAATGCGTACCTTTTGTGTGTGTTGCACACCATGGAGATCAAAATATTGTTCCATCTGTAGTATCCATGTTACTGGATCCTTGCCATCAAACTTCCTCATATCTTTCTTTGGAATGTGGTGGTTCTTAAACCCAACATTAGAGTCTCTAAAATCATAATTTGTATTCCTTTTGTCCTCATCATGATTTTCATGGATTACCTTGTCACCACTGGGAAGTCTTTCTTCTAGCAACGTTTCCAAACCTTCCTTCAACCCTTCTATCTTAACATTCATCATTGCTTCCATGTCTGCTTTTAAACCATCGTTCAAAACTCCCATGTGTTAATTTTTGTAGCATCAGATGTGTTTTAGCCACGGAATTTGGTGGAGAGGCTAGAATACATGAGATCTCCAAAACCCAGAAATTGTTTCTAGAAATTCCTCCCAGAAGTGTCTCAATTAGATTATTAACCGTTTTTAAAATATTTCTTAAGTCTAAACTTAAGGAATATGGTTAATTAATCAGTATTAATTGAGATAAGATGAGAATAGTCTAGAAACTCACACAGAATAATCCTAAGATTATCCTAGCCATCAATTATGTTTTAATCTTGGCCGTTGGTGCTCCAACAGTGGATTATAAGAGGAGGTCGATGTGGTGATGGAGAAGACACTTGAGCAGTTAGATTTCTTCACAGATCGATTTCCTGAGTAGTAGCAATCAGTTGCCGGAGAGAGCCAAAGATCAGAGTAGTGAGTGAAGGGCAGGGACAATGATCCGGAGGAAGATTTCCAGATCCAGAGAGGCAGCAACAAGAGGACCAAGTTATCCCAGTGAGGCAGCGCAGAGCTCTGCGTAGTAGCTCAATTTGCTTGAGAGAAAATCGTTCTTAGATCGAGAGGCTGACAGAGGTTCCAGAGGGTCGGAGAGACAAATTTCTCAGCAACAGAAGGTAAAACGACATTATCAAGGACCAGTCAGAGGCTAGACGTCATAGTGATTGCGCAGTCCAGCGTAGAGGGGGACGCAGAAGCTTCAGGAGGTCGAGTTTTCTATAGGCAGGTTGTGTCGAGATTGCTTGTGGAGGAAGAGTAATTTCCCTTCAATAATTTTGCCCAGATTTTCTTGCTATGGATTGCCAGTTTTAGGCATCGAGATGGTACTCAGATTTTCACTGCTGCATAATAATAAAAACACTCACTGCTGCACCGGTTTTCCCAAGTTGGGTTTTTCCAGGGACATTTGTCCAAAAATAGTTGTCTCATATTTTATGTGTGTGCTAGCATTTCTTAGCTTTCAGCGCTATTTATTTTCTGCAATTTTATTTGTGAAGGTTGCAATGTGTTTATTTCGATGTTGCCGTAGAAATAAACTGAATAATTAATTTATCAATTAGGAGAAATAATACCAATTTCTGCAATAGAATTCCATATTGGAATTTTCACATGGTATTAGAGCACAGTTGATCAGTCAAAGAGCTCAGAAGCGAAAAAAAGGAATTTTCACTGCTTAGTAAGGGCAGCAGGCCAAAATTCCCAAGGGCAGCACAGTCTTTTTGCCAGAAGGCCGAATTGCTTTAGGAAGTTCGATTTTTATGAGAGGGGCAGAAAAATTTGATCCTTCAAGATCCACTGATTCCAAAGGCAGAGGAAGCAACTCATATTCTCATTGGGCAGATCTCTAGCTGGACGCAGGGGGTTTTGAACCTTTACAACAATTCGCTATAGCAGAGCTAGCATCGGGGTGGCAGAGAGAAAAGCACACATAGAGGGAAAATTTTGCTCAGGAAACTTCTAGTCTCAATATGTTTGTTTTTCCTTGCAAATTGGCAATAGTTGTGAGTGGATCTTCTCACTCCAGGAAAGAGTGCGAGTAGCTAAGCAACTACCAAGCAAATGGAAAGAGGGAGTCTTCAACAATTCGTTGAGATGGCCATTGCTGAGCTTCGTGATCAGGATAGGTTGGATGGAGCTTCCAACTATGTCATTTGGAAGGCTAGGATGTCCTTCCTTCTAGATGAATTTGGCTTGAAAGCCTACATTGGTATATATAGGAGTCTAAGGGGTCACAATATAATCAGAGCCTACATAACGATAATAATATAAGGGCACAATAATAACAATAGTGGGCTTCTATGGCGCACAACAATAACAACATGGGGGATACATGGGCACAATAATAACAATAGGGGGCTACACTAACAATAACAATAAGGGGGATACAATTATAGGGAGCTAACATCCACAAATTACAAGTTTTGATTTATATAGCGTGTAAGGGTGCACATCACCAAAATAGCATTGAGTGCAATCCATCTCTGAACTGAAAATACATCAACAAACAGACTCTAGATGGTTTCTAGCATCCAAAAAAATCATGCTACAACAAATACCTACATATCATCAAAAACATTGCCTATCTTGGGGTCTTTGTCATTAATATCACCTTCGGGAGCGGACTTGGGGGGGTGGGGGAAGCGCTACCCTGCCACCCTGGTTATAATCTAATAATCTCTCTAAGAAATAAAATTACACAAAGTTAAGAGGTTGAGTCACTAAGGGGCTACTAGTCACACAGAGAGGGAAAACTAGGTGGAGAGCCCACATTGTTCTTATGTTTTGTAGGCAGATCTCTTCAATCTATTGTACCATTTCAAATGGGAGCTTCAATTTGGGAAGGAGTTCGTATTCATCTCTCATTCAATTTGAAGACTGGAGAACCCCACACAAGGGGGTTGTTGCTACTTGGGTTTGAAAGCTAGAGAGTTTATTAAGTCAATAGTGGAGGCAAATTCTCTTAGTAGACAAAACCCACTCCCTTGATCATTTACAAGATCAACTTAAGGAGGTACAAGTTTTACATCCCAGCAATGTGAGGTATTCTTGGTACATGGTATAATTCCAACAAACACTTCTCTTTCATAAAATTCTAAAATTTGTATTTTTAACATTAGATTAGGATTATTTACTTGTTGGTTTGTCATTAGTTATATCATATTAACAAGTTCTACCTTGGAGAAATTGAATTAAATGCTAGATCTAAACCAAGCATGGATACATTGTTTTCTTAAGCATATATTACACTTGTATCTAGTCAAATTGCATGCAAATCCGAGCTTCAAATGGCTATAGCACACAAAATCCGCACCAGATTCAAATATTTCTGGCATTCTACAAGTTATCTGTAAGAAATATTTTTAGTGACTCCACTTATACTTGTTTACTCTACTATTTAGAGTCCAATTTATTCAATTTCCAGCCATAAATAATATTTTTTAATTCAAAAAATTTTGAGCACTTTGCCTAGAAGGATTTCATCTCATTTCTATTAAAAACAATTTCGAGCTTGCTTGAAATTGTCTTTTTTAGCTGTCATAGGTTGAGGAAAGGTTCATAAGCCTTATCTTTTATCCTCCAACCTTCCCATCCCTAGGTCTAACATCTAAGAGTGTTTTGGTATTCATTGGGTGGCTAATCTGGGCCTAATAGGTTGTTGTCCGTCATTTTAGCAGACTTTATAGTCTGTTATAACATGACATCAAGCTGTTTTGACCCATAAGTGCTTAACCAACAATCCAAATTGAAATGTAAGATCATGTTTGGTGAGGATAATTTATGTACACCAATTTTGACTGGTTACATGATATATTTTCTGTCATTCGATGCCATTTTATATGATGTTTAGTTTTACATTGCTAAATCATACATAGAAACAATGGGACAGCTCCATGCATTAACTCCACCACTCAACCCCATTTAAGGCACCAGTCTTGGAGTTAGTTAGGGTTACCATTGGGAATCCTCCCTTGATCATTAAGGAGGTAGTATATAATACAGTGTTGCGAACATCTCGATAACATCCTGATTTTATTTCGAAATCACAATTTTTTAGCCTAGCCGATGTTTGCCGAATTTTTACCGATATTTTCCCGATTTTTTGGTTTTCTGGACCCTTGCCGATTTTATCCCGATGCCGATGTTCGCAACATTGGTATATATATGATATAGCTTTTTATGCTTACAACCTTGAAGCAACTATATATATATAAATATATATATAGATAGATAGATATATATTACTGTTGTCCCTTGGAAAATTTGGGAGTGTGCTTTAGCCATCTCGTGGACACATCCCCCCATATATATATATTACTGTTGCCCCTTGGAAAATTTGGGGGCGTGCTTTAGCCATCTCGTGGACACATCCCCCCATATCAGCCATTCCCCTTTCCCAAAAACCAGTGCAACATAGATACCACTATGGCATCATTTTTGCCTCAGCAAACTTCTCAAAAAGGTAATATAGCATTATGTTTTTCTTTTATGCATTGGTAATGAATTGAGGTAATTGAATAAATTTTCTATAAAGGATTTTTTTTATTACCATTTGCTTTATAACTTTGAGATTAGGGAAAATGTTTGTAATGTGTTCATTTCTTGAAATGATTGTAGGGAAAGAAATCTTGTTGAGCATGTTCAGAACATTTCCCCACTATTCCAAGATGGCATGAGGGAATTGGCCAAGAGCCCCATTATTGGAGAGGTATATTAAAAAATGCATGTTTCTGACATACTTGTTTTGGGTATTCTGATACTAGTTACTAGATACTAGAGTAGTTTGTAAGTAGTGACATGATGGGTTTTGCTAAAAAAGATTGTTCGAGGACTGTACCTTAATATTAAGAGATACTAGCAAACTTTTGTCAGATGCCCTTTAGAATGGCTAGCTTTAATCTTTTGTTTTAAAATGCAGATGCGTGGAACAGGACTGATCATGGGAGTAGAATTTACAGATAACAAGTCACCTAATGATGTCTTCCCACCTGAATGGGGTGAGTTTCCTTTACTCTCTTGCATTGAAGAACATGGTATTATTCTGAAAGAGATTTATAAGAGGGATATAATTAAATTTAAGATTCTATTTACCCCTACAAAAATGCATGAAATATTTGAAACCTTTGATATAAGTATTTGCTATCTCATTAGCTCTGATTAAGTTGCAGAAAAGAAATGCAGCTATGAGATTATATGGACATTCTCGAGTAGCCTACATTCTCTGGAGGCCCATAATTACTGTTAGCCAGAACATTGTCATATATATATATATATATATATATATAAGATTGGTGATGTAATATGGCATCAAACATAATAATTTTGAGCATGAGGTAATGTTATTGCATGGAAAAGCTATTAGAATGCAATCCAAAGTGTCAGGATAACAATTAGGGGGTGTGTCCCTGTCACCAGCCACACTCTCACTTCTGAAGTGGTTCATGTGGACCTTAGGGGGGTTTCCTTGAAGGATTTGAATGCTAAGTATAAGTATTTAGTACTTGCATGAAAATGCATCAATGTAATATACTTCACTGAAAACATCAAATGTATAGCTAGAACCTTAAAATCAGCAAAATCAAAGTGCAAAACTGATACAAATACATGATAGTCTTCCCTTGTTTTTGCAATAAGAACTGTCAGATTTGTCACCTATAAGTGGCAAATATTCACTTTTAAACCAGTGATAGCGAGTAGAAATGAATTTTCAGTACCATTATTTGTGCAACCAATACAGTCCCTTGTTTGTGGAATTGAAGTCAAGAAAGAAGGAAAAGCAGTGAGGAAAATATGTTGAATCTCACTGATTCAAACAACAGATCACTATAAAACTAATGAAAGCAGTCAAAGTCTAAATTCCATAAACATAATGATAAACACAAGATTCCACTGCGATTGGATTTGATTCCATATATCCTGGATGAATATGCTACTGGAAGTTTCATTAAAAAACAGGAGAAAATCAAATTTTCTCTGAAGAAAACAAGAGTTACAAACATGTTCTTAGAAACTAGATCCGACAACAATTGGAGGATGCTGCCATGCAATAGCTAATAAATCTTGATTGTACCCTGCTGTAATATCCCCAATTTTGATTTTTCATTTAATAGGATTTACAGAGTTTGTTGGGGAAGTGCTAAGCCTAGCACAATTTTGTAATCTGGGTATTGGAGACATTTTGGGTACATGGGACTTAGGAGAAATCAAAAATTCCAACCTTAGTGGAATGTGGGGGCCACCCCTCATGGAATACACACCCCTTGGAGGAAAAGTCAATTGTGTGGGAAGGGGGTCGAAATAGTTGGCTAAGGGACCCACAAGGAAAGGTGAGGTAACAATTATAAATAGGGGGTTGAAGGCAGCATAGAGCACTTTTGATAATTTGCCATTTACACATTATTGCTCACGCTATTCAACTGAGTCACAAGAGTTGTTTGGCACTAGAGGTTTCCAAGGGGAAATCTCACCCTCTTCTTTGGTAGACTACAAGTGCCACCCGAGGGGGGGAAATTCTACTCTTCATTGGTAGCTGGGAGGATACCATGCAGTAGCATGAATTTCTGGCACTAGTGGGACACAGAAAAGGGAGCTACACAGGGCTTGGACAGGTATTGTGCTAGAGAGGAGATTTGTTGTTGTTGGGTTATTTTTTCACACAAATATTTGTCGAAAGGAGGAAATTTCCAGGAGTAGAGGTGCTTTTCTCAGTAGAACAAATTGGTGTGGTTGGGCCTGCATCTTTTTCCCCAAGATTGCACAGGTGGTTGTGGAGCTATTTGAGGGGAGGCTCAGTGAGTGGGATTGAGGAGCTGGAATTGTTTGGGATTCCATGGAGGGGAATTGGAGGAGAGTTCCTAGTATTTGAGGAGCAAGAAACACCACAACTATCACAGGTGACATTTTCCAGCAGTAGAGGAGGGCCAAGCATTTTGGGGTCAATTTTGGAGCGTCAAAACAAGGACAAACCCTTTTTGCGTTTTTCTAGGTTTGTTGAGGAGAGGCCAAGATTAATTTGGCAGAATTTTCTTAGCAGTCTAGACGAATCAAATAGGTGTGTCTTTCCGACTAGCAGTGCAGATTTCAAGGGCAGTGCAGAGCATAGAGGAGAAGTCACTTCCCATCATTTGGGAAACCTTGTTTTCTGTTGGAGTTTCTAAGTCTAACAGTTAGAAGCCCTCCATGTACTTTCTGATTTATTCCTTCCTACTTGTTCTGATTAATTAACAAGTTATTTGCCATGTAAATACTGAAAATAAACACAAGTACATGCTCAACACATTACAGATCATCAACTAAAGGAAACAGAAACAAGCACACAAATGACACTGTTATTTTTGGACTAATGTCCCCGGAAAAACCCAATGCGGGAAAACCGGTGTAGCTATCTGAGGGTTTGATTTATTAAGTAGTTTCAGGATACAATCTGGGTGTCAAATCCAACTCACCCAATAGAGAAAAATCTCGGTAGTAGTACCTCTCCTTCGGAGATAGAGGCTCCGGCTGAAACCCCAGATAAACACTCCGGCAGCTCCTCAGCTTCAATCTGCCCCACGAAAAACCCCAGCGTCAGCTTTCCCGGTAGTTCCGGTAGTTCCTGGCAATTCCGGTTGTTCCCGGCAGTTCCAATGTCTGCCCTCTGCGTCAGCTTTCCCGACAGTTCTGATAGTTCCCAGCAGTTCCGGCTGTTCCTGGCAGTTCCAGCTTTTGCCCTCTACGTCAACTTTCCCAGCAGTTCCGACTGTTCCTGGTAGTTCCGGCTTCTGCCCTCTGCATCAACATGCCCGGCAGTTCCGGCTTCTACCCTCTGCGTCAGTTTTCTTGGCTACTGCGCTGATCCTCCCAGCACTATCTCTGCCTCTCTGCTTCTGTATTCACTGCCCCTCAGTTGCAACTCTAGATCACTCTCTCAACTTTCTCAGCAAACCCAGCCCCAGAAAGTCGAAATCTTGATCTCTTGGTGTGTTCTCCAAGTGACTGTCAAGCCTCCTCTTATATTTTTCTCATTGACAAATCAATGGCCGAGATTAAGTCCCTAATCAACGACTAAGATTAGATCTGGCTTGATCCATGACTTGTGGACCATTCTAACACAGTTTTATATTAATTCACATTAATATTTTATTTTCCCTAAGTTTAGACTTAGGGACTCCATTAAAAATATTAATTATTTTAATATCTTCCAAACTGTTTAGAATCTGCCCAAACCCTTTCTGGGTATTGGAGATCTCATGTTCCTTAGCCTCTCCACCAATTTTCTTGGCTAGAGCACATCCGATGCTACCCCAAATCATGTTAGGGTCCAACCCTAACCCCCTTATTTATGTGATAGGGTCGAGTCATAGTTATAGTTAAGTAAAGAGTTAATAAAGCCCATATTAATAATTGTAAGTAATTGACCCGCATTTAATGAAGGGACCATAGTTAGTTGCAAATGGGCCATGGTATTAGATAGAGGGTATTAATAAGAACCATGGTATTGACCCATGGTATTGCATGTATGAATCCTATATAAAGGATAGAGACTCCCCTCGAGGAGCATCATGTCTTATTTTGTAATTGAGCCCAGCTCTATTGGAGGTTGCCCCCTCGAAGAGGCAAGTGAACATTGCTTTCCTTTCTGAATAATAAAATACATGCTGTTATTTCTTATTGTTCTGTGTTCTGGATATATTTCTTCGCATATTTGGTAATCTGGTATCTTCTCACAGGTCAAGAGCATAGCAAGTGGTATCAGAGCACTTTCCAGGGCCGGTGGGATCTCCATTTTTAGCAAAAAAAAATTTGGCTAGAGACGTGTTCTGGCGTCTTTAAACCACGGGATTTGTCGTTGAGCGCATAAACCTGCGGATTTGGGGAGGCATGCACGCAGGAAATACAAGAGGTGGTCACGCTTGTTGGACTCCCTTGTAACCCCTGTGGGTACCCCTTCGAGTAGTAGCACATTAGACAGAACCGCGCACGGACTGTCTTCCAAGTACCCTCTGGGTATATCGGAAGCCCCCTAGGCTCTCTTGAAACCTCGCCATAGATAAACCGTCGGCCGTCTTGCTGCTACAGTACACCGAGAACAGCACTTGGGGAGATTACTCGCGCATACGATAGGGTAGTCGGGTTGTACGGCTAAGGGTACGATTGATCCTCCTTGGTTAGTGCCCTGAAAGATTGGGCCGAGTACTACTGTCAGACCCTTATGTATATTGCGATCTGTAGCACCTGACACTCCTTGAGACCATAGTTCCCTTGTCTCTCTCTAGATCACGCATCATCTTTGCTAGATCAGATCTAGCAGGTGGGGTTCTGTCGCAACCGCAACAATCAGTTCCGCCATTTAGATCTATCAGATCCGCCAATCAGATCTATCAGATCTGCCATTCAGACCTAGTCGCTTGGGCTCTGTAGTAGTCGCCACAATCAGCTCCGCCATTCAGATCTAGCAGCAAGGGTTCGATCACTATCACATTCCTACTCATACTCTGCAGTTGAGGGTTAGCCGACAGATCTGACTATTTGTGTGGGCCCCTATACCTGGGTGTGATTCTTGCAGGACATTGGGCAGAATTTACTTTTCTGGGATTCGGCTATTGCAATATTCCTAAGCGAGGAGTAAAACTCCTTTCAAAAGTTTGAGACCCTCTCGGGATGCTTATAGGAGACTTAGCCCATAAGAATCAGGTCGACGGGCTGAGCAAGGTGGTACCATTCACTTGTTAGCGTAAAAATTTTGGGTGGTCCCAAATTTTATTTTTCTCGCAATACCGACAAGTACACCGGATCGGTGCATGGTACAAACCAGAGCTCAAGCTATGGCCAATGAGAAGATTGACACCCTTGAACAAAAGTTGGACACATTACTGAAGACGATCCAGACCTTAGCTGACACAATGACAAAGGGCAAGTCGGGGGAACACTTGGAGGCATATGCTTTTAATGAAAACATTGAGGGTGAGTCTAGCCATTCTCTTCACCTCTTTGGAGACCACCAACAATCCCAGCCGCGACCACCCAATCTGGACATGTATATATTTAATGGCTCTCATCCGGCCACATGACTAGCACAAATGGAGCAATATTTCACATTGAATCACATCAGAGATGATGCGACTTAGCTAAGTGTGGGTAGCATGTACTTGAACCATGAAAGGTGGCAATGGTGGCAGTGGCATCAATGTTGCTATGGAAGGCCCGTGACTTGGCAGACATTCTCAAAAGCCCTGACGGATCACTTTGACCGTGAATCTAACTTCTTGGGTCGTCTTACTAAGCTCCGACAGATAGGAACCGAGAACGAATATATTACAGCCTTTGAAGCCTTAGCCTTCCGCACAGGAGGTCTCCACGATTAGTTCTACTTGGAATGTTTTGTCAGTGGTCTCAAAGAAGCCATACAAGCCCACGTCCGACTGCAACACCCAACCTCATGGCTGGATTCTTGCAAGATAGCTCGTGAAGTAGAACGTGCGTTAGCGGCCCAATCCAATTGCCCAAATTTCATAGCTAAAGGTCGCCCCACCCAAGCTCAAAGCACTACCCAAACACTCAAGGTTCAAAAGGTGTCACCTGCGGAAATGGCGGAAAGAAGAAAGCAAGGATTATGTTACTACTGTGATGAGAAATACTCCCCGAGGCATAAATGCAAGGAGCCCAAATTCTTTCAAATTGATGCTACTGATCACAGTTCATCGGAGGAAGCCCCACCACTTGACGAACTAGAGGAGGAAGATGAGGACAACCAACCGAACAATGTACCTGAAGAACCAGTTATCTCGCTTCATGGCTTGGCAGGGATTTCTTCTCCCCAAACTCTCAAAATCATAGGTTTTATTAAGCATCGCCCTGTAGTAGTCTTGATTGATAGTGGCAGTACGCATAACTTTATCCATCAAAGAGTCGCGGAAGCAGTGCATTGTTTTGTCAGAGCAATCTCTCACTTCTAGGTCCAAATCGCTGATGGGGGGACAATGAAATGTGAAGGCCACTGTGAAAATGTCAAACTTCAAATGGGGGATTATCAGCTAAAGACCCACATGTTTTCCATACACATGGGAGGGTGTGACATTGTCTTCGGTGCTGAATGGCTCCGCACACTCGGCCCAATCACAATGGATTTCCAGGAGTTATATATGAGCTTTAAGCAGAATAACCACACACATACCCTCTGCGGACTCCAGGCGGGTTCTCCCTCTATCATCAGCTTGCATAGGATGGAAAAATTGTTAAAAAAGGGCCACCATGGAGTTATAGCCCAATTTAATGCCATCCAGGCCTTTGAACCCACTTCTCTTCATATTCATCCTGAGATGCAACAGATCTTAAACAACATCTACTGTTCTTTGACACACCTCATGAGCTTCCACCCTTGAGAGGGGAACATGATCATAGCATTACTTTGGTCCTAGGGGCCCAACCACCAAATGTGCGTCCATATAGATATCCGTTCGCCCAAAGGAACTCCTGGAAGCAGGCATCATTCGTCCTAGCATTAGTCCTTATTCATCGCCTGTGGTCATGGTGCTCAAGAAAGATGGGGAATGGCGTATGTGTCCAAACTTGAGGGCCCTCAACAAGCTGATAGTCAAAGATAAATTTCACATCCCGGTTGTCGATGATTTGCTGGATGAACTAAATGGGGCTCAATTCTTTACTAAGCTCAACCTTCACTCGGGCTATCACCAAATTCGCATGAAAGAAGTAGACATTCCAAAGACTGCTTTCTGAACTCATGAAGGCCATTATGAATTCCTAGTCATGCCATTTGGTCTTTGTAATGCCCCATCCACTTTTCAGAGCCTCATGAACCACCTGCTCAAACCATATCTCAGAAAATTTGTCCTTGTTTTCTTTGATGACATCCTCATCTACAGCCGCCCCTGGGCCACACATCTTCAGCATGTAGATCTGCTCTTGCAATTGCTCCGAAAGCATAAATTGTTTGTCAAGATGTCCAAGTGCTCTTTTGGCATGGAAGAAGTTGAGTATTTGGGCCACATTGTGGGGCGTGAAGGTGTCAGGGTGGACCCCAAAAAGATCTAGGCAATGCAGGATTGGCCTCAACCAAAGACCTTGAAGAGCTTGAGAGGATTTTTGGGTCTCACAGGCTACTATCGCAAATTTGTCTGCAATTATGGTTGCATTGCTAGACCCCTCACTCACCTTCTCAAGAAAAATTCATTTCTCTGGAATGATGAAGCACAACAGGCATTTATAGCTCTCAAACAGGCCATGTGTTCCACTCCCGTATTAGCACTACCCAACTTCACCAAATCTTTTGTGATTGAATGTGATGCTTCAGGTACGGGTATTGGGGCGGTCTTAATGCAGGAAGGTTGACCCTTGGCCTTCACTAGCCAACAACTAAGTGGAACAAATCTAGGACAATCTACCTATGAGAAGGAGATGATGGCCATTTTACATGCAATCGATACCTGGCGACCATACTTATTGGGGCGGCGTTTCCAAATCCGCACAAACCATCAAAGCCTTAAATATTTTTTGGAGCAACACCTATCCTCGCCACAACAAAATAAATGGCTCACCAAAATGTTGGGATATGATTATGAGATAATTTACAAGAAAGGGCACGAAAATGTCGTAGCAGATGCTTTATCACGCCAATTTGAGGAGGAAAGCACCCTGCTCGCAATCTCCCTTCCCATTGAAGAGGCTCGCAAGGAATGGTTTTCACATCCTTTGCTCTCCCAACTCATTAATAAATTGCAGGCGGATCCAAATTCCATAGCGGGCTACTCTTGGCAGGATGAGATTCTTCGCTACAAGGACAGAGTCGTGATATCACCAACATCCACCCTCAAAAGTCGCATTTTGGCGGAGTTGCACTCATCTCCCACTGCAGGCCATTCAAGTTTTCAGAAGACTTATGCTCGCACTCGACGTTCATTCTTTTGGACAGGCATGAAAAAGGACATTCTTACTTTTGTAGCTGAGTGTGACGTATGTCAGCGCCACAAAGGAGAAACAGTCAAATCCCCAGGCACATTACAGCCATTGCCCATCCCGACCTCAATCTGGACGGAGGTTTCTATGGACTTCATTACGGGTCTTCCAAAGTCAGGCAACAAGTCAGTCATCATGGTGGTTGTGGACAGACTTTCTAAGTATGCTCATTTTTGCGCCCTACCCCACCCTTTTACACCGGCTTTGGTGGCTCAATCTTTCATGGACTAGATCTTCAAATTGCATGGCATGCCCACTTCCATTGTGTCTGATCGTGACCCAATCTTCACCAGTAACTTTTGGCAGGAAATCTTCAGGCTACAAGGTACCCAACTACAACTCAGTACTTCCTATCATCCCCAAACTGATGGTCAAACTGAAGCAGTCAATAAATGTCTGGAGACCTACCTTAGGTGTTTCACTTCAGAAAAGCAACATCTATGGGTACAGTGGTTACCTCTAGCAGAATGGTGGTATAACACTAACTATCATGCCACCACCAAAATGACTCCATATGAAGCAGTTTATGGTCAACTCCCTCCTTCACCTACTTCTTATATCTAGGGATGCTTGAAGGTACAAGCAGTGGATCACCTCCTACAGAATCGCACAACCATGCTGGCCCACCTCAAAGAGAATCTCCATCAAGCTCAAAACCGCATGAAGCAACAGGCAGATCAACATTGTTCAGAATGCAAATTTCAAGAAGGGGATCAGGTATTTTTGAGGCTGCAACCATATAAGCAAACATCACTCAAAGACAAGGGTTGTCAGAAATTATCTCCAAAATTCTACGGACTGTTTCAAGTACTTTAGCGCATCGAAGAAGTAGCATACAAGCTAGCTTTGCCACCCACGGCAAAAATCCATCCAGTCTTCCATGTCTCATGCCTCAAGAAAGTGATTGGGAACCATTGCCGAATTCAAACCAGTCTACCAGAATTGGATGAAGAAGGTTCAATCTGGCTCCAACCTGAACAGGTTCTTGACACGCGAGAACGGCACCTGCGCGGCCGCACGATCAAGGAAGTCCTCGTCAAGTGGAAAGACACCTCTCCAGAAGATGCGACCTGGGAACCAGCCACTGTCCTTCAGCAGTTTCCGCAGCTTCAGCCTTGAGGACAAGGCTATTTTTATGGGGGAGGGCATGTTAGGGTCCAACCCTAACCCCCTTATTTATGTAATAGGGTCGAGTCATAGTTATAGTTAAGTAAAGATTCAATAAAGCCCATATTAATAATTGTAAGTGGTTGACCCGCATTTAAAGAAGGGACCATAGTTAGTTGCAAATGGGCCATGGTATTAGATAGATGGTATTAATAAGAACCATGGTATTGACCCATGGTATTGCATGTATGAATCCTATATAAAGGATAGAGACTCCCCTCGAGGAGCATCGTGTCTTATTTTGTAATTGAGCCTAGCTCTATTGGAGGTTGCCCCCTCGAAGAGGCAAGTGAACATTGCTTTCCTTTCTGAATAATAAAATACATGCTGTTATTTCTTATTGTTCTGTGTTCTGGGTATATTTCTTCGCATATCTGGTATTCTGGTATATTCAACACTCCCTCTTAGCGAGGACTGTGCTCTAGTAATACTCCTCAGTGAGCATCACTCTAATCATCCGGCGTCGGTCCTTGTGTTGATGCTAAGCCTGCTACCCAACATCCTCTACACTGCTGCATCCTGTACTGCTACCCATGGCCCTGCCACTGCCACTGCTGCATACTGCAACTCCCTCTGCATCCGTGCTACTGCCCATGGCCCTGCCACTGCCACTGCTGCATCTGCACTGCAACCCCTCTCATTATGCTGCATCGTGCTGCCCATGGCACTACCACTGCTAACTGCTGCACTGCAACTCAGTTAATGAGAAGTAAGTAACTGATCTTCCAACTCTGACATCTCTGTCAGGCTAGAAACACTCCTGATGCTGAAGCTCCCTCTGTCACTGACAAGTGCTCCCTCTCTGACCTTTGCGCTACTGCAACAACTCCATGCATCTCGCACCGTTGCACACCTCTCTGTTCCATCCTGCACTGGTGCAACACTCCTGTGCCTCTCGCACTGTTGCAACCTGCTAGCCTCACTGTTAAGTTATGGTATGTTCTATGCTTAGAGCAGTTTACTTCTTTTTCTTATGATTATCCACAGATTAGCAATCACATGTATATTAAGTAAAGTGCAGATAGAACATTAAACGATCGACAGAAAACAAGCCAAGACAAGAGACACAAGATGTGGCGACTAGCTAGGGACAAACCCCAATATGCGGAAACCCTTTGATCAAATCTTCTTTTATCTTCAATAATTCAGTAGAGAGAAATAGTACAAGGATCTGATTTATATCAGCAGCAGCAAACCCCAGATCAGCTCTAAACTAGGGCAGCAAACCCTAGATCGAACTTGTCAAGTCTCCACCGGTGATTCGTTCATCGTGCACCAGTCCGAGACTTCGTCGTGCACCAGTCCAAGATTTCGCCGTGCACCAGCGCAAGATTTCGCCACACACCAATGCAAGATTTTGCCACGCACCAGTGCAAGATTTCGCCGCGCACCAATGCAAGATTTTGCCGCGCACTAGAGAGAGAGAGATGTGATGAGATGAGAGTGTGCAAATGAGGAAAAGACCTCCTGTATTTATACACAAATGTTGATGATGAATAGATGCGTCTATTGGGCTTCTGAGCCTACATGAGTTGCTGGTCGGCTTGATAATTATTCCATAATCAAAATAAATTCATATCTCCATAAATACTTATCGGAATCAGATGATCATTAGATCAATCCTACACCTCTCGGCGAGAGGAATCTAATAAAAATATTATCAGCCATGAATAAGATGACCCACATGGAGTTTGGCCCTAGTTGCCAATTTTAACACTCCCTCTCAACTAGGGAGAACTCCATCTGCAATTCGTCTGTCGGTCGCTACTATTCATCCATCAAATGCACTGCCCTGTACAACTTGACCCCTGCTCTGCTCTACTCTATTCTGCCTGCTCTACTCTTCTGTTTTGCCCTGTTCTGATTTGCTCTGCTCTGCTCTGTTTTGCTCTGCTCTGCTTTGTCCGAATTATGAAGAGGAAGAAATGATCGAGGATGTATCATACCATCCTCCACTGACTCAAAGTCTCAGAGTGTGTACCACTGGTCCCAGACCAGTCCTCAACCAACCCGAAGTCAGTGTCATAGTGGGTACAACTCCTACCACTGGTCCCAGACCAGTATCATCCTTCACTGACTCAAAGTCAGTCTCAGATTGTGTACCACTGGTCCCAGACCAGTCCTCAACCAACCCGAAGTCAGTGTCATAGTGGGTACAACTCCTACCACTGGTCCCAGACCAGTATCATCCTTGACTGCCTCAAAGTCAGTCTCAGAGTGTGTACCACTAGTCCCAGACTAGTCCTCAATCGACCCGAAGTTAGTGTCATAGTGGGTACAACTCCTACCACTGGTCCCAGACCAGTATCGTTGATTCCAGACCAGTATCGTTGATTCCAGATCAATGAAGGTCATCCTAGCATAGGGAGTACGGTAGATACAGCGATGCGTCCATCGGTTCTACTATGGTCCCTATCATCATTTCCCTGCTCATTGATCAGATGAGAGGTACTTCCCATGAGTCCCAGACTGCATGGGTAGGATGCCTTGACAGGAGAACTAATCAATCCTGTCCACAGGAGAGCGAATCATCCTGTCCCACAAGAGAGCGAATCATCTTGTCCACAGGAGAGTGAATCATCTTGTCCACAGGAGAGCGAATCATCCTGTCCCACAAGAGAGCGAATCATCTTGTTCCACAATCACCATGGAGAACACATCATCCAGGCCTCACAGGAGAACTAATCATCCTGCTACACAATCGTCATGGAGAACACATCATCCAGACCTCACAGGAGAACTAATCATCCTACTACATAATCGTCATGGAGAACACATCATCCAGACCTCACAGGAGAACTAATCATCCTGCTACATAATCGTCATGGAGAACACATCATCCAGACCTCAAAAGAGATCTAATCATCCTGCTACATAGTCGCCACAGGGTGTCACAGGGAAAGTTTTGATTCTTTTACCCTGTACATACTACACGTACACCACCAGGGGATGGTGAGTCACCCTGCGGTCATATGTCGCTCCAAGAAGTACCCCGCGCCCCCCCGAGCTCCCAGAGCTCAATACATCATACAAGACCCTCATTAGAGGGTCTTTGAACGACACCAAGTCGTTCTCAGAAAGTCAGGAATTTGACCTTCCCTAGGGGCTTTGTCAGAATGTCGGTGACCTGTTCATCTGTACCAATATGTTGGAGCCTTATTGCTCCTTGCTGCACCATATCTCGAATATAGTGGTACCTGATATCGATATGCTTGGAGCGATCATGAAATACGGGATTCTCTGACAAACGAATCCCACTCTGGTTGTCACATAGGATCATGGTGGTATCCAATGTAAATCTGAACAGCTCACTGAACAGCTTTCGCAACCAGACTGCCTCACAGGAGGCCATGCTAGTAGCAATATACTCTGCTTCGGCGGTGCTCAAAGCCACCGACTTCTACTTCTTGCTCATCTAGGATATCGAAGCAGATCCCAAGGAGAAATAGCACCCGAAAGTGCTCTTACGGTCCACCACATTGCCAGCCCAATCAGCATCAGTGTATCCAAGTAGTCTCACATCTCTGGCAGTGTATCTTAACCCATAAGTAATTGTGCCACGAAGATATCTTAACAGATTCTTGGCACCAATCCAATGTATGTGGTGAGGTTCAACCATATGTTGACTCAATGTGTTGACTGCGAAGCATATATCTGGATGGGAGTTCACTAAGAACATTAATGCTCCGACAAGTTGACGATACTCGGTGGCATTTCGTAAAACAGGTCCAGCAGCGCTACCGCTTAACTTCTTAAAGTCAAGCTCCATCGGGGTAGTAACAGGCTTGCAGTCCACCATACCGAATCTTTCCAATATCTTCACCACATATTTTCCTTGAGATAGGAAAATTTCCCTTGACTTCTACCAGACTTCAAGTCCTAGGAAATAGTGCATCAGTCCTAGGTCCTTCATTTCAAATTCAAAAGCCAACTCCCTCTTACATTTGTGAATGAGAGGGTCTGCACCTGTTAGAAAGAGGTCATCCACATACAACACCAGTATGAGAGGTTTGTCATCTTCAAACTTAAAGTAAAGGTTAGGATCAGCTTCACTCCTAGTGAATCCCAGCTTCATCAAGTAGCTATCGATCCTCTCATACCATGCTCGGGGTGCTTGCTTTAGCCCATAGAGAGCCTTCTTCAACCTGCATACATGAGATTTTCGATCATAAATCTCAAATCCTTCGGGTTGCTCCACGTAGACCTCTTATTTGATCGAACCATGCAAGAACGCGGTCTTAACATCCATCTGATGTAGGTTCCATCCTTGCGAAGCTGCAAGGGCTATGATCAAGCGGATGGTGGTATATCTGACAACAGGTGCAAATATCTCGTCATGGTCTATACCTTCCTTCTGGGAGAAGCCACGAGCGACAAAACAAGCCTTATACTTTTCCATACTTCCATCTGTTGCATGCTTTATCTTGTAAAGCCATTTAGAAGTGACCACTGTCTTGTCCTGGGGTCTGGGAACTACCTCCCAGACATCATTCTTCATAATAGACTCATATTCTTCGGTCATAGCATCCTTCCATACTTGATGCTTGATGGCATCTGAGAATGATGAGGCTCATTTTGTATGATCGTGCTCATGATGGTCAGGTATCCCTGATACCTGTTAGGTTTCTTATTTTCACGGAAGGTTCCTCGGGATGCAGTCTGTCCTTCAGCATCATCGAGTAGCCCCCTAAGCCAAGAGGGCCTCTTCCTAGAAGAGCAAGGCTCAGGTGGATCAATAGGATCCATGAGTTCATCCACATCGGGCATTGTTACATCATCTTTTTCTTTCAGTTCCCTGGTGTCAACTTCTTGAGAGCTCCTTAAAGTAGGAAGATTGTCCACCTTGCTGAGAGCCATATCTTTGTCAAAGGTGACATCATGACTAATCACGACTTCCCTTTGACCGGCTACATAGATTCTATAGCCCTTAGTATTTTCACCATAGCCCACAAAGATTCCTTTCTTTCCAAATGCACCCAATTTATTCCTTTTCTCTTTCGGCACATCAAAATATACAGGGCTTCCAAAAATTCTAAAATGAGATACGTCAGGTTTCTTACTGGTGAACATTTCTTCATGAGTCTTGGAACCCAATGCTTGATGAGGGCATCAGTTTTGTACATATACGACAGTGTTTGCAGCTTCGGCCCATAGAAGCTTTGGAAGTCTTTGATCATGGAACATGGCACGGACGGCTTCCACAATCGTACGGTTCCTCCTTTCCGCCACACCATTCTGTTCAGGAGTATATGGTGTTGTAGTCTCCCTCTTAATGCCAGCCTCTTTACAAAAGTCATGAAACTTGTTAGATTCATATTCAGTCCCATTATCAGTCCTTAAGATCTTGATCTTCTTTTCGGATTTCATGATCAAGGCTTGAGATGTGTCACAAGACATGACACCTAGCAGACTTCCTCCGACCTGATATAATGAATTAATTCGAAACCCAAGAGTGAAGGCATCTTTAATATTGTTTTTCCATGCACGTACCTTGCCATCGATGAAAGCCACCTTGTAGCCTTTGTCTTCCATTGCCGAGATGGACACCAGGTTCTTCTTGAGGTTAGGTACATATAATACATCCTGTAAGTGGATTGTATTACCTTGATTCAATTTAAGAGAGACATTGCCTATACCTTTTACGGGATATTTCATATTATCTCCAAGGACAATTTCCAGGTTAGTTTCTTTCTCTATCAGATTATGGAGAACTTCTTTGTAACCAGTGAAGTGCCTTGAGGCACCACTATCAATAAGCCAAATTCCCGGCGAGTCCGAAGGAGCAGAGGTAGATAAAGCAGCTGATAAATAATATTCATCCTGCTTATTGTCAACAGTGTTAGATTCATACCTGGAATTTCTAGCCTTCTTGAATGGTTGTCCTCTTCCTTGATTTCCAGCACTCCTTTTACCTCTGCTATCAGATTTGCCATTCCTTTGATTGCCATGAGAGGGATTTTGATCATCGTCCCGGTGTGAGTCCCTTCTATCAGGGCACTCCCTTGCATAGTGACCTGCTTTATCGCAAATATAACATCGTCCTTTTCTTCCATCCTTACGTCCATTTGTTCCTACCAGCAGTAGATGCATTTGATTGAGGCTCAGCAATTCCGCCTTTCACATGGTCCAACACTTCATGTTCTTCCAATGTTAGATCGAGAGACATCTTCCATCAGTGGTAGTCAGACTTCTCACGGAGCTTATCTTCGACAGGGAAGTGTGTTGAGGACCCCATGAATTCTTTTTGGATAGCCTGCCAATCTTCTCTTCGGTGATTGCTCTTGCTCTTGCTTGGGCTTTATCTTCACCTCAGCTCCGATACCATGTTAAGTTATGGTATGTTCTATGCTTAGAGCAGTTTACTTCTTTTTCTTATTATTATCCACAGATTAGCAATCACATGTATATTAAGTAAAGTGCAGATAGAACATTAAACGATCGACAGAAAACAAGCCAAGACAAGAGACACAAGATGTGGCGGCTAGCCAGGGACAAACCCCAATATGGCGAAACCCTTTGATCAAATCTTCTTTTGTCTTCAATAATTCAGCAGAGAGAAATAGTACAAGGATCTGATTTATATCAGCAGCAGCAAACCCCAGATCAGCGCTAAACTAGGGCAGCAAACCCTAGATCGAACTTGTCAATTCTCCACTGGTGAGTCATTCACCGTGCACCAGTCCGAGACTTTGCCGTGCACCAGTCCAAGATTCGCCGTGCACCAGTCCAAGATTTCGCCGCGCACCAATCCAAGATTTCGCCACGCACCAGTCCAAGATTTCGCCGCACACCAGTCCAAGATTTCGCCGCGCACCAGTGCAAGAAGCACCAGAGAGAGAGAGAGATGTGATGAGATGAGAGTGCAAATGAGGAAAAGGCCTATTGTATTTATACACAAATGTTGATGATGAATAGATGTGTCTGTTGGGCTTCTGAGCCTACATGAGTTGCTGGTCGGCTTGATAATTATTCCATAATCAAAATAAATTCATATCTCCATAAATACTTATCGGAATCAGATGATCTTTAGATCAATTCTACACCTCTCGACGAGAGGAATCTAATAAAAATATTATCAGCCATGAATAAGATGACCCACATGGAGTTTGGCCCTAGTTGCCAATTTTAACACTCACGCTGTCCTGGGAATCCTGCATTGCAGCTCCCTCTGTCGCTCCATCCGCATCCGTCTCTACTGACATCGCCAGTACTGCTACTCCTCTTCGAGGCTCCCGTAGCAAGGTCTAATCCAAGAGGTTGGGTACCTCGAGGATCCTGCCCCTCATCGCCTGTAGTCCGTCTGACTACAGCTCGATGTCTCCCCACTTCCGCTCAAATGGTGTGTGTGCACTCATGGCACACAGAACATAAAGGATCTTGGCCTTCCAGATGACAAAGTTGGATGCCTCATCCAACCCATCCTAATCCCTCAGCCCATTCATGGCCATCTCTTTGCTCTTCTTGTTGACTCCTCCGAGTCTCTCTACTTCCCGTCTAAAGTTCTCGGTTCGACTCCTACTGAGTCTCTCTACTTCCCATCTGGAAGTTCTTGGTTCGACTCCTACTGAGTCTCTCCACTTCCCGTCTGGAAGTTCTCGGTTCGACTCTTGCTGAGTCTCTTTACTTCCCGTCTGGAAGTTCTCGGTTTGACTCCTGCTGAGTCTCTCCACTTCCTGTCTGGAAGTTCTCGGTTCGACTCTTGCTGAGTCTCTCTACTTCCCGTCTGGAAGTTCTCTTCTAGACTCCCTTTGAGTCCCGATTTCCCACCTGGAAATCCTTCTGCCAACGTCAAGTTGCCCCTCTCTGATCGTCTGTGAAACAGCAACACTGATCCGGATTCCTTGGCTAGAAATCCGCCTCGGCAACAACTCCCTCTACCTTGGCCTTGTCCTGTTAGGTACTGTTCTGACTACAGTTCCCCACCAATTCCACTCTGCAACTTACCCACAGCGTCCTAAACCCCAACAACCTAAAGGTTAGAGCTCCTAGGCTCTGCGCAATCCCGACACCAGCAAATCAACTTCCTCAATCAACTGCGTCAACCCTCCTGGCCTCTGCGTGGCTCTGAGTGAGCCTGTCTTTGCCTCCCTTAGCCTTTGCGCTGCCTCTTCTTGGCTCGAACTTGATGACGCAGGCACTGCGTCACCCCTTCCTTGTTGCTTCTTTGCTAAGAACAACTTCTGTCACTCAGGACAACTGTTTTCTATTGTTGTTGCTCTGCTCGGCTGATGTCCTCAATTCTCCTGTGATCTGTAACCACACTCTGATACCATGTTGGAGTTTCTAAGTCTAACAGTTAGAAACCCTCCATGTACTTTCTGATTTATTCTTTCCTACATGTTTTGATTAATTAACAAGTTATTTACCATGTAAATACTGAAAATAAACACAAGTACATGGTCAACACATTACAGATCATCAACTGAAGGAAACAGAAACAAGCACACAAATGACACCGTTATTTTTGGACTAATGTCCCCGAAAAAACCCAATGCGGGAAAACCGGTGCAGCTATCTGAGGGTTTGATTTATTAAGCAGCTTCAGAATACAATCTGGGTGCCAAATCCGGCTCACCCAACAGAAAAATCTCGGCAGTAGTACCTCTCCTTCGAAGACAGATGCTCCGGCTGAAACCCCAGATAAACAATCCGGCAGCTCCTCGGCTCCAATCTGCCCCATGAAAAACCCTAGCGTCAGCCTCTAGGGACTGTGTCAGCTTCTTTTGCCCTCTGCGTCAGCTTTCCCGACAATTTCGGCAGTTCCCGACAGTTCTGGATGTTCCCGACGGTTCCAGCTTCTGCCCTCTGCGTCAGCTTTCTCGACAGTTCCAACAGTTCCGACTGTTCCCGACAGTTCCGGCTTCTGCCCTCTACGTCAGCTTTCCCGGCAGTTCCGCTTCTGCCCTGTGCGTCAGCGTTCCCGGCAATTCCCAGCAGTTCCGACTGTTCTCGGTAGTTCTGGCTTCTGCCCTCTGTGTCAGCTTTCCCGGCAGTTTCAGTAGTTCCCGGCAATTCCGGCTTCTGCCCTTTGCGACAACTTTCCCCGCTGCTGTGCTGATCCTCCAGGCACTATCTCTGCCTCTCTGCTTCTGTATTCACTGCCCCTCAGTTGCAACTCCAGATCACTTTCTCAATTTTATCAGCAAACCCAGCTCCAGAAAGTCGAAATCTTGATCTCTTGGTGTGTTCTCCAAGTGACCCTCAAGCCTCCTCTTATACTTTTCTCGTTGACAAATCAACAGCCGAGATTAAGTCCCTAATCAACAGCTAAGATTAAATCTGGCTTGATCCATGACTTTTGGACCATTCTAACACAGTTTTATATTATTTCACATTAATATTTTATTTTCCCTAAGTTTAGACTTAGGGACTCCATTAAAAATGTTAATTATTTTAATATCTCCCAAACTATTTAGAATCTGCCCAAACTCTTTCTGGGTATTGGAGATCTCATGTGACTTAGCCTCTCCACCAGTTTTCGTGGCTAGAGCACATTCGATGCTACCCCAAATCAACATTTTCTCACCTGGGATTTGTCTAGCTTGCCTTTGGCAAGCCCAGGTGCACTTGTTCTTGCCTATTGTACTCCTACCATCATATGTAATAAAATGGCTTAGCTTCTTTGGGAGTAAAATTTCATAGTTTTAAAAATCGGAACCAGTGACCGGACCAGTCCACCTAATATACGGGGTTTTAAACCGAGACTGGTCAGATCTCAATTAACCGGTTTTTAAAAAAATACATCAAATAATTAATTTTTAATGAAAAAATTGTTTTTAAGATTTAAGACCATGATTCCAAGCCAATAGAGACAAAATATGCAAAGTTTGCTCTTCTATATACCATGTAAATTCGAATATATCAAAATGGCACCAAGTACAATGCATATCATCGACAAAATACATAAGCAATGAGGCTCTAAATGGCCTATAAAGTCCAAAAACAATGCTACAAGCTATGAAGCCATTGGCCTACTACAAGACTACAAGTCTACACATGATCAATCATCAAATTTATCACCACTACTAGACACAAGATCATCAACAGGAGCTACATAGACATCATCTGGTTCAGAGTCTGAGGATGCCTCAGCCTCATCTGCAACCTCAGTAGTAACACTGCCACCAATAACAATAGAAGTGGACCTAATGGAAGTACGAGTTCGTCTAGTTGCACGACTAGTGCCTTCCATTGGTTGTTTTCATTTGCTTGATGCAACTACTAATCCTGGTTCTGATGGCGCTACCAAATTTGCTTCATCCCCCCCTAATGCCATGTCAATATCAAAATTAGCATGAAACACAGGATCTTCAATCTCCTCCACCCATTCTGATGTTGGATCAATATCGTCCAACACAATGGGATCTAGATCAAGTGTTATGTTCATCATTTGGTTCCACCTTAGTCGAAGGTTGCATTGCACAAAGACAAGCTCCCAATCAAACTCACAAAAATTTCAAATGAGATGCGTGAGACAAAGGAGATGGGTGGGCTCCTTTTAAAGGCTTGGAGAGGGTGTTTTTGGAAGGAAACAACCCTTATTTTCCCTCCAAAACAGCCCGGAAGCTTCCTAAACCACGTCGTGTGGGTCCGCTGTGGCCTTGGCAATGAACCGATCGGTTAGGACTGATTTTTGTGAAATATGGGCGAAATGGGCCCTTCAATCGAGTTGTTTGGCCGGTTTGACCCAATCACCCAATGAACCGACCAGTTTGACCGGTTTCTAGTTCAAGCCGACCAATTTTTAAAACTATGGAGTAAATTGTTAATCTGCTGACATTTTGCGGTGTTTTGATTTTTGGTTGCATGTAAGAAATTTATGGCTATTATTACTTAATATTTCTATTAGGAATATTACAGTTGTATCAAATCCATGATCTTGGCCAGCTATGGGGCAGCCAACTAGATCAGGAAAGATTTGTGCATGTATACACAGTGACGAATTAAAACATAGACGACCCATGGCTCAAGGGGGATTTAATATGGGCGAATTCTTGACCCAGTTGATGAAGATGTCAGACCAGATCTATCCTCTTCCTTACATAAGAGACTAGAGTTGTACAAGCCGTGGGGGTGCAACCATCTAAATAGGATTGTGGGGACCAAGTAGATACACCCAGTGTGAAGTAGGGGTCACCCGTGTTGGAGACTCCCTTAACCGTGTAGGTTGACATCTTAGTGGAGAGAGTAGAGCATACCCTAGTAGTGCCACCCGTTGAGGTGGTGACCGGGGTCGTGTCTAAGTTTTTGGGTGATAGCAGCACACAATAGATGGGTGAGGTGCCAGGAAACGTATCCACTCTTGATGAGGCACTAGGAGATATAGAGGTATTGGACGATGGTCGCACATAGTAGTGTCATCAGTTTCAGGCCGACCTTCTAGCATTGAAAAGGAAGGCCACGTCAACACAAGAGGCTATTCTGCTACAGAACGAGGAGCTGGAGGGCATGCGAGTGGTTTGTGCCGAGCCAACGGCCAAGCTGGATCACATTGGGGAATGATTGGATTCCCTAATGGTACAGTTAAAGGGCACATTGGAGAGTCGAAGCAACCCTCTTTAGGCATACATAGACGGGGCTAGCAACATTGTTGGGTCACTTTTGCCCATTGGAGAGAGAGAGAGACGAAGCTACCTAGTCAGATCTCATGTGTTGACTTGGATAGCGAGATGAGACGCCCTGAGTTACATAGGGTGCAACATCCGCATGTTGAGGTTGTTCTATGTGCGGGAGTTCGTGCATTCAATCCCTATCTTGGGGTTGGATGGTGAGAGATTCTGAGTTTGTACTCGGTGGAGTGGGCTATGGAGATGGTGGTGGATCCGGGTGTAGCTCAGCAGGAGCTTCCAAGCACTGGGGATACTGGAAGCCCAGACTGACATTCGGATCCGGGTGGGACTACCTATCATTTCCCAGGTATGCTAGTTGACTACGACCTAGATGGTACAGTTGACCTAGCAGTTGAGCATGCACATTCGGTAGGGGAGTTTCAGCCAGCACCAGTGGCCAACCAGTTTATGGATAGACTCCTTAGGTTGTCTTGGTATGACAATTGTACACGGGATCACGGGATGATCAGCATACTCTGGCAGGAGTTTGTCGGAGGGGGTGGCATTCGCAGGCCACCAGACGGTGCCTTGTATGGAGTTGGGGATTCTCCACATTTGTGTGGGGTACAGAGGATGCAGAGCAGAGAAGTGGTGGCATCGCTACTGACACATAGGGAGATTCACTTCTTGGGTCACTCAAGGAGAATTTTGAGTGGAGATCCATTCATCAGAGGGTATGGTGGTGCGACGGTGGAGGTGATGATACCGATCGGGTGTGTGCCGACACGTAGGGACACAACTTTAGTCCATCACATTCAGGGATGTGTGGGAGCATCTAGCATTGAGCAGTGGTCTATAGTGGTCTACAGGTGGGCATGGAGATGCATGGTGGTGTGTCGTAGTGTGTTGGATTGCATTGTGGAGTAGGAGTGTCTTACATCGCATTGAGTACATGCGGGGAGTGACTGGTTCCTTGACACAAACAGGGCATGAGACGGTACAAGATGGTATAGCGGTAGCTGGGGATATCCTATGGTGTACAAGGATAGATTGCGGCATACAGTGGCATGCCAAGGAGTGTGGTGGTACTTGGTGCTATGCAGTGGCATATGATGCGGCATAGCAGGCCCTTGGAGCATTGCCTCCAATGAGACTTGTGGACAGGGACATTAGGTGTATCGTTTGGTGTAGCTCACTCGGGATTGACAAGGACACGATTGAGCTCCTAAGGACGCATGTTCAACGAAGATAGGTCTTGAACTGGTTTATCAGCAGATTCGAAGCAGAGAGGGGGGCATCCATAGGGTTATTCTTCAGTACCCCTACAGACTCTTGATCATACCCTTGGGGACCTACCCACCCATCACTATCCAGTGTTACTTACGGTCGTAGGGCATTCGGTTGTTGCCCCTTGATGCTCTTCGTTCAGGCGGCGGGACATGGGGGGACCACCCTGGGCAATTGGATGAGACACCGGGTGTCATGGGCGAGGAGGAGACTCTCCAGTTGAGATGTTTGGTGGAGGCACGATATGATGGATACATGCTTAGGGATGACGTGGTTTATGGCCGAGGTAGCATAGGTTCCACTCCTGGGCTCAAACGTGTGGAGTCAATTGCGAGGGCACTACATGATGCACTTCTGGCGAGACAGTCTGAGGTGTCGCAAGAGCTTGAGGGATGGTGGATGGTAGACTTCGTCTACAGGAGGGTACCCAAACTTCGAGCAATGTCCAGGTGTATCATCAGGAGTTGGGATAACGGATTTCACTGCGTGGTCTGGCAGGAGCAGGGCAGGTTGGCATGCGTGGGACAGACTCCTGAGACTTAGGGTCCACCCATGGGATACATATAGGGGTCAGAGATGAGGGCCAGATGGGTTCTAGCAGGTAGCAGTGCTACGCAATGACATCCCGTGAGGAGTGGGAGTTATGAGCTCCCAGTATGGTTGGGGGATCCAAGGATCCGATTGGCGGGTGGATCACTCCACTTTGTGATGAGAAGGGTCATGGCAGAGGGTGATCCAGTTCACCTTGGGTTTGACACATGGGGGATCACTGAGACCTCCACTGCATGGCGAGGAAAACTTATCTTGTTGTTGCTCAGGGTTGAGATTGGCAGTGGAGGGGTAGACATTGGCATCATGGAGATGTCCGGGTAGGATGAGCTTGGCCTTCACAAATTATTCACCTCCAGGCCGTAGGGGAGGAGGATACAGTCTGCACACGATGGGGAGTATGTCATAGTTAGAGTAGCGCAGTGTTAGCATGGTTGCACCTCTTTGGGATTAGCGAGGGACCAAAGCATTACAACTCTTCATAACTCAATAACCTTTAGGGATGAGATGGCTACTACAGGGGGAGATCATGCAGATCTTCCATTGGGCTTTAGCGAGTCACTGATGGAGTGGGGGACTTCATAGCATAGCAGGTTGGTCAGCAAGATGATATCAGGAGAAGCTCATGTGAGTGAGACGCTATCTCTATAGGGATTGGGTGGTATCTTAGAGAGTCTACTCTTGGAGTGCATGGGATGGACTACGTGATAAGGCAACTTCAGGAGGAGTTGGGCATAGTGCCACATTATCATGATCCCCTACTCATTGATGGTATGGATAGGGCTTCTGGTACTTATGTCGGGCAGGATAGTGAGTGGAGCAAGGGAAGCTTCTTGTTGGGCAGGATGGCTTGAGATCCTGGTATTGAGGGATTCCTTCATGTTAGGATAGTGCAGAAGTCAGGGACGATTAAGTGGCACATCTGGGACCCTAGCACATTTTGCAGTGATAGTGAGGATCAACAGCTAGAGAGGATGCTTGTTCAAGCATTGCTTGAGGACAAGCAATTTTTGGTGGGGATCACTGTAATATCTCCAATTCTGATTTTTCATTTAATAGGATTTACGGAGTTTGTTGGGGAAGTGCTAAGCCTAGAACAATTTTGTAATCTGGGTATTGGAGACATTTTGGGTACATGGGACTTAGGAGAAATTGAAAATTCCAACCTTAGTGGAATTTGGGGGCCACCCCTCATGGAAAACGCGCCCCTTGGAGGAAAAGTCAGTTGTGTGGGAAGGGGGTCGAAATAGTTGGCTAAGGGACCCACAAGGAAAGGTGAGGTAACAATTATAAATAGGGGGTTGAAGGCAATGTGGAGCACATTTGATAATTTTCCATTTACACATTGTTGTTCAAGCTATTCAACTGAGTCACAGGTGTTGTTTAGCACCATAGGTTTCCAAGGGGAAATCTCACCCTCTTCTTCGATGGACCACGAGTGCCACCCTAGGGAGGCAAATTCTACTCTTCTTTGGTAGTTGGGCGGATACCACGCAGTAGCACGAATTTCTGGCACCAATGCGACGCAGAAAAGGGAGCTACGCAGGGCTTGAAGAGGTATTGTGCCGGAGAGAAGAGATTTGTTGTTGTTGGGTTATTTTCTCACACAAATATTTGCCGGAAGGAGGAAATTTCCAAGAGCAGAGGTTCTTTTATCAGCAGAACGAATTGGTGTGGCTGGGCTTGCGTCTTTTTCCCCGGGACTGCGCAGGTGGTTGTGAAGCTATTTGAGGGGAGGCTCAGTGAGTGGCATTGAGGAGCTGGAATTGTTTGGGATTCCATTGGAGGGGAATTGGAGGATAGTTCCTAGTCTTTGAGGAGCAGGAAACACCCCAACTATCACAGGTGACATTTTTTAGCAGTAGAGGAGGGCCAAGCATTTTGGGGTCAATTTTGGAGCGTCAAAACTACAACAAACCCTTTCTGGGATTTTTTGGGTTTGTTGAGGAGAGGCCAAGATTAATTTGGCATAATTTTTTGAGCAGTCTAGAGGGCTCAAACAGGTTTGTCTTTCCGACCAACAGTGCAAATTTCAAGGGTAGTGCAGAGCATAGAGAAGTCACTTCCCATCATCTGGGAAAGCTTGTTTTCTCACCTGGGATTTGTCTAGCTTTCCTTTGGCAAGCCCAAGTGTACTTGTTCTTGCCTATTGTACTCCTACCATGATATATAATAAAATGGCTCAACTTCTTTGGGAGTAAATTGTTAATGTGCTGACATTTTGCATGTTTCGATTTTTGGTTGCATGTAAGAAATTTATGGCTGTTATTACTTAATATTTCCATTAAGAATATTACACCTGCAAACAAGTTCTCTTCAATGTTGGAGAGCAAGTGCTAGAAAGATGTATTCAAAGTGGAGAATGGAGAAGAATGAAAAAGTCACAAAGTTTGGAAAATGATGGAACCCTCCTTCAATGATTGAACTAGTATTAAATAGATAACTCCTCCCTAATTGATATGTTCCCTCTTTTCCCTGAAATGGAAGAGAAGAAAGATGAAGAATATTCTCTCAAATAAACACTCTAATAATTGCATACAAACTCTATTAATAGGGCATACCAGTGAACTGAGGAGGATGGAGTCAGCTAGGAAAGGTCATTGGAATTTGCCATGAATACTCAAGGTGTTGATTTCTGGTAGCATCAGATATGCTCTAAGCCTCAAAATTTGCAGGGAGGCTAGGACACATGTATTCCAGAATACCTAGAAATCGTTTTGGGAAATTCCACCTGGAGATAGTTTTATTAAAATAATTAATTATTTTTAATGGAGGCCTAAGTTTAAACTTAGGAAATTAAAATAATTAAAGGTTATTAATTAAACTGGGGGTGAAACTTCTAGAAGAAGACAAGGATCAAGCCAGAATGATCAGAGCCATTGATTAGAATCTAATCTGGGTTGTTGATTGATCAATGAGAGGATTATAAGAAGAGGCTTGATGGGCATTTGGAAAACACATCGAATGAGAGATCAAAGATCGATTTTCTCAAGAGTGCAGAGCAGTAGTTGCTAGAGAAGTGATCGAGGTGATTTCTTGCAGTGAGGGGCAGGGATAGTCTCCGGAGGAAGATTTCCTTATCCGGGGATACATTGCAGAGGAGGCAGAGAGAGATCTAGAAGAGGCAGCACAGAGCCACGTTGGGCAGCGTAGGGCCACGCTGAGGCAGCGTAGGGCCACGCTGAGGCAGCGTAGGGCCTGAGAGGAGATCTGAAATTTCTTGGAGAATCGAGTTCCAGAGCCAGAAGCTGGGGTGTGAGACCGGAAGGGTAGAAGGTCGAAGTTCTAGAGGCAAATCGATCATCCTTAAGGAGTAATGCAGTTCCCAGAAGTTGTGACGCAGAGAAACACAGTGATTGCGCAGAAAGTGCACAGAGGCAGCTAGCGGCTAGCCATTCAATGGTTGGATCAGTATTGGATCGCCAATGATAGTGTGAGGTATATCTCACTCATCTCTCTATTAGTCAGATTCTCTATATTGGATAGCCAGTAAGGCATCCAAAGATTATATTCAGAAATTACTGCTTAATAATACAAACCCTCAACTGCTGCATCAGTTTTCCCACATTGGGTTTTTCTGGGGACATTGATCCAAAAAATAACGGTTTCACTTGTGTGTGTTATTTCTTTCTTGCTCAGATTCTTGTTTCCGCATATTATTTAAAGTTGTGAAGACTGCAGTTGTATTTCCTGCGATATTTACAGTAGAACACAATAAATAACTTGCATGCATTAACAAGTAGAAGTAATATTAGTTTGTTGCAGTAGTGATTCGGGGCTTCTCGAATTTTCACATGGTATCAAAGGGTAGGTCAAGCAAGAGAGCAGACCGGAAGAGCCTAGTGTTGAAGAGAAGAAGGAAGATCAAAGTGTTGCGTAGGCAGTGGATTGAATCCCCAGAGGGATTGCACAATCCAAGCCAGGAGGGCAAGATTCTCAAGGAAGATCTCTCTTTGAGTGAGTCGACAGAGAGGTAAGATTTCCAGATTGAGATTTGTCAGCGGAAAAGGGAGCAGTGCAACAACAGATTCAATGCAGACCAGTTTCTGGTGAGACGCAATTTTCTGCAGTAGTTGCTAGGGTAGAAAAACATCAGAAGAAGGAAGGAGACACTATTTGAGGGAATTTCTTCCTCAAAGAATTCCTAGCCAGTGAATTCGATTTCTCATTCATTGAGCAGCAGTAGAGAGGAGAAAAACTACTAACTCCAACAGGGAGTGCATAGGCCAGCCCAACAGCAACTTAGAGGAGAGAGGAGGCAGTTTGACATTTTTGTTAGCAGAGATGGCAACTAATGGGCTGAGAGATCAAGATCGGTTGGATTGAGCATCCAACTATGTGATTTGGAAGGCTAGGATCTCATGCCTTCTGGATGAGCATGATCTCAAGATGTATGTCGATAGTGTGGTAGTTGTACCTAGTGATGCAGATCCACTCAAAAAGTACAAGGCTGAGATGGCGAAGGCCAAGTGGTTGATCCTCGATGGAGTGAGGGATCACGTTGTATGTCACATTGCTGGCAAAGGGACAACCAAAGAGATGTGGGATTCCTTGGCTACATTGTATCAAGGATCTTCCGAGCAGTGGAAGATGTACTTGGAGGAGAAGCTGAGATCAACAAGGATGGAGAAAGGGGAACACATTGATTTGTTCCTATCAAAGCTTCAGGAAGTTCGAGATCAGTTGGCAGCTGTAGGATCAACACCTCAGCCTACAGAGATGGTGAGGTTGGCCCTAAATTCAGTCTCAAAAGAATGGCAAGTATTTGTCCAGAGTATCCTGGGCAAAGAGAAATTGCCGGATTGGGAAGGAATGTGGGCCGCTCTTCAGCAGGAAGAGATGAGGCGAGACTTAGTCAAGTGCAAACTTGATGGCAGCAGAAACAGTGGGACGAAGCCCAAGGAGGAGGAAGAGAATGCAGCCCTTGCATCAAAGGGGCAGCAGGAGCAGCGGAAGAAGAAGAAAGATGTTTCAAAGATCAAATGTTTCTGGTGTGGTGAATTTGGTCACTACGCTACGTAGTGTCCTCTCAAGAAGAAGGATAAGGACGAGAAACATGATTCGTAGGTTGCAACCGGAAAGATCAAGGAAGAGGAGATCGCCATGATTTCCTAGATACCTCCAGGGGAGAGGTGAGGCGATCTAGTACTGTAGTTCGAAAGAACTGCTGATGGGCAGGATCCTTGAGGAGTCCACCTCTTAGATCAATACCTTGCTACAGGAGCCCATATCAGAAGTAGCAGGATGGACCATGTCAGTTGGTACAAAAAAGTGCCGGAGTGAAAGTTGCAGTGGCTAGGAGCGCCAAAATATGAGCAGCGCAGAGCTAGTGTTGGCAGCAATGCAGTTGGCACAGAGCAGAGTCAGGAGAAGCGCAGTGGCTTCAGTGACAGCGCAAAGACTAGTAGCAGTTAGAACTCCAGCAGCAGATGCATCACGCTGAACACCCTTGGTTCAGTATTTTGGATGTTTTTCCGTTGTTGCAGCAGCAACAACAGTTGGAGAGGATTGCAGTGTAGATCCATTGTTGGTAGTGGCAAGGCCAGCAACAACACAGATGGAGCATTTGCGAGGGTTGCAGTGTAGATGTAGTGTTGGCAGTGGTAGGGCCAATAGCAGCACGAATGCAGCATTTGCATAGTAGTTGGTGGGCAGTGATGTCAGACATTAGCGACGCAGAGGGAGATGTTACAGAGAAGGGTAATGCTTCAACAGGTTGCATTACTAGAGCACACTCCTCGCTAAGAGGGAGTGTTGACTTTTGGTAGCATTAGATGTGCTCTAAGCCTCAAAATATGCAGGGAGGCTAGGACACATTAATTCTAGAATACCTAGAAATCGTTTTGGGAAATTCCACCCGGAGGCAGTGGCTAGGAGCGCCAAATATGAGAAGTGCAGAGCTAGTGTTGGCAACAGTGTAGTTGGCACAGAGCAAAGTCAGGAGCAACACAATGGCTTCAGTGACAGCGTAGAGACTAGTAGCAGTTAGAACTCCAGCAACAGATGCATCACGCTGAACACCCTTAGTTTAGTATTTTGGATGCTTTTCCATTGTTGCAACAGCAATAGCAGTGGGAGAGGATTGCAGTGTAGATCCATTGTTGGCAGTGGCAGGGCCAGCAGAAGCACAAATGCAACATTTGCGAGGGTTGTAGTGTAGATGTAGTGTTGGCAGTGGCAGGGCCAGTAGTAGCACGAATGCAACATTTGCATAGTAGTTGGTGGGCAGTGATGTCAGACATTAGCGGCGCAGAGAGAGATGTTACAGAGAAGGGTAATGCTTCAATAGGTTGCATTACTAGAGCACATTCCTCGCTAAGAGGGAGTGTTGACTTTTGGTAGCATTAGATGTGCTCTAAGCCTCAAAATATGCAGGGAGGATAGGACACATGTATTCTAGAATACCTAGAAATCATTTTGGGAAATTCCACCCGGAGATAGTTTTATTAAAATAATTAATTATTTTAAATGGAGGCCTAAGTCTAAACTTAGGAATTTAAAATAATTAAAGGGTATTAATTAAACTGGGGGTGGAACTTCTAGAAGAAGACGAGGATCAAGCCAAAAAGATTTGAGCCATTGATTAGAATCTAATCTGGGTCGTTGATTGATCGACGGGGGGATTATAAGAAGAGGTTTGATGGGCATTTGGAAAACACATCGAGTGAGAGATCAAGAGATCGATTTGTCAAGAGAGCAGCGCAGTAGTTGCCGGAGAAGTCATTGAGGAGATTTCTTGCAGTGAGGGGTAGGGATAGTTTTCCAGTTGGAGAGTTTCATGATCCGGGGATACATTGCAAAGAAAGCAGAGAGAGATCCAGAAGAGGTAGCGTAGATTTTCAGAGGGTCTCTGAGATTCAGCTGGGAAGTCAAGTTTCAGAGCCAAAAGCCGAGGTGTGAGACCGGAGGGCTAGACGAACGAAGTTCCAGACAACAGAAGATCCGTGGAAGAGGTGACACAGACCCCAGAGAGGCTAACGCAGATCTGCGTAGGCTGACGCAGAGCCAACGTGGGGCTAGCCATCTAGGGCCTGGATCAGTGTCGGTTCGCTAGTGATAGTGTGAGGTATTTCTCACTAATTTCTCTACCAGTGAGATTCTTTGTATCAGATAGCTAGTAAGGCATCGAAAGATTATGTTCAGAAACTACTACATAATAATACAAACCCTCAGCTGCTGCACTGGTTTTTCCACATTGGATTTTTCCAAGGACATTGGTCCAAAAATAACAGTGTCACTTGTATGTGTTATTTCTTTCTTGCTCAGATTCTTGTTTCTGCATATTATTTAAAGTTGTGAACGCTGCAGTTGTATTTACTTCGATATTTACAGTGAATAACTTGCATGGATTAACAAGTAGGAGAAGTAATATCAGTTTGCTTCAGTAGTGATTTGGGGCTTCTCGAATTTTCACATTCCTCTTCTTCTTTTCTTCTTTTTTTTTTGTACAACAAAGGCAATAGGTTCTCCCTCCTCATGTTTTGGAATTCTCCCTCTGGAAATCATTATGGCTTCTTATTGACTACACTTTCCTAGGAGCTCATCAAATGTGGGAAACTTGTCATTATTACTGATGGTAGCAATAAAAGTTTCCCAAGAAGAAGGAAGACCTCAAAACGAAATCAGTACTAGTTCTTTATCGGAAACAACTTCATCAGAAGTTAACAGCTAATCTTTGATTTTTCATATCCTCATGAAGTATGCTTGAATGGTTTCTCCTCTATTCATCTTAACATCCTTGAGTTGATTCTTCAGAGCAAGAATTTGACTCAAGTTGTTCACTTGATACATTCTAATTAGCTTGTCATACATTTCTTTGGCTTTCTTCAAATTGGAGACATAAGTGATGAGGTGGTCTCCAAGAGAGTCAAGGATAATATTTTTAGCCTTGACTTCTCCTTTCTTGTATCTGGCCTTGATAGAAACATTGGAGTTTTCAGCTGGTTCTGCTACCTCTCCTTCAACATACTCTAGAACATCATGTTCCTCAAGAGTAATATCCAATCTGGTCTTCCAAGGGAAGAAGTTTGAAGCATCAACCAACTTCTCTTCATTCTTAAAGTAAGAGGAAGACATCTTGATCTGCTCAAAATTTCAACAACAAATAAAAAAGGACAACAAGAAATATTTCAGCTGTAAATGAGATATTTCAATAGCAAAAGGGAAGAGAAATTTCAACAGAAAATGAGCAGCAAGTAGAAAGAACAACAAGAGATATTTCAGCAAAAAGAGAGTTGTAAATGGAGCAAACAACAAGCTATATTTTAGCAGAAAGAGAGCTTTAAATGGAGTGGACAACAACATATATTTCAGCAGAAAGAGAGTTGCAAATGGAGCAAACAACAAGAGATATTCCAGCAGAAAGAGAGTTGCAAATGCAACAGACAAAAAACTATTATTCAGCAAAAAGAAAGCTGAAAATGGAGCGGACAACAAGAGATATTCCAGTGAAAAGAGAGCTGCAAAAGGGGCGGACAACAAGTTATATTTCAGCAGAAAGAGCGCTGCAAATAGAGCGAACAACAAACTATATTTCAGCAGAAAGATAGCTGCAAATGGAGCGAACAACAAGAGATATTCCAGCAGAAAGAGAGTTGTAAATGGAGTTGACACGAGATATTCCAGCAGAAAGAGAGTTGGAAATGGAGTTTGTTTTCACCAAAGCTCTGATACCATGTTGAAATTTTGATGTTCTATGCTGTTACAATCACTTAAATCCAGAACTTCTTTATGCTGCAAAATAAGTTAAGTAATTGTAGATAGAACATAAACTATATAAACCATATGCACAATGAAAGACAACCAAGAACTCAATGAGACACAAAGAAGTTAGGTCAATGATCAGGGCAAAACCCACAAGAGGAAAACCCAACCAGATTCTTCTTCTATTAGAAATCAATTGTTCAACAGAGATACAAAGTACAATGAGAGAATGAAGAAGTTCACCCAAATTTGAAGAAGATCTTTGATAGCAGTAGTTGATACAAACACTAAATCACTTTGGATCTCCAATATTTGTTCTTGCTCTTCAAGGCTCTCTTTCTCTCCCTCTCAATCTTCCTCTAGACTCTCCAACTTTCTCTTTCTATTGTTTGAATTCTCCTTTCACAAGCACAAGTAAGTGTGTCAAGTGAGGATGACAGGGACAAATATATAAGCAGAGCAAGGAGGTCAAATTCATGAGGGAGTAACTCCTATTCCTCGAGCAGGAGTTACATATGCCAAAATAAGAGTGTAACTTATGCCATAAATGAGAGGAGTGTAACTTATGCATTTAGGAGAGAAGTGTAACTTATATGTTAAAGAGGTGTAAGAGGTGGAATCATTAAAGTGTGTAAGAGAGTGTAAGATGTGTGTAAGAGCATTAAAGAGAGATAGGAATGAATCCATTAAGAGAGAGAGAGAGAGAGAGAGTAACATATGCATTAATTGAGGGGAGTTACATATGACATGATTGAGTCTCGTGCTTGAGATTGATTAAGGACAAGTTAAGTGAATTTCCATCATATATATATGATTACAAATTGATGGAAGGTGATTTACAATTTTTGGAAAGTCATGGTTGCAAAGATAGACATAACTTTTTATTTTCAGAAAGTCACTTTAGAAAGGTCAAAAATGAAATTCTATTCAAGCAAATTCATCCCATAGCTGTCAATTTTCAACAAAGGAGAGCTTCATTTGTAATGGATCATCATCATCACTTGGATTCTTCTCTTGTAAAAGAACTCACACTTTTTCTTTGGAAGCTATTGGAGTATCTTGGATGCACTATGATATTTGGAGTTGATTTTTGATCTTGTCTTGGAGCTACTTCTTGAATATGGATGGATATATTGCATGATTATCTTGTAAGTTCTTTTGTTGATGAAATATTTCTTTTGAAAATGTCTAATGTATGTAATTGCTACAACTAATGTAAATGTTGTTGTGCCCTAATTTTGTTGAAGAGTTTTTTTTGGAAGTTATTTGGTTGGCTCTTGCATATGTTACTCATGATATAACATGCAATGAATGTTCCTAGTGATGAAATGTTATTTTTCTTCATGAAACTCCATATTCTAATAGTAGGTAATTGTTGAAGGTTGGTAGCTAGGGCATCAACTTTTGACCTCCTTGAGGACAAATTTGGCCAATCTAATACATCTAGGACTCCATAGCCCGAAGGACTAGGCACTAGTCCAAGAGGTTTGGTGATCAACTTCTCTTTCCTCCTTTTCTCCTAAATTTTAGTCCCCTAAAGGTAGGGCAAAAATCTAGGGCTTGCAGCGAAATTTTAGGGAGGTGATTTTTCGGGAATTCGAGGATCCAAACATCAAGCTCAGGGTCTAGGCTACCTATGCTCCAAGTTTGGTGGGAATCTGCCCGAGTTTCATCTATAAAATTTCTTGACCTAGGTGCTACTCTAAGAGGGAAAACCAAGGAAATCTAGGGCTTGCAGCGAAATTTTAGGGACCTGATTTTTCGGGAATCCAAGGGTCCAAACATCAAGCTCAGGGTCTAGGCTATCTATGCTCCAAATTTGGTGGACATCTGCTTGACTTTCATCCATAAAATCTCTTACCCTAGGTGCTACTCTAAGAGGGAAAACCTAGGTCTTTCTCTCACACCTTGGGGACTTCTTTGAGAGTTGTATGGGCTTAGTATTCATTGGAATAAATCATAAGAATCCCTTTCTTCTCCCTTACCTTGACCTAGTGAATAGCTTGGGAGAATTTCTTCCCACGATTATTCATAAAACCCTAGATCTAGCACAACTCTTTTTTAGGTCCCTTGAAGAGAGCGAAAAGCCTTTGGGAAGTGTTAAATCATCACATAGAGCTTCTTTGAGAGGTCCTACCTTATCTCTTAGAGTCTTGACCTTAGGAATACCTAGTACTATTGTCATACCTAAAACCCTAGGTCTTCATCTCCTCCTAGGCGTTTCATGGAGAGCATTTAGCTTCCTTGAAGCATTGAACCATTGATGTGTGTCTCCTTGAATGGGCCTTGTAGAATCATGCTATACCCAAATCATTGATCTATTCATTCTTAGTGATTCCATTCCTACTGGTACTCCTATCGGTGAAAGTCTGCAAAGAGCAGGGGACTTTGACTAAGGTGATAGTGGGTCATTGTCCAGTTGTTGTCACTTAGTCTAGTAGTTGTCCTTACATTTTCCCTTCCTTAGGGCCCTACTAGATTGTGTGGTAACCCACCCCACCTTGGGGGACGCATCCATGTGGAACACTGCTTATGACCTGTACCTATTAATCACTGAAATAGGGTGGGCATACAATAACACTTTAGTTTCTCTGCTTTCATAGTCAGGGCTCTGTAGAATTGACATTGTTAGCTAATGACTTTCTAAACAAGTTAAACAGGGCTTCTTTGCTTGTTAAATTTGGCATAGCCTAACAATTTTACATGGTTGTTTCCCAACTTAAACCTAAAATATTGGGAATCGAGATCCTTCGTCAATCTCAGTTCACCTGAAAGGATTTAGATTTCGTTCACACCTACTTCCATTTTTAATTAAGGTTCCCTGCTGCACCACGAGATTGGCAGCTCCCAGCATCACTTGGTGGCTTAGTTATAACTTATTATCACCATAAATTGGTTTCCTAAACATTAGTCTATCCGTTTGAAAACTTCCCTGGAAGTAGTTGACAATTAGATTATAATTAGGTGGCTTTGTGATCAATTTTCTGTGGATATAGATAGGATCACAGCCAAAGTCACACAGCGAGTGGTATTTCAAACCTTGTTTCACTATAACTGGTGCAGGAGCTAGTAATGTGATATGAAAAATAACTGAAGCTTCCAATTTTAACAAAGGAAATGCCTATTTCTCAAGACAGTTGTGCAATGTGAAAATTTCCGTGTACATTCAAATACAGGGCCTAAACAAGTACCAGTTCAGTGCAATTCTGGTTTAAAATTTAGGAGACCCTTATTTTTAAAGACCTCCAAGCGTACTCCATAGTGTCTTCTGCCCTTTGTGCAGGTGTGCCAGTTCAGTGCAATTCTGGTTTAAAATTTAGGAGACCCTTACTTTTAAAGATCTCCAGGCTTACCCCATATTGCCTTCTGCCCTTTGTGCAGGCGTAGGAGCATACTTTGGAGCTCAATGTGCAGACCGGGGAATGTTGGTGCGCGTTGCTGGTGATACCATCATGATGTCCCCTCCATACATCATGAAACCTGAAAATTTTCAACAAGTAAGTAGACACCTCATTTGCTTCTGATTGCATACTGGTGTCAGCTTTCGTAAGTATTGTTTTATATTATTGAAATGTGTACTATTTTTCAGCTGATCCACATCTTTGGGGAAGCCCTAAAGAGTACGGAGGAGCGGATTCAATATCTTAAATCTCAACGTAACAAATAAATATTTCTCAGGTCGTAATGCCAATGAAGAAAATTGAAATGGTTACGACGTCATCTTCAACCATGTAAATAGTTTGAGATTTTCAAGAAGTTGATGTTGAAGTTGATATACTTATAACGTGCATTTGATCTATATATTATTATAACGTGCATTTGATCTATATATTAAATTAAATTATGATAAGTTTAATGTTTATTTCCATTGTTATTCATGACTTTCCATCCTCATTAATGGAGATGTTTAGTATGTGTTCTAATTCCTGGTTTGAAATTTTGAATTCCAATACGATGTATTATCAAGGTTTAGAGTGAATAAGATTTGAGAGGGCATTTTAGCATATAGATGTTTTTGTAAAGTGATGAAATATGGGATATTTTATGAGAATGGTAGTATGGTTAGTTTTATTATTATATCAAAAGTTCTTAAATAATTATTGAAGGATAAAATCTAGTTTTTTTTAAATAATTTTTAGATTATATAAATTAGAATATATGTTAAAAGATTTTAAAATTTTAATTCAAATATAATTATACAATTATATGTCTGGTTTGTTTTAATGATTAACAAATTACTAGAGTGAAATTTAATCATTTTATATGATTAAAATGAACTTTAGATAAATATAGCTTATAAGTATTTAAAGCAATCAATCTAAACATATAACTATATATGTTTTTTAATGAATTGTTTATAAGGATGTTCTGGTTGTTAGTTGTATTACACATAGGTAGGTCTTAATAAAAACTAGTTGTAGAGTGAAAGTTGGTCATTTTTATGCATTTTTAGAGTATATAAATTAGAAATATCTAAAATTATTAATCTAAATATAGCTATGTATGTAGTATTGTTTTGCATTCAATACTTATACATTAGTATGTGGCACTAACACAAATAATGATTCATATGTTTTGATTTGTTCAATGTTAAGTTTCACAAGTAATTCAAACATGCTAATAATTTCCTTAATAACATCATTCAAAATCATTCGCAATAAGCTAATTTTGGAAATTCAATTGAACTTTCCTATTAACTATAGGTACATCCAATTGTTCTGTTTAAACAATAGCCATGATCTCATCAAATCTATGGTGTGTCTTTCACTTAAAATATCAATGTATTGTTGCAAACAACTCTCTTTCGAAAGGAAGATATAAATGTAACAGAGGATGGGGATATGAACTCTATGAGGAATGTGAAGATTCTCCTTGATTTTCGAGGGAAAGGAAAAAATATATTTTAAAATTTTAATAATTCTTAAAGCATATTCAAATTTCCCTAGAAACGTTACTAATAAGCCTTAACAATTAAATATGATATATACCAATGGCCTTTCATTATTTTATTAATATCGAAAAGTAAAACTAATACTAAAAGACATTAAAAAGCTTTGAAATTTCTTAAAAGTAATCCAAAATATACTCAGCTTTCAAAAAAAAAAATCATTTGTCATAAGTTTTAATAATTAAACATGATACATACCAATGTTCTCTCATCTCTAATAAATATGAAAAAGTAAAAGCAGATTTTCAAATGATAAATATTGTACATAGTCCAAAATGGAAAAATCCTCAAAACAATGCATTATTCAAAGTACTAAAATTTCCATTAACATACTTTTGTGCAATAGTATTTGAATGTCTTAAAAAATATATTCTCTAGTCATTTTCACAATGCAATCTTTCAATAACGTTCCTCATTGTGTCTCCACAAAGGCCTTAAGCTTCTTAAAATTTTTAAATAATCCTCTCTTTGTTTCAAAGAAAACATGGAACCTTTTTTAGAAAAGTCATCATTCAATGCAACAAAATACATGGCAGCTCCCCATAAAAAGTTGCATGGATATGCAAACATCTAAGTGTACTATCTCCATGTAGTCCATCACTGTATAAGTCCTATACTTTGAGAAAGAGTTTTTTTTTTTTTAACTTTCAATTAAATAATACTAATATATGTGATTGGCATTCATATTATTCTTTTGCTTTTATTCACAAACTGATTAGGAAAATCCTTGTTGAAATTCCCTTTTCATTACCAACATTTTCCCTTCTTCTGCATGGTACCTTGACTCTATTTTGGTTCCCTTTGATGTTACAAAGAACTTTCTACATTTTTCTTAAATTGTCTCATATCACTGATAGAAAACAAGCTCACTCTAGGCCTCATTGTAACATCAAAATATTCCACTGAAGTTCTTGAAATGAGAGGACTCACCTTCTACAACACTTAGCCTAAATTAGGCTCCTAAGGCAACTAGGATCCCTTTACATGAAGTCAAAAACCCAATTAGCAAAGTCATTGCTACATCTTTCCTAAATGGTTAATTCAAAAGGATACGAGTTGCTCCTTGAGAGACTTGAATTGTTTTATGTGTGCTCTCATAGTAACTTTAGGAAGATCCATGACTAGAAGAATTCCATTCTTAGATGTAATCATGAGTTGAGGATGATTGATTCATAGGTTCCCATTGTAAAATTGCCTCATATCCACTAGTATGCTTTGCAATTTTATCTTCCACCTATTCCAACTTCCCTTTCTATAGACAAAGTTGTCATTGGTAATTTCCAAAGTTTCAAACCATCACCATGTTCAACAAACGTTTAATTTTTAGATTGTGTTACCATTCTAGCTATAACTGCAAGAATGTCTCCTATTGTTTGGAAAATCTCCTATCAATCAAGAAAAATGCAAGTGACTCTAATTGTAAGTTCCAATATCATACAAATTTGACAAATCCAAGGTAACCAGGGACTAAAAGAAAAAGAAAGCCAAGATGTTTGAAATAAACCATCATAAAATGAAGTGTTTCAAGATTTTTCATGACATTACATGTTAAGTTTCCAAACTTTAATAATACATATACATGAAAAACACACAATGATTCTTCTTTCACAATTCACTATATAACATTAAATATTACTGGTTGAAACATGTCAAAATCATTATGACAATTCAACTTTTAGTTCAACAGAACACTATTGGAACTAGTCTTTGTTTTAGTTGATCCACTATTCTTATTGCTTTTAAAGAAATAGGTTATATATTGAATGAAAATTTTGTATTTTGACCTATCCAATGGGAGGGTATAGAGAGGGAAAGGTAACATAGTGAGTCCCTTTGTATGGGGAAAGTAAAGGGAAAATGTTATTTCCAAGTAGTGGTTCTTAATTTGCTTGAGTTTTTTCATTCTTGGGATTACATATGTAAATTTTGATGTGCAAATTACAAGGCAAGGTACAACAACAATACACACCAAAATAAATTTTGGTCGTAGTGCTTAATCTTGCATGTTAATGTCCTCAAAAGAGGTTTAGTATTCTTTATCTTGGAGACACGTATCAATCCTCTTGTTGATTTTGAAAGGGTGTTCTTGGTTCTTGTGGCTCATGTTCTTCTAATCTTGGGTTGCATCCAATTTCATCTTCTTGGATGTCCCTCTTCTCGCCTTACCACTAGTTGACTTCTAGGTGGGGTAGCTAGGCCATCTTGTGGTCTATCTTGTTTTGCTTCACTCCTCTAGAGTGTTTGGTTGTTAGTTTACCTAGAGTGATTCGCGTTACTATTTTGCTCCACCCTATCGTGTTAAGGGTGATTTTGGATCTTATGGATTTACTTTTGGAGGTTCTTTACCAATGAGGTAATGATCTATTGTTGTTTCCACGCATCATGTCATTATTTAAGGGTTTGTCTTCTTTACTTCTTTGGGATGATGAATTGTCATATAACCAATTTCAAATGAAGATATGCACTTGGAAGCTGATTGCTTGTTGGCGAGGGGTTGAATCCATGGATACCTTTTGGCCACTAACACGATTTCTACTAGGAACACTTTATTGAAATCCATTTAAATGTAGATGCAAGCATTTGTAGTGATATATATATTTTTTTTCATTTTTTTGCTTCAAAAATGAAACTCACCTAATGCATTTTCAATGTCTCATAGGGATTCAAAACCCCAAAACTAGAGGGGAAGATTTGGGAATCTTACCTGTACTGAAGCTATAGCTAGAGTCTATGAAACTTAATCAAATGTTGTGAGCCATAGTTTCATATAGAGGCCTACGTTTTCCTAGAACCAATGACCAACGTTCAAAATGAGATCTTCATTTTTTGTTAAATCAAACTCCATTGCGAGGAAACCTTTTGCATATGGGTAGAAGAAGTATTCTTCCTAGATGCCCATCAGTGAGGGTTTGGAGATCTATTGGTGGAGATCAATGAGAATAAGTGAAAGTCCATTGAATCAACAGATTAATCGATGGATGATTAAGATTCCTTAAAACAAGATTAGAATTTTAAATTTTGAATAGTAACAATATATGACCTAAGATTTTAAGATATAAGTTTATTAAAATATATTGAATTCTCGGGTTATTGTTGAGGCAAATTAATTATCTATCATTTAATTGTCAACCCGGAGGTTGTATATGCTAGAAATTAACTTCAATTTAGATCAACCTAACTATTAAACCAAATAATGACAAACCAAATTCACCTATTCTAATTCAACAATCAATTCAAAAGAAATTATAGTACAATTATAGTACAACGCGCGGAATTGAAATCTTAATCTTTAAATCTTGCAGGAATTGAAAAGCACACCACTCTTTCAGAAATGAAAGCAAAAACAGTCATTCTTAACCTCTCACATAGGAAAAGATATGAAAGCAAATAAAAACATTTTCTCTTAACTTCTAGGTAGAAAGCAAATAAAAACAATCGCTCTTAACCTCTAGGTAGAAAGCAAATAAAAACAATCACTCTTAACCTCTCACATATGAAAATACATGAAAGCAAATAAAAACAATTTCTCTTAACTTCTAGGTAGAAAGCAAATAAAAACAATCACTCTTAAACTCTCACACAGGAAAATATATGAAAGAAATAAATCTTAATCTATGAAAACAATAAGTCTTAATCTATGAAGAACAATAAATCTAAAAAAAATAAATCTCACACATTGTAAGTCGCCAATCCAAAAGCATGAGAGATGGAAAGTTGAGAGGCTCCAAATGCAAGCATAACCAAATCAAAGTGAACATCACTCATGAGCATGGTGCCAAATCCAAATTCTATATTCAAAATATGAGCATTTCCCCAACTTTACACACGCCTTTGAAAGGAGGAGGCTCTCCTATTTATACAAAAACATAAGAAGTTGCCTCATTAATGGAGGTCCATTATTATCTCCCTAGATCCCTAAAAAATCTCATAGAGCTACAACTCAAATAGGTAATGATAAGACACATATCCTCTTTGACGTTTATCCAAATCTTCTTCCATATTTTGAAGGGAATTCGAATTTGAGCATTGGAGGCCACATAAGGGTGCCTTGGAAGCTTCCAAATGACCTACACATGTCATGAAACTCAAGCCACTTTTAAGTATTAGCAAGTATATGTCATTTTTCTAAGTTTTAACCATTTAATTCACTTATAATACTAGAAATCATTAACTTTTGGAAAAGACAAATGGAACCCATATAATTATGAAAATGGAGGCTAATGAAAGGTTGTATGGTCATGGAGCTGCGACATGTGAGTGAAATGGTGGCGATAAAGGTGAAAGTGGATGATATTTTGAATACATTTTGGAGACTCTACAGTTATCGATTTCTAAAAATCATTATATTCTTAATATCCTTAACCTAATGAACAATGAACTATAAGTTGTTGCTAATGTAAACAAGTTATCATTGAGTCAATGAGCATTTATACCTACATACATACATACATATGTATGTATGTATGTATGTATAGACACACACACACACACACAGGGGAGCAAGAAGTGGAATTTTGAGGTAAAAATCAGAGTCAAAACAAAAAATGTACTAACAAAATCAACTTTAAAAGAACTAATAAAATTCATGATGATAATTCCATCCCCAGGGGTAAATATTTTTGTAGGGAAAAGAAGAAAATTACTTTTAATTGTATTTCTAGCTTATTTTCTTATAGGTTTACCCAAATGTCAAGTGTATACACCCATCAGATGTGGAAATCAATATGATGAAGTGATCTTAAGCATGTGCATATGCACTCACACACATACACATACATAATAATTACATGTTTTACACTTGTATTAATGGACCTCCTTTTAAGTATGTCTAGGAACCCACCAATTCCTTGAATTCATATATATATATGAATTCAAGGAATTGGTGGGTGCCCAGAAATACAAAATAAATGCACAAAATTTAGTACATATACCCACTTATCAGTTAATAACATTGTAATGTTAGAAAGGGTGTTACACTCCCACTCACCATTTGATTGCTTCTGTGCTAGCCTTCTTTAATTCTTTTTAGACAATGCCTTACTATATGACTAATTTTAAAGCAAGTTGAATACTTGAAATCCCCCTACTAATGGTCAAGTGGTTGAATCCATGGATAATTTTTGGCCACTAACTTGGTTTCTACTAGGAACACTTTATTGAATTATATTTCAACATAGATGCAAGCATATGTGGTGATATGTCTTTTTTTTCATCTCTTTTCTTTGAAAATGAAACTTGTAAAGATTCAAAACCCCAAAACTAGAGGAGAAGGTTTTGGCTTTTTACCCATTTTGGAGCCATATCGAGGGTTTATGAAATATAAGCAAAATTTTGGAACCATGGTTTCATATAGATGCTCATGATTCCCTAGAACCAATAAACAAAGTTTAGAATAGGATCCTTATCTTCTGTTACATCAAACTCCACTATGAAGAAACCTTTTTCATATGGGTAGAGTATTGCCTCTTCCCAGATGTCCATCATTGAGGATTTGGAGATCCATTGTTGGAGATCTCCGAGATTAGGCTGAAGTCCATTGAATTGATAGATTAATCCATGCTCCTCTAAATATTCTGCTTGATTTATGGTTTCATATTCTACATGGATGGAAATAATAGGGCTTGGTGTTAATCAACTTATTGATGAACTAATGGCTTATGTTTTGGAAATTTTTATCAAAGCACAGGTCTACATCATCATTGGTTGGGTGAAGCGAGATGATAGTTGGTTACATCAGTTACATCAATTGGTGTTGATTTTCTTGGTTAGTTGATCAATACTCAAGTATAGGGTTGATAGGTTAAAATTAATTAGCATTCAACTTTACCAATTAGGCGACCAAATAAAGTAATTAGGGAACCAATATCACAAATACCACCAACATTAGAGTATGACATCCAATTTATTAGAGTCAAGGTGATTACATGGATTCAACAAAGCTTGCATTTTCTATTCAGTGGGGATCTCTATGATAGTTCAAGGAGTAATGTGAAAGTAGAGGTTGAAGGTCAACTTATATGTGGAAAATAGAGCACCTAATAATGCATCTTCATAGATCAAGAACTACGAGATCACCCATTTCATTTGACAAGTTATGGGATGATCGTACCATTCAAACCTTTCCATGAATTTGTTAAAGGCCCAAAGGAAGGAGAAATCAATAGTATTTCCATGGTATTTCCTTCCTAGGAGATACAAAGATGCTTTCCCAACATAGGAGGGGGAGAAATAATGTCATTATGATCTAGTTGGAAAATAAAGCTAAGGACGTGGTATTCGATGGAGCTCCTAGAGATAAAATGTCTTTGGATAGTAACTTGGTAAGGGGGTAGTCGAGGCAAAGGAAGAGAAAAAGGTCAAAATTGTAACTGATGTACAACAATTAGAAGGGTTAAAGCTGGAAAAATAGGGATGGTTGCTTGATTAGAGGTTAGTAATGGTATCATGGCTTGCATGGCAAGATGTGAATATGATCATATTATGGCGTACATTAGTTCCATTGGTGAGGATAAAACAAATTGGAAGACTTGAGGTGCATCTATGGTGTTCACCCTCACTATAATGCCCAAGAAACACTATATTGGGTTATATCCATCCAAATTTTATTTGTTATGCTAGATAATTGATTTATTAGTCTTGAGAAGAGATTTGACGTTAAATTTTGCAAGCCAATTTTGTAAAATATCCTCTTCAATACAACCATTTTGAGAGGAGAAGCCTCAAACTTAAATCAAACTAGCAAATCTCTCTTCTTAAAACTTATCATGAGAACCAAAATTAATATAGGTTTCTTTTCTTACCTTTCTTGGGAGGATAAGCTTTAGAATTAGGCCAAGCTCATAAAATTGTTTTTCTAAACATTATATATGAACCAAAATTACCACAGAATGCTTGTAGACTTTAGGATATATAGCATCAGTACGCTTATTTAGGAAAGATGAGGCTCATCAACGAGTCAAAATTAATTAAGGTTCCTCTTCTAAATGGAACATTGTTTGTGAGTACAACAACATGATATTCTTATTTAGAAAGAGTGTCTTAAAAATGGATTATAAGTAATCTAAAATTAGAAAAGTAATGTTTCTTTAATTATACTTTCCTTGAGAGCCATACTATCTTTTGGAGATAAAATTTAGCCTTTAAAAAAAGTCAAAACTATCTTTGGTGTAATGCTAGTTTTGAGGCTCCATTAGTTTTCTCGAAGGTTACTATATTTGATATGAGAATTTATATATGGAGGAAAAGCATACTAAATATGAATAATTTTTTTATTATTTGGACATTGTCATCAAGCATAAAAGGATGATAGAACAAGGGGACAATTCAAACTATCAATGTTCACTATTGTTCTTTAATGATCCTTCTCTTCTCTTCTTTTCTTCCTTTATATCCAACTTTTGAGTCTCATATCTTATCTTATATTTTTTTAAGCTTGGCATAATATCATGCCCCCTTTCATTTATTGGGAAAATCCTAATACAAAACTGTGTTAGAAATATGTACTTTTACATATTTGAGAAACAAAAGAAATTTTGTCTTGCTTATGAAGATTTTCAAGGGTTGAGAATTCAATTTACATTGAATCCTCTCTCTGCTTAATGATTAATCTTAGGATCTCTAATTAGCAATATTTGCTCTAATATTACATCACTAGTTTTCATTTAACCCCTTTTATCCATCACCCACAAGGAGTTGGTATTGATCATACATGTAATTCAAAGAATCCTTTTACAAGCTTTAAGCACTGAATAAGAAGACTAATTCACATATTTTGAGAATATGTGCATTGATCCACAATCTTTAATTATTTATGTATTCTTTTCTCATTTATTAGAGGCCTTAATGTGTAAATATTTAGAGTTTTGAACCACATTTCCCGAGGGACACCCCCTTGGATTATCAAGTACTAATATAGTAGTAAGAGGTTCATTGTTAGTGATGAGAACAAGATATTTAAACCATTCTCAAATTCCATTGTCTTAATTCCTCTCAATGATAATATGTCCTAAACTATCATTAATATAAAGTTATAAAGTTTATAATATAACAAAATGTAATGTTAAAAAAAGTTAGTAACATATCACAACATGATTATAAATATATATATGAGGAAATAAAACATGAATCTTTCCTTACATGAATGAAAAAATATGTTTTCCATATACATGCACTACAATTTGAAAGGAAGTTCTAAAAACTCCAATTATTCTTACATATATATTCTTACAATTTTATAACCAATGCTAAATTACAAGGTATAATCGTTCGCAATGAAATAAGAAATCCATGTTATGGTCGTGGAGGCATATATAAACACCATGTTGGAGTAGGAATCCACAATGGACCTTCACTAGGGCCGTCAATGAGATGAGAGTCTAAGTAGAGGCATCATTCAATGATGAACCTAAATCTCATTCACATCCCACAATCATATAGACAGGTGGAAATTTGAGCCATGGTTGTGATTCTTCAAAGGAAGTAGCCATAATGCTATTAGATGCTTCCACAATTGTCACAATTTTTCTCCTCTTGTTCTTTATGTATGTCACCACATTTGTAATAATGACCTCCAAAAATATTTTCAAGGCACCTCTCGTTTCTTCATAAATGAGGGCACTTTATGTGCTTAACACCTTCTCTCCTAGTGAGACGTTTGATGGTGGGATTTATGATGTTTTGAATGTTATCTCAAAGCTCATTCTTTTTTGGTATTCAACATTTGTTCTAGCATTTAAAACAGAGAAATAATTGTTGAAATAAATAATACACGAAGATTTTATGTGGTAAAACCCTGACAATTATTGGGGTCCAGGTATGAACAATATATTCACCCTTTTCCTACATTAATTTATCAATTCGAGTGCATATCCTTTCAAGGAAACGCGCAAGGTATATGCAGGGGCAAGAGTACAGTCCGTTCCAACCAAGGGTTCGCGATTAAGATTCAAAACATAGCTGTAAAACTGAACTAAATACAGAACTCCAGAAAAGCAATTACAAAGATTAATGAACTATAACAACAAGCATAAAATAACAAATAACACACACAGAAAGACGCAACACCTGATCAGAAGAGCGGGCCCAACTCTCTGATCAGGGTTGCGTTACTCACAGCGAAGAATGGAACAACAAAAGAGATGATATTTTATTAATCTGAAAAGGGTTATTACAATATTGATGGGGCGTCCCCAAATTACAGGAATAACCTGTCTTTTATACACAGTGAGGGAGAACAACATCTTTCCCCAAAACCTGGTAACCATATACCTAGAAATGTACATTAGTTTGGAACGGCACCAACACCAGATAGACAAGATCATTGAAAGGCCTAAGAATGGTTCAGGGATCTGCGACTCCAGCTGCGCGGCCTCCTTATGGTTGGTCGTTGCTGTGAATTGCGGATCTGTTGCGGGATGTTGAAGCATTGGTTCTTGTTCTCCAGAAGCTGCGGTCAAACATATATTTTAGTGCTGCAAATAGGCAAACCCCGTGGCTTTACTTCATTAATAAAATATTCCAATAGACAGAAAAAGGGGGTAGTTACCTTGCATATTTAGCATAGTAAACATAGGTAAATAAGTGCAAAGAGGTCAAAAAGGGTGATGGAAATGCAACAGAAAGATAGCCCGATTTGGTGCCCAACATCTCCCCCCAACTAGCCTTCTGCATGCCCTCATGCAGTTTGTTGCCTCCGCAGGTCTGGGTTTTGCAGACTGTTGGCCTCCTAGAGCTGGGCGAGATCATACTCTTCAGCCATCTCTGTCCCTGGAACTTTAAAACCATCTGAGAGGAGGACTTCCTTCCACCAATCTCTCGGAACATTATATGCTGGGGTGTAATTTTCTACTGGAAACCAGATAGTGGGGAACTGAAACCGGATCCCCATCCACCGGACCCCACATGTTCGGACACATGCCACATACCTGGGCACTCTGGGGAGCACTCGTGCAAAATTTGGTGCCCCAAAAGGTTCCCTGTTCCGGACAATTGTAGGTGACATCATCCACCTTTTCTGACAGCAATCAAGGGCCTCATCTTGAAATGTGACTAATTGCCTGACACAAAGATCAAGGCACCATTTCTGTGTCCTCGACATTCTTTCTTTGTTCCCCTCAATTCTCAAAAAGGTGTTGCGTTTAGTGAACATGGTGATTGAACTTTCATGTTCTCCTCTTACTATAAATGGCTTTGTGACCTGATTGGACTCAAATGTGTTAAAGGCCTTCTGCTAGCTGATCTGATTAAAAGTATAAGAGGTGAGGGCCCTTAAATGAATGTCCCCCACATATGGGACTGGGTTAAATTCTCTGTCCATGCGCAATAGATACCCATGCAGGTAAAACTCACACATCAAATGTTGAGTTGGCACGTCATGGCTCCTCATTATGTAGAGGAATTGTACACCATCCTCTATTTCATGACTAATTTCATTCTTAATGCTCTCCATGCAGAATAAAAGAAAATGTTCATGCAAGAATAGAGAATAACAAGAAGCAGGGGACGACATGCCATCACCTCTTGCACCAAGTTAAACATCTGCTCCTTATCATTCTTCAGCTCTGCCACTTGCTTTTCCAGCTGCTCCATCTTGAGCTGTTGCTTCGCATGCCTTAATCTCATGACATCTATGTGCTCCACATATTCAAAAATGGTTGTGGAGGCTCGTTCCTAAGTCCTTCTGACCTCATTTTGATACCAAGCTGCAGTAGATTTCCAAGTCTGCACTTCGGCCGTTAAGGCATACTCACGGTCTTTGAACAATCGCTCGACCGGGTCTGTTTGAGTGGCAACAGAAGTCATGGCTATTTGATCCACCTGAGTCTCTGCTTCTACCCCTATGGCCTTGGACTTTTTGGCTTGCCGTTTGTATTTCTTCATCCGCTTCTACATTTTGTGTACCTGCTTCCTTAGTTTCCTAACCTCCATCTTAAGCCGCATTGTCTCTTTAAACTGCAGCTGGTATTTTTGCTTCATAGGGAGTCTTTGATGTTCACACAGCTCTACCCATTCCTGTTTAACCAAAACTTCCTCCGGTTTAGCAGTTGGAGGCAAATCTCTCTGGACAGCTTCTGCCATGCCGATTGTCGAGTTTTCCTCTATTGCTCTTTCTTCTTTGATTAATTCTTGTTTCACAACCTTTTCGCCTAGCTTTTCCACTGGCTCATTCGTCGGGACCGCTTTGCTTGGTCCCTCCTCTTTGCCAATGGCTACTTCCCCTTGTTGTGTGCTCACCGCGACCAGTGGTGCCCTTGCGAGATGCTCTCCTATTAATGCGTCTGCTGGAACCCTTTCCGGTTCCCCTGCCTCTGGAACCTCTGCCTCTTCTCTCCTTTCAGGCTCTGAAGTGCCTGTTGCCTGAGTAGCATCCACCCCACACGGTTGTGGTCTTTGTGCCAAATTTAAAGCAAGAGGAATGGTGAGATCTTCTTCTGTGCGCCGAGGGGAACGAGTTACCCTTGCTCCCCTTGGGATAGAGGAGAAAAAGGAAAACTAGCAGGGATCTTCAATATTCGGCCCCGAGGTTGACGCTGGTTCTTGTGGAGCAGTGCCAGCCTCATGCCCTAGTTCTTCCTCTTCCATCGGTTCTATGGTCGGGGTGGTCACGACCTCTTCTTCATTCAGTTTATCCTCCTCCATCGGCTCCACGGTGGCAGGAGGTCCTTGTGGGGTATCCTTGGTCGCAACATCGACCAATTCACCTGTCCTTGCTTGTTCTGCCTCTGTTGTTGTCATGCTATCTATTTGCGCTGCTAGTTCCACAGTCGAGGCTGGTTCTTGTGGGTCAGCCTCGGCCGTGGTACTAGTGGGCCTTTCTGTGTCGACTCCTGCATCTTCCATTGGTTCCACGGTTTCGGCTTGCTCTTGGGGAGCAGCCTCTTCTTCAAATTCTTCATCTTCCATCTCCATCTCTTCTGGCTCCTCCTGGTCAACATAATCATCTTCTCCTGCGTTTTCTTCCTCCATGGCTTCTAGCTCATCTTCCTTGGCGGCCACAGCGGCTGCTATCTCTTCCTCTGTGGAATCCCGAAACAGTTCCCACGGGATCGGGATTCGTCTGATGGCATTCATCACCAACAGTTGGACCAGCCCATGGTGAGTGATGACCGCCAACACCTGTCGCGACCCTTGAGCCGAATGTGCCATCAGATGAAGACTTCTTAGTAAGAAATAAGGCATATTTAGTGAAAAAGCCTCTGCTTGGGGAAATCGGAGATGAGCTAATATTCGGAGATGGTATTTGAATATGGTGGAGTATCTCCCCTCACAAGTTATATATTTTATGACAAACTCTGCTACTCCTCCCCATGGATGCGGTAGCAAGTTTCGGTCGTATCCTCGACCCTTCTGCACGATGCTTTCTCCTGCCTGCAAAAAGGCTTCGGGAAACTCCAGAAGGGAAGTCCTTCTTGAAAACCATCGCTGTCCATTTTGAGGGAGCCCGCTAACTTCTGCAATGGCTTCCTCTGTCACAGGGATTTCTATCCCGCGGACTCGAGAGCTTTCTTCTCCCAGGTTGAGTGCAAATTCTGCTGTAATTTCCTCGTTCGACCCCCTCAACCTGTCAAAGTAGACATTCCATCCTGCATTTTCAAAGACTTGCCATACCTCCTGATTGTTCCGAACTCTCGTTGTATCTTCTGGCTCATGCCTCACAGATTGTCCACCCATCGCTGTAGAGGTAGGATCAGCACGATGAATACAGTTAGCTGGTAGGGGAGAATGACAGGGACCCAAACTGTTGGCAACTGTAATAATGTCATGGTCGCTTTTGGAGAAACAGATGAAAACAATACTGGTATGTTTAGGAATGATGGCGGGTTATGGCGGTACTGTTGGATATTTCAGTGGTTTAATGCAGCGTGTTGGTGAGGCGACTGGTTATGACCCTTTGCGCACGAATATGCATTCCAAGGCGTCGACGTCGTGATTACGAAGTACCATAATCATTAGATTTAGTTTGGTATGAATCATGTGTCATGAATGCATTTTCGTGGTACACCGTTATTTCTTATGACGGTTCCCCCCCAACTTAATTACGGTCATCCACGACACGTATTAATGTATTTTTGGAATATTTTAATTAAATCCGTAAAAGTCATCAGAGACGTACCTGGGGACCTACCTTGTGGTGGAGTAACAACAAAATGTCTGACGGAGTAACAACAACATGTTTGACGGAGTAACAACAATAGGGAGTAACAGCAGCAGGGAGTAACAACAGCAGGGAGTAACAGCAACGGTGGAGTAATGGCAGTTACGGAGTAACAGCACTAGCAGAGTAACAGGAGTTGCGGAGTAACGGCACTGACGAAGTAACAACAGTTACGGAGTAACAACACCGGCAGAGTAATAGCAGTTACGGAGTAACGGCACCGGCGGAGTAACAACAGTTGCAGAATAACAGCACTGGCGGAGTAACAGCAGTTGTGGAGTAACAGCACCGGTGGAGTAATAGCGGTTACGGAGCAATGGCACTGGCAGAGTAACAGCAGTTACGGAGTAACGGCACCGGCGGAGTAACAGCACCGGCGGAGTAACAACACCGGCGAAGTAACAATAGTTGTGGAGTAACAGCACCGACGGAGTAAGAACACTTGCAGAGTAACAACACCAGTGGAGTAACATCACTTAGTGGAGTAACAGCATTAGTGGAGTAACAACACTTAGTGGAGTAACGACACTAGTGGAGTAACATCAACTGTTTAATAGCAGCACTGGTGGAGTAACAGCATCGAGTGTTACATTTCTCCTGGCCATATTCTTTTGTTATTCCTGCAAAATACAAACAAGTAAGTAATAACAGTATATATATATATATATATATATATATATATATATATATATATATTATTTATTTATTCATTTTTTTTATTAATTTTTTTTTTGTATGTTTTTTTTTTTTTTTTTTAGAGCAGAGTGAGAGTGTCCTTTATTCCAACAACCATTAAATCAAATGAATCAGAAAGGTGTTTGACAAAGGCATCTTTAGAGGTTGGACGATGGTATAGTTTTAAACGGTGTCCATTTACTAAGAACGAGGTATGATTCTCATCTATTGTAATTAGTCTAATCGTTCCATTGTTGAACACTGCGTCCACTTCATATGGTCCCATCCAGTGAGTGCGAAGCTTGCCTTTGAAATCCTTAAATCGGGAGTCATAAAGTAATGCCCAATCCCCCACATGAAACACCTTACTTTTGATAAATTTATCATGCCATTTCATTCTCTGTTGTTGAACAGCAGTAGTCTTCTGGACAACTACTGATCTAATCTTGTCCAACTCATTCAGTTGTTCCAGTCGGTGTTTCTGTGCTTCTGATAGGTCTAGACCTACTTCTAAAGTTGTTCTGAGTGTACTGATTTCAAATTCTACCGGAAACAAGGGGGATTTCCCATAGACTAACTCAAATGGAGAAAACCCAGTTGTGTTCCACCATGTTGTTCTATATGCCCATAAAGCTTCTGAAAGTTTCTGTGCCCAGATGACTTTCTACTGTTTTTTTCAAGATATTTTCCAATATCTTGTTTGTGCTCTCTACTTGTCCATTCACCTGAGGATGATAGGGGGTTGTCACTCTATGTTTGACCCCATATTTCTGCATCAGCTTCCCTATCATGTGAGATGTGAACTACGATCCTCCATTCGACACAATTTCCCTTGGAGTACCGTATCGGGCAAAGATTTCTTCAAAGAGAAAGTCTGCCACCACTTGCTCTGTTGCTCTCGTGACCGCTCTGGCTTCCACCCATTTGGTCACATAATCGGTGCAGACCAAGATGTAAGCTTTCTGATGAGAAGGTGGGTTGAAGGGTCCAACAAAATCTATGGCCCATTTCTCGAATGGTTCAAGGACTATCTGGGGTTGTAGAGGCATTTCATCTACTTTCCCAGGTTGTCCCATCTGTTGGCAACTATCACACCTTCAGACATAATCCCGAGCATCACGAAAGATGGAAGGCCAGTAATATCCCATTTGCAGCACTTTGTGACCTGTTCTTTTATCTGCAAAATGTCCTCCACAGGGTCCATCATGTGCAGCCTTTAATATCTCATAGATATCATCTTCTGCCACACAACGCTGAATCTGTTGGTCAACCCCTGTATGAAAGAGATATCCTGCCATCCATGAATATCGGGTACTCTGATGAATAATATTCCTTTGCTCCTTATATGACAAATGATGAGGCACCTTCCCTGTAGCAAGATAATTAGCAATATCTGCATACCACGGAGTGTTAGCAGAAACTGCAAAAAGATGTTCATCTGGAAAATTATCTTCAATTGGTGTATTCTTACCATCATTTTCTATCCTAGACAAGAAATCTGCAACCACATTGTCCTTCCCTGGTTTATCTACTATAGTAATGTCAAATTCCTGTAGTAGCAACAACCATCTTGTAATGTGACCAGGGGTAACAGGTTTATTCATTAAATACTTGATAGTTGCATGATCAGTATGTACAAAGGTAGGATACCCAGTAATGTAGTGCCGGAATTTGTTGATGGCGTAGATGACAACAAGGAACTCTTTTTCAGTCACTGTGTAGTTTAATTCAGCAGGAGCCAAATTCTTACTAACATAGTAAACTGCATATGGTACCCTATCCTCTTGTTGTCTTAATACTACACCAATCGCTATTTGGGAAGCATCCGTGTGAATATGGAAAGGTAATGCCCAGTCTGGCCCTCTAAGGATCGGAGCACCACAGACCAATTCTTTGATTTTCATGAAGGTTGTATCATAGTCACCTGTCCACACAAAATCTGAGTCTTTTGTTAGCAATTGAAAAAGTGGATGTGCTACTTTCGCAAAATTTTCTATAAAACGCCTGTAATAACTAGCTCAACCAATAAAGATGCATACCTGCGTGGGCGTTTTGGGTGTCGGGAAATGCAAAATTACCTTTATCTTGGATGGGTCCATCCAGATTCCTTCAGCTGAGAGAAAATGTCCCAGAACAATTCCTTCCTCCATCATCATATGGCATTTTACTGTACTTAAGGAGACACGCGCCTGTATACACCTTTCGAGAACTTTCTCTAAATTTTTCAGCCCTTCTACAAATGAATCCCCATATGGAGTAAAGTCGTCCATGTAAATTTCAACACTATCATCCACCAAATCAGAGAAGATCCCCAAAATTGCCCTCTGGAACGTTGCAGGTGCATTACACAGGCCAAAAGGAAGGACCTGGTATGCAAATGTTCCCCAGGGGCATGTGAAAGTGGTTTTGTCCTGATCTTCAGGAGCTATCTGGATCTGGTTATACCCACTAAATCCATCTAGGAAGGAGAAGAACTTTTTTCCGGCCAATGTGTCCAAAACTTGGTCAATAAACGGTAAAGGAAAATGATCTTTTTGCGTTTCCTTATTCAATTCTCTATAATCCATGCATATCTACCATTTACCATTTTTCTTAGGGACCATTACTAATGGCGAAACCCATTGGCTATCTGAAATGGGGTAAATAAAACCTACGTCCAGTAATTTCTGAAGTTCTTCTTTCACAACATTTTTCAATGCAGGGTTCATTCTTCTCTGAGGTTGTCTTACAGGACGACAATCTTCCTTAATATATATATGATGGGTACATAAATCAGCAAGAATCCCCTTCATGTCTGAGTAATCCCAAGCGAAGGCTTCTTTATGTTTCCGAAGGACATCTACAAGTTTCTTCTTCTGGGATTCTGACAGGTTTGGATTAATATTTAGGGTTTTTCCCAGTTCTAATTCCACTGGGATGCTTCCATGGTGTGCATCAACAGGTAGCTCCTCTGATCCTTCTATTGTTTCAATAGTTTCCTAAGTTTCATAGCTTAGGATAGATTCTAGGATTTGTTGATTTGGCTCTGAAACGAAGCAGGGATCATCCATGAAAGAGGTGATTACATCATCTTTTGATTCCATTTTTAACTGAAGGGCCTGTCCAATAGTGAGGACTGGTCTCAATTCCTCATTTTCCGTTTCAGACTCTTTCCTAGATAAAATTTTCTTGCTACCTATTGGTTTTATGGATGGGTTTGGCTCTGCAGGTGGGTATAACACTAAATTCTTAGTGTTGTGCCCATTTGAAATAACCATGTGCCCTGAACGACACCCAATATAAGCATCCGCAGTAGCCAGCCATGGTCTGCCCAAAATCAAAGGATGGCCGCCCACCGAAGATTGCATATGTAAAACAAGGAAATCTATGGGATAGTGCCATGAATCCACTGAAATTGTTACATCTTCTAACTTCCCTACAGGTTTTACTGTAGATCAGTTTGCCAATTCCAACATTGTAGGTGTATGTTTCAAGTTATGAAGACCTAATGTATGCATAGTTTCAGTGGTGATAACGTTAATGGCAGCACCCAGGTCTACCAGTACATTCGGAATCTCTACCCCATTAATTTGTACTATCAAAATTGGGTTCCCTGGATCTCCATACTTTACAAGCATTGACTTTCCCATCATGAAATCTGACAATTTTCCCATAACATGAATAGTAAGGGGGTCTTTGGATTTCTTTGTAGGTTTCTTTGAACAGTATTCCCTGAGAGTCTTTGCATATATCGGTACATCCTTCATAGCTTGTAACAGGGGAATTTTAACAAATAAGTTCTGTAATTCACCTAATAAATCAAATTCAGCTTGAGGGCTTGGTTTACTCAAAGTTAGTCTCTCGGGATAAGGTGGTTCAGACTGATATTGTTTTGCAGGAGGTGCCTGGTTTCTACCAATATATTGTAGTTCTTTATTAATTGATTCTGATTCCTTACCTTCACTATCAAGTTGTTCAATGATAACTGGAGGAGGTTGAACATTGACTGTTCGTCCTGATCGCAAATTCATTTCATACAACTCTGCAGTAGAAATGCTATATGAAGGTAGGTTAAGAGTGTCGGTTTGATGGACTCCCTTATTATTGGGATTCGGGTTGGGTTGGATTGGAAGCTGAGGACAGGCAGGTTGATTACTAGGAGGCACATTAGAGGGCAGTTGGAGTTTCTATTGGGGCATTAGCTGAGGAAACTGTCCAGGAGAGGATCCTCGCCAAGTTGGAGCCCATGGGGAGCTCGAACTGGCTTGAGGGTTCCACTGCTGCCAAGGTGGAAACTGGTATTACGGCCACATGGGAGGATAGGGCATGGACTGAGGATTCATATTGAAATTATTGAAATATTGAGATGGATCTGAGTACATACCTTGATTTCCCATTGGTGGTCGAGGCTGCCATGGCTTTCTAGACCCCATGAGGTACAGTTGCTCCGTGTCTTCCCCTATCCCTTGAAATATTGCTTTCAGGCCTGGCAAGGAGGGACATGAGCTTGTTGCATGATTTAACTCGCAGATTGCACATTCCTCTATGGAGTTTAATGGACATTCCCTCTCTGTATGCTTCTTTCTACACTTCGGGCATAATACAGCCATGGTCCTTTCCAATTCTAGCTTCTTCTATTTTACTTGTAGTGTATCCATCTGTGCCGACAGAGTACTGAGGATATTCGTCCTCAAATTGTCTAGCAGGTTCCCGATTTCTGCCTTCGTAACACCCCCGCCAGATACCTTTGTTGAGCGAATCCCTTGTCTGTTTCTTGCAAGCCTTCTCGAGCACGGAATGCATAGTTCGCAGATAACTTCGAAGCTTTCCTTGGAGATGTCTCCTTTTCCCACAATGTTCAACAATTCCAACGAGTCCTCATGAAAAGCCCGGAGGAGGATAATTTTTAAAATTTCCTTATCCAGGTCGGAGTGACCTGACCTTTGTAAGGTGTACTTGAATCGTTCCACACAATCTTCCAAGCTCTCGTCTTCTTTTTGTGTGAACTTAAAAAGTTCCTCCTTGATGTTCCGGGATTTGCAGTAATCTTGGTATTTTTCCAGAAAAGTTGTCCGCATATCATCCCATGTGGAAATGGAGCTTCCTCCAAGGCCCATGAACCATCGCAGAGCCGTCCCTTTTAATGTAGCAGGGAAATTTTTTAACTTTTGGGCATCTGTCATGTAGTCATACCCCCGGCACACTATGTCAAATTCAAATAAAAATGTGTCGGGGTCTTCTGAAACAAGCCCATGAAAGCTTGGTAGGGCTGCTAATGGAATAGGCTTTGTGGGCGCACCAGCTCCCAGATCCCTGATTGGGAACTCGATGGTGGAGGTTGTGGGAGCCATAAATATCCTCCAATAACCGTTGGGTATTTCAATAGGCTCCGTGGAAGATGGCTAAGGATTCCTTACCACTCAGATTCAAGTTGCTTTAACGGCACTTCCCCGGTCCCTTGGTGATGCAAGTACCCCTTCGTTTCCCTCTCCTGCGTCTTGATGACTTGATCCCTCGCTACGACCTCCTTTCCTTTGTTGGAGTGATCTGACCCTGTTGATGTTCTGCTTGCGACCTCTTCCCCTTCTATTACCAACGTCAGATTTTCCTGGTTAGGTATGCTGCTATACGTTTCCTCAACTGCTGGAGGGACCTGCTGTGTCGAATCACCCAAGAATGCTATAGACAGCACTGGTTGATCCACTGATTGTCCCTTGGACTTTACTCTCCATGCACCTGGTCTCATGGCTGCGTGAGAGGATGCTTCTGATTCTGCCTTTGCTATAATTTGCTGGATATAGGTCTTTCTTCCCAAGTCCGGTCCTCCCCTCTTTGGGGCTCTTCCTCTGCCCCTCTTATTTGGTTCTCTGTTCATACAAATGTTGATATGACTGAAGGTCTTGGTATCAACCTACAATGCTTTAGTCTTGAAGTAAGGTGTCAAAGGACCATTCCTTCCCCAAGACGAAAGAACTTACAAAAAGAGAGACAGCTAAAAAAAATAGGAATCTAGGGTTCAGGGCCCGGAGCAGGGCGTCAAAGGACTCCTCCCTCCCCAGGACAAGAACCAGGAACAAACACACACCTCCGAGAAGACCTAATACTTCCAGATCTGAAGCAGGGCGTCAAAAGACTCCTCCCTCCCCAGGGTAAAAGCTAGGGTTTCCCGAAAAAAAACACACAAGGTTTTGAAAGAAATAAATCTAGCTCAGGGCCTGGAGCAGGGCGTCAAAAGACCCTTCCCTCCCCGGTACAAGAGAGTGGCCCAAATCAAACAAAAAAGCAAAATAAAAAAAAATAGCAGAAAGAACACCTATGCTCAGGACCTGAAGCAGAGTGAGAAAACTCGTTCTCTCCCCAGGACGAGAGATTGACCCTCTGGTTAGTCTCGATCGTTGTCTTGCACCTTGTTAGCCTCCCCGGCAACGACGCCAAAATGTTGGGGTCCATGTATGTGTTGGCATTATGATGCATGTGTTGTACTTGATGGCAACCCACTTGTAGCAAAACAACTCACTTATATATAACTAGATGAATCTACAGAAGAGATATCAGATGTGAAAGAATACATGGGATGCAGGGCAGCTCAAAGGAATCAATTCAGATGTAATGTACAATGACAACTCATTAAGATGACAGTTCTCAATATGGCAAGTTAGCTTTTCCATCAAGTCTAAAGGGGGAGATTGTTGGCATTATGATACAGGTGTTGTCCTTGATGGCAACTTACTAAGATGACAGATCTCAGTTCAGTCTAACAGAATAAAGAAAAAGAGATATACGCAGGTTCCCCTTGATAAATCCATGTATACACGTGGGTTAGCTGACCAAAAGGTGTGTATACGTATACACGCACTTTCATGCAAGGAAAGGCGCGTACATTTGGTTTTAGTCCTTGGTATTTGGACCATGGTATTGGTCCAAGGTATCTTGTCCGACATGTTGACCCCAGGTATTTGGTCCAAGGTATTGGTTCTGAGTGGTTTTGGACCATGGTATTGAGTAAGGCCTAAGACTATAAAAGGAGGAGAATATCATTAGGCAAAGGCATTAAGAAAGTCTTGAATATCTGATGTAGTGAGAGATCCAATATGCAGGTTATGGGTTTATGATGCTTTGCTTGATCTGAGCCAAGGAGGAATCTCAGCGGTAGATGGAGGACAAGATCCAATGATGGATCAGGATCTTATGGCTTGGAATGAATCATCTCTATATGGTTTGATCATGCTTATTCTAGATCTGTATACTGACGCATGTAATGTTCTGTAAATATTATGATCTGGGTATAACTCAAGTTTGGAATAGCTACAAATCATGAATGAATATTTACAGATGAATACGTTGGTTGACTATGATAAAAGCGCGTATATACGCAGGTTATATACATCTGAATAGCGTATACCATATAAACTATGATGTTTGAAGTTATAGGTGATTCTGGTTGTCTGAGTTCTAGTGACTATTTACTGGTGTCAGTATTCTGCATATTCAGATTGGTTGATTATGTTTAGCTTCAGTGTTGATGGATGAGATCTATAATGGATCAGGATCATAATGACTTATCTTTATGTGATCTGATGGACTAGATCTGGTTGCTAACATACGTATTATCCTTGTATATGTAATGATCTGGGTATGTCTGAAGTCAGGAAGTGCAGCGAAGTTATAAGTAAGTAATTGATGACATATACGTTGGTTCGCTTTGGTGAAGTTGCGTATACATGCTGGTTCGGCTCTTCCAAGTAGCGTATGCACTCTGATGCATGATTTCTAATGATACAGTTGGCTCTGAATATTGTTGCAGAGTTTTGTGTTCTGCTCTGTGTTCTGGTGACTGCATTTTGTTGACAGGGTTTTAGTGATTCAGTATTGGGTGATTCAAAGATTGATGATGCAAGTGGTGATTGATTTTTTTCTTCAATGATATTGATGGGTCCAGTATGAAAATTGGATGAAACGTGGCCTTCAGATTATGATGTTGTGTTCCATGAGTATCCAGTCTGAAAATTTATGAAACGTGGTACCTGGAGGAAGAAAGAGAAGGTTGTAGCCTTTTGTAGGTCAGCACCTACGTACTAGTACATCAGCTAGTACAAGAGCTAAGGGGGTTGTAGCTCCCTTCCAGGAGAAGCTGGAAAATGAGAGAAGGTTGTAGCCTTCTGTAGGTCAGCACCTACGTACTAGTACATCAGCTAGTACAAGAGCTAAGGGGGTTGTAGCTCCCTTCCAGGAGAAGCTAGAGAACGAGAGAAGGTTGTAGCCTTCTGCAGGTAGAAGCCTGTGTACTGGTATAAGACTGCTCCAGTACAGAAATATTGTAAAAATAAGTTTCTTATTAAAAGAAGATAGAGACGAATTGCAGCAGGTGGTTTTCACCCACATTGGGTTTCCACCTTACATCATGGTGTTCATGTGTGCTTCTTGTGTATGATGATCTGTTCTGTTTTACTGCACCTGTTTACTATTCATATGGTTAATGAAGTTTTGATGCACTAATTAAAGATCAACATTTAATGGATTAACTGAATCATAAGGTTACTAGATATATGCTAGTTTCTTTAGACACAGTTGCGTGTACACGCGGGTTCCCTTAACTGAAGTAGTGTATATGAATCTGAATATGGAAATGAAAAAGTTCTATTGATTTGATAATACTAATTCACCCCCCCCCCCTCTCAATATTATTTCCAACAATTGGTATCAGATCAGGTCCTTTGGTAGAAGCTTGATCGCTTGAAGGAGATCCATAGAACAATGGGAAAGAAGCTAAAGAAGAAAGCGCCTCAGAAGAAGAAGACATCTCAGAAGAACTATGACAGTGGGAGAATCGATTGGGGAATATGTGGAAGCAACACTTCAGATTCAGAATCACCTTAGAATGAAGATGAACAAGCAAAAGAACTATCAGGTATGAATTTTTTATCCTCTGGTGATACATTTCTCTATCCATTTGAAGATGATGAAAGTGATAGCGAAACAACTGAATTTGCTCTTATGGGTGAGAAAGAAAGATATCAAATAGAGGCAGAATTTAAAAGGCTTACAGACAAAATTAGAGATCAACAAGATCTATTGCACAAAAGGGAATGTGTCTCCAAAGAGGAAGTTACCAATCGAAAAGCTCAACTAGAGGAAGGAAACAAGGTAAGGAAGCTATTCAAGGAAAAGGAAGATCAATGTCAAAAGTTGCAGGATGAAGTAACATCATTAAGAAATGAAGTAAATGAAAGGAGCACAACAATCAAGAAACTCAGAGAAAGATCCAGTTACTATGAAAGTCTTGAAGCTACGATCCTCTCGCTAAAAGAAGATCTTGAAGAATCAAATAAGTAGAATAAAGAACTACTCCAAGATCTTGAACAACAAGAAAACGAAGCTCTTGAATTAAGACATCAGTTGGAAGAAGGAAGAAAAGCTAAAGAAAACATGAAGAAGCAGTATCGTGAAAAGGAAGAGCAACATCAGGTTGAGGTAAATATTCTAAAAGATAACTTAGAAGAAAAGGATAAGCTCTTACGATTTCAAGATAGTACTAAGATCTTGGATGATATTCTTAGTAGTCAAAGGTCTCCTGCTATCAAAACTAGTCTTGGTTTTCATGAATCTGTTGAAGGTGAATCTAGTTCACAAAATAAGACAAGGAACTCTAATGCACAATCTGAAATGCTCAACAAGGAGATGAGAGGTCAATCCCATCAACAACCAAGGAAAGAAATTCTTCAAAGAAAATCTCTTACTCCTCCGATGAATAATGTTGAATGTTATGTATGTCATAATCTTGGACATGTTTCAGCCAGATGCAGAAGTAGAATGGTTCAAGACCATCACACAGAGAGATCATCACATTCCAGGTACTTTAAGGGATATTGTTTTTCTTGCAATATGTTTGGTCACAAAGTTGTTGATTGCTATAGAAGGAATATGAAACATGTAAGATGTTATGCATGTAACAAGCTTGGACATATAGCAAAGGAATGCACGAACAATGTACGGGCACCATACCAAAAGGAGAAAACATCATCACACTTGAAGATATGGAAGAAGAAGGAAGTACAGTCAGAAAGATGTGGCACAACACAATATACAGACATAACAGACTCAGAGGGAGCTGAAAGTGTAAAACTTCAGTGTCCTAAATCTCATACGCAAGTTTCATAAAGGAAAGTCACGTATATACGCGAGTTAGTTACTGCACAGTCGCTATATGTTAGTTTGAGGAAAAGCAGTGGGACAGGCTCAGGAAAAAGGGTCTGATATGATTCAATCCATTATTTGCTCTGTTTGATAATGGTTACAATATGCTGATGATGTGTGGAAATGTCTTGATACTTTTAAGATGTTTAAAAGTGTTTTGATCCTAAATTAATGATGATGATGCCTTGATACTTCTTGTTGATATATGCATGAGCAGATCTGACAGTAAGCAAGATGGCACAGGTTCAGGGGGAGCATATGCTTTTAATAATGCATTGTTGGCATTATGGTTAGTAGTCCTTGGTGATGATGCTTATATGGCTAAATGATACATCTTGCTATGATATGGTTATGAGTTGTCCATATGATTCTTGGGGTTACATAGTTGGTGTTCAGATCAGATTTGTGGTTGATTCTCTGATGATGCATATATGGTGCTTACATGGTGATATTCATAAGGATAAGGAGAAGTACAAAGCTGGAATACACAACTTCATTATGAGTCACTCATATACTGCCGTCGACATATAATACAGTTATGATGCAGGATTCCTATAGTTCTTGGTGCTCACATGGATGAGGATTGCCGTTGTTAATGATATCAGAAGTCTTGACAAAAGATCTTGATACATAGTGCTATATACAGTATGCTAGATACATAGATGATTACTCAAAGTTGCATTGTTGCAGACATGATGATGATGAGTTCTTACCTATATGATGATAGGTTGATACTTATATATGTTGATTGATGCAGATGAGGGATGTTACCAAGTGATGATACATGGATAGTATATAAGATCATGCAGATCTTGATGATGATGAGATGACTATGGTGTTTTTCACATATGATATAATGTGAATGATTTTGTATGTCATATACAAAATTCATTCATGGAAGGCTATGATAATGTTCAAAAGGATGAGTTGATATCTATATGTAGACAGACCTTGTTATAGGTTGATGACTTCTACACTAATGGACATATATAGGTTGTTGGTCTGGATGTTGTAGATCATACAGTGTGTATGATAGTTGCTGATGACTATCATGGTCTTGTTTAGATATTTGGTCTCTGTTATAAATTTCATATATATCATTCAATGTAAAGGTCATATCAAGACTCATGATGTAATAGTTTGTCTCTATCTATTATAGTCATTTGATGAATCCCTTTTGGTCATATGATGTAATTTGTACCCCCACTATGCATGGGAAGGATGATGTAATATTTTAGTCATGTATAAACTTTTGGTGTATCCCCACTTGGTTGGGAGGATGAGTCAATATTGGTATATCTCCACTTGGTTGGGAGATGGATGTATGTATGAGTCTTTGGTGATAGGAAGGTCATTTATGATGTATAGAGTCATGTTCTTCTTGTAGAACATCTTCTTGTAGACCTTGCTTACAGTCAGAGGGAGCATGAACAACACACTTCAACAGAGCAGAGATTTCAACATGTACTCAGAGGGAGCATGGATGGATTGGTACATCTTGGCATATACAAAGGGGGAGCTCAATCAGAGATTTCAGCAGGTACTCAGGGCGAGTATGGATAGCGGAATGTACATCAAGGAAGAAAATATCTTGGTCCGCCCTTTGCCCTTGATGTCAAAGGGGGGGAGTGACTTGGTATGGTTGTTGCCATCAAGTCCAAAGGGGGAGATTGTTGGCATTATGATGCATGTGTTTTACTTGATGGCAACCCACTTGTAGCAGAACAACTCACTTATATATAACTAGATGAATCTACAGAAGAGATATCAGATGTGACAGAATACATGGGATGCAGGGCAGCTCAAAGGAATCAGTTCAAATGTAATGTACAATGACAACTCATTAAGATGATAGTTCTCAGTATGGCAAGTTAGCTTTGCCATCAAGTCCAAAGGGGGAGATTGTTGGCATTATGATACAGGTGTTGTCCTTGATGGCAACTTACTAAGATGACAGATCTCAGTTCAGTCTCACAGAATAAAGAAAAAGAGATATACGCAGGTTCCCCTTGATAAAGTCGCGTATACACGTGGGTTAGCCGACCAAAAGGTGTGTATACGTATACACGCACTTTCATGCAAGGAAAGGCGCGTACATTTGGTTTTGGTCCGTGGTATTTGGACCATGGTATTGTGATCCATGGTATTGGTCCAAGGTATCTTGTCCGACATGTTGACCCCAGGTATTTGGTCCAAGGTATTGGTTCTAAGTGGTTTTGGACCATGGTATTGAGTAAGGCCTAAGACTATAAAAGGAGGAGAATATCATTAGGCAAAGGCATTAAGAAAGTCTTGAATATCTGATGTAGTGAGAGATCCAATATGCAGGTTATGGGTTTATGATGCTTTGCTTGATCTGAGCCAAGGAGGAATATCAATGGTAGATGGAGGACAAGATCCAATGATGGATCAGGATCTTATGGCTTGGAATGAATCATCTCTATATGGTTTGATCATGCTTATTCTAGATCTGTATACTAACGCATGTAATGTTTTGTAAATATTATGATCTGGGTATAACTCAAGTTTGGAATAGCTACAAATCATGAATGAATATTTACAGATGAATACGCTGGTTGACTATGATAAAAGCGCGTATATACGCAGGTTATATACATCTGAATATAATATACCATATAAACTATGATGTTTGAAGTTACAGGTGATTCTGGTTCTCTGAGTTCTGGTGACTGTTTACTGGTGTCAGTATTCTGCATATTCAGATTGGTTGATTATGTTTAGCTTCAGTGTTGATGGATGAGATCTATAATGGATCAGGATCATAATGACTTATCTTTATGTGATCTAATGGACTAGATTTGGTTGCTAACATACATATTATCCTTGTATATGTAATGATCTGGGTATGTCTGAAGTCAAGAAGTAGAGCGAAGTTATAAGTAATTGATGACATATACACTGGTTCGCTTTGGTGAAGTTGCGTATACACGTTGGTTCGGCTCTTCCAAGTAGCGTATGCACTCTGATGCATGATTTCTGATGATACAGTTGGCTCTGAATATTGTTGTAGAGTTCTATGTTCTGCTTTGTGTTCTAGTGACTGCATTTTGTTGACAGGGTTCCAGTGATTCAGTATTGGGTGATTCAAAGATTGATGATGCAAGTGGTGATTGATTTTGTTCTTCAATGATATTGATGGGTCCAGTATGAAAATTGGATGAAACATGGCCTTTAGATTATGATGTTGTGTTCCATGAGTATCCAGTCTGAAAATTTATGAAACATGGTACCTGGAGGAAGAAAGAGAAGGTTGTAGCCTTTTGTAGGTCAACACCTACGTACTAGTACATCAGCTAGTACAAGAGCTAAGGGGGTTGTATCTCCCTTCCAGGAGAAGCTAGAAAATGAGAGAAGATTGTAGCCTTCTGTAGGACAACACCTACATACTAGTACATCAGCTAGTACAAGAGCTAAGGGGGTTGTAGCTCCCTTCCAGGAGAAGCTAGAGAACGAGAGAAGGTTGTAGCCTTCTGCAGGTAGAAGCCTATGTACTGGTATAAGACTGCTCCAATACAAAAATATTGTAAAAAGAAGTTTCTTATTAAAATAAGATAGAGACGAATTATAGCAGGTGGTTTTCACCCACATTGGGTTTCCACCTTACATCATGGTGTTCATGTGTGCTTCTTGTGTGTGATGATCTATTCTGTTTTACTGCACCTGTTTACTGTTCATATGGTTAATGAAGTTCTGATGCACTAATTAAAGATCAACATTTAATGGATTAACTTAATCATAAGGTTACTAGATATACACTAGTTTCTTTAGACACAGTTGCGTGTACACGCAGGTTCCCTTAACTGAAGTAGCGTATATGAATCTGAGTATGGAAATGAAAAAGTTCTATTGATTTGATAATACTGATTCACCCCCCCCCCCCCCCCACCCTCTCAGTATTATTTCCAACAGTATGAACAATCTATTCACCCTTTTCCTACATTAATTTATCAATCTGGGTGTGTATCCTTTCAAGGAAACATGCAAGGTATATGCAGGGGCAAGAGTACAATTTGTTCCAACCAAGGGTTCCTGACTAAGATTCAAAACATAGCTGTAAAACTGAACTAAAGACACAGCACCTGATCAGAAGAGCGGGCCCAACTCTTTGATCAGGGCTGCGTTACTCACAACGAAGAATGGAACAACAAGGGAGATGATATTTTATTAATTTGAAAAGGGTTATTACAATATTGATGGGGAAGCCCCAAGAGTTAGCTCAATCGGTCAAATCAAGTGCCTCGCCAATGGGAGGTCACAGGGTCGAATCCCGAAAGCTCTTGGGGTTAGGTCAGTAAATAGGCCGAGGGGTGTTGATGCCTTCGGGTGCGTCCACTCAGTGTTGAAAAACCCTGGATGTAGTGGCTACCCATTGACCCGGGTATCCGTGAACCAGAAAGTGGAAAAAATATTGATGGGGCGTCCCCAAATTACGGGAATAACCTGTCTTTTATACACAGCGAGGGAGAACAACATCTTTCCCCAAAACCTGGTAACCGTATACCCATAAATGTACATTAGTTTGGAACGGCACCAACACCAGATAGACAAGATTAGTGAAAGGCCCAAGAATGGTTCAGGGATCTGCGACTCCAGCTGTGCAGCCTCCTTATGGCTGGTCATTGCTGTGAATTGCAGATCTGCTGCAGGATGTTGAAGCATTGGTTCCTGTTCTCCAGAAGCTGCGGTCAAACATACATTTTAGTGCTGCGAATAGGCAAACCCCGTGACTTTACTTCATTAATAAAATATTCCAATAGACAAAAAAAGGGGGTAGTTACCTTGCAGATTTAGCATAGTAAACATAGGTAAATAAGTGCAAAGGGGTCAAAAAGGGTGATGGAAATGTAATAGAAAATAGCCCGATTTGGTGCCCAACAACAATTTTTCAAGGAAACATCTATGGGCAAGGAATTTTTTTTAATATCTGGAGAAAATTACAAATAAGCTTACCAACATCCTCAATCTATTGAAATTCATAAATTAAGTAAGCATGGTTATAATACTTTTGATAACTATCATTTGGTTTGTAAAACAACACCATTAGAATGATTGTAGAACTTTTTACTGAGGTAAATTATTTTTTTTACATTTTCTTTTAATATAATTGTCGTCATACTTAACAATCTCCACCTTGAAAACAAGTTCTTGATACCTTGACCTTGCCAAAGTCCTTTCATCACCTCTTTTGTAAGCCAAGAGAATCCAAATACCACCACAACTTCTCTAACAACAATGGTTTCATAAACATGTATGCACAATTTTTTGAGTGTCGACCTTTTTAAGATATACTCCACCTCCATCAATGACTTGTCTTATAAAATCGTACTTTTATCAATATGGTCAATATTTCTATCATAAGTTGGGTTATTATCCAAATGTATAGCACTATGACTATCAAAAAATATAGTTATGTTGTTTGGCATCCTCCCAAATTCACCTAGAAGACCCTTCAACCAAATTTCCTCTTTGCAAGCATGTGAGACAACAATATACTCTACCTCTTTTGTGGATAAAGAAATTGTTTCCTATAGATTTGACATCTAAATAATAGCTGCCCTTGCAAGAGTAAAGACATAACTTGAAGTATGCCTCCTTTTTTCCAAATCACTAGAAACATCTGAGTCAACATAGCCACATACATAATCATTAAAACCATTAACGGTGATGCAATAATGAGTGGTGCCTCTAAGATACCAAAGCACCCATATCACTGCATTCCAATGTTCTTTTCCTAGATTTTCAATGTACCTGTTGACAACACCCACTGCATGTGAAATATCCAATCTTATACATAACATCACATGCATTAGAATTCCCTCTACATTAGCATAAGGTACATGAGACATATAATCCTTTTCTTCCTTACTACCAAGAGATAAAGCTAAAGAAAGCTTGAAATGTGAAGCTAAAGGGATATTAACAGGTTTCACATCATTCATTCTGAATTTAAAATGTTTTGCATTATTCATTCTGAATTTCACTAGTACTTTTTCAACATACTTCTATTGTGAAAACCTAAGCTTACCATTTTCTCTGTCTCTTTGTATTTCAATGCCAAATATTTGCTTTGTTGCTCCTAATCCTTCATATAAAATGTCTTAACCATTTGAGCCTTCAACATGTTGGTCCCTTCCATGCTTTTGCTTGCAACATACATATTGTCAACAAATAGCACTAAGATAATGAATATGTCATTCAAACTTTTGAAGTACACACAATGGGCATACTCACTTCTAGTATAGTTTTGGCTCATCATAAAGGAATTAAACTTCTTGTACCATTTCCTGGGTGATTACTTCATGCCATACAATTATTTCTTAAGCTTGTAAACTAATTTTTTTTTATGTTTCACAAAACCTTCAGGATGCTCCATGTATATTATTGGTGTTTTTAATTGTTCCTTTTTATAGAGCATTTAATGCATCAATAATTAATCATCAACAAGGGTAAGTCTTTTCATTTAAAGGTTGTATGCAAGATCTATGCAGGTGACAAATCCCTAACTCGTTATTGATTCCTATATACTAATGATAAAGAAGTCACTCAAGAGTGACATAAACAAATTACCCACTCACTCTTGCAAATCCAAATAAATTACTCAGTCACACCAACCTAGTTTCAGACCCTAGCTTCCTTTAGTTAGATTGAAACTAGAACACTACCCTTGTGTTGGTTGTGAGAGTTCCTACCCTTCAAATATTGTGAATAATTTACTTCATCAAAGTTTGGGAGCTATCCCTAATATTTTCATATAATCGTAACACATATCCTAATCCAAAATCCACAATAGAAACTATTGTTCCACACACTCTAAAAACAAACTTATTTACACTTGAAATAACCAAAGTTCATGATCTCAAACAAACTTAATCACTGACACATCTGATTATTTAAAATATGTAATATAAATTAATAAACTTACACACACTGAAACTGTAATTGCAAAATCCAAGAAACACTAATTATGCCCACACACAGAATATATAGTATACCTGTCCAAGTTGAGGGGGGCCTTCCTTACCCTGGACAGGAATGAATAATAACATTACAAGTTAAAAAAACATCACACAGCGACCACAAATTAAGTAGGAATAGATTTTTTTATATTCAAACTTGCAAAGGAAAATACGTAGAGCATTTATGCCTACACTCCCTTTACAAAACTTCTTTTTGTCTCTCTATCAAGCATTATATATATTACATTTTAAAAAACTCTGAGATCAATCCATTGACCTCTACCTATTTTTATCTAGCTATCAAATTGATAATAAAAAATATAACATATTGACCTCCTATCAATATTGACCCCAGATTAAGTGATTCGATTCTTCAACAGGATGTCGCCAATATGGATTGATAAGGTACTTTTGCCAGCTGTTTTCAAAGTTCAGTTAAGCCCATAACAATCTTGGTAGAATCGTGTTCAAAATAGATAGACCCAGTCCCTCAAGGGTTGGGTTGATCCACATCCATGAACAACGCCATTGTTCAAGTGAATTAGGGCATAAATATGTGTGCTCTTTCATCGATATTGGGAGTTGTGCTTCTATAGGCTGGTGATGTCTTCCAAAATTGGGGGGTTTGTAACCATCTCTCACCATTGGAAAACCTGCGGCCTCATTTTCCTAAAACAACATTTGCATCCACAATTCATCAAAAAGGTCATAAAACATGCATGTTCCTCACTGTTCTTTCGACATAAAAAAACATAATTAATTAATACCTATGCCAAAAATTATATTAGTGAAATTTCCAACTACAAATATAAGAGGAAAAACTAATATGAAATAGTTAGGAAAAGGTAACATAATAGTGTGAATTCTAACTCCCACCATCTCCCCCAACCAAAACTATGCAGGTCCCTCCGCAACACAATGGCTTGCAGGTTGTCATTGTTCTTTAGTTTTCCTGAAGCCAAGATTTTTTATCACTTTTGTCCAATTATCAAATTATTTTCCTTTCTATGCATTCTCCGAAGGATTGGGAAATAAAATTTCAATCCAATCCAATGGGTTCCTAATGTTTTCACACAACCCACATACCTAGGCAACTAATCCAAAACTTTGTCAAATAGACTAAGAGAGAGGTTCTTTCTCCTCCTTCTCAAGTAATAGATGCAATTGCCTCCTTCTAATGAAACACAGATTTTCCTACACATTTGAGGCAATCCATTCTTCACATTGAGCAATGGCTGAGCTTTAATTCCCTGAAAATAAGGAAATGAAGTATGTGTTTTTCATCATTTTATTTTTTTGGTTCATACAGATCCCCAGGATTTGGTTCTACTCTTGTTTTTAACCCTCTTATATTCTCAACATGCCTTATAAAGTATTGTGCATTACGCCATGTCCTAATTTTTCATAAAATATATGAAAGTTATAAGCTATAAATGACCTACCAGAGGATTTAGGTCCCAATCATTCTAGTCAGTCATGACCAAGTCATGTTGGTATAATGTGCACAACGGATTCTTATCGTCCTCCTCACAAAATCTATTCAACTATATAAATTGAATTTTATCTTGTATATAACTCATGGCACCAACAACTAGACCCAAATTTGAAAGGATGGCATTTGGCTTTTCAAATAAATTTACATAAATTGGTGAAGGGACTAAGTAAACGCACATTATATGATCTAGATGACACAAGTGTTGTTTATCCATCATAAGTCATTGAATTTCATGATTATTTTCACAATCTCTAGTTTATCTTGTTAACCCTCGATCTAGAATTCTCTAAGGTATGTCCTACGTTGATCCACCTATTTTTGTAAGAAAACTACCAGGGATTTCCATTTTTCCTATTTTTGTTTATAATCCTCAATACTTGCATTTGTGTCATTACCCTAGGTAATTCTAGTCTTTGTATTATTTTCTTCCTCTAGAATGGGAATTATGTCCACTTGTATCTCTTCATTTAACATATTATCTTCATGTGAAGTAGATGATAACACATTTTTTTCTACATTAATGGCCTGTAACATAGACACAAACCTTGCACATGTTGTTGGGCCTCCAACATTTTCTTTACTTTTGTTAATTCATACTGCAAGTTGTGATTAGACTTAATCAACTATCAAATTACTTTCTTTGTTTTTCAATATGATTTCCTACTGCAGGTTATTCCCATAATTTGGGGACGCCCCATCAATATTGTAATAACCCTTTTCAAATTAATAAAATATCATCTCCCTTGTTGTTCCATTCTTCGCTGTGAGTAACGCAGCCCTGATCAAAGAGTTGGGCCCGCTCTTCTAATCAGGTGCTGTGTCTTTAGTTCAGTTTTACAGCTATGTTTTGAATTTCATGATTATTTTCACAATCTCTAGTTTATCTTGTTAACCCTCGATCTAGAATTCTCTAAGGTATGTCCTACGTTGATCCACCTATTTTTGTAAGAAAACTACCAGGGATTTCCATTTTTCCTATTTTTGTTTATAATCCTCAATACTTGCATTTGTGTCATTACCCTAGGTAATTCTAGTCTTTGTATTATTTTCTTCCTCTAGAATGGGAATTATGTCCACTTGTATCTCTTCATTTAACATATTATCTTCATGTGAAGTAGATGATAACACATTTTTTTCTACATTAATGGCCTGTAACATAGACACAAACCCTTGCACATGTTGTTGGGCCTCCAACATTTTCTTTACTTCATTTAACATATTATCTTCATGTGAAGTAGATGATAACACATTTTTTTCTACATTAATGGCCTGTAACATAGACACAAACCCTTGCACATGTTGTTGGGCCTCCAACATTTTCTTTACTTTTGTTAATTCATACTGCAAGTTGTGATTAGACTTAATCAACTATCAAATTACTTTCTTTGTTTTTCAATATGATTTCCTGAAATAGGAAAGAAGGGAAAAAGGTTTATCTAGTAAGGAAAACATAGGCTCTCGTAATGCACTAAGCTCCTTAGACTTCTCGTCAGATTCCTTAGTCTTTGGATTATAAGGAATGTCCCTCCTATCATCCCACTGAAAATTTTATTTTTCTGAATCGACATCTTCTTCCAAAATTGGTTGTGCACAATCTTTCTTAATCGCAGAGGTTTCAGTATTTTTTAACCAAACCCTCTTAATCTTTTGAGCCATTATAGGAATTTCATCATCATCTGATATTTGGAGAGGTTGGCTTGGCTCATCATCATCCCCTATTCCAAACCTTTATTTGTCTGAAGTTTCAAAAGTGAGATGGATTTTTTTATTTTCATATATATATATATATATATATATATCTTCATCTTTTTTCCTTTAAGTTATTTCCCACCAACAAGTTGGTTTCCATAATCCAACTATTTTTATTTTATATATATATATATATATTCCCTATACTAGCATACAAGAAGTTGGTTTTCTAGTAGCACAAAGTCCAGCAGTGCCAGCGAGTTGGTTTTCCCTATTGGATTTAGTTATTTATCAATGTAATTGGAAATGAATCAATTGATTCCATATGCAAAAGGAAAAGATTTTACACCAAAAATATGTAAATTGGAAACAACAACAACTTGTCTAATAAAGGACTCTCTCGAAATTGGTTTACGATAAAGGTTGACTTGATGATTAGCTTTTTAATGCCATTGTCAAATACATTGTCAAACTCGTATGGACCTATCCACCTTGTACACAACTTTCCCTTGAAGTCTTTAAACTTGGAATCATACAATGAGGCCCAATCCCTTGCTTGGAATGTCTTATGCTCAATAAACTTATCATGCCATCTAGCCTACTACTATTAGACTAGAAACGTCTAATGGAAAGCCTCTTGATTACATTCATCCAAATCATTAATTTGATTCAAAAAATATTTTTGTGCTTGTGTAAGATTCAATCCCACCTATATGGAAATTTAAAGAGTCTTTACCTCAAAATTAATGGGAAAAACAACATTCTTACCATAGAGTAGCTTGTAAGGGGTATGTCCTATGGTATTCTCAAAGTGGTTTGATAGGCCCAAAGTGTTTATGAAAGTATAAAAACCCAATCAACACAATGGGGTGGTATTGTCTTTGCAAAATGGATTCCACACCTTATTAGTAATTTCCACCTATCCATTTTCTTGCATATGACATGGTGAAGTGACACTATACTTGATGAGAATTGACCTGAGTTCCACACTATTATGATTTCCCTAGGAACTCCAAAATAGAAAAAAAAATTCTTCAAATAGGAGTTCTAACATGACTTTTTTTTTAGCTCTTGGGACTGCTTTGGCTTCTAGCCATTTCGTGACATAATTTGTACAAACTAAGATATGTACCTTGGAATAGGATGAGGGATTGATAGTCCCTATGAATTCAAAAGTCCATTTCTCAAATATTCCAATCACAAGCTAAGTTTGAAGAGGCATCTCATTAAATAACTTAGGTTGCTCCATCCTTTGATAGTTATAACAAAGTGGACCAATAATATCCCATCCTTAATACATTATAACTCGTTCTTTTATCAGCAAAGTTCCCGCCACAAGTTTTATCGTTGCATGCCTATATTGTAGATTTCATCCTATCTAACACAATGTTGGATAACTAGATCTACCCCTATGTATAAAAGGAAACCTTTAGTCCATGAATATTGGGCACTTTTCTTAAAAATATTCTTCCATTCTCTTTGAGAAAAATGATCTAGAAGCTTCCTTGCAACCTGTTAGAATATGAAATTGTGGTAAAATTCCACTTTTTACAACTCACTTGATTGAGATAATGATTTCATTGAATTCCTCTTTTTGAGAGGACCAAAATCGACCTAAAGATCACTCAAATTGGATAAGAGAAAGTGTACTTATGAAGAAAAGCCCACATGTGCAAATTTGTCAAGGTCGGCCCTAAAGAAAAGTGGACACCCCTGTAAGGCTATAAATACAAGTGACCTATACCTCATTTGGATACCAATCATGAGACACTCTTTTGCATTGGTTTTTGGTTTGCACAGGTCTGAGGCTTGTCCGTGGAAGAATAGTTCACTCTAAGGTAAAATTGCAGGGTTCGAAGCTCGTATTTCAGATCTAGGGTTTTGGGCCACAGTCGCAGGCACAACATAGAAGGATTCTAACCATAGTCGCTCCCATGGAGGCTCATTCATGTGAATAGAGCCTTCCATTTGCACATACAATTAACTATGCATGTGATTGGGAGTTAGGGTTTCCGCAGTCTAGATCTGACCCAATTCGCTTGCTTGTCAGGCTTAAGGGAGAAACTGGGCAGCTATAGTTTCTCACATAGCTTCTCCTTCGTGTGACCATTACCTATAATATGAAATCTCAATCTTCTAAATTTTTTACTCATTGACCAAAAAGTTCGGTTGTTGACCACAAACACTAACAGTTCATTACAGTCTACATAATCAAGGTGTTACACAAAATATTGTCACCATGACTATTTGCAGTCAGTATGGGTCTATCATCACTTATACTATCCTCCTAAGCAAGTCTCAGACCTCAGCTCTTCATGTCAAGCTTTGAAAATGAAAGAAAGACATTAAAAATCAACAAAGCTTTGGTTCCGCACTTTCTCTCATTGTTGCCTGCGGTCCTGCACCCCCTATTCATATTACCTACGGACCTACCTACTCTGTCTCTAAAGGAGTGGGTGCGGACCCCTGTGAAAGTCAAAAAGGCGCAAGTTTATTCTAAAAAACTCACTTTGGGTTAATTCTAGATGATTCTAGAAGGAACTTTGACGTGGATTGTTCGCTCCTAGGTGGTTCATGCATCCCAAAAGAGAAGGAGCTAATCCCTTGATGAGAGGAGCTATCCCTTTGAAGGAGGGCTTTATCCCTTTGAAGGAGGACCTAGTAACTTCCCTCCATTGCACTATAAATTAAGGCATTGGGCTGGTTGCTGGGGAGGTTAGAAGCTGAACATTTTTTAGGGTAAATGCTGGTGGAATTGAGACTTCCTAGTTAAGCTTGAGAGGAGAGATCACATACCTTTTTGACTTCATTGGGAAGAGAGTGAAACTTGTCAAAGTAGAGGAGACTTCTTGTTGGACCCTGGGAGGAGCTTGTACAGCATCAAGGCACAGGTTGTAAATTTCTTCTTTGATTTGAATTAATACAATCAGATTCATTTTTCTCAACAAATTGTCTTATGTCATTTCTTTCATGAATTCCTTGATCATCATGATAGGTATGCTTTATGATATTGGCTTTTCAGGTGCTATTTAATTTGTGTGCTTGTTTGTGTTTGCAGATTCGCTACAAGGGAGCTCATTTGGATCAAAGGAGCGAGGCTTCAACGAACTTGCATTGGACCCAAGGTAGGCCTAAAACACTTGTTTTCCTTTGTTTATAAATTGCATACTTAGAGAAAGATAATTTTTTATTGGCTTGCTTGTCACTAGATATCATTAGATACTAGGGAGGTCGGCCTTGTCCGCAAGAACGACTTATCCGGCCGACAAAATGGCGACTCTGCTGGGGACTTGAATTTTTGGATTTTTCCTTTGTTTTTACTTTGACTTGAGAAACTGTGTTTTTTGTTTCTGTTTTTGGCTTGATGTGTATGGTATTGGGTAGGTTTAGTAGATCTTGAATTATTTTTTGTTTTTCATACTTTTGGGAGAGGACCGCACCCTCTGCTTGTAACACAGTGCGGACCTACCCACACTTTGGCTTTACACACAGAGCGGTACCGCACTTAGGTAAACTGGGAGCCTACGGACCCTGTCAAAATTTTGAAAAACTTAAGATTTTCTCTTTCAGTCAGCTTAGGATTTGTTTATGTGTTTTTAGCCTCTGCCCAGATCTGCACGTGACTTGTCAGGAACTTTTCTTAGGTTAATTCCATTGGCATTCTTGTTTTAAGCTTTTATCAATTGGGTGTTTTGAGTCTCTTTTTTGAGAAATTCTTAATTTGATTTCCTTTGGTCATTACTTGGAGGTTTGTCTCAGTCTTTTCACAATTTTGCATCTTTTTGCTTTTGTTTTTGCAAAAAAATTTCCCCCTCATTCGCCGAGGGGGGGGGGCTAAATTGTGTATGAGTGTTAATCGCCTTTGAGTGTTTTTATTTTTTGATCTTTGGAACTCTCACCCAATTTTCTTGACTTGCACTTGATTGGTTCTTAGATTACATTAGAATCATCTTGTGTTTGAGAATTCTCTTGCATAGATCACATTTGCATAATTAGAATTCTCATTTTCAGAATATGAATGAAAAATGTGCATAGATTACATTTGCATACTTTTCAAGTGAATTGTGCATAGATTACAATTGCATAGTTTACATTCTGAAAAATCAATCATAGATTTAGATCAGTTTTCTTTGATTTGAATTTACATATTTTTATGCTTGTTTTTAACACACAAAAATAAAAATAAAAAAACTGTTTTGGAATTGATTTGCATTAGTTTTTCTTGATGAAATTAGTGCATTAGAGAATTTGTTATAATTTCTCTTAGTGATCAATTTTTTGCATTGTTGGAAGTAAATGGAAACTCTATCCTTACTTTAGTTAGGATTCATCGAATTGAAAAGATTACATTATCATATTCGATTGCATTCAATTTTGGGTCGGGTCATAACACCATTGGTTTCATATCCATTTACCCTTTTGAGTAATAACATCCTAAATAACACAGCGCTTAATTAAAATTCAACTAGTAATTTTTACATTTTTAGGGCTCTTTCCACCAATCTAGCTTAGGCTAGTGTCTTGGAATAGGTTTTAGTTAACTCTCCAAGATAGTAAAACAAACAAGTAGTCGATCTTGCGGTAGGGAGAAATTCCAATTGTTACATCTATGCTCTGGGAAAGCTCCTCTTAAAGGAGAAGCACGAGATCATATCTGAACCAGTGAGGTAATCAATCCTTCCTCATTGGGAACGATAGCAGATATACACATATTAAAAACGGTAAACCTCAGATTAACCATTGTCGAGGAGCCTGGGGTCACTTGTTGGTAAACCTTGGATTATGTCAAGGAGCCTTCAAGGGGATTGAGCTTTGTTACTCTGCCCTTGCGTGTGTATCGGATCGTAGACTGTTCCCCCAGGTATATTTGTTTCTGTTGGTAACCTTAGTGGCCATAATCCATAGGATTCTTTCCTAAGGTGACGGTGGAGGGAAGATCCCACTGTACCTGGAGCAGACGTCGACTAGACTCACTTGGATTTTTTGGGGGGTTCTCTTCACTCGAGACGGTTTAGTGGAGAAACTTGTGCCAGTGTATTCATTAAGCAGGTTTTCGGGGTAACTGTTCCAACCGCCATTTCTGTATTGAATTCTGCGATGTTGGATTTCATCACCAACTAGTGTTTTCGGTACGGAAAGTTATTGTTTGTGTGTGGTTTGACTCCTACATTTGATAGCGCATGTTAATTTGTTTGTTTTTACTTTTAGAGACCATAGGTGTGAATTGTGAATTGTGAATTGTAGTTTTAAATTGTTAATAAAATTCACTAAAGTTGAATATAATGGCAACTGTTCCGGAATTTACCGACCAAGGAACCCCTCTTAACGAGGATCCTAGTACTTTTCCTTTCTTTGGGAATCTTGGTCCTCCTTATATGGCTACTTTGTCCTTACCTGGATTTACAATAGGTTTACCGATATGGTTATTTTCAACTTCGTTGGCCCCAAATACTCCAATTGTTCCACCTCAACTGAATGCTTCACCTCAACAGAGTTCACCATCTCAACATCACCAACCTTCTGTTGACCCTTTACCTTCTTTGCCTAATTTTTCTTCCTCCATTTCTTCCTCTTCGCTTGGTAAAAGCCTTGATGCTAGTAACCAAGTGGCTAAGAAGAAGAAGAAAGGGAAGAAGAAGAAGAAGAAGAAGAAGCAAGATAAGAAAGAAGTCAACCAACCAACCATGGCTGTAAGTGTTAGTTGTGTTGAGGAAACCTCCAACATGCATCATAAAACAAAATACCCTTGCAGGCTTTATAAGGGTGACCACTTCCTTATCAATTGTCCTGGTATTCCAAAGGTCTTGGAAGTATGGTCAGAAAAATCTCATCAACTTTGCATTGATCCATCAACCAGTGATAGTCAGGTTCTTGGGAAAAAGGGTAAAGTTCGGTTTCCTTGTAAGTTATGCAAAGGGAGTCATCAAACTCACATTTGCCCTCACATGGATGAAGCCTCAAAATTGTTGGAAAACCTTACTGTTCCACAGCAAGAATTTCCAATTGGTTACCGTAAACTTTCTCCCAACCTACCGTCAACTGACGGAGTGATTGATCTAATTTCAAGTACAGTCGATCACACTCTTCCATTGGAGAGTGAAACTCATATCACTCAGGTTGATGATCCATTAGTTGATCAAGTGGTCGATTCAATTTCACATTCGGTCGATCCCACTTTCCCTTTAGAGAGTGAACTTCATACCGCTCAGGTTCTTCTTGTTACATCAAATTCTTCTATGCCGGGGGGCATTTCACCTGCTCCAAGTACTGAGGTCTTTTCCTTTGATTGGAATAGACTGACAGAACCTCGTCTTCCTTCCTCCATCCCTTTCCAAATCATTGTCAAGGCTGGTAGTAGGGACATGCACCGCACACAGGTAGATGAAGGTGCTTCTGTTAGTATTTTATCCTCAACTGCTTGGAAATCTTTGGGTTCCCCTCAGCTTGCGCCTATTACGCAGAATCTGAAAGCTTTTAATAGAACCATTAGTGAACCTTTAGGGATCCTTCCTAAGTTTTCTATTACCTTGGAAGGTAAAACTGTCTGTATTGATCTTATGGTAGTTCAAGGTCCCTTGGATTTCAATTTACTCCTTGGGCGAGACTATGTTTATGCAATGAAAGCTGTCGTATCGACACTCTTTCGCGTGATGTCTTTCCCTCACAATGGAAATATTGTGACTGTAGACCAGCTTTCGTTCCCTAGTCTTGTTTCAACTACTAATAATATGACACCCCTAAATGTTCCTGATTCTAAAGTGGTCTCTACCCCGCCACGGGTTAATTATGTGGCAACTGGTCCCATGTTTTCAGTTACCGATGTAAGTGAGCCTCTCACTATTTGCTCATCTTCCTTTGATTTAGATCCGGTAATTGACATGGAAAACTCTATGGGATTACTTGAACACGATGTTCTTATCCCTTTTGAGTCCCTTGACATGTGTTCCTTCCAGAGAACTATTCTTCCTTCTGATGAAGACCTCTTGGAAGCCATGATCAAGGTGTGTCCATTGACATGTCTTTCTTCCAGTTGGAAGCCATGATCAGTGAGTATGAGGACAGTTCTTTTCCTGTGTCAACCTCGTTAAAAAATGAATCAGTGAGTTCGAGGAGAGTTTTATCCTGTATCAACCTCGTTAAAAAATGAAACAGGTTGTTATGAGGACAGTTCTTTTCCTGTGTCAACCTCGTTAAAAAATGAATCAGTTGGTTCGAGGATAGTTCTTGTTACTGAGTCAACCTCGATAAAAAATGAATCAGGTATGAGGACAATTCTTTTCCTATGTCAACCTCGTTAAAAAATGAATCAGTTAGTCTGAGGATAGTTCTTGTTACTGAGTCAACCTCATTAAAAAATGAATTAGGTATGAGGACAGTTCTTTTCCCGTGTCAACCTCATTAAAAAATGAATCAGTTGTTTCGAGGAAAGTTCCTTTTACTATGTCGACCTCGTTAAAAAAAGAATCAGGTATGAGGACAGTTCTTTTCCTGAGTCAACCTCGTTAAAAAATGAATCAGTTGGCAAGGATAGTTTTTTCCTGTATCAACCTCGTTAAAAAATGAAACAGGTTGTCGTGAGGATAGTTCCTTTTCCTGTGCCAACCTCGTTAAAAAATGAAACAGGTGTCCGTGAGGACAGTTCTTTTCCTGTGTCAACCTCGTTAAAAAAATGAATCAGTGAGTATGAGGACAGTTCTTTTCCTGTGTCAACCTCGTTAAAAAATGAAACAGAGAGTAGGCGAGGATAGTTTGTTCCTGTCTCAACCTCGTTAAAAAATGAAACCGGATGTCTTGAGCATAGTTCCTTGTCTTGTGTCAAGCTCGTTAAAAAATGAAACAAGGAGTCATGAGCATAGTTCCTTGTCTTGTGTCAAGCTCGTTAAAAAATGAAACAAGGAGTCATAGGTTATATAGGTAGATTGTAGAGAGTAGACTTGAGCATAGTTCCTTGTCTTGTGTCAAGCTCGTTAAAAAATGAATCAGGTTCGAGGATAGTTCCTTGTCTTGTGTCAACCTCGTTTAAAAATGAAACAAGGATAGGTTATATAGGTAGATTGTAGAGAGTAGTTATGAGCATAGTTCCTTATCTTGTGTCAAGCTCGTTTAAAAAATGAAACAAAGGTTTTGAGGATAGTTCTTTTCCTGTGTCAACCTCACTAAAAAATGAAACAACTCCCATGAGTCTTTCAAAGATTTCGAAATTCAACCTTCATTTCATCCACCTGGTTGAATGAAATGAAGCTTGGGGGGCATGTACCTCGATTTGCGTCATTATGTTGGGGGCATGCGAACTTATAACAAGCATAGTTTTTCGTTTCAAGCTTGCGTAAACATGAAACCAGATCCGAGCATAGTTCTTTTCCTGTGTCAAGCTCGTTAAAAAATGAAACAAATCCTCCTCTAATTGAGTCGAGAGTTTGACTAGATCTCATAAATGTTAAGTTGTATATTTAGGCTAGTTATTTCAGCTTTTTTTGCATAATTTTCTTACAGTTTTAAGTCGAGTCTTCCAAATGATCTCGTAACTGAACCTTCATTCCATCTAGCTATTAATTACCAGCAGTGTACTTAGTTGAATGAAATGAAGCTGGGGGGCATGCGCTCTAGCAGTTACGCTTAGGGGGCATCAAGCACAGTTTTCTCTCTGTTTCAAGCTTGTGTAAAAATGAAACTACTTTGAAGCATAGTTTTTCTCTGTTTCAAGCTTTTGTAAAAATGAAACCTATCTCGAGTCAATTTCAGTTATTTTCAAGACTCGTTAAACTCATGAAAATCTCGAGATTATTTTTCTATCTTTCATTCTCGTAAAACAAATGAAAATGCCGAGTTCTTTCCGTCTTTTCCTACTCGTAAATTAAATTGAAAGTCGGCCATATGAGTACATTTTTATCATTTTTTCGAACTCATTAAAACTTACGAAAAATTGAAAACCATGAGTACATTTTTATCATTTTTTCGAACTTGTTAAAGCATACGAAAAAGTGAAACCTTAGAGTCACCTTTAAGCTCTTTTCTGACTCCTAAAATATGAAAAGATTGCCGAGTTTTTCTTTTTAAACTCGTTAAAACGGAACTAAAAAGACGGTCCACTTACAACCCTTTTCTGACCGTAAAAACATGAAAAGATTGTCGGATTTTTGTCGTTTCAAATTCGATATTGGTTATAAAACGACGTGTCATTGGTCGCTTTTTTACTTTTTCGGATCAGAGGCACTAACTATGAAAAGTACTCCTTGGTCGTAATGATCAAGTGGTTCTCTCAAGTATTATTTTATACTTTTTCGGGCTTGGGAGACACAAATTTACAAAAAAGGACAACCATGGAGTTTTCTTAAGTTTTTTCAGACTCTCTAAAATTGAAAAACGCTGAGTTTCTCCTATACTGGACTCGTTAAAATTTAACAGTAAAGGACCTGTTCAATTACAAACAGGAATGGACCACTCCTTCTTAGGGTTTGAATTTAAACTAAGTTGGACTCATCCGAAGGATGAGCTTATAATCAAGCAAATGTTATCCTCCTCAAGCTTGTCAAAAATAAAGAGGTACTTGCCAGAAATGGTGGGGGAAAAGAGAGAAAAATGAGCCTGTTTGTCGTACTTTGTAACCACTCTTGAACACGACACTTTTATTCACCTGGGTTGGGAAATCCTTTGCCTAACAGTTGATCAAACCATATTGAAAGTCTTCAGTCGGTTTTTGGTATTAGCTTTAGGTCAATTGTCACCAAACCATCTACTGTGTCGTTATGTGTTCAAGAGGTCAATGCAAATAAACCATTCATCTGCAAAATATCTGTCATCCATCTTGACCATCCCCGAGTCAGTCCTTGCAACTATATTTCTTCAAACTTGATCTATGATTTTGTGTTGTGGGCTTGCCTACAACGGATCGCTTTCTATCGACTTCAGCTCATTATCTAGAAAGATGATCTAGAAATCGTCAGTACCTTGGAATCTGCATGCCTCAATGGCAGGTTTCTCGCCTTCGACGATAGGTTGCATCATTGACCTTCGATCAAAGGATTCCGTGACATGTTCGACATCAACACATCTATTCGCATTTCATGGATTGTATTGAGTACTTTGAGAGCCATTGACATTACTGGTGGTTTCTCTCACACTTGTTAACAGTTTACATCATTGACTGGTAATCAAGTGGTTTCTACCATGTTCGACTTTGACACATTCATTCACATGGATAGAATCGTACTATTTCGGGAAGTAGAAATGAAGACCCTGGATCTAGTTTCCGCCATCCAGGCTACGAGGAATTTTGTATTCATTATACTGTGGACTATTCATAAACAGATGGTTGCGTCCATACTGTGTCTACATGTGTTTATACTTGTGATGTATTATAAGATCATTCCTATATCAGAGCAGTAGTTAGTTTTCTAGTCAGTTTTGATTTGAGTATGGGAATGCCTACCTCAGTGATGATATGATCTCATATATATATTTTGCATTGAATGCTTTTACAGGTTCCAACCGGGCTCTCCACAAGATGATCCTTGAAATGATAAAGTACTTCACTCTTCCTAGATAATAAATGAAATCCTCATCTACTACAGACTTCGCACTTTAGGGGGAAATCTATTACACAAAATATTGTCACCATGACTATTTGCAGTCAGTATGGGTCTATCATCACTTATACTGTCCTCCTAAGCAAGTCACAGACCTCAGATCTTCATGTCAAGCTTTGAAAATGAGAGAAAGACATTAAAAATCAACAAAGCTCTGGTTCCGCACTTTCTCTCATTGTTGCCTACGGTCCCGCACCCCCTGTTCATATTACCTGCGGACCTGCCTGCTCTGTCTCTAAAGGAGTGGGTGCGGACCCCTGTGAAAGTCAAAAAGGCGCAAGTTTATTCTAAAAAACTCACTTTGGGTTAATTCTAGATGATTCTAGAAGGAATTTTGACGTGGATTGTTCGCTCCTGGTGGTTCATGCATCCCAAAAGAGAAGGAGCTAATCCCTTGATGAGAGGAGCTATCCCTTTGAAGGAGGGCTTTATCCCTTTGAAGGAGGACCTAGTAACTTCCCTCCATTGCACTATAAATTAAGGCATTGGGCTGGTTGCTGGGGAGGTTAGAAGCTGAACATTTTTGAGGGTAAATGCTGGTGGAATTGAGACTTCCTAGTTAAGCTTGAGAGGAGAGATCACATACCTCTTTGGCTTCATTGGGAAGAGAGTGAAACTTGTCAAAGTAGAGGAGACTTCTTGTTGGACCCTGGGAGGAGCTTGTACAGCATCAAGGCACAGGTTGTAAATTTCTTCTTTGATTTGAATTAATACAATCAGATTCATTTTTCTCAACAAATTGTCTTATGTCATTTGTTTCATGAATTCCTTGATCATCATGATAGGTATGCTTTATGATATTGGCTTTTCAGGTGCTATTTAATTTGTGTGCTTGTTTGTGTTTGCAGATTCGCTACAAGGGAGCTCATTTGGATCAAAGGAGCGAGGCTTCCACGAACTTGCATTGGAACCAAGGTAGGCCTAAAACACTTGTTTGCCTTTGTTTATAAATTGCATACTTAGAGAAAGATAATTTTTTATTGGCTTGCTTGTCACTAGATATCATTAGATACTAGGGAGGTCGTTCTTGTCCGCAAGAACGACTTATCCGGCCGACACAAGGTTTTGAGTATAAGCATTATTGGGTTCAATTCATGGATGTTGTACTTGTTTTGTTGAATAGTTGCATAGATGAAGATATGAATCATTGTACACTCTTTTGTTGAATAATTTGATGAGGATCTAATAAGAAGAATAATTTGAAAGGGTTTTCCCCATAGTGGGTTTTGCCTTGGTCTCCGACCAATCCTGATGTCTCTATGTGTGAATGCTTTTCTTCTATTGTTCCTTTATGTTTCGCTGCATTGATGATGATGATATCATTATTTCTACATATTTGCATATGCTGCTCAGTAATGATGAATAATGTTATGATGTTACAGGGTGAACTAAATGTGCTAATGAAGAAATGCAATTAGCAAATCAAAGAACAATATAGCCCTAAGAAAATTTAGCATGGTATCAGAGTTGGGCTGAAGAAAAGTCATGGAGATCACCCCTCTGATGACACCATTAATGAAAGAAAGAAGAGGATGGTGGAGACCTAAAAAGAATTCTAGGATTTGAACAAAGCCTTAGGCAATTTGTGTATTAGGGGTTGATGGATATTATGAGGTTAGTGTTTGAGAGAAACATTGGTTTATGGCAATGATGTGAGATATGAAACCTAGCATGGTAAATATGAAGATGCTCAGGCACTTATGACAAATTTGATGAAGCCCTAGATGGGATAGTCTCTAGTAGGTTTGGTTGTTGATAAAGTTTATTGAAATAGTGAAGGAAACATTGTCATATAGACAAGCTACACAGTGATGTCTCTTGAAGGTTGGTTTAGGAGGGAGAGGATCACCTCTCATTGAAGATAAGTTCCTTCCGATTTATGATGCTTCTTTATGTCCTTACTTTTGTTTAGACCTACTAATTTGATTATTGTTTTGATCATTACTTATACTTCCTGCATGTATATTTGAGTATACGGATGTTTCTATCTTCCTTAATAAGATTGGATAGGTGGATCCTTCTTGAGGATCATTTGAGATGCAGGAAATATGGCTAGAGATGGAAAATGTAAAGAGGAACCTGATGAAAAGATGCACATGTATTTGAATACTACAAGGTATGCATGGTATATTGTTTCAACGTTATGTTTCAACTGTAATATTGGATGGCAAGGTACGCTCTAAGGTATGATGAGAATGTCTCCTTCTCAAATGGTTCATGCTTGCATATGAAAGTGATTTCGATTCACATTTCTTATGATGAAATGGTGCACTAGATATTGAACAAGTATCTTGCATAATAAATTTCTTAATTCTATGAACCTACTTGGAAGTATTGATTTCTGATATATTGGTATACTTTATGTTTGGCTAACATCTATCATTTTTTATATCTAGACCCCATGAAAAAGGGTGGCACCTTGATTCTGATAGATGATAAGTTGATACTATTGATATTGAGCATAGTAGCCATGATGATAGAAGTGTAACAATGAGACTAATATTCTTGATATTTTCTTGACCATGGTTTTGATTTGATGTTCTTAGTAATTATGGCATATGATAAAATTGAATGCCCTAATTTGATTAAAAAATAGTAACATTGTTATCATGATTCTTGAAATATGCTCCTATTAGCTATTTGACACTAACCCTTGATGTCATGATGTAAAGGTGAAGTAGTTGATGCTAACATATATGACCATGATGAATATGTGGATATAGTTTGACTTTATGATCTAACATATTTGTTGATGCATGATAGCATTATAGACAAGTTGATGGCATGAATGAAGATGACTATAGTGGATTCCCATTTAGAGGGAGAATCTCTTCATAAGATCCTTACTTCTATTAACATTTGAATTATATGTATATTCTTTACTCTTGAATTATGATTTATGGGCATGAATAGACAAATATCTAACATTATTGATTTTCAACAAAGTTTTGATCTGAAAAGAGAGAGATTTCCCTTAAACTAAGCCTCAGTCACATGGAAGCAGGCTAACAAGTGTGATTGCAGCCTCTTAGCTGCATGGAAGTAAGGTCAAGGGTGTGACTATAGCCTCCCAATTTCTCGCAGAGAAGGCCTTTGGGTGCACCTATGCCTACATGACATAAAAAGGAAGTTTTGAGCATGAAATTAGAAGTAAAAATGAAGGACAATAGTCCTACAGATGTGGAGCAGACAATAGAAAGATATGTGAGCAGGAAAGTTTGAATGTTTACTATAATATGAATATATACACTGAACTTGTGTTTGCAGGTGACCGGGACATGCATATAGATATGTCATTATGTTTGAATATTTTTTCTACAAGATTTTGACATGATTTGGCTAATTGATATAGATGAGCAGTGTTTGCATTTTTTACATGATGCTTGATAATGACTTAGAACTTTGACTTGCCATTGAGATATGTTCTGGACTATATATCTCACTATGATATCAAATTTGGAATTTGACTTATGACCAATGATTTAATTTGGCGACTAATGATTTGCCTTGATGACAATGCTATGTGGGAATAGTAACTTTTAGTGACTAATATTCATATTTGATAATGGTTTTGTATTGGCCTCCTCATTTTTAGTGCATTGGTTGAAGTATTGACAGTTGTGATTTAGTATGAGGCTATCTCTCAATGAATGGATGGAACCTGCATAAATTATTCTTGGTGTATGAATTTGCATCTAGTGACTTATATTATGATCATGAGGATGACTTGATGAAATTTGGATTGATATTGTTTGATAAATGACAACTTGTTGGCATGATAATAGATGAATTCATGACTTGATGAGAGCTCTACCTGTCACCTGGTCTAAAGAATTTGATTCAATGATATTGATGAGTTTGATATTAGTTTTGATATGACAACAATGATTTGTGTAAGGATACGCATATTGCTTTGGTAAAGTGTTATGTTTGTAGAGAGCTTTGGATGAAGAAAGCTCCCCAATCCAAATATCCCTGCATTGACAACTATCTAGTGAAGCCAATATGGTGTGTTGATCCAAACCTCTACTTAAAAAGTGGTCCAAGGTATGGCTATCAATTTGGATTTATATGTTGATGGTCTATGCTTGACAAGAAATGGGCCTTTGATGATCAAAGTAAGAGGGAGATGGATTCTGAAGCACGAAATACTAAATCATGACATGATGAATCTACTTCTGAAGTTGGGAAGGAAAAATATATATTTCAAAGCTATTGAAGAAATGAAAATGCAAATCATTAGACACTCCGATTGAATTTAAAGAAGTTTTGAAGAGATATTGTTGAACTGGACTTGGCAACCGACAGTTGATTGAAGCATTGATGTTCCATTTTGAACACCCATACATATACATATATGATTTACATAGAACGTGAGTCGATTCATGATCGAGCCAATTCATACACATAGAGTTGCCACTGAGCACCCTTCGAGATACTTGCATGGGACGATCATTTTTTATCTGAGATATTCATTCTATGATATGTGACTACTTGGATGTACTTATGATGATTATGATCGTTATTGATGAGATAAGCACATTTGAATGTTTCCTTAGTATGAATTCTTCCATGATATCTGGGATGAGAGGTTCGTAGCATGACCAATGTTGAGTACGATGTTACTAGCATGGTTAGCTACGTGGCAGGATGAAGAAGCTCCTTAGAGAGCCATCAGAACAAGATCTGGATATGACATGGAAACATTATGATGACAAAAATTGCGAACCAATTAGCAAAGAATCCCGCATATAGCTGGGACTGAGTTACCTTCATATATTGGGAAAATGTTGTTGTACGAGACAAGATCAAGCTTGTGGTTGGCACCTCCTTGAGAGGGAGGATGAATATGGTATCCTTTTTGTGATATATATATGATTGTTTATGTTCTAATATGATATTTGATTTGATGTCCTACATGAACAAGAGACTACTTCTGTTGCTACGTGATGATCAAGATGATACCTAATATGAGTATGATGAGAGCATCATTGATTGAGGACACTGAGCCAACTCTTCCCCCCTGTCTCAGCTCCCGGGGTGAGGAATTGAGTAGAGGGCTCCTAGGGTTGAGGGAACTCTGGACAATAGGGTATCACCCTTATCTGTTACCCATATGGTTGGAGTAGTATCTCATCCTATCTTGGTATTTACAGAGTATACCCGAATTGGCATCATACCCACAAGAAGGGGTTGTTGGGATTGTCCCTCCCCGTTTTTTCAACTGGTTGAGGAGGCTTGAAGTCATATTATCCTTACCTCTTGGTAATTCAGGTATCTCGTCCAATATCAGATTATGATGTAGGTGTTCTAACACATGACTCTTGAGGGTAATTGTTCAGAAGATAAGTAGGCAATAGGATGGGTTGAGTAGTAGCTCCCCTATATCACCTATTTCTCAATATGGAGTCATAGTAGTAGCTCCCCTATATCACCTATTGCTCAATATGGAGTCATAGTAGTAGCTCCCCATGAGATTTCAGGTTAAGATATGCTCCCCGTTATGGTTCCAGGTTGAGATGTGCTCCCTAATGATATGCTCTTCGATGATGATGTGGGTCATAGATCTGACTCCCTATTGATATTCCCAGGTAGTAGCCTGCTGGCAGAGATTTCGGGTAACAACCCGATGAATAGAGCGTGGTAGCTTAGGCTCCCCTCCAATGACAAATTCTTCTTCTTTTAGATTTGAGAATATTCAACATATGAGCAAGGACAATCAAGAGATAAGTAGTAATGAGTAAGAGATGAATTAAGATGACCAGTGATGATACGAAATGATGAGATTGGATATGATTTGATGTCAGGATACACATGACATGATGCAAGTGGAGTTTTCCCTAGTTGAGAGGGAGTGTTAAAATATGAAACTACGGTCAAATTCCACTTTGGACAACTCACCTGATGGAGATAATTATTGCAATGAATTCCACTTTTTGAGAGGACCAAAATCAACCTAAAGATGACTGAAATCGGATAAGGGAAAGTGTACTTATGAAGAAAATCCCACATGTGCACATTTTTCAAGGTCAACCCTAAAGCAAAGTGGACACCCCTAAAGGCTATAAATACAAGTGACCTCTACCTAATTTGGACACCAATCATGAGACACTCTTCTATCTTGGTTTTTGGCTTGCACATGCATGAGGCTCATCTGTGGAAGAATAGGTTCGCTCTAAGGTAAAATTGTAGGGTCCAAAGCTTGCATTTTAGATCTATGGTTTTGGGTCATAGTCGCATGCACAACACAGAAGGATCCCGATCAAAGTCACTTGCATAGAGGCTCATGCATGTGACTGGAGCCTTCGAGTCGCACATACAACTCACTATGCATGCAACCGGGAGTTTGGTTTTCCGCAGTCTAGATATGACCCCAGTTGCTCGCTTTCCAGGCTTAAGGGAGCAATTGGGTAGATATATTCACTCACATAACTTCTCCTCCAGGCAACCAAGACCTAAAAGATGAAATCTCAGTCTTCCAAAGATTTCGCTCATTGACCACAGAGTTCGGCAGTTGACTGCAAACACTTACAGTTCATTACAGTCTACAAAATTAAGGTTTTGAGTATAAGCATTATTGGGTTCAATTCATGGATGTTGTATTTGTTTTGTTGAATATTTGCATAGAGGAAGATATGAATCATTGTACTCTCTTTTGATAAATCATTTGATGACAATCTAATAAGAAGAAGAATTTGAAATGGTTTTCCCCATATTGGGTTTTTCCCTAGCCTCTGACCAATCCTGATGTCTCTATGTGTGAATGCTTTTATTCTATTGTTCCTTTATGTTCCATTACATTGATGATGATGATATTGTTCTTACTACATAGTTTCATATGCTACTGAATAATGATGAATGTTATGATGTTATGGGGTGAACTTAATGTGTTAATGAAGAAATACAATTATCAAAGCAAAGAACAATATAGCCCTAAGAAATATTAACACAAGTAATTAAGGATGTCTGCATACGAAGGAATGTTGGTGGACACTGCAATAATATGTTCATTAGGGAACTTATCCTCAATTAGAATAGGATCACTATTGTTAGTAAGTTGGGAAAGACATTATCTCTTCCTATCTTATCAATGATAGTGATATCAAAATCTTGTAACAATAATAATCATTTAGTCACCATAGCATTGGTAACATATTTATTCATCAAATAATGAATAATTGAGTGAGAAATGTGTATGAATACCTGACAGTCAGTAATATAATGAGAAAAATTATTAATTGCATGTACCATGACCAACAATTCCTTCTTGATTATTGTGTAATTAAGCTCGGTGGGGGTAGGTTCTTACCGATGAAATAAATTATGTAAGGCTTTGAATCCTCTTATTGCCCAAGTAATTCACCTATGATAATATATGATACATTAGTAGAAATAAGAGAGGGTAGAGACCATTTTGGATTCCTCAACATTGTTTTGTTGAAAATCATTCCTTCAATGCTGCAAAAGAAGATTGGAATTAATTAGTCCAATTAAAATCCACATTTTTAGAAAGTAAGGATAATAAAGGAGATATTAGTTTCATAAATTACGAAATGTAGATCGCCTATAGCAACCGACATGACCAATAAAATTATATACCTCTTTCTAAGTCTTTGCAACAAGGATATTGATTATTACCTGTATTTTTGTCATATCTACCTTGATACCTAACGTAGAATTATGACGACCTAATACTATACCTTCTATAAGTAGCATAAAAAATTATTCATGACTGACGAAAAGATTACTTTATTTGCATCATTTAAGAACTTTTTCAAGGTTAGATAAGGCTTCATAAAATGTTTTCCATATACCAAAAAGTCATCCATGTAAATAATGACATAGTCGTGAATTAGGTTAGAGAAAATCCCCAACACAACCCTCTAAAAGGTCATTGGTGCAAGCTTAAGGGAAATACTCTATAGGAAAAGGTTCCCCAAGGAAAAGTGAAAGTGGTATTGTATTGATCTTCCACAGAAACGAAAATTTGGTTATAACCACTAAACCCATCAAAGAAATAAAAGAATTGCTTCCTTGCTAATGTGTCAAGAACTTGGTCAATAAAGACTAAGGGAAAATGGTCTTTCTGAGTAGCCTCATTTAGCTTCTTGTAGTCAAAGAAAATTCTTCATTTCCCATTTTTTAAGGAACAATCACCAAGGGTGAAACCCATCGGCTACTAGATATAGGATATACACAATTTGCATTAAATAATTTTTGAAATTCTTCCTTAACAATACCTCTCAAAAGGGGATTCATTTTGCGTTGTGGTTGTCTAACAGGTCGAGCATCTAGTTCCATATAGATGCGATGGGTACATAGAACAATGAATATCCCTTCCATATCCTTATTCTCCATGCAAATACATCCCTATATTCCCATAAAATATTAACAAATCATTCTTTTTGTTTGGGATATAGTTGTGCACTAATGTTTATGGTCTTCCCAAACTTGGTTTTTACCATTTTATTATTGAGTTTATTTTCAGGTCATGTAATTGTAGCAAACAGGTCAATAGGTGGGGTTTTCTCATATTTTTTCTTAAATAGAAGGATATAGGACATCATCCAAAATTGGGAATTGGACTGAGAGGATGAGGCCAAATGACAACGAAAGGTGCTTATCACATCATCTTTAGTCTCATATTTGAAGGATAATTCCTTTTCAATGGTTAAGACAGGTTGTATAATTTGAGTGTCACGTGCCTCTTCCCCCACCTGTAAGGGATCATCAAAATCAATGCTAGGATTGATAGGGGGGGTATAGTGTAAGGTACTTAGTAGAGTTTCCATGGGATATTGTCACATTACTAGATCTACAATTAACGTAGGCATCAATTGTGGCTAACTGCAACCTTCCCAATATAAGAGGATGCCCCCTTAAATGAAATTTTGGTTATAGTACCATGAAATCGACTGTATATTCCCATGATTCAACAAAACTGTCTGTCTTTAATAACTTCTACCAATTTAATAGTATATCAATCAATTAGTTCCAAAATTGTAGGAGTTCTTCTAGGATTAAGTCCTAAGTGCTCCATCGTCTCCATAGTCATTATATTAATGGAAACCCCAAGATCTACTAGTGTGTTTGGAATGTGAATCCATCTAATATGAACATCTACTATCAAACTACCAGGATCTTTGTACTTGGGGGTTAAAGTTTTATCTAGCATCAAGCTTGTCATTCTTCCAATGACATGGATAATAGGGGGATCTTTTGTCTTCATACGAGCTTATTAACACAATTCTTTCAATACTTGGGAAGATATGGGGATGCCCTTGATTTCTTGGAATAAAGGAATTTTGACACAAATATTTCACAACTCCCCCAATAGATCAAACTCAAATTGTGCAAGAGATTTCACTAGCCCCAACCTTCCAGGATAAGGAGGGGGTTGAGAAACTCCTACCTCATAATGAATCATTTCATATTGTTGAATCTCCTCTTCTTCATGTTCTACAATAGTTGGAGGGCCCCCTTGATTCAACACTTTCCTATATCAAATTGTTATCTCTTGACTCTCTCTTGGAGAGACATAATAGGTGTGGAAACCTGTGCTTCAATAGCAGATGTTGCCTAAACCCTTTTATTGTTATTTGGGATAGGATTTGGTTATATAAATAATTGAGGTTAGGGAGGATTATTTGGAGGCAACTATAATCATTGTTATTGAGGTGGTTGTTGGTACTATTTAGGTGGATGTATAGGAAATTTTTGGCTACGAGATAATGGAGCCCACCATCCTTGTGGCCAAGGGTAAGTTTGGTTCATTTGTGGGGACCATTGTGCCTAGGGTGGAGGAGGATACTGTTAGGAAGGATACCATTGGGAAGGATATTGCACTTCTTGAGAATTCTAAAATTGATTATCCCAACAAGAATTAGAAAACTAAGCAGGATCTTGTGTTATACCTTCTTTTGAGATATAAAATAAGCTTGTCCTGGCCCTCTTTTTACCTCTTCATACACAACTTTCAAATTGGGAAAATATGGGCAATTGTTTGCTACATGGTTCAACTCATAAATACCACAGGTTTCGATGCTCTTGAGAGGGAAGTCTTTCACAAGATGTCTATCTTGGAACTGTTGTACTGTTCAACAACCCCCATTTTAATATATTATAAATTTCCTATGAAATTTATTATATTAAAATAGGGACCCTTTAGTTTTAAAATGCCTTTGATTTTATTTCTTAAAAAAACCAAAAAATTAAAAAAATTAAAAATCAACAAAAAAAAATGTTAATAAAATCCTATAATCAAAGTTTAATACTTAGCTTTTTAATTAAAACTCAAGTATTAAACCTTGATTATCCCAAAAAACCAAATTAAATAGCCCCCGGAACCAAGACTTATACTTAGGCTTTAAAAAAACCTTAAGTAATAAATAAAATGGGTTATTTAATTAAAAAAACAAAATAATCAGAGTTTTAATTCCCAAAGGTTTTATTCTTCATAAACTCCGACTCATCCCGCTTCCCGCATCGCAAAGTTTCCAAAGGCTCAAGACCCCTTCGCCATTATCCATTGTGATTGCGATTAGACTGGACCCAATGACAAGATTAATACAATTCTATGATTTCCCCGTGTCCACGACTATCGCAATAAACCACATAACTTAAGTTTCATACCTTAAAGTACTGCGATATGTGATAAATACTAGACCCGACGGGCTTATAAAATCCAATCCATAAAATCCCACATCCGCAGGTTATCGCAAAAGTTTAAAAGCTTAAGTCCATACTCCTAACGAACGCCGATTGTGATATGCGATTAAGCCCGAACCCGACGGGATTATAAAATCCATTCTGGAGCTGTCGCAGTTTCCAAAAGTCCATGCCCCGCTACACACTGTCGATTGTGATATGCAATACAACAGGACACGCCGGGATTATACAATGCAATTAAATTAAATATCACATCCGTGCAATCACAAAGCTCCAAGAGTCATGCCTCATTTGAATTTCAATTGCGATATCCTTCCTCATGTCGATTACGATGTGACGTCATCATCCACGTCATACTTCATGTCATCGCCACATTACCCACCACATCACATCATGACGTCATTCGTGACATCATTGCCACGTCACCCTGGGACCTTGCAATCGCAATTTTCAAAGGGACGCGACTTATAAAAAATTTGTCACCCCAGCCGATTTGCGATTGCGATTAAGCCACCCAGACTCGACACGATATTTAAATGGATATGAATGATTTCGCATCCGGGCTTATTGCAACTTTCATAACCCTACCCGCACCTTTTCTTTTGCTCTGAACACCAATTGTGATATAAAAACCTAACTCGCCTTGATTTAATAAATGACTCAAATCTACCTAGATCAACGACAGATAATGATTCGTACCCCCCTGTGCTCAGTTTTAAGTTTCTCACAGTGGGGGTCCGAAAATTGGTTTTCCCGTCTAAATTCTATCTCTACATGTGACTCCTCCGTTCTTTCGGGCTCCCCCCTTCACAAACCACTTACCACTTTGAACCCCTCTGAAAAACCACTAAGCCTCCTCCCTGTTTTGTGATTTGCGATAACACATCATTCGCCACGTCATCCTCCATGTGGATCTAACACATCATCAACCACATCACCATGACATCATCCCGCACTTCGCAATCACAAATTTTAAAAGGACACGGTTTATAAACAAGCCATCCACCTTCCCAACGCCGATTGCGATATGTCTTAAGAAAGCCCCCTTTTGGATTTTGTTTAGAATACTCCAGGCTTTAAAACGATTGCGATTATTCTAAGTTCTACCCCGGTCTAAAAGCGATTGTGAATTGCGTTAAAATAGTAAAGCTCCGACTTGTCTTATCACAGGCATTACTCCACATTCCTCTCCATGATGGTTGTATTTGGAATTTATTGCAACTCTACGTTTTTCCTGATTTCCTGCAAAAGTGATTTGTTTCAAATAAAACTCGCTTATCAGTTTCATTTATTTCCAACTTATCGATTCCTATTTTTCTTGTTCAAGTTCATGACAAAGGAAGACAGCTGTGTTGATAAGTGGCAGATTAGTTCAAATAAGCAGACAAACATCCAGAGAATTCGATGGAACAAACGAAGCTGATGAAGACAACAAATCACTTTCAGAAACTTCTACCAAAAAATTGTTTTCCTTTAAGCGTTGTTGAAGGGATCTGTTTAAATTCCCTCAACGCTCTGCACAATAGATTCAGTTGTTTTCTACTATTTAAGCTTACTTGTTGTATGAAATAAGGGTCTTGAATTTTATGAAGAAAGGCTTACGAAAGCTCGCACTATTGTACTTTCATACTTTTCTCAATAGAACGACTAGAACATTATTTAGGAATTTTCATAAAGAATTTTGAGAAGTTGCATTATTGTACTCCTGGAATCATCTTTGTGAGAAGGAATAAACTACTACTATTTCTTTTATGAGCTGAGAAATGTGCATATGGTATTTCTACCGTTGTACCTCTGTTTCCTTTGTAAATAAATAGCGAATTTATCTTTTCATATTGCTTTTTACATGGTATTTAAAGAACAATGTTACATGTATTCATTTATGATCATGCTATCATTGATATTCTAAATACATGTTAAGTAATTTGCCTTGATATTCTGAATGTGATATGAGTTATACACATTATTTTGATTAACAATTTAATAAAAGTAATCATCTTGAAATATTTTCATTTCCATTTGCTTTTGAGCAATCTATATTGTCATTTACTAAGGAAAATCGTTATAGACTGCATCAATATAAATGTTAAACAATCCCAGGTTATAGAGTAGATTAATGCATATGTTTTCCATTTGATTCATTGCTGCAAATCAATCTATTTCACTTCATTATAAGAATTACACACTCATTCGATCACCTTTCATTTGGAAAATGGTCCCATACAATCCAGTCAGAGCCACTAAAACGGAAAAGGAGTTGTCTTAAGGTCCAGACTGGGTGGTTTTCCCCTGTGTTGAAGTAGCAAATTTTGAGGTTTCAATAGGAACCTAGGACATAAAATGGCCATAGCCTTGTCTATCTATGCTTGTTTATATTTAGCCTATAAAATATTAATTTGGGATGATAAATAAAACTAAATTTTAGTCTTAAAACCATCCAACAAGTAACTTATCTCAAAACATGTAACTCCCATGTTGACTGATGTCACAAGCCTAGGCATTTCTTCTCAAATTCTCTTCCCTGATTTGGTTGTCCCCCTTGAATATCTCCTACAAAGGTCAAAATATCGTCAAACACAATTTTTGAAATATCGCCCTTCCCCATGATGTTTATAATGTCCATATATTCATATTTTAGCCCAAACATTATAATTTTTCTTTAGGTTCCCTTATCCAAATTACCATGTGTATATCTCTACAAGATATATTGAAATCGCTCCCCAAAATATTTTAGGCTCTCATTTTTTCATTGAATGATTTTGAATATTTCTTCCTAAAGATCTCTAGCACTACAATAGTCTTGTTATTTCCAGAGGAAAGTTTGTTTCATCTCATCCCAAGTATGGATGGTCTCACCTCCAACTCTCATGAACCATCATAACCTTGCATTAGCTAATGTGGAAAGAAATAGTTTCAACCTTTTTGCATTAGAAAAATAATCAAAGGTGCAACACAAAAAATTCAAATAAATATAAAATTGTTTGGATCTTTAGAAGCCAAACCATGAAAAGTCGGTAAGGCTGAAAGAGGGATATTTTTCATCAGAGCTTCTCTTATAATATTTCTAATTGGAAATTGAAACATGGCATTGGTCTTAACTTCTTTATATTTTCTATGGTTTCTTTGGGACCATCCTAGAAATGAGGACTCAGACCATCTCTTGATTCTTGTGAAGGGGGGATACTTCAAGGTCTGTCACATGATTATATCTAGCTTCTGACTCCAAATCTTGGTGCTGTTGATCTCCAAAAATGAATTCGTTTGTAGATCCTTCTTTGGGAGCAAGAACTTCTAACTCAATTAATGGAGAGAATGATCCCCCAAGTCTCCCAGGGGTTTCTAGCATAGGTGCTTCATGTCCCTAAACATTCAACATTCTTACTCGTTCTCTTCCTATTCCACCTTTATAAATTTTAATGGTAGGGGTGTTTTCTCTTCCACATGGTGCCTCTAAATTTATCATATGATTCATGCATCCTACGTAACATAAATACAACATTGTAAGGGCTCACCAAAAAATGACGGTGAAGGCACATGTCCTCGACTTGTAGTTATGTTTTACCCTACAGTTGAGTCACATTATGAATGCAAAAGAAGAAAAATGATACTTAGAATTAATAAAAAATATTGTTATTGCACCTTGACAACCTCCCCAGTAACTATTATCCCCCACAATGTCCCAGGCTGCGAGGAGATCGATGGAGGTAACCACAAACCAAGCTTTTAGTTTGGTAGCTAGCCCTACCAAACTAGAGAGGGCTCTCTCTATGAAATCACAGTCAAGAGATGACTGGAATGTAAAGGATTTTAGGCTAGATAGCTAGGCTCAAGTGGGTTTTGGAAAATTTAGGGTTTTGTTGCTGGATAAGGGAGAAAAACCAGGTAGCTAGGTCAGAGGGTCAAAGGGTTACAACAACAAAGATATGAAGGAGCAAGGTAGCAGTACTTTTGTGATGGATCTTAGGTTTTGTCAGTGTAGTATGGTGTTCAGAAGAAACATAAAGGTCTTAATGAGCACAAAACATGAATTCATTAAACAAGAGAGAAAGTAACACATAATAATTTTCCATCAAAACAAAGCTTAGTGAAAATAATTACGTTTGTAAACTGCAAGGAAAACTATTGAAGAGATGATGAATGGAAAAGGAAGATAAATATCATTCATATAAAGTAATAATAGAGGAAAAAAAACATCACAAACTTACTGCACATGAATTCCTAGATAATATCTACAAACTATATCCTTTGATTTCCAGAAAATGTCCAAGCACAAGCTACAATAGTTCTCTCCTCTAAAGTCCAACCCCTGGAAAATTATTCTTCCCCATCTCATATAGGAAAATACAACATATGACATCTCATCAGGTTGAAAATTCTATTCAATATTCATCATAAATGGCTTTGATGAGTCCTCACCTAAAAACTAGGATAGTTGAGACAATTTCCACAATTTAGGCTAAATTTTAGGAGAGCATATCTCCTCATTAATTACAAATTTCCTCACAAAGTGAGGCAAAAACCAACTAAGAAACCTAAAGTAAAATTAATAGATCACAATATCTTGATTTTTCCACCATTCAGTGCTCAAAAAGTTACTAGACTAGATGGGTCACACCAAGACCAGAAGGGTCGCACCAACCAGCAAAAAGGTCGCACCACCATGCACCAAAACATGAATTTTCAAAGGGTCATGTTCGTTGAGAGCTTATTTTGGCAGACTTTTAGGAGTCCATTCTGCATTTTGAAAGCTGGATCAAGTAGCCCCACATGTCTACTTTCCAATGAGCCATCAAGCTCCAAACAATACCCATGGGAAGGCCTCCAAAAATTGATTTTTCCAACCTTAGAAGCGTTGCACCAATCCAGATTTAATGGCAAAAGCATAAAAAAGGTGAGGTTTTTTTAGTTTCTGATCAAAATAGGAAGCTTTCATGCAAAACTAAGCTGATATCTTTCATGTACTCATCATTATGCACTCATCCATGTAGGAAATATTTCATTTGGATGTCCAGGGAAAAAGGGTCGCGCCTCTGCGCGATGCTTCTATGTGCCATTTCCTGCAAAACTTTAGGAAAATTTCAAATTGCTCCAAAATTGTCTCCTTGGCTACTATGGATGATAGGCTAAACATCCAAGGGTGTTTTAGCCACCAATTTCACTCTTTTGCCCCTTTTCCTTGACTCCCTTTTCTTGTCTTGGACTTCATTCAGTCTTGTTTTCAATTTCTCAATTTTGATTTGTGCAATCTAATTCCTTGTTTGATAGCGGGAAGCCATGAGTTTATGTATCTTGTTATCTTTGTTGGCCTTTTCAAGGAGTTTCTCTAGATGATCATTGACCCTGCTTAGCCAATATTCCTTGTCTTCATTGATTTCTTTGGCAATTCTTTCGTCAAAAGTGAGCTCTTCCTTTGTAGGGTTTTTCTCTTTTTCCTTCTACAATGCCTTCTTGATACCCATGGTTCTTGGTATTTTCCTTGTGATATATCCTTGATGCTTCTATGATTCCTCAATGGCAACCACTTTTTTACCTTTCACATCTTCAATACTAGCTTTAAACAAGTCCTTCTCTAAAAGCAATTGCTTTGCCTTCAGCTACTCGTTTTCTTGTTCTAGAATGGAAATGATGAACTCAACTCTTGCCAAATTATACTTTAGGCTCTTGATTTCAACATCCTTCTCTTTGATAACCTGTTTTACAGTTTTATGATCATCTTGGGACTCCAAGTCCACTATGCGTATGTCATGATGGATTATCTCCTCATCCTGCAAATGTGATCCCTGTTGTGCTGATGTTGAAGGCTTGGCCCCTTCCACAATCTATGGAGCAAACATAAGCTTGTTCCCTCTTTGATATGTCTTGGTTACCTTAGGTCTAGGTGCCTCTAAAACCTCTGTCTGTTTGCTTGTTGAACCATGCTCCATTGGTTGTGTGGACCTTGACCCTGAAGGTGTTGTTTTGCTAGGAGAAATGGTGGGGCTAATACCAGGAGCAATTTTTAGTTTATCTAGAAAGGTTTCCCAACTGATTTTCTTGACTGAAAGCTTATGCATAACCACAATCTTGATCAGGCTATGGTGAAACAAATTTGTGATATGAGGTTGTCCCCTGGTGTGAATTTTTTCATTCATCTTCACCACACTCCTAAACAAAAAGTTGCACAAATTAAGTGTTCTTGTAGAGGTGAAGTGCATAAGTAACCTAACATGATACATGTATAATCTGGATAATCTTCCTTCACATGTAAAATATTTCATAATAAGCTTCATTAAAGGGGCATACTTGTTAAGCAAATGTTTAAAAGGAAAAACTTGTTTAGAAGTCTCTCTGACATTAGGTTTTAGGAGCATCTTATAATCATCAAGGTGTAATTCCATGCCTTTGAACCAAGTGTCACCATGATTGGGAATACCTGTGGCTGAAGAAATAATATCTGCTGAAACACTGAACTCTATACCTGTTATGACAACCTTGTCTATGTTGAAATTTTGGGCAAAAAGGCTTGTCAAAGGGACATGAGAACCAACCTATGCAATCTTCTCACAAAACTTCATACAACCAACATTTCTGAAACATATTTGGACAAATGGAGAAAAATTTATTTCTCTCAAGTTGGATGGCTCAAACCTTGAATGATGTTCTCCCTTGTGCACTTTATTTTCACTCTCTCGTTCACTCTCCATTAAATTTGTTAAAGGATAATACCCTAGCCAGATGATGTTGATAAAAATGATGTGGGAGTTTTCTCAAAGGTGAAAATGTAGTGGAAGGCTAAGGTTTGTTTAAATCGATTACGAATGAGTAGTGAAATGATAGGAGATCTTAAGTTAGGGTTTCATGGATGATAGATGATAGTGGTAAATTAGTAGAAGCTAGGTTTCATTCACCAAAATATTTGCTGGAGAAAACCCTGAGAAGAAATCAATTTATCTTGATGAAATTGTTTGAAATGATGGTGTAGATGATCACTTACTATTTGTGGAGGCTTAGGAATCCTTGAACAATCTTTGGAAGCTGGAAGAAATCAGATATTATCTTGAAACCAAGAATAAATCCAAACGTTGCGCATTTCCTAGAAGGGTTGTGCTGTGGGTCGCTCCTTGGGTCACACTGCCAAAAAGGTCGCGCAAAGAGTAGCAGTGCTCAGAAAGGTCGTACCTCCTTAGAAAGGTCGTAGGAAAGGTTGGAAACCATACTGGGAAGGGTCACATCTCTCCCAAAATGCAACAAACCCTCGTCTTTTCACAAATTTTTCTCCTTTTTGAGTTAGCACGATGATGACTGTGAGATCCTTTTAAACTCAAATTTGGAACCTTGACACTTTATAACCTTTGAAATTTGAACCTTTGTAACTTTATTGGATTTCTTGAAACAACGGATCTTTTTGGAACTTTGAACTGCAACCTTTGGAACTTTGAAGTACTTATTACATATAAAAACATAAAATTGCATTTGAAATCAAAATTTATTGAAGATACTTTCTTATTATGACTCCTCCTTTGCCGGATTTTATGCATGAAATGAAAGTTTTAGTGACCTTGAAACCCTAATGAAGTAATGGAGACACTGAACTGAATGAAATCATGATGGTGATGACTGACATGATGATGATAGTCTCTTAATGATGGTACACTTAGTTGAGTGATGATAGTGGCCGACATGTGAAATTCTTGAGAGAGTAGAAATAACCCTAGACACACTAACCAGTGACCAAATTTTATTCTAAAAGCCTACTGACATTATAAAATTTGACTTTGAGACCCCTAATAAAACTTGGTAAAATCATATTTGAGAACTGACTGGCACTAACAGTGACAACTCCAAAATGTTGGTGTTGTTAATTGTTCCTTTATACGGAGTAGTTAATGCATCAAACCATTAATCATCAACTAGGGTAAGTATTTTGATTTAAAGGTTGTTAGAAAGATCTATGCAAGTGAAAAATCCCTAAATTGTTATTGATTCCTATAAACTAATGATAAGGAATTCACTCCAATAAGCTTAAACAAAGTACGCACTCACTCCTACAAATTCAAATAAATTACTCAGTCACACCAACCCATTTTCAAACCCTAGCTTCCTTTAGTTATATTGAAACTAGAACATTTCCCTTGAGTTGGTTATGGGATTTCTTTCTCTTCAAATATTATGAATAGTTTACTTCGTCATAGTTTGGGAACTAGCCCTAGTCTTTTCATATAGGCATAACGTAGATGCTAATCCCAAATCCAAAATAGAAATTTTTGTTCCAACACTCTAAAAATAAACGTATTTACAATGGAAAGAAACAAATCTCATGATCTCAAACAAAATTGATCACTCACACATATGATTATTTCCAATATGTAATAACAATTAATAAACATGCACACATTGAATTTGTAATTGCAAAATCCAAGAAACATTACTTATGCCCACAAAAAAAAATATACAAGGTACCTATCCAATTCGAGGAGGCCCTTCCTCTCTCTAGATAGGCATGATTACTAAACTTTACAAGCTAAATAAAAATAACATAGTGATAAAAAATTAAGTAGGAACAAATTTCTTTATATTCAAACTTGCAGAGGAAAATACACAAAGCGTTTATGCCTACGCTCCCTTTTTGGAACTTTTTTTTCTCTCTATCAAGAATTGTATATATTACATTTCAAAAGGCTTTCAGGCCGATCTATTAACTTGGATCTATTTTTATCTAACTAACAAATTGATAATAGAAAATAGAACAGATCAACCCATGTTAATGTTGACCCCAGATTCATTTGATTCGATTCTTCAACAAGATGGTGCCAATATGGATTGAGAAGGTAATTTTGTTAGCTATTTTTAGAGATTCATTGATCCCGTAACTGTTTTGGCATAATAGTGTTCAAAATAGATAGACCCCATCCCTCAAGGGTCGGGTTGATCCACATCCTTGCAATAACACTGTGACTCAAGAAAATTATTGGGTAACTTAAATGTGAATCAAATTACTTACATTAAATCATCAATCTAGGGTTCGTGAACTTGCGAAGTACACTTGCTCTATATATTTTAGGCAATCAACTTTCAATTGGAAAGAAACTTTCTAATTGCAAGATGAAAATTAACCTATTTATGACAAGGCCTTAGTAAGGATACACATAAGTTCTATCTTAGAGGCCTAGATCAAATTCAATACTTGGAAATTAAATTAATTCAAATTAAACAATGCTAATGTGAAAGCTTTAAATTCTATTCTATGAGACAAGGAAATGAAATCTTATTCTATTCAACTTTGAAAAACAAATTTATTCTACTTATGCTTTGAAAGGAAACTTAATCTACTTGACTTGAAAAAGAAACTTATTCTATGAATTCATGACGCAACTCTATTCTATGAAACCTTGAAAGAAAATCTAATCTATATGACTTGAAAGGAAATACAAACTATTAATTCATAAAAGCAAAGTTGTTCTAAAACTACAATATTGTGGAATGAAAGTTTTACTAGAAAACAAAGAAAATTTTGGAAACCTCAAAAGGTTACTGATGTGCGCATTTTGAACCAAAACTAATCATGACCCATCGAGCATAAACCTAAGATTAATCAAAAAAGCAATTAAATCTAATACTAAGCAAAGAAGACAAGTTAAGGAAATATTTTGGTATTTTTGATTTATTATCAAGTGCTCGACCTGTGAAGAACCAAGGGCAAATAAGTGAAATTCTAATTTAAAAGACAGAGTATTAAATCAAAATAGAGAATTTAACTGAACTGAATAACTAAACGAAATGAAATCTAATCTAATTGCAGAGTGAAAAAAAAAAAAAATCACAATAACGAAAGACAATTATACTATCTCTCATACATCCTTAGGGAGCCCTCCTTCTGAGTGCGAGATGTTAAAATATTATATCGCAAGACTTTGAATCACCAACACAATCATGAATATGCCATGAACAAAGATTATATTAATTCAAATGTGAAAATAGAGTCTACAACAAAAAATTATAATAATCATAGTGTTGAGCTTAATTGGATGTCTCTTGCTTTGAAAATAAAGCATTTTTATAATGGTTTCAAGATTAACAACTTAAGAAATTTTTGCCTATAATTGGGAACTAGAATTGACATCTAATCTTGTTGATCAAAATTGATCCAAATTTATGCAGGAACGAAATGAAACATATATTAAAACATAAACACAGATCTACAATGAAAACAAAAGTTCAATTCATTAATAACAAATACTGAAAATTATTTACATGTAGAATGGAAATAAACTAGCTCAGGCAATGGTAGCCTATCTCTGAGAAGAGATGTGACAGATACATGCCTTCTGAACTGAATTAAAATTAGGATCAGAGGCTTATTTATTATTAAGAGACAATGGAAAACCCTAAACATCTAAAAATCTAACTCTAGAAGATGAAGCACCAAAAATTTGTGGGCCCCGTTGGGGTTAATTGGTACATCAACTTCCCGGGGTCATAAATTTGGCATATGATCTCCATTTGATGCATATGATACCTCGTTAAAAATATATATCTTAGGACTACAACTTTCAACTAAAAATCCTTATCATAGGCTTTAGGTTTCCTAGTTATCCAAAAAACAATCATTTAGGGCCTCAAAACGGCTGTAGAAGTTCAAGACCTGAAAAAACTGCCAAAAATAGTAAATTGTGCTACAATTAAGGAAACTAAAAGAATCAATGTTGTGGGTCCACGTGGAATAGGTTGGTGGCCACCAATATCCACCTAGATTAGTCCTCCCCCCTTAGGAATCAATGGTCCCCATTGCATTGAGTGCCTCCACGAGATTGGGAAACTTCTGGTGAACTTGGTCCTTGGTGAGCCACTTGCCCTGGTGTAGGAGTTGGAAATATTTGACAACTAGATACAATTGAATTCTTTGTTGATGAGTGTTCTTGATATTTGTGTCCATGTTCCGATAAATTGTATCTTATTCCATGCATTTTGGTTGAGATCTATTGGTTTCAATTGTTCGATAATGTCTGATGCATCCAACAATGGTGTGAAGTGTGGCCGAAGGCAATCCACATTAAACACTAGGTGTAGGCCAAGGAATGGGAGAATGGTGAGCTCGAAAGCATTGTCTCCCATGGCCTTGGTGATGGTGCAGGGCCCATATCAGATTGGTTGAAGCTTCCGATGGGCTCTAGAAATAAGTTCTTTCTGCAAATGCAACCAAACTTTGTCGCCCACCTGAAGCTTATGTGGCACCTGATGTTGATCATGTCGTTATTTGTACTTGGAAGTTTATTTATCCAAGATGTCATGAACCTACTTGAAGATGTGTTGAACGTGTTCAATAAACCTAGTTGCTTTATTAGTCTTGGATTGTACATGTGTAGATTATTACTGTGTAGTCACATAAGGCATGGAAACGTTAATCAGACACAATGGTTGAAACCCTAGACCCACTTGAAAGGGACTGCAGCCATTCGGGCTATGGAGAGTTATGTTATAAATGTGCTACACATAGGGAAAGCTCTCATCCCAGGTTTTTGGATGATTGGAGTTGTACATGTGTATTATGTGCACTATCATCCTGTCAACGACCTCTGCCTGGCCATCAGTCTGGGGATGGAATGTCGTCAACTTGGTGAGCTTGGTGTCCAATAATGACCAGAGAATCAACCAAAATGTGCTAAGGAACTTGTTATCTCGATAAGATATAATGCTCTGCAAGATCCCAAAATGTACCCACACTTTCTCAAAGAATAGTTTGGTAGTGTCCTCTATTGTGATACTCTTCTTGCAGGATGCCAATATAGCCATCTTAGAAAGTCTATCCATGACCAAAATACACAATCATTACCATGATTGGTAGAAGGGAGGCCAAACAGATAGTCCACAGAGATAGATTCCCAAGGTTGGCTGGGAGTAGGAAGAGGACTGTACATGCCTTGCTTCTTGAAGGTTGGATTGGTGATGGCACAAGCAGTGCAGGATCTGATATATTTTCCAACATCCTTTCAGAGTTTTGGCCTATAAAAATACTTCTAAAGTACTCCCACAATTTTATCCACACCAAAGTGTCTTGCGACCCGAAATTAATGTGCCTCCTAAATCAGCTTGGCACGCTCACTTGAAGGAACAAAAAGGTGGCTTAGGTAGCATAACTATGTGTCATGGAGGTGGAAGTCTAGTACTTTCTTTCCATCCACTAATATCCAGTACATGGTGTCAAACTCTAGATCATTTTTGTATATTTTCTTCCATCCATAGGTCTTGTGGCCACATGAGTTAAGGATAGTGGATAGTGTTGCAACCGGGGGCCGATTGAAGAAATCTACAACTTAATTGGTGCTACCCTTCTTGTATTTAATGTTCAAATGGAATTTTTGCAGATATGTGGACCACTTTTTTTGGTGATTGTTCTGCAACTTCCCTTATGTATGTATAAAATGGAAAGGTTAGTGATTTGTGTGGATGATTGTCTCTTTCCCTAGAATGTAATGTTTCCACTGTTGGCAATCCTACATGATAGAATACATCTCTTTATCGTAGGTGGGGTATTTTTGAATAGTATCAAAAATTGTCTCATTGTGATAGGCCAATGGATGCCCTTAATGAGTGAGAACTGGACCAATAGCATAGTCGGAGGTGCCCGTCTCAATTTCAAATAGTTGTTGCAAGTATGGAAATATGAGTACTAGTGCAGAGAAAACATGATGCTTCGACTCAATGAATGCCTTATGTTTGGACTCAGACCAAGAAAAAATTTATTTTGTGATTCCCTTAGTAACTTGACTCAAAGGCCAAGTGATATGAGAGAATCACAACATAAACCTCCAATAAAGATTGGCAAGGCCCAAAAAGATGTGAAGCTCTGTTAGAGTGTCAAGACTGGCCAATCACGAATGACTTGGATCTTAGCCAGATCCACGTTCACTTCTTTCTCATCAATGATGTAACCTAGATATTTGACCTAGATCATGCCAAAGGTGCATTTATCCAAGTTGGCACATAGTTTGTTCTATCGCAGGGTTTGAAGGACCTGCAAAATGTGTTGCAAGTGCTCTTCCAAACTCTTGTTGAAGGTGAGTATTTCATCCAGATATAAAACCTCTTTCCCTAGAATGTAATGTTTCCATTGTTGGCAATCCTACATGATAGAATACATCTCTTTATCGTAGGTGGGGTATTTTTGAATAGTATCAAAAATTGTCTCATTGTGATAGGCCAATGGATGCCCTTAATGAGTGAGAACTGGACCAATAGCATAGTCGGAGGTGCCCGTCTCAATTTCAAATAGTTGTTGCAAGTATGGAAATATGAGTACTAGTGCAGAGAAAAAATGATGCTTCAACTCAATGAATGCCTTATGTTTGGACTCAGACCAAGAAAAAAATTATTTTGTGATTCCCTTGGTAACTTGACTCAAAGGCCAAGTGATATGAGAGAATCACAACATAAACCTCCAATAAAGATTGGCAAGGCCCAAAAAAATGTGAAGCTCTGTTAGAGTGTCAAGACTGGCCAATCACGAATGACTTGGATCTTAGCTAGATCCACGTTCACTTCTTTCTCATCAATGATGTAACCTAGATATTTGACCTAGATCATGCCAAAGGTGCATTTATCCAAGTTGGCACATAGTTTGTTCTATCGCAGGGTTTGAAGGACCTGCAAAATGTGTTGCAAGTGCTCTTCCAAACTCTTGTTGAAGGTGAGTATTTCATCCAGATATAAAACCATGAACAATTTGGTGAAGGGATGCAAGATGTCATCCATCAATCTCATAAAAGTTACGGGGGATTTTTTCAACCCAAAAGACATGACCAACCACTCAAAAAGGCCCTACTTGGATTTGAAGGTGATCTTCCATACATATATGGGTTCTATTGGAACCTGATGATATCCAAACTTCAAATCTATCTTGCTGAAGCACTTTGCCCCCTTCATATGGTCAATAAGGTCATCAATCTATGGGATTGGATACTTGTTTCTGATAATGATTTTTTTAGTGCCTAATAGTCATTTCAGAGTCTCTAAGTCCCATCCTTCTTCTGTACAAGTACAATCGGGCTCCCACAAGGTAAGGAACTTGGTTGAATCTGTCATTTTTGCAGAAATTCCTAGATCTGCGACTTGATTTCTTCATTTTCCAAAATAGAGTGATAGTATATCAGCCCATTGGGTAGGGGTGCTCTGGGAGTCTGATCAATTGAATGCTTGACCTGACAGTGCAAAGGTACCCCCGTGGGTGAGTATAAGATGTCCTTATATTCTTCCATGACCTTATCAACCTACTTCTACTGTGTGGAAGAACCCTTCCTGAGGGCCACGATCTTCCCCTTACATTTGAGAGTGAATTAGAAAGAAAAAAAATCCCGATCTAGGAGATGATCTTACTGCATTTATTAGCATAGATCAAAGTGATGGTGGTAGGTGAGGCTACCTCTAATATCATGTATAACTTATTCCCCAAAGTAATAATAACAATATGAGGCATGGGCTTATACAAAACATGACACTTCCATAAGTATGGTTGGCCTAATAACACATCATGGAGTTCAAGAGGAGAAACATCACACAAAACCTCATTCGTGAAGGGCTTGATGCTATAGGGAAGGTGGAACTGTTGACTAATGCAGAGATCTCATCCTTTGTGAAGCCATCCAATGATGTATGATTGTGGGTGTGGTGTAGTCAGTAGGCCCAACCGTTTAACGACCTTTACTAAGATGAGGTTGTTTTGGCTCCCACTGTTGATAAAGAATTGTAGCGAAGAACCGTTCACCCACATCTGTGAGTGGAAGAGACGTTCCCTTATTCTAAATCTTTGGGATCCATCTTTCGTACCTTGGTTGTGGAAACGGTGGCATTTGGTTTGGCGTCAATAATATGCTTCCCCTTATTCCCATTGTCGAGTTCAACTCAAAATTAGAACATACATTGGAATTTGAAGCTTTTAGCTCAGACACCAATGATTGATTGGTGTGACATTAATATGTTTTGTGTGTGGGGCTCTTGTGGAACTCACACAACTTTCCTGTGTCCTTCTTTGTCTTTTTGGTGCCATTCTTTGCTTGTGGATTTAATGGGTTGTCTTGGGAAACTCCACCTTGGCCTTGTCCTTTGTTCTATGGTTTGGGTTGGGGGTGCTCTTTCCTTGCTTCTAATTCGCAGACTCAAATTCACACTTCTTTTTCTAAAATTTTGTTCAATCTTGGTAGCATATTGGTATGCTACACCAAGCGAGGAGATGTGTAGGAACTCCATTTCTTTTTGAATGTATTTTTGCATAAAACCATGGTAGTTGAGAACCAAAGGTCGTTCAAAGTATTTAATTCCAAAGTTTTTGTATAAAGTATGAAAAATATTTGTGAACTCATGCACATATTGGTCCCTTTACTGCCATAGTGTGGGCCATTGCATGTACTCATCTTCATAGCTCCCCACAGGGTAACACTGTTCCTTGACAACGTCTTAGAATGAGTCCCAAGCGCATGTGTCTGTAAACAGAGAGGGATACTCGACCCTTTTCTCACAGTAAGTTTCCAAGTAGTCCTTGACATGGAGGGTGGCCTTAAGTAGTGCAAAAGTAATATTTTCCCTCTCGGAGAAATTATGGACTGAAAAATAACCTTCCAACAGATTCAACCATTTATCTACAACATTCGCATTTATCTAACCTTTTAATATAAGGATATCAGATTTAACTTGTACCTTGAAGGGGGCAGTTCCTTCGAAGTGACTACTGGATGAAGGTATGTTTCCTGTTGGCATCCACCAAAGGATCTGGGCAAAGTTGTTTATCATCTCGTTCCTTTTCCACTCGAGGGCTTCTTATAGCAACAATTTGATAGGATCTCATACTCTTTCATCTTTCTTTTATTCCACCATGGGAGGCCATCGGTTTCAGCGGGGACAATCGTGTAAGGGCTCAACCAGTTCAAGTCCCAACTCTTTATACCCCGACCTCATTGGGGACATGCATAGAAAAATAAAGAAAGAGACGATCGCTTTGATACCACTCATATAGATTTATGTAGGAACGAAATGAAACACATATTAAAATATAAACACATAGCTACAATGAAAATGAAACTTCAATTCATTAATAACAAATACTGAAATTTGTTTACATGCAAAATGGAAATGAACTAGCTCAGGCAATGGTAGCTTATCTCTGAGAAGATATGTGACAGATACATGCCTTCTGAACTGTGTTATAATGACTGGATCAAATGCCTATTTATTATTTAGAAACAATGGAAAACCCTAAACATCCAAAAACCTAACCCTAGGAGATGAAGTGCCACAAGTTTTGGGCCTCATTAGGGTTAATTGGTTCATAAAGTTTCCAAGGTCATAACTTTGGCATACGATCTTCGTTTGATGCGTATGATACCTCGTTAGAAAGATCTATTCGAGGACTACAACCTTAGATTACAAACTTATACTAGAAATTAATGGTTTTCCTATTTTCCCAAACCAAAAAAAAATAAATAAATAAATAAATAAATAAAATAAATAAATAAATAAAATAAAATAAAATAAAAAATAAAAAATCATTCAAGGCCTCAAAACGACTCCGGAAGTTCATAACCCAAAAAACTGCAAAAAATAGTAAATTGCACTACATTTAAGGAAACTGAAAGAAAACATGTTGGGGGTCCAAGTGGAATAGGTAGATGGCCACCAATATCCACTTGGATCAAAAATAGGAATTTCGCCTCTCATGATTTGCTACTGAAGGAGCGAATCATGAGAAGGCATTCATTGGCACATCATCAGCTTAAACTTAGGTCTTCGTATCTCGCTCACTTATTATTCCCACACTCACTTGATTATAGAGTTGGTTCCTTTATATTCTGTGTAAACCAAGTATTTCAGAGCCTTGTTGACCACAAGTTTGACCAATAAGCCATGCTTATTTTAAGAAATGCCATATGTTACCAATAGATGGATGTCCATGTAGGTAACATTTGGCAACAACTCATGTGCTTTGGTTGTCTTCTATCACATGTTGACCTGGAGAACTTAGGATTTGGTTGCAGAAATTCTAGTTAGCTGTAGAAAGTGCATGATTGGTAGGTATATCCTAGTTTAAACCAATTTCATAAAGAAAACATATATTTTGAGCTATTGATGGATGATTACATTTTTATTATCACTTTCATGACCTAGATGACCTTTAAGATAGAATGAACTAAAAATGTGTAACAAAAATGGATAGAAAATGTGAAATGGATTGCCAAAAGGAGCATAGTTCGAAGGTTCAACAAAAATCAAGGCATCAACCTATGATTCATTCACCGATCTTAAGATTTGTGCTTATGTTGGTTTATAATTTCTTCCAAATTGTGGGGATTTGTAGCCATGTCTTTCCATTGAAGAATATGAAACCTCATTTGCCTAAAACAACATTTGCATCCACACTTCACCAAGAAATTCACAAAACATACATTTTCCTTTCTATTCATTCGAAATAAAAACACAATTAATTAATACCTATGCAAAAGATTATACTTGTGCAATGTTCCAACTATATATACAAGAGGTAAAAAGGTTATGAAATATGTAGGAAGAGGCAACAAAATAGCGTGAATTCAAAATCCCAACATATATCTCCTCATCCAAATATCCATGTAAGAAAGTTGTTTTAACATCTAATTTATCTAACTCCAAATCGATCAAAGCAAGTAGTAACAAATATTATCTTAACCACTAGAGAAAAGGTTTCATGGAAATATATTCCTATTCCATCTGAGAATAACTTTTTGAGACCATTCTGGCTTTATACCTTTCAACATTACCATCAAATCATTTCTTCATTTTGTAAACCCATTTACATACAACAAGATATCTATATTTAGAAAGTTCTACTAGGTCACAAGTTCTATTTCTCTCTAAGGCGTCCATTTCTTATTTCATCACCATCTTCCATTTGGCACTATTGATATCATCTACTTCTTCTGATAATGAGAGGGTTCTCCATAATCAATAACCAAAATAACGAATGAGGTGGTAAAATTGGTATACCTTTTTAGAGGATTTCTCTCCCGTGTAGATCTTCTCAATGTTGATTGTGGAATTTCCTCATTTTCCTAAATATCTTCAGCTCTACAAGTTCTTTATCATTAAATTACCATTCAACTTTTCAACTTCGAATTTAGTATTCATCATATTCACCATTATCCTCTACGTAGACTCTCCTTTCAAATTGATTTATTTTTAATGTGAAAATTCAAAAAAGGAAATATTTTCACAACTCCATTTTTCACAAATCCATTCAGAAACATTGTCTTTACAAACTTCATTATTTTAATTTCAATTTTCCAAACCCTTTTTCCAAACCTAGTTTCCAAAATCCGTTTCCTAGAAACCTCGTTTCAAATTTCTTTCTTTGAAATATTTGATTATCTTTGAAAAAAATAATAGGGTTTATTTCCCTCACAAAAACAAGGTATATTTTATTCACAATATTTTTAATGAACTCCATGAAATCACAAATTGAAGTGTACCTGGTTTTTTTGTTTGGTGTTTATGTGAGTAGAAGTAATGTTGTTTTTTTGGCATGAACACATCTTTCTTCAATTCAACTTCTTGTAGCTCATTCTATTTTTTATTTGCTTCATTCTACAACTCAAATTCCTCCTGAAAATGTTGTTTCTATGGCTCCACCTGCACAATATTTTTCGGCTTCTTTTTCTTCTATGTGTGGGTTTCCAAAAAAAATAGGGCTCTTCCACTACACATGGGCCTACACAAGTTGGCTCAACATCTAACCTCAATTGGTGGAAAAACTTTAACCTTTGCTAGACAGATTTTGATCTTTGCTAGAAAAAATTTCACTTGACCTCCTCTGCCTGAGTGGTCCCCCATCATATCTCCTCCACTACGCACATGGAAATACATGTCCTTTTCTTATCTTGGTGTGGCTTTGTATGACCTATCAACAAAGTGATTATGACCCCTTTAATGAAATAAGATCTGTTAGAACTGAGCCCCAGTGTGAACTTGATGGTATAATACCACTTGCTGGTATTCTAAGTCTATTATAGCATTTAAAACATAGAAGTAATAGCCAAAATAAATAATACATGGAGATTTTACATGGTACAAACCTAGTGATTTTTCAAGAAAACATCCATAGGCAAGGAAAGGTTTTTTTAATTATCAAGAGAAAATTACAATTAGATTTACAAGCCTCCTCAATCTCTTGGTATTCATAAATGAAGTAGGCATTGTTAAAATAGTTTTTATAACTATCATTTGGTTCATACACCAACACCATTAGAATAACCGCAACAAAATTTACTTATATGAATTGAAATTTATACTTTTTTTAATAGAATTGTTGTCATACTTCAACATTATTTTGCCGTGTGAGGTTGCAATCCCTTTGGAAAATGCTACTTCAATGGTTTTTCCATCTATTAGGGCATATTTTGTTCAATGTGTGCCAAAATGTATAAAATAATGGGCATAGGAGGTGAATGGATTTTTCATAAAAGGGTGTGGAGATAATCATATCTAAGGGTGCAAGACTAGGTTGCTAAGGTTTTGAGTAAAATGGGTGTGCATTACAGTTTCAAACATGAGAGAGAGTGAATTCGCTAGAATTTCACATAAATGAGGGGGCATTAAAATGGATTAGGGAATGTTATACCCAACATGGAACATATTTGAGGTCTTCTAGAGAGAACTCTATTGGAAAATGTAACTAGTTTCGCTAGGTTAAGCATGTTCTTCATGCTTCTATGGTTTGTCATGTCATAAGAATATTTGTTATGAGTCAATATAATTTGTATAAAACCCTATTAGTAAAAGTTGTAACATGTAAAAGATATTGTTTTTATATCTAGAAAGACAAAAAGACCTCCAAGCACAAGTCGACCTTTCCAGTGACAAGTCAGTCTAGAAGAGGTTATTCGACTTCCACATTTAGGTATATATAGAAGTAGTTTTGACCTCATTTGACACACATTTTATCAGCACAAGAGACAAGTTTGATCTAAAGCAAGGAGCAATAGGGAAGCAAATGTGAAGGTCAAGGAATCAAGAAGAAATAAAAAAGAAGAAGAAATATTTGATTTTGAGTCTTATTCTCTCACATGTGAGAAGTAAATATGGTTTCAACAACTATTGTATGGTTTTATCAGATTCTATAAGAAGAGAAGAGATTCTTTCTGCGTTTCCCCCTTGGAGGGGTTTTCTTTTGGCTTGGAGCCTACTTATAATGTCTATTGTCTTTATTGTTTCTACTCTTGATAATTATTTGATGAAAATATCTAATAAAGAACAATAAGAAGATAATTGAAATTCACAAGCAGTTATTAAGCATAAGGATAATCGATTTAAATAGCTTCCCTACTAAATTCTCCAACATGGTATCAGAGCTGTTAGTGTCAGTTTTTCCAGCCTTCCTCCAGTGATCAAATGTGTATAAAGTGATTTTGAAGTGTCAAGGTCAAATTTTGTCATTTCAGTGAGTCTTCAAGCAAAATTTGGTCACTAGGCATTAGGTCTAGGGTTTGCTCTCACTCTTTTCAAAGTTGCCCAAATGCCAACCTATGTCACTATTCAGCTGAGCCTATCATCATTCAGAGGGTTGTCATCATCATGTCAAGTTCCATAGGGTCATTTTACAGCTTATCCATGCTTCAGTTGTGCCTAGGCAAGGTTCATTTCCCTCTCCTAGGGTTTTGAAGGCAATTTCTCTTGGACGGTCAAATCATTGGCAAAACTTGTTTCCTGATGTTCATACACCTTCCCCTATCCTTAATGTACCTTATCAAGCACTTCCCAACACTCAGATCCCCCAAAATCCTCATTTTTGCACAAACCCTAGTTTCTTGCTACAACCTGGCAATTTTCTAGGTTGGGCCTGTGTTTTGCCCTTTTGGACCCCTTCCCCTCAATCAATCTCTGAGATTCCACTTTTCCCTGCTTCCTAACATCCCTCCCTACTCCCAAAAATTTCCTCAAGAATTTAGAAGCCCCTTATCCCCTTCATTTCGCTTCATTTCGACCAAAACCCTTGTTCCACACATCGGGATAAGTTTCACTAAAATGATGTTTCTGAGCAATCAAAGATGATTTTTTCAAAACTGAGAGAGGTTTTTGTCCAAAACATGCCAAGGAAGAAAAACCTCCTTCACTTTTTTCACAGGTGTCATGGTTTTAAAGAAATGTCAAAAATACCGGCGAGAACGAAGGTGCTCCAAGGACGGTTGGCCAAAGCACAAAAACGAAGGAAAACGCCCGATCCACTCCAAATTTTGGCCAAAGCCTCTTTGACTGAGCATGGTACTTGATTGGGGACTCCCAGCCCAAATTTCAAGAAATTTGGAGAAAATTTTTTCATTTGTGAATTTTTGTGCCAAACACAGGTTTTTCCCATTAACGGGTCTCACCCCCTGCGCGACCCTTCATCTTGGCAACTCCATTTTGCAAAAACTCAGCATTTCCAGATTTTTCATGCAAAGTTACACATGCTTTTTAATGGACAAGAGATTTTGTGAAGTTTTGGGCCTCCAGAAAGTCAAAAAACAAGCAAAAAATGACTTTCTGCCACATTTTTGAGACACAGAAAGCAGTCTTGGGAGATTGCAATTTTGGAGGGGAAAATGACCACCAAATTCAGAAATTCCAGTTGGGTTAGAAAGTAGACTCACAGACCTTTCCAACAAGCCTACACTTTCCCCATTTGGACACCTGGAAGTGCCCCAAAAGTGGCCCCAAAGGCGCGCGACCCGTCAGGCAGAGGCGCGCGACCCGTCAGGCAAATTTTCCAAAATTTCAAGTATACAGCTCAGGAAAAACGCAGTTTGACCTTGTTTGACTTTATGGAGTGAATTGTTATCCTCCTTGATGTAATTAATGTACTTTTATGACACTTTTACACTTATGTACCTCTTCTAGAAGATTCATTCATGAAAAAGGTGAAAATTAAATGAATGAATTGGTTTCCTAGCTTATAGAGGCAAGTTGTTTTGACTGCCTAGTTTGTAGTGCTTAGTTTAGAAGTGGTTGAAACAGCTCCTAGGATAGTGAGCTCGACCCCTAGAGGCAGGGAAAGATGTTAAATGATCTATATTATGTACTCTCTTACTCATTTTCATGGTTGGACTCTTGAGGGAGAAGCTATCATTGTATTATTCACTATATCTCTGCAATTTTTGGCTAAGGAAGACCGGGGTTTTGCAGTCCTTTTTGGGATTCTTGTGGTTACATGTATTGATGGTGTGTTTCTCTATGTACTTGTAAGTTTTTTATGTGAATCATTTCCTTTCTTTTCCTTCTGCATATTAAGCAAACGAAGTGTTAAAGTAAGAATTCATGACTGTCATGCTCTGCTTTTAAGTTTGTTTAATTTCAATGTTTTCTACTGTCTAAGGAGAATTCAAAGTTATTGTTTGCTCTCCTTAGCTCCTCACCTGTCATTCCTAATCATTCACCTCAATCAAAGGCATCAATACTATCTCCTACCTCGCCCCAAAGAACCCCCTGCAGAAACTGTGTCCAATCCCCGCACCCAAAATTGCCCTCTCCTCAATTTGCCACCAAAAACCCTAAAAACCCCAAATCAACCTTTCTGATCAGTTTACTAGCCTAAAATCAGTGTTACCTTATTGGTCATCTCATCCATTGAATATTTTACCGAGATAGACCGGAGAGAGCCCTCTCCTGCCCCGTAGGGCTAGCTACAAGGCTAAGTGGTTTGATGTGGCCTTGAGGTTTACCTTTCTCAGCCTGAGGTGAAATTTCAAGCGCTAACATACTGGCGACCATACTGGGGAGAACAAACTCATCGTTTGCTCATTGACGTGTTATCTCATAAGTCTTAGACGGAGTCTGAAGATGCGCCAGGTAGCCTTCGAAAACGCTCTTGTTTTACATCAGCGTTAGTAGATAAACGCTGCTTCAGTCGACCTCCGTGAGCTTGTGAATGTAACACTTCATTTGCATTTTACCCCAGTACATGTATCAAGTTCAGATCTGATTGTTGATGGTGGACAACGATCAGACACTTGCAAGGCTGAAATCATTCACTTGGCGACTCTAAATCAGTTTCGAGATCAGATCCAAAGACTCCACTGGAGGATGATCCTGACCAGCAGAAACATGAAAGGAGAATATGGCAAGATCAGGTACTCAAGTTGGAATTTCATCCAAGACATTTTGTTCTTTGTCATAAATTATTTCTTCTCTTTTCCCAAGAATGTCAAAACTTCTTTGCAAAGTATACTATGCTTGAGAAAAGATCCCAGGCCTGCAGTTGATTCTTTCCCTTTGAAGATTGTGAATACCAAAGATTTGCATACCTTTGAGCTTGATCAAGACCTTTCTTCTAAATTTTGTGATGACCATCTTCAGATTGATGAATCTCAAGAAACCAAAACTAATTCTATACCTGCTGTACATACCCCTACACCTTGTAAAATTCCAGATCGGTATAAACCTCTTGTTTTACCTTCTGTTCTCCATGCTTTCCCCAAAAACTATGATCTATACTTGCCGATGTTTGATGGTGAAAGTAAGAATGTCAACGCTGAGCAACATGTGCAGAATTTTGAGAATTTTCTTGACCTTTTTGAAGTTGATGAAGAAGATGTTAGTATAAGGCTTTTTGCTCTTTCTTTGCAAGCCAAAGTGAAGAGTTGGTTCAAAGCCCTGCCTGATGCAAGCATCTCAGATTTCCAGCAGTTTGTCAAAGTTTTTCTCGACAGGTGGATGATCGGGCAGAACCTTTTCTTGATTGTAGAAGAGTATAACCAGCTGAAAAGATTGCCAGGGGAGACAGTACAACAGTTTTCAGCCAGATTTAATCAAGTTTATTATTCAATGCCAGTTGATATAAGGCCTACTCCTAGATCTGCTCTCTTGCACTATCCGGGTGCCTTTGATCCGGAGATGGAGTTTCAGCTGAGAGAAAGGGACATTGCAACACTTCACGAGATGCAAAACAGTGCAGTAAATGTAGAGGCACATCTGCTGATCTGACGGGCAAGGTTGAAAGAAGAAGAGATGAAAAACATAGATCCGGAAGAATCAACATCTCTAGAGGTGAAACTTGACGTTTTGGTAAGTGCAGTGGAAAAGATGATGCAAAGGATCACCGCAAGGAATGATTATGATGTTCAAGCCCATGGCTCATTGATTGAAGAAGAACAAGTTGCTGATCCAAAACATTTTGTTTCTTATCCTAGTTGTCATAGACCTAATAATGATTGTTTTGTAGATCATCTTGGAGAAGAGAGATCTGTTGATATGACCTGCATGTTTGATGATATGTTTTATATCGATGATTTGCCTCAGTATGATGATGATTATGTTCTCCAAAAAGAAGCTAATCTTACAGACAAATCAGCAGCTAGTTTGTGGGAGGAAGAAGTTCATTTTCAGCAGTTTGAAAACAATGTTCAGCCATCACATATCAGCTATGACATTGACGAGGAAAGTGCAGCAAATTTTGAAGTAAGTGAAGGATCTTTGCCTTTTTGTTTTGATTCATGTCAGTTCATCAGAGACAACTTCCATGCAATCAGGAATCAGCTGTCAACAAGTCTTGATTTAGACCATCTTGAGAGCAATGAAAATTTTGTTCAAGACTTCTCATATTCAGATTTGCAACCCCCAAAAGCCATTGATTGTCAAGTTGTAGCTGAAGACTTGGAAGTGGACACACATGATTTAATAATTCAAGATGATTCCCTACCATTTTGTTTCGAATCATTTCAGTTTTTGAAGGGAAATTTGCATAGTCCATCTTCAGTGAAGAATGAGCAACATGTAGGCAATCATGTAATCACAATGGAACCAATAGAAATGGGATTGCAGCAGTCTTTTCAAGTTTTTCATGATCCAATAGCTGATGTTTTGGATGAGGTTTGCAGTCAAAGTCTTTCTCCATTGACTACATGTGAGCTTGAAACATGCGCTGACATGAATTTGATCCGGCAGCCGGTTTCTTTGTCATTTTCAGCAGAGGTCTCGTCACAAGGCTCAGATCAAAGTTTGCATTCATGGTATGAGGAAACGAGAAGTAATCCATTGGATGAGCTAAGTTCCAGTGTGCTTGAATTTCAAGATCCTTATGCAGTGTTTTTGGAGGCGGATGGAGAATTCATATCATTCAACGGATCTGTTTCTAAGTTGTCATGGGAGTTGCATTTTATTAGTTCTCTCTTGTTGTTCATAAGCGAGCATTTGCGGAGAATTCAAACAGCAGAAGGGATACTTACTTGGTTGCATTGGTTGTTTCATTTCACTTGATCAGGTGATGAATGAAACTGTTAGAGTAGGTTTTGATGAATAAGCTCCACTTTGAGCATCATTTTCAGTTTGTCAGTTGTGTTTAAGTATTGAGTCAATTTTTAGTTGAGTAAGAGTCAATTTGTGTTGTCAGGTCATCAGTTTTCAGTCATGCATTTCAGCTTGAGTTTTTGACTCCATTGCCCAATGGTTGAAAGCATTGGTCTGCTCTCCCAGAGGTCTGAGGTTCTTGGCACCTCCAAGGAGCTACCATCCCCATTGGAGCCAATGTTAGTGTCAGTTTTTCCAGCCTTCCTCCAGTGATCAAATGTGCTCTTATAAAGTGATTTTGAAGTGTCAAGGTCAAATTTTGTCATTTCAGTGAGTCTTCAAGCAAAATTTGGTCACTAGGCATTAGGTCTAGGGTTTGCTCTCACTCTTTTCAAAGTTGCCCAAATGCCAACCTATGTCACTATTCAGCTGATTCTATCATCATTCAGAGGGTTGTCATCATCATGTCAAGTTCCATAGGGTCATTTTACAGCTTATCCATGCTTCAGTTGTGCCTAGGCAAGGTTCATTTCCATCTCCTAGGGTTTTGAAGGCAATTTCTCTTGGACGGTCAAATCATTGGCAAAACTTGTTTCCTGATGTTCATACACCTTCCCCTATCCTTAATGTACCTTATCAAGCACTTCCCAACACTTAGATCCCCCAAAATCCTCATTTTTGCACAAACCCTAGTTTCTTGCTACAACCTGGCAATTTTCTAGGTTGGGCCTGTGTTTTGCCCTTTTGGACCCCTTCCCCTCAATCAATCTCTGAGATTCCACTTTCCCCTGCTTCCTAACATCCCTCCCTACTCCCAAAAATTTCCTCAAGAATTTAGAAGCCCCTTATCCCCTTCATTTCGCTTCATTTCGACCAAAACCCTTGTTCCACACATCGGGATAAGTTTCACTAAAATGATGTTTCTGAGCAATCAAAGATGATTTTTTCAAAACTGAGAGAGTTTTTTGTCCACAACATGCCAAGGAAGAAAAACCTCCTTCACTTTTTGCACAGGTGTCATGGTTTTAAAGAAATGTCAAAAATACCGGCGAGAACGAAGGTGCTCCAAGGACGGTTGGCCAAAGCACAAAAACGAAGGAAAACGCCCGATCCACTCCAAATTTTGGCCAAAGCCTCTTTGACTGAGCATGGTACTTGATTGGGGACTCCCAGCCCAAATTTCAAGAAATTTGGAGAAAATTTTGTCATTTGTGAATTTTTTGTGCCAAACACAGGTTTTTCCCATTAACGGGTCTCACCCCCCGCGCGACCCTTCATCTTGGCAACTCCATTTTGCAAAAACTCAGCATTTCCAGATTTTTCATGCAAAGTTACACATGCTCATCGATGGACAAGAGATTTTGTGAAGTTTTGGGCCTCCAGAAAGTCAAAAAACAAGCAAAAAATGACTTTCTGCCACATTTTTGAGACACAGAAAGCAGTCTTGGGAGATTGCAATTTTGGAGGGGAAAATGACCACCAAATTCAGAAATTCCAGTTGGGTTAGAAAGTAGACTCACAGACCTTTCCAACAAGCCTACACTTACCCCATTTGGACACCTAGAAGTGTCCCAAAAGTGGCCCCAAAGGCGCGCGACCCGTCAGGCAAATTTTCCAAAATTTCAAGTATACAGCTCAGAAAAAACGCAGTTTGACCTTGTTTGACTTTATGGAGTGAATTTTTATCCTCCTTGATGTAATTAATGTACTTTTATGACACTTTTACACTTATGTACCTCTTCTAGAAGATTCATTCATGAAAAAGGTGAAAATTAAATGAATGAATTGGTTTCCTAGCTTATAGAGGCAAGTTGTTTTGACTGCCTAGTTTGTAGTGCTTAGTTTAGAAGTGGTTGAAACAGCTCCTAGGATAGTGAGATCGACCCCTAGAGGCAGGGAAAGATGTTAAATGATCTATATTATGTACTCTCTTACTCATTTTCATGGTTGGACTCTTGAGGGAGAAGCTATCATTGTATTATTCACTGTATCTCTGCAATTTTTGGCTAAGGAAGACCAGGGTTTTGCAGTCCTTTTTGGGATTCTTGTGGTTACATGTATTGATGGTGTGTTTCTCTATGTACTTGTAAGTGTGTTATGTGAATCATTTCCTTTCTTTTCCTTCTGCATATTAAGCAAACGAAGTGTTAAAGTAAGAATTCATGACTGTCATGCTCTGCTTTTAAGTTTGTTTAATTTCAATGTTTTCTACTATCTAAGGAGAATTCAAAGTTATTGTTTGCTCTCCTTAGCTCCTCACCTGTCATTCCTAATCATTCACCTCAATCAAAGGCATCAATACTGTCTCCTACCTCGCCCCAAAGAACCCCCTGCAGAAATTGTGTCCAATCCCCGCACCCAAAATTGCCCTCTCCTCAATTTGCCACCAAAAACCCTAAAAACCCCAAATCAACCTTTCCGATCAGTTTACTAGCCTAAAATCAGTGTTACCTTATTGGTCATCTCATCCATTGAAGATTTTACCGAGATAGACCGGAGAGAGCCCTCTCCTGCCCCGTAGGGCTAGCTACGAGGCTAAGTGGTTTGATGTGGCCTTGAGGTTTACCTTTCTCAGCCTGAGGTGAAATTTCAAGCGCTAACAAGAGCTAAGGTGAAGAAAGAGAACAAATCTTGAAGATCATCTTGTCGACATAAGAATGGATTGCTTTTCAAGGGAGTCATTTGCAAAAGGACACAAGGAAAGAAGAAGAAGACCCATTAGCATAGAAGGAATATTACTAAATCAAGCTTTCATTGACGATCTCATAATATTAAGAAGGATCAAGATCTTATTGAAGGAAGGAAGGAAACTCTCTTGTTGAAGGCTCACTAGTGCATTCCATCACCTTGAAGAAGAAGAAGCATCAAATAATTTTGGGATCATCATCCACTCTTTGAAGCTATTTGAAGACACTATTGTTGAAGGCATCCTAGGGCATATTTGAAGTCTCTTTGAAGGTCTTGAAAGCATCAAGATAGTTGGAAGACATCATCAAAAAGGAGGACTCTTGGTTGAAAAGTAGGTATCATATTATATTCTATGTCACAACCTACAGATCAAATGGATACATTTTGCAAGGAGAGAAACAAGCTTGTGGGATCCACAAACTTCCTAGCATGGAAGAAGATAATTGACTTGGTTCTCAAAGAAAATGAAATCATGGAATATGTTCTTGGTCAATTTTTTTTACCAGACAAAGGGAATACTCAATAGTTAGAAAAATATAAGAAGGTAGTAGTGAGAGCACAAAGCATCATTGTTGAATCCATAAAAGGGAATAGTCAATAGTTAGAAAAATATAAGAAGGGAGTAGTGAGAGCACAAAGCATCATTGTTGAATCCATAAAGGATCATCTTGTTCCCTTTGTTTCTAATTTGAAGAAATCCATATCTATGTATGATAAGTTGGTGAAATTGTACTATATAAGTATATAAGGTCAGAATATTCCATTGAGGAATCAAATATATAGAATAAGGAAGTCAAAAGATGAAGACACAACCACTTATATTATGAAAATCTCACAAATAAGAGACCAGTTGCAAGGTCTTAGGGAATTTGTTTTCAATTCAGAAATGACTACTTGTGTATTAAATGCTTTGCCACCTAATTGGAGCATATTTGCAACTAGTGTCTACTCAAGAAAGGATACTACTCCTTTTAATGAGTAATGGGCTCAATGTATCATGGAAGAAACTAGGATAAAGGCAAAGGATGGCACTGAATCAAATGAGAAGTCTCGAGCTTTTAATGTAAATCAAAGAAGAAGAAGAAAGGGAAGTTTGGAAAGTCCAAATGAAAACAAGATATTTCCAAGATACAGTACTTTGGATGCAATGAGTATGGACATTTCAAGAGGGATTTTCAAAACAAGAAACAATGAAAAAAAGGAAAGGAGTGAAGCTCACATAGCTAAAAAAAAGGGATAACCTGAGAAGAAGACGAAAGGATAAGATCCCAAGGACCTTTACTATTAAAGGAAGCTCCATCTCTATCAAGTTCATTTGAAATTTGTCTTTCTTTTATTATAAAGTAGAAGTTAGAGTAAGAATGCATAGTTGCATTCTTTATAAGAATTATTGATATTTGTTAAGCATGGCATTATAGAAGGAAGCATATGATGGTAGAAGAAGTAGAATTTACATAGTCAATTTTCTTTGGAAAAGGTCATCTAGTTGTCAAGGAATGAGAAGATTTAGATCATCTTGCATATCGTGGATCATCTAAGAATTTTTCTAACATAATGTTAGAGATAGTCATCTTGCAAAGAAGGATCATCAATATCCTCCAAGAAGAACCATCATTTAAAAGGGTTATTGAAAAAAGAATTATGACTAGTAAATTCCACCTAGTGCGGAAAAAATACTCTTGAAGGATGAAGGAATGCAAATGATCGAATTGGATCATGAAATATATAATTAAAGTATTTCTCCTCTTAGAAAAAGAGACCTATTTTCTATAGGTATAAGAAGAAATCTCGTTCAGGGAAGGATGGCTGGATGGTTATATGAAAGAAAAGGTATGCATGTTCTTAGTAACTCTTCTCTAGAAGGTAGAAATCATGTCTACAATAATCTTGCAAGAAGAGTTGGTGGTAAGAATATGTTAAAAAGTATTTCATACAACGCTTGAAGTTTGATCGAGACTCTTCCAATGTAAGACTTGACATGATGATATTGGAATATGGTTTCTTGAAGAAAAAAAGAGAGTCAATAATGACAATTCCAAGGAATAAGGAATTGCAGCTTACTTGGAACTTTGATTACAAGTGATTAGCATGAAGAATAATCTTTGGTAAAATATGAATATATACCATGTTAAAGGATTTTGATCTAAGAAGTAAGAAAAATACAAAGAGGCCATCAAATTGAAGTAATTTTGATATTGATGTCTTGGTCTAGATATCTAGTTAATACATGTTTTTTCTACATAGAAGGATATTGCAGAAAAGCATAATGACAATAGAGGTAAGTACATATACAAATATTGGAATTGAACTCAATGGATATATATATTGGGTTTTTTGTTTTGTTAATATGTATGGTCAAGTTATTTACATCATCTTGAGATTGAAAGGTATCAGTAAAATGAGATAACCTGATGACAATGAATATCGCTTTCATGTTTAGAGGGAGATATGATTAAGATCTATTTTGGAGGGCACAGTATAATGCCTTTATTCAAAAGAGGAAAGTTATTTGAAAGCTTGATGGCCTGAATCCTATTACATTTTAGCTCTAGTAAATTTAGGAAGATGAAAGCTCAATTTCATGAAGATACGAAGAAAAGAAGGAGCCATGCAACTACTTAGAGATATCTGTGAAGTATTAGTAGTTGATATATTGATGAAGACACACTTAAGTATTTGACTTTACAAATTGAAAGGAAGTAAAATAATCCCCTCTATGCTTTATAGGGAGTAATAAGTCTCCTTAAATATTTGAGAAGGACCGAGGATCTATTTCCAAATCAAGAGGTAATGAGGATATCCTCTCTAGGTTGAAAGGGAGTGATGCTAAAGACATCATATTCTCCATGAGTCATGCACAATACTAGGCCTAACCATCGTAAGTATTAGTGAAGGCACTAGGAAGGTGTTGATTCTCTAATCACCACCCTCTAAAAGTTTCCCTACACTTGAATTTTGGAGCCTACTGAGGATCTTATGATTTTTTGCCTCATGGTTACTTCATGGTTAGTCGATATTTTGCAAAGTGTTTAAGTCTTCTTCTCAGATTATAAGTGTTAAAGTCACTTTCTCACACATGCATGGTCCTTGATAAATTCATGAGCACACCTTTCTTATGAAATTCTAGACAATTGAAAGTCAGTGCACACTTTCCATTGACAATATCCCTCACTTTGGTTGCAATTCTACTTTTGTTTCGGTGAGTTTTCCCAACTGTCGCTTTCGTGTACATTTTCTTTCACAAGTGTCACTTTCACATTCGCGATTGTTGCTTTTTCTTTCTTTCACTTTAACAAGTGTCATTTTCATGTTATATTTTCTTTGGTATGTGTCGGTCTCAATTTATTTAGCGTTTGCAAATGTCGTTTTCATGAGTGCACCTTTCTTATGAAAGCCTAGACAATTGAAAGTTAGTGCGCATTTCCCATTGACAATATCCCTCACTCTGGTTTCAATTCTACTTTTGTTTCAGTGAGTTTTCCCAACTATCGCTTTTTTGCACCTTTTCTTTCACAAGTGTCACTTTCACATTTACGACTATTTCTTTTTCTTTATTTCACTTAAACAAGTGTCATTTTCATGTTATCCTTTCTCTGGCATGTGTCGATCTCAATTTCTCTAGTGTTTGCAAATGTCGTTTTCACATTTTCTTGTTGTCACAAGTGGCACTTCTCATTATTTTCACTCTTGTCTGTGTCACACCTTTACACATCAATAAAGGAAACTCTACTGCACTATTCTACATTAGATGGTCTTATATATCATGATAATATGCACTAGACACATTCTTACATCTTAGCGTGATTTCTGGTCACATTCAAAACTTGCGTCGCAACTTTTGTTCTAAGTGTCGTAATGTGTCGGCTTAACTGCCGCACTTAGAAACAAGTGTCGCTTTATTGTCATTTCAAGGTTTGATTGTTGTTCATGAGTCTTGTGCACCTTCTTGGCTTGTATTAATGACATTAATATGTGTGATCCATGTTGGATTATTTTCTAGATATTTTTCCCTCTCTTACTCTATTAGTCCCACACTTAGCCATCTTGGACCTCTTCTTGGTCCTCCTGCCCAGTGCAATTTGTGGATACAGGAACTCTCCTCCAGGTGATGAGAACTACCTATTCATGAGCCTCATTGATGAATCCATTTCTCTCAAACTTGTTCACTGAGTCCTGTTAAGGTCAACTCATTCAATTACAAGTTGATAACCTTCAAAGCATAGTCACCTAACCCTTTTTTCTTGCACTGATTCACTACACTAATTTTTGAGAAATTCTACCTTGTATAGCACATGAAGCATTTCTAGTGGGCCTATGAAAAATAAAATTGCACCATACTAGGTCTCTTCTATCTCATAGTGCATTAAGCCTCTCCTAGGGCAAAGTGACTTCCCTTTAGTTGCTTTCCTTAGCCAATTGCACAATCTCTTCTTCCAATGAGCCCTCCTTGCACAAAGTGCATCTCTAGTAAACAATGAGCCACTAGTGAAGAAAAATGCACCTAGCAAAATGATATCCCTTTCAGAGTGCACTTCAGGAAAATAAGGACCCTCTAAGTGCACTTCAGGAAAATAAGTACCCTTTGAGTGCACTTTGGGAAAACAAGGACCCTCTGAGTGCACTTCAGGAAAATAAGGACCCTCTGAGTGAACTTCAGGAAAACAAGGACCCTCTTATCACACTTCTAGAAAAAAAGGACCCTATGTCCCTTCCAGAGCACACAATGCACTCTCAAGCAACAATCATGCATCCTTTTCCACTTTCACTGTGCCCTCACTGGGACTCTCTAGCGCACTACACACACTTAAGCAGTAGTGTGCCCCTCCTTGTCTCTTGTGTCTATGCCCCACACCCAAGTAGTCTCTCTCTCTCTCCCTGAGTGCATGGTGAAGTTTTAGTCCACAATTAGGGCCTCCCTTAGTCACTATGAATCTCAATTGTGCTCTCACTGTCTCCTTTTCCATTGATCCTAGTTCATGGTGCAGTTTCAGTCAACAATCTCATCACATTTTTCCTTTAACTTTCCCACTATGCTATACCTTGAAGATCCCCTTCTCATAATGCATGGAACAAATTTAATGAACAATTGTGCTTTCCTAAGCCCTATTGGGATCAACGGTGCCCTCCTCATCAAGCCCTTCCTTCTCAGTCCTTTCATAGGCCTATCATAAGAAACTTCTTTCATGAGCAATATAGAGACATGATAGATGATTTCAAGGCTGATTTTTCTTTGTCATGAGTTATATTCATTGGAATGTGTATTAGCTCACCATGAAAATGTGATACCCGAGAAAGATGTTAATGATAATAAGCAAAGAAGAACTTGTTGAGAGGAAGCACCAAGAAGAACCATCATGAAGACATGAAGCAAATCCCAGACCAAGACAGAATGAAGACTTTTCATGATGATCCAGGAGATTCCAAAGCTAATCAAAGACCCTTTGGAGGGTGAAGATGAAGAACAAAGTAGATATTTCATGAATATGGAGTATTGATTAGATATTTTATGAAGATGCGAGGAAAATCCACAAGAAGAGAAGCTTGGCATTGCCACATCATCATGAAGCTCCATGTCATCATTTTCAAGTCGTTGCTTGTACAAGTGTCATCCCAATGTCATATGTATCCATGTGTCTTTCCACATCATGTGGAATGTAATGATGTATTTTTAAGAAAATGACAAAATGTAAATGTGTGGAAGTCCAAGAGTCCCATGTGGAATATGAAAAGTAAAATGTGGACAAAAGAGTCTTATAGAAGTTCAAAGGTCATTTTGGGGGTCCGAAAGTCTTATGGAAGTTAAAAGGTCACATTGGAAGTCTAAGAGTCACAGGGGTAGTTCAAGAGTCATGGGAATGTGAAAGGTCACTCCTCTTATTATAAATACAATCTCATAAATCAAACAATTGGATTTGGAGGGTTTGACCTTAGGGATCCAGCCTTGGCTTCCTCCACTTGGCATAGGAGTGTCATCGGTGCGACAAACAGCCTCCAAAGTTTTTCCTATACTTGAATTTTGGAGCATACTATGGATCTTGTGATATGTCGTTCCATGGTCACTTTTTGGTTGGTTGATACTTTGTTAATTAATTGAGTTCCCTTCTTGAATTGTAAGTGTTGAAGTCACCTACTCACACATGCTTAGTCTGCAATGAGTTCATGAGCGCATTATTTTGTGCAAGATTGAAAAAGAATAGAAAATTCCATCTAGATAGTTATTTTGTGATGATAAACCTACACCGACAGTTAGTGCGCAATTTCATTCACAATCTCTCACTTTTGGCTGCAATTGTACTTCCATTTTGGTGAGTTTTTAAGACTATCGCTTTTGCACACCTTTGCTTTTGCAAGATTCGCTTTCATGTTTTTGACTGTCACTTTTGCTTGCTTTCACCTTAATTAGTGTTCTTTTCATGTTATCTCTTCTATGGCATGTATCTCATTCACTGTCATTCGCATATTGCAAGTTTTGTTCACACTTCTTTTCATATAGAAAATGTCGTCTTTCAGCATGGAAGACATTGCATATCGTATCAAAGTAGTTTTTTTTGTTTCAAGGGGTAATATTTGTGTTAATGAGTTTTTCTTATCATGTAAACATGTATCACACTCATTCCCAAAGTTTCAAGCACTGTCGCACAAGTGTCGTCACTGTCGTCGCAAAGTGTATCTTTAGTGTCGCACTTGGAGTGAGTTGTCGCAATGTCGTCACACTGAGGAAAGTATGTTGTTCATGTATTCTGAGTGTCCTATGTTATGTCGTCAAGTGATATAAGTGTGTGATCATGCTCAATTCTTTTTATTTTTCAATTTCATTTCATTGATCCCACACTTAGTCAAAATTGGGAAAACTCCTCGACTGGGCCACTCAGCCTCATCCAAACCTCCTAAACTACGCACCACATAGTATCATTCCTCAAGCAACAACCTTTCCTCTTAGCACCGTGCAATGCACAATATTATCCTCATAGGACTTCGCACTATGTAATCACATTGCTCAAGCCTAGCCCCTGAGCTCTAAAACTATGCAATTTTCCTCTCCAGCTAGTCCTCCATTATGCATTGCACAGTCTCAGTCCTCAAGCCTTAGCCTTGAGCTCCTAAACTGCGCAACTGCACAATCATTGGCCTCCTTTTCCCTTGACCTATGCGTTGGGAAACTTCAAGCCTCAAGCATCAAGATTGACATCCTGAGCCCCTCAACTACGCAATCACTTATCCCTACCCTTCCAAAATTGTGCATTTCACAGTCTCAAGCATCAAGCCTCAACCTCGAGGTCTTGAACTGTGCAACTATGCAATCCCTTGGATTTGTTCCTTCCAGAACTTTGTATTGTGCAACCTCAAGCATCAAGGCCCAACCTTGAACTCTTGAGCCCCTCAACTGCGCAATTCCTTGACGCTAACCATCTTGAACTGTGCATTGTGCAGACTCTAACCTTAGTCCCGGACCTTGGCTTTTGGAACTGTGAAATCCCTAAGTCAGTCAATCACTAAGTCACCCAGTCCCATCCCTAACAAGTGATCTCATGAAGCATGTTAGATTTGGGGTTTTTGAATAGATGTCACCTTGTCATGAATGGATTTTAATTTTAGGTACTCTATCTTATCATGAGAGGTTGATGACAGAGGAAAAGGAGAAGGATACCATGCTAGAAGACACATATGGAGCTGAAGTGATAAGATGAGCATGAGGTGAGAAGGTGAAGGAAAACCACATTATAATATAATACCAAATATAAAGACCGAATGAAGAATCCATACCGATTCACAACCCTTTGAAGGGTGCATATAAAGAACAAAGCATATCCCTTATGAATATGAAGTATTTGGATACATCTCTTATGAAAGAAAGCAACAACAAAGAGTGGCTTGACATTGCCATGTCATCAGTGTCATGTCATGTTGTGTCACATCATTTTGTGCACTATGTAGATTCATATTGGAAAATGTAATGAAAAGTGGAAGTCCAAGACTCATTCATAGAATGTGAAAAGGCATGGAGTCAAAGAGTCATGAAGAAGTCAAACAATCATGAGGGTAGTCCAAGGGTCACAAGGGAGGTGAATGGTCACCACATTTTTTATATATACATCCTCATAGCTCATGTAAAAAGGAATTTTCACCTTGGTTCCTCCTACCAGACATTGGGAGGGAAATAGTTGTATTGGAGGAGCTAGTGACTGCTTTAATGCTCCATTATTGGGGCTAGTGGTGTTCACTGTCTTGATGTATCTTGAAACTTTTACTTAATTCAGAAGCTCGTTGAGTGAACATACTTTCATGCATATTTCATGAATATTGTAAGAATATTATTTGAATGTTTGCGTTGTATGTTTTTTTCATCTGTACTAAGAAAATTGAACTATTTCAGTGCCTTTGGTACTTATCTTGTTGAAGGCATGTTGTATTTGTTTTAATAATCGTTTCTTCCTTGTGAACTATTTCGCTGGTTGATCAAGGGTTCATTCATATGTATATGCTTGTGTGAATTTTCTAGATAAGTGATATTACTTGTCTTTAAAGGGACCACTTTTATCTTCCCTTTCGGTAGAAGTACCTTGATACTTTTCGCAGCTAAACATTTCACAAGGCGTACTTACTTCCTAATCCAAAAATACCGGTGTGTTACTCTCTTGTATTGAACTTTATAGCCAAGTAAACTCTACAAGGATAAATGGAAGTCGAGTTGATACTCCATATGGGGCTCCTACTCCAAACAATGTGAGGTCTAATTGGGACTTCACATTGGGGAGACCCCCTTGGTTGATGTATTTCTAGCACCAACAACAATTGACACTAAAAGGAGAGCCAAACGACAAGTTGTGCCCATTGAGTCTGATTTGAATCTCTTATCCAAAATGGCTCTTTCCCAAATCATAATCTCAAGACGTTTTTATAAAGATCTTGATATTACCATCCCTGTGAAAGTTATTCATAGATTGTCCCAATTAATGTTTGATGGTGAGGGTAAATTAACTCTTCATGAACATATGTTTCAAATTGTTCGTTTTTTCCTCTCTAATGAAATACATTGCAAGGATGTTATGGCCATATCGTTCACCCTCACATTTGCCAATTAGGGGGATTTTGAAGTCTAAAATGGGCCTCCTAAGGAAATTATAAAATAATAGTGGAAATAATAAAATAAGATTAGATTACATCATCAAATTTTAGATGGAAAAAATAAAAAACTATTTTTTCAACTCGTATTTTCAACTTATCTCCCTATGGGTTTACTCAAATTTCGAGTGGAAACATTTGTTGGATGCATAATTTGATTCCTCATCCAAGGAGTACCCATGTTGCATACTTTCGTTGGACCCTGCTACACAAAAAATAATAAATACATTAAAAACGTGATTGCAATCACATTTTTTCATGTATTTCTCATTGTTCGTGTAGTAGGGTCCATCGAAAGTATGAAACATGTGTACTCCTTGGATGAGGAATTAAAATTTTCATCCAATGAGTACTCCCGCTCTAAAGTTGAGTAAAACCTTAGGGAGATAAGTTGAAAATACGTGTTGAAAAAGTAGTTTTATTATTTTATTATTTTTTAATATTTTTACTTTTTTACTCCAAAAATGGTGAATCATCCCCCATGATTGACATCATCAGATTGAATACTATTGGTTCTTATAAAGTTTATTTTGGTTGTACATTTTTCTTAGGATGCCCATTTCAGACCTCAAAATTCCCCTAATGAAGGTCGTGTTAAGATATGGTGTCATACATTAGCTGCTTCTATCCATTCATTCGACCAACTTGTGAAGGAGATTCATAAAGCATTTGATAGGTATGATTATCGAGAAGTTATTAAGAGAATTAATCAACTAAGAATGAAGCCTAATGAATCAATTCAGGATTTCTTTGGTTGATTCCTTCACCGTTGTTATGAATTTATAGGAGAAGACACAGATTGAGATTTCTTTAAACAAAATTTTAAGAATTTGGTTCATATCTCTTTGCACGGTGAATCTGAACCCTTTGATGTTTTTACTTCCCCAACTCTTGTAAATCATGAGACACCTCTAATTTCAAAGGAGGAACCTACTACTCCTTTTTTTCCTTGTGCTCCTTCTTTTTCAGTACTAATTCGAGTGCCTCCATGTGATAATGTTGAAGTTGGGAAATATACAAATCAAATTCCTAATCCATCTTCTCATCCTCCGTCCACTTTTCATGATTCAGATCCAATGGAGGAAACCTCATAATGGTTCATGAAGCCTATGGTGAAAACAAAATTTTCCATTCCTCAAGATGAAATTAGTGTTCTTAACCTCAAAATTGAATTTGGTTACATGGAAAGTGATACTTCTTCAAGGGACATCTGTCATCCTCTATCATATACATGCCATGGCTCTACGTATCATGATATGCTTGATCAATATACTCCACCAACTAGATCTTCACGTTCTCTTGATTTTCGAGTTGTTGGTTCAAATTGCGATCAGGTACAAGGAAATCACATTGCGCGGTAGAGGAGCAGAAAAGTGGGGAGATTTTTTACCTCTCTTCCCTCTTTCAAAGTCACCCATGTCAATATGTTTCTCTTTCATTCTCAGACGATGTTCAATCTGCTGATACTGGTGGTGAATCAAATGAAATCAAATTTTTTAGATGTGTAGTCTTAGGAAACAATCATTCTGATAATGATTCCTTTGTTGTTGTATGCGATGATGAATGCCCAAGTACATCAGCCAATCTTTCGGTTCCTCCAAAAGATTTTGATTTAAAATATTTAGATCTAGAATCTGATTTGGTCAAAGAATATGCTCTTATGGAATCTTCCTCTTCATCTCACTATCCCTTGTGTTCTACCATTTATGATGCATCAACTTGCACTGAGGATACTCCTTACTCTTCAAGTTCTTCACCTGATGAGTTAACTTCTCAATTGGCACAAGGTAGTAAGGTTATCCACAATGAAAAAGAAAACAATCAAATCATTGATTATTCTTTCCATTCCTTATCATCCCCGGTTTTTCTTAGGGAAACTCTTCGAATCAGTTGATTTGTGAGATTTGTCTGATTCATACATCTTCAAATTTGTGATCAGAAGAATCTTATGGCTTAAATAAATTGTTTGTTGAAGTTGTAAAATATAATCAAACCAGTGATGTAGATGGCTTCCATCCAGATAATGGTGACACTGTTAACTTAATCGATAACAATTTTCCACATGCAACCTATGATCTGACTTAGTTTACAAAATTTTTTTATCTATATTTTCAAAATTATGGAACTTGTCAGGAATTCGAGGCACTTCAACTCTCGTTGATGGTAATGTCAGGTTCTCGAGATCGTGGTGAAATTCGTGAACCATGTCAGATTAGATTTTCTCACAAAATACTTTCATTCGTATTGTTTTGCTGGATGCAAACTCATTCTTGATGGATTTCTGGATTTTGGTTACAATTTTCTTATTTCTTGAGATCGAGTTTCTGATCATACTACTCTGTGTTGGAATCAAGATTGTTGTTACACCAAAACCCGCAAGTGTTAGTAAATGGACACATCGATAGAGTTAATGGATCCTCGAGAAGTGGCTAAACACATGTCACGAAACACATGGGGAGTGTTGGATTATCCAATGCCCAAAAATCTATCCCCTACCGTGATCAGGGTGTGATCCGAACTCGAGATCTTTGTCCCTGATACCAATTGTGGGAATCACGATTTTTGTTACACCAAAACTTGCAGGTGTTAGTAAATAGACACATCACCAGAGTTAACAGATCCTCGAGAGGTGGTTAAGCACATGTCATGAAACACACGAGGAGCGTTGGATTATCCAATGCCCAAAACTATGGTGAATTCATCCCCATGCAAATCTCTTTTATCAATTCTGGGTTTGGAGTGTATACGTTTTGTGAATGTGTAAAATTGTGATGTTAATCATTTTGAAGAATATATTTGGCCGAAGAATTCTTATCTCTTGAGTGCTATGGTGGATAATCAACTCCTAGTCTCTCTTGTGGATTTCTTGATGACACCAAAAATCCTCTTGAGTGTTAGCAAGTGCTTGATTTATTTGTTGAATCAAGTTCCTCTTTTTCATACATTACACCCTGACTAGTTTCATATATTTTCTATACTAGTATTCCTCTTCAATTATTTCGATTTTTACGATGCTTGTACAATTTTTCACCAATTACGAGAAGATGATTTGTCACATTCGACATGCGAGGAAGTTGGTTCTATTGTTCAACACATTCACAAAACTGTTCAAACTGATCTATCCTTGTTAATTACAAACTGGGAATATAATGCTTTAATCAACCCATCTGATCATGATTTTGTCTATGATGAATTTCATTCAACTTACTATTTTCGCATCAGCACACCCAATGACAGTTGTTTTACATCCTTTTATCTTTATGGTTTATCATCTCAATATCTATATACTAGCCAAGCAGTTGAGGCACTTCAGCCTTTGTTGATGGTTATGTCAAGTTCTTGTTGTCCTGACATGCTGACTGAATATGATCAAATCCATTTTCCCTCACAATATTCTCACCCTGACCCCATGCTTCTAATTGAAAATTCATATTTTCAAGGATTTTGGGGTTTTCAAGAGGGTTGTTTCCAATTTCACGATCCAATCTATGATTGCATGGAAGTATATTACTTAGCAATCCCTTCTTCTAATAACAATTTTTGGTCTTTTCTCATGCTTGCTAAGAAGGATGGCACAAATGAAGGTGCATTCACAAGAAGCTTTCAAGGTTTTTATATTTGTAATTTTCATTGAAAAGGTAAGATTACAAGTTGGGTAAAACTAGAGATTATGACACATCTTTCTACTGGCAAGCAAGGCCTTCTATTTGTTGTGCAAATTATTCAAGCTCGTACCTTTTCTATTGCACACTGCTTTATATCAATTTTAATTGATCATATCTTTGTGATTGCAGGTCAGGAACAACTGTGGTGGCTTCGCTAGAAGTTTCATTACACTTGACCCTGGGCCTTCTGTTGAGAAATCTAGGGCATCGGTAATTAGGAGATTTCTCTTCTTGATAATTACTTTTGATAGAATTTTACTTCTTGGATTATGATCTTCTCTTCTTAATGTTATTATTATGTTCTTTTCATTAAGATAATTACCAAATAAACAATATAATATAAGAGACACAGTATTTAGGCTCGTCATCCAAGGCCAAAACCTCTCACTCTTTGAGAGGAAAACCCAAACAAAATTATTCTTATAAATCTTCAATTGACGAACACCAAGACCATGACAAAGACACGTGACTCTAGAGTCCTCCCAATACCAAGTCACTAGCCTCTTCTTCAACTCTGATTTTCCTCTTCTCATTCTCGACTTCCTTTCTCTTCTTATTCTTGACTTCTTCCCTTCTTGATCTCAGCTTCCTTTGATTCTCGGTCTCTTCTTGTAGGCTTGCAACCCTACCACAAAAACCCTAGATTATCTTTGCTTCCTTTATAGTCTCTTCAAGAGAGAGACCTCTTGTACTTTTACTCAGCTTCTTCTAGCGAGGATCTATACCCAAACAATGATCACCTCAAAGTGACATGAACTCTTTTTGACTTCCTCTAGATACCTTTGGATTTGCTACCTTTGCATGTGGGAGGACAAACTAACCTAAAAAAATAATGCTTGACTATCCTCGCTATAATTCCTCTTTACTACGCTGATATGGAGGCTTCTTTTGGTGTATATTTCACACTTATTTCTCGACTTGCTTCGCCAAATTCATTGTCTCCAAATGAGGCTAATTATGGGTATATATACTAGTTTATTCATGACCTTTAGGCCAACATGATCTCTTGGAGGAAAGTCGACTTCATCTTCTAGATACATCCCTTCCTTGTAGGCTGACATGATGAGAGATAGTGACAAGGTCTTGGAGGATGACTTTACATAGACAAGTACGAATCTTTACAATGTGTAATACATCCTCATTACATGACAATGACTCTTTTAGACGTTTATGACTAGATGACAATATACCCGAGGGCTCTCAATGGGAGCCTCAACTAAATAAATAAAATCTCTTGCTCATGAAACCCATGATGCAAGTATTAAAAAATATATATTTTTCTTCTTTACATGTCTTACATAAAATCACAATTACATGTCATTATGAAGAGTGAACCTAGTTACACTTTTCAACACTCCCTCTTAACTAGGGAGGTATTCATAATGGTACTTGGTCATTCTCAATCTAAAGAATTAGATTGGTAACCTATTTGTTTAGCATCATATCAACCAGCATTGTCACATAGCAAGGCCTTGACTAACAACTCTATCTCTCCACAATATCTGAGCTCAATGCTGGCGAGACCGATGATTTATAGACACTCTCATCATCGTCTCTCTCGGAACATACCCTACCTAAGTTCTCAGGGTGTGTTTCATTAGGACTATTCTTATCTTGGATTCCTAGTCCTCAAAGAATATCGGTCCGTCACGACTACTCTTATCTTGGATGCCCTATCTCATCCTCAAAGAGTATCAGATGCCAAATGATTACCCAATCCTCTCATTCTATATTCCCAAGTGAAAACTAGAATGATGTGTCTATCTCTCCCTGTCAATTAGGGAGGACATATCTATCCCAATAAAGTAATTTACTCATTCCTACACAAGGAATGTACCTAAGCTCCCTCTTGGCTTAGGAATTTCCAAGTTTCTTCCAAGTAATAAACTTCTATCCAGGCTTCCTCTAAAAATAGGGACCTACAACAACTCCTCAGGTGGAGATGATGAGACAACCAGCTACTTGAAGAACTCCTTCCTAAGATGTCATGAATTTATTTTTCGAGATGGAGTCTTCATCTTTTGGGACCTCTTCATAGGGCACAAACCATCCATCACTTTCATCCATGAGTCAATCATGTCATCATTCCTTTTATCAGAAAGTGATCCAACAGTATTCATATGGCATTCATGTTATGCTACTTTCATCATGATTTCTTTTTCGGAAGGTTCGTGCATCCTTATACATGGTTCTTCATGGAAGACATTCAAATTTCTTCCCTTTGGTAGCCCTACATAAGCCCATCTAGATACTATTTCATAACTAATGAACACTTAAATCATAATTAAATTTGTGATTGTATTTCATCATGACATCTTCATGTAGGCATCAACCCCCTGCATATATGTTGACACATCTCCTAAAGATATGTATTGTCAAGGGTCTCCATCTTTTTCCAGACTTCCATCAGAGTCTCCATATCTTTCTGGGAGATATCATAGTCAAATCTTCTTGGTCTTTCAGATGTTGACTGCCTTTACCATTGTTGCATATTTTCATGATCTCTTCCTTCCTTTCTTCACACATTTCATTCCTAGGAGCTTCATATTTCCTCAATTGTAGCCAACCACCTCATATTCCATAGGAGGACATATTATGTTGATTTCATCTAATAAATATGTGACCCATGCATTCTTTCATCCCTTTTTGAGGGAGGAGATTCTTTCTTTGATCATGCTTCTTAAGATAGAGCAGTGATCCATGTTGTCTACAACCATATGACATGACTTCCATGATATCAAATGTCAGCATACATACCTCATCTTTCCTTTAGGTCATCTAGACTTCCTGCAACAACTTCCTTTGAGTGAAGGAAATTCATCCCCTTAATCTGATTCAATGTTATGTCATAATATCAACATCCCTCGAATTCCACAAATTGGAAATTCAACACTTGCTTTCCCTCATGATATTTGAACCTTACAACGAGGATTCCATCAGAGAATCTGGAGCATCTTGTATATCCTATCTTGTAGATGTTATCTTATTGACCAATGTATGATGAGCCTCATCCTAGATGACTTCTTCCTTTTTCCATAAATATCATTTGTGATTTCAATGAGGTTTCCAAGAGCTATATCCTACATAGTTGACTATCATATATGTTGTTCCATAGATCCTTCATGTTGCTTATGTCACAGGATCTTCTAATGCTTCTACCATGATGTCATTCTCTAATATGATGCATCCTATCTATAATTTTCACAACCAAGGAGTAACTTTCAGTGAAGGAGATTATCTCAATCATAGTAGAGATCTTTCACTTCCTCCTTCTTAGGCTTCTTTGTCTCAGGCTCTTCCACTTCTTCAATAATTTGGGCTTCTTCCTTATTCCTCTTGTTATTGTCCCTTTTAAGCTTAGGACAATCTCTTCTATAGTGCCCATATTCTTTACATCCATAGCATTTCACTTTAGCCATGTTCTTATCTTTCTTTTGAGGACCAAATTTTCCAAACTTTCCTTTTCTTCTTGTCATAGCAGCATATGCTTGATTTTTCCCATTTGTTTCTACATCAGACTTTGCCTTTAGTTTGGTTTCTTTGATCTTACATAATGACCATATATTTTGGAAAGGAGTGGCTTCTTTCTTCCCATAGATACTCGAAGTGAAGTTTCCCCATTGCTCCGGTAGTGAATTCAGTACTACAGTGGTCATTTATTTGTCAAACATTATTTCACCCAGATCTTGAAGTTGATCTCTTATTTCTTAAATCCTCATAAAACATGAGACTATTCCTTCTTCCCTTGAGATATTTAATTTGTAGAGTTATTTCCTTAGAGAGATTACTTATCCAACAATACTTACATAAAACAACTCTACCAATTTGTCATATATTTCTTTTGTAGTGTCTAATTTTGATACATATGGGATGAGAGAATCTTTAATGGAATCTATGAGAATCCTATAGGCCCTCACTTCTCCCTTCATGAATCTAGCATGTGCTTGAGTATCTTCTTTGGGAGGTTGGGTTATTGACCCTTTGATGTGGTCCATGACTTCATTCTCAATGAGATTTAGGTTTGTTCGTTTCTTCCATGCAAGGAAATTTCAAGCCCCAACCAGTTTGTTTCTTTCCTTGCAAAAAGAAATTTTGATAGTATCAGATGAAGTCATAAACTTACTTGAGTAGTTCCTTCTTTCTTCCTCCTTAATATTGATGTTGATAGAAGATAAATCCTTGAAATATTGAGAGAGATCTTGCTTTACAATCCTTCTTTAATGTTCTAGTCTACCTTAGTCCTTGAAGATATTCCTTAGATGATGATCTCAAAAATGCTTCTAGGGTTTTGGTTTTTCTTCCTACTTCCTCCTTGAATATGATCTCAATACTCTTGCTATAGTATATTTATTCAATCAAGGGTTTTGGTATGATGAAGATCTTGATCTCTTGCTTGGTGTCCTTTGAGTTTCTTTGATCCTTCTTTGAAACTTGATTCTCGTGTGTGTTCTTGATTAGATGCCCCTTCTTGACTTTAGTACCTAAGCTATGATTCCATGTTGAGAAATCTAGGGCCATCAATAGTTAGAAGATTCCCCTTCTTGATAATTGCTTGTGATAGACTTTTACTTCTTGGATTATGATATTCTCTTCTTAATGTTTTTATTGTGTTATTTTCATCAAGATAATTACCAAATAAACAATAGAAGACAAGAGACATAGTATGTAGGCTTGTCAGCCAGGGCCAAAACCTCTCACTCTTTGAGAGGAAAACCCAAACAAAATTCTTCTTATAGATCTTCAATTGACGAACACCAAGACCATGACAAATACCCTTGACTCTAGAGTCCTCCCAAGACCAAGTCACTAGCCTCTTCTTCAATGCTGCTTTTCCTCTTCTCGTTCTCGACTTCCTTTCTCTTCTTATTCTCGGCTTCTTCTCTTCTTGATCTCGGCTTCCTTTGATTCTCAGTCTCTTCTTGTAGGCTTGCAACCCTACCACAAAAACCATAGATTATCTTTGCTTCCTTTATAGTATCTTCAAGAGAGATACCTCATGTACTTTTACTTGAATTCTTCTAGCGAGGCGCTATACCCAAACAATGATCACCTCAAAGTGATAACAACTATTTTTGACTTCCTCTAGATACCTTTGGATCTGCTACCTTCGTATGTGGGAGGAAAAATTAACCCAAAAAACCAATGCTTGACTATCTTCACTATCTTTCCTCTTTGCTGTGATGATATTGAGGCTTCTTTTGTTGTATATCTTGCACTTTTTTCTCAACTTTCTTCACCAAATTCATTGTCTGCAAATGAGGATGAGTATGGTTATATATACTATTTTTTCCATGACCTTTAGGCCAACATAATCTCTTCGAGGAAAGCCAAATTCATCTTCTAGATACATCCCTTTGTTGTAGGCTGACATGATGAGGGCTAGTAACAAGGTCTTGGAGGATGACTTTACATAGACGAGTATGACTCTTTACAATGTGTAAAATTTCTTCATTACATGAAAATGACTCTTTTGGACTTTTATGACCAGATGAAAATATACCTAAGGGCTCTCAATGGGAGCCTCAACTAAACAAATAAAATCTCTTTCTCATGGAACCCATGATTCAAGTATTACAATAATTTTATTTTTCTTCTTTACATCTCTTACATAAAATCATAATTACCTGTAATTATGAAGATTGAACCTAGTTACACTTTTGAACACCTTCTAGCTGGTTAGGTTAGGAGTAGGTCTAGGTGCATTTTAGTTTACCCCTCTTATACTCATCCTGCACTCATTTTTTGTAGTCTCTCTTTTGTTTTCTTACTCTTGTCTTGCATCTTATTTTCAGTTAGCCTCCATTTTCTTTGTCCTTTGTTTTTTTCTCTTGTTGTGTCTTGTCTCTTATTTTATTTTGTTTAATAAGACTTCGGATGAAGGTTGTTCCCTTTTGCTCGAAATACAATGTGGAAAAATAAAAGAGTGCTTTATGACACTATAACATTTGGCTAACCTTTTGTCCTTCTTCTCCATCTTGGTTATCCCTTTTTCGATGATTTTCTGATAGAAAATACGATCCTTACATGAGGAAAGCTCTCTGTCGAACCATGATATCCGTGTCTATTCTACAAACCTCATCCCTACAGTTAATTCTCTATGTTTCGGTGTTTTCCATGTTTATCCAATAAAGTAGAGAAGGACAAGGGGAAAATATGAATGTGAAAACCAATATCCGAGGTCTTACATATGATTCTCTGAAGGAAAAACCTCTTCTTCTCTCAATAATCCTCTTCCACCCATGAAATGAATAAGTGTCGATGCACAATCCCATATAAAATAAATAAATAAAGGGTAAAAGGAGAGAAAGGCTTCCTATATGGGGAGGTGAAGAAATAAACTTCATCGGGGTACTTTCCAGGTCTGTTGGCAGTGGAGCAACACCAGAGATGAAAAACTATAGTCTAAAAATATAAATCTCATGTGCTACATTACTCTTCTCCTATATTGAAACGTTGTGATATCATTGGTCATATGTTTGTGTTCAACATATAAGGAATAAAGGATACTATGTGTACATATGGAGTAATTGGGAAAGCTTGAGTAATACGAATGATGAATCAATACTCCGTGAAGACCTAGACCTTGCACAAAATATTTGACCAAGGCAGAGAATATGGATATCTACCAGTGTGTCACCAAGTGTTGTCGCTACGACAAACACCCTCTAAAATTTGTCCTATACTTGAATTTTGGAGCCTACTATGGATCTTTTGTTTGGTCTTTCTGTAGTCACTTCTTGTTTAGTTGATACTTTGTTAAGTCTTTGAGATCCCTTCTTCAATTGTAAGTGTCGAAGTCACCTTCTCAAACATGCACAACAATTTCATGAACACATTCTTTTACGCAAGCTTGAACAAGCATAGCACAATCCATCTAGAACGTGTTTTTGTGATGATTAACCTATGTTGATAGTCAGTGCATGATTTAATTGACAATCTCTCACTTTTGGTTGCAATTGTACTTCCATTTTGGTGAGTTTTTTAGACTATCACTTTTGTGCACCTTTGCTTTCGCAAGTGTCACTTTCATTTTTTCGACTATTTATTTTTATTTTTTCACCTTAATTAGTTCTTTTTTCATGTTATCTTTTCTCTCACATGTGTTTCTTTCACCACTATTTTCATATCGAAAGTGTCGTTCACACTTTTATTTTCATGTAGCAAATGTTGTCTTTTAGCATGGCAGGCGTCACACAATGTATAAAAGTAGTTTTGGTTTGTTTCAATGGGTAATATTTGTGTTAATGAGTTTTTCTTATCATTTAAACATGTATCACACTCATTCGCAAAGTTTCAAGCACTTTTGCACAAGTTTCATCACTATCATCGCAAAGTGTATCTTTAGTGTCACACTTGGATTGAGTTGTCGCACTAAGGAAAGTATGTTGTTCATGTATTCTGAGTGTCATGTGTTGTTTCTTCAAGTGATATAAGCGTGTGATCAGGCTCAAGTCTTGTTATTTTTCAACTTTATTTCAATGATCCCACACTTAGTCAAAACTGGGAAAACTCCCTGACCCAGCCATTCAGCCTCATCTAGCCCTTCTAAAATGCACACTATGTAGTCTCAGTCCTCAAGTAGAAACCTTATTTCTTGGCAATGTGTAATTCACATTCTCTGCCTCCTAGGACTATTCACTGTGTAATCTCGGTGCTCAAGCCCAACCCCTAAGCTCCAGAACTGTGTATTTTTCCTCTTCAGCGAGTCCTCCACTATGCATTGCGCAGTATCAGTCCTCAAGCCTTATCCTTGAGCTCCTGAACTCTGCAACTAGGCAATCATTGGCCTCCGTTTCCCCATAAATACGCATTGGGAAACTTCAAGCCTCAACCCCCAAGCTTAACATCCTGAGCCCCTCAACTGCGCAATAACTTAACTCTGGCCTTCCAGAACTACGCATTGTGTATTCTCAAGCATCAAGCCTCAACCTTGAGCTCATAAACTATGTAATTGCGCAATCCCTTGGCTTCTGTCTTTCCAAAACTACATATTGGGGAACTTCAAGCCTCAAGCTACAAACTTGAACTCTAGAGCCCCTCAATTGCATAATTATTTGACTCTGGACATCCTGAACTCCCTATTGCATAGTATCCAGCCTTAGTACCGAACCTTGGCCTCTAGAATTGTGCAATCCCTAAGCCAATCACTCAATCAGTCACAGGGTCCTAGCCCTAACAAGTGATCTCATGAAGCATGTTATATTAGGGGTTTTTAGATTGATACCATCTTGCCATGAATGGATTTCAATTGCAGGTACTCTATCTTATCATGGTAGGATGATGACAGAGGAAAAGGATAAGGAGACCATCCTAGTAGGCACCTATGGAGCTAAAGTGATAAGATGATCATTAGATGAGAAGGAGAAGGAAAACAAGATTACAACAAAATACCAAATATCAAGACAACATGAGGACTGCATGCTAATTCACAACCCTTTGGAGGGTGGATATAAAGAACAAATCATATCCCTTATGAAGATGAAGTATCAAATACATCTCTTATCAAATACAACAACAACAATGAGTGGCTTGACATTGTCATGTCATCATGCAGTCCATTTCATTAGTTTCATGTCATGTCATGTCACGAGTCCTCATGTGCCACATCATTTTGTGGACTATGTAGATTCATACTAGAAAATGTAATGAAAAGTGGAAGACCAAGAGTCATTCATAGAATGTGAAAAGTCATGAAGGAGTTAAAGAGTCATGAAGAAGTCAAACAATCATGAGGGTAGTCCAAGAGTCACAACGGAGGTGAATAGTCACCCCATTTGTTATATATACAACCTAATAACTCATGTAAAAGGAATTTTCACCTTGGCTTCTCCTACCAAAAATTGGAGAGGAAGATAGTTGTTTTGGAGGAGCGAGTGGCTGCTTTAATGCTCCATTATTGGGGTTAGTGGTGTTCACTATCTTGATGTATCTTGGAACTTTTACTTAATTCAGAAGCTTGTTGAGCTAGCACACTTTCATGCATATGTCACGAATATTGTAATACTATTCTTTGAATGTTTGCGATGTATGTTGTTTTCATTTGTACTAAGGAAATTGAGCTATTTCAGTGGACTTTGTACTTATCTTATTGAAGGCATGTTGTATTTTCCTTAATAATTGTTTCTTCCTTGTGAACTATTTCACTGGTTGATCAATGGTCCATTCATATGTATATGATCATGTGCCTTTTCTAGATTAGTAATATTACTTATCCTTAAAGGGCCCACTTTTCTCTTCCCTTTCGGTAGAAGGACCTTGATACTTTTCGCAATTGAACATTTCACAAGGCATACTCACTTGCTAATATGAAAATACCTATGTATTACTCTCTTGTGCTAAACTTTGTAGCCAAGGCAAATTTACAAGGATACATGGCATCCGGGTCAATACTCCGGATGGGGCTCCAACTCCAAATGATGTGAGGTCTAATTTGGACTTCACATCGGGGAGACCCGCTTGGTTGATGGATTTCCAGCACCATCAACAAGGAGAGAAAATCATTCCTTGGAGAAGCAAGAAGTGACTTAATGTTCCAATATTGGAACTAGTTCCTCACCATTGTAACTATGTACTTGGAGCTTTCACCTAATAATTGAAGCTCATTGAGACAATACACTTTCATGCATGTATCGTGAATGTTTTAAGACTATTCTTTGGATTTTTGAATATATGTTGGCGTTTCACAATGTCAACTTACTTGTTTGTTCAAAGGTTACGTGTGTAATATATTATGTTATCCATTGAAACCAAGGAAAACCTTAAGTTATGGTGGTCAGGCTGATATTCCAGATGGGGCTCTGTTGTCTAAGTAAATCCTCTCTGCGGACAGAGACGATCCCTCTAGCCCAATGAGTGGGTCTAGCAACCGAAGTGAAAATCTACCAGACACTTTCCTAAGTTAAAATTGAAAAGAGAGACGAAGAAGATGGCCTACGTTGTTCTGATGCTATCTCGATCTTCTTTGTTGAAGACCTTGAGTCACTTGCGTCACAGGCTCATTCCTACTGCTCACAGCATTTATGCACCTGCACAATATATCAAGACATAAAAAGGCATGCGAATACAAATAGCATATTCAAAAGTAACCTACTTAATTGATCAAGGAATGTTAAGCTAAATTATACATGATCATACACATTTAGGGAAAATGAACTAGCAGTTGTATATTAATAGAAAATAAGGGGAAGCATACAACCAAGCCTTGATGTTGATAGGCTCTCCTTGAAATGAATATCCGAGTCCACGCTAAGCTCTCCAAGCACTCCTTCTCCAAGCCAAATGAGTAGCATATAGGCACAATCTTAGCATAAGGGTGCAAATAGACATAGACCAACCAACCTCTAACTAGCAACTCACCAACAACCATCTAGCCTCTATCCAATAAACAACCAACCTCTAACCATCAACCAACCATTTGGGAATGGGAGAGGATGAATATATAGGCTAGGAAAGGGAGTTAGGATCTCTCCAAAGATAGGAGTAGGCCCTCATCTCAAGGAGGTACCTCATAGGGATAATAACAAGAGGCCAAGTTGGGAGAATTTGACCACATCTACGTCGAACAACCTCCAGCTCGCCGCTCTGGAAGCTTCTAGATCACGGAGCTTCTCATCCTCTTTTGGAAAATTGGATTTTAAGGATCATCGTGGGTATACAAGTAAACAGAGCGATGTCATCGCGGGTCTGGAAACTGGCAACCATCGTGGGTTTGAGCCTCATAAGAGCGATGATTCTCAAATTAGGGTTTAAGAGCTATTTCCTTCAGGGTCATTTTTCGGGCACTTCGGGGTATGTCACAGGGAAGTACGGGAGGTGTGACAAAATAATGTGTAATAGATGCCCCTTCAAGCATGAAGGAAAAACGAGGAGTGATGGCTGAGATGCTTTACGAGTTTTTGTAAGGAGGAGGACGCACACTGTTAGGATACCTGCAAATCAATGACACATATACATATACATATATGAGATCAAGACATGAATCTACATCATGGGCGTAGCCATCCGGATGATGAAGACTGTATGAAAAGATCCATGGTATGGGCACAACCATCCAAATAATGAGGATCATCATAAATATAAAGTCCCATGGTATGGTCACAACCATCCATATAGTAGAAACATGTGTACAATCATGAACAACATATAACTCCACGTGACCTGAGTTATATTAGACAAGACTTAGGGTCTCGTGCTCCATCCCGACCCGATCAAAGTACGAATTCTAACATGTGAATGAATGCGTTGAAGTCAAACATGCTAGAAAACCACCTGATTACCAACCAATGATGTGGACCATTAACAGGCACGAGAGAAACCACCCATAATGAAAATGGCTCTCAAGGTACGACAGTACAATCCGTGAATGTGATAACGAAGCTTAAGTCAAACACTCGTGGAATCACTCGATCAAAGGCCAATAGTGAAAACCTGTCGTCAGATGAGAAGAACTTGGCATTAAGGCATGCAAGCTCTAAGGTACTGAAAGGGAGTCTCTAAGTCATCTTCGTGGATAATGAGCTGAAGTCGACAGGAAGCAACCCGTCGAAGGAGGGAAATGATGAATCCCCCATCATCGACACAAAACAAGGAATAAAGTGGAATAATTTTCAAGACTGTAACAATGACTCAAACGATGTATAGGTAAATAACTATATATTGGACTTCTCTTGAACACTGGCGACACGACTCCGGAGTGTGGCAACATTTGACTCAACATAGGACTAAAGGTCATGATGAAAAAATGGAATAGTCAAATGAGAGGCAAAAATGGATCACCCAAACCCGGGAGGACAAGTGACTGAGTGAGGATATCCCAAACCCGACACGAGAGTAGAAGAGTGTCATGTTAAAGAGCGACATGCTGCCTATACAAAGGATGCTTCATCTTCATTTTTACCTGCTATTTCTAGTGAGTACCCCAGTTATTTTTATCAAAATCTTGAAGGGGATAACATATGCTTGTCATGTAAGTTCATTCCTCGAATGAATCCATCCTAGTAAGTTTTACAAGCCCTAGGAAGGAGAAGCTCAGTCTCGTCAAGGTGACAAGTCTTTTGTCGTTTAATTTTTAACGAGTCCAATGGAAGAGTAACTCAGTGTATTTTTCATATTTATAGAGTTTGAAAAAGAGACGAAAAAAGAAAACTCCATTAGGTCCCTTTTCGGATTCGAAAGACAAATTACGAAAGGGTAGAAAACAATATTCGAGAGAGCCTCCTAGCCATGTTCGACTAAGGTGTTCCTTTTTCGTAAATAGTCTATCTCAGTCCAGAAAAGGGTTAAAATTACACTAATTAGATGTCATTTCAGTTACTTTTAGGAGTTCAAAATGACAAGTACTCAGAAATATTTTCATATTTCAAGAGTCAAAAAAGAGCTGAAAGATGACTCCTCCTGGAGGAACGAGTGGTATAAAAGGATAGCAACTGGTTCTAGTCATGATGGAACTTCTCAAAACACGTAATGGTCAAGGGGCTGGATAATAAGACCACTCATCGCAGACGTTCCTCAGACAAGGGTAAAACAATCAAGTGAAAGTATATGATCGGCCAAAGATATGGTGACGATGGAATGGACAAACCAAGGCTCATCTAGCAAAAATTGGCTAAGAAAAACAACATTCACAGGATGTAAAGTGGGATTGGTTTCATTTTTACACAAGCTTGAAACATAAGAAACTATGCTTGAGTATACTTGAATATGGTTTCATTTCTTCACAAGCTTGAAACATGAGAAAAAACTATGCTTGGATTTGGTTTCATTTTTACACAAGCCTGAAATGGAAACAAACTATGCTTGGGTTTGGTTTCATTTTTACACAATATTGAAAAAAAGATAAACTATGATTGAGATAACTTTGCATGCCCCCATCATAATGACTCAATTCGAGGTACATGCCCCCCAAGTTTCATTTCATTCACCTAAGTGGATGGAATAAAGGTTCAATGACGAGATCAAGTGAAAGACTCGACTGGGATTTTACGATATTTAATCAAAGACTCGAATTGGAAGGGGATTTGTTCCATTTTTTAACGAGCTTGACACAGGAAAAGAACCATGCTCATGAAACCTTGTTTCATTTTTAACGAGCTTGACACAAGTAAAAGAACTCTGCTCCATCCCTTGTTTCATTTTTTAATGAGCATGACGCAAGACAAAGAACTCTACTCCAGCCCTTGTTTCATTTTTTAAGGAGCTTGACACAAGACAAAGAACTCTGCTCCATATCCCTTTGATCACAGACCAAAATAGACCATGGATTCCAAGAGGTTATCATCAGATGGGAGAACAACACTCTGGAATGGATACATATCTAGGGATCCAATTGAAAAATTGAGCTCCAATGCCCCCAGCACATGATGTACTACATCACCTACTAGATCATCAGCAGATGTGGGTATGGAACACCTGGCTACATAATTAGCCTGTGGTGGGGGTGATACTTCTTGCACATAAGAACCATTTAGGGATGATGGTTGATTGGGAGTTGATTCAGGACTAATGAATGTAAGTTGATCAATGATCACAATGTTTTCGTCATGCGGGAAACACATCACTCGAAAGAGGGAAGAAAGAAGAGCTTCCATGAAATAAACATATTCATGACCAAGGAGTGGATTAAAATCCGACGGACCTTGGACAACCATCATGTCTATATAGACAACCTTTCCTCCCAAAGTTATAGGTAACTTGGGAAGGATCCCTAATGATTGACTGGTTCCTCTGTTAAAAGCTAACAGATTCTGGGTGACGGGGGCAAGCTGAGGAGAACATAAAGCTTGCCAAGCAGTTGAGGACAGAATGCTAACAGATGTGCCCTCGTTTGTGACTATGCTAGGTACGTCCATATGATAAGCATGTACTGTAATCTAGAAAGGAACATAAGATGGAAGACGATATCCTGCCTGTCAACTCCAATAAAAAGAACTGACTAAACTACTCGGAGGGGGTGTTGTATGAACGTGAGAGTTGTTCTCTTGTACTATCAGAATAGGAGAAATTCTCTCATGCACCTCGGAAACAGGAGGATTTACCTCCATCTCATTCGAAACTGAGGAAACCAAAAGAACCTGAGCAGTATGAGTTTCACTCTCCACTGGAAAGGTACGGTTAAATGAAGGTGGAGTTAAGTCTACCGTTTTCTCAACCAATGGTTGGTCGAGAATGGACTCACAAGACTCACTTTCAAAGAGAGAGAGAGGTTGACCAAAGATGACTTTTGATCAATCACTAGATCAACTAGTGAAGGATCAGGGGAAAGCTTTCGATACCTAGTCAAAAGACGAGGTTGAGACGCTGTAAGGTTTTCCAATTCTTTGGAAGCTTCATCCATAAAAGGACAAAGGTGAATGGGATGATTACCTTCACACAACTTACAAGGAAATTCGACTTTTCCCTTTTTCCCATGAGATTTACTGTTACTAGTTGAAGGTTTATCACCAACATGATCATTGGAGGTTGATGAAAAAGGTCGATGTGAACCTGTAGACCACACTTATAAGACCTTGGGAATACTAGGACAATTCCGAAGAAGGTGGTCACCCTTACATTACATGCAAGGTAATTTTAATTTCTAGGGCTGGTTGGAAGATTTTTCTTCATTAGTTGCATCAGTAGCAATGGATGCTTGGTTGCCCCCTTGCTTATTTTTCTTCTTCTTCTTCATCCTCTTCTTCTTCTTCTTAGCTTCCTGGTTACTAGAATCTAGACTTTCATCAGGCGAAGAGGAAGAACGCGGTGAATAAATAGGTGAATAAGGTAAGGGGTCAAATTTAAGATCAACATGAGGTGGGTGTTGTTCAGGTGGAGGAGAACTCGGTTGAAAAGCAGTTTGGACACTCGGAACCACCGAGGTCGAAAACAACCAAACTGGCAGACCAATGGTCAATCCAGGAAGGGACAATGTTGCCATATAAGGAGCACCAACATTTCCAAAAGAAGGAAAAGGACTATGATTCCCGTCAGGCGGATTTCCTCGGTTGGTAGACTTCGGAAATGTTGCCATTTGTATAAACCTAAGATCTACTAAGGAGTATTTCCACATGAAGGATGTTGTTCCGCGGTCAATTAATTTTAGAATTTGAAACAAAAAATTTTCCTTTTCATGTTTTAAGAGTCGAGAAAAGGTCGAAAAGGTGACTCCAGTCGCTTTCGTTGGTTTAGAAAGCTTGAAAGGGCAAGTGCTTGATGATCTTTTAAAATTTAATGAGTCAGAAAAAATCGAAATGACTACTCAGGTAAATCTAGGAAAAAAAGGATTACCAACTAGCTGTGAACTGCAATATACACATCAGCAAATAAATTTACCAAGGAATTAAAGTACGTGCAGGCAATCTCCCCGAATGTTGTGTTCAGTGTATCATGTTTACAGTGCCGTAGACTCGGCTTCCTATGGATAAAGGTTTGCAACCTATGAGGGTCTCCCTTTATATACTCGACGGTACGAGGAGCACAAGTCTGTGCTACCGTTGTCTAATTGTTAGGCCCCTATACTACTAGTGTAACCCCTTATTTTTATTAGTACAACCCCCTTATTATATTGATGTACCCATGTAGTGCTCATAATGTTACTATTGTGCCCCATAAAAGCCCACTATTGTTATTATTGTGCCCTTACATTATTATTGTTATGTCGGCTCTGATTATATTATGACCCCTTAGACTCCTATATATAGAAGGGAGGTCTTTTCATTTGTATCATCCAAGAATTGTTCATTTATGTAATGTAAAGGAGGTTGCCCCCTCGAAGATGCTGAATTCTAAGGTGTTGATCTATCTTTTCTATCTTTTCTTGAGCTGGTTTCATAACATTTGGTATGAGAGCTTTGGATTCTAGGGTTTCGCTGCTCCAAATAGGTCATCGTTGCATTTTCGCTATAACTTTTTTTCTGCAACGTTTCAGAAGCTAAAAAAAAAAAATTCATTTGAGAAGAAATCGCGTTGAATCTCGGGTCCAAATTTCAGAGCTTTTCGCGCTATATTTGCAGAGATATGATCTGAGGAAGTTGGTCTTTTTGTAGACTCCTGAATTACATTCCAAACAGGTGACCTGGGGAAAATCATCATAACTCTCTCTCTGAGCATCAGATTGAAATTTTGTAAGAAGGTACAGAAAGAGGACGCAGTGTAGTTTCTTGTATATATTTTTCAGAGCCAAAGGTCGAAACAGTGACATGTAGCATGTCATACAAGTTCGCTCTACTGAACTAGTCTATAATCAGGTCACTGTGGGAGATTTGGCATAACTCTTCCTTGGAGAATACAATTTGGATCAGACTAGTGGCATTGGAAAGAGGACGCAGAGGACTACTGAAGATCAAAATTTCAAAACTTAAAGATCCGAAAGTACAAAGTTACAGTCGTTTCAAGATCGAGCTCCTAAAATCAAGAAAAAGCAAGATGAGGAAGTTTGATGGCAAGGATCCAGTAAATTGGATACTTCAGATGGAGCAATATTTTTATCTACATGGTGTACCACTGTTACAAAAGGTATGTATTGCATCTTCATATTTAGAACCGGATCAATTTTTATGGTATAAAGGGCTTTGTTCTCATAAACAACTTGTTACGTGGTCAATTTTCATGGAGGAAATGATAGCACATTATGAGGATACAAAGAGCAACACCTTCTTTAGAGCAACACCACAACAATTGGAAAGAGTAAAAGGGCTTTGTTACATAGTGGAAAGTAAAATTATGGCAACAAGGAAGTCTACCCCTCACAACTATAAAGATGGAAGTGTTGTTTCTCCTAGCCTTCCACAACCTACAAGGGTTACACCACAACAATTGGAAGAAAAAAGAGAAAAAGGGATTTGTTACAATTGTAATAGCAAATGCACTAAAGGTCATAAGCGTGCTGAGAAGAAATTATTTTACATAGAGTATGAAGAGGAGGAATAAAAGGATCAAGAAACATCAAAAGAAGAGGATATACGCCAGGACCCAACCCCAGAGAAAGAAGAAATGAATCAGACCATATCCTGTAAAGCATTGGCAAGAATTACCACTCCTCAAACTCTCAAGATAGAAGGACGTATCAAGAAGAAAAAGGTGCAAGAAGTGAAATATCACATCGAGAAACAAGAAATGAATACAACCATATCTTGTAATTCATTGGTCGGAATTACCACTCCTCAAACTATCAAGATTGAAGGACATATCAAGAAGAAAAATGTTCAAGAAGTGAAATATCACATAAAGCATCAAGAAATGAATCCGACCATATCTTGTAAAGGAATGGAAGAAATTACCACTCCTCAAACTCTAAAGATAGAAGGACATATCAAGAAGAAAAAGGTTCAAGTAGTGAAAGATCACATCGAGCATCAACAACAAGTTCTCCAACTTTTAAAGGATAACGCCACTTTGGTGCAAAATCGAATGAAACAACAAGTAGATCCACATCATAGTGAAAAATGTTTTGATGTAGATGATTGGGTATTTTTACTGCTACATCTCAAGCAAGCTATTTATGAGAAGAAAATGTTGGCAATACTACATGCACTTAAGAAATGGCGACCTTACCAAATGGGAAGACACTTCAAGGTAAAAATGGCTCATGATAGTCTTAAATACTTTTTAGAACAACTATTATCTTTAGAAGAACAGAAAAAATGTGTCACAAATATGTTGGGTTATGACTTTGACATCATCTATAGAAAATGGAAGCAAAATTTTGTTGCAGATGCACTCTCAAGAAAGGATGAGGATGTGGAAGCATTGTTTTGTGCTACTTCTATTATCCAACCAGATTGGATAAACGGAGCAAGGGATGAATGGAAGAAGGACGAATAAGTATGGCCACTTATTCAAAAGTTGCAAAAGATCCCAATTCAAACGCCAGAAATTGAAGAGGAAGGAAAAATCATATTGGAACTGGGAGGAGTAACAGAAACAAGAACCCGACAGCTACGAAATCGATCAATTTTAGAGTATCTCATCAAGTGGAAGAACTTACCCGCTGAAGATTCCACATGGGAGGACAAGAATTTTATACAGAAGCATCAAGAACTACTCAAGCGTTGAGGACAACACTTTTTGAAGGAGAGGGGCATGTTAGGCCCCTATACTACTAGTGTAACCCCTTATCGTTATTAGTACAACCCCCTTATTATATTGATGTACCCATGTAGTGCTCATAATGTTACTATTCTGTCCCATAAAAGCCCACTATTGTTATTATTGTGCCCTTACATTATTATTGTTATGTCGGCTCTGATTATATTATGACCCCTTAGACTCCTATATATAGAAATGAGGTCTTTTCATTTGTATCATCCAAGAATTGTTCATTTATGTAATGTAAAGGAGGTTGCCCCCTCGAAGAGGCTGAATTCTAAGGCATTGATCTATCTTTTCTATCTTTTCTTGAGCTGAACGACAACTGCTGAGTTTTATAGACCCCAGAACACGTCTCTCGCCTAGAACACTAAGTATGAACATTAATGTTTCAAATGCTCCTTATATTAATTGATAGATTTTAAAGTTGATCTTCAATTAAGTTTCAATTTTGGGCTCAAAATGATGTCACCTGAACACCTATGATGAAACTATATGAGAAAAATAAAACTTTCTTTTCTATGAAAGCTAGACTAATCAAGAGAATAAATTTCAATCAATAATGCATCAAACAAAATGAATCATGCAAAATGCCTTCCACTAACTTTCACTTTCGCCTTCCAAATGAAAAACAAAAAGTAAAAATGGTTTTTAGTTTCCACTATTCTAAATGCAACTTTTTCGAAAGCAAAAGGGTTTTACTTTACAAATATCCACTTATATGAATTATGTTTTTCTTTTCGTTTTGAATGACTTGATGCACATAATACAATTTTTAACTTTCAATCACTGAAAAATGTGATGTATTTTCAATGATGAATCTCAAAAAATAACTTTTCAATGCAACTAATCTAATGCATTTTCATGAAAAGTAAATTTCGAAATACAAGCTAAAACAAATGCAAAATGATCTTTTCAATGATTTCCACAGAAAACAACACTCAATCAATCAGCAAAACAAGCATCTCAATGACACCAACAAGCAACAAGTGATGACCAATTGACTAGAAACCCTAGAACTCAATCATATTTCACTTCAAATCCAACGAGACAAATTTTGCAAATTAATCAAGATAATCAATCAAAAACACCATAGACAATCTGGAAAATCACTAATAGAGGACACAGAGACTAAATAAGAAGGAGAACCCTATTTTCTCTTACACTCTGGGATCATCACACCTATCATAGCCAAAAGCGATAATCATAGCTATGCTTAAAAAATCCGCGATCTCATCATGTATGTGAGAGGCAAAACCGCGATGGGCGAGAAAAATGAAGAAAAAATAAGAAATCTTCAAGACCAGACAAAAATCAATGTCCTCAAGCAATCAACAACAAGTGAAAATGGCTACAGAAAAGCAAACAGGTTAGAAAACTGACGGTTGGTCAAACTCATCACAAATTCAAGGTGAAGGATTGAATGGAAAGGGTTATATCATCCCCAATGGAGTCACCATTTTTTTGTCTAGATAAATCCTCTCCGCAGACAGAAACTATCCCTCTAGCCCAATGAGTGGGTATAGCAACCGAAGTGACAATCTACCAAACACTTTCCTAAGTTACAATTGAAAATAGAGACGTAGAAGATGGCCTACCTCATTCTGATGTTATCTCGATCTCCTTTGTTGAAGACCTTGAGTCACTTGTGTCACGGGCTCGTTCCTACTGCTCACAGCATTTATGCACCTGCACAAGATATCAAGACAAAAAAAGGCATGCGAATACAAATAGCATATTCAAAAGTAACCGACTTAACTAATCAAGGAATGTTAAGCTAAATGATACATGAGCATACACATTTAAGGAAAATGAACCAGTAGTTGTATATTAATAGAAAATAAGGGGACAAGATTGAGCACTGTGACTGCACAATGTACAGTCCTTAGAGGGAGGAACTGCAAATTACATATTTCTAGGAGGGAAGGGATTAGCTTGATCCTTGCTACTGCGCAATGTGCAGTTCAAGGAGGTTGAGTTGGGTCATGTTGGTCGAGCAGGAAGCTTTCCAGAATTTGGCTAAGTGTGGGATCGGTGAAGCACATATGAAACCAAGGTTGGACTTGAACATGATCACACACTCAAAACAACTGGCAACACAAAATAAAACACTCAACACTTAGAAACAACATGGTCCCCTTAGTGTGATGACAAAATAACATACTCCTTTAAGTATGACACTTATGATATTCTTGGCGATGACAGTGACGAAACTTGTGTGACAGTAATGAAACTTTGAGAATGGATCTAAATCATGTCTATATGGTAAATAGGACCCACTGACACCAAATTTTCCCCTTGAAATGAACCATAACTCTACTTTTGCGATGTGAAACACTCCCCATGCCAAAATATGACACTTGAGTTTTCTTCATAAAGGGACTAAAAATTTTAGAGAATATACATAGGATGACTCTTACTATTAAAGATGACAACTTGCAAGGTCAAAGTAGGCTCCGAAATTTGAATGTAATCCAAAATTTTGGAGGGTGTTGTAGCAGTGATAACACATTTGCATGTCTCTTCTCTTGCCACTTATAAATCAGCTAAGGACAATCCTCAATAGCATGATCTAAATTCTTGCAATATATAAAAGTTGTGTTGGGATTGGGCAATCCCATCCCATATTTCCTAGTTGCATGCAACTATAGCAAATCAACAAACCCCTACCTCTTCCAAATCCTCCCTATCCGCTAACTTAGAAACATGGTCCTCTTCCTTACATTCCTTGGCCTCTACCTAGTAGATTGTAGGTTCTTGGTTGGTTGCAGGTTTGCGCTCGTCCTTTAATCCCCTCGACCTCTTATACCCTATATGCATAAGAAGTGCACTCCCTCATTATTTCTAGTGCACGACATGTATGGATATTATGTCCAAATTATTTTACTTATAACTTAGCTCTGGTATTTCTACATTATGGGACAAGTTGTTAGTAAATGACTCCATACTCTACAAATATCACACCACAAGCCCTTGCGTTGAGCCAAAGGGTTTACGACCCCTGTAGCCATATATTTTTTCATAGTTGGACACTCATTTCTATGGTGACCTTATTTTTTACTTATATTACAACATACCTCCTTGTATTTTCATTGCCTTTGGTTAGGTCTTGTAATTATAATGTTAATGATTCCAATTGCGACTGGACATGAGCCATTCTTGCATTGTTTTCATTTCTGATAAGAGATGCTTGTAATTTCATGGAAATCTCTAATGCTTCATATTTTGAAGCAAAATTATGTTAGGTTAATGTGATCCATATGTGAGGCAACAATCCCATGATGAACCATTAGTTATATTGTGCATCCTAAATATGAAATTTTAATCATTCCATCAACACCTTAAATATTTAGTCAAAGTCCCCTACCAACTCATTGGCACCCTACTTGATTTATTTGATCTCTATAATACAGTGAGACTTTGATTTTGGATTTTGAAATTCCTTTAACAATGCTTGGTTGATGTCTACCAATTACTTGTTTTTCCCTACTAGCACAATAGCTTTATACTTCATATACCAAGGAAGTGCACAATCTCTAAAAGTGGTTTCCAATTATGCAACCTTTGTTGGTTCATCCTGGACCTATTTACTAATACATATAGCCTCTAAAACTAAAACATGTTGTTCAGGATCCTCTGTCCCATTCCCATGAAAAAAAATCATTCATAAAGTGGGATCAACACCTGTCATTATGTACTGTGTGGTACTACCTTGTGATACTCCTCATGATTTACATTTTTATACTTTGGGTTCCTCCCCCCTTTTTTTACTACTTTTACTACTTTGACTATATTTACTACTATCTTTACTTCCTTCACTTATTAAGAATGTATGAAACAAATTATCAGATGATCCTACCTCTTAATTGGAGACATGTGTGGGGTCATGGGTTTGACATAGTGTATGGCTTGAGCACTTGGGTTGAGCTATTGATTTTCTTCCTTATTCGTTCTACTACATTCCTTAGGATACACAATTTTCCATCATCTTATTTATGTAGTGTTCCATCATGCTAGTGGTCTACACTTTTTTCTCCTTCTTCTTATTTGCTAAAATCATAACGCTCCCAACCTTCATTATTATGCTTCCTTCTCTGCCTTCCTATGAATTTCCCTACTTTCTTCCTATCAGTCATAGGTTCTAATGCATACTCTTCCTTATCCCACTACTACATTTAAATCTTGTTGGACCACTACACAACACTCCACTCACCTCCTTTGTTGTGCTTCCTTCCTGGGTTGATGTGTGTGCTCTTACTCTTATTGAATTCTGTGCATTTTTATCCCTACTATGCCTTAACTTCCTCAAATCATCCAGACTTTTCTTTTTCTTCACTATATCCCATGACCCTGTTTCCCCTTAGGCCATCCTTTAGTCAACCCCTAGTCTCCCCATATCGCATAAAGAAATTTAGTTGCTCATATTATCAGATTCCAATGACATAATCCCTTTATCACACAACAACATTTTATCCATGTAGAAAGCGATCTCAGATATCTTGCTCGTGCTTCCTTAAAAAATTCCATTTCAATTGCATTGTATGACTAAGTATCTTCCACAACAAATTCAATAATATAGCCTTCCCACACATTATTCAACCAAAAATCAACTACTCAAGAAATCTTGTTACTCATATAGTTCATCCTTTGAATCAATTATAGAGTCCAACTACATGGTACAATAGGATGCCAAGTCCCATGCTCTTCTTCCAACCTTTGTAGTCACTCAGCCAAAATGATTAAAATATCAACAAAGAATACTTCATGAAAATCCATAAAAACCTACCCTTGCATCCATTTTTTAGGGTTTATTCGATGATTTATGGCTTGATCTACAATGAACTCATGTTCTTTTCCCTCTACCCATTGTTGTATCTCCTATTTAGTAGGACTCCACGTCCCCTTCAACTACAAATCACAATCCCAACAATGAAACCATTTAATGGTGTGTAGGGGGCTAACTCGGGGTTCAAGATAATTTTCTAACCCCCTTTAGACAACAACCCTTTCAACAACACATATTACAGAAAAAATAGAATAATCCAAAACTCAATCATTTCATTATCATTGATTATCTTCCATTACAATCATATCCATTGTGACTCACCAGCCTAGAAAATAATTCAACATTACAACACAAAACTATATGTCTATGTTGTCTATGTATGTCTTTCTTGTATCAAGGTTTGTCTTTTACTCCTTGGCCTTGATTCATTTATAGGTTTACATTTGGACCCAAGCCAACTAAAAACCCTTAGTATAGATTATTACTAAGGGATGGTAAATATTAATATGGGCTAGTAAATATTACTATGGACTAGTACATACAAAATTAACCCAATGAATTTCCTTATACGTTATACTTCCACGTAATTCCAACTCTTTGCAATTTCCATGTGATATCCATTGGTTGGCCTTCCTACATGGTATCTTCTTGTGTGATGCTCTTCTGCACAGATCCCAAAACTATTTACCCAAAAAAATTGCTCCAACAATACTAGAATATGATGCTTTAAGGGGTAGGAACTTACAAAGGAATTTAATATTCCTACAATATACATTAGACTCAATTATGAAAAATAACATATTTTCACAATTAACTTGATACTCTATTTTTAGTATAAAAAATAATATTTCCCTTTCATTTCATTTCAATGGTTTGATTTCTTAGGATCAAATTATTTACAACATTTAATATATTGTCCAATTCTCAGAGTTTGTTTTGATTTAGAACATTTAACCTCCAATATTTATGTTAGTAGTCATATATTTCTTTCATTAATCATGGTTTTACCCTTATTATAGAATTTAGAGCAAGAATTTGGGTATCATCAATCCTAAGCAATAGATAAGCTTATAAATCATTTAGTGGGTCCACGAAGGGAGTGAATACGTGTGTATTGTATATACAATGCATAGCACCTCCGAATTTTTATAACCCTAGGTTGATAACTAAAGTAGGTAGCTATAGGAGGGAAAAATTCTTTCTAAATTCTAATGCCCACCATTTTTTGTGCCATTTTCGAGGAAATGATAAAAGTTCACACTTTATTATTTTCAATATCGTTAAAAAAAATATGTGTTGCATTATTCCCTTTATATAAAAGAAAAAAAAATAGTAGTATTCATTCCTAGTCTCTTTGACAACATGCATACCCTAACTTATATAAAGGTTAGAAAAATTTTCACCCAAAACCCCTAACTTTGAACCAAGACCTAACAATAAGCAATAACTAGTTGATTTTGAACCATCCTTTTTAGGGGGAGCAAAATGGTTTGGATACTCTTTCGAGAGACAAGCAAAAGAATTTGAAAATCTCTTATAGGAGGAAGGAGCTCAATCCCACTGTACAATGGTTGATTATGGATACCAACTAGAGGTCTTTTAATTTTTTATTTGGGAAACCAATGGAGAAGAAAAAATGAACATTAACCCATTTGCATTGCCTCACTTATATGGCCTAACTACAAAATCTCCTAACATTTTATTCTTTGATTTTTTTTGTATGTAGGACTTGTGAATACAATATCAGAAACATTTCAATCTCTTTAAGGATTTAGCCTTGATACAATCCATGAGTCTAGAATGAAAAAACACCATTATTTAGGAAAAAATGAAGTAATATTTTAGCAACAACTACAATGATTATTGTAAAGCAAGAGAAACAATGGATTAAATATTTTAAATGAACAAAGGGAGAATGAATCCTATAGGATTATGAGAAACATTTCAACTTAGGTACAATAGAACACATAATCACACTCTAGACGAAAATTCACTCAAACTTGTCTTGTTGAGGGGTGTAAGGGAAGAGCTCATAGAGACATTGAATCTCGTATCAAATGGGTATATATGTTAGATGGATTATGGATACATCAAGAAAACTTCAAAATTCACTCTTGGTAAAGTAAGAAAAAAGGTAAAAATGGTAAGAGTATGGCAATTTTTTCTTCTTCCACACTTACCAGAATGAAATAGGAGGAATTCTAGAAAAGATGAAAATAGAAATTTTACATTAATTTTCTATTCAGATGGATACTTTTCAAATCAAGAAGAATAAAGATTAAGTAGAAAGGGTAATAGCCATAATTTGTCCCAAATTCACCACAAGGAATCCTTAGAATGAGTGTCCACTCAATAGTGTAAAGGTATATCTCTGTGTGAAGAACCTCATCCAACTGACAAACTCCCTCCATTAATAGGTTTAAAGGTTGTGGATCAAGGAGAATAGGTAAGTGTGGAATTGGTGTTTCATTAATCAAAGAAGAACAACAATGCCAAGATCATTCTAAAAAATTATAAGTTATAATCCCCCTCAGTGTTCTGATGGATATAATGCACAAGTGCCTCCCCAACCTTGGTATCAACCTAATCCACCTCCTTGGGCTATGAAAAACAATGAAAATATCCAAATTATCATTCTCCTCTTATCTATCGACCATTTCAAAATCAAAACCCTCAATGGTATATTACTCCACAAGGGTGAAGGTCCCCATTTCCTCAACAACTATCCCTTATTCCTCCTATACCTCCAAAACAATTAAAACAACACTCCTCGAAATATTTCTCCACCAAAGTAACATCAACTTGGTACTTAATCTACTACCAATCCTAAAAACAAAGAGGCTTAGCCTATATACGATAATGAGACTACATATCAAACTTAATCCTTATAGCTATAAGAAATTATCATGGGGTTAGAAAAGGTGCTACAAGATATTCACACCTCCAAGCATGTACAAGACTTGGAAAATGAAAAAGAGGACATTATCCTTCAAAAACCCGCCCATCCACAAGATCCACCTTATCCAAAAAGATTTAACGTCGAGAAAACTTACACACCTAAAGAAAATTTGTTCTTGGGAGAACTTAAGAGCATGTGTGTTAAAATACCCCTCCTTCAAGCCATTAATAATGTTCTTATCTATAGCAAATACATCAAATAGGAATGTCTCAAAGGTTTTGTGAGGAAGAAAAATGATATACCTACAATAAAGATCATAGGAAAACTAGCATATCAACAAAATCATGATCCAAAACACCTTGATATATTTAGGGGCTACAATATATTTCATGACTAAGGACACAATGTTGAAACTAAACCTTCAGGGATCATTGAGCCATACTGCTACCATAATTTATCTTGATAGGTCAATAATAGAAACCAAGGGGATGTTAGAAAATATAATGGTCTCCATTGATTCCTAGGAGTATCACATTAATTTCTTAGTTCTCTCACTTATGACTAAATTCAATGTATATGCTCTCATATTTGGAAGGCCATGGTTGGGAACAATAGATGCATAAATTAGCTATAGAGTAGGAAACATGACCATTAGAAATGGTCAGTACCAAAGACAACTTTTTCTTTACCCTCTTATTTAGTCATTAATATAAGAATATTTTCTAATGTGGGTAGAAGAAGAAGATGGTGACCTTATGTATACCTATACCTATCCCATTTGCAGCATTGACACAACCCTAGGCAATAGATAATATTATGAAGATACCCTAATCTCTATCTTTTTTCAAAATCAATACCATGCCATTGTGAGAATAAGTGGCTTCGATGATGAACAACAATTTGGAAGTTTTGATAATCAAGAAGGGAATTTACGAACATAAATATTCATAAGTAAGCTTGATAACCCTATTATCAAAACCATAGAAGTAACCCCTCTAAAATTCTTAAAATTAGCACCGATCTCACTACTAATCAATAACAAGAATTGCTAACTATCTTGAAAAAACATGTTGCAGGGTTTGAATGGGACTATAAAGAGATGAAGAAAATCCATCCCTCCGTCTACATTCACCACATATACATCAAAGAGTATTGCAACCCATTAGGAAACCTTAGGATAGGACATTTTTAAAGAATAAATATAAAAACTTTTAGATTTTGGATTCATCTACCCAATTTATGATGGCCAATATGTGTAGTTTATAGGGAACTTAATAAGGTCACCAAGAAAGATAATTTCACTTCGCATTTTATCAACCATATACTAGATGACCTTGTAGGAAAGGAGTACCTCTCATTTTTTGATGGATTTAGTACATATAATCATATACATATCAATCCTAAAGATCAACATAAAATGACCTTTACTTTCCCCTAGGGTACCTTTGCCTATAAGGTCCTTCCTTTTTACCTATTTAATGCTCTACCACTTTCCAGAGAGCTATACTTGAATTTTTTTCAAACCTCATCCATGACATTAGTTATATCTATATGGATGATGTCTAAACTTGACAAAGTTCTCCAAAGGTGTGAAGACATGAAAATATTATCAAACATCTTCCTTACTGTAAAAAATCAGGGAAAAAATATCAAACATCTTCCTTACCGTAAAAAAAAAAAGAGATTCAGAAGTTTTCTAAGGAATTCGTGATATTACAAGAGATTCATAAAATATTTTAGAAAAATAGGATTCCCCCTATTTTCCATGTTATTCAAAGATACATTTTTTTGGATACCACGATGTCAAGAGGACTTTGATTACATAAAGGAAAAAACTCACCACACTCCCCATCCTTCAAAATTTTAATTTGAACTTTTCTTTCCATATCCATATGGATGCTTTAGATGAGGAAATAATGGTGATGTTGGGTCAACAAGAGAATAAGATGCCTTATGAAAATTACTTTATTAACAAAAAAATATATAGTGATGAGCTAAATTGCACACAAACCATGCTTCCATTAAGTATATCATGAACAAACTTGATATCAATGGAAAGGTAATTAGATTTATTTTGTTGTTACAATAATTTGATTTAACCATCCCTGAAAAGCTAGGAATGAAAAATGTTGTTGTAAATTCTTTGTCAAGATGAACAAGTTTGTAGATTAAGGAAGCAATATTGCCAATTCCTAGATGAGGGCCTATTTTCAATCTTAATACAAACTAACTAGTTTTTTGACATAGCCAACTATCTAACAACATTGAAATTTCCTCATAATTTCTCCTATAGGGAAAGATGTAAGATTATTAGAAAAGGTGCAATATACACTCAGATTGCAGGATGTTTATTCAATCTTGTATCAGATCATATCTTAAGGAGGTATGTGAGAAGGGATGAAGTGCATGACATCCTACATGCATTCCATTATCAACTATGTAAGGGGAATTATGTAGGAAAGAGGACAAGCTATAATATATTGCAATTTGGTTATTTTCGGCCTACCTTCCATAGGGATGCTCAATGGTATACCTCTCACTATGATGAGTGTCTATAACCACCACTCCCACATTTACCCAGTTTCATTGGCCTACTGGGGTAAACATGAGTTGAGGGCTACTATGACATGACTCGACCTCCTAGGTCCCATTAAGGAAGTGGGGCCAACTACTGATGACAAATTGACATTTCACAACATCCTACAGGGGCTACATGACACTCAGAGGCTGAGAAACCATCCCAGGTGGTCAAACCCTGAGTTGGACCCCTCCTTCTCTACCCTGGGCCCTCAACCACACCCACAACAAGGCCTCCATGCGTTTGGGAGCCTCCAACCACATGCACAAGCTTACATCCATGCGGTTGCAACCCAATTTTTCTAGTTAGGAGCATGTGATCTCAAGATATAAGCCTATATTCCAAGTCAGCCTCCATAACATTGCCCAAAACTTCCTGTAACTTCTCAAAATCAATGATGACATGACAATAACACTAGACATACAAATTTGAAGGCATAACTTAACCTAGAATTCCTAGAATATGACAGGCATTTCGTCAAACATATTGAGAACATGTAATCAACAGGTCATGAATCCATGTTTGAGCATAACAGTCTGATACTTATCTTAGAATCATCAAGAAGGTCTAATGCCCTCCCATAATAGATGCAATACCATTTGTTAGCTCATGCATTCATTAACCATTCATCATCTAATCAAAACATGTCAAGAGACATAACTAGAACCTATTATGAAACCATGCTTATAACCAACATATAACCAAAATAATAATTATGATAGAATAGCCATCAAAGCCACATAATAACAAATAAAAGTACTCATGAAATACAATAGGAAAAGAGCTATTATTAACATATGCAAAATCCAACCAAGTCAGGGACTTCCACATACGACCCGACCATAGATGAAGCTGAACCGAATCTTCTTTAAGACAATCACCCCCATGCCATAATGTGGGACTCAAGACAAAAAAAACTAGGGATTCTCGGATATTAAATTGTCTCCACTCTCAGGCTTTACCGCAATCCTTCCAAAACCGGTCAAGGGATTAGTACACCCAAAACAAGCACATAAACAATCAGGGATTCCTAGAGATTAAACCACCTCCACCCTTACGCTTTACCGCAATCCCTCCAAAACTGGTGAAAGGATTACTAGGCCCAAAACAAGCTTGGATGCCTCAAATTTTCTTCGCCAATATCTTGAGGAATTTACCTGTCTCCACCCTCAGGCTTTACCACAATCCCACCAAAACTGGTCAAGGGATTCCTAAGCCCTATGGGAATTTTCCTAAGACCACCTTACCCAGTTCAAAAACAATCCGACAATCCAAAGCTCAGCCAAATAAAAGAACCCCAACACACCATGCCTATCCGAAAATGGCAAGGCAAGGTTCAAAACCACTGTCACACCTGCAAAAACACATGCCAATGACAACAAGAGAACCAAATACACACATGCATGTACTCTGCATTCACAAACTAGGTAGGAAATCACACATGCAACCTGTTACCTACAAGTATTCCTATGGAAGCTGCTTGATCCAACTTTTCCTTGCTTGTCCCTTGCTTTCATTTGCCTTCTTGTACTTCCTTTACTTTCTTTTCTCCAATGCTAGAGTGCTCCAAGAATGCTCTAACTGTGCAATAGTATGAGAAAATCGAGAAAGAGCTCCAAAACTAAACTAACAAAAGCTAGGAACTGATCCTCAAAAAAAATTTTATCATTGAGGCCTTTATTGTCTTGAATTTACTCTATTCTCCCTTCAATTTCCTAATCATCCAAACCTGTGACCTTTCATCTCCCTTTTCTCTTATTTTTTATTTTATTTTCATAGATAAAATTCTAATTAATGCCTCTTTTCCTTTTCCAATGCCTTTTCCAATTTCCTTACCCATAATAAACCAAAATAAACACCCATTAGGATGATTTACCCAACATTCATCTTGGAATATGTGTCCCATGACCTTGGTCTTATTTTTCCTTTATTAACTTTATTACATGATTTTTTAACATGGGGTTGTTATAGACCCCTCCCCCTTAGGGGAACATTGTCATCGGTGTTCTATGACACCCATGATGAGAAAACCGCCGAAAACCAAAACATACTGCCCATGGAGATTTATAACTTAGCTCGATGCAGTATTTACAATGAACCCTACTGAAAAGCAAAACCAACACAACAAACATGACAATAAAAACTATACTGCTTATTGGAGCTTTATAAGACAACTCATTGCGGTATTACAATAACAACCATACATAACTATGTACATATACCAAAACTCCTTTGCATCAACCAGCAAACAATGAATGATACATAGCCTGCATCTAATAAGCCATCTCCCATGTAGCTTCATCGTGTCCAAAGTGCTTCCACTGTACTTTAACTTGCTCGGTTCTGGAGGATGAGTTGTTTTCGCTATAATATGTACTAAGTTTCCAGTTGGAATTCCCCTTCTGGCTCCACTGGCAATACAGACCAATCAATCACATGATCAATATATTTCACATATCTTTTAAGCAATGAAAGATGGAAAACATGTTATGAAACCAGCTCACAAAAATATAGAAAAGAGAGATCAACGCCTTAGAATTCAGCCTCTTCGAGGGGGCAACCTCCTTTACATTACACAAATGAACAATTCTTGGATGATTCAAATGACAAAACCTCCTTTCTATATATAGGAGTCTAAGGAGTCACAATATAACCCAGCCGACCTAACAATAATAATATAAAGCCACAAAAATAACAATAGAGGGATTCTATGGGGCACAGTAATAACAATATGGGGACAATAGGGGCACAACAATATTAATAAGGGATACAACTATAATAGTAATGGGGTAATCACTAGTATTATAGGGACCCAACATGCCCCTCTCCTTCAAAAAATTGTTGTCCTCAATGCTTGAGTAGTTCTGGATGCTTCTGTATAAAATTCTCATCCTCCCATGTGGAATCTTTAGCGGATAAGTTCTTCCACTTGATAAGATACTCCGAAATTGATCGATTCCGTAACTGTCGAGTTCTTGTTTCTGTGACTGCTTCTGGTTCCAATACAATTTTTCCTTCCTCGTCAAGTTCTGGCAATATTGTTTGAACTGGGAGCTTGTCGCCTATAACCTTCTTTAAACATGAAACATGGAAAACTGGGTGCAATCGAGAAGTTGCAGGAAGCTCCAATTTGTATGCCATAGTACCAATCTTTTGCAACACCTTGTACGGACCATAATAATTTGGTGATAATTTATTATCCTTCTTAGCTTGCTTGAGGGACATTTGCTTATATGGTTGTAGCCGTAGGAATACCCAATCACCTACATCAAACTTCTTTCATTGCGATGTTGATCTGCCTGTTGTTTCATTCTATTCTGTGCCAACACGAGGTTATCCTTTAAGAGTTGGAGGACTTGTTGTTGATGTTCGATGTGATGTTCCACTGCTTGAACCTTAGAATTTTCTCTTAAATATGATGTGATGGATGGTGGCTGATATCCATAAAGTGCCATAAATGGGGTCATTTTTGTTGTTGTATGGAAGGAAGTGTTATACCACCATTCAGCCAGAGGCAACCATTTGACCCATTCTGTCTGTTTATCAGATACAAAGCAACGAAGATATCCTTCCAAACATTTGTTTACTATCTCAGTTTACCCATCAGATTGAGGATGATAAGATGAGCTATGAGCTAACTGATTACCAAGACAAGAAAATAATTATGTCCAAAAATTTCCAGTGAAAATGGGATCTCTGTCACTTACAATAATCTTTGGGTTTCCATGTAGCTTTTGAATTGTTTCCATAAATGCAGTAGAAACTATACTGGCTTTAAATGGATGTGATAATGCAAAAAAGTGTGCATGCTTGGTAAGTCTGTCAACTACCACCATGATGACACTCTTTCCATCAGACATGGGTAAACCTGTGATAAAATCCATTGAAACCTCCTCCCAAAGTTGGCTTGGAATGGATAAAGGTTGTAATAGACCCGATGTCTTAATTGTTTCAACTTTATTTTGTTGGCAAACCAAACATTCCGCCACAAACTTTTGAATATCTAATTTAAGGCCCTCCCAAAAAAATTCCTTCTTAACCCTGTGGTAAGTTTTTAAAAATCCCTCGAGTGCCCTCCTAAGGGAGAAGTGTGCAATTCCATAAGAATCTTTTGTTTTAGCTGGGAATTATTACAGAGGTATAAGCGATCTTTGTACCATAACGAATCATTTTGCCAGCTAAATGTATCAGACGTACTGGAGTCTTGTTGTAACTTTCGAATAAGTGCCCACACTTCTTCAGCGTTCTTCCATTCTTTCCTTGCTTCGTTTATCCAATCTGGTTGGATAATAGAAATGGCGCACAACAATGCTTCCACATCCTCATCCTTTCTTGAGAGTGCATCTGCCACCACATTTTGCCTCCCTTTTTTGTAGATGATTTCAAAGTCATAACCAACATCATTGTGACCCACTTTTGTTGCTCTTCAGAGGATAATCTTTGTTCTAAAAAGTATTTAAGGCTATCATGATCCGTTTTTACCTTGAAGTATTTTCCCATTAGGTAGGGTCGCCATTTCTTAAGTGCATGGAGTATTGCCAACATTTCCTTCTCATAAATAGCTTTGTGTAAAAACTTTCCCTTGATTGGACGACTTTCAAAAGCAATGGGTCTTTCATCTTGCATTAAAACAGCACCAATTCCATTTCCTGAAGCATCACATTCCACAATAAAGGTTTTTGTGAAGTCTGGTGTAGCTAAGACCGGTGCTTGGCACATTGCCTCTTTAAGATGCTCGAAGGCCTTTGTTGCTTCTGGAGTCCATGAAAATGCATCTTTCTTCAATAATGTTGTTAGAGGTGCTGCTATTCTCCCATAATTCTTAACAAACTTGCAATAATACCCTGTCAACCCGAGAAATCCTCGCAGATGCTTTATGGATGTGGGGATTTTCCATTCCTTAATGGCTTTAATTTTTCTAGGGTCTACCTTAACTCCTTCATGAGATACAATATGACCCAGATATTCCACCTCTTGTACTCCAAAGAAACATTTGGATCTTTTTGCATATAATTGTTTCTCCTCCAATAGTTGTAGCACCCTGTCAACATGTTCAACATGATCCTTCCAAGACTTGCTATAGATTAGTATATCATAAAAAAATACTAACACAAATTTTCTAAGGAATGTTTTTAAAATGGAATTCATCAAACCTTGAAATGTTGAAGGTGCATTGGTAAGGCCAAAAGGCACGACCAAAAATTCATAATGACCCTCATGAGTTCTAAATGTTGTTTTCGGAATGTCTTCAGTCTTCATTCTGATTTGATGACATCCTGAATGAAGATCCAACTTGGTGAAGTAAATTGATCCATGCAATTCATCCAGTAATTCATCAATGACAGGAATGGGAAACTTATCTTTAATAGTGAGCTTGTTGAGCTCCCTATAATCCGGACACATGCACCATGATCCATCCTTCTTGTGCACCAATACTACTGGAACAGAGAAATAACTTTGACTCGGTTGAATTATACCAGCCTCTAGCATTTCTGCAACCATACGTTCAATTTCACTCTTTTGGGCATAGGGATATCTGTACGGCCTGATGTTTGGAGGAACACTTCCTGGAATCAGATGAATAGCATGAGCATGATCACGAATAGGTGGGAGACCTTTGGGAGTCTCAAATACCTTGGAATGATTGTCCAAGACTTTTTGGAGATCTGGAGAAATAGATGATTCCAACGTGGAAACATCTAGTGAACATAATTGTGCAATTACACCTCTTTGTTCTTTTTTAGAAGCTTTGTCATACCGTTAGAGCTGATTATCTTTCCCAGTTTCCCTGCAATACCCCTTAATTCAACTTCCTTTCCTTCCATAGAAAATTTCATGAAAAGTTCTTGAAAATTAAAAGCTATTGTACCCAAGGATTGTAGCCATTGGACTCCTAGTACAACATCAGCACCTCCCATTGGAATGGAAAGCATTGGGCTAGTCAATACATATTCTCCCATGGATAGCTTGATATTATGGCACTTTCCAGAGCAATTTATTGTTCCTCCATTTACAACCATCACTTGACACTCTGGTGCTGGATATAAGAAGCAATTCAATTCTTTTGCTACCTTACAATGAATAAAATTGTGGGTACTTCCTGAATCAATCAACACAATTACCTTTTTCTTCTTGATTTGTCCTTCTATCTTGATGGTTTGAGGAGTAGTAATTCCTGCCAATGCATTACAAGATATGGTCGGATTCATTTCTTCTTTATCTAGGCTTTGTTCCTGGAGTATATCCTCTTATTTTGACCTTTCTTGCTCCTTTTCTTCTTCCTCTTCACAATCTATGTAGAATAATTTCTTCTCAGCACACTTATGACCTTTAGTGTATTTGCTATCACAACTATAACAAAGCCCTTTTGCTCTTTTTTCTTCCAATTGTTGTGGTGTCAACCTTATAGGTTGTGGAAGACTAGGGGAAACAACACTTCCATCTTTATATTTGTGAGTGGTATGCTTCCTGGTTGCCATAATTTTGCTTTCCATTTTTCTTGCTAACCTGAATGCCTTCTCTAATGAATCAGGTTCCCAAAGGCGAACATCATGTTGGATATTATCCTTTAAAGTCCCTATGAACACATCAATCCTATGCTCCTCTGGAATATTTTTTACCCTTATGTTCAATTTTTGGAACTCCTCAATGTGCTCCATTATTTAACCCTTTTGTTTGAGACTTATCAATTGGCTAAAAAAAGTGTTGCTTTTTGTATCCTCATAATGTGCTGTCAATTCTTCCGTAAAAATTGCCCAAGTGATAATTTGTTTACGAGAGCAAAGCCATTGATACCATACAAAATGATTTGATTCCAAATATAAAGTTGCAATACGTACCTTTTGTGTGTTTTGCACATTATTGAGATCGAAAAATTGCTCCATCTGTAATATCCATGTTGCGGGATCCTTGCCATCAAACTTCCTCATATCGATTTTTGGAATATGGTGGGTCCTCGATCCAACATTAGAGTCTATGGAATCATGATTAACATTTCTTTTGTTCTCATCATGAGTTTCCTTTACTACCATTTCACCATTAGTGACCATTTCTTGTAGCAACTTATTCATATTTATCTTCAATTCTTCCATATTATCATCCATGCCATCAATTTTAGCGTCCATGCCATTCATCTTAGCTTCCGTGCCATACATCTTAGCTTATACACCTTTCTTTAAACAATCCATCTTAGCTTCTACACCTTTCTTTAAACCATCCATCTTAGCTTATACATCTTTCCTTAAACCATCCATCTTAGATTCTGTTGCTTTTTGTGCAAGTGACACTTGTTGCACTTGGTCTCGTAATTTTGATATATCATGTTGCATTTCTTCCTCTTCTTCATGAGTCATGCTAGAGCTTTCAGGTTGCTTACTAGGTGTTTGCATTTCTTTCCTCGGGGCATCAATTACCGATTCAAACTAATTTTTCAAACCAAGCTTATGCAAAAATTTAAAAAAACTACACACCTTTTTTCACTTTGTAGAAGCTTGATATTGAATCTAATGTATCTATGCAATTTCAAATCATCCAGTTATAAAATTACGACCTGTAGTAGCCCTCTTTGTCCTCTTTCCAATGCCACCAGTCTGATCTAAATTGGATTCTCCAAGGAAGAGTTATGCACAATCTCCCAAGATGACCTGATTATAGACTAGTTTAGTAGAGCGAACTTGTACGACGTGCCACGAGTCACTGTTTCGACCTTTGGCTCTGAAAATATATACAACAAACTACAGTCCGTCCTCTTTCTGTACGTTCTTATGAAATTTCAATCCGATGCTCAGAGAGAAAGTTATGACAATTTTCCCCAGGTCACCTGTTTGGAATGTAATTTAGGAGTCTGCAAAAAGACCAACTTCCTTAGATCATATCTCTGCAAATATAGTGCGAAATGCTCTGAAATTCGGACCCGAGATTCAGCGCGATTTCTTCTCAAATGGGTTTTTTTTAAGCTTCTGAAACGTCGCAAAAAAAAAGTTATAGCGAAAATGCCACGATGACCTGTTTGGAGCAGCGAAACCCTAGAATCCAAAGCTTTGATACCAAATATTATGAAAGCAGCTCGCAAAAAGATAGAAAAGAGAGATCAACGCCTTAGAATTCAATCTCTTCAAGGGGGAAACCTCCTTTACATTACACAAATGAACAATTCTTGGATGATTCAAATGAAAAAACCTCCTTTCTATATATAGGAGTCTAAGGAGTCACAATATAACCCAGCCGACCTAACAATAATAATATAAAGCCACAAAAATAACAATAGAGGGATTCTATGGGGCACAATAATAACAATATGGGGACAATAGGGGCACAACAATATTAATAAGGGATACAACTAAAATAGTAATGGGGTAATCACTAGTATTATAGGGACCCAACAAAACATCATAGACTTTCATTGTCGGAGGAAGTGAAAGTTTGTAGGCCACTAGTCCAATCCTCTCAAGGATCTTGAAATCCTTGCAATATTGAGGTGTCAACTTAGCACGTGAACCAATCCTCTAGGAGCTCTTCTTTATCTTGATGCGCATGTACACATGCTCCCCAACCTGAAACTCCTTAAATCCCCTATGTTGATATACATAACTATTTTGTTTATCCTGTATTTCCTTTAGATTCTTCTTGATAACCTGCATTTCATGTTCCAATTTTTCCAATATGTCCAATCCTATCAGTACCCTATTCACTAGGTCACTCCAGCTGATGGGAGTATTACAACTCCTCCCATATATTGCCTCAAATGGACTCATCCTCAATGGCTCCTGATAATCATTGTTATAAGAAAACTCAACCATTGGTATATACTCTTCCCACTTCCTCTATTGATGCATAACATACATCCTTGGCATGTCCTCCAGAATCTTGTTGACCCTCTCTGTCTGTCCATATGTTTGTGGATGATAACCTATATTGAATGCCAACTTTGTATCCAAACCTGCAAAGAACTCTTTCCAAAACCTGGAAGTGAACTAGGCATCTCTGTCTAACTCAACCTTATTAGGAATACCATGCAATCTCACTATTAGGAATACCATGCAATCTCACTATCTCACTAATGAATACCTTTGCTACCTCATTAGCTTAATAAATAAACTTCATTGGGACAAAGTGAGCTACCTTGGTCAACCTATCAACCACAACCATAATAGAATCATGTTATCTAGATGTCCTTAAAAAACCCATGATGAAATCCATAGAAATGACCTCCAATTTCCATTCTGGAATCAGATTCAACTGCAGTGAACCACCAAGATGCTTAAACTCTACTCTTACCTATTGGCAATCCAAACACCTGGCGACAAAGTCACCTACCTATTTCTTTAGATTTAGCAAGTAGTATAACTTCTTCACAGTTTTAGTCTTTTGATATCCTGGATGACCTGAATATGGCTTCACATGAAATTCCCTCAAGATAAGCCTCTTGAGTTCGTTTTTTTCTGACACATAGATCTTATCCCTAAATCTCAACAAACCATCTATCGTGAGATGATAATCCACATCCTCATCACATGTACCCTGTTGTTGTAACATGTACTTAAGCTCCCTGTACCTGTCATTCTGTTATCCTACCTATAAGATCTGATCCTGTAAATCAATCCCATATGAACTCATAGTTGTTATGTGATTTACCTACACTCTTTTGCTAAGAGCATCTACTGCCCTGTTCTCCTTTCCCTTAATGTACTCGATCTTGAAGTTAAACTCACTGAGCATGTCCAACCATCTAGCTTGTCTGGCATTCGTATTAGGTTGGTCAAACAAATATCTCATCCCACTGTAATCACTCATCAACACAAACCACTTGCCAAGAAGATATTGCCTTCACATCTTCAATGCATGAATGATCGTTGCCAACTCAAGATCATGCATCGGATAGTTCGGCTCATGCTCATTCAGTTTCCTTGACTTGTAACATACCACTTGTCCCTCTTGCATCAGGACTCCAACACGTCCTCTCTTGCAAGCATCTATACATACCACGAACTCTTTGTCTAGATCTGCAATCTTTAGAACTAGAGAATTTGTAAGAAACTTCTTTAACTGGTCAAAAATGGATGCACATTCCTCTATCCATTCAAATTTATTTCCTTTTCTCTGCAATGATGTAATAGGATAGGGAATCCATGATAAGTTCCTCATGAACCTCCTATAATAACCTGCTAAACCCATGAATGATCTACCCTCATCGACATTTTTAGGAGCTACCCATTCGATGATAGCTCTATTTTTTTATGGATCCACTGTTATGCCTTCATTAGAAACAACACATCCCAAGTAATGAACTTTTTCCTGAAATAAACTACACTCACTAAGCTTGGCATACAATTGGTGCTCTCTTAGCAATCTCAATATTGTTGCTAAGTGCTCGGCATGCTCTTTCTCATTCTTAGAATATATCAATATATTATTAATGAATACAATCACTAAACTTGTATAGATAAAGATGAAACGCACTATTCATCAAACACATGAAAGTAGTCGGAGCATTAGTTAGAGCAAAAGGGACTACAACAAACTCATAGTGCCCATACCTTGTCCAGAAAGTAGTCTTGTATATTTCCTCTTCTTTGATGCGTACCTGAGGATATCATGATCTTAGATCAATCTTTGATAACATTGTTGCTCCCTTCAACTGATCAAACAAGTCATCAATATGTGGCAAAGGGTACCTATTCTTGATCGTCACCTTGTTCACTTGCATGTTATCAATACAAAACCTAAGAGTGCCATCCTTCTTATTCACAAACAACACTGGTGCACCCCAAGGCGACACACTTGGCCTAGTGTACCCCTTGTCAAGCATTTCCTTCAACTGCAACCTCAATTCCACTATCTTTAGAGTGCTCGTCCTATAAGGCGCCTTTGATGTTGGCATTTCCCCTCGCACCAACTCAATAGAAAATGCCACTTCCTTGTGAGGTGGAAACTCTGAAATATTTGCTAGAAATACATTTTGAAACTGTTGCAAAACTAGGTACCTCTTCAAGACTTCTTCATCCCTAACATCCTTACCTTTATCACTAGAAATATAAAATGCAAACAATATACATCCTTTCCTGCTACTATGCTTTTCCCTCATAGTGTAACCATCCTCACTAATGTAGGCTTCTTCTTACCCTGCAAGATTCTCTTCTCTCCATCATCATCCAAACACTCAATAAAATTTTCATAACAATCCACCTTAGTCCTGTGAATATACAACAAACCCATACCCAAAATCATATTTTACAAACTCAACAGAAGAAAATTCAGATGCATTTATGTAGGCATACCGTTCAACTCAAATGCACAAGCTCTTGCCCAGTGATGAACTCTTTTCTTAGTACATATAGCTAACTGCACCAACCAAGACTCTACATGCACTTCATTTCTCAAACCACACTTATCCACCAGGTCAGGATTAACATAACTATAATTAGATCCAAGGTCAATCAAAATAGAAACAACGTGATCACATATCTTATCTTCCATCTCAATAATAGATTCCTAGTGACTTTCCTGCTTATTATCAAATGTTGCATAGATCCGGGGAATGCTTTGTCCAACATCCCCAACTGTTTACACCTCTTGAGCAGTGTAGATCTGATGACTACCTCCCTGATACAACAGGAAATCCTTCTTGAGATGATCCTTGCCACATATCTAACAATGAAACTATCTCCTACCATCACCTCTATTTTTCTTCTCTCCGGGCTAAGGTCCATGTCTCTTCTCTACTACATTAAACTTCTTGTAAGGAGCAACATTTTCCTTCTCACCTGCATCCTGAGGTCTTATTCGCTTCAGTGGCCATTTACCTTTAGTCTTATCATTCCCTTTCCAACCCTGCTTATATTTGGTCTTATGCTTTGATTGCTCATAATATCAATTCAACTTTCTAATGACTTCTTCGAGCAACCGAGGCTCATCATGCTCAATCCGACCCTTAAATGCTAATGGAAATCCACTAATAAATCTCTGAAATTTTGTCTTCTCATCCTTAAGATACAACACATACCTCAAAAACTTAGGGAAATTAGTCATGTATTCATTTTTCATTGACCCCATCTTCAGATCATAGAACTCCTTGGCCTTGCTATCATAGTACCTCTCTGGAAAGTACTTCTTCCTGAAGAGTCTCTTGAATTCATGCCAACTCAAATCCTCTATGTTGATGTCTCTAACGTGCTTCACATATTCCCACCAGATGACTGCTTTCTCTCTGAGACCAAAAATAGCTACCATGGCCTTCATTTTCCTTATGTAATCATGCAGCTCGAAGAACTTATTGATCCCAAGAAACTATTCTTTTGCATCTTCTGATTTCTTCAACTCTCCATCAAATGTAGCTGGCTTAGCTTTCTTGAACTCATCCAACCTTTTCAATTCTCCTGTAAGGATGATAGCGATGATGACCATGATACCTATCTGAACCAGAACTAGAGTAGAACCCATATCCATTGCTTCTCCTATCAGGTGTATCCAAGAACCTTCCATATTTGACTATGTCATCCCTATCTGACCTATTCCCACCATGAGAACTACTATTGTATGCCCCATTAGTCTTGTTCTCTTGTCCATAACTGATCCATGGTTGCCCCTGTCTCTGCAAGTGTGAAAAAATTGAAGAATAACTACATTGACCAATGCTTGTTTCTCTTGTTCCCTAGCAAGTCTTTCCTGTGACTAAATGATTCTGTCATTATCTGCTTTGTAACTTTTGATCTCTACCTTTAAACTTCTTAAGGTGTCTTCTATGTCTGGAGAGTACTCATCTCTTGGCTACTCATATGATCTGTAAGGGGAGTCTCATGAACTATAATCCACCATTTTCCTAGTCATCTCTGATCCTCTTCTTCCTGCAAACATACCATGTCAGATAACCAAATATAATCGTAGTCAACATGCCTCAATGAAGTTCAGGGGAGGTTATCTCGTCTGCATAACTACTCTAGATTAGCACGATACATGTATATACATAATCATATCAATATACCGACATCATGCATGATAATACTAACTACATACCATGACCTCATGCATGACAACCATAACCATGACAATGAATGCATAACAACCATATATACACTAACATGCATGCATGACAAACACATTCCACCCATTCAGTCCAAGTATTGAACCATGCTTTGATACCAATTTGTATCAGATAACACCCAAAGAGAATAGATATCACTCTGACACTAATTTGTAACCACACCTCCCACATTTACCCACTTTCACCAGTTTGTCGTGGTAAACATGAGTTGAGTGCTACTATGACATGACCTAACCTCCTAGGTCCCATTAAGGAAGTGGAGATGACTACTAACGACAAACTGACATTTCACAACATCCTACAAGGGCTACATGACACTCAGAGGCTGAGAAACCATCCCAAGTGGTCAAACCCTAAGTTGGACCCCCCGTTCTCTACCCTAGGTCCTCAACCACACCCAAAACAAGGCCTCCATGTGGTTGGGAGCCTCCAACCGCATGCACAAGATTACATCCATGTGGTTGCAAACCAATTTTTCCAGTTAGGAGTATGTTGTCCCAAGATCTAAGCCTAGATTCTAGGTCATCCTCCAAACCACTACCTAGAACTTCATGTAACTTCTTAGAATTATTGATTACATGAAAACAATGCTAGGCATACAAATTTTAAGGCCAAACTTGACCTAGACCTCCTAGAATATGGCAAGAATTTTTCAAACATATTGAGAACATGTAATCTACAGTCGTGAATGGATATCTTAACATAGGGGTCTGATTCTTATCTGAGAATCATCAATAAAGTCTATTTCCCTCTAATACTAGTTGCAATAACATTATTTAGCTCATGCATTCATTAACCATTCATCGTCTAATAAAAACATGTTAAGATCCATGATTAGAACCTGTTATGAAACCAAACTTATAACCAACATATAACTAGAATAATAATCATGATAGAATAGCCATCAAAGCCACATAATAACAAGTACAAGTACTCATGAAATACAATAGGAAAAGAGATTTTATCAACATCTACAAAATCCAACCAAGTCATTTCCACGTACCACCCGACCATAGATTGAGCTGAACCGAATATTTATTTCATCTAATCACCCCTATGCCATATTCCAAGAATGAATGTAGGACTCAAGAAAAAAAAACAACCATGGCTTCCCAAATATTAAACCACCTCCACCCTCAAGCTTTACCTTAATCCCGTCAAAATCAGTCAAGGGATCAATAGGCCCAAAAACAAGCACGTAAACAACTAGGGATTCCTGCATATTAAACCACCTCCAACCTTAGGCATTACCACAATCCCGCCAAAACCAGTCAAGGGATTACTCTAAGGCCCAAAAAAATCTTGGATGCCTCAAAATTTCTTCACCAATACCTTGAGGAATTTTCTTGTCTCCACCCTAAGGCTTTATCGCAATCCCACCAAAACTAGTCAAAGGATTCCTAGGCCCTATGGGAATTTTCCTGAGACCACCTCACCCAGTTCCAAAGCCATACAGTAACCCAAATCTCAACCAAATAAAAGAACCCCAACACACCATGGCTATCTGAAAATTGCAAGGCAAGGCTGAAAACCACTGTCACGCCTGGAAAAACCCATGCCAATGACAACAAGAGAACCAAATACACACATGAATGTACCATGCATTCAAAAATAACCTAGGAAATCACACATGCAACTTGTTACCTGCAAGTATTCTTACTAAAGCTACTTGATCCAAATTTTCCTTGCTTGTCCCTTGTTTTCCTTTGCCTTCTTGTCCTTCCTTTTCTTTCCTTTCTCCAATGCTAGAGTGATCCAATAATTCTTTAATTGTGCAATAGTATGAGAGAATAGAGAGAGAGCTCCAAGACTAAACTGAAAAAAGATGGAAACTGACCCTAAGAAGCCTTTTTATCATTGAGGCCTCTATTTTCTTCAAATTCCTCTCTTTTCCCTTTAATTTCCTCCTCATGAAAACATGTGACCTTTCATCTCCCTTTTCTCCTATTTCCTTTATTTTCATAAATAAAATGTCAATTAATTCCTCTTTGTCTTTACCAATTCCTTTTCCAATTTCCTTAGCCATAATAAACCAAAATAAACACCCACTAGGATGTTTTGCCCAACATTCAACTTGGAATACGTGTCCCATGACCTTGGTCTTATTTTTCCTTTATTAACTTTATTACATGAATTTTTAACATGGGGTTGTTACAAACCCCTCCCCCTTAGGGGAATGTCGTCCTTAGTGTTCTATGACACTTATTATGCAAATCGCTGGAAAAAAAAAAACATACTGCCCATGGAGCTTTATAACTTAACTCGATGCAGTATTTACAACGAACAACCCATTGAAAAGCAAAACCAACATGACAAACATGATAACCATACTACTTATTGGAGCTTTATAACATAACTCATTGCAGTATTACAATAACAACATACATAAATATGTACATATACCAAAACTCCTTTGCCTGAACTGGAAAACGATGAAGGATACATAGCTCGCATCTTATCTGTCATCTCCCATGTAGCTTCATCGGGTCCAAAGTGCTTCCACTGCACTTAACTTGATCGATTTATGGTTTCTGGAGCATGAGTTTTTTCCGTTGTAATATGCATTAAGGTTATGGCTAAAATTCTCATTTTGGCTCCACCTGCGATACATACCAATCAATCACATTATCAACATCTTTCACACATTTTTAAGCAATGAAACAGGGAAAATGTCATTGTCTTTCACTATTGGAAGCAGTGCAAGTCTATAGGCCACTAGTCCAATCCTCTCAAGGATCTTGAAAGGCCTACAATATTGAGGTGCCAATTTAGCACATGACCCAATCCTCAAGGAGCTCTTCTTTGGCTTGATGTGCAAGTACATATGCTCCCCAACCTGAAACTCCTTAATTTACTTGTGCTGATATGCATAACTCTTATGTCTATCCCGTGTTTCCTTTAGATGCTTCTTAATAACCTACATTTCTTGTTCCATTGTTGCCAACATGTTCGATCCTATCAATACCCTGTTCAACGGATCACTTTAGGATATGGGAGTATTACAACTCCACCCATAAAGTGCCTCAAACAGACTCATCCCTAGTGACTCCTGATGCCCATTGTTATAAACAAACTCAACCAATGGTAGATACTCTTCACACTTCCTCTGTTGGTGCATAAAATACATCATCATCATGTCCTCAAGAATCATGTTGACCTTCTCTATCTATACATCTGTCTGCAAATGATAAGTTGTAACGAAGGCCAACTCTGTACCCAAACCTGCAAACAACTCTTTCCAAAACTTGGAATGTACTTGGCATCTCTGTATGAAACAATATTCTTAGGAATACCATCCAATCTCATTATCTCCCTAATGAATACATGTGCTACCTCACTATCTAAATAAGTAGACTTCACTGGAACAAAGTGAGCTACCTTAGTCAACCTGTCAACCACAACCATAATAGAATCATGTTGTCTAGATGTCCTCCGCAAACTTGTGATAAAATCCATGGAAATAACCTCCCATTTCCATTCCAGAATCACAATAAGCTACAATAAACCACCTGGATGCTTACACTTTGATTTTAACTATTGAAAATCCAAACACCTAATGACAAACTCAGCTACCTCTTTCTTCAGATTTAGCTTGTAGTAGAACTTATTCACAGCTAGTAGAGTCTTATGATATCTTGGATAACCTGAATAGGGCTTAACATGAAATTCCCTCAAGATAAGCTTCTTGAGTTCGTTGTTGTCTGACACATATATCGTGTCCCTAAATCACACCAAACCATCTGTCGTGAGATGATAATCCACATCCTGGTCAGTTGTACCCTGTTGTTGTAACCTGTGCTTAAGCTCCTTGTACCTATCATCCCGTTGTCTTGCCTGTAAGATCTAATCCTATAAATATGTCCCATATGAGCTCATAGTTGTTATGTTATTTACCTACACTCTTCTTCTAAGAACATCTGCCACCCTATTCTCCTTTCCCTTAATCTACCTGATCTTGAAGTCAAACTCACCGAGTGTGGCCAACCATCTAGCTTGCATGGAATTTAGATTAGGTTGGTCAAACATCTCATCACATTGTGATCACCCATCAACACAAACCTCTTGCTAATAAGATAGTGCCTCCACATCTTCAATGCATGAATGATCGTTTCCAACTCAAGATCATGTGTCACATAGTTTTGCTCGTGCTCATTCAATTTCCTTGAATCCTAACATCCACTCGTCCCCTCCTGCGTCAGGTCTCCACCAAGTCCTCTCTTGCAAGCATCTATACATACCACGAACTCTTTATCTAGATCTCTAATCTTTAGAACTGGAGCATTTGTATATATATATATATGAAATTGTTATTAAAATAAATTAATTGGTATTGATATTAAATAATTTATTTTTGTATTGAAATCTTTTTTAAAATATATAAAAAATTTATATTTTAACGCTCAATATATATATATATATATATATATATATATATATATATATATATATATATATATATATATATATATATATATATATATATATAGATTCTTTTTTATATTTTTAATTATTGTATCTTTCTCTACATTTGATATAAAATTATGTCATTATATATGGATATCAAAATAATAATTTATTTATGGTTCAAGGTGAGAGTGAAAGATTTTTACATATCCTTCATACTTTGTTGTAATATTAACTAATCGAGCATACTGAGAAAATTAAAACTAATCAAACATGTATATTCATTATTATTTTTTATTATAACCGACTTTGTATTTTTATTTTAAAGGGACATGTGTCAACTCCACATTGAGCACAGACAAAATCACACGTCGCTCCTATATTGGGATGTAGAATGCACCTATAGAATACTCATAATGATTCACGTCACTCAATAATTATTAAATGGATGAAGGGAATTTAACCTTCATGGAATATTCTAGAATACTCATAATATTATACACACATCAAGGGTTGAGATTTATCTCCAAAGTAGTTATGGCCTTTTTGCCCTTTTAATTAAATTGATTAATTAAAAAATGTCATATGAAGTTAGTTATGGTTTTTTGGGCATGTGATATTGATTACCCATGGTATTAACCTATGTTATTGTAACAAAGTCTATTTATAGGTTAAGAATCTCCATGGTAAAGTAAGAGTAAATATCCATGGTTAATAATCTTGTTTCATGTTTTTTTATATGTATATATGTTTAAATTATATACTAATTCTTTTTATAATAATAATAATAATAAATTTGGGAAATTATATTAACTTTAAAACTGGGATTTACAGAGTGGGTTACAAAAGTAAGGCTAGTCTCTCACTAGGGAGACTAGACCATATACAAAAATAGACTAACCTCAAGGAGGAGAGGAACAACTATGTACCAAAAGATATAAAATTAACAAAACTAAAACTGAACCACTATCCTAAGAGGCCTTGTATGTAAAAAATTGTAAACAAAAGGTCAAAAACCATAAACATTCCACACCTAAGTCAAAGGATCTAAATCTAAGACTACAACTTGAATTGGTACTTTTGGCTCCTTTGATGTTCTTCTTGTCACTGGAGGAATGTCAAGATGTTGTTCAATCTTCTCAATTCTCCAATCTAAATCCCTTGAGTGCCTATGCAAGTGTTCAAGGGAGTGAAGGATGTACATGTGATTTGCATGTCAATCTAGAACTATTTGTCCCAATAAAAACTTCATCTGCAAGTAAAGATCCATATTTTGGTTGAATTGTCCCCTCATGTTCCCTATGTTCGAGATCCAATCAACCCATTCCATAAGAACCTCTGTGTAACGCCTCCTCCCGCATTTACCCACTTTTACAAGCTCTCCAGGGTAAACATGAGTTGAGTGTCACTATAATATGACCCGGCCTCTAAGTTCCTGTTATGAAAGTGGGGCCTACAAATTGAAACACATATTGGCATCCCTCAAAGACTACAAACCACTCAGGAGCCTCACAGCTACCCCAGGTGGTCAATCCCTGAGCTGGAACTCATTTTATCTAGCTTAACTCCAAAACTGCACCCATAACACAACATCAATGTGGTTGGGAGGCTATAACCGCACCCACAAGCCTGTCTCCATGTGGTTATGACCCAAAATCCCCAGTTTTATGCATGCGGTGGCAATATTTGTGCCACTTTTTAGCCTCTAGACCATTACCTAGAACTTCCTATAACTTTCCAAAAGCATAACTAATATAATAAAAATGCTAACCATTCAGAACTTGAGCAAGATCTTGACCTAGACATGCCTAATACACGATACCGATTTCATCAAACGCATGATAAATATAGAAGCTAAAGGTCATGAATGCATATCTGATCATAAACTTCTAAACTTCATCTAATAATCACCAAGAAAGCTATATTCCCTCTCAAGCTAGCTGCAACAACACTCGTTATCCCCTGCATTCATCAACCATTCAATAACTTATCAAATCGTGAAAGAGATCCATAGTAAGAGCACAACATAGAACCATCCATATAACTAGCATATAACTAGAATAGAAACCATGAAAAATCAATCATAAAATCAACATGATAATAAGTACAAGTTCTCATAGATCACAATAGTAAAATAGTTCATATTAACATATGGAATTTCCAACCAAGTCAGGGACTTTCACGTACCACCCAACCATAGACTGGTTGACCCAAAATCTCTATTTCGTCAAATCACCCACGAGCCATATTCTAAGCCTGAATGTGGGATCATAAGGGCTAAACCAAAAAAGAACCAAACAGGGCTTCCAGAGGCCAAACCACCTAAACCTCAACCACGGTGATTTCACCTAACCAGTCCAAAAATCACTAAAATCCACCAAAATGGTCCCTTCCCAAGTTTTCCAGGGCTCCAAAGATTCCATCTCAACTTATAGACTCCAGGGACCCAAGTTATTACAGGGATCCAGAGAACTGCCATCTCTACCGACAGCCTCCAGGGATCCAAGTTGTTCCATGGATCCATAGATCCTATCCCAACCCAAAACCATATGGAACCTTAGAACCAATTAGAAAATCCAAATGGGGAACCCACTACATCATTTTTATCTAGGAAATGGAAAGGAAAGACTGAAACCAATGTCAATCCAAAAAAATATCCATGCCAATGAAAGCACATAACCAAGGAACCACATGCATATACCATGCATCCTACGAATATCAAGGAAATCACACATGTAACCTGTCACCTGCAAAGTATCCCTAATGTAGTTGTTGATCCAACCTTCTCTTCCACTTCCCACCAATTCCTTGCTTGTCCTTTGCTTGTTTTCTCCAAGTCCAAGTGAATGCTAGAATGCTCCAAGAATGATGTAAGTGTGCAAGGCTATAAGAGAGCAAACCTAAGACTAATAAAAATTTGCAATGACCCTGTTAGCTACCTATACCAATAGGTTTCATTTTTCATGATTGGCAGGGGAAGTGCCAATATGATCTACTTTGGTGATGCAAAGATCTCATATTCTTGGGGAAGACACATATCTACAGTTGGTTGATGTTGTCCTACTTCTGAATGGGTGATCCAACAGTTCAAGCTGGGTCATGCCATGTTTCAATTTTTGTTGTAGATTAGAGAAAGAAATCTGTCCAAACTGTTCAATCTTGGCAGATAATGTAGTTAGGTAGAGAATGAAGGTTCCCAACTGTTTAATCTGGGGCCTTGGAAGCAATAAGGTTAGCCTTAGATAGAAAATCAAAAGAAAAAGCCAAAGGAAAAGAAAAGGCACACAAGGGTTTGCAAGTCCAAGTGCACCCTCTTTGAAGTAACAAAAAATGCTAGGCAATAGAGTGGGTAGGCAGATGGGGTTGCAGAAGCATCATTTCTTTCAGATCACTGGCCCAAGCAAAGGAAATACATGGTGCCAGTGCAGATTTCTTATTCAGTAGCTTTGCAGCGATACAATGGAGCATGTCTAACTTCCTAGTTATCCCCCATCACATTCCTTGCTAACATCCCAATACCACCTGTGTTCATGTAAGAAGTCAAACTCTTTGGTTGATTCTTGTTGCATTAAGAGCCACATTTCTTGTGTAAAATTATTTTCATTTTGATCTACTTCCTAACGAAGTTTGTTTCCTTAAAACTTAGTACCTATCACTTCCCATTCCTATTCCACTCCAATACTAACTACTAACTCTATCTACACTTAATTCCCTATGTCTCCCTCTCCCTATTACTATAACACCATGGTGTATAAAACCCCAAAAATATGTATATTCCCTCCCCTTGGCATTATAGCCATATGTCCAAATATTGGACAATCATGTAAGATTCAAGTCTGGTTGCACGTGGTTGTGTGAAATCAGGGATTAAATTGACCTCTGGTCAGTTTAATAACCTAATCCCTACCCCTTCTTCCCTTTACAACCCTTTGAAATCATTTACCCACTTTACTTACAAAAAACCTTGTAAAAAACCCACTATAACCCCTAACCCGAGCTATTTGCAATAAACACTGAATAAACCCAATTCTCCGCTTTGTCCAAGGTTTATTTGCAATGCGCATTTGAATACAAAAATACATTGAAAACCCATATTGCCGTTGGTTTCCCAAATCCCCGCTGGGCGCGCACTTCAAGAAAAAACAATAAAATATGCCGCGCTCCGCTGCCGTATCGTACCTCCATCTTATTGAACCGTCGACCGTCGGATCTGGGCTTTCCCATCTGACGGCCCATACCAATATCGGCCGCCCCTATGTCCGGACGTTACCTCCCGAAAAGTGTCAGAGGGTGACGTCAGGCCTCTGCCACGTGTCGCTTCCAAATCTTATCGGGAGGCCGCCTGTCAATACCACCACCATACCATAAGCAGTCCGATGAAACCGCTTACCACCCTTCGTATACCGCTCGCCCACGTCATGCCACTCAGAGCCGCGTCAGCGCCCAGCTCGCCACTGCTCTGACCTGTCCACCACGTCACCCTTCCGTACCTGACCCCACCCGATGACGTCATGCTGACGTCATCCAAAAAGCGCCAATAACCCAAAAAGTCCATATTTTCGCCAAAATTCGTGTTTTTTGTCACTTTTGCCAAAAGAATTGTTTTGCTCTCTGCATGCATATTACGACCATTTCGCCGCCAACCTGCAGAATTCGACTCAAAGACCGTGGGCGCCTGCAAATTCACCTGCATTTGTCACCATTGCCAAAGTTTTACCAGGTATTTATCCAAGTTACCCTCAGCGCCTGGTTTTTGTATAAATTCACCAAAGCAATTGAGAAAAGAGAGTCAAATCACTGAAATTACCAGCAAATCCTCTGTGGCCACTGCTTATCTTCAGCTATAAGGCCGAATTTACCTACAGATTGCCCGCATTTGGCCCAATTTCCACCAATTTGCATTCTGTTTGCGCATTCGCAAACCGAAACCTCAGCCGCACTAGTCTACTGGGAAAACCACCCTTAAATCCCTGTATTTGCTCACTGAGCTGCTTTCAGGAGCATTTCAACTTATTTTCACCAAGAATTCACTCTGTTCCCTCTGAAAATAGCCCTGCTACTATAAAAAATATCGCTCTGAGATTAATCTGCCCAGTGAAACAAAGTTTAGTACAATTCAGAGTACTAATCAACCATGGAGACACCAATGGCATTAAATGTTCCACCGTTGAACGCCCCACACAGAGAGTTAGAGTGGCAGGCCCTGGGTGATAGAGATTACCAGATAACAGAATCAGTCTCAATGTGCGCCAGATATAACATTCATGTACTAAATGAGCTGAAGGCCAAGCACCTCAGTGGAGCTGATATTCTAGGGATTTGGGACTCCAATTTGCCCATTTTCAATCTTCCTCAAGTCAATGTCCTCCCAGACTTGATCTATCGATGTTGTTCTAGCTACGACCCATGTCAAAGGGTTGTTCTCAGTCCCTCAGGATCAGTGCTGTTCCATATCACCCCTGAGGCTATAAATGAAATGCTACACTTTCACACTACTAAGCCATTCACTCCTCTCTCCGTGATGGACTTGATGAACCAAGGAGGCAAGCTGTCTAGTGCCCAAATCTTAAAAATCAATCAGCTATTCATTCTACCGAGCTCTGAAGGTGTGAGAACCCCTCCTATAGGAGATGTATATTTCAATGACTTGGGCAAGTTGCTCCTGGATTTGATCAATTACGTCCTGGGCTACAGGTCATCTGAGTTTGCTGATGAAACCATTCTGGCAATGTTGTCTATCTTCTCTCCTGGAAAGCCTCCTGCTGTGCACTATGATTATGCTGCATACATTGCCAACAAGATGCATGAACAATTGATGAATCTAGAAAGGGAAAAGGTGTTTAGATACACTTCATACATCTATCACTTGTTCTTGTTTTATCAACCTGATAGCTTCCCTATTCCTCTCAAGAAGTTTGATGCTCAGGGAAACCCAAGGTCTGTGGTATTTTGGACTTCAATCTTTCATTATATATCTTATTCACCATATAGCTACTGTGAGTTCATAGACCTCTTCATCCATCCAGCTATGACCTTGTTATTGGGTACCCCTCCTCCAAGATTGACAGATGAGATGCAAAGGATACTCTAGCTCTCAAAGGCCTACAGCATTGGGGATTGGTACTTCTACCAAAACCACATAGTAATCAGTATATATGGCTGTGAATTAAAACCATATAGACTGCCAAGATATGTCCCTATGAGACTCTTTGCCTTAGAGTATTTCAGGCAGTTTGGAAATGCGGACCAAGTCCATTTCCACAGTAAAAACAAGAAGGTGCAACTTAAAATCAGGAACCAGCTAGGCCCATTTCTTTACAACAAAAGGGAGGAGGGATGGAAGGAAGCAGATAGGATCCTAGAGGGCCTCCGATTGCAAACTAGTTTCGCCTGGTCACCCTATGACCCCAATCATTTCATTAGTCTTAGAAGGGTCAAATATAAGATGGCTAGCTATGATCACATCAGATTACCTCATATTGAGAAATATGCCAATTTGTTAAGTTGGAAAGAGGGCACTCTAGAAGAGGCCAATACTAGAGAGGAAATACTACAAAGAGAAGCAAAGAATCTTGCGAAAGAAGCTGACTTGGAAACTTGTGGGCAGGTTTCCTATTCTCATCAAAGGCAACTTGGAGCAGCTGCTTCATCCTCTACAGTCCACCAGCAAGCAGCTAAAACAGTTCAGCAGGTATCTAGCAAGGGTAAGGAAAAGGAGATGGAGCAGGGACAACCACCTCCTACAGCAAAACAGCAAAAAGAGCAGCCAAAGCAGCAAGAACAAATAGCTGAGGCCCCAACATCCAAAGAGCAGCAGGCTCCAGAGACTGTGCCTCCTAGGCAAGAAACGACAGTGGAGGCCTCGATGCTCCAAACTCCACAGAATGAGGAAAGAAGCAGGAAGAGGGATAGAGAGAAGGAGACTCCCCTCACCACATCTACAAATCAAGGGGAGAAAAGGCAGAGACTCAATCCCCTTTCTGAAGAAGAGATGCCTATTGGGCAACCTTTGGGCATGGTCCCACCAAGCATGGAGACATCTGCCAGTTCCTTTCAGCAGGAACATGAAAGAACCCTTGGAGGAGAAGTCAGCTCCTCAAGTCAGCAAAGGAGAGCTGAAACAGGCATTAAGCAACAATTCATTGACATCAAGAAAAGAAATGAGCCAGTCAGGCTCCAGCTCTATAATCACTTGCTTAAGATGGCCCCTACAAATCAGCAGAGGCTTATGTCAGCTTATGACATAACAGAGGGGAAAATGACCATGAGCCATTTCATGCCCACCATGCTGCAGACTACATAAGGACCAACCTTGAGGTTCTTGCAAAAGACATCCACCCTATGGATCAGATAGAGCTTCACAAGCAAACGGGTGAGATGGTCTATTCAACACTGGCAGACAAGACCTTCCTGGCACACAAGTTGGAAAATAGCCTGAACAATACAACTGCCCAACTTGAGTTGGAGAAAGCATCCTCTCAGGCCAAAGACAACAGGATCAAGGCATTGGAGGATATTATCATAGAGCTTGGACATGATCCAAAGGATCCCAAAGCTATACAAGCGCTGCTGAAGATAATAGATGCAGACATTGCAGCTTTAAGAAAGATGGTGAAGATCCCAGCAACTCTTCACCCTCAAACAGAAGAGGTGGCCCAACAAAGAAAAGACCAGGACGTAGTAACAATGCTGCTAACACTGCATAAGCAACCAGTGCAAACAGAGGGAAGATTGGTAGAAACAGAGGCTGCATTACAGGAAGCCCTTCAACAGATAGAAGGAGGGCAAACATCTCAGCCCCCTCAAAGTGTCATTCCTCCCACAGGGCAGACAGTTGAGAGAGCTCCATCTACATCAGCACCAGCACCAACATCAGAGCAGGCCCCAAGCCTCGACATGCAGAAGTTGAAGAATGAGATTCAAGCCCTAGAAGCCTAGATGGTAGAGCTGAATCAAGCTAAAGAAAGTTTGGCTACCATAAATGAAAAATATGACAAATCTAAACAAAGTGTAGCTGAAAAAGGGAGAGAAGTAAAGGCTCTCAAGGAGAGGATAAAGGAGCTGGAGAAAGAGCTCACCCTTGACAAAGTGGTGGCTGAGATCAAGAAAGTTCTATGGGCCAAAATTGGCCAATCAATAACAGATCAATGGCAGTACATAGAGACTATTCATGAGCACATGGAGCTCATAAGCAGGGCACACAAGGAAAACCAAAGAGCAAGGGCATCTCTAGGCAATATGCCTGAAATAGCCAATAGAATGATCAATGTTCTCAATAACCGCACAGGTCCTCAGCTGGCAGCAATAGGAATCCCCAATAGAACTGACACCATCCTGCTGATAAAGAGGGTCCTCACATTGAGAAATTTGGTGCAGACCTTGGATAGAAGGTGCCAGGAGATGCAAACAGAAGTAAATAAATTCACTGATAAGTTCACAGCATTACACAGCAGAGGCCTTCCCAGCTTACTGAACAGCGCAGGGAGGCTATTATCACATGAGAACTATGCAAAAAGAGTGAATACATTTGCCACCAATCAGATCACTTCAGGACCAAGTACTCCCGAGGAAGCAGGGCCTGCATCTGGGCAGAGCCTTTATGAGAAAGTAGAAAATTTGTTTTTCATTGTGAATGAAATCAGGCATCTGTTTGAAGTGCCTCCAAATTATTACAAATATACTGAGGCAGATGAAACATTGGGTGCAATTTTGAGGCATCAATTGCCTACACAGGAATGCTGGACTAGCATGATACAGTTATTACTGTAAACAACAGGTTTTCATCAAAGTTTTGTTAAAATATAAGTCATCATGTTAAGAAAATTTAATGCATTCAGTATGACTGGAGAAAACCGGGCTGAGCCAACTCAGCACAGCAGATTCGGCCGCTAAAGCAACACTGACAGATACAGCATGACAGAGCCATAAAGACACATTATTCAGCATTAATGCAGAAACGCTCAACCGACTCAGTGGCCTCCAAAGGTCAAGAAGACTTCTGACAAAATTAAAGAGTATTTATTTTGTATTTAGAGCAGCAATAACTTCCTTATCTGCTATTCTGAAAGTTGGTGAACATATTTATTATTCAAATGACTCAGCGGTTCAGATATTTTTGTAAAACCGATTGTATATATTCCCCCTCACATAAGCTTACAGGGGTTGTTGATTTTCTCTTCAAGATATCCTATGTTGTAAATGTACAGAGTTTAATACAAAGAGCTGATGGAATTTCGAAAGTTCTGTGTTGTTTGATGCGTTGTGCTGTGTTTACTGAATGTTACAGGATTCCTACGTATTTCATGGGACAATAAGTTTCCTTGACCTTTTACGTTATGTGTTTCATTCCTTCATAATCCGTTCATATTCTATGTTTTACAATTTAATAGCAAAGAAAAAGAATAGTTTCAGGATTTATTCATTGGATACCCTGAACTCAATCTATGTTGTTATGAATGTTTTCCTCAGTTATAGTCATGATAGTGTAATTCTTAAATGCTACACCTTCCAACTATAATTTTCATAGAGATTATCATTCAGGAATTCAAGTCTGCTCCTGGGCAATATATCTCATTCTCATGCCTCCAGCTTAGTGGAAAACTCTTAAATGCCTTCCACTGGTTGATCATATCTCATCCTCACAATTTCTAGTTTGTTACATGAAATACCTAAAGGCCCTGCAGTTTAAACAATCCCACTCAACCCTTCAAGCAACATACAACCATAGACTCCATTGCCCAATGGACTAAAACTGTCTGACCACCTCATCTTAGGTACTGAAAGGCATCACTCAACCAAAATTACAAACCAAACCCTCACCATATAGCTAGCCTAAAATCCTCAAGAACAAAGTTAAAAATTAAAAGAGAGAGCCCTCTCTGATTACCGGTCGGCTAGAACCTGTAATCCAAAGCTTGGTTAGTGGTTACCCCGGCCGTATTCCCTCAGGAGTCAAAGGGAACAACCTGGGTGTTAACATAAATGGCGACTCCACTGGGGACCTGAATAAACTTTATAATTCCCTGTGTGATCCTTAATACTGTGTATAAAGCTTGAATATCAATCTTTGTCCGATCTTAAGTTCCATACAATCATATTACCTGATCAGTCCTTGACAAATCTCAATAATTTCTTTGAAAGTTCTACTAAATAGAAATCACAGAAACTGGCTCCCAAAAAGAAAACTCGCCACACAAGATCCAACCCAGATCTTGATCCTTCACCGGAGTTTCAAAACCCAAACTTGATTTCAAGAATCCTTAAGAGACACAAGTCAGAAGGGACTTTGTCAGATTCTAGTTCAGAAGCAGGTCTCCCAACTGACATTCCAACCCCTGCTAAGGCTTCTCTACATCCTCATACCACAGCTCCACAATCTACTAGTTCACCATCCACTTCACAAGGCATCCTTCCAACCCCTCCATCAACTACACATACCCCTGTCATTCCCTTTCCTCCACTTCTGCCATTCATCCCTGTTATCCCTATTGTCCCTCCAAACATGGCTAACAGATATGCTCCACTACAGTTACCGGCCAACCCAGCCCCTATGCCTCAAGAGTACCAAAGCAAGATTTCATATTTTGATGGTACTGGCTCCTATCCAGCCCTCCAACATACTAAGAAAATGCAGGACTACTTTGAAAACTATGAGATAGATGACGATGGGGTTAGAATGAAAATTTTCGTGCAAAGCCTAACAGGAGATGTAAGAACATGGTTTAGGTCACTTCCAATAAACTCTATAGCTGACCCTGAAGCCCTGTATCAAACATTTATCAACAGATGGGAGAAGAAAAAGGACCCACTTCATATTTTATCTGAATACAATACAATCAAAAGAGGTCCACAAGAAACTGTCTTGGACTACTGTGCTCGGTTTAACAATGTCTACAACGCTATTCCCCAAAATCTCAGACCTCCACCGGATTTGGCCCTATATACCTTTCCTGACGGATTTGATTCAGATATGGCATACCAATTAAGAGAAAGGGCTCCCCGAACTTTAGCTAAAATGCAGGATATAGCAGTCAGTGTAGAAGCCAACCTGATAGCTAAGAGAAATAGGACAAGAAATGAGAGAAAGACTACCTTTAAAGAAGAGCCTTCAGGCTGGGATCAGAAACTGGATGCAATAATCACTGGTATGCAGAGATTAGGTGACAGAGTTGAATCAGTTGAGAGAAAGTCATCATGGGAAGCACCACAAAATAACCCTATCAGGAATCCCAATTTTAGGAGAAATCAAAACCCTAATGTGGGCAAGGCCAGTGCTGAACCAGAGATTAGACCTCCGTTCCAAGAAAATTATACAGAAACATCCACTTCAAATGAGCAGATAGATGACACCCATATTAACTTGATGGGCCTGAATGAAGATCAGCAAGTTTTTCTGAGTCAAGAAGACCATAAAGATGATGACATTAAACATTTCCATACCAAATCAGGTGAGTCATTTGATTTCAAACAGGGATATGACACAGCTGTCTTTGAAGTTCATAGGCAATATAAACTAAGGAGCAGAACTATAGATGTGACACAACCTGAGAAAGCAAACGATAGCTTGCAGCCCAAGAAGACCATTGTCACAGAACCAATTAACAAAACTGATTCAATTACAAAAGAAGTAACAGTTGAAGAAATAACTGAAGCATCTCCCTCAAATCAACAACCAATGGCTACATCACCTTCGCAGACTAATCCAATCAGTACTTCTCAAAAGATGAGTAAAAAGGACAAGCCTCAAGATCAAGATGAGAATCAGGAAGAAAGCTCTAAGAATTCAATTGAAAGAGAAAAGGTGGTTAACCAGAACACCAAGACTCAATCTGAAAAACCTTTTGACTTAGAAGCAGAAATTGGAAAATTGAAGATAGCCATACCTCTTTCAGAGTTAGCCAAACATAACATCTATAAACAACAAATCAAGAAATCCCTTCAACTTACTCATAATAAAGATGATGTCAATGTGTTGGATGACACCCCAGAGCTACTTTTTGGTCCAGAGGTTGATGGGAAGACCGCAGTGGCTGGAATTCTACCTTTTTATGTCAGCTTGCATGTTCATGATAAGATATTACACAATGCAATGTTTGACTCAGGCGCCTCTCACAACCTAATGCCCAAATCAGTCATGGAAAGATTAAATTTAGATATTACAAGACCATATAAGGACCTATTTTCATTTGACTCCAGCCAAGTTAAGTGTTTAGGCCTGATAAAGGATCTATGTGTGTCACTTGTCCAATACCCAAACAAGACAATCTTGATGGATGTTGTAGTTGCTGATATCCCACCCAAGTATGGAATGTTGTTATCAAGATCATGGGGGGCTAAACTTCAAGGTTCCCTGCAACTAGACATGTCATATGCCACCATCTCTGTCTTTGGGCAACCCAAGAGGCTATATAGAGAGTCACTCATGAAATACATGGTGAGCAGTGAAGAAAAACCTCAAAATTTCCCTATTTATGCAGTCCATTCAGATATGGATTCTTTCATTCTGTTCAATGATGATATAAGACCAATGAGTGATAACCAATCTATCATACTTGAACAAGATCTGCACATAAGTGAGAAATCAAGTTCTCAAGAAATCAAGATTGAGAAGCCAATTGATGAGGCAACCCTTAAAGACAAACCAGATAATAAACAAGAACTCCAACTTATAATTCCAAGTCATGAACAAGAGGTGGAAACTCCCCTGAATCAAGAGATCCTATGGTTCCTTGAGTTTGATGGATCAGTCAACAAATTAGGGGCAGGAGCTGGAGTGTGGATTCATAACAAACAGAGCAATCATGCAGAAGGCCGAGCTTTTAGGCTTAATTTCAGATGTACTAACAATCTGGCAGAATATGAGGCTCTTCTACTAGGCCTCAAACTGGTAAAATCATTGCAATCCACAAAAGTTTCAATCATGGGAGATTCAGACCTTGTTATCCAACAAGTGAAAGGAAATTTTGTCACCAATGACAAAAGGCTAAGATCATACAGGTCTGCTGCTATTGAAATACTTAAAACCTTTACTGAATTTCAAATAACCAAAATAGCCAGAACCCACAACCTTCATGCGCACAGTTTAGCTACATTTGCTAGTACATGCAAATTGCCTTTTGAACCCAACCATTGTTTCACAGCTGAGATAAAACATAGACCTTCTGTTCCAAACAATGTTAAAGACTGGCAAGTCTTTGAAGATGACACAGAGATAAATAATTTCTTAACCTTGCAACATGAATTTTCAGCCTTGAACATTGATGTTGATTCTGCAAAAGACGCACAACCATTGAGTGAACAGGACCAAACAGCAATATCACCCAAAACAGCAAATCGAATGCTTTGTCCAACAAATTTTGACAAGGAGAAAATACAAGAAATTGAACAATTGCATTTGTATGAAGCAGCTGATACAGAGGCTGAAATCATAGAGCTAAAGGATAACTTTCTACCAACAGGCCTAACTCCATTGGAGGACATTTTTGATTCGAATGATGTGCCTAAAAAACCAAAAATGCAGCCCCTCAATGCGGCCATTGAAGAATGCAACATTGGAACTGCTGAAAAACCTAAAATAATAAAATTGTCTGCATCTTTACCTCCTGACCAGAAGCCTAAATACATTGACCTCTTTAAAGAGTTCCAAGATGTGTTCGCATGGAGTTATGAGGATTTAAAATCCTATGACACCTCTGTTATTCAACACACTATCCCTCTCAAACCTAACCAAAATCCATTCAAGCAGAAATTGAGAAGGATCAATCCTATGCTTCTCCCTTCAATTGAGAAAGAAGTGCAAAAAATGTTTAAAGCTGGTATCATAGCACCAATCAGGTTTTCAGACTGGATTTCAAATTTGGTGCCCACAAGAAAGAAAACTGGTGAGATTAGGCTTTGTGTTGATCTAAGGAATTTGAACCAAGTATCCCTCAAAGACAATTATCCCTTACCTAAAATGGATCATATTCTCCAAAGAGTGGTAGGGGCTTCAAGGATCTCATTACTGGATGGGTTCTCAGGCTTTAATCAGATCCTAGTCCACCCTGACGATCAAGATAAAACAGCATTCACAACCCCATGGGGAACTTTCAAATATGTCAAAATGCCTTTTGGATTGAAAAATGCAGGAGCTACATTTCAAAGAGCAATGGATATTGCTTTTGCTAAAGAGATTCATGACTTTCTGGTCATTTACCTAGATGACCTCACACCTTTCTCGAAATCCGACCAGGAACACTTAAAACACTTGAGACAGATATTCATAACATGCAGGAAGTATGGGATCTCCTTAAATCCTAAGAAGTCTCTATTTGGTTTAGAAGAAGGTAAGCTGTTGGGTCATATCATTTCAAAGGATGGCATTAGAATTGACCCAGACAGGATACAGGCCATCCTGCAAATGCCCCATCCAAGAAATATCAAAGAATTACAAGCCTTCTTGGGAAAGATCAACTTTTTAAGGAGATTTATCCCAAACCTAGCAGAACTGATCAGATTGCTAAACAACATGCTGAAGAAAGATTCAAAAGTAAAATGGACAGTAGAAGCAAATCAAGCTTTTGAAGGCATAAAATTGGCCCTTACCCAAACCCCAGTCTTAACAAATCCTCAATTTGACAAAGAGTTCATCATTTTCTCTTTTGCCTCCCAGCATACGATTGCTGCTGTCTTATTACAGAAAGATGACCAAGGAAATGAAAAACCTATTGCTTTCTTTAGTAGAGCCCTTAGAGATGCACCTCTGAAATATCAGATCATGGAGAAGCAAGCTTATGCTTTGGTCAAAGCCATCAAAGACTTTAGGATCTACATCCTATACTCCCATGTTATAGCTTATGTACCAAGTCCTATTGTGAAAGACATACTCACTGAAGAAAACTTAGAGGGCAGAAGAGGAAAATGGATTGCCAACATTTTAGAATTTGACATTGAGATAAGACCTACAAAACTGGTAAAAGGGCAAGGTTTGGCTAAATTAATGTCTGAAGCAAACTTTCAAGCCTTGGACATTAACCAACTGGACGATGAATCAGAGCTGGCGAATCCAAAGATCAATGTAGCCTTTGAACAATCCCTATGGTATTCTGACATCTGTTATATACTGCAAAACCTGTGTGCTCCCCCAGGATTGTCCAGAACCAAATCTAGATTTCTAAAAATGAAAGCCTCAAAATTTTGTGTTATAGATGGTAATTTACTATGGAGAAATCATGAAGGTATACTGCTGAACTGTTTAAATATGGACGAAACTAACAATGTTATGAAAGAATTCCATGCAGGTGACTGTGGTGGACATTTGTACTGGAAGTCCACTGTGGATAAGATATTAAGAGCTGGTTACTACTGGCCTACTCTGTTCTCTGATGTTAAAAAATTTGCCACTACATGTCACAAATGTCAGGTGTTTGAGGGAAAAAGAAAGTTACTACCACTTCCCTTAAGGCCTGTTGTGACAGAAAGACCCTTTCAGCAATGGGGCTTGGACTTCATTGGGGAAATTCACCCTTCATCCTCAGGCCAACATAGATGGATTCTAACAGCCACGGATTACTTTACTAAATGGATTGAGGCTGTTCCATGTAGACAAGCAAATGACTCCACCATTATTCAGTTCCTTGAGACCAATATCCTTTCTAGATTCGGTTGTCCTGACAAGATTATAACAGACAATGCTGTTGCTTTCAGATCCAAGAAGATGGTGAATTTTTGCCACAAATTCCACATTACTTTGGGCCATTCTACTGCATACTATCCTCAAGGTAATGGGTTAGCTGAATCATCTAACAAAAGTCTTATTAACATCATCAAGAAGGTACTAGAAGAGAATAAGAGAAATTGGCACAAGAAGCTTGTAAATGCCTTGCGGGTAGACAGGCTAACAACCAAGAGATCTATAGGGGTCAGCCCGTATGAATCGGTTTATGGAATGGAAGCCAAATTCCCTTCATCATTGGGGGTCCCTGTCATGAAGCTGCTTCAAGAAAGTCAAGCTAAACCAAATGACATGCAAAGAAGAGTTAACCAAATTATATGTTTGTAGCAAACCAGAGATCAAGTGTATGACAGAGTTCAAATCCTACAAGAGAAGCTGAAAAAGGCCTTTGATAGAAGAACCAAGGCTGAAGATTTCTTCATTGGGGATAAAGTTCTTAAATGGGATTCGAGAAGGGAAGACAAGGGTAAGCATGGCAAATTTGACTCCCTTTGGAGGGGGCCTTTTGTTATTCAAGCAGTACAAGGAAATAACACTTATTTTTTGGAAAATTTGGATGGCACTGAAGCTGAAGAGGGCCCGGTAAATGGCCGGATGTTGAAGTACTACTTTGAGTACTTTCCATGTGTATAGCATGGCCTTTTCCCCTGTACATAATCAATTGTATATATATTTTCTTTCAGCGTATAAATAGCTCACTTCAAGAAGTATTGTATATAAGCGGGAAAAGGCGTTTATTTCAGCAAAGTTCCGCAATGATGACTGAGTCCAGTTTTGAAGTCCAAAGAGGAAGCTTTCAAGTTTTGAGAAGAAGTCAAAAGCCAAGGCAGTCTGACCTGCTGTTCTTGGTCTTTCAAAAATAAAAACCATCCCCAAGTGGAGCCACTGTTAGCTACCTATACCAATAGGTTTCATTTTTCATGATTGGCAGGGGAAGTGCCAATATGATCTACTTTGGTGATGCAAAGATCTCATATTCTTGGGGAAGACACATATCTACAGTTGGTTGATGCTGTCCTACTTCTGAATGGGTGATCCAACAGTTCAAGCTGGGTCATGCCATGTTTCAATTTTTGTTGTAGATTAGAGAAAGAAATCTGTCCAAACTGTTCAATCTTGGCAGATAATGTAGTTAGGTAGAGAATGAAGGTTCCCAACTGTTTAATCTGGGGCCTTGGAAGCAATAAGGTTAGCCTTATATAGAAAATCAAAAGAAAAAGCCAAAGGAAAAGAAAAGGCACACAAGGGTTTGCAAGTCCAAGTGCACCCTCTTTGAAGTAACAAAAAATGCTAGGCAATAGGGTGGGTAGGCAGATGGGGTTGCAGAAGCATGATTTCTTTCAGATCACTGGCCCAAGCAAAGGAAATACATGGTGCCAGTGCAGATTTCTTATTCAGCAGTTTTGCAGCAATACAATGGAGCATGTCTAACTTCCTAGTTATCCCCCATCACATTCCTTGCTAACATCCCAATACCACCTATGTTCATGTAAGAAGTCAAACTCTTTGGTTGATTCTTGTTGCATTAAGAGCCACATTTCTTGTGTAAAATTCTTTTCATTTTGATCTACTTCCTAACGAAGTTTGTTTCCTTAAAACTTAGTACCTATCACTTCCCATTCCTATTCCACTCCAATACTAACTACTAACTCTATCTACACTTAATTCCCTATGTTTCCCTCTCCCTATTACTATAACACCATGGTGTATAAAACCCCAACAATATGTATATTCCCTCCCCTTGGCATTATAGCCATATGTCCAAATATTGGACAATCATGTAAGATTCAAGACTGGTTGCACGTGGTTGTGTGAAATCAGGGATTAAATTGACCTCTGGTCAGTTTAATAACCTAAGCCCTACCCCTTCTTCCCTTTACAACCCTTTGAAATCATTTACCCACTTTACTTACAAAAAACCTTGTAAAAAACCCACTATAACCCCTAACCCGAGCTATTTGCAATAAACACTGAATAAACCCAATTCTCCGCTTTGTCCAAGGTTTATTTGCAATGCGCATTTGAATACAAAAATACATTGAAAACCCATATTGCCGTTGGTTTCCAAAATCCCCGCTGGGCACGCACTTCAAGAAAAAACAATAAAATATGTTGCGCTCCGCTGCCGTATCGTACCTCCATCTTATTGACCCGTCGACCGTCGGATCTGGGCTTTCCCATCCGACGGCCCATACCAATATCGGGTCGCCCCTATGTCCGGACGTTACCTCCCGAAAAGTGTCAGAGGGTGACGTCAGGCCTCTGCCACGTGTCGCTTCCAAATCTTATCGGGAGGCCGCCTGTCAATACCACCACCGTACCATAAGCAGTCTGATGAAACCGCTTACCACCCTTCGTATACCACTCGCCCACGTCATGCCACTTAGAGCCGCGTCAGCGCCTAGCCCGCCACTGCTCCGACCTGTCCACCACGTCACCCTTCCGTACCTGACCCCACCCGATGACGTCATGCTGACGTCATCCAAAAAGCGCCAATAACCCAAAAAGTCCATATTTTCACCAAAATACGTGTTTTTTGTCACTTTTGCCAAAAGAATTGTTTTTCTCTCTGCATGCATATTACGACCATTTCGCCGCCAACCTGCAGAATTCGACTCAAAGACCGTGGGCGCCTGCAAATTCACCTGCATTTGCCAAAGTTTTACCAGGTATTTATCCAAGTTACCGTCAGCGCCTGGTTTTTGTATAAATTCACCAAAGCAATTGAGAAAAGAGAGTCAAATCACCGAAATTACCAGCAAATCCTCTGTGGCCACTGCTTATCTTCAGCTATAAGGCCGAATTTACCTACAGACTGCCCGCATTTGGCCCAATTTCCACCAATTTGCATTCTGTTTGCGCATTCGCAAACTGAAACCTCAGCTGCACTAGTTCACCGGGAAAACCACCCTTAAATCCCTGTATTTGCTCACTGAGCTGCTCTCAGGAGCATTTCAACTTATTTTCACCAAGAATTCACTCTGTTTCCTCTGAAAATAGCCCTGCTACTGCAAAAAATATCGCTCTGTGATTACTCTGCCCAGTGAAACAAATTTTAGTACAATTCAGAGTACTAATCAACCATGGAGACACCAGTGGCATTAAATGTTCCACCTTTGAACGCCCCACACAGAGAGTTAGAGTGGCAGGCCCTGGGTGATAGAGATTACCAGATAACAGAATCACTCTCAATGTGCGCCAGATATAACATTCATGTACTAAATGAGCTGAAGGCCAAGCACCTCAGTGGAGCTGATATTCTAGGGATTTGGGACTCCAATTTGCCCATTTTCAATCTTCCTCAAGTCAATGTCCTCCCAGACTTGATCTATCGATGCTGTTCCAGCTACGACCCATGTCAAAGGGCTGTTCTCAGTCCCTCAGGATCAGTGCTGTTCCATATCACCCCTGAGGCTATAAATGAAATGCTACACTTTCACACTACTAAGCCATTGACTCCTCTCTCCGTGATGGACTTGATAAACCAAGGAGGCAAGCTGTCTAGTGCCCAAATCTTAAAAATCAATCAGCTATTCATTCTACCGAGCTCTGAAGGTGTGAGAACCCCTCCTATAGGAGATGTATATTTCAATCACTTGGGCAAGTTGCTCCTGGATTTGATCAATTATGTCCTGGGCTACAGGTCATCTGAGTTTGCTGATGAAACCATTCTGGCAATGTTGTCTATCTTCTCTCCTGGAAAGCCTCCCGTTGTGCACTATGATTATGTTGCATACATTGCCAACAAGATGCATGAACAATTGATGAATCTAGAAAGGGAAAAGGTGTTTAGATACACTTCATACATCTATCACTTGTTCTTGTTTTATCAACCTGATAGCTTCCCTATTCCTCTCAAGAAGTTTGATGCTCAGGGAAACCCAAGGTCTGTGGTATTTTGGACTTCAATCTTTCATTATATATCTTATTCACCATATAGCTACTGTGAGTTCATAGACCTCTTCATCCATCCAGCTATGACCTTGTTATTGGGTACCCCTCCTCCAAGATTGACAGATGAGATGCAAAGGATACTCCAGCTCTCAAAGGCCTACAGCATTGGGGATTGGTACTTCTACCAAAACCACACAGTAATCAGGATATATGGCTGTGAATTAAAACCATATAGACTGCCAAGATATGTCCCTATGAGACTCTTTGCCTTAGAGTATTTCAGGCAGTTTGGAAATGCGGACCAAGTCCATTTCCACAGTAAAAACAAGAAGGTGCAACTTAAAATCAGGAACCAGCTAGGCCCATTTCTTTACAACAAAAGGGAGGAGGGATGGAAGGAAGCAGATAGGATCCTAGAGGGCCTCCGATTGCAAACCAGTTTCGCCTGGTCACCCTATGACCCCAATCATTTCATTAGTCTTAGAAGGTTCAAATATAAGATGGCTAGCTATGATCACATCAGATTACCTCATATTGAGAAATATGCCAATTTGTTAAGTTGGAAAGAGGGCACTCTAGAAGAGGCCAATACTAGAGAGGAAATACTACAAAGAGAAGCAAAGAATCTTGCGAAAGAAGCTGACTTGGAAACTTGTGGGCAGGTTTCCTATTCTCATCAAAGGCAACTTGGAGCAGCTGCTTCATCCTCTACAGTCCACCAGCAAGCAGCTAAAACAATTCAGCAGGTATCTAGCAAGGGTAAGGAAAAGGAGATGGAGCAGGGACAACCACCTCCTACAGCAGAACGGCAAAAAGAGCAGCCAAAGCAGCAAGAACAAATAGCTGAGGCCCCAACATCCAAAGAGCATCAGGCTCCAGAGACTGTGCCTCCTAGGCAAGAAACGACAGTGGAGGCCTCGGTGCTCCAAACTCCACAGAATGAGGAAAGAAGCAGGAAGAGGGATAGAGAGCAGGAGACTCCCCTCACCACATCTACAAATCAAGGGGAGAAAAGGCAGAGACTCAATCCCCTTTCTGAAGAAGAGATGCCTATTGGGCAACCTTTGGGCATGGTCCCACGAAGCATGGAGACATCTGCCAGTTCCTTTCAGCAGGAACAGGAAAGAACCCTTGGAGGAGAAGTTAGCTCCTCAAGTCAGCAAAGGAGAGCTGAAACAGGCATTAAGCAACAATTCATTGACATCAAGAAAAGAAATGAGCCAGTCAGGCTCCAGCTCTATAATCACTTGCTTAAGATGGCCCCTAAAAATCAGCAGAGGCTTATGTCAGCTTATGACATAACAAAGGGGAAAATGACCATGAGCCATTTCATGCCCACCATGTTGCAGCCACAGTCAGCTGCAGACTACATAAGGACCAACCTTGAGGTTCTTGCAAAAGACATCCACCCTATGGATCAGATAGAGCTTCATAAGCAAACGGTGAGATGGTCTATTCAACACTGGCAAACAAGACCTTCCTGGCACACAAGTTGGAAAATAGCCTGAACAATACAACTGCCCAACTTGAGTTGGAGAAAGCATCCTCTCAGGCCAAAGACAACAGGATCAAGGCATTGGAGGATATTATCATAGAGCTTGGACATGATCCAAAGGATCCCAAAGCTATACAAGCGCTGCCGAAGATAAGAGATGCAGACATTGCAGCTTTAAGAAAGATGGTGAAGATCCCAGCAACTCTTCACCCTCAAACATAAGAGGTGGCCCAACAAAGAAAAGACCAGGACATAGTAACAATGCTGCTAACACTGCATAAGCAACTAGTGCAAACAGAGGGAAAATTGGTAGAAACAGAGGCTGCATTACAGGCAGCCCTTCAACAGATAGAAGGAGGCCAAACATCTCAGCCCCCTCAACCAGTAATCAACCTTGAGGAACCCCCTCAAAGTGTCATTCCTCCCACAGGGCAGACAGTTGAGAGAGCTCCATCTACATCAGCACCAGCACCAACATCAGAGCAGGCTCCAAGCCTCGACATGCAGAAGTTGAAGAATGAGATTCAAGCCCTAGAAGCCCAGATGGTAGAGCTAAATCAAGCCAAAGAAAGTTTGGCTACCATAAATGAAAAATATGACAAATCTAAACAAAGTGTAGCTGAAAAAGGGAGAGAAGTAAAGGCTCTCAAGGAGAGGATAAAGGAGCTGGAGAAAGAGCTCACCCTTGACAAAGTGGTGGCTGAGATCAAGAAAGTTCTATGGGCCAAAATTGGCCAATCAATAACAGATAAATGGCAGTACATAGAGACTATTCATGAGCACATGGAGCTCATAAGCAGGGCACACAAGGAAAACCAAAGAGCAAGGGCATCTCTAGGCAATATGCCTGAAATAGCCAATAGAATGATCAATGTTCTCAATAACCGCACAGGTCCTCAGCTGGCAGCAATAGGAATCCCCAATAGAACTGACACCATCCTGCTGATAAAAAGGGTCCTCACATTGAGAAATTTGGTGCAGACCTTGGATAGAAGGTGCCAGGAGATGCAAACAGAAGTAAATAAATACACTGATAAGTTCACAGCATTACACAGCAGAGGCCTTCCCAACTTACTGAACAGCGCAGGGAGGCTATTATCACATGATAACTACACAAAAAGAGTGAATACATTTGCCACCAATCAGATCACTTCATGACCATGTACTCCCGAGGAAGCAGGGCCTGCATCTGGGCAGAGCCTTTATGAGAAAGTAGAAAATTTGTTTTTCATTGTGAATGAAATCAGGCATCTGTTTGAAGTGCCTCCAAATTATTACAAATATACTGAGGCAGATGAAACATTGGGTGCAATTTTGAGGCATCAATTGCCTACACAGGAATGTTGGACTAGCATGATACAGTTATTACTATAAACAACAGGTTTTCATCAAAGTCTTGTTAAAATATAAGTCATCACGTTAAGAAAATTTAATGCATTCAGTATGACTGGAGAAAACCGGGCTGAGCCAACTCAACACAGCAGATTCGGCCGCTAAAGCAACACTGACAGATACAGCATGACAGAGCCATAAAGACACATTATTCAGCATTAATGCAGAAACGCTCAACCGACTCAATGGCCTCCAAAGGTCAAGAAGACTTCTGACAAAATTAAAGAGTATTTATTTTGTATTTAGAGCAGCAATAACTTCCTTATCTGCTATTCTGAAAGTTGGTGAACATATTTATTAATCAAATGACTCAGCGGTTCAGATATTTTTGTAAAACCGATTGTATATATTCCCCCTCGCATAAGCTTACAGGGGTTGTTGATTTTCTCTTCAAGACATCCTATGCTGTAAATGTACAGAGTTTAATACAAAGAGCTGATGGAATTTCGAAAGTTCTGTGTTGTTTGATGCGTTGTGCTGTGTTTACTGAATGCTACAGGATTCCTGCGTATTTCATGGGACAATAAGTTTCCTTGACCTTTTACGTTATGTGTTTCATTCCTTCATAATCCGTTCATGTTCTATGTTTTACAGTTTAATAGCAAAGAAAAAGAATAGTTTCAGGATTTATTCATTGGATACCCTGAACTCAATCTATGCTGTTATGAATGTTTTCCTCAGTTATAGTCATGATAGTGTAATTCTTAAATGCTACACCTTCCAACTATAATTTTCACAGAGATTATCATTCAGGAATTCAAGTCTGCTCCTAGGCAATATATCTCATTCTCATGCCTCCAGCTTAGTGGAAAACTCTTAAATGCCTTCCACTGGTTGATCATATCTCATCCTCACAATTTCTAGTTTGTTACATGAAATACCTAAAGGCCCTGCAGTTTAAACAATCCCACTCAACCCTTCAAGCAACATACAACCATAGACTCCATTGCCCAATGGACTAAAACTGTCTGACCACCTCATCTTAGGTACTGAAAGGCATCACTCAACCAAAATTACAAACCAAACCCTCACCATATAGCTAGCCTAAAATCCTCAAGAACAAAGTTAAAAATTAAAAGAGAGAGCCCTCTCTGATTACCGGTCGGCTAGAACCTGTAATCCAAAGCTTGGTTAGTGGTTACCCCGGCCGTATTCCCTCAGGAGTCAAAGGGAACAACCTGGGTGTTAACAGACCCAAAAACTGTGAACTAATTCTCTAATTCCTTTTTATCGTTGATATCTCTTTTTTCTTCATTTTCCTTCATTTTTCCTCTAATTTCCTTTACATGCAAATTTGTGTCTCTTCACCTTCATTTTCTCCTATTTTCCTTTATTTTCATAATTAAATGTAATTTATTGCCTCTTTTCCTTTGCCAATTTCCATAGCCATTATAAAACCACAAGTGATGCCCAAGACCAATGACTAAGCTCTCATGTGACCCCCTGTGTGGAAAAGAAAACAAAAAGTGGGAGAATGTTGGGTGTGTGTTATATTATTTCCACCGACTAGTCGCACGCGTAGGGAGATTACAGGGGGGATGTTAGGCGTAGCAAGGGGGTGGGGGGGGGGGGGGGGGTGGTTTGCAGCGTGCAACCCCCCATGTCGGGGGGTGTCAATGGAGCAGTATCCCCCCTGCACGAGGTCCAAGGCAGTGCCCGGGAAAAAAAATAGTCCCTATATTAGGTGGGCAAACCTACCTATGGTTTTGTTCATGGGTTTTTCACATGGTTTTGGGCATGATGGTTTTCTGCCCATGGTATTTTCTAGATCCGTTCAAGGGCACTACGGTTATGTTCTAATCTAGGGTTAACGAATTGAGGTTTATGAATGCTTCGGCATGTATATATATGTATTGTAACATTGAAAGGAACATAATGAAAAATCAGTCTAGTAGTCCCGGTTTTGGGATCGAGGGGAAAATATTTGTGTTTTTATATTCTCATCATTGTTTATTTTCTGTTTTTAGAATCCGTTTCCAGGTAATTTATGTACAGGGTTAAAACCTACATATTAAAAAAAATGGAATTTTAACCTAAAAATTTGAAAAGTGTTGACGTAGCATTAACACTTTCTATTTCGCGATGTATTTTCATGTTTATTGCATGAAAAAAATGGTTTTCAATGTTGTTACTAAAACAAAATTTTGGAATTTTAACCTGAAATAAATAAATAAATGTCTTGATGCAGTGTCAACACTTCTCGTTTTTAAAGTGTTTTTTCATGTTTATTGCGCAAAAAAAAAAGGGTTTTTTGAGTTGTAGTTCTGGTTTTGAGGTTATAGTTCTCATTAAGTTGGTAAATTTGTTACTTCACTGGAGGACATAACAAGGACGTTGAGGAATTAACCCTTCTCTATAGATAGATTAGAAGGGTGTATGTTATGTGAATCTGATAATGTTGCACCTCATGGTTCAAATGTTAGGGACCTGACTCCCATTTCTTCTTTTGATTCTTAATAGCTACTATGGTTGTTAGTATTTTTGGTTTTTCGTTTATTCTTGTAATAACTACACAAAATGTCTATTTATGGAATACCCTAGAGGTCTTAGAGGATCATAGTTGGTGTTTTTATTAATTCTCTAGAGACAGTAGTAAATCCACAATGGATAAGATATAACAACTTTGTATTTTGATGACATCCTAATAATATAAAGTGTTTTAATTTACAAAAAAAAAAAAGAGAAAAAGTTAAAAAAATAAATATAGTAAAAAAATCCCCCAATGGGGGTGGAGGAACGTGGTTATATGGAGGAGGGTGGTGGTGACTAAGCCGTATATCGATTATCATAATGAAGCACAAGTGGCATATGGAAACCATGCAGTATGAACCTCCGCGAATCTTCGAAATCGTAGGAGATTGTTTTAAGCACGGGATGGCGAGAGCAGCGCTATTGTTTGTAGTTTGGGGTATGGGCATATGAGAAGGTTGTGGAGGTAATGAAAATTTTGCACAAGTCTCCAACCTGTGCATGCCTATTCATCTCTGGTTTGCATTGATAAAGCGTTTAGGTTTCAAGTTGGGAACTTCATTTGGAGATGCTAGCAAGAAAACGCACCAAGTCTAGGATCCGAGTGAGCTAGTAGGATGGAGTTGCCTCTTCCTCTGGGTTGGCTCTGTGTGGAAGGGTCGCACCCTGTTTTGAATTTCCATGACCCTAGTGTCTAGGATAGAATCTTAAAATCTCTGAAGCTACCAAAACAAGTGATCTAGGTCCGGGTGTGATGAAGGACCCTTCCAAGACATTTTACTTTCGTGATGTGTTAAATTGTATTTTTAAAAGAACATAAATGAATACATCTGCATGTTGTAAAGAAGAGGAAAATGGAAATCATCAGCAACATAAACTTAAGGCGTTGATAACGAAGTTTGTCCAGGAGGGACTACGTCTCCGAGCCCCGGTGTCAAGATGGTGTAGGCCGCTGCATTAAGTTTTTTCAATAGTGATAATGTACATAGAGGTGATGTCGTTATCATACCAGGAAAATGCCCTCATGCAGGAGTGGCTCCAAGAGATGTTCCACTACAAGAACTCTCAGTCAAAAGACTCCTATTAGTATGACACAAAAACTCATGCATGATGAGCATCCCGCTAACATGGCATAAAAGGGATCTCAAATAAATCATGCATGGTGACACATGAGTATCCCATCAACATACAACAAAGGGATCTCAAAACACAACATGATGAGTCATGATAACAAGTACATCACATAGGCGATTCCGCGTCACATCAAGCAGAAATAATGAAAACGAGTAAGAAACAGGATCCTGCATCAAACATCAATCAAGGACCTATGCGGAACAATGCATAAAGAAGAATTACATGAACACAACATATACCTCACAACCAAGGGCCATCTAAAGAACCGAATGTCAAATTGCTGAAGCTATTCGGACCATCGATCTCACGGCATCAATCGCATGGAAATGATTGCTCGCAAATAAATGTTGACACCTGCATTCCACTTAGAAAAGTGGCTGAAGAATAGAATGAGAGAATGAGAAATTTGAACGCAACATTAGATTTGTGACGTCAAATAGTGCAAAATCGACTATCCAATTTTTTAATTCTAAGAAGTTGAGAATCTGGGGCTTAAGGAATCTTTTAGATTCCTCAAAGATTTTGCTCCATGAGTGGACGGGAAATCTACAACTCCAAAGGCGAATCAAACCTTTCCATTGTGATCCCTACGGAAAACCATGAAAAATGTCTATAAACTTGACTATATTCCGACATGGAGAAAAATTACCTCCTCAGGGAAATTTCAAGGCTCATGGTTTCGCTCCCTGTTTTTACAGCGATCATGGTTCCACCTCCATACTGAAAAATGGCCGAAAAATGTAGAACTTTGATGGAGAAATGGACAGTGTCATTGCGTTTGTGGCGTCGAGAGGTGCTGAAACCATATATAATTTGTCAAAATCTGACAAAGTGAAAATTCGGCCCTCCTGCAAAATGCCCACTCATGGTTCCACCTGCATTAAAAATTACTACATCATTTTCTGTGCCCGCTCCTGGTTCCTCCATGCCTGGGCACATTGGGAAAATGCTAGGTTTATATTAAATCTCGGGCGGATTAATCAATAAATTGGTTTGGTGCAATGGCTAATAAAAGGTTTTGTTGAGGAGGGGTCGGGCGGTTAAACCCTGCCCCTTCAATTTTAACACATGAGCACGCGACATATTCTTTTTTTTGTTTAAACATGGGGGGTCGGGTCCGCATTGGGCGGCCCGCCCCATACTCCGCGCGATTTGGTTGGTTTTAGTTGGGTCGTTGTAACGTATTAAAGTTTTGTTATAGCATGGGGCCGCCGCATTGTGGCAGGCCAGCCATGTGGCTGGCGCGAGCTTGGTACCCGCCGGCCTCCCCAAATTAACATGGTACATAGGATGGGGGGTGGTGGGGTCGGTAGCCCCCACCCCCTTTATTTATATTTTTTTTGTTTTAATAACAAATAATGCACACTTTTTGAAATTCGGTTTTTTAAGCCAAAGGAGACAATTTAACCAGGCAACAATTTTTCCCAGAATCTGGCCGGAGTTGGCCGGATTCTGTCTGCCGGAAAAGGCCAAATTGTGGCCTCCTTAAGCCTGCCTAGTTAGCAAAAGTCAACCCAACTTTGACTGCTTCTAACTTTTGCATCCGGACTCGGATTGACGAACCGTTCGCACCGCTGCGATCAGGAAGATGAGATCTACGCTCTGGTCCTAGTTCGAGTATAATCTAGACACTTTGATTTTTTAGCTTTCCTGATTCCTCTTTGTCCTGTGTGTGTCTCTGGAGCCACTTGGATCAATCCTCCCCACTGAGGAGCTTTTGGTCCTCCAAAAGCATGAAAAATAATCTGCAACTTCTCTGTAACTTGTCTACATCACAAGCATCATGAAAAGGCCTCGCTTCCATCTCCTTCACCTTTGTTCTTCAGAGCCTTAAGCGACGAGCCAACACCTGCTACCTCTGCAACCTGTAGTACATTGTTTTTCACATTACATGCTTGACTTTCATGACCAACTAATGACCCAAGCGTCCCACACTTGCCATGAGTTTATAACACATACTCGGTGGTTAAGTTTACATCAAGATGGATGCAAGACCTCAGCAATGAGAACAAAGCCAACCTACCATTGTTGCTTCAACAAGTGATGGGAAACACATCATCACTGCAACACATGATTTACAAACATAAGACCAAACACTATTGTTTTGACAAGTGATAACATCACTTTCACAGTTTATCATGCAACACAAAATAAGATGAGACATCATTGTTGCTGAATAAGTGATGGAAATTCATGATCACTTTTACATTTTAAAATACAACAAATGGTTTACAAAAGCACGTCCATGAAATGATAACATGTCTAGAAACCATTTTTCACTGATCAATGTGAATGGGTCACCTCCTTGTGGCAGTTTTGATTGTCGAACAACTACTTCACCTTGTTCACACACCGACGCTTTGTCTTTAAGGCGCTGCTCTGGATGGAGCCTCCAACAAGTGGCTCTTTGCTGCATCAAGATAACTTTTGGAGGTGGATGGCTTCTGTGCTTGAGATGCTTCTTCATTATATCCAAGACCTGTCTTGATTAGTGGAGAACGCTGCACTTTGATAATCTCATCTAAAGTTTCAGATCCTTTAGAAAACCTAAGATTAAGGGCTTTTGTTTTCTCAATCTCTTTTCTAAGTCCCACAATTTCACATTCTAACTTTTCATGGTGTTTTTCCTTCTCAGCAAGTTGGAATGTCAAAGTATCTATAATCATATTCTTTTCTTCTAAAAAAATTTTGAGTTTAGAAATTTCTTCATAAAGACCTTCTTCATATATAGCATCCAAGAAATCATCATCTTCAAAAGCCATCAAAAGTCTATAATTATTACCTTGTTCATCTTCATCACTATTTGAAAGTCCATCACTGTCTTCATGTGTGTAATAGCTCTTCTTACTTACATTCTGTTTTCTGTTCCATCTAATTGGTTCCTTACCTTTGTCAAGCTTATCTTTATGAGGACACTTGGCAGCATAGTGACCGACTCTTCCACAAGCAAAACATTTGAAAGGTAGCTTACCTCTGAATCTTCCAGAACCCCGTTGAAGATTCTTGACAAAATTTGATTCTTCTTCTTCTTCTGACATATTTCCTGAGTCATTGGAATCTCCTTTTCCTGAGGCCTTGAATGCGGCTTCTCTCTTGTCTGATGGTCCCCCTTTCCTCATTTCGTAAGCGGTTAGAATTCCGTGTAGTTGTGACATGGTAATGCTCTATAGATTTTGTTTTTCTTCTATGGCAGAAACTTTTGATTCAAACTTAGAAGACAAAGATCTTAGAACCTTTTCAACCAAAACAACCTCTTTTATTTCTTCACCCAAGTTTTTCATATAATTAACAATCTCATCTATACGTAGAAAGCAGTTAGCCACACTTTCATCATTGTGCATTCTGAGATTTTCATATTGAATTCTGAGAGTTTGAAGTTTTGCTCGTTTTACCTGATCATCTCCTTCATAGCTCAGAACAATCTTGTCCCATATTTCTTTTGCAGTTTTGAGCTGCATAACCTTGACGAATTTTGTTTGAGATAGACTCCCTAATAGAGTATTGACAGCCTTTGTATTTGTTTCATACTGCTTCTTACCAGCCGGATCTGTAGGTGTTGTTGATGGAAATGTGTATCCTGTTTCCATGATATCCCAGACTTCTGTACCAAGAGATTGAAGATAGGCTGTGATTCTTACCTTCCAATAGACGAAGTTTCTCCCATCAAAAATTGGTGGCCTGATCGATGTTTCTTTCTCGTAGTTGCTCATGATGATAGATCTTCCTTCAAGTGATCAAGCTTCTTCTGAAGGACCTGCTCTGATACTGTTACACTAAAATTTGTCACCATGACTATTTACAGTTAGTATGGCTCCATCAACTGTCATACTATCCTCCTTGGCAAGTCTTATACCTCTGCTCCTCATGTCAAACTCCAAGAAAGAGAGAAAGTCCTTAAAAAGTCAATTAACTCTGGTTACGCAATTTCTCTTAGCCTTACCTGCATGTACGCACCTCAAGTTCACAAATCCTGCGTACTAGTACGCTCTGTCTGTAAAGGGGTGGGTGCGTACTCCTGTAAAGGTCAAAAGGCACGAGTTTTACTTCAAAAAAGTTACTTGTGGTCAAATCTAGAGCATTCTAGAAGATGGTTTGACGTGTATTGAGCGCCTCCAGATGGTTCATGCATCCCAAAGAAAGAGGAACTTATCCCATGAAGAGGGGAGCTATCCCATTGAAAGAGGGGCTTATCCCATTCATGGTGGACCTGATTAACTTCCTCCAAAGCATTATAAATATAGGCATTAGGCCAGAGGGAGGGGAGGTTGAAAGCTGAACATTCCTAAGGGTAGATGCTGCTGAAATTAGGACTCCCTTATAGAGCTTGAGAGGAGAGATTCCCATCCTTTCTTAGCTTCATTTGGAAGTGGGTGAGCTGATCAAAGTAAAGGAGAACTCTTGCTGGACCCTGGGAGGGACCTGCACAACACCAAGGCACTGGTTGTAAGGTTTCTTTTGTTTCCTATTAATACAATTAAGTTCATTCTTCTCAACAAGTTGTTATTTATAATTTGTTTCATATACTCCTTGGTCTGTATGTTAAATATGTTTTATTTTATGAGTTATTCAGGTGCTATTTAATCGTTTGCTTGTTAGTGAATGCAGGTTTCGAAGAGAAGGAGGAGCTCATCCGGATCGACGAGGCTGGACTACTACAACAACGTTGGACTACAGGTAGGATCTAAACACTTGATTACTTATATTGTAAATGCATATTTAGAGAAGGATAGTTCTTAATTGTCTTGTTTGTCACTAGAAAGCCTTAGCTTCTAGGGAGGTTGGTTTTGTCCGCAAAATTGACTCTTTCCGCATGACAGATACCAATTGTTGGAAATAATACTGAGAGGGGGGGTGAATCAGTATTATCAACTCAATTATTTTTCATTTCACAACCAGATCATATACGCTACTTCAGTTAGTGAAAACTGTGTATATACGCAACTACAGATAAGGAACCCAGCGTATACCCTGCAGACTTATAATTTAATTTATTCTTCAAATGTTGATCATTAATCTGTGCATCGGAACCATATTAACAGTAACCAGGAACAGTAAAACAGAGCAGAAGACAATCACACACAAGAACACAAGATATAAGGTGGAAACCCAATGTGGGTGAAAACCACCTGCTGCAATTCGTCTCTATCTTCTTTTAATTAGAAACTTCTTTTTACAATGTTTTTGTATTGGTGCAGACTTATACCAGTATGCAGGCTTCTACCTACAGAAGGCTACAACCTTCTCTCGTTCTGCAGCTTCTCCTGGAAGGGAGCTACAACCCCCTTAGCTCTTGTACTAGTTGAGGTACTAGTACGTAGGTGCTGACCTACAAAAGGCTACAACCTTCTCTTTCTTCCAGGGACCACGTTTCATAAATTTTCAGACTGGATCCATGAATATCATCAATCAAACATCAAGAATCTCTGCATCAACCAATCTCCTTTGCACCAAATAAGACTGAATCAAATAGTCACTTCTCTGAATGTTGTACCCAGAACACAGTAACAATAACCAGACACCAATTATGAACCCAGACAACTGCAGCAATAAACAGAAGTAGCTAAAACATATTTCAAGAGATGTACGCTACTTCAGTGTGTACAACCTGCGTGCATATGCTTTTGAATTAAGGCCAACTTGCGTATACGCTATTTTGAGTTACAGAACAAGCGTGTATACGCGCCTTTGCTTCACTGAACCTGCGTACAGATCTATAAAAGATAATTCATTCTTTCAAATATTCAGACATCAGTTATACCCAGATTATCAGATTTATAGATCAAGTCATGCGCCAAATATAACAGATCAAAATCACACAAAGATACTATTATTCAAGCCTTAAGATTTTGACCCATCAATAGAACTTATCCTTCTCCTTGCGCTTAGGTTCCTCCTTCATTCAGATCCAACTATGCACCATAACCCAATCACCAATATTCCAGATCTAGCTCTTCATAACATATTCAATGCTTCAAACCATTCCTTTTCCTAATGATCTCCTTCCCCTTTTATAGTCTTAGGCCTTTCACAATACCACGATCCAAAACCATAAAGAATCAATACCATGGACCCAATACTTGGGTTCAACACTTCAGACGAGATACCATGGTCCAAAACCATAGGTTCAAATACCAAGGACTAAATACCACGGACCACAAATAAGTTCTCCCACATGTACGCGCTTTTCCTTGCGTGAAAGTGCATTTATACGCATACGTGTCTTATGATCGTCTAACTCGCGTGTATACGCAGCTTGGTCAAGGGGAACCTGCATATATATCTTTTTCCTTCATTCTGAGAGCCTGAACTGTGATCTGTCATCAGAGTGAGTTGCCATCAAGGACAACACCTGTGCCATAGCGCCAAACCTGTGTCATAATGCCAACAATCTCCCCCTTTGGACTTGATGGCAACCCTAAAGATCCTCAAAGTCATTCTCCCCCTTTGTCATCAAGGGCAAAGGGTTATGCTCCCCTTGAGTACATGCTGAAATCTCTGCTCTGTTGTGTTGTTCATGCTTCCCCTGACTGTAGGCAAGATCTGCAAAAATATGTTCTACAAGAAGAACCATGACTTATACATCATAAATGACCTTCCTATCACCAAAGACTCTATACATACATCCATCTCCCAACCAAGTGGGGATATACCAATATTGACTCATTCACCCAACCAAGTGGGGATACACCAAAAGTTTACACATGACAACCAAGTACATTACATCATTCATCCCAGGCATAGTGGGGAAACCAAAATAGGTCGTTACATGACCTTGATAATAAAAGATGACATAGAGACGAAATATCTAGAACAAGACTATGAAAGTCATCAATAACTACTATCAGCAGCATCTATCAATATTCAGATCAGCAACCATGTTCTCCCTCTGCACCTGTTCCACCTGAAACCAAAATAGTTGTGAACTTGAACCAAGAGCTTCTAAGCTAATGCCAACAATGCATTATTAGAAGTATATCTGTTCCCCTGAACCTGTGCCAGATGGTCTCTGTCAGACCCATATCAGACCCTTTTAAACCTGAGTCTAACCCCACTGTTTTCCTTCAAACCAACATATACGCGATTGTATCCACATAAACCGGTGTGTGTACGCGGATCCTCCTCATGAAACATCTTACAACCACTTTTCTCTGAGACAGACAGGTTTCAACAGCAAGATGATGCATCAACTACTCCCAGCTTTTGTCTGAGATATTCAAATGTTTCCCTGGGCAGTGGTTTGGTGAGTATATCAACAACTTATTCCTTAGAGGGAACATACTCTAATTTGACCTTTTGTTCAAGCACTTGTTCCCGGAGAAAATGATATTTGATAGGTATGTGCTTGGTCTTTGAATGCATGACTGGATTCTTTGAAATGCTGATTGCACTTGTATTATCACATAAGATGGAGATAGGTGGAGTACAAGTGATTTGAAAATCTTGCAAAGTTTGCATCATCCAAAGGAGTTGTGTGCAGCAAGATGCAGCAGCCACATATTCTGCTTCAACTGTAGATAATGCAATTGAACTTTGTTTCTTGTTGAACCAAGATACTAATCTAGAACCCATAAAGAATGCACCACCACTAGTGCTTTTTCTGTCATCCACGCTTCCTGCCCAATCTGCATCTGTATAAGCATGAAGTGTGAGATCTGTATTTCTAGGATACCATAAGCCATAGTTTTGAGTTCCTTGAAGATACTTGAAAATTTTCTTTATTGCCTGAAGATGAGTTTCCTTTGGATTTGCCTGAAATCTTCCAACCATTCCCACTACATGCATGATATCTGGTCGGGTACCTATTAAATAGAGCAGACTTCCAATCATGGATCTATAGGTTGGTTGATGCACTGCTGCTGATTCATTATTTGCGCTGAGGCTGCATCCTGTTACCATAGGGGTACATACTGGTTTCGAATCTTCCATGCCATATTTCTTCAAGATCTGCTTGAGGTACTTGGTTTGAGATAAAAAGATACCATCTTTATTTTGTTGGATTTGTAAACCAAGAAAATATGTCAGCTCACCAAGCAAGGACATTTCGAATTCTTTCTGCATCACCAAAGCAAAGTTTTGACTCATGGCTTCTTCATTGCTACCAAAGATGATATCATCAACATACACAACAAGTATTAGCAATTTATCATTATCAATTTTTATATATAGATTGCTATCTGCTGATCCTTTTGAGAAACCTTGTTGATGGAGGTATTTGTCCAGGTGATAATACCAAGCCCTTGGAGCCTGTTTAAGACCATAGAGAGCCTTCTTCAGTCTGCATACAAGTTTTGGATCATTTCCAAGGATGAATCCATCTGGTTGCTCAATATACACTTCTTCTTCTAAGTCTCCATTCAGAAAGGCAGATTTCACGTCCATTTGAAATACTTTGAACTTCTAAAAGCTAGAAAGAGCAAGGAACATTCTTATGGCTTCAAGTCTAGCAACTGGAGCAAAAGTTTCTTCAAATTCTATACCTTCTTGTTGAGCATACCCTTTACAAACAAGTTTGGCCTTGTTTCTAATAACTTCTTCATTTTCATTTAGCTTGTTTTTAGATATCCATTTTGTCCCTATGACATTCTTATCTTTTGGTCTAGGAACCAACTCCCAAGTGTTATTCTTTTCAATCTGCTCAAGTTCTTCATCCATTGCCTTGACCCAGCATTCATGTTTGCATGCCTCTCTTACATTTTGTGGTTCAATGGAGGATAGCAATGCTAAATAGCTTGAAGCTTCTAAAATTGTTCTTCTTGTTTGTATACCTTCCTCTTTCTGCCCCAAAATTTGAGTTTCTGGATGATTCTTTTGAATGTACCTGGATGGAGTCTTCTCTTCTATCCTTATCTATTCTTCTGGTGCTTCATGGGTTTCTTCTTCATCATAAGTCTGATTTGATGTTGAAGGATAGTCCTCATCATCTTCGAAATTTTCGGAATTTACTTGCCTAGGAATGTTTCCTTCTTCATCAACCACTACATCAATACTGTCAACAATTCTTCCAAGTCTTTTATTGTAACACTTATATGCTTTCCTATGGGGAGAGTATCCAAGGAGAATGCCTTCATCTGCTCTAGGTTCAAACTTGCCAAGATTTTCATCAGTCTTTTTGATATAGCATTTGCTTCCAAAAATTTTGAAGTATTTTACCGTAGGAGTCTTACCATACCAAAGTTCATGAGGAGTTTGAGTGTTGTTCACCCGAACATTTGTCTTGTTGAGAATAGTAACTGCAGCAAATGCAGCTTCACCCCAGAAGGTTGCGGGAGTTCTAGACTCATCCAGCATAGCACGAGCCATTTGTTGAACCGTTCTGTTCATCCTTTCAACTACTCCATTTTGCTGAGGAGTCCTTGCAGTAGAGAATTCCCTTCTTATTCCATGTTCTTCACAAAAATCAAAAAATTCATTCGAGGTAAACTCCCCACCTCTATCAGACCTGAGGCATTTGATTCTGCGATCTGATTCATTTTCAACCAAGGCTTTGAATGCTTTGAACTTTTCGAAAGCTTCGTCTTTGTGCTTCATAAGTCCTATCCAACACATCCTGGAAAAGTCGTCAATGAATAATATAAAGTATTCTTCTCCTCGAGGTGAACTTTTCCTAGATGGACCACATACATCAGTATGGACAAGTTCAAGTAGCCTGCTAGCTGATCCTTCCTTCTCAGGGAAGTTAGTTCTAGTTTGCTTACCAAACTGACATGATTTGCATATTGTATTGTCTGGTATTCTGATGTCTGGAAGATCACGAACTACCTGGTATTTGCATGCTTTCCTTATCTGAGAGAAGCTTAGATGCCCCAATCTTCTGTGCCATAGCCAGTGTTCATCATTCTTGCTTAGATAGCATTGTTGTTGTCCTCCCTTGAGAATGTATAGATTATTTGGAGTTCTTATGCCTTTGATCATCGTTTCTCCTGTATCAAGCTCACGAACAATACATCCATTTGATCGAAATATCACCTCATTTCCTTGATCACACATTTGACTGACACTCAATAGATTATGCTTTAAGCCATCAACATACATAACATTTCCCGCTTTGACCTTTTCTTTTAAAAGAACAGAACCTTTACCTTTTATGAGTGCAGGGGTTTCATTTCCAAATGAGACCTTCTTTTCTTTTTCTAAGGCACTATATGACTGAAGTTTTTCTTTATCACCTGTCATATGTTTCGAACATCCATTGTTGATGTACCACTAATTTTCCTGCCCTTCTGCATATAAGGCTATACCACATCTTTTTGGTTGTGGTTCTTTCTTTCTCCATGTTTTGGCACTTTATGAAACTTGCTCCTTCTAAGTTGTTTGCAGAAACCTACTCCTGCATTCAGAATCTTCATGACCGAAGTTGTTACAAATAGACATTCTATTTCATTTTCAAGAGCAGAAAAGTTATTGTAGGTCCTTTTCATGATCCCAGTCATACTTCTTTGTTTTTGAGCTTCTCTAGTCATGATGGTCTTGTAGGCAACACATTGAGCAGCTTTGTGTCCAAAGTTATGACAAGAGAAACATTGGCCATTGAAGAAATTCCTGCGATTATCAAACCTGCGGACCAAATGATTGTAGTTTTCATTGACATCCATTCTTGAAGCAAATTGAGAATGATTTACCTGCGGTTGGTTTTAGCTTCTGTTCATCCTTGAATTAGATTTCCCCCAATTTACTTGGTGATCTCTATTCATTCTTGAAGTAAATTTTCCCTGATGTGCCTGGTGATCTGCATTATGCCTTTGCTGTCAATTGTCAACCTGTTCACTTCTCCTTGCTGCATCAAGATAACTTTTGGAGGTGGATGGCTTCTGCGCTTGAGATGCTTCTTCATTATATCCAAGACCTGTCTTGATTAGTGGAGAACGCTGCACTTTGATAATCTCATCTAAAGTTTCAGATCCTTTAGCAAATCTAAGATTAAGGGCTTTTGTTTTCTCAATCTCTTTTCTAAGTCCCACAATTTCACATTCTAACTTTTCATGGTGTTTTTCCTTCTCAGCAAGTTGGAATGTCAGAGTATCTATAATCATATTCTTTTCTTCTAAACAAATTTTGAGTTTAGAAATTTCTTCATAAAGACCTTCTTCATCTATAGCATCCAAGAAATCATCATCTTCAAAAGCCATCAAAAGTCTATAATTATTACCTTGTTCATCTTCATCAATATTTGAAAGTCCATCACTGTCTTCATGTGTGTAATAGCTCTTCTTACTTACATTCTTTTTTCTATTCCATCTAATTGGTTCCTTACCTTTGTCAAGCTTATCTTTATGAGGACACTTGGCAGCATAGTGACCGACTCTTCCACAAGCAAAACATTTGAAAGGTAGCTTACCTCTGAATCTTCCAGAACCCCCTTGAAGGTTCTTGACAAAATTTGATTCTTCTTCTTCTTCTGACATATGTCCTGAGTCATTAGAATCTCCTTTTCCTAAGGCCTTGAATGCGGCTTCTCTCTTGTCTGATGGTCCCCCTTTCCTCATTTCGTAAGTGGTTAGAATTCCGTGTAGCTGTGACATAGTAATGCTCTGTAGATTTTGTTTTTCTTCTATGGCAGAAACTTTTGATTCAAACTTAGAAGACAAAGATCTTAGAACCTTTTCAACCAAAACAACCTCTTTTATTTCTTCACCCAAGTTTTTCATACAATTAACAATCTCATCTATACGTAGAAAGTAGTTAGCCACAATTTCATCATTGTGCATTCTGAGATTTTCATATTGAATTCTGAGAGTTTGAAGTTTTTTCTCGTTTTACCTGATCATCTCCTTCATAGCTCAGAACGATCTTGTCCCATATTTCTTTTGCGGTTTTGAGCTGCATAACCTTGACGAATTCTGTTTGAGATAGACTCCCTAATAGAGTATTGACAACCTTTGCATTTGTTTCATATTGCTTCTTACCAGTCGAATCTGTAGGTGTTGCTGATGGAAATGTGTATCATGTTTCCACGATATCCCAGACTTCTGTACCAAGAGACTAAAGATAGGTTGTGATTCTTACCTTCCAATAGACGAAGTTGCTCCCATCAAAAATTGATGGCCTGATCGATGCTTCTTTCTCGTAGTTGCTCATTATGATAGATCTTCCTTCAAGCAATCAAGCTTCTTCTCAAGGACCTGCTCTGATACCAATTGTTGGAAATAATACTGAGAGGGGGGGTGAATCAGTATTATCAAGTCAATTATTTTTCATTTCACAACCAGATCATATACGCTACTTTAGTTAGTGAAAACTGTGTATATACGCAACTACAGATAAGGAAACCAGCGTATACCCTGCAGACTTATAATTTAATTTATTCTTCAGATGTTGATCATTAATCTATGCATCATAACCATATAAACAGTAACCAGGAATAGTAAAACAGAGCAGAAGACAATCACACACAAGAACACAAGATATAAGGTGGAAACCCAATGTGGGTGAAAACCACCTGTTGCAATTCGTCTCTATCTTCTTTTAATTAGAAACTTCTTTTTACAATGTTTCTGTACTGGTGCAGACTTATACCAGTACGCAGGCTTCTACCTGCAGAAGGCTACAACCTTCTCTCGTTCTCCAGCTTCTCCTGGAAGGGAGCTACAACCCCCTTAGCTCTTGTACTAGTTGAGGTACTAGTACGTAGGTGCTGACCTACAGAAGGATACAACCTTCTCTTTCTTCCAGGGACCACGTTTCATAAATTTTCAGACTGGATCCATGAATAACATCAATCAAACATCAAGAATCTCTGCATCAACCAATCTCCTTTGCACCAAACAAGACTGAATCAAATAGTCACTTCTCTAAATGTTGTACCCAGAACACAGTAACAGTAACCAGACACCAATTATGAACCCAGACAACTGCAGCAATAAACAGAAGTAGCTAAAACATATTTCAAGAGACGTACGCTACTTCAGTGTGTACAACCTGCGTGCATACGCTTTTGAATTAAGGCCAACTTGCGTATACGCTATTTTGAGTTACAGAACAAGCGTGTATACGTGCCTTTGCCTCACTGAACCTGCGTACAAATCTATAAGAGATAATTCATTCTTTCAAATATTCAAACATCAGTTATACCCAGATTATCAGATTTATAGATCAAGTCATGCGCCAAATATAACAGATCAAAATCACACAAAGATACTATTATTCAAGCCTTAAGATTTTGACCCATCAATAGAACTTATCCTTCTCCTTGCGCTTAGGTTCCTCCTTCATTCAGATCCAGCTATGCACCATAACCCAATCACCAGTATTCCAGATCTAGCTCTTCATAAGATATTCAATGCTTCAGACCATTCCTTTGCCTAATGATCTCCTTCCCCTTTTATAGTCTTAGGCCTTTCACAATACCATGGTCCAAAACCATAAAGAATCAATACCATGGACCCAATATTTGGGTTCAACACTTCGGATGAGATACCATGGTCCAAAACCATAGGTTCAAATACCAAGGACTAAATACCACAGACCACAAATAAGTTCTCCCACATGTACGCGCTTTTCCTTGCGTGAAAGTGCGTGTATACGCATACGTGTCTTATGATCGTCTAACCCACGTGTATACGCGGCTTGGTCAAGGGGAACCTGCATATATATCTTTTTCCTTCATTCTGAGAGCCTGAACTATGATCTGTCATCAGAGTGAGTTGCCATCAAGGACAACACATGTGCCATAGCACCAAACCTGTGTCATAATGCCAACAGGTTTCTCATCATCCGTTGTTGGTGGTTCGCTAATTGTCGTGGCGCATTCCCCAACTTCCTTTCTGACATACCCAAGTCCTGTTCAACACAGTAATTCCTCTACTTTGATGGGGTTGACAATGCCTTGGCCATTAACGCCCAAGCCTTTTCCTTCATACCCCATTTTCTTCAACAGTTTGGAGCCAATTCCTGTGGTATGATTTTCAAAAACATCGAAATCATCATCAAGAAACATACATGAATATGGAGAACTACTTTTTACCTCGCGTGGGTCATGCTACAGCTTTTCCAAGGCCTCGTCCTTTGCTTGCAGTTGTCATAGAAAACTATGTTTCTCCTCTTTCTCTTCATGTAGATGCATCTTCAATTCAGTGTTCTCTGTTCGAAGATTATGTTTTTTTTGCTTCAGTTCTTCCATGGCCTCTTCTGTGGCTTGCAACTAAAGCTACAATCGCTCCTTTTCCTCTGTCTCTTTCTGTAGAGTTTCATACATGATTTCCACTCTTTTGGAAATGTTGAGCATGGTCTCGTACATCGCTCTTTCATCCTCTGTCGCTGCACGTTCCATTATTCACGCTGCAATTCACATCAACGCAAAGACCGCTCTGATACCACTTGATCCGGGTCCGGGTGTGACGAAGGACCCTTCCAAGACCTTTTACTTTCGTGATGTGTTAAATTGAATTTTTAAAAGAACATAAATGAATACATCTGCATGTTGTAAAGAAGAAGAACATGGCAATCATCAGCAACATAAACTCATGACGTTGATAACAGAGTTCGTCCAGGAGGGACTACGTCTCCGGGCCCCAGTGTCAAGATGGTGTAGGTCGCTGCATTAAGTGTTGTCAATAGTGATGATGTACATAGAGGTGATGTTGTTATCATACCAGTAAAATGCCCTCACGCAGGAGTGGCTCCAAGAGATGTTCCACTACAGGAACTCTCAGTCAAAAGACTCCTGTCAGTATGACACAAAAACTCATGCATGATGAGCATCCCGCCAACATGGCATAAAGGGGATCTCAAAGAAATCATGCATGGTGACACATGAGTATCCCATCAACATACAACAAAGGGATCTCAAAACACAACATGATGAGTCATGATAACAAGTACATCACATAGGTGATTCCGCGTCACATCAAGCAGGAATCATGAAAACGAGTAAGAAACAGGATCCCACATCAAACATCAATCAAGGACCTGTGCAGCACAATACATAAAGAAGAATTACATGAACACAACATATACCTCACAACCAAGGGCCATCTTAAGAAGCAGATGTCAAACTGTTGAAGCTGTTTGGACCATCGATCTCACAGCATCAATCGCATGGAAATGATTGCTCGCACATGAATGTTGACACATGCATTCCACTTAGAAAATTGGCTGAAGAATAGAATGAGAGAATAAGAAATTTGAATGCACCATCAGATTTGTGACGTCGAATAGTGAAAAATCGACTGTCCAATTTTTGAATTCTGAGAAGTTGAGAATCTGGGGCTCAAGGAATCTTTTAGAATCCCCCTAGATTCGTCAAAGATTATGCTCCATGGGTGGACGGGAAATTTGCAACTCCAAAGGCAAATCTGACCTCGCAATTGTGATCCCTGTGGAAAACCATGAAAAATGACTGTAAACTTTACTATATTCCGACATGGAGAAAAATTACCTCCTCGAGAAAATTTCAAGGCTCATGGTTCCGCTCCCTGTTTTTACAGCAATCATGGTTCCACCTCCATACTGAAAAATAGCCGAAAAAATGCAGAACTCTGATGGAGAAACGGACAACGTCATTGTGTTCGTGGCGTCGAGAGGTGCTGAAACCATATAAAATTTGTCAAAATCTGACAAAGTGAAAATTCGGCCCTCCTACAAAATGCCTAATCATGGTCCCACTTGCATTAAAAATTACTGCATCGTTTTTCGTGCCCGCTTATGGTTCCTCCATGCCTGGGCACACTGGGAAAATGTTGGGTTTATATTAAATCTTGGGCGGATTAATCAATAAATTGGTTTGGTGCAATGGTTAATAAAAGGTTTTGTTGAGGAGAGGTCGGGCGGTCAAACGCCGTCCCTCCAATTTTAACACATGAGCACGTGGCATATTCTTTATTTTTGTTTAAACATGGGGGGTCGGGTCCGCATTGGGCGGCCAGCCCCATACTCCCATGTGATTTGGTTGGTTTTAGTTGGGCCATTCTAACATATTAAAGTTTTGTTATAGCATGGGGTCGCCACATGGTGGCGGGCCAACCACGTGGCTGGCGCGGGCTCGGTACCTGCCGGCCTCCCCAAATTAACATGGTACGTAGGTTGGGGGTGGTGGGGTTGGTGGCCCCCACCCCCTTTATTTATATATATATTTTTTTAATAACAAATAATGCACATTTTTTGAAATTCAGTTTTTTAAGCCGAAGGAGACAATTTAACCAGGCAACCATTTTGCTCGGACTCTGGCCGGAGTTGGCCGGATTTCATCCGCCGGAAAAGGCCAAATTGTGGCCTCCTTAAGCCTACCTAGTAAGCAAAATTCAACCCAGCTTTGACTACTTCTAACTTTTGCATCCGGACTCAAATTGACGAACCGTTCGCATCGCCGCGATCAGGACGACAAGATATACATTCTCGTCCTAGTTCGAGTATAATCTAGACACTTTGATTTTTGAGTTTTCCTAATTCCTCTTTGTCCTGTGTGTGTCTCTGGAGCCACCTGGATCAATCCTCCCCACTGAGGAGCTTTTGGTCCTCCAAAAGCATGAAAAATAATCTGCAACTTCTCTGTACCTTGTCTGCATCACAAGCGTCCTAAAAAGGCCTCGCTTCCATCTCCTTCACCTTTGTTCTTCGGAGCCTTAAGCGACGAGCTGACACCTGCTACCTCTGCAACCTGTAGTACATTGTTTTGCAAATTACATGCTTGAATTTCATGACCAACTAATGACCCAAGCGTCCCACACTTGCCACGAGTTTATAACACATACTCGGTGGTCAAGTTTACATCAAGATGGACGCAAGACCTCAGCTATGACAACAAGGCCAACCTATCATTGTTGCTTCAACAAGTGATGGAAAACACATCATCACTGCAACACATGATTTACAAACATAAGACCAAACACTATTGTTTTGACAAGTGATAACATCACTTTCATAGTTTATCATGCAACACAAAATAAGACCAGACATCATTGTTGTTGAACAAGTGATGGAAATACGTCATCACTTTTACATTTTAAAATACAACAAATGATTTGCAAAAGCACGACCATGAAATGATAACATGTCTAGAAACCATTTTTCACTGATCAATGTGAATGATTCACCTCCTTGTGGCGGTTTTGTTTGTCGAACAACTGCTTCACTTGGTTCACGCACCGACGCTTTGTCTTTAAGGCGCTACTCTGGATGGAGCCTCCAACAAGTGGCTCTTTGATGGCCACTTCTATCACAATGACTGCAGTATGTTTTCTTCCTCCATATCTGCTTAACCTGTTTCTTTTCATGCTGTTGAGAGGGTCTTTCATGCCTCATCCTTTTGTGTGCTGCCATTCTTTTCCAACACTTAGAAAATGTATGGTTATGTAATCCACAAAATGTGCATGTTTTTCGATGCCATGTTTTATGTTCATTATTATCAACATGATCATAATCGAAATGAACATTCGAAGATCGAAAGTGGTTGTTGTCTCTGATGCTAGTATGGCGATGAGAGCTTGCCTCAACTCTCTCCCTGCAATGGGCACTGTCGTGGCATGATGGGGATGTGTTCCCATCATTCTCTTTCCTAGACGATTTCAACGATGTCTCGAACAACTCTGACACCTTCAAGCACTCTCCTTTATTGTATCTCGAGCCTTCAAATCGATGTTCGTGCACAACCTCCAAAGGTTGAGTTATGCCTTGGTTATTAACACTAAGTTCTTCTTTCTCCTCATGCCTCATCCTTGTAAGGAGCCTCATGTTTGTCCCTGTAATTGGGATCTCCAAATCTCCAACAAAACTCATACTATGTGAAGACGAAACCGAAAGGAAATCAACATCTTTTACCTCCTCTACTGATTTGGAAAGAACTGATGAGGGTTTCTCATCATCCGTTGTTGGTGGTTTGCTAACTGTCGTGGTGCATTCCCCAACTTCCTTTCTGACATACCCAAGTCCTGTTCAACACGGTAATTCCTCTACTTTGATGGGGTTGACAATGCCTTGGCCATTAACGCCCAAGCCTTTTCCTTCATACCACATTTTCTTGAACAGTTTGGAGCCAATTCCTGTGGTATGATTTTCAAAAATAGCTAAATCATCATCAAGAAACATACATGAATATGGAGAACTACTTTTTACCTCGCATGGGTCACGTTGCAGCTTTTCCAAGGCCTCTTCCTTTGCTTGCAGATGTCGTAGCAAACTATGTTTCTCCTCTTTCTCTTCATGTAGACGCATCTTCAATTCAGTGTTCTCTGTTCGAAGATTATGTTTGTTTTTCTTCAATTCTTCCAGGGCCTCTTCTATGGCTTGAAACTGAAGCTACAATCGCTCCTTTTCCTCTATTTCTTACTGTGGAGTTTCATACATGATTTCCACTCTTTTGGAAATGTTGAGCATGGTCTCGTACGTCGCTCTTTCATCCTCTGTCGCTGCACATTCCATTGTTCACACTGCAATTCACATCAACGCAAAGACCGCTCTGATACCACTTGATCCAGGTCCGGGTGTGACGAAGGACCCTTCCAAGACCTTTTACTTTCATGATGTGTTAAATTTCATTTTTAAGAGAACATAAATGAATACATCTGCATGTTGTAAATAAGAAGAACATGGCAATCATCAGCAACATAAACTCAAGACGTTGATAACGGAGTTCGTCCAGGAGGGACTATGTCTCCGGGCCCCAGTGTTAAGATGGTGTTGGCCGCTGCATTAAGTTTGTCAATAGTGATGATGTACATAGAGGTGATATCGTTATCATACCAAGAAAATGCCCTCACACAGGAGTGGCTCCAAGATATGTTCCACTACAGGAACTCTCAGTCAAAAGACTCCTATCAGTATGACACAAAAACTCATGCATGATGAGCGTCCTGCCAACATGGAACAAAAGGGATCTCAAAGAAATAATGCATGGTGACACATGAGTATCCCATCAACATACAACAAAGGGATCTCAAAACACAACATGATGAGTCATGATAACAAGTACATCACATAGGCAATTCCGCGTCACATCAAGCAGGAATCATGAAAACGAGTAAGAAACAGGATCCCACATCAAACATCAATCAAGGACTTGTGCAGCACAATGCATAAAGAATAAGTACATGAACACAGCATATACCTCACAACCAAGGGCCATCTAAAGAAGCGGATGCCAAACTATTGAAGTTGTTCGAACCATCAATCTCACGGCATCAATCGCATGGAAATGATTGCTTGCACATGAATGTGGACACCTGCATTCCACTTAGAAAAGTGGTTGAAGAATATAATGAGAGAATGAGAAATCTGAACGCACCATCAAATTTGTGACGTCGAATAGTGCAAAATCAATCGCCCAATTTTTGAATTCTGAGAAGTTGAGAATCTGGGGCTCAAGGAATCTTTTAGATTCCCCCTAGATTCCTCAAAGATTCTGCTCCATGGGTGGACGGGAAATCTGCAACTCCAAAGGCGAATCCAACCTCACCATTGTGATCCTTGCGGAAAACCATGAAAAACGACTGTAAACTTGACTATATTCCGACAGCGAGAAAAATTACCTCCTCGGGAAAATTTCAAGGCTCATGGTTCCGCTCCCTATTTTTACAACAATCATGGTTCCACCTTCATACTGAAAATTGGCCGAAAAATGCAGAACTTTGATGGAGAAACGGACATCGTCATTGCGTTCATGGCGTCGAGAGGTGCTGAAACCATATAAAATTTGTCAAAATCTGACAAAGTTAAAATTCGGCCCTCCTGCAAAATGCCCAATCATGGTTCCACCTGCATTAAAAATTAATGCGTCTTTTTTCGTGCCCGCTCCTGGTTCCTCCATGCCTGGGCGCACTGGGAAAATGTTGGGTTTATGTTAAATCTCGGGCAGATTAATCAACAAATTGGTTTGGTGCAATGGTTAATAAAAGGTTTCATTGAGGAGGGGTCGGGCAGTCAAACCCCGTCCCTCCAATTTTAACACATGAGCACGCGGCATATTTTTTTTTTTGTTTAAACATGGGGGGTCAGGTCCACATTGGGCGACCAGCCCCATACTCCCGTGTGATTTGGTTGGTTTTAGTTGGGCCGTTGTAACGTATTAAAGTTTTGTTATAGCATGGGGCCGCCGCATGGTGGCAGACCAGCCACGTGGCTGGCGTGGGCTCGGTACCTGCCAGCCTCCCCAAATTAACATGGTACGTAGGTTGGGGGGTGGTGGGGTTGGTGGCCCCCACCCCCTTTATTTATATATACTCTTTTTTAAGAACAAATAATGCACACTTTTTGAAATTCGGTTTTTTAAGCCGAAGGAGACAATTTAACCAGGCAACCATTTTGCTCGAAATCTGGCCGGAGTTGGCCGGATTCCATCCGCCGGAAAAGGCCAAATTGTGGCCTCCTTAAGCCTGCCTAATCAGCAAAAGTCAACCCAACTCAGATTGACGAATCGTTCACACCACCGCGATCAGGACGACGAGATCTACGCTCTGGCCCTAGTTCGAGCATAATGTAGACACTTTGATTTTTGAGCTTTCCTGAGTCCTCTTTGTCCTGTGTGTGTCTCTGGAGCCATCTAGATCAACATGAATCTCAAAAAATCTACTTTGGATAGCAAAACAATATAATGCAGTAAATCAATCGTGTGCACAATAAGAATAATAAAAACAATATATGTAACCCAACTTTGCTATATTATCAACATATAATACAATAGTTTAGGACTCCCACACAAGGGATAATGGCCCTCAAATATCCATAAGTACAAGAATACAATATACAATGACAATCTCGTTGTTCTAGTGCACAATCATAGCCTCTATGTCATATCTCGTCTTGTTGGTCCTTCCCTTCTAATTTGCTCTCTAGCTTCCCCTTAGTCCATCAAGAAACAACACATAGATACTCCAAGAGGTCTGCCATCTATAATTATTGCGAGTCACTTCTGATACAATTAACACGGGCTCATTAATCTGCTCCTCTATGTTGACCAATACTTGATCATCAATCAACCTTCTTAGTAGCATCTTTCGTCCATGAAAGAGATACACGTAGGCTCCAACAACTTCATCCAACTTGAGTTGTTAAACTCCCTTTATGACTACTTTTCAAGGGATACTTTGGGAACTATGATTTTTCCCTCCAACAACTCTTCAAATGTCCAATCCAATAACCAAACTCACTATAGAATCTTCTCCTAGGAAAGGGCTTCTAACCACCAAGTTTTCCCTCTTCCACTTGGCTTCCACAGGCTGCAATATGATCCTCCTAGCAAAAAATTGAACATGAAATCATCCACATATATGTACTCATGAGTTGGTGCACCTATTATAGAATATTAATCTAGTTAGGGCATCATCACAGTCCATGACAACCCTCTCTAAACTGCTCTACAATCATTTTTTCCTTTGCATTTTGTCTTATTTTTCTTGTTGCCTCCCACAGTACCTATTCCCTTGCCTCTTCACTAGGTAATATGCCTTATGGGGCCCTCCAACAAGCTTAGAACAGGCTTGTGGTGCCTCTATTGTTCCATAGAGCCTACAACCCTCCAAAAACAAGGAGAAAACAAACTCAAATGTGCACCAGAATTCACACGGCTAGCCTCTGTTGTACATTTTCCCTTTCAATCCCACAAAACAAACCCTAAACCATCCCCTATTCTCCTCGACCTTCTCTTTTTTGTATTGCGACTACCACATGTTATGATTCTCCTTAGAATTGTTGCTCTTAGATGCCTTAAAATGATCTCAATTGACCTCAATTTATACACAAATGTGAGGACTCCACGAATTCTCTAACAGACATGATTTTTGGACATAACCATCTCAAGCCTAAATGACTTGTATGTCCAAAAAATCAATCATTACCTTCAAAAATTCATTACTCATCGTAGACAACTCAGAATTCGACAATTTTTGTTATGTTGTATTCTCCTCATCGCCCTCTATCATATGCATCCATCACATGTCCAAAATTCTCCATGGTTTTGGCCCAAACATCAATTGGTTCAAAATCCCAACCTTGGGTGCCAAGCCCATAAATGAATTTTGTGGTGCTCCAAACTCTAACCCTGAACCCTAAGGCTTGGAGTACCTCCCAAGCTCCTAAAAAGTCAGCACTCCCTCTTAGCGAGGGAGGTATTTCCAAGACTAGGAAGTAGCTCATCATCATCATCACTACTCACAACACTCACCCAACTCCTGGTGCTCACAACTACAGCGATCCTTGTAGCATGAACTACGCCTCTCTCGAAAGTTTCATTGTCACTGGAAGCATCCTGCTTCTTCTTCTTCTCCTAGAATGTCTACCATTTCTCCATGATTCCTTCTTAGCAGTTGTAGGATCACCCTTGCTCCCCACTAACCATGCACTCTTCTTGGGCTACAAAGTTTCTCTTTGAACCTACAAATTCCCTCTAGAAATTTACTCCCTCTGAGCCTTTGGAACCTGGACCTTCTTCTCTAGAACCTGTACCTGCTCGTCTGAAGACTGCACCTACACCTGCTTCTCTGGAACCTGCACCTAGTCCTCCTGATACTTCTTCTCATGATCCATAGGCTTTCCCATTATCATGTATAGACAATGCTCTCTAAGTCCAATCACAATACTTGCAGAGTTAGAGCCTCTAGGCCTGAGTCTTGCCTTCCCATCCTAGAATAAGACCTCAAACCCATTCTTCTTAATCAATGAGACAAATATCACGCTATATCTAACTCCTGGTACAAACAATACATCTTGGACCCACATCACTCATCCTAACTCCGTCCTAAATGGCATAACTCCCGATCCTCAGATATCCTTCTGACTCTTGCCACCCAACACCATCTGCAACTTTGAGTACTACTAAACTAGAGTCTCTAATACCTCTTATGACCATGTCATATGTTTTGATGCACCATTGTCCACGTACCATGCATCCTCATCGGTCGTACTTTGCGATAAATGAGAGATCATAGAAAATTCCCCCTCCTCCAACCTCCTGGTGAGAGCATCTATCTCAGCAGAAGTGGAAACACTGGCAACCTTCTTCCCTTTCTTCTTCTCGTCATCTCATGTCTTCTTCTTCATTGGACATCTACACAAAAAATGACCCATCTTGCCACAATTGAAACACTTGATTTTACTCAAGTCCTTCTTTTACTTACCCTTCATTCATGTTGCAGTGCCACATTATCATCTGAATCCCTCTTCTTCAAATGAAGTCATGGTCACATTTTGATTGATTTTGTTCCCGTGTATACTTAAGAAAGGTTGATTTTGATGCAATAAAAGCTCACATGGTACTATGTTTGATGAGACCAGAGGTGAGATATCCAACATAAAAAACAATACTCATGTATTTGATCTAGTAATGTAATTCTCCTGCACACTTTGGTGGTGGAAATTATTCTATTCATATGTCATTATGTCCTATGTTGGAATCTTGTAAAGAAGATCAAAAATTCTCAAGCAAGATAAGGTGGGGTGTTGCACTTCTAGCAGGAGGCTTGTAGTAGAATTAGAATTTGTGTATGAGAAGCATAAGGCATCATAAAAGGCTATAGATCAGAACTGAGCATTCCTCTATTATGTTTGATTAATTTATTTTGATTGATTCATGTTGATTCAATATGTAAATTCCCATTGGGTATGGATCTAATTATAGTGCTTTCTCCTCGTTCCTGTGCAATAGAGGATCAAGTGTGCTGAGTATAATGTTTCATATGAATGCCTACAATTAGAGGTGTGATGATAAATAGTGAGTGGTGTATGCACTGTTGGAATGTGGTTTGAGCACAATGTTGTGTGCCTTATGGTGAACAAGGTATTATGTCTACTGCTAAGAGTGTTTTTGGAGAGATTTCAAGAATGAAAATTATAGCCCGTGGTTGATCAATGCACCCCTACATAGTATGTGATTAATATCCAACTAAACACTTGTGTGTGAAGTGTGTCATTGAATACATCTAACTGACATGTTGTGTGATTAAGAGTTATTTTCCTATAATAGATTCTTGTAATGGACCAGTGCAAATGGTAAGACTACTAAGTGAAGCATGAGTGTGCCTAGTGTGATATAATTGATTTACCTTGCATACATTTAACTAAAATTAGGGTTGAGGATTGGTTGTTGAATATTGTAGATTAGGGTTTTTGACTTTGAATAGAGAATGAGTTTATTATTGGTCGGTGATTTTAGTGATTGAGTTCATCAAGTGAAATGGTTGAGCAAAATTTATGTTGAACAAATTTTTTAAGTATGGTTTGATTATCAATGCAGAATTGAAACATTTAGGGTTTGCATTATGTAGCAAGGTATTATTCAGTTGCTTATTGAGAAGAGTTATTAGTTTTTTAAGAGAATGATGAAATTATCAGGGATTTTTGAACATTTCTCGGGTTTCACAAGTATTGTATTATAGATATCAGATTGGTTATGAACTTCTTGTCGTTGTGACAAAAACCCTCAAAAAAAATTCCTTATTCAATTTTGGAGCCTACATGAACTGTCGTTTCAAGATATATTGTGTCTTCTTATTATTTGTTCATTTTTTCCTAAGTTTTGACCATCCTTACATCATTTCTAAGTGTTGCTTTTCCTCCTAGGTCAAAGTTTCCTAAGTGTCATCTTCTTATCTTTGGAATAACTTGTGTCGTCTTTCAAAAGATAGTAAAAGCAGTAGATTTTCTTTGACATAGTGTTAGCTTTATTTAATTGACATGCATACTACACAAAAGAAAGAAAGCACGGCTTTTTCTCCTAGAGAAAGCGCACTTTCTAGGCTTAGTGACCACACATGCATTGTCAGAGGAAATTGCGCCCTCTTAAGCCTGAGCGCACTTCCATCTCTCAATGTCACTGCCCTATCGTTTGGTCACCTTTAAGACCACCATGGACATTGTGTGGCACCAACGATATTTCGTTCAAAGTTATACAACTAATTTAACCCAGCCTAAGCCTACTCTTATTCGTTTAACACTTAGTCAAATTTCCTATTTCAATCTTACTTCTTCAATTACTTCATAAACATTCAATATCACAATTTCAATATAAGTTGTGGAAAATTCAATCAACAGAATAACCAACAGTACACAACTATATACATGGGAGGGGGAACTCCCAACAATTCCCCAAGACTTATTTTATTAACTCAAATATAATACAACAATTTACAACATGTCATCCATAGCTAAACCTATGCGCTACCCAAGTTCTTAGAGGTACAAAGAGTGGAATTTATTGGACCAACCCAACACACCTGCCCAAAACACCAAGTTCCATAGCTAGGGCGTACCTTACCTGAAGACCGACACCTTGCCCAGTAGAAACCCAAAAATCAACACCCCAAACAAAGCAAAAAACCAATCTTGCGACGTGCCAAAAAATTTCATTTTCTCAATCGAACCTCTCGTTTATGTGACTGTGTCATTTGCTATGTTTCACCTTTTCATGTTGTGTGCCCTTCATTTTCACTTTTTTGCGTTACATTTGTACGAACTTTCTTGATCGTGTCTACCCCGTTTGAGTTCGTGTAAGCATTTACTTATACTTGTGTGAACCTTCGTTCTAACCATCATTTCGTATCATCATTCAGCGAACCCATTGTTCAGCTGACCCATCGTATGAACCGACCTGTCGTTTGGTCATGTGGGTGTCAGGTTGACCCATCATTTGTTCGTGTGAGTGCCCCTGTCATGCAGGCTGACTCACCATTTGGTTGTGCAGGCGCACCTCACCCACGAGTGTTTGTTCACATGCTAAACATCCACCCAACATTTCCTTCATTCACACACCATGCCTCATACTTTGACCACGCGTCGTGCCAACCGACCCCCTCATGCTAGTCGTGTCACCCCTCGCCCGTGTTTTTTTGTCCAAACTTTTGCACATTTCGCCCGGTCTGCCCATCGTGTTGCCCAAATCACCTGTCATCATCTCGTGCAAGTCACGTTTGGCCGCCTGGGCACCCTGCCTTCGTGCAGGTGCGCCTAGGGTGCACGCCCTTATTCCATGTACATGATGCCCATGGGTGTACCTTGGGTCCACTTCCACTCATTTCGTTTGGTTCACCTGATCGTGTCACCCATCATGTCACCATGTCATGCATGACATGTTTTCCCATGGGCGTCCGGGTGCCCTGCCTTCGTGCGGCTTCCCTAGGTTGCTCGCCTTTATATTGTGCATGATATGTTCCCATGGTCCCACTTCATTTTTTCACCACTTCAAATGGGCATGGGAATTCATGGGCTCCTGCTTAGCCTTGGTTCCCACTCGGGGCCCTGGCACTCAGTAAAAGCACACTTCCTTCTCTTAGTTAAGTGCACTTCTTGTCCACAAAGAGTGTGCCCCCCTTGTTAACAAAGATTACGCCCTCCTTTCCCTCAATTGTTGCACACTTTTTGTCAACATAAAGTGTGCCTTCTTGTCTCTCACACATGTGCCCTTCCTTCATTGCATGTTGAGATCATTCCTTGAAAATAGGAACTCTCTCCACTTAATGTAACTCACTAATTAGTCAACAAGTAGCGGGCATGCATTATATTGATTCACATGTGCATTATTTTATAAGTTTCCTAGTTCATTATTCATTCTCATAATCATAGTTCAGTTTGACCTGAGCGCACTTTCTCACCATAAGGATTTCTTCTTCAATATTAATCACAAGTGCATGGATTTTTGATAAGTTTTGTGGCGTGTCGCTTTTGTTTGCTTTTGTCATTTTTAGTGGTGCTTTTGTTTTCCTTAGTGTCATTTCAATATGTTTTCGCATATGAAGTGTCATTTTCATCCACATTTCCTCCTACAAGTGTCAACATGATGTCACAAGTGGCGCTTCTATTAACTCTTCACATTCCATGGCCTTTCACCTTCAAGTCATGGTTGCGACCGAATCTATAAACACTTACAACCCTTCTCTTTCATTACTATTGTGTTCTATACTTGTTGTTGGCCTTCACTTAATAGTTCTAAGCCTATTTTGAGTAGAATGTAGTTATGGAAAATAGAGACCCTATGTGATTTCAAATTGTGTCGAGCAAGAGAGGCTCCCTTCTAGAGTGCATAACACATTCCTAAGCTACAATCTGGCACCTCTGTCCACTAAAACTAAGCCCTACACCCTCTTTAGGACTCGTTGGTGCACTTCGCACTTCCAAGCAACAGTGTGTCCTCTCCTTAATGTGATTATGCCTTGCACCCAAGAATTCTCTCTCCCTCCTGTTGTAGCGGCTACAACCACCCTCCAAAATTTTGCCTTAGCTTCGTTTTGGACCCTCCCTTCCAACTTTCACACCAGCATGTCTTGCTTCGTCAAGTACACAAGCTCCAGTGTTTTTCTTGCGCAAAGGGAGCCTATCGATCACAGCTCGATGCATTCCCCTCACAAGATGATCACCCGGACTTGGTCCAACTGCAGGCTAAGTAGCTCCACCAAGAAATTGCGCAATTCTGGAGGGAAACCAGCCTTCCCTCTAGAAATTTCACAATCCTGACAGGTAGCTTGTTGGGCTCCAGAATTGCGCAATTCTGGCAGCCAATATTCCCAGTGAAAATTGCGCAATTTTCCCGAGCAGGGCTGCTCAACCCAAAATTTGCACAAATCTGGGCAGCATTCAGCTGCTCTACCCAGAAATTGCATAAATATCCTGGGCAGCCATCCTAACTCCCAGCCATAAATGCGCATTTTCTCTCAGCAGTCGAGCAGTCTCGTGCATGTGCAGTTGAGTTGATCGGTTCCCTCCGGGACTGAGAAAAACTGACTTGCATGCATTGGCTGCTTCTCCCAAGGCAACATGCAAAGGCATCCCTTGCTTCAGGGATCTATTTTTAGTAGTTGGAGGTTACATGCAAGGATAATTTTAGAAACCTCCCACCAAGTGTCGCTTTCCCTAGATTTGTGGCATGCACGTCACAGCCTCAATGTTATCAAAAATCATCAACTGGATGCCGCAGAGCTCATTCCTCACATCAACCTTGCAGCTCTGACATCCCACATCACATCTAGGAGCTATCGACACACTCAACTCTGTTGTTTTGGGGTAAGCCTGCTTTCCATGACTTGTGTTGCATTTCTGGCGCTTTTTGTGTTTCACGTCGTATGAATGATGTCTGCTTGATTTCAGTGAGCCCTTGTTGTCATTTTGATACATTCTAGCTTGTACTAGTACCGTTTTAGTTTTCGTCAACATCTCACTACTGTCGCATGCATGAAACTGTTTTTCACGAACAGTCATCGATTTGGCGACTCACCTCACCCACATGTAGGTTGTACCGTTTTCTGAATCTGTCATTCACCGTTTGCATGCATGATCATTCACTTATGCTTCCACTCAGTATCAGCAAGAATTCGCACTCACATTCACGTTCAGTTTCCCGTCGCCGAGTCTAGGCAACATCAACCCGGACTCTGCGTTCACTGAGACTACATTGCGCAATCTAGGGAAGGAAGGATCTGTCTTCCTCTCCAGAAATGTGCATTTCTGCCCAGCCACTATCACTCTAGGACTATTTTGCGCATTTCTGAGGGATAGTGACTACTGGCCCAGAAAATTGCGCAATGCAGTCCCTGAGCCTGTAGTCACTGCCAGCGGAGATTATGCATTGCGCAATTCCAGCAGTCAGCAGGCAGATTGGACTATGCATTGTGTAGTTCCAACAGTCAATCAGCATCCCAATAGCCCAGATTGTGCCTTGCACGAAGACATAGAATGGAACAAAGAAGGAGTTGCATGTGTTGAAGCAACAACTCAAGAAAGAACATGAAGCCACACAAACAGACGAATGAGTTGTAGCAGGAATAGGAACAACATTGGGCGCAACATGCACTCATAGATGAAACTGCACTCGTACAAGTTATAGATCTATCCCAGCATCTAACATGAAGCAAATATGGTGAGCAGTGTTATTGATCACATGCAAGGGATTCAGCAGCATGCATGTCATTGTGTGCACACATGCGATCCAACCCATTTAGCACACTCACTAAGGTGAAGACAAGAAGCAAGTCCAACTGGAGCTGAACATGTACTTCGGAAAGTTGATGCACGTGACCACCAGCACACACTTGAAGATAAGCATGGACACTATGTATCAGTGTGTTGCCAGTTCAGCTGCACCCAAGAAGACCATGTGCATGTTAGCAAAAGAGTTGGAGCCATACCAATGCACTGGATGTAATGGAGGCAGGAGTTCGCTTCAGCAAGATGTCACCATGGGGTGCATGCACACCATCACGGACGACCAAGCTTAGCATTAGCTCACCACCTTCGCCATCACAAGCATGTCAAAGAGTTGGTCTCATCACAACAGACCGAGTGGCAGTGATGTCTTGCATGGCTTGCGCAAGCCATGTTGTCTCACATCAATACATGTGCATTGTAATGTAATGTCATGTCAAGAGTAAGTCAAGTGTCGATAGTTGGTTGTAACAGTCATAAAGTCGATGAACATTCGTGAGGGTAGATGAACTGTCACAAAGGGGAATGCCAAGGGTCACCCCACCCTTTGCTATAAATAGAACCTCACAACTCATTGTATAGGTTTTTGGTCAGCCAAGCTTCCGACAAGACTATCTTGGAGAGAGCTTGGACAGTATTGTAACACGCCTTGGCTTCTCCACTGCACGGAGCTAGTACATCTATTTGGAGGAGTAGGTGGATGTGGTTGTAACGTTCCACTATTGGAGCTAGTGGTTGGACATGGATTTATTGTATGACCGGAACTTACACTTATTTATATAATAAGAGCCAGCACGTTTCATGCATATGTTGTATTGTATTCCATCTATCTTGTTTACTCTAAATGGCATATGTATTTTCTTTCTTATGCATGCATGTATGGACTATTCTATATGAGTATGTATGAATCTCTCTAAAATATGTTGTTGGTTTAACCATCACTTTGGATTGCCAGCTAACTTTCTTTCCAGCTTGTGATGCATCTTCGCTCGTTTGTTCCCTTCCCATCCAAGTACTATTACAGGTTGCCAAGGGGCGCACTCATCTCAACCCACATGTGTTAGAACCTTTCATGCACCTTCCTTGACTTACTGCAGCGGTCACACCCTTGCTACCAACAGAGTTATATTACTTGCCTTTGTGTGAAATCGCGATCAAGGCATTGCTATACGACCCAATACTGGGACTCCTAGACCAAATGGTCTGAGGTCTAATTGAGACTTCTTACCGGGGAGATCCCCTTACATGTTGGCGGGTCCAACACCGTCAACACCTCCACAAGAGCACATGGCACAATTATAAGTCTCACTCAAGCCTTGTCTGTCCACTATGATCCTGACTTGTGCCCTCTCCCCTGCCTTGGCATAGTGTGCACTTTCAATGGCTAGTAAAGCCACATTGTCTCACTTTTGATATGCTTGTGCTTTTAGCTTGCCCAGTTATGTTCTTAATCATAGTATTTTGATTAGCCTGCATATGATATCTAGGGGATTTCTTGAAACTAATTATTGTTTTCCATGAGTGATTTTCCACTTGCAGGTTCTACAAATACAAAACAAATTTGTCTCTCATCATCTGCCTAGACAATGCCTCCTACCACTCGAAAAGCTACTTCAAAGAAAACTTTAGAATCTATTACTAAGGTGGCAGTGGAAGTTCCTATTATATCAAACACATAGAACTTCATTGATAAATCCTTAACAATATCGTGGGAGGATATGAAATATGTTTCTATGCCGAAGGAATTTCTTGAAAAATTAGAAGACGGGGAAGAGTATATAAATATCAAGAGATCCAGAATACATAGAGTGGCATGCAGATTCCTAATGATGCATTATGCAGAATCCATCGAATGCATCTTTCTACATATGGAAAACAAGAATATGGTTATTAGCAGTGAAAGTGGGAATGATATTGCCACCTACCATCCGCATGACATACATTCTTATGAAAAGATGGTAACTCCCAAGGAATATTTGAATACTCAGTTCTATGCGACTTGGGAAAACCTGAATACCAAGGAGATCCTCAAGTCATGGTGGCAAGAGCTTGCAAAATTCCACCAGAGACCAAGTGTAATATACACGACCAAATCTTTGAGAAATGTTTACCAGTATCTCATGGCAATGTGTTGCAGACTACATGAGTGGAAGAATGCAGAATAATTTGAGGAGAGTTGGGTTTATCTGCTCAACCTAGTTTTTTCAAGAGGAAAGGTTTTCAATTGGGTTGATATCCTCTCTCATGAACTGCAACTTCACATACAACAGGCCAATACAACTTTACAAGATAAACAAGCACCAGACTTGTATATGTTCACTTATCTACTCGATGGTATCTACACCCGTTATGATTTCATAGGGATGAAGTGACTCTAGACCCATCATGATAAGTTACCTTTCTACTTTCATTGTAGAATGTTATCATAATTCAATTTATGAGGAGTATATGTGAAATTGGTTAAGCACTTCTTTGTAGTATTGTACAAGATTATCTTTGAGATTGAACCTCATTCCATAACATATTAGGTGAAATAGGAACTCTATGATATTGTAGACTGGTTCGCTTCACCGCAGGGCACATACATCAAATGTTTCGGGTGTTAGAAATCCCCTCACCTTATTTCAAGGTATGTGACCAATAAGGTGGTCTTGCAAGAGGTAGCCTATTAGTTGAACAATGGATTGTTTGCACAAATCTAGAGGAGGAAGAAGGTTCCTTAGCCCGCTTTTCCTTTATGGATTGGATTTTATGAGCTTAAGAGCCTTAAGGCGGTTAATGTTGAAATTGAAGAACTTAGGCGTCTTCATTTTGGAGTAATGGACTTTCATAGATATGATTATAGGAATGTTTGCAGGAAAAGTTATTCTAAGATACAATATACCTGACTATATGTACCTATAACTACTCTGGAAGATGAAAAGATCAAGAATCGGTACAACGCCTTATGAAATAATCGGCCAGGAGATGAGGCAGGGCCCTCCCAGGTTCCACAGGTACCAAATGTACATATGGAGGAGATTCAGCGGGAAGTAACATCCCAAGTGGACATTGTATCACCCAAGAAGAGGCTCAAGCATGATCCAGTGGCAAAAAGAAACAATTTTTTTAAGGTTGATCCAATGTGCAAAGGTGCAATTGAGATAGAGGTCCAAAGGAAACAAAGGGAGGAAGAGAAGAGAAGTTTAGAAGAATAGAAGCAACTAGAACAAGAACGTGAAAGAGAGGAGGAGAAATTACAGAAAGAAGAAGAAGAAAAGAAGAAGCAAGATGACTTGATGAAGAAGAGAAAAGTAAAGGAGGAAAGGAGAAAAGTAGAGGAAGAGGAATAATGGAACCGGACATAAGATAAACAAGAGGAAGAACAGATGGCCCGTGAAATGGAAGCATAGTTGGAGGAGGATGTCATTGAACCAATTGCATATGAACCCAACACTTAGCCGGAACCTCCTTTCACAGTTGGTCATCTCCCATTCAACAAAATGGGAATTTTTCCTCCATCTAATGACAGGGTTATGGATGTATCCATCTTTACCTTCAATCGGTTGAAGAAGAGGATTGTATAAGAACGACGAAGGTACTTTCCCAATGATCATGTCCATCCAATGTCCATATCCACAGAAAAAGTAATAGCATCCAATACTAGGGGAAATCCTCAAGCAGTCATGGATGCAAATGTGGTTTTCTTGACAACTGGATGCAAGATAATCAAGGTCTCACCTTCAACAACTTTGAAATACAAATTTGGATCATTGTTGCTCTTTCTGAAATCAATACTAACCAAAGAGCTATCAATGTGAGAGTACCATGTAGGAGGAGCTTGCTTAAACCCATACAATTCTTTCTTCAATTTGCAAACATGTGTCTCTTTATCATGAATCTCAAAGCCTTGAGGCTGTTATATACAAACTTCTTGTTCAATGACTCCATTCAGAAAGATAATCTTGACATCCATTTGATGCAATTCCCAACCTACAATATAAGAAAGAGAAATTAAAGATATAATAGAAGCATACCTAGCAACAGGAGCAAGTGTGTCTTTGTTATGAATATAATTCATAACAAGTAATTAAATAAAATAAATATAAATATTAAATAATTAAATATTTATTAGGTTAAATAGTCATTAAGTTAAGTGAAAAGGCATGTCTAAAAAGACATGCCCATTCATGAAAGGACACCTGCTTAGGTATATAAATGCGGGTCTTCATTGTAAACAATCATCAACTTATACATTTTTATATATATAATAAATTATTATTATAAATACCTCTTGTGTATTTTTACATTCAAGTCTCCAAGATATCAGTTTTTATGCTTTAGTGGTATAAGAGCCATGGCACACAATATAATGATGCGAGTCTTTGCACGTTGTTCGCCACACAATGTGCCATTACGTTCACTCCTGAATGTGTTGAACAATTTAGTAAAATTCAAGAAGCATTTCAACGATTAGAAAAATCATGTGCAGAAGTTTCAGCATGTCTAAAGAAAAGTTGTGCAGAGGAAGATGATAGCGACAGTGAGGAAACAAAACAAGGTGAAGCAGGAGAATAAGATGTTGACCAGAATGATGATAATGATTCCAATGAAGTTGATATTAATCTCAAAGAGGATGAAGTCATTGAAAATACAACACTTAAACATGTAGAATCTATAAAAGAAGATATAATACATGATGAAGTGGATCGGTATGAATTAGAAGAGGTTGATGCTGGTAATGCTTTGCAAGGCCAAAATAAGACACTGGAGTTAAAGATTGAGACAACTGCCCGGTTTGAGATGACAGTGCTACCTGGTGAGGAGCACATGACAACTAATGAAATGCATACCGTTGGTAAAGCCTCATCTGAGGCATCCAACTTAGGTATAAAAGTAGGTCCTCATTGTAGTTTGTTCTCTACAATACCCAACGGCTTGGAATCGGTGGGAAATGTTTTTAAAGAGACTATAATAAGTCAAGGAAGAACCTTAGTGAAATCGGCGGAAGAGGCTTTAAACAATGGTCCAAACAAAATTGATATAGTTGCAATTCAAAACCAGGCGCTTATGGAAAAGATTATTGAATTGCATGACAATTCCATGGATTATGTTGTCGATACATTTCAGAATAAAATTATTTTTGGTAGTGCTTTAACGGAAGCATTTCGAATAATATTCAGCGAACGTGTTGGGGAATGGACAAGTGCAGAATTCCTGGCTATGTTTTTAGATAATTTACTTAAAAACAGTGGCCTCAAAAAATTAAGTGATGATGATAGTGAGACTATCCTTGGTGAATTTTATAGAGTATATCAGCGATAAAGATTTATATTGTGAATTTTATAGGTCAAAACTAGGCTGCCGACTGTTATTCGCAAAAACTACAAATGAGACTCTTGAGCAAAGCACATTGTCAAAGATGAAGCATTATTTTGTTTCGAAATATACATCAAAGATGGAAGGGATGTTGAATGATTTCAGACATTCCCTGGAGACTCAAGCTGAGTGGAAAACATATTTTGATAATCTGTGTATCGTCATACCGAATCAGCCATCAACTACCAAATCCCTAGAAAAAACCTTCGTCATTTCACCAACTGACTAATCTATCCACAGTCACAATGGGCACCAAAGATGGCTGGCCAACTCGGCTATCAAGTCTAGCCACCTCTCCGACTACGGTCAAACGTAGTCGTTCGGGCACACGTAAGTTTAAAAATTATATTTATACAATATATGGATTATATATATATATATATATATATATATATATATATATATATATATATATATATATATATATATATATATATATATATATATATATTTTAATAATTAAAATGTATTAATTAATTAAATATAAATATGTATGTTATAATTAATTAATACATTTTAATTATTAAAATATATATATATATATATATATATATATATATATATATATAATAATTAAAATGTATTAATTAATATAACATACATATTTATAATTTAATTAATTAATACATAATTATTATATATATATATATATATATATATATATATATATATATATATAAAAAAAAAATCAATTTAAAAAAAAAAGGGAAAGACAACCTTGGACTCAAAATAGAGTTACTAGCGAGCCACCAGTGACGGAGACCTTCCACCTTCCATATGTCGAGACGACAACAACAAAGACAATTGCCAGCAATATAGCTTTGAGGACAAAGCTTCTGAAGGAAGGGGCTATGTTATGAATATAATTCATAACAAGTAATTAAATAAATTAAATATAAATATTAAATAATTAAATATTTATTAGGTTAAATAGTCATTAAGTTAAGTGAAAAGGCATGTCTAAAAAGACATGCCCATTCACGAAAGGACACCTGCTTAGGTATATAAATACGGGTCTTCATTATAAACAATCATCAACTTATACATTTATATATATAAATAAATTATTATTACAAATACCTCTTGTGTATTTTTACATTCAAGTCTCCAAACTATCAGTTTTTATGCTTCAGTCTTCATAATCCTCTCCCTCTTTCTGGGGAATCCTCGGGCCACAATTTTTTCCTTGTACTTCTCAATACTTCCATCAACTACCTGCTTGATTTTTTATATCCATTTGGAGGACACAACATATTTCCCTTGAGGTCTTGGGATGATTTCTTCAATATAGATTGGTACTCTTCATTTTAGAATCTTTCCAAACTTGATGCTCAACTACTTTTTCATAGGCGGTTGGCTCGAACTCAATGATCTTTGTAACACCCTCCTCCCACATTTACCCAAGCTAACTGGTCCACTGGGTAAACATGTGACAAATATTTACTATGATATGATTCAACTCCCCAAGTACAGTTAAGGAAGTGGAACCGACAAGACAATACCAATCCGACCTTCCTCAGGAGCTACAGAACCTTCAGGAGACAACCAACCCTTCTAGGTGCCAAACCCCTGAGACAACTTGATGTTTTGTTGATCTAGACCCCCGATTTCTCCCATGGCAAGCCATCCATGCGACTAAGACCCTCCAGTTGCTCCCACAACAAGGCATGCATGCGACTATGGTCTTTTTCAGACAGTTCTGTTCCAGTAACCCTGGATTTTGAGCCACTTTTTTAGGCCATGACTCAAGCCACTACTCATAACTTCATGAAACTTCCAAAAAAGACAATTAACACTGAGATAAGGTTACTAATGAAAACACTTGATTAAGTACTTGATTTGACCCCTACTAGCCATAATAGACATTCTGTCAAACACATCATAAACATGTAATCTACAAGTCATAACAACATATCTGAACATAAGGATCTCATACTTATTTGAGAATTGTCAAGGAGGACTGATGTCTCCTCCCAATAGCTGCATTGTTGTCTATTAGGTCATTCATTCATTATTATTTCATATACTACGTAACATGATGAGATCCATACATCAAGATTATCATAAAACATGCTCATAACCAAAAACAACTATTAAAGCCACATAATGATAAGCACATTTACCCATTAAAATACCAAAGTAAAAGGAACACTTATTAACATATGCAAATACAACCAAGTCAGGGACTTCCATGTACCACCTGAACATAGATTGGGCTAAACCAAATCTCTCTTTCAGCTAATCACCCTCATGCCATATTCCAAGCATTAATGTGGGACCTTATGAAACAAATCAAACAAAAACAAACCAGGGCTTCCAGAGGCCAAACCACCTCAAATCTTAACCAGTGATTCCATCTCAAGGTCAAACATAACTAACCATCACCAAATCAATCTCTACCCAAGTTGTCCAGGGCTCTAGAGCGTTTGTTCCAACCAAGGCTTCCAGGACTAGTAACTCAACCCATAGTTGTTGTCGAGCTCTGGAGAATTTGTCCAACTAGGTCTTCCAGGACTAGTAACTCAACCCACCAAGGGCTCAAGAGCATTTTTCCAACCAAGGCTTCCGGGACTAGTAACTCAACTCAAGTTGTTACAGGGCTTACAAAGTGTTTGTTCAAACAAGGCTCCAGGAACTAGTAACTCAACCCACGGCCATAAGGAACATGAGAACTAACCAGAAAACAAAAGGAAAGAAGCCCACAACACCATGGATATCTCGGAAATGGAGAGGCTAGGAAAAGCCATTGTCAATCCAGGAAAACCTTCATGCCAATGACAAATCATGACCAAGAAACCACATGCATGTGCCATGCATGCCAAAACTATCAAGGAAATCATACATGCAACTCGGTACCTAAAAGAAAAACCCATTGTCGTTGTTGATCTTGATGTCCTCTTGTGCTTTCTTGACCTTCTTATGCCTTCTTGCTCCAAATCCCACATATGCCTTCTTGTTCAAGAGTATGAGAGAGAGAGAATAGAGAGAGAGCTCCCAAAATTGAATTGACAAAAGCTAACAATAACAAAAGTTGTGAATTGATCATCATAAGCCTTTTTATCACTGAGGCCTCTATTTGATTCAATTTTCCATTATTTTCCTTCATTTTCCTCCTCACATGCAACCTGTGACCTTTCACCTTACTTTTCTCCTATTTTCCATTATTTTCATAAATAAAATGCCAATAAATGCCTCATGCTTTTCCAAAACCTTTTCCATTTCCTTTGCCAATTTCAATAGCCATTAATTAATCACAAGTGATCCTCGTCACAATGTTTTGTCAAACATTCATCTTGGAATATGTGCCCCATGACCTTGGTTATTATTTTTCATTTATTAACTTTATTACATGGATTTTTTAGCAAGGTTGTTACAGAACCCTCCCCCTTGGGGGAACATCATCCTCAGTGTTAAATGATTCCTACAACTAGCAAGACTATTGAAAAGAAAAACATACTTCCCATGGATCTTTGTAACTTAGCTCGTTGTAGTATTTACAATGGACAACCTGTTGAAAAGAAAACCAACATGACAAACATAACAACATGAAACCTATACCACTTATTAGAGCTTTATAACACAACTCATGGAGTTATTTACATCCATATAGATATATACATACGCCAAAACGCCACACCAAAACATATGCCAAAAAACATCCGCTCAACTAGCAAATAGATAAGGATACATAGCCCGCATTTGATCGACCATCTCCCATGTAGCTTCATCGGACCCAAAGTACTTCCATTGCACTTTAACTTTCTCGATTGCTCGATTCCGAAGCATGAGCATCTTTCGTTGCAATATGCATTAAGGTTCTGACTTGAATTCTCCTTCAGGCTCCACATGTAATACAAACTAGTCAATCACATGATCAACGTCTCTAACATACTTCTTAAGCAATGACACATGGAAAATATCATGGAATTCCACTATCGGAGGCAGTGCAAGTTGATAGGCTCTTGGTCCAATCATCTCAAGAATCTTGAAATGTCCCTAATACCGAGGTGCCATCTTGGCACATGATCCAATCCTCAATGAGGTCTTCTTGGGCTTGATGTGAAAGTACACATGTTCCCCAACTAGAATCTCCTTAAACATATTGTTCTGATATGCATAAATTTTTTGTCTATTCTGTGTTGCATTTATGCCAACATGTTTGGTCCTATCAACACCCTGTTAATTAGATCACTCCAATTGATGGGAGTATTACAACTTTGCCTATAGAGTGCCTCAAATAGAATCATCGTTAAATATACCTGATACCCATTGTTGTAAGCAAACCGAACTAGTGGAAGATACTCTTCCCACTTTCATTGCTGATGCATGATGTACATTGTCAACATGTCTTCCAAAATCCTGTTGACCCTCTTTGTCTGTTCGTCTGTCTGTGGATGATAAGTTGTATTGAAGTACAAATTTGTGCGTAATCCTACAAATAACTATTTCCATAACCTAGAAGTGAACTTGGAATCCCAGTCTGAAACAATCTTCTTCGGAACACCATGCAACATCACTATCTCTCTGATGAAGACCTGTGTTGCATCATTATTTAAATAAGTAGACTTCACTGGAATGAAGTGAGCTACCTTCATCAACCTGTCAACCACAACCATTATGGAATCATCTTGTCTAGATGTCCTTGACAAACCTATAATTGAATCCATGGAAATGAACTTACATTTCCACTCTAGAATTAGAATTTGGCTATAATAATCCACTTAGGTGCTTACATTCTGCCTTTACTTGTTGAAAATCCAAGCATCTAGCCACAAACTTTTCCACTTCCTTCTTCAAATTTGGCCAATAATAGAACTTCTTCACCATTGTCAACGTCTTCTTATATCCTAGGTGACCCGAATATGGCTTAGCATGAAATTCCCTCAAGATAATCTTCTTGTGCTCACTGTTGTCCAGTACATATATCCTATCCCTAAATCTGACCAAACCATTTGTTGTGAGATGATAATCCACAACCTTATCACTTGTACCCTTTTGTAACCTCTGTATAAGCTCCCTATACCTTTCATCTTGTTGTCCTTCATGCAAGATTTGATCTTGTAGATCTATCTCATATGAACTCATAGTTGCTATGTGATTTTTCTATACTCTCTTGCTAAGGCATCTGCAACCCTGTTCTCTTTACCTTTAATGTACATGATCTCAAAATCAAACTCGTTGATCGTGTCCAACCATGTATCTTGTTCAGCATTCAGGTTCGGTTGGTCAAATAGATACCTCAATCCACTGTGATCACTTAACAATACAAACCTTCTACCAAGAAGATAATGTCTCCACATCTTCAATGCATGGACGATTGCTGCCAACTCAATATCATGTGTCAGATAATTTTTCTTGTGCTCATTTAGTTTCCTTGATTCATATCACACTACCTGTCCTTCCTACATCAGGACTCCACCAAGTCCTCTCTTGCAAGCATTTGTACATACCACAAACTCTTTGTCTGGATATGCAATATTTAAAAATCAAGCATTTTTCAACAACTACTTCAATTTATCAAAATTGGTTGCACATTCCTATCTCCATTCAAATTTCTTACCTTTCCTCTGCAATGGTGTAATGGGATAGGCAGTCTGAGAGAAGTTCCTGATGAACCTCCTATAATAATCTGCTAGCCCCATAAATGATCTTACCTCATCCACATTCCTAAGAGCTTCCCATTCCATGGTAGCTCTTATCTTTTATGGATCCACTGCTATGCCTTCCTTAGAAACCACATGTCCAAAGTAATGTACCTTTGTCTGGAAGAAACTGCATTTAATGAGCTTAGCATACAACTGCTCCCTCAGGAATCTCAACATTGTTGCTAAGTGATCGACATGCTCTTCCTCATTCTTAGAATATACCAGTATATCATCAATGAATACAATAACAAACTTGTCTAGATAAGGATGCAACACACTGTTAATCAAGCACATAAAAGTAGTTGGATCATTAGTCAAACCAAATGAAACTACAACAAACTCATAATTCCCATACGTGGTCCAGAAAGTAGTCTTGTAGATGTCATCTTCCTTAATGCATACCTGATGATATCTGAATCTCAAATCAATCTTCGAGAACACTACTACTCCCTTCAACTATTCAAACAAATCATCAATCATCGGCAACAGATACATGTTCTTAATGGTCACTTTATTCAACTTCATGTAATCAATGCATAACCTGAGAGTACCATCCTTCTTCTTCACAAACAACACTGGTGCACCCCAAGGCGATACACTTGGCCTGATGTATCCTTTGTCAAGAATTTCCTTCAACTGCAACATCAATTCCACTAACTCTGGTGTGCTCATCATGTATGGTTCCTTTGATGTTGGTGTTGCTCCCGGTACCAAATCAATAGAAAATTCCACTTCCTTGTCAGGCGGAAACTCTGAAATATCTACCGGGAACACATCCTGAAACTGCTGTAAAATTGGATTCCTCCTCAAGACATCCACGTCCTCAACTTCCTTACCTTTGTTACTAGAAATATGCATTGCAAATAACACACACCCTTTTTTGTGACTACACTTGGCCTGAATAGTTGTCACCATTCTAATTGATGTTGCCTTCTTCTTACCCTACAAGATTCTCGGTTCTCCATTATCATCTAAGCACTCAATATCCTTGTCATAAAAATCCACCTTGGTCCTATGAAATACAACTAATCCATACCCAACAACATATTGTATGATCACAACGGAAGCACATTCAAATTCATTGATGTAGACATACCATTCAACTCAAATGCACAAGCTCTTACCCAGTGATGAACTCTCTTCATAGTACCTGTAGCCAACTGTACTAACCAAGACACTGCATGCACTTATTTATTCAAACAACACTTATACACCAGGTCAGGATTAATATAACTATAATTAGACCCAAGGTCAATCAAAATAGAAACAACTTGATCACAAAGCTTACCGTCCATCTCAATAATACATGCCTAGTGATCTGCCTGCATGTTATCAAGCGCTGCATAGATCCGAGGAATACTCTATCCAAAATCCCCTAATGTCTATGCCTCTTTATCACTGTAGATCTACGGTCTACCACCCTAATGTCATGGATAATCTCTCATGCGATTCTCTCCTCCACAAGTCCAACACTGCAAGGGATTCCCACCATCACCCTTATTCTGCTCCTCAGACTGAAATCCATGTCCTCTGTCGAATGCACTGAACTTCTTAAGTGGTGTTTCATTCTCTTTGCTACCTGTGTCCTGAGGTCTTGATCGCTTCTTATCCCATTTTCCCTTATCATTACCTTTCCAATCCTGCTTAGTCTTCGACCTGCACTTTGATTGCTCATAACAATGCTTTAGCTTCCTGATGGCTTCCTCCAATGATCTAGGCTCATCAACCTCAATCTTGTCCTTCAATGCTACCGATGAATCTCTGAATCTTCGTTTTCTCCTCCTTAAGATATGGCACATACCTCAATAACTCCAAGCATCTACTATTGTACTCCTCATAGGTCACATATCCCATCTTCATCTCATAGAACTTATTTTCCCTATCATCATAGTATCTCTCTGATAAATACTTCTTCCTAAAAAGTCTCTTGAACTCACTCCAAGTCAAATCCTCTTCATGAGTACCTCTAACATTATTTCCATCTTCCCACCATATTTCTACTTTGCCTTTAAGACTGAATGTAAGTATTTTGGCCTTCATGTTCTCTAAGTAATCGTGCAATCTGAAGAACTTGTTCATCCCAAGCAACCACACTTTTGCATCCTGTGACTTATTCATTTCCCTGTCAAATGTAGGTGGCTTTGCTTTCTTGAACTCATCCGGCAAATATCCCTTGTCACTCATCCTATAAGGATGAAAATGATGATGACGATCATACCTGTCTTAACTAGAACTAAAGTAAACCCCATGTCCATTGCCTCATCTATCAGAACTAGAATAAACCCCATGTCCACTGCCTCATCTATCAGAACTAGAATAAACCCCATGTCCACTGCCTCGTCTATCAGGTGTATCCAAGAATTTTACATCCCTAATCATGTCATCTTTATCCGACCTGTGCCCACCATGTGACCTGCTACCATATTATCCATTAGTCCTATCTTATTTCCCAGGATTGATTCTAAGTCGTCCTTGTCTTTGTAAGTCCGACAATCTCTGAAGAATCACCACATTGAGCTCTACTTGTTTCTCTTTTGCCCTATCAATTCTCTCTTGTGATTGAATGATTTAGTCATTATCTTCTTTGCAACTCCTTATTTTTTCCTTCAAACCTCTCTAAGTGTCTTCTATGTCAAGGGAATATCCCTCAACATGCTACTCATCTAATCTATAGGGAAAATCTCATGAACTATAGTCTACCATATTGCTAGTCATATTTTCTCTTCTCTCATTGCAAGGTATATCATGTAAGCTAAACCAAATTATAAAAAACTCAACGTACCTCACTGTAGTTCAGGGGAGGATCTCTCATCTGCAAGATCAACCAAATTATCACAATACATGTATAATAATAATCATCACAATATATAAACATCATCTTAATCGTCATCCAATTACCATGCATAATGCCACGATTATAACACTGAATAGGTACTATGCATAACAATACCTACACAATCGACATACATTCATGACAACACATCTTAACAACAACATCATCATCTTCTGCATGACATCACAACGGAAACAATGACCAGTACCATGCATACATAAAAAACACATAGACCACAAGCATAATGAACATATATGCAACTAACATGTACACATGACAACACATTTATCCAAGAGAAAGGAGAACAAAACATCACCCAAGGAGAACTAAACCATGCTTTGATACCACTCTGTAACACCCTCCTCCCACATTTACCCAAGGTAATCGGTCGACCGGGGTAAACATGTGACGAATAGTTACTATGATATGATTCAACTCCCCAAGTATAGTTAAGGAACTGGAACTGAAAAGACAAGACCAATCTGACCTTCCTTTGGAGCTACAAAACCTTCAGTAGACAACCAACCCTTCCAAGTGCCCAACCCCTGAGACAACTTCATGTTTTGATGATCTAGGCCCCCAATCACTGCAATGAAAAGTCGTGCATGTTACTGAGACCCTCTAGTCACTCCCACAACCCACAACAAGCCATGCATGTGATTGTGGCCTTTTTCAGGCAGTTTTGTGCTAGCAACCCCGGATTTTGTGTCACTTTTTCAAGGTCAGGACTTAGGGCACTTCCCAGAACTTCATGAAACTTCCAAAAAAGATAATTAAAACTTAGATAAGGTTAGTAATGCAAATAATTTATCAAGGACTTGATATGACCCCTACTAGCCATCACAGGAGTTTCATAAAACACATCATGAACATGTAATCTACAAGTCATAACAACATATCTAAACATAGGAAGCTCATACTTATTTGAGAATTGTCAAGGAGGACTAATGTCTCCTCCCAATAGTTTCATTTTTGTCTATTATGCCATTCATTCATTACTATTTCATCTACTAACCAAAACATGATGAGAGCCATACATCAAGATTATCATAAAACATGCTCATAACCATCAAATAACCATAAATATATCAATGATGAAACAACTATTAAAGCCACATAATGACAAGCACAATTACTCATGAAAATACTCAAGGAAAATGAGCTCTTATTAACATATGCAAATCCAACCAAGTCACGGATTTTCATGTACCACCCGACCATAGATTGTGTTGAACCAGATCTCTCTTTCATCCAATCACCCCTGCGCCATATTCCAAGCATGAATGTGGGATCTCATGAAACAAATCAAACAAAACCAAACCAGGGTTTCCAAAGGCCAAACCACCTCAACCCTCAACCAGTCATTCCATCTCATAGTTGGACATCACTAGCATCACCAAATTGGTCTCTACCCAAGTTGTCCAGGGCTCTAGAGCATTTGTTCCAACCAAGGCTTCCATGACTAATAACTCAACCCACAACTACTGTCGGGCTCCAGAGTGTTTGTCCAACCAGGGCTTCCAGGACTAGTAACTGAACCCACCAAAGGCTCCAAAGGATTTGTCCAACCAAGGCTTCCAAGACTAGTAACTCAACCTAAGTTGTTATAGGGCTTCTAGAGTGTTTGTCCAACCAATGCTCTAGGAACTAGTAACTCAACCCACAACCATAAGGAACATGAGAACCAACCAGAAAACAAAAGGAAATAATCCCACAACACCATGGCTATCTGGGAAATTGCAAGGCTAGGAAAAATCACTGTCAATCCATTCAAACCTCCATGCCAATGACAAATCATGGCTAAGAAACCACATGCACGTGCCATGCATGCCAAAACTAGCAAGAAAATCATACATGCAACTCAGTACTTGCAAGAAAAACCCGATCGTTGTTGATCTCGATGTCGTCTTGCGCTTTACTGCTCTTATTTTTCCTTCTTGCTCCAAATCCCACATATTCCACACTCCTCCACGAGTGCTCAAAGAAAACCCTAAGTGTGTGTTGTAGCGGCTACAACCACCCTCCAAAATTTTTACTTAGCCTGTTTTGGAGCCTCCCCTACCAACCTTACACAACACTTTGTCTTGCTTCATCAAGTACTCAAGCTTTAGTGTTTTCCTCGCACAAAGGCAGCCTGTCGATCACAGTCGATCCATTCCCCTCACAGGCTGCTTACCCAGACTTGGTCTAGCTATAGGCTGAGCAGCTTCCCCTTGAAAATTGCGCATTCCTGGAGGGAAACCAGCCTTCCCTCCAGGAATTGTGCAATCCTCTCTGACAGCCTGCTGGTCTCTAGGATTGCGCAATCCTGCCAGCCAACCCTCCCAGCAGGATTTGCACAATTTTTCCCAACAACAATCTAGTCAACCCAAGATTTGCATAAATCTAGGCAGAATTTAGTTGCTCTGCCCAGAAATTGTGTAATCCCCTTGGGTATTCAGCACATCTTACAGTCAGGAATGCACATTTTTCCCCTAGCCGTTGAGCACTGGCATGCATGGACAGTTTGGTTGACTAGTTCCACCCGGGATTGAGGAAACTTGACTTACATGCATGCATGACTTGATCTTCCTGGAATAGCAAGAGACAACATGCAAATGGCATCCCATGATTTAGGGAGCTATTTTAGAAGTCGGGGGTTACATGCAAAGTTGTTTTACAAGTTTCCCTCCAAGTGTTGCTTTTTCCTAGATTTGTGGCATGCGAGTCGTGAGACCAAAATTATTTATTTGACGCATCAAATCTCATTCATTCACATCAACCGTGGAGCTCTGACATCCCACAGCACATCGAGGACTCTTCGACACATCCGACTTAGTTATTCATGGGTAAGTGCCCTCAACTTGTATTTTTCATCATTTCTGTCGCTTTTTGTATATTCTCTTGTGTGAATGTTGATTGCATGATTTCTTTGAACATCTGCTGTCATTTACATATATTATAACTTGTCCTACCTTTGTTTCAATTTTCGTTTCTATCTCACTATTGTCGCATGCATGAAACTCCTTTGCACGGACGTTCGCCCAACCAGCGAATGACCTCACCCACATGCATGTTGATCTGTTTGTTGAATCTTCCATTCATGTTTTTCATGCACTGTTTATCACTTCCGCTATCACTTAGTGTTGCCATGCATTTCATTGACTTACTTGCTTTCAGTTTCCCAACGGCGAGTTGAGCCAACCTTGGCCCGGTCTCCGCCTTCACCAAGGCTGCATTGCGCAATCTGGAGAAGGAAGGCTCACCTTCCTCCCCATATTTGTGCATTCTAGCCCAACACTGGCCTCCTAGACTCATTTGCACATTCCTGGAGAGCAGTGGCTGCTTGGCCCAAGAATTTGCGCAAATCTATCCCTGGGCCAGTAGTCCTTCCTAGCAGGGATTTCACATTGCGCAATCCCAGCAGCCAACTACCCAACTGGATTGCGCATTTCGCAGATCCAACAACCAGTCCATCCTCCCAGTCAGTCCAGACTACCTTTTGCTCAGTTCTGGTAGCCATCCACTCAGGCTTCGAGGGAAATTTGTGCAATCTTGCTCATCAGTTTCCCAGGTATGTGTTGTATCCTTCCTCGGATTTGCTTTGTTTTCACTCACATATTTCTTGCCATGCATGTTGCTTGTTTCCAGATCTTTCAGGTGTTCATCTGTCTCAATGGCTTCCAAGAGAATAGGATCTCAGGACACTGATGGTATGGCAGCTGGAGCAACAGCTGAGTAGGTGTCCTCTGGTTTGTCGATTTATGAAGATACGAAGTTGTATCTAGACAAGGACATCAAACTGAAGTGGCAAGAGGTGAATGAAATATTCGCAGGTACTTTTGGGGAAGACCTTGAAGACCATCAGGTGTACGTGAACATTCGTAAGTCTATTTTGTATTGGATTGCATGCATATACCCCACGTTCCCATGCACAGACATGATTCACTGGATCGTCTCTCACACTAACCTCGAGACGATGACCTTGAGCAGTGTCAATGGGATGAAGCTTGCAACCTTTTGGGCATGAGATTACAATAAGATCTATCAGATGACCGAGCCCATGACTTTCATGACTCCCTTGTTCAGCTTGCCCAATAGTAGAGGCCACTCCAGAGACATTCTAAAGGATTGGGTAAAGGATCCAGCTCGTTTCAGGATGACCCCTAATCAGATCTATAAAATGAAGATATTGGGGAAGACATACCAATACTTGGTCATACTCGCATGTCAACTGAGTAGCCAAGTGAGCACTAAGACCTTCCCTCAAAGTTGGGTGGTCGTGCTGGACCAACTAGATAGACCATGCAACTGGCCTAGCATACTGGCTCATTAGCTAAAGGATCAAGTCACGAAGGCTCGATAGTCACCCGAAGGCATGCATGCAGAGATTTACATTTCCGCCTACATTCTAGATGCAGTCTGTGCCCGACATAAGTTCCTGGGCTTAGAGTGTGTATGGTCACCAGCAGAGACTGTTGTGAACGCATATTTCAATTTATTGTCCGAGTGCAGCTTCAAAGGAGTGATCATATGGCTATCGGACCATCTTGTTACCCCAATGTACATGTTGATATTCGAACAGGATCCACCCTGCATGTCAGAAGAAGCGATGAAGGCATTGTTAGGCATTGCAGACTGGTATGCCTCACCAGATGGCACATTCATCAGAGTGTTTAGTGCGGAGAAGCCTCCACATGTTTTGCCAAAGTTTGCTTTGGACGTGCTTGTCATGCAGGAAGTAGCGTATCATATCTAAGCAGGATTAATAGCTAGGACACAATGGAAGAAGAAGGCACCTTGGCCCACTCTTCCATTGCATATTGGGTTATACAAGATCCGGAGCATCAAACAACTGGATGTTGAAGCTGAACAGAAGAAGAAGTACCCGTTTTACCTCCGAAGCTTCAACCCATATGACCCACATTGCATTGTGAAGGATCACTGCATGAGAGTTCAGTTTAATTCGATCCATGGGGCATGTCATTGGGCCGAGAAGGGCTCATGGAGGTATTGCTTCAATTCCTCCGGACATAATGAACAGGTTAGTTTCGCCATAGAGTGGTTAGCACAACAGTGTGAAGCACCATCACGGAGAACGCTAGTAGTAGCAGCAACAGCAAAAACAATAGAGCCAAGCATACCTATGCGCGACAAAGGGAAGAGAAAGATTGTCGACCAGATGGAGGAGGAACAAAACTGCAAGTTTGAGAAAATCCACTTGTAGAACAACCAGCGATGGCTATCCAACAGAAGAGGTAGTGGCGCGACAAGCGAATCGCGCGAAGGCAGAGGGATAAGAAGAGAATGGAAGAAGCGGAGAAGGAGTTGCATGAGCTGAGGGAGCAACTCCAGAAAGAACAAGAGTTGCGCCAACATGAGAAGGAAGCGCAACAGCAGCAGATTCAGCAGGGGGCGCATCACATGCAGACAGATGAAGTAGCGCCTGTACAAGTAGTTGATTCTTTTGAACAACTGGCATCAGGCGAACATGGTGAACCCTCGCAGGGGCAAGACTTTTCTCATGAGATAGAACAAGCTCTTGAACAGTTGGATGCAGACATGGAGCAGTAGGAGTTGGAACAGGACACTAACCTCATGCCTCACCAAAGAGAGGTCGACTCACCTACTTCAATGCATCTAGACGATGAGCAAGTCTCGGATGACCAAGGAGGCACTAAGATCCTTGGTGGTCAACCGGAAGCAGAGATGCACAACATCTCCTTTGACGAATCTCATCACAGAGTTGTGCAGTCTCAAAGAGTACTGACTCTGGAAGACCAAACATCCCTTGCGTAATTTGAAGAGAAAGTGATCGTGACTGATGTGCACAAGCATCCAGCTGCATTAGCCGATGCAACTAGAGTGTATGCCGAAGCCACTAGCTCAAGTGTTTGTTTTCTCATAGCTGAGAATGAGCGAATGGCGAAGGAACTACAGGTGACCAAGCAGGGAGGATACTTGGTGACAATGTCTGCCCGAGCTAAACTAAAGAAGACAATACTAGATGAAGTGTTGTCCTTGGACACAGTTATGCAATCATTGTACTGCAAGTTTGGTACCGTGCATCAAGCAGTCATTCATCTCCATGGATGGCAGCAGCGATGTGCAAGAAGAGTACGCATCTTGAAGAACATACATACTATTGTTGATAACATGCGAGCATGGATGATGAAGTACAAGGGAGCCCCGCTTCATTTTCCAAAGATGATGAAGGCCAATGCGATCGAGCTGCAAGCACGTATCCGGAGTCAGATCTGAAACTATGAAGACCTACCACAACTCATCACTAGCATACAGGCTTCCCATGCATGAGTATTCAAAAGCATGGAGGTTATAGTGCACACTCATGTGATCCCATCACTTGGGACCCTCACTCAGGTGAAGACCAAGAAGCAGGTCCAACAGGAGCTTGACTCGTACTTCGATGAGCTGATGTGCACCGCCACCAGCCTAGACTTTCCTATCAGTGCAAACATCATGCGCAAGTACGTTGCTGGTCCGACCACACTAAAGACAATGATGTGCATGCTCACAGACGAGTTGGACAGAGGAGCCCGAGCAGTGTACCCAGATGCTATGGAGGCAAGGTTCAGGTTTCAAACGGATGTCACAGTAGAACACACAGACACTCTCAAGGACTACCAATCTTGGCATCAATATGTCACTGTTGATCAGCATGAGGATGTCGAGCAGTTGGACTTCTATGGTTGTCTAAGTCCAAATGATGTCTAGTTTGGCTTGTCCAAGCCATTGTTCACATGGGTACATGTGCATTGTAATGTTGAGTCATGTTAAGTGTAAGTCAAGTGTCAAGAGTGGATGTAACAGTCATAGAGTAGGTGAAGAGTCATGAGGGTAGTTGAATGGTCACAAAGGGGAATGTCAAGGATCACCCCACCCTTTGCTATAAATAGTCCCTCATAACGCATTGTATAGGCTTTTGGTCAACCAAGCTTCTACTAAGGCTATTTTGAAGAAGGCTTGGACAGTATTGTAACGTGCCTTGGCTTCTCCACTACACGGAGATAGTACATCTCTTTGGAGGAGCAGGCAGATGTGGCTATAACGTTCCACTGTTGGGACTAGCAGGTTTACATGGATGTATTGTATGATTGTGACTTACACTTCTTTATATAATAAGAGCCAACACATTTTCATGCATATGTTGTTATTGTAGTTGGATTGTTCCGGTTGCCTTAATGATATATTTTGTTTAACTTACGTACTTGTGTATGAACTGATTTCTAAGCAATTATATGAATCTTGTTGTTAATGTGTTTCATATGTTGTTAATGTTGTCACCGTTCGTGTCGACTGCTCTGCCGGACATCAGACAGACCTTTCTTAGGAACCTTTCTATATCAATTGTTAGACTCATCTTAGACTGATCCGTGAGTGTTGTTCATGTTATCTTACCTTATATGTTGTGACTTCTGCATCCGAGTGGACTGCTTCGCTGGAAGCTGTGCATGTCCTTTGTGTTGTGTGCTCCTAGCCGAGTTGGGACTGATCCCTTTCAACCTGGAAATCACCTTCACCTTCCTCTCCCTTCGAAGTGTTGGAACCTCTCATACACCTTCCTTGACTCATTGCATCATTCACACCCTTGCTACTGACAGAGTTATCTTACTTTCCTCTGTGCGACATCGCGGTCAAGGCATTACCTTATCACCCACTGCTGGGACTCCTACACCAACCGGTCTGAGGTACAATTGGGACTTCTTACCAGGGAGATCCCCTTGACATGTTGGCAAGTCTAGTGTCCTCTCATCCAGTTTTGAACGTTTGCATATCTTTCATGGAGTCTTGCATTCTTCTTCCCCCGAGGTGTTTTTCAAATCGTGAAGATGTCTCCATCTCGGGGAAGACTTTCAATCTCTTGTCCACTCACATGTATGATGATGAAGGCGAAGTGGCCTGGCGTGAACACTTACATAACTTTCTCTCCATGATTTATGAGGAATATGAGTTTACTGACGAACAGTCTAGGTTGCTGCTTGCATACACATTTCGTGAATCTCCATTTCGTTGGGTGCTCAGCCTGCCGGCTAACACCGCGCACTCATGTGAGCACTTTTGTGATCTTATTGAAGACATGTGCTATCATTTTGATCCAGACCATCTTGAACGGAAATTTTTACAGCAACAGAGGGCTCCGCCTGAATATGTTATTGATTTTTGGCAGCGCTTCCGTAACTTGCAGTTTCAAGCTCCAAGGAGCCAGATGAAGTTTGCTTATCTCTGGAACCGGTTCGAGTATTGTCTTAAGAAATCTGCCTGTCCCGAGAGAAAGCTTGATGTCAAGACTCGCTCAACCTTCTTCGTTGATGGAACTGCGCAATCCCATGTGGGAGCAGGCACTGCCTCAATGGACTGTTCGCCTCCCTCTCATTCAACAGTTCCACCATCGCCCAGTGATGCTGAGGATCATGTTCGCACATCTGTTCATCCTTCACACCCTCCCAACATCACTCCACTCAATTTTCGTGCAGATTTGGTTGTGATTCCTTCGAGTTCCCATATGCATTATTTTCTTCGACCTCCATCTTCGCACTCAAGTGTTCCTCTGGATGATGTTGTCTTGTGTTCGTCCATTTCGGGCTCTTCACTTGTTGTGAACGAGGGACAACCCACTGACGGAGTTGGTGTTGCACAACCAACATGCGCTGTCATTCATGAAGAGTATGAGTGGGAGCTTCAACATCAACACTTGGTGAAGGATGACTCCCATCCGTCCGAGCCCCCTCCATTCTTTCCTAGCTTCTTTGGTGAACCTACCATCCATGATTTTGCATGTGTGTCTTCATCCAAGAATGCACTCATTGTTGATCACTCGCAGGACTCACCGGATGTTAGTCCATCATTCGACAACAAAGAGGATAAGTTATTCATTGAAGATCCACTTGATCCTTCATCTGCCTTTTCTGGAAACACAGAGGATGAGTTCATTCGCTTTTCATCTACCCCTCTATTTGATTTATCTGATCATGAGGATGTTGAAGAATTCATTGATTTTTCTAATCGTGGTGGTCATGATCCATTTGCTTCCAATTTTGATCACGATCACGAATCTATCGCAGTTGATTTTTCGAATCCACCGGTCTATGATGATCTACCTGATGATGAAGTTGAGACACCCAAGACTGTCGAGGCACTTCAGCCCGAGCTGATGGTTATGTCAGGCCCTCACTCTCTTGAGGTTAGTCTTACTTCTGATCATGAAATCGATCAATCGCCCAAGGCTCCTCATCACTCATCTGTATGCATTGAAGATCCATCTCACACACACATCACACTTCCTCCACTCGAACTGCACGATCCCATTTCTCATGCTTTGGAGGAGTCTTACATTGCAAGCACTTGTTCGCGATGAAAGTTGTCTTTGTTTCTTTCGTTTGCTTGCATTTCACAGTCAAGAGTGTGTTTTTGTTTCAAAGTTGCACGTAGTGTCACACAACACCATGACAAGTCCACGGACTGTCCGTCATGCACATGCACTCACTTATGTCCCATGGGCACTTTGAAACACGAAGTGTGGTTGTCTTCACTGTTATATCTTTCTTGTATGCTGGTCCGCACAAATGGGTTACTCGCAGACCAAGCCTTCACCCACATGGGTCTACCAATGCATCGGTCGATGCATTGGAAGTATCACTCCACGTCATCAAGCCGATGCACCGTTAGTGTAGGAGTAGGAGTAGTGTTTGCTTTCAGTTGTTTGCTTGCATGCTTGCTTATTTTCATGCTTTGATTGCCTGATTGCTTGCTTGCTTGTTTGTTTACTTGCTTTGCTCTCATTTTTTCTTCTGTTTTTTCTTGGCTTTGTTGTTAGTTTGTTCACTTGTTTTGTTCGTAGGTTAGTTCGCATGAAACCATGTGTGACTCATGAAACGAGTTGGGTAAAGTACAAGAGGGTTTGTACAGCTATCGCTACTTGGTTATCTATCATCTTGCCTCTGTATGATGAACTTGTTACTCTTAGTCCATGATACGTCGAAGGAAAATACGTACTGTTCGAAGTGAACCTTGGTGAAAGCACAACGCTTGCGCGCTAACTTGTGTCACCTTCTCTAGTTGGTTGTTTTTGGGTTAACCCTTGTCAGCTCAGTCAAGTAGAGTAAGGTAAGGGGGAAAACCTTAGCAGGCATGTCAGAGATATAATAAACTATTTATCTGCTGGAACAACCTCCTCTGCTCTCAATAAGTCGGGATCCCTCTTTCGCCTCTGAAATGAATAAGTGTTATGCACAGTGAAAATGAAAATGAAAAGAATAAAAATGTCAAAAAATTCAAAATGAAAAATGAATAAGGTGAAAGAAGAGAAAGGCTTCTTGTGCATGGAGTTGATGCAAGTAACTCCGTAGGGGTACTGACCAGGCTCACTAGAAGCGGAGCAATGTTTGTGTTCCTATGTGACTCCACCGGGGGAATGTCCAGGCCTGCTTGCAGTGGAGCAACACCAAAGATGAAAACTAAGGCTCTGACGACTATACTACTTGTGCACCTATATACCCCTCAACCCCAATCGAAACAATTGTGTTGCCTTGGCTTGGAATGTGTGTCAATTGACAAAGAGTCTAGCAGATGCTACATCTTACATCAAGTTAGTGTGAAGCCAAGATGAGCTGAGGGCTGAACAATACTTCCGAAGGTGTTAGACTTGTTTTTCACGAACAAGGTCCACTCAGAGAGCTGGAGTTCTACTAGTGTGTCACCAAGTGTTGTAGCGGCTACAACCACCCTCCAAAATTTTGCCTTAGCCTATTTTGGATCCTCCCTTGCCAACCTTACACAACACTTCGTCTTGCTTCATCAAGTACTCAAGCCTCAGTATTTTCCTCGCACAAAGGCAGCCTGTCGATCACAGTCGATCCATTCTCCTCACAAGTTGCTTACCCAGACTTGGTCCAACTGCAGGCTAAGCAGCTTCCACTTGAAAATTATGCATTCCCGGAGGGCAACCAACCTTCCCTCCATGAATTACGCAATCCTCTCTGACAGCCAGTTGGTCTCCAAGATTGCGCAATCCTGCCAGCCAACCCTCCTAGCAGGATTTGCACAATTTTCCCAATAGCAGGCTATTCAGCCTAGGATTTGTGCAAAGTTGGGCAACAGTCAGCTGCTATGCCAGAAATTGTGCAATTCCCTTGGGCAGTCAACCCAGCTTACAGTCACGAATGCGCATTTTTCCCAAGCAGTTGAGCATTGGCATGCATGGACAGTCTGGTTGACTGGTTCCACCCGAGACCAAGGAAACTTGACGTGCATGCATGCATGACCTGATCTTCCTGGAATAGTAAGAGACAACATGCAAAATGCATCCCATGATTTAGGGAGCTATTTTTAGCAATTGGGGTTACATGCAAAGTTGTTTTAGAAGCTTCCCTCCAAGTGTCGCTTTTTCCTAGATTTGTAGCATGTGAGTCATGAGACCAAACTTATTTATTCGATGCATCAGAGCTCATTCATTCACATCAATCATGGAGCTCTGACATCCCACAGCACATCTAGGACTCTTCGACACATCCGGCTTAGCTATTCACGGGTAAGTGGCCTCAACTTGTCTTTTTCAGCATTTCTGTCGCTTTTTGTGTATTTGCTTGTGTGAATGTTAATTGCTTGATTTCTTTGAATGCATGCTGTCGTTTACATATATTATAACTTATCCTAGCTATTTTTCAATTTGTGTTGCTATCTCACTATTGGAGCATGCATGAAACTGCTTTGCACGGACGTTCGTCCAACCAGCAAACAGCCTCACCCACATGCATGTTGATATGTTTTTTGAATCTTCCATTCATGTTTTGCATGCATTATTTATCACTTCTGCTATCACTTAGTGTCGCCATGCATTCCATTGATTTACTTGCTTTCAGTTTCCCGTCGGCGAGTCGGGCCAACCTTGGCCCGGTCTCTGCCTTCACCAAGGCTACATTGCGCAATATGGAGAAGGAAGGATTACCTTCCTTCCTGGATTTGTGCATTCTGGCCCAGCACTGGGCTCCTGGACTGATTTTCACATTCCTGGAGGGCAATGGCTGCTTGGCCCAAGAATTTAAGCAAATTTGTCCCTGGGCCAGCAGTCCTTCCCAGCTGGGACTGCGCATTGCACAATCCCAGTAGCCAACTGTCCAAATGGATTGCGCATTTCACAGATCCAGCAGCTAGTCTAGCCTCTCAGTCAGTTGAGACTGCCTTTTGCGCAGTTCTGGAAGCCAGCTACTCAACCTCCAAGTGAAATTTGTGCAATCTTGCTCATCAGTTTCCAGGTATGTGTTGTGTCCTTCCCCAGATTTTCTTTATTTTCACTGACATATTTCTTGCCATGCATGCTCCTTGTTTCTAGATCTTTCAGGTGTTCATCTGTCTCAATGGATTCCAAGAGAACAAGATCTCAGGACACTGATGGTATGGCAGCTGGAGCAGCAACTGAGCAGGTGTCATCTAGTCTGCCGATCTATGAAGATATGAAATTGTATCTAGACAAGGACATCAAATTGAATTGGCAAGATGTGAATGAAACATTCGCAGGTACTTTTAGGGAATACCTTGAAGATCATCAGGTGTACGTGAACATTCATAAGTCTGATTTGTACCGGATTGCATGCAGATACCCCACATTCCCATGCGTGGACATGATTCACTGGATCGTCTCTCACATTGACCCTGAGACGATGACCTTGAGCAGTGTCAGTGGGACGAAGCTTGCAACCTTCTGGGCATGAGATTATGATGAGATGTATCATATGACCGAGCCCACGACTGTCATGACACCCCCGTTCAGCCTTCCCAATAGCATAGGCCACTCCAGAGACATTCTGAAGGATTGGGTAAAGGAGCCAACTGGTTTTAAGATAACCCCTAATTAGATCTATAAAACGAAGATATTGAGGAAGGCATACCAATACTTGGTCATACTCGCATGTTGACTGAGTGGCCAAGTGAGCACTAATACCTTCCCTCAAAATTGGGTCGTTGCGTTGGATGATCCATGAGGATCCATCGATCCAATTGTACAGATGTTCAAAGTGTCGTCATCAGTGTTCATGGGTGTCGTTCAGTGTCGTCGTCGCTTCAGTTCAGCTTCGACAGATCGATAGTGTTGGTTGTTCAAGCAATGTTCATAGGTTTTCATGGCATTCAGCGGAGATGGTTTAGCGCCTGGTTGTCGAATTGAGTTCATCGATAGTTCCCCAAGGTTTGATCGACAACATGTGTTTTGTCTTTCGACAAACAAGGTTGGTGTCAACATGGTTGTGTTGTCAGTAGCAGAGGTTGATGTGTCAAAAAAGGTGTCATCATCTGACGCATAAGTTCGTCGTCAAGGTTGTCATTGCAAAGACAGTTGGAGTCGACGATGTGTGCAGGGTTTTATCATCGCATGTGGTTTTACGTCATATTATGACGAAAGATTGTAAAGGGTTTTTGAAATTCTAGATCTAAACCCTAATCCTACATCTAAGTCCTAATGACTAAAAACTAAGTTTTTCAAACCCTAGTCCTAATCTAACCATTACATTCCAATGGTTATAAAATCCTAACCATGTTCTTCAAATCCTAAACACCTAACCCAAAGCTCTATAAATCAAAACCTAGCCTAAAAGCTATGCTAATACATTACAAAGCATTAAAATCTAAGCCTAGATCTTCAAACCTAAACCCTAATGCTAAGTGTTAAACCTTTGAATACCTCTCGGACTATTTCATTGTTAAAACAATACAAAACACAATATAAATCACATAAAAATCCCCTGACCGCCGATCTAAACCGCGCGGGGACCATTTACATGTGAGCAGGAAGACAGTCAAGCACTTAAGCCGCAAGCATTAACCACGCAGAAACCTCATCGGAGAAAGCTGGAGCAGTCAGCATGTGAACAGACGGAGGTAGCCATTGGGGTTCCTAGCTGTCGGGTTACAAAACCATCAGAACTTCGACATGTCAACGGGGAAATAGTTAACCATCTTGAAAACCGCAGCGGAACCGCCGGTGCGCTGCCCGCAGGCTTGGTCCAGCGCTCACATGAGCTATCTATACATCCGCCTGGTTAGCAAGCTATTAGCGGCTTTCGGGTTAACCCGATGTTATTTTTGGGTTTTGTTTGTAAATTAATTTTTAAATTAAATCGAATACCATGACTAGGCTCTAAGGTGTTCCTAAGGTGGCTAAACTAAACCTATTCAGCCCTACACATTAGCTCATTCATTCTGAAGGTGGGCAACAGAGGTTAGGATGCATTTGCAGGCCTATAAAGGAAGAATTCTTCATTGAAGAGAAGGAGGAGTGTTTTCAGTTTTCATGTGCAGGTTCTGGAGGTTAGAGGAGGATTTTGTTTTCTGAGTTTCGGGAGCATCGGGAGTCGGATTTGGAAACCGTAAGTGGCGTTGGAAAGCTGGTTCAGAGGGATATCTAATGAGAGAGGTCAAAATTTCCTGTGTGCAAGCTCAATCTGACTAAATCACTGTGTAATCGACACCTTCTTCTCCTTCTTAATAAAATGGTCGCCCATCTTGAAATTGGACGCGGAGACGTAGTCCATCAGGGATGAACTCTGTAATCAATATCGATGTCTGGTATATCTATGCTTTTGTTGTTTATACTTCCGTTTTGCATCTTTATTATGGTTTATTAGCTGTCGTAAAGTGTTCTGCTCCAGCAGTTTTCCTCGTTTTACGTGCTTTCGGTTTTCATTCAATTCACTAATGGCTAATCAACTCTAAATCAGTATTTAATATATGATCATATTAGATCATATAATTTGGTATCAGAGCAGGTTTTCATTTGTAGAGTTGCCATTGAATGTTAACCAGGTCAAAGTCGCAAGGATGAGAAGGAATCCTTGAGCAGATCGATCCAGAGATTCGAAAGCGACGAGTCGTTCAGAAATCGACCATGTTTGGACCTGATGCAAGTGAAAACACTGAGACTAAGATGAGTGAGGAACAGTTTCAGCAAGCATTCTTAACTATGCAGCAAATTTTGGGAGAATTGTACGAAGACAAGAAGGCGAGAGATGCAGCTTCTTCTTCAAAGGCATCGAAGAAGGACAAAGGTAAAGGAAAGAATGATAAACTACCTTCACCTTCATCATCTCCATCATCCTCTTCTTCTTCTTCTTCTTCCAGTGCATCATCTAAAACGGATAAGAAACCTAAGAAATCATCTCTTTTGAAACTTGATGTTAAATTTGAGTTACATGTTTATGATGGTGAAATGAATCCTGAAAAGTTAGATAACTGGATAAAGCAATTAGAAGTGTATTGTCGCATTCAGAACATTTCTAAAGATAAAACTAAAATTCAGTTAGCTACACTTAGAATGGAGGGAACAACTTTAATCTGGTGGGAAAGCAAAACTCAGTTAGATGTAAAGCAAATAGGAAAAGTTATCTCTTCATGGTCTAAGTTTTTGAAAGCTCTTAGGAAACAGTTCTATCCTTTAGGATACATGTAGCAAGCTGTTATGCAACAAGCTGTTATTGATTGGTAGCATCTGAGGCAAGGCAAAGGGCAGAGTGTTCAGGATTTTACTCAGGAGTTCAGAAAAAAAGCATTGGCGCTTGGTATTTCATTGGATACACATGAAACTTTGTTAAAATACGTTGGCAGTTTACATTCATATTTGCAGCATACTTCATTAATGTTTAATCCTGATGATTTTGACGAGGTGTGTGTTCAGGCCATACATATTGAATCAGGTGGCAGACCATTCAAGTTGTCATCTCAGTCATCCAAAGAGATGGAAAATAGAGAATCCAGAGAAAGAAATCAGCGATCGTTCAGAAGGAAAGACCTACCTGTTCTCATTATCAGTGAATTGGTCATGATGAATCAAAGTGCTAGAAACTTCATCTAGAACTTAAGCCCAAAAAATTCCTTAAGGCGAAGGATGAAAAGAAGGCCATTGCAGCAGTCCAACAAGACCTCGGTTCAGATTCAAGTGATGAACGGAAAATAACCACCATGGTTACGACAGGTAAAACTTCTGATACTGGTTCAAGTTTGAAATCTAATGTATCTTCTTCAAACATAAATCCTCCACATGAGGATAAAAGAGTTGAACTCTTCCACATAAGGATAACTTCTAAGCATACAAAGATTGACACAATGTTTGACAGTGGGTTGCAAGCAAATTTAATATCTGAACATATGGTTAATCAATTGGGATTGGAAACACATAATCATCCAAGACCATACCTATTAGGTTGGATTAATAAATCAACTCAGATACATGTCACAAAGCAGTGTGGGTTAAAATTTGCAATTATATCTAAGTACATTGATAAAGTGGAATTAGATGTGGTCCCAGTAGACATTTGTGGAGTTGTCTTAGGGAGTCCTTATCTTTATGATAGAGATGTAGTCTTTTACAGAAGAGAACATAAATATCACCTAAAGAAAGAAGGGGTTGAATTTATTGTTAGGGCACATAAAGTCAAATCAAACTTGGAGTTCAAGTAAATATGTACCCATGGTTATTAAGGAACAACATAAGGTTGATTGTTCAAGATGCGAGATTCAGTTTATAGATCAATTGGTTAAGGTGGTTAATTCTTTTCCAAGAAGTCTTATTCATGAACAGGATAAGCAACATGAGATACATTTAATGTCCTACGAACATCTTCTTAAAGACAGAATGAATCTCAATTCATTCATTCAACTGAATTATAGAAGCTATCATCATCAGCAGTGTATTGTAGGGAATGGTACATGTGAGTCTAATCAGAGAATTGTTTCAGGTGATATGTTTAATTTCAGTTTCAGGGGTGCAGGTCAGTATTGGGAAAAGTCAATGTCGCATTTCTTTAGTATTGCATCATCATTTCATGCTTTTAGAAGTAATGAAACCTCTCTTCAAGTGGAGAGGAAGTCTATAAGTTTTCATGACAAAGCATTTTCGAAAGTAGATCTAAAGTTTCCTTACCATGGTTTGAAAACTAATGCAATAAGTGAAAGTGTTAGTCAATGGAAATATCAGTTAATAGACATAGTGATTCAAGTAAATCAACAATTACTTAGATACTTTCAAAATCAAACTAAGTTGCAGCAGTCTTTACATCACAACTGGATGAGTTATGGGCAGCAAATTCACTTAGTAATCAGTCAACAGGAAAGTAAATCAAGTCAAGTAATTGATACAAAATCAAAATCAAAGGAGTCTTTGAATATTTCAGTTATTCTGGAAAGTAGATTGTTAATACCCATCAGATGTATTGAACAAAGTTCTACAAATATTGTTTTCAAAGATGTTTCTGAATCACTAACTCATGATTCTTCGTGGAAAGAATTCAATTTCCATGTTGATAACAGGTTGTTTGCCCATCGTCGCAAGTTGTTCATACTGCGGATGGAAGAAATAGGTCACCGAATCAAAATGTATCATGGTTAGCATCATCAGGGTCATCATCTGCAGATGATTGATTGAATTTATTGGTACATCGTCAGGTCAATATGGAAAGAGAGGGAGTTCTACCCTCATCGACTATTTAATTAGTCAAACTTTTGTGGTCCAAAAGCTTTCAAGTGGAGAGGAATGATCCAGGAGGATCCATCGATCCAATTGTACAGATGTTCAAAGTGTCGTCATCAGTGTTCATGGGTGTCGTTCAGTGTTGTCGTCGCTTCAGTTCAGCTTCAACAGATCGACAGTGTTGGTTGTTCAGGTAATGTTCATAAGTTTTCATGGCGTTCAGCAGAGATGGTTTAGCGCCTGGTTGTCGAATTGAGTTCATCGACAGTTCCCCAGGGTTTGGTCGACGACATGTGTTTTGTCGTTCGACAAACAGGGTTGGTGTCGACATGGTTGTGTCGTCAGTGGCAGAGGTTGATGTGTCGACAAAGGTGTCATCTGAGGCATAAGTTCGTCGTCAAGGTTGTCGTTGCAAAGACAGCTGGAGTCGACGATGTGTGCAGGGTTTTGTCCTCGCATGTAGTTTTACGTCATATTGTGACAAAAGATTGTAAATGGTTTTTGAAATTCTAGATCTCAACCCTAATCCTACATCTAAGTCCTAATGACTAAAATCTAAGTTCTTCAAACCCTAGTCCTAATATAACCATTACATTCCAATGGTTATAAAAATCCAAACCATGTTCTTCAAATCCTAAACACCTAACCCTAAGCTCTATACATCAAAACCTAGCCTAAAAGTTATGCTAATACATTACAAAGCATTAAAATCTAAGCCTAGATCTTCAAACCTAAACCCTAATGCTAAGTGTTAAACCTTTGAATACCTCTCGACCTATTTCATTGTCAAAACATTACAAAACACAATATAAATCACATAACAGTCTCCTGACCGCTGGACTAAACCGCGCAGGGACCATTTACATGTGAGCAGGCAGAAAGTCACATGCTTAAGCCACAGGCATTAACCGCATGGAAACCGCATCAGAGAAAGCCGCAGCAGTCATCATGTGAACAGACGGAGGTAGCCTTCAGGGTTCCTAGCCGTCGGGTTACAAAATCGTCGGAACTTCGACATGTGAACAAGGAAACAGTTAACCGTTTTGAAAACCACAGTGAAACTGCCAGCACGCTGACCGCAGGCTTGGTCTAGCGCTCACATGAGTTGTCCATACATCCACCTGGTTAGCAAGCTGTTAGCGGCTTTCGGATTAACCCAATGTTATTTTTGGGTTTTGTTTGTAAATTAATTCGAATACCATGACTAGGCTCTAAGGTGTTCCTAAGGTGGCTAAACTAAACCTATTCAACCCTACACATCAACTCATTCATTCTGAACGTGGGAAAAAGAGGTTAGGATGCATTTGTAGGCCTATAAAGGCACAATTCTTCATTGAAGACGAGGAGTGTTTTCAGTTTTCATGTGCAGGTTCTGGAGGTTAGAGGTGGATTTTGTTTTCTGAGTTTTGGGAGCATCAGGAGTCGGATTCGGAAACCGTAAGAGGCGTTGGAAAGCTAGTTCAGAGGGTTATCTGATGATAGAGGTCAGAATTGCTTGTGTGCAATTTTAGTCTGACTAAATCACTGTGTAATCAACACCTTCTTCTCATTCTTAATAAAACGGTCGCCCATCTTGAAAGCGGACCTGGAGACGTAGTCCATCAGGGACGAACTCCGTAATCAATATCGTTGTCTAGTATATCTATGTTTTCACTGTTTATACTTTTGTTTTGCATCTTTCTTATGGTTTATCAGCTGTCGTAAAGTGTTCTGCTCCAGTAGTTTTCCTCGTTTTCCGTGCTTTTGGTTTTCATTCAATTCACTAATGGCTAATCAACTCTACATCAGTATTTAATATATGATCATATCAGATCATATAATTTGGTATCAGAGCAGGTTTTCGTTTGTAGAGTTGCCATTGAATGTTAACCAGGTCAAAGTCGCAACGAGGAGAAGGAATCCTTGAGCAGATCGATCCAGAGATTGGAAAGCAACGAGTCATTCGGAAAACGACCATGTCTAGACCTGATGCAAGAGAAAACACTAAGACTAAGATGAGTGAGGAATAGTTTCAGCAGGCGTTCTTAACTATGCAGTAGATGTTGGGAGAATTGTACGAAGACAAGAAGGCAAGAGATGCAGCTTCTTATTCAAAGGCATCGAAGAAGGACAAAGGTAAAGGGAAGAATGATAAACCACCTTCACCTCCATAATATCCATCATCCTCTTCTTCTTCTTCTTATTCCAGTGCAGCATCTGAAACGGATAAGAAACCTAAGAAATCATCTCTTTTGAAACTTGATGTTAAATTTGAGTTACTTGTTTATGATGGTGAAATGAATCCTAAAAAGTTAGATAACTAGATAAAGTAGTTAGAAGTGTATTTTCGCATTCAAAACATTTCTAAAGATAAAACTAAAATTTAGTTAGCTACACTTAGAATGGGGGGAACAGCTTTAATCCGGAAACAATTCTATCCTTTAGGATACATGCAGAAAGTTGTTATTGATTGGAAACATCTGAGGCAATATAAAGGGCAGAGTGTTCAGGAGTTCAGAAAGAAAGCATTGGCGCTTGGTATTCCATTGGATACACATGAAACTTTGTTAAAATACATCGACAGTTTACATTCATATTTGCAGCATACTTTATTAATGTTTAATCCTGATGATTTTGACGAGGTGTGTGTTCAGGCCATACATATTGAATCAGGTGGCAGACCATTCAAGTTGTCATCTCAGTCATCCAAAGAGATGGAAAACAGAGAATCCAGAGATAGTAAGGGGAACATTTCGAAGAGAAAGAAATCAGCGATCGTTCAGAAGGAAAGACCTACCTGTTCTCATTGTCAAAGAATCAGTCATGATGAATCGAAGTGTTGGAAACTTCATCCAGAACTTAAGCCCAAAAAGTTCCTTAAGGCGAAGGATGAAAAGAAGGCCATTGCAGCAGTCCAGTAAGACCTTGGTTCAGATTCAAGTGATGAACGGAAAATAACCGCCATGGTTACGACAGGTAAAACTTCTGATACTGGTTCAAGTTCGAAATCTAATGTATCTTCTTCAAACATAAATCCTCCACATGAGGATAAAAGAGTTGAACTCTTCCACGTAAGGATAACTTCTAAGCATACAAATATTGACACAATGTTTGACAGTGGGTCGCAAGCAAATTTAATATCTGAACATATAGTTAATCAATTGGGATTGGAAACACAGAATCATCCAAGACCATATCCATTAGGTTGGATTAATAAATCAACTCAGATACATGTCACAAAGTAGTGTGGGTTAAAATTTGCAATTACATCTAAGTACATTAATGAAGTGGAATTAGATGTGGTCCCAGTAGACATTTGTGGAGTTGTCTTAGGGAGTCCTTATCTTTATGATAGAGATGTAGTCTTTTACAGAAGAGAACATAAATATCACCTAAAGAAAGAAGTGGTTGAATTTATTGTTAGGGCACATAAAGTCAAATCAAACTTGGAGTTCAAGTAAATATGTACTCATGGTTATTAAGGAACAACATAAGGTTGATTGTTCAAGATGCGAGATTTAGTTTATAGATCAATTGGTTAAGGTGGTTAATTCTTTTCCAAGAAATCTTATTCCTGAACAGGATAAGCAACATGAGATAAATTTAATGTCCTATGAACATCTTCTTAAAGACAGAATGAATCTCAATTCATTCATTCAACTGAATTATAGAAGCTATCATCATCAGCAGTGTGTTGCAAGGAATGGTACATGTGAGACTAATCAGAGAATTGTTTCAGATGATATGTTTAATTTCAGTTTCAAGGGTGCAGGTCAATATTGGGAAAATTGAGTGTCGCATTTCTTTAGTATTGCATCATCATTTCATGCTTTTAGAAGTAATGAAACCTCTCTTCAAGTGGAGAGGAAGTCTATAAGTTTTCATCACAAAGAATTTTCGAAAGCAAATCTAAAGTTTCCATACCATGTTTTGAAAACTAATGCAATAAGTGAAAGTGTTAGTCAATGGAAATATCAGTCAATAGACATAGTGATTCAAGTAAATCAACAATTACTTAGATACTTTCGAAATCAAACTAAGTTGCAGCAATCTTTACATCACAGCTGGATGAGTTATGGGCAGCAAATTCACTTAGTAATCAGTCAACAGGAAAGTAAATCAAGTCAAGTAATTGATACAAAATCAAAATCAAAGGAGTCTTTGAATTCAGTTATTCCGAAAAGTAGATTGTTAATACACATCAAATGTATTGAACAAAGTTCTACAAACACTGTTTTGAAAGATGTTTCTGAATCACTAACTCATGATTCTTCGTGGAAAGAATTCAATTGCCATGTTGATAACAGGTTGTTTGCCCATCGTTGCAAGTTGTTTATACTGCGGATGGAAGAAACAGGTCACCGAATCAAAAGGTATCATGGTTAGCAACAACAGGGTCATCATCTGCAGATGATTGAACGAATGTATTGGTACATCGTCAGGTCAATATGGAAAGAGAGGGAGTTCTAACCTCATCGACTATTTAATTAGTCAAACTTTTGTGGTCCAAAAGCTTTCAAGTGGAGAGGAATGATCCAGGAGGATCCATCGATCCAATTGTATAGATGTTCAAAGTGTCGTCATCAGTGTTCATGGGTGTCGTTCAATGTCCTCGTCCCTTCAGTTCAGCTTCGACAGATCGACAGTGTTGGTTGTTCAGGTAATGTTCATAGGTTTTCATGGCGTTCAACGGAGATGGTTTAGCACCTAGTTGTCGAATTGAGTTCATCGACAGTTCCCCAGGGTTTGGTCGATGACATGTGTTTTATTGTTCGACAAACAGGGTTGGTTTCGACATGGTTGTGCCATTAGTAGCAGAGGTTGATGTGTCGAAAAAGGTGTCATCTAAGGCATAAGTTCGTCGTTAAGGTTGTCGTTGCAAAGACAGCTGGAGTCGACGATGTGTGCAAGGTTTTGTCGTCACATGTGGTTTTACGTCATATTGTGACGAAAGATTGTAAAGGGTTTTTGAAATTCTAGATCTAAACCCTAATCCTACATCTAAGTCCTAATCTAACCATTACATTCGAATGGTTATAAAAATCCTAACCATGTTCTTCAAATCCTAAACACCTAACCCTAAGCTCTATACATCAAAACCTAGCCTAAAAGCTATGCTAATACATTACAAAGCATTAAAATCTAAGCCTAGACCTTCAAACCTAAACCCTAATGCTAATTGTTAAACCTTTGAATACCTCTCGGCCTATTTCATTGTTAAAACAATACAAAACACAATATAAATCAGATAACAGTCCCCTGACCGCTAGACTAAACCATGCGGGGACCATTTACATGTGAGTAGGAAGACAGTCAAGTGCTTAAGTCATAGGCATTAAGCACATGGAAACCGCATCGAAGAAAGCCGCAACAGTCAGCATGTGAACAGACGGAGGTAGCCTTCAGGGTTCCTAGCCGTCGGGTTACAAAACCGTCAGAACTTCAACATGTGAACGGGGAAACAGTTAACAGTTTTGAAAACCGCAGCGGAACCTCCAGCGCACTGACCGTAGGCTTGGTCCAGCGCTCACATGAGTTGTCCATACATCCGCCCGGTTAGTAAGATGTTAGCGGCTTTCAAGTTAACCCAATGTTATTTTTGGGTTTTGTTTGTAAATTAATTTTTAAATTAATTCGAATAGCATGACTAGGCTCTAAGGTGTTCCTAAGGTGGCTAAACTAAACCTATTCAACCCTACAAATCAGCTCATTCATTCTGAAGGTGGGAAACAGAGGTTAGGATGCATTTCCAGGCCTATAAAGGTAGAATTCTTCATTGAAGACAAGGAGGAGTGTTTTCAGTTTTCATGTGCAGGTTCTAGAGGTTAGAGGCGGATTTTGTTTTCTGAGTTTCGGGAGCATCGGGAGTCGGATTTGGAAACCGTAAGTGGCATTGGAAAGCTGGTTCAAAGGGATATCTAATGATAGAGGTCAAAATTTCCTGTGTGCAAGTTCATTCTAACTAAATCACTGTGTAATCGACACCTTCTTCTCCTTCTTAATAAAACGGTCGCCCATCTTGAAAGCGGACCCGGAGACGTAGTCCATCAGGGACAAACTCCGTAATCAATATCGTTGTCTGGTATATCTGTGTTTTCACTATTTATACTTCTATTTTGCATCTTTCTTATGGTTTATCAGCTGTCTTAAAGTGTTCTGCTCCAGCGATTTTCCTCGTTTTCCATGCTTTCGGTTTTCATTCAATTCGCTAATGGCTAATCGACTCTACATCAGTATTTAATATATGATCATATCAGATCACTGGACCAACTGGCTAGAGAAGGAAGACCATCCAACTGGTCTGGCATATTGGCTCATCAACTAAAGGAGCAAGTCACGAAGGCTCGACAGTCACCCGAAGGCATGCATGAAGAGATTTACATTTCTGCCTACATTCTAGATGCAGTCTGTACTCGACATAAGTTCCCAGGTTTAGAGTAGGCATGGTCACCGGTGGACACTGTTGTGAGCACATATTTCAAGTTATTGTCCGAGTGCAGCTTCAGAGGAGTGATCATACGGCTGTTCGACCATCTTGTCAACCCAATGTACAGGTTGATATTCAAACAGGATCCACCCTGCATGTCAGAAGAAGCGATGAAGGCATTGTTAGGCATTGCGAATTGGTATGCCTCACTGGACGGCATGTTCATCAAAGTGTTCAGTGCGGAGAAGCCTTCGCATGTTCTGCCAAAGTTTTCTTTGGACATGCTTGTCATGCAGGAAGTAGCGTATCATATCTCAGCAGGATTAACAGCTAGGCTACAGTGGAAGAAGAAGGCACCTTGGCCCACTCTTTCATTGCGGATTGGGTTATACGAGATCCGAAGCATCAAACAAGTAGATGTCGAAGCTGAATAGATGAAGAAGTACCCGTTCGACCTCTGAAGCTTCAACCCGTATGACCCACATTGCATCGTGAAGGATCATTGCATGAGAGTTCTGTTAGAAAATTATATATTACAGAGCAATGGAACACATAAAATATTGGAGAAATATAAACACAGAAAACGCATAAAACAAGAGAGACATAGATATACGTGGTTCACCCAATTTGGGCTACGTCTATGGAGAAACAACTTGTCCTTCCTTTTATATTATCCAGCAAATTGAAGAGATACAACCTACAGCAGATCCGCTGTAATTCCCTCTTCTCTCTCGCTCAATCTCCTCTCTCTTCTCGCATTGAATACAGATCTACATAGACGCAATACAATTCCCTTGTATATAGCGAGGGGTTGCCTTCTAGGGCAAAAAACCCTAAATTAAACATAACTTCTACCTTCAGATCTCCACCAAATGAACGGCCCAGAGTGACTATGAAATTACAACATTTTACAAGGCAATTTTACATCTATTTTTAGCTTCGGGGGCACTGCCCCCGATCCCCCCACCAGGGGGGGTTCCCAAAGGTCGCAGTGGCCCCCCCTGCAGCGTATATTTTACGGGTGGCGTTGCCGCCACATTACGAATTAAGGTCTAATGTGGCGATACCTCTAAATAAAGAAGATAATCAGGATCCACACCCAACAAGTTCAGTTTAATTGGATCCATGGGGCGTTTCATTGGGACGAGGAGGTCTCATGGAGGTATTGCTTCAATTCCTCTAGAAATAATGAACAAGTCAGTTTCACCGTAGAATGGTTAGCACAACAGCATGAAGAAGCATCATGGAGAACACCAGCAGTAGCAGCAACAGCAGAAACAACAAAGCCAAGCATACATATGCGCGACAAAGGGAAGAGAAACATTGTTGACCGCATGGAGGAGGAACAAAGCTGCAAGTTTCGAGCAGATCCACTTGTAGAACAAGCAGCTATGGCTATCCAACAGAAGAGGCAACAGTGCGACAAATGAATTGTGTGAAGGCATAGGGATAAGAAGAGAATGGAAGAAGCGGAGAAGGAATTGCATGAGCTGAGGGAGCAACTCTAGAAAGAACAAGAGTTGTGCCAACAGGAGAAGGAATTGTAGCAGAAGTAGATTCAGTAGGGGGCGCATCACGTGCAGACAGATGAAGCAGATCTCGTACAAGTAGTTGATTCTTTTGAACAGCTGGCATCAGGCGAACAGGGTGAACCCTCGTAGGGGCAAGACTTTTCTCATGAGATAGCACATGCTCTTGAACAGTTGGATGCAAACATGGAGCAGTAGGAGTTGGAACAGGACAATGAAATCATGCCTCACCAAAGAGAGGTCGACTCACCTGCTTCAATGCATCCAAATGATGAGCAATTCTCTGATGACCAAGGAGGCACTGAGATCCTTGGTGGTCAAATGGAAGCAGAGATGCACAACATCTCCTTTGACGAATCTCATCACAGAGTTGTGCAGTCTCAAAGAGTACCGAATTCGAAAGACCAAACATCCCCTGTGAAATTTTAAGAGCAAGTGATCGTGACCGATATGCACAAGCATCCAGCTGCATTGGTCAATGCAACTAGAGTGTATGTCGAAGCCACTAGCTCAAGTGTTCATTTTCTCATAGCTGAGAATGAGCAAATGGTGAAGGAACTACAAGTGGCCAAGCAGGGAGGAGACTTGGTGACAATGTCTGCCCAAGCTAAACTAAAGAAGGCAATACTGGATGAAGTTTTGTCCTTGGACACAATTATGCGAGCATTGTACTCCAAGTTTGGTACCGTGCATCAAGCAGTCATTCATCTCCAAGGATGGAAGCAACGATGTGCAAGAAGAGTACTCATCTTGAAGAACATGCATACTATTGTTGATAACATGTGAGCATGGACGATGAAGTACAAGGGAGCCCTGCTTCATTTGCCAAAGATGATGAAGGCCAATGCAATCGAGGTGCAAGCACGTATCCGGAGTCAGATCCGAAACTATGAAGACCTACCGCGGCTCATCACTAGCATACAGGCTTCCCATGCATGAATATTCAAAAGCATGGAGCTTATAGTGCACCCTCATGCGATCCCATCACTTGGGACCCTCACTTAGGTGAAGACCAAGAAGCAGGTCCAATGGGAGCTTGACTCGTACTTCGACGACATGATGCACACCGCCACCAGCCCAGACTTGCCTATCAGTGCAAACATCATGCACATGTCTGTTGTTGGTTCGGCCACACTAAAGACAATGATGCGCATGCTCACAGATGAGTTGGACAGAGGAGCCTAAGAAGTGTACCCAGATGCTATGGAGGCAAGGTTTAGGTTTCAGACGGATTTCACAGCAGAACACACGGACATTCTCAAGGACTATCAATCTTGGCATCCTTATGTCACTGTTGATCAGCATGAGGATGTCGAGTAGTTGGACTTCTATGGTTATCTAAGTCCGAATGATGTCTAGTTTGGCTTGCCATTGTACACATGGGTACATGTTCATTGTAATGTTGAGTAATGTCAAGTGTAAGTCAAGTGTCAAGAGTGGATGTAATAGTCATAGAGTAGGTGAAGAGTCATGAGGAGAGTTGAATGGTCACAAAGGGGAATGTCAAGGGTCACCCCACCCTTTGCTATAAATAGTCCCTCATAACTCATTGTATAGGCTTTTGGTCAGCCAAGCTTCTACTAAGACTATTTTGAAGAAGCCTTGGACAATATTGTAACGCGCCTTGGCTTCTCCACTGTACGGAGCTAGTACATCTCTTTGGAGGAGCAGGCGGATGTGGTTGTAACGTTCTGCTGTTGGGGCTAGTAGGTTTACATGGATGTATTGTATGATTGTGATAATAAGAGCCAACACATTTTCATGCATATGTTGTTATTGTAGTTGGACTGTTCTGGTTGCCTTAATGATATATTTTGTTTAACTTACGTACTTGTGTATGAACTGATTTGTATGCAATCATATGAATCTTGTTGTTAATGTGTTGCATATGTTGTTAATGTTGTCACCATCTGTGTCGACTGCTCTGTCAGACATCAGACAAGCCTTTCTCAGGAACCTTGCTATATCAACCGTCACACTCGTCTTGGACTGATCCATGAGTGTTGTTCGTGTTATCTTACCTTGTATGTTGTGACTGCCGCATCTGGAAGTTGTGCATGTCCTTTATGTGGTGTGTTCCTAGCCGAGTTGGGATTGATCCCTTTCAACCTGGAACTCACCTTCACCTTCCTCTCCATTCGAAGAGTTGGAACCTCTCATACACCTTCCTTGACTCACTACATCAGTCACACCCTTGCTACTGGCATAGTTATCTTACTTTCCTTTGTGCGACATTGCAGTCAAAGCATTACCTTATGACCCACTGTTGGGACTCCTACACCAAACGGTCTGAGGTCTAATTGGGACTTCTTACCGGGGAGATCCCCTTGACATGTTGGCGGGTCCAACGCTGTCAATAGTGTGCAAGAGTATGAGAGAGAGAATAGAGAGAGAGCTCCCAAAACTGAACTAACAAAATCTAACACTAAAAAGAGTTGTGAATTGATCAGTAGAATAATTTTTTATCATTGAGGCCTCTATTTTCTTCAATTTTCCATTGTTTTCCTTCATTTTCCTCCTCACATGCAACCTATGAACTTTCACCTTACTTTTCTCCTATCTTCCATTATTTTCATAAATAAAATGCCAATAAATGCCTCATGCTTTTCCAAAACCTTTGCCAATTTCCATAGCCATTAATTATTCACAAGTGATCCATGTCACTATGTTTTTCCCAAAATTCAGCTTGGAATACGTGTCCCATGACCTTGGTTATTATTTTTCTTTTATTAACCTTATTACATGGATTTTTGACCATGGTTGTTCCAATTTTACATATCATTGTTGCATAAACTAAATACTTCTTCAGCCTCTTGCTTTCCCTGAAGGTCCCATGAGGTGTTGCATGTCCTTCATATTCCTTCAAAATTTTCTCAAGCCAGGAAGGTCTTTTTCTAGTCTCAGGTACAGTGACTCTTGGTGAGTCAACAAATTCATGTGGATCATTAGATTCTTCACGAGGATCTTGTTCCATAGGTTCATGTTCTTTATATGTCTATTCCACATTCTTTGGAGCCACCCACATCTCATCATCAAAGTCCAAGTGCGATCCCTTGGACTTCCAAAAAGCAGCGTCCTCATAAAAAATAACATCCCTGCAAGTTTCAATAGATCTTTGTCCTGGTAAAAATACACTGAAGGCCTTTGAATTTTCACTACAAACAACAAAAGTTCCTTTCTTTTCGGAAGGTTTCTACTTTGTTCTTTTCTGCTTGGGCACATGAACATAAACATGAAAACCAAATATTCTCAAATGATTAACATTGGGTCTCTTATTTGTGAAGACTTCTTTGGGAATCTTGTAGTCCAAGATTCGGTGTGGACATATATTTTGAACATAAACCACTGCCTTTGAAGCTTCTCCCCAAAGAAACATCAACAACTCTTGATCATGGAGCATGGCCTTGGAAGCTTTCATAATAGTTCTATTCTTTCTTTCAATAATTCCATTTTGTTGAGGATAGTAGGGAACTATAAGCTCCCTCTTAATTCCAGGATCCCTACAAAAAAATAATAATTCCTTGGATGCATATTTTCCTTCATTGCCAAACCTTAAATTCTTGATCCTTCTTCCTGTAACATTTCTAACCTGTGCTTTGAATTCTCAAAACTTATCAAATACTTCATCCTTGTATTTCAATAAATATATCCATACTTTTCAAGAGTAATCATCAATAAAAGTAACATAGTACAAATCACCACCTAAGGACTTGTCAGACATAGGCCCAAAAACATTAGAATGCACAAGAGCCAAGATTCCTTTGGATCTACTATCAGTGCTAATACAACGTCCTTTGACTGCTAATACTTCGTCATGATCAATCTTGATTTCAGGAACACCTTTAACAAAATCTTTCATTCTAGACAAGGCTTTATAATGAACATGTGTGTACCTTTCATGCCATAGCTCACAAAGATCAGTGGTTTTGTGTAAGAAGGCTTGAATTGAGCATCCAAGGAGACAATATAGGCCTCCAATTCGCACACCAATGACCTTGGCAGATTCAAAGAAGAATTACTTCTTCCATACTAGAACTTTCCTGTCAACAAAAACAATTCTATATCCTTTGTCTTCAAGAGATGAAATGGACACCATATTCTTCTTCAAACTACGAACATATAAAATATTGTTAATAGATACATTACCTCCTAACTCTAATTGGAAGGAAAATAAGCCAATTTCTTTGAATTCATATTTTCCATTATCTCCAAGCTCAACCCTTTGAGTTGTCCTTCTTTTCAACCAATTCTAGAGATGTTCACTGTTATGCTCTTAACCTGCAAAAAGATACCCAAATACAGAATATGCAAAGAAAGATACCCAGAACATAGAATAGTGAGAGACAACAGCAAATATTTTATTATTCAGAAAGCAATGTTCACTGGCCTCTTCGAGGGGGCAACCTCCAATAGAGCAGAGCTCGATACAAAAATAAGACACAATGCCCCTCGCAGGGAGTCTCTATCCTTTATATATGACTCATACATGCATACGAAGGATCAATACCATGGGTTTTATTAATACCATCTATCTAATACTACGGCCCATTTGCAACTAATTGTGGTCCCGTTATTAATGGCGGGTTAACCACTTACAATTATTAATATGGGCTTTATTGACTCTTGACTATGACTCGATCCCATTACATAAATAAGGGGGTTAGGGTGGGACCCTAACATTCCCTCCCCCTTAAGACTAGCCTTGTCCTCAAGGCTGAAGCTGCGGAAACTGCTGAAGAATAGCCGCTGGTTCCCAAGTTGCATCTTCCGGAGAGGTGTCTTTCCACTTGACGAGGACTTCCCTAATCATGCGGCCACGCAGGTGCCTGTCTCGTGTGTCTAGGACCTATTCAGGTGGGAGCCAGATTGACCCTTCTTCGTCCAATTCAGGTAGACTGGTTTGAATTCTGCAATTGTTCCCAATCACTTTCTTGAGGTATGAGACATGGAAAACTGGATGGATTTTTGCAGTAGGTGGCAAAGCCAACTTGTAAGCCACTTCTCCAATGCGCTGAAGTACTTGATATGGTCCGTAGAATTTTGGAGATAGTTTCTGACAACCCTTGTCTTTGAGTGATGTTTGCTTATATGGTTGCAGCCTCAAAAAGACCTGATCCCCTTCTTGAAATTGGCGCTCTAAGCGATGCTGGTCTACCTGTTGCTTCATGCGGTTTTGAGCTTGATGAAGATTCTCTCTAAGATGGGCGAGCATGGTTGCGCGGTGTTGTAGGAGTTGATCCACTGCTTGTACTTTTGAGCACCCCTTGATATAAGAAGTATGGGAAGGAGGGAGTTGACCATATACTGCTTCATAGGGAGTCATTTTGGTGGTGGCATGATAGTTGGTGTTATACCACCATTCAGCCAGAGGTAACCACTGTACCCAAAGATGTTTCTTTTCTGAAGTGAAACACCTAAGGTAGGTTTCCAGACATTTGTTGACGGCTTCAGTTTGACCATCCGTTTTCGGATGATAGGAAGTACTGAGTTTTAGTTGAGTGCCTTGTATCCTGAAAATTTCCTGCCAAAAATTACTGGTCAAGATCGGGTCGCGATCGGACACAATAGAAGTGGGCATGCCATGCAATTTGAAGATATGATCCATGAAAGATTGAGCGACCAAAGTTGGTGTAAACGGGTGGGGTAGGGCGCAGAAATGAGCATACTTCGAAAGTCTGTCCACAACCACCATGATGACTGACTTGTTTCCTGACTTTGGAAGACCTGTAATGAAATCCATAGAAACCCCCATCCAAATTGATGTCGGGATGGGCAACGGTTGTAATGTGCCTGGTGTGTTGACGGTCTCCCCTTTTTGGTGTTGACAGACATCGCATTCTGCTACAAAAGTAAGGATGTCCTTTTTCATGCCTGTCCAAAAAAATGATCTTCTGGTGCGAGCATACGTCTTCTGAAAGCCTGAATGTCCTGCAATGGGGGATGAGTGCAATTCTGCCAAAATGCGACTTTTGAGGGTGGATGTGGGTGATATTACGACTCTGTCCCTGTAGCGAAGAATCTCATCCTGCCACGAGTAGCCTTTGGTGGAATTTGGATCTACCTGCAATTGAGAAATGAGCTGGGAGAGCCCGGGATGTGAAAACCATTCCCTGCGAGCCTCTTCAATCCATTCTGGAATGGGGAGGGAAATTGCTAGCAGAGTACTTTCCTCCTCAAATTGGCGAGATAATGCATCTGCTACACTATTGTCTTTCCCTTTCTTGTAAATGATCTCATAATCATATCCCAGCATTTTGGCGAGCCATTTATTTTGTTGTGGGGAGGATAGGCGTTGCTCCAAAAAATATTTAAGACTGTGATGATATGTGCAGATTTGGAAACGTCGCCCCAATAAGTAAGGTCGCCAGGTCTCTACTGCATGTAAGATGGCCATCATTTCCTTCTCGTAGGTAGATTGGCCCAGATTCTTCCCACTTAGTTGTTGGATTGTGAAGGCCAAAGGTTGCCCTTCCTGCATTAAGACCGCCCCAATACATGTACCCGAAGCATCACATTCAATGACAAAAGATTTGGTGAAGTCAGGTATTGCTAAGACTGGAGTGGAACACATGGCATTTTTGAGAGCTGTAAATGCCTGTTGTGCTACCTCATTCTAGAAGAATGAATTTTTCTTCAGGAGTTGAGTGAGGGGCTTCGCTATGTGACCATAGTTGCGGACAAATTTACGATAATAGCCTGTGAGACCCAAAAATCCTCTCAAGCTCTTCAAGGTCTTAGGTTGAGGCCAATCCTGCATTACCTGGATCTTTTTGGGGTCCACCTTGACACCTTCACGCCCCACAATGTGGCCCAAATACTCGACTTCTTCCATGCCAAACGAACACTTGGACATCTTGACAAATACTTTATGCTTGCGAAGCAGTTGCAAGAGTAGATCTACATGCTGAAGATGTGCGGCCCAAGTGCAACTATAGATGAGGATGTCATCAAAGAAGACAAGGACAAATTTCCTGAAATATGGTTTGAGAATGTGGTTCATAAGGCTCTGAAAAGTAGAGGGGGCATTACAAAGACCAAATGGCATGACCAGGAACTCATAATGGCCTTCATGAGTTCTGAAAGCAGTCTTTGGAATGTCCACTTCCTTCATGCGAATTTGTGGTAGCCCGAACGAAGATCCAGCTTAGTGAAGAATTGAGCCCCATTGAGTTCATCCAGCAAATCGTCAACCATTGGGATGGGAAATTTATCTTTGACAGTCAACTTATTGAGGGCCCTGAAGTCTGGACACATCCGCCACTCCCCATCTTTCTTGAGCACCATGACCACCGGTGATGAATAAGGACTAATGTTGGGACGAATGACACCTGCTTCCAAAAGTTCCTTGATTATTTTTTCTATTTCATTCTTTTGGGTGAACGGATATCTGTATGGGCGCACATTTGGGGGTTGGGCCCCTGGAACCAAGGTGATGCTATGATCATGTTCCCCTCTCGAGGGTGGAAGCTCATGAGGCTTGTCAAAGACCGGTAGATGGTTATTTAAAATCTGTTGCATCTCAGGATGAATCGGTAGAGACTTGGTTTCGACTGCCTGGATGGAATTAAATTGAGCTATAACTCCATGATGGCCCCTTTTTATCAAATTTTCCATCCTATGCGAGCTGATGATAGAGGGAGCTCCCGCCTGGAGTCCACGGAGGGTATGTGTGGAGTTGTTCTGCTTAAAACTCATATATAACTCCTGGAAATCCATTGTGATTGGCCCAAGAGTGCAGAGCCATTCAGCGCCAAGGACAATGTCGCATCCTCCCATGTGTATGGCAAACATGTGGGTTTTCAACTGATAATCCCCCATTTGAAGTTTGGCATTTTCACAGCAGCCTTCACATTTCATTGTGCCCCCATCCGCAATTTGGACTTGGAAGTTAGAAACTGCTCATACAAAACAATGCACTGCTTCCGCGAATTTTTGATGGATGAAATTATGTGTACTTCCACTATCAATCAAGACTACTACTGGGCGATGTTTAATAAAACCTCTGATTTTGAGAGTTTGAGGTGAAGAAATCCCTGCCAAAGCATGCAGCGAAATAACTGGTTCGTCAGAGACATTGTACTTTTGGTTGTCCTCTTCTAGCGCCTCATGTTCCTCAAGTGGTGGATCTTCCTCTGTTGAGCTGTAGTCAGTGGCATCAATTTGAAAAAATTTGGGCTCCTTGCATTTATGACCTGGGGAGTATTTTTCATCACAGTAGTAACATAATCCTTGCTTTCTTCTTTCGGCCATTTCCGCAGGTGACACCTTTTGGACCTTAAGTGTTTGAGTCGTGTTGTGAGCCTGTGGGGGGCGACCTTTAGCGGAGAAATTTGGGCGACTGTACTGGGCTGCTAATGCACGTTCCACGTTACGAGCTACCTTGCAAGCCTCCGTCCATGTGGGCGGGTGGTGCAGTAGGACTTGGGCTTTGATGGCTTCTTTAAGGCCGCTGATAAAACATTCCGTGTAGAACACATCTGAGAGACCCCAAGTGCGGAAGGCTAAGGCTTCAAACGCTGTAATATATTCATGCACTGTGCCAGTCTGTCGGAGCTTAGTAAGACAACCCAAAAAAGAAGATTCTTGGTCAAAGCGGTCTGTAAGAGCTTTTTTGAATTTGGTCCAAGCCTGAAAAGGTCCATTGCAACGTTGATGCCATTCCCACCATTGCCACCTTTCATTGTCCAAGTACATGCTCCCCACCATAAGCTGAGTCTCATCATCTAAGATGTTATTCAGATTGAAATATTGCTCCATTTGTGCTATCCATGTTGCCGGGTGAGAACCGTCAAATTTATGCATATCCAACTTGGGAGGTCGCTGACGGGATTGTTGGTGGGTGCACCAGACGTGAGGAGAGTGGCTAGACTCACCCTCACTGTGTCCATTTCCATTATACGCCTCCTTGTGGGCTTCCTCCTTGCCCTTCGGGATTAGGAGAGATAGTCTGTCAAGTTGACTCTGGATGGATTGCAAGGTTTGTTCAAGTTTGTCAATCTTCTCATTGGCCATAGCTTGAGCTCTAGTTTCTACCATGCACCGATCAGATGTTCTTGAGATTTGGGACCGCCCAAAAAAAAATTTCAGTAAGAATTGAATGGTACCACCGTGCTCAGCTCGTCGCCCTGATTCTGATGGGCTAGATCACCAATAAGCGCCCTGGGAGATCTCAGATTTTTTTTATTTTTTTTTCCTTAGGAATACTGCAATCGCCAAATCATCAAAATGAAAATGTTGCCAAAAGCCCTGCGAAAATGATGCCCAGGTATAGGAACCCCACACAACTACTCAGATCTAGTGGATCTGAGAGATCTGAATGGCGGATCGAATAGCTCTGGGTGGCGGATCGAATAGATCGGAATGGTTGGTCTGCTAACCCGGAACTGCGGGACTGATGTCTGCTGCTGTTGTACCCCTTTGCACGAGCGGATCTGGCAGAGATGATGCGTGATCCCAAGATAGAAAAGGGAACTATCGTCTCGAGGAGTGTCAAGTGCTACAGATCGCAATATACATAAGGGTCTGGCAGTAGTACTCGGCCCAATGTTTCAGGGCTCTAACTAAGGAGGATCAACCGTACCCTTAGCCGTACAACCCGACTACCCTATCGTACGGGCGAGTAATCTCTCCGAGTGTTGTTCTCAGTCTACTGTAGCAGCAAGACGGCCGACGGTTTATCTATGGCGAGGTTGCAGAGGAGCTAAGGGGCTTCTGATATACCCAGAAGGTACTTGGAAGACAGTCCGTACGCGGTTCTGTCTAATACGCTACTACTCGAAGGGGTACCCACAGGGGTTTCAAGGGAGTCCAACAAGCGTGACCACCTCTTGTATTTCCTGCGTGCATGCCTCCCCAAATCCGCAGGTTTATGCGCTCAACGACAGATCCCATGGTTTAAAGACGCCGGAACACGTCTCTAGCCAAAACAAAAATTTGCTAAGAAATGGAGATCCCACCGGCCCTGGAAAGTGCTCTGATACCACTTGTTATGCTCTTAACCTGCAAAAAGATACCCAATTACAGAATATGCGAAGAAAGATACCCAGAACATAGAATAGTGAGAGACAACAACAAATATTTTATTATTCAGGAAGCAATGTTCACTGGCCTCTTCGAGGGGGCAACCTCCAATAGAGCAGAGCTCGATACAAAAATAAGACACAATGTCCCTCGCAGGGAGTCTCTATCCTTTATATATGACTCATACATGCAATACCAAGGATCAATACCATGGGTTTTATTAATACCATCTATCTAATACTACGACCCATTTGCAACTAACTGTGGTCCCGTTATTAATGGCGGGTTAACCACTTACAATTATTAATATGGGCTTTATTGACTCTTGACTATGACTCGATCCCATTACATAAATAAGGGGGTTAGGGTGGGACCCTAACATTCACGACTTCCAGTCATGTGCCTAGAGGCACCACTGTCCACCAATCATATATCATCATGAGCTATAATGGAACCTGTAAAAGCATAGTAAAATAAATATTCATCATTAGAATCTCTCTTTCTAGGCCTCTTCTTATGAGAAGGTTCATTTAGATCAGTTTCACAAGCGTGATGTCTTTCTTTCCTTTTTCATCACCATCCCTTCGAGGATCATTTCTTTGAGGGAAGTTATTTTGATAGTGACGACATGCTTGGCAGTGATAGCATTAAACATTTGTCATATCTATGCTATCTTGAGAGGGAGGAGGAGCTATTATTTGTGGAGAAAGTTCCCTTCTAGGAGCAGGTCTTGAATTAGGTATTTTACCTGAAATTCTTTGAAATATTCCAAAATTTCTTCTACCTCTGCTACTCTTTGAGTGGGCTGCAAAAGCTTGAGAATACTCACATGGATTTGAAATCTTGCTTTTGGATAGGAACCTTAATTATTTTTTAGTGCAAGCAACCCATTTATTTTCAAAAGAAGGAGTAGTTTCTCTTCCACTAATGCTTGCTATAAAATAATCCCAAGATTCAAGAAAACCACCCATTGCCACAACTACTAATTCTTTATCGAATACTTCTTCATCAATGGATTTGAGTTGATCTCTTGTTTGAGATATTCTTACAAATCACGATGCTACAATATCATTATTTGTCATCTTTATCTCACAAAGTTGACCCCTTAGACTTATAGATTGATTGTTGTTGTTGATGGTGTGCAATCCAATGAGGGCATCATACATCTCCTTTGAAGATTTGTGATCAACAATATAGGGAATTAGATGATCACTAACATATTCCACAATGATGCTCCTAACCAAGATTTCATCCTCTTGAAACTTTTATTTTCTTGCTTGGTCAATTAGTTCAATAAATTTTCCCAATATAATACCCAAGATGTTAGGCCTTGCAAGCACTAGGTCAATTCTAGGCTTCCATGCCATGAAATTTGTAGCTCCTTGAAGCTTGTCCTCTACCTTCATGAAGGAATTCATGATGAATATAACCAATCAAAACAAATGATATGGAATCCCAAATATCTTCAAAAAGTTGTCAATTCTCTTCAAGGCGATCTTAATTCTCTTTCCCTTCACCAAAGCTTTGATACGATGTTAATTTTCTAGTGCAATCAAGACTAGTACAAATGTTCAAACTAATAAATACCTCCAATTATAAAACATTTCTTCTTTAGAGCATTTCAATCATCAAGCAGTTATACATGAAAAAATTCAACCATCCACTTCTACAATAGAGTAATACAGATCACAGTAAATAATGAGACAAGAGAAAAGAGACACAAAAATTTAGGCCAGTGGCTAGGGAAAAACCTGCAAGGGGAAAATCCAAAAAAGTCTCCTTATGAGAGAGAATTCACTTCATCAAATGTACATCAGAATATTCCAAACAAGATCCTAATTTTTGACCTCAATATTTGCCAAGTTAAACCAATCAAAGGAGAGAGAAAGTAGTGAACGCTAGTCAAAGTCAAGTCTATAACAGAGGGGCTGAATTTGGACCTAAGGTAGCTAAATATAAGGGTCAAAATCGGTCAAAATATTAGTCAACAAATCTAGTCAAATATTGATCAAAGCGCAGATGTTAACCTACGATCAACCCTTGGTCAACAAACCAAAAACACGAGTAGACTTTCAGTCAAACAAAGTCAATAAACCACTAAAACTTTCAACCTCCAAAATCAGTCAAATTCTCGGTCAAATAGAAGCAATAGATCCCAAGTTAATGCTAGTAAAACAAAATATAGGAAGGCTGGTCAATGCAAAACTACTCTTCCTCTTTTCTCCTTTGCACGTGTGGACAAATGTCTTTGTTTCGGATCAAATGATATGATGGATGAGATAACAAATGAGGGTCAACAAATTTCTATTTATATGTGTTATCTGAGGAGGGTTTTGGCATTCGGGTCAAACCCATTCATTGAGTGGGGATGACTTGAACAATTTAGGTTGATTTGGTCAACATGCAAAATATGTAATTTCTCCTTATATTTGCCACTGAAAATACCAACCATAGCTACCATTTTTTTAAACATAATTAAACTATAATTTCTTTGTCCATTTCCTTGGTCAACATTTCTCATGAAAAAAGTCCATTTTTGGGGAATGGCTTATTTCTTCAACTAGTAAGCTAAAACCTTCATAAAGGATTTTGTGGTTTTTCTTCAATTTTTAATTTTTCCCTTATCTTTTTACAGTTATGGTTTATTATTAAAACCCTTTACAAAACATTTTAGTTATGTTCTTCTCTTCTATGGTTCTAGCTTTGATATTTGGCCATATATATTTATATGAAAACCAACTGCAGTTAGAATTAATTTTTTTCAGGGCTTATTAAGCTTATAGGGTATTACCCTTGTTGAATTTTATTATTTACATTAATTATTTGATTGATTCCCGTGTCGTTTTCAAGTATTGAGTTTAGGGTTTTCTCGTTGTCACCATTTCTCATGTATAAAGCTATTCTCCACAAGTTATTTGTTTTCCTTTTTAGATTCACTTTATTATATTAAGCTTTGTCTAACATGTATTGTTGTTGATATTTTCATGTAATGCAAAAAATGGGTATTTACTTTCATTTATTCCTATAAGCTCGAATATGGATTAGGAGATACAATTTCTAATGGGTTCAACTTCCTTCCTATACATGTTGACAGACTCACAACCTTGGTCACTTCTTCTATAAGATGTTGATTCTCTTGTTCACATTCTAAGACCTGGAAGCAACTCTTTGCATGTATGTCGTTAGGGGAATTAGATTGTCATAGATAGTTATTTCCTTGTTCATTTGTATATGACTAAGGTCAAAATCCTTTTGTCAAAACATTATTCTATTGTAATATTCTATCGATCTATTCAACCTCATATTTTAATGAACTCTTCTTGTAGTTTGTATTGCAACCATTTTTCGGTTTTTAGTTCTAATAAAATGGAACCATGTTTTTTCTATTATGTTTGACAGTTGTCATGATTTTACTTCAAGCACTTATAGATTTATAAAGAATCATTATAATATATTGTCACCATTATTGACTTTTCACTTCTATATGAAAGCCCTATAATTTGATTGTAAATTGGTTTTAAGCTACTATGTAGCATAATAGGTTTTTGGCTTACATACCCTAAATAAAGCTTCTTAATATTCTTTTCATAAATTATGTTCTATCCTTTAAGAACTATGTTCTGAATTAAGAATACAAACTCAGTTTTTCTTTTTATTTATTGTTATATTAGATGTTTTTTTACCAACACCCACATTGTGGTTATACCTTTGTATAATTGTACGTACTTGTGAACAAAATAAGTTATGTTAGCTTAATTCACTCTCCCTATACTTTATTTTGTCTTCAATACACGAGAATTCTAGTTTAAACCTAGTAACAATTTACTAAATTTCTGAGTTCAATCTCATTATATCGAGTGAATAATAATAGACTAGTCCATAGATTTACTTTAAGAAAAACAACTTGATAAATACACAATTTACCACTATTATTTATATGTGAAGTAATTCATAAGTTCATTGTTCTGAATATACAATTTTATGTACCTTATCTAAAAAATCAATGCAAAGATTTCTATATTTTTTCTCTTTGATTGCATGTATGCACATAAAAAAACTTACATCTATTTAGTAATTGCATAAATAAAAATATTTAGCCTTATCATACAGTATAACACCAGAAGGTTAAGATATTGACTTGACAAATTCTGATCTAGAAAATAAGTATGGAGCTATCAAGCTCCTCCCAACCTTGACACCTTTTTCCTCAAAGGGTTCCCCCAAGCTCTCGAGTCTGCAAGTTAATTTATCTTTTCATTTTTGTTTTGTTTTGTTTTTGTTCCAATGCCTCTCACTCCCAAGTTTGCACTGTGTGATTTTTCAACTAGCATGGGAGCCATAAACATACGCGCCCCACACCCCCCACTACCAATACAATTAGTTGTTGGTAACTACCTCCACCTCATCCACCAGGTGACAAGTGGTTACTTGGCTCATTAATTAGCCACACTTCCCCAATTTCCAAAGACAATGGCCTGTTTTTTTTAAGAAGTTATTGATCAATAAATTTTCATCCTCATTAATAATCTATTCCTCAAATTCAATGCCTATGTATTATTCATCAGGGGGTAATTTAATTTCCAACATTAACTTGCAGCCATAGTTCTCTTCAGTAGTCGTAGCCTTCATAATTATTTTCCAAATTTATTTATTGACAACATAACACAATAGATTTACATACAATATTTATAAGCGATGTAACACTTATAAACTAGTTTTCAAATAATTATTGAATTCAAAACAATAAACACGCTTAACATGTACAAATTTACAAATAAATTCAAAATCCGAGGATATCACACATGCATTTGTTACACCTAGCTTCTAAAATCACACCATTGTTGTTGGATCTCAAATGTAAGTAAAATGGGATGTACTCGAGAAGGAGTTGTGAAGAATGAATAAGGAATTAAATTTCTTATTTCCCTTAAAGTGAAAACATCATATGTTGTTAATATTTACTCATTGCGTGTATATAATTATGTTGAATCTAGGAAGGTGTCATTTTTTGTAGTTGGAATTCTGACTACATTGCTAGACAGAAAACCCCCAACTGATTGTGTTGCACACATTGATAAGATGGTTGATAATGTCATTATAGATGACAATGTTGTTGTGCCAAGATTTGAGTTTGCAAAACATAAATTTCAGCCACATCAACACCCTCATACGAATTAGAGGAGTTTACCCGGGAATAAAAGACCTAATAACTATGCATTCAACTTATTACATAAACAATGTGAAAGGTTGAGTAGTGGACCAGTACCAACCGTCAAGATCAACTATGGTTGGCTTGATAAATGGTCATGTAATCTTTTGAAAAGGTGTTTATGGACTTCATATCATTGTGTGTCATCTATTGTGTAGTCATACAATGTTCCTCTTGTTTGTTGTTCATTTTTGTTGCTCCCTCAGTGGTGTTTTTTTGGTGGGGGAGGAAGTTTGATGATGATAGAGTTTGTTGTTGTTGCTTTGTTGTCTAGTTAGCTAATTAATGGGACCATGTTTTCTTGTGGTTGAATTCCTTGATAGTATCTCATTACTTTTGTTTGATCAACATTGATGGTGATAGTGTTCAAACTTCTTCAAGAGTGGTTGTAACATGTTTTGATCAACTTTTGCAGTCATAACAAATTGAGAGGGGAAGTTATGGTATTTAATTTGTTTTCCTCCAAGCCGAGTTTATGAGTTTTCCATACATACTATTTGGAACTTTAATGGTTTTCGGGCCTCATTGTTCATTTTTTGATTGATGGTGGTTTCTTTTATTTGAAGCCTTTGTTTTGGTTCTTTACCAACACCTTTTTTTAAGCTTTCGTGGGGTAGTTTTCAATGCTTGTATTTCTTGTGCCTTTGCAACATCTATTTCAGATGTTAAACAAGTTCATTGAGGTTTATTGCCTCTCATCTCCACATTTTTGGTACTTCCCGATTGGATTTTTTAGTCTCCATAGGGTTCCTATTCTTTCCATTCAGTGGGATCTATAGTTTCAACTACAATGTTTTGATCACTGGCATCTTTCTCTCTTTTGAAGAGGAGTCTTTTCCTATGTGTTTTTCTCCTTTTCTTTTCTTATGACAGTTTGTACCTAGGGTACTTTATCAAGCCTTTTTGTTGTGGCCAAATATTTATTGATGCTTACTCCATACATTTCACTTAATAGAGTGTGTTAGTGTTGGTCTTTTCCAATGCTACATTTTCTAAAGAGCCAACTATTCTAAGTTGTAAGCCCATGTAGGTTCTTATCCACCCAATTTTCATATCTATATTTAGCTAACACTGGGCCTTCTCCAGGTTTATATATGGAGGAAATATCTATATATTTGATACAACAATGAGTAATAGAAGATACTCTTACAATAAAGTAGGTGTTTTTAATAACTGAATAAAAATATATACTTTTTAATTTAAAAAAAAAAAAAAAAAAAAAAAAAAAAAAAAAACTGAAATTCGGTATTTTATTATTGCCAAAATTTGAATTTGAAATTTAATCTTCAAATATTGGAAGCTCATTCCCAAGTTCTCATTTCCTTAAAGTGGAAGTTCCCAAAAATATCCCAATTTCCCAACTGATGAGGGGTGTTTTGTTCTCATTTCTAAACTCTAAAAGCATCTAAATGGAGGAAATCTCTCTCTCTCTCTCTCTCTCTCTCTCTCTCTCTCTCTCTATATATATATATATATAGATATATAACTTAATTATTTTCCTATAAAAATAAGTAAATAATAACAATCCTTCTTATTCATAAAAAATATTTATTTACAATAAGTAGAATTATATAATAATAATAATAATATAATCTAATTGTAAGGTCACAACCAAGCCAAACTTACAACAATGATACCCCCTTGTTTGTGGGAAAAGAGATTTTCCTTTGCGCAACGATTTGACTGTTAAAGTCTACATAGATGTACATACTCTACCCCACTTTGGATTTCAACCTGTGACTTCTTATGAGGAAACACATGTTCTTAACCATTAAACCTACTCAATTAGTAATTATAACAATATTATTTTCTTTGATGCACTATTGAGTACTGAGAGCTCTATATCTTTGGGGAAAAAACCCTACCCTACCATGTTATTAACTTCCCTGCCACTCATGTCATCTCTACAATTATTGCCACCATGGTCGATATTATAGGAGGGAGTGGAGCTCCCTTCTATAGTAGAGTTACTATAAGGGACCATTGTCATGGTCAATTAGTTAATCCTCGCTCTGATGAGGTTGCAAAAAATCCACCTCAGATCAACAACAAGGATCCTCACTGCAAGCTTCAACCAACCGAAGACCTCCAAAAAGATACCTTCCAAAAGTAGCCATATATCTAAAGTTTGAGGTTCATTCAAATTGAATTGGGGAGTAAATTCAATAGATGAGAGATCATGCTTGAATTGACAAATTCATGGGCATTTGGCCCTTGGAAAAATCCCTCACCTACTAGATTCAACACAAATGAAAGCCAAAGTGATAGATCAAATTGGACCTAGGGGAAAAAGGATTTTTCACCATTATCTTTGCCAGTGTGGAATATTGCATAGGGGTTTTCAAATATTTCCCATAGTTCTTAAATTTTGAAAGATTATATATTAGGTTTCAAATGGAGAGAATTCTTCCAGATAAAGATGGTTTTACGACAACCAAAGTTTGGGTTCACATGTACTCTTTTCCTAGAGAATTTTGGGATGAAGAAACATTAGCATGCATCATACATGCGCTGGGTCATTTTGTCAAAGTATTTGAAGATATTGAACAAGAAAGATACATATCTTATGCTTTCATATTCGTATATATGAATATATCAAAGTTCCTTCTCAAGTCAATTGATATCTACTACCAAGATGAAATCTGGAAGCAAACTTTGGGCTATGAATGCATCCAGTTTTGTTGTCGTATATGTCACAAATATGGGCATCTCTATAGAAATTGCGCCATGTTGTTTCATAAGACTACTCAAGATAAAGGCCAAGCTACAAATTAGGATGGATTCTCTAGACCAATTAATCACGGTCATCGACCCAAGCCTCCACTCCCACAAACACATTTTGGAAAAACCCCTGTTACCGGAAATAAATTTGAACAAATTGCAAATATAGAATCCCTAGCCCCTCCTCCAAACCCCTTCCCCCAAATATATACATGCCTGATACCAACAAACCCAAAGAATCCTCACAGGTTCCTCCTTTTACCTATTCACAACCCCCGAATCTGAATCCTCAAGAACCCTTAGAGAAAGATTCTATGTTGCTGCACAATAATGGGGGCGTTGAAGAAATGGATTTGGATGCTCTTAACCTCCCAAGCATTGTTGAGGCATGGAAAGATAAACACCCAAACTCGCTCCGAGAGAATCAAGTCAAATAATAAGAAGAGCCATTCTCAAATTAGGGCAACAAGCCCCAATGTATCAAAGAACAAACCAGTTCCAATCCATTAGGGGTCCATGTACAATATATGAAGGAGACTACAAAGAAACCCAAGGATGAGAAGAGGAAAGGTTGTAAGAGTAATAAATAAATTCTGGAAGGACTAGGTGATATTCTTGTCAACTCAGGTAGAATAAAGTTGATCTCAGAAGTTTATCCCTCCACCAACACATCTCCACGATGAAGATAATCTCTTGGACTGTTAGAGGCCTCAATTGCAAGGGCAAGAAGAGGCTTCTAAAATATAAGTGGCTTATGGAACATCCAACCTTCTTGATGATTCAAGAGACTAAAACTTCATGTGAAGTTGAATGCAAGTTGATAGACAAACGGGGTTGAGGACGCCAATAAAAATCCCTTGACACCCAAGGTCAATCCAAAGGTCTCACTATCATTTATAACTCTCAAGAGGTATCCATCCTTGACATGTTTACTTCTTTCAAAATTCTCACTATACAATTTAAATTCATACAATCATTAGAACCTTGTTTTCTTTTAAACGTCTATAACCCTTCACTGCCATAGATAAGCTACATTTTCTTAACTCCATCTGGTAGGTTAGTCTTCTCATCTCCTTGAAATCTTGGATCCTAGGGGGGATTTCAATTTGATAAAATATTTAGAAGAGAAAAAGGATGGTGTTAGAAAGCTAGAAGTAGAATCCAACGTCTTCCAAAATTTCAAAGGTTCTTCTCATTTGGTCAACCTTAACACCATCAATGACACTTATACTTCGAACAAATGTAGAGGTGGATCCCAAAAAATAGGTTCAAATATGAATACAAATATTTGAAAATATCATTTCCAGGGACATTTTCATGGAGTCTTTCATCCTCCTTAGCTATGGTTTGGATCACCAACTGATCAAATTAGACATCAAAATCAAGTCCTGCCCCAAAAGTAGGAATTTTCGGCCAGAGTGTTTATGGCTCCAATATCCCAACTTCCAGTCCATCATCAATGAATTGTATGATGAACTAGGCAACTCGGAAAGATAGGCCATGTTTCATCTACAAAGTAAGCTAAAGCACATTAAATATCTGCTCAAACCTGGAATAAGCAAAAATTCAGGAACATCACTTAGGACAAACAAAACTTCAAAGCCAAAACGGAGCGCATCTAGTAGGAAGTCATTCACCAAGGAATATTATATGACCTCATAAAGGAGGAAGCATGTGCTCTCACTCTACTTGAAGAAAGAAGGAAACACGAGAATTCTTTGGAAACAAAATTCTAGAACTAGATGGTTGAAGGAAGGAGAGCGAAATATTGATTTCTTCCATAATTTGATGCTTCATCATCGACGCCACAATCGTATTTATTCCTCAAAAAAATAGGAAGATGTCAAATTTTAGGATAATGAGGACATGACTAATGCGCTAGCTCAATATAATAAAGAGCTACTATCCAGCCCCAAACTAGATAGTTCAAAGGCTATACACAAAATAATTAAGCACATACTACCTCTGGTTACCAAATAGTAGAACAAGGCTCTCTTAATAGAGATCTCTATCAAATAAGTGGAAGAGGTAGTAAAATATATGTCCCTGAATAAGGCCCATTGACTAGTCGACTTTAGTATTGACATTTTCTAGGCTCGTTGGTCAACAATTGGACATGATATTTGACAAAAAATGGAGGAATCAAGGAGATTGAAAACCATCCTAAAAGCTCTTGACACTACCTTCCTCACTTTCATTCCCAAAAAGGACAAATTCAAGGACCCCAACGGTTTCCATCCCATTTCTCTATGTAATGTAATCTACAAAGTGATCACCAAAATAATAGCCAATTGCCTCAAACCCATCCCACCTCAACTCATTTCAACAGAAAAAACTGGTTATGTGGAGGGGTATTAAATTCTAGATGGTATAATGATTGCACATGAAACCATTAACTTTTTAATATCCTCTAAGAAACTTGGCATGATTAAAATAATTGATCTCTCTAAGGTGGTTGATAAACTAAATTGGAGCTATCTCTTCAACATTCATTGTGCCTTTGGCTCCAACCTTGAATGCATCTATTGGATCAAGAGCCTTATCTCTTCATCCTTATTCTCTATTTTGCTAAACGAATCACCTACTGCACCCTTTTTGGCCTCTTGTGGTATTCGAAAAGGAGATCTGATGTCATATTTTCTCTTTATTATAGCAGTGGAGGGTCTAAGACAAGCATTCAAAATGACATTTGAGGAGAAAAAAATTCAAAGGATTGCGTATGTTTGGTGATGATCTATCTCTATCACACCAACAATTTGTGGATGATACCTTGGGTATGTGTTGAGAAATGGCAACAAGAAATTCCAGTTTAATTTGTCCTTGAATTAAATTCGAATTCTATTCTCATAGCAACTTAAAATAGTTAAATTATGTTTATTAAACTTACTTAACTTAGGAAATTCGAGTTGGAAGTCTTTTGGAAGTCATGTATATGTTCTCCTTACTTTGTAGGAGTCCAATGTGATTTAATTGTGAGTTTTAAAATAGAAGACTCAGTTTCATGAGTCAGTTCAGTTAAATTAGTTTTCAAACTGATTGAGAGAACTAACAGTGAGTTAACAGTCAGTGGTGACACTAATGAACTCCACCAGTGCTACTCTAGTTAACTGAATATTTACTCATCAGAAACTCATGCATGTCGATTCTAAGAAAGACCCAATTGAGACTAGAGTGCAGGGGCAATGTACTATTTTTTTTATATTTTTATGATTTGCACTGATAGTGCATGCAATCAGGAATTGATCCTTGAGGGATTGCGCTATTTTTAGAGGTTTTATTTCCCTTTAAATACAAGCTATTCTCCATAGGAATTACACATTGGAATAGAGACTTGGAGAGCTTGTGAATTGGCTAAGCTTTGGCCTTGAGCTTGCTTATGAGTTGGAGATTGAATTTGTTGAGTGTTGGGATTGTTCTAGAGAGAACACGCATTGTAATTTCATCTTGATTTTCCCGATTAATACAAAAAAATAGTGGGGTTTTGAGTTGTGGCTTTCCTTGGATATTTATTGTGTTATGTGCCTTTGATTATCTTCCTCTATTGATTATTGTTTGCTCAATGTTTATGGGCTTTTGCTGTAAAGTGTAGAAGTAGATTCTTGTCTCTTTCTTTAGCAAATTGCATTAGCTTGTGAATCTATAGGATTTTCTACAGTATGGGTGTTCCAACTATTCAAGAAGCTAGAGGATTTTCTCAAATTTTGGAGGACTTCTCTCCTACCTCAGGTACAAAAATAAACAAAGCTAAATATCATACTTTTTCCTTTAATACGACCATGGATATGCATAAACATATTGCAAAGGTGCTTGGTTTCCAAATCAAACAACGACTAACAAAAAACCTAGGAGCACTGCTTATGGATAGTTCCCTCAAATTTAGTTTATGGGAGGATCTGATCAACAAATTCAACCTTAAGTTAACCAACTTGACCTTCCTATCATTAAACATGGTAGGAATATTAGTCCTGCTCAAGTTGGTTTTATAGGCTTTGCCCATATATTTATGCTTGGCTTTGATGTCTCCCTCCTCCATCCTCAGTTCAATCAACAACTCACAGTGATCTTTCCTATGGGGAGGAGAAAAATTGGAAAAGAAATGGGGGATTGTAGCTTGGGATAAGTTATACATACCCAAATTGAAGGGAGGATTGAGGCTAAGAGATCCTTCAACTTTAGCTACAATTCTGGGAGACAATCTAGTGGTCTTGGCTCTAAGGAGGTCAAGACCTTCATAAATGTATCTTGAGGAGAAAATATGCAAAGAAAATTCCTATTAGGTAGCTCATAATAATTCCCTTCTCCCAAGCAGGCTCCTCCATTTGGAATCCAACAATAAAAGGAATGCATTTGATACAACAACACTAATTCTAGGAAATTTGTGATGGATATACAACCATGTTTTGGGAGGACTCATGGCGATAACTCCCAAAATTCCAAGACCGAAATGACTTAAGGTATCTATGCCTCCACATGAATTTCCAAGGCCTTCGCAAAGTCAAAGACCATTTGGATGCCTATAACTCAGATTAAACATGGAGAGAACAATTAATTTCGAGGGAATGGAACCCCAAGCCTAGGGAGGAAACCTAGTCAAAATTTTGGTGGAAGCTTCAACAAAGACTCATCCTAATATCCAACTTAGTTGATAAACTATGATGGGGTTATAGACCAAGTTGTTCCTTTTTCCATCCACAAGGCCTATAGCCTGGAAGCAAGTTTCAAAGAATTGCCAAAATATTCCATCTAGAGTTGCATCTAACAAATAAATCTATGGCCAAAAGTTTCCATCTTCTCGTGGCTCCTAGTTCAAGGGAAAATCTTAACATGCGACAACATTGAGAAGCACAAGCATATGGGTCCCTCCAATTGTCTTTGTGTTTGTGGGAAGTGTAAAATGTGGAGCACCTCTTTAATCATTTCCCCTATTCCAATCGTATATGGAGCGATCTAGAAGCTAGCATGAAGAAAACAGACTGTGATTTACCCAATATCCCTCAACCCATTAATAATTGGAGGGATTAAGCTTTTAATAACCATATCTTGGACAACCCATGGGGGATAGGTCAATTAACGATCGTCGTGTTATGAAGTATTGTGTAAAACATGAGATTCAAAGTTAAAATCCTCCGTTGGTTAAGACAAAACAAAAACATCCTATCTTGAATCACACATGGACTCTCCTTATAGGCCCACTCCTTTGGGCTATTTGGAAAGAGAGGAATGATCACATATTCAAGAATCCCCCCGACTCTCATGCATCCCTTTGAATCATAGTTCAAAATAATGTAAAGGAATCAATTGCTACACAATCTTGGTTAGATCAAGATTGGCAGGCATCTGGCAAGGAGGCCCTACTACTTCAGAGTTGGTTCCCTACTCTAGGAGTCATTATTGCCCCATCTCTTTGCCCTGCTACAATGTATATTCCCTCCTCCTGGAGCCCTCCTCCCTTTAATTTTCTAAAGCTCAATTTTGATGGCACTTTAAAAGGTAATCCAGGCAAGGCGAGCTATGGAGGTATCTTCAAAGATCATTTGGGATCCCGTATCTACATTTATTCAGGCTTTATGGGATATAACAATAACAATGCATCATAATTGAAATCCCTGGAAGAGGGACTATTGGTTTCCAAAACACACGACTATACCAAACTTATGGTGGAGGGAGATTCTCAAATTGTTATAAACATGATCCACAAGATCCTACATGGCACCTAAATCACCTAAATATCTCACAATTGGAGACTTGAAACCCTACTTGTATGAGTAACATCTCTCCTTCCTCCCATTCCAATGATCATCCCTACCCACATCATAAAAACTGGAAATAAAATTTGCAAATAAGGTAGCCAATCAAGGATGTGTCTTGTCAGTTTCACAAATCTCATCTTCATGGCAATCATTTCAAGAGCCTCCCCACAAGTAAGAATGTTGTACCCTAACTAAGCAAGAAAAATCTCCATGACTAATCTCTTTATATCTTGTTCCTTCATGCTCTTTGTTTATATTTCTTAGTATGTAATTGGCCTATATGACCCAATTTTTAGTTTTGACCTATATGACATAATATGTATTAAGCGTGGATTTTGAGCCGAGAGGGATGAAATTTCTTGAAGTGCAAACTTATCTTAGAGTGAAAGAAAACAATGTATAATTTTTCATTGTTTAAATTGTACTCTTGAATGATATATATATTTAAGTATATGTCAATATTAATTCATATTAAAATATTTTATTCATAACCTACATTGGATATTTTATTATATATGACATTAAAATATTTTCTTTTAACATTTTTTCTATATATAGATATATATGAAGTTGATATTCATATAAGTTGGTGAACATATATTTCAAATAATTTATTTAAATAATGTATTAAAATAATTTTGAAAAGTATAACGCTTAAACATCTTACTCACATATTTTTATTACTTCTAATTACTTTACATGAAATTATAGTAGGTCATATGGATGGCTAATTAAACATGCATAACATATTCTTTTTTCTTTTATTATTATTATTATTTTTGTATTTGGCAGAATCGGTAACATGCCGACTCTCGTACTTATGTGACACGGGGTCGATTTCTGACGGTTGCCACTATAACCTCCAGGTGCACTGAACCCACCCCCAAGCACAGTGCGTGATTAAACCGGGGTTTGAACCTGTGGACGGCACAACGGCACGAACGCCTTAGCAGCGTATTCCCTGGCCAACACGCTGCACCCCTGAGGACTTCTTTTTCTTTTTTATTATCATTGACATTGCTTTTCTATTTAGAGAATATTTTATTTTTATTTAAGAGGACACATGTTGACTCCATGCTGAGCACAAACATACTTACACATCACCTTCACATTGGACTAGAGAATGAGCCTCTCGGCTCAATTATAATTATAATTATTAATTTTATATTTTATATTTTATTTAATTTTAATTTTAATTTTATAAAATTTGATAGGCTCAAAATGTTTTATTGATAATTATAATTATTAATTATTTTATTTTATTTTGACCAAGTCAAAATGTTTACAATATGTTACATTATATTGCATCTTTACCATAAGCTTATTAAGAGCATCCTTCTTACTCCTACGATCTATGGGCTTCCAAAAATCCATAAGGAGGGAGTCCCCCTTAGACCCATTGTTAATATAATATGTGGGCCAACTTGTATTCTAGCTAAGCATTTAGCTAAGAAGCGTAAGTCTCTTGTTGGCCTCACGAAATCCTTTGTTAAAAATTCTTCATCTTTTGTCAACGACTTAAAGGGTCTTAAAATTGAACCTAGTGATATTCTTGTGAGTTTTGATGTGGTCTCTCTTTACACAAATACCCCTATCAATGAGGTCATTGAGGTAATCAATCACATTACTGATCTCAACACAACAAGTTAGTCGAGATCTGCCTTACTTCTACCTTTTTCAGCTTTGATGGTGTGATCTAGGTGGCTCCAAAGATGCTCAGAATCCAGAAATAGCTCAAAAATGAAAGTCCTCATATTGAAGTGAAACTAGGAATATATCGTAGCTCTCACCGCCCTGATTCCAACGGTGTGAATGACACTCAAATCCGATTTCGGATGCTCAAGTTATAGCTGGTCAAACTTAGCCAAGTGACAGTCTTAACGAGGCCACAAATTGGCAGAATCCCGACGCATGAAATCCAGCCACCAGAACGGGTGAAGTTATCGCCCACTTAATTTGTTTAATATCGCTTATTTTCCAACGGGAAAATTTGAACCACTTAAAAAAAATATTAAATGGGGTGGCAGGTTGCCACTCCTGCCAACGGTAATATCATATTTATATATAAAAACAAAGTGTGTTGGATCCCGCCCATGACCATTCCATATTCAAATGTCACGACAAGGAGCCGGCAGGGGTTGAACCCACTCGACCCACGTGGACTGACCCCATTTAAAATACATAAACGTTATTCAAATAGTACCTAAAAGTTTGATAACTGCACAACTTAACTACCTTCCAAATTAATGTCACTGCCAAATCACAACAACGCGCCATATATATAACATAACACACCAAAAATGGTTCCATGGGTTCGACCCCAAAACCACCTCCAATTGAGCGCCAAACTTAACCATTGGGCCAACAACCCTCACTTTGATTGTAACGCCTCAAAACATATATTTAACGCCTCATTTTCCATTCGACGGGCAGACCGACAGTGGAGGAACGACGGAACCAAGAGCAGCCTGGATGATGAAACCATGAGTGAGGGTATCTTAGAGATGCCAAAAAGATTCCCTTAGAGGGCCAAAGGTGCCATTACTAGATTTTGATAGGTTTATAGTCATTTTTTCACGTTTTCTCATCCTGAGTCCAACTGTGTAGCCCGTTTCCCCATCTGAGCAACATAAATTTAGGCAGCCAAAAACAAGGAATCTTGACATAATCTTGTGGAATATAAAAGGTTCCCTGGCAGGGTGATTTTTGATAGAGACAAAATGATACCAACTTTATAGTCATTTATCACAAAATTTTGCAGGGAGCGCAGTGGTGGTGCGCTACCACCCTTGCCAATAGTCATATTATATTTATATATAAAAACAAAGTGTGGTGGGTCAGGGCTATGGGTGACATGGACCCCACCCATGACCATATTCCATATTCAAATGTCACGGCAGGGAGCCGATGGGGGTTGAACCCGCCTGACCCACGTGGGTCGGTCCCCAACGGGCGGCCCCATTTAAAATACATAACCGTTATTCAAATAGCGCCAAAAAGTCTAATAACTGCACAACTTAACCACCTTCTAAATTAATATAACCGTTGAATCACAACAACGCACCATATATATAACATAACACACCAAAAATGGTTTCGTGGGGTTAAACCCCAAAACCACCTCCAACTGAGCGTCAGACTTAACCATTGGGCCAACGACCCTCACTTTGATTGTACCGCCTCAAAACATATATTTATCCCCTGATTTCCCATTCGACGGGCAGACCGACGGTGGAGGAGCGACGAAACTAGGAGCGGCCTGGGCAACGGAACCATGAGTGAGGGTATCTTGTAGATGCCAAAAAGATTCCCTTAGAAGGCTAGAGGTGGCAGTATTAGATTTTGACAAGTTTATAGTCATTTTTGCATGTTTTCTCATCAGAATTCCAACCGTGTGGTTCGTTTCCCCATCTGACTAGCAAAAGTTCAGGCAACTAGTAGCAAGGGATCTTGACATAATCTTGTCGAATATAAAAGATTCCCTGGGAGGCTGATTTTTGACAGAGGCAGAATGATGCCAAATTTATAGTCATTTTTCATAAAATTTTGCAGGGAGCGCAGTGGTGTGCTTATAATTTTCATTCGAGTAGCGGATTTTTCGACCATCTTCAGGGAAGAATCTTTGAGGGAATCTTCGATATTCTCGAGGGTCTAGAATTTGATGGTGTCAGAAAGGGGCAAAGTTTATAATCGTTTGACATGATTTCGCACCATGAATTCAACAGTGATGTCCGTTTCAACAGTTGAGCTTTGCATTATTCGACAATCCCTAAAAGTGGAGGTATATGATGCAGTTATGCCATGTCTTATTCTTCTGATTTGTTGAGATGATGTTTTTGTTGTCAAGATCCTTGTTATCACTATCTTGAGGGATACTTGTATGCCACATCATGTGAGGATTCATTAGCTTATCATGCTAAAGGAAGGCCCATTCGAGTGAGAGTTCATATAGGGAGAATGTCTCATGGAGAGACATGCCACTCTGATTGAGGGAATCTATCCTTGTAATGACAAAGAATGTACTATGTACTCATCATCATCTTGAAGCATTTAATGAAGCGACCTCCCCACTTTTGACACCAGGGCCCGAAGACGTAACCCACACTAGGTGAACTCCGCTATCAATGTGTTTGTGTCCTATGATTTGATGGTTGTCGTTATGTTTCATCTTCTTTAAAGTATGCACATGTGGTTGTTTTATGCTCTTTCATATGCAATTCTGCTAACATCACAAAAGTAAAAGATCTTGATTAATTTTGGTAGCTGAAGAGATATGGATCATGGTGAATTCTATGAACAAACCTGCGAAGTAGCCATGGGTTCTCCACTCTCCCTTGTCGTAGCTGATTTGTTCATGGATAATTTTTAATCTAAGACATTGGCTTTAGCCCAATTATGGCCCAAATGATGGAAAATATTTTTTGATGATACCTTCATCATTTAGCCCCACAAGCATGAAAAGCTTGATCATTTTCTTCATCATCTTAACAACCAGTCTGAAACCATCAAGTTCACGATGGAGTCAGCAGTCAATGGTAGCCTACATTTCCTAGATGTGCTTGTTGCTAAGAAAGATAATGGTTCTTTTTCTCACTAGTTATTTCATAAGAAGACATACACTGAGCAATATCTTCATGTAAGTTCCCATCATTACCCTACCCAAAAGCTTGGAGTTCTCAACATGTTGGTTGGGTTTCTGATGAAAGTCACCTAGAAAATGAGAAATCCCATCTTCTTAATGTGTTTGAAAATAATGGTTATGATAGGCACCTTAGTCTCAAATATTTCTTAAAGGCGAGCATTGGTCCAAGGATAAGGAAAGAGCCTGATGATTGGGTTTCTAAAGTTCAACTTCCCTTTATCCAAGGAACCATTGACATGATTGCTCAGATTCTTAACAAACATAAGGTCTATTCGACCTTTAGACCCTTGATCACCGTTTAGAGCTCCCTTAGATCTGTCAAGGACCTTGTGGACCCCAAATACATGAAAGATGTTTATGTGGTACCTTGTTCATGTGGGAGCCCCTACATTGGAGAAACTGGCCATTCCATAAGACAAAGGATTCCAGAGCATGTAGCCGACATTAGACATTCTAGGACTCACTCCTCAACTTTGAATGAACATGCTGAGAAGTCAAAACACCAAATTTGTATAGAAGAGTCTCATGTCATTGCCAAGACTGATCATTTCCATCACCAAAAGTTTAGGGAGGACTTAGAAATTGTGAGAAGATCCAATACGCTTAGTAGGGACAATGGATGAAACATTAGTAGTTGTTGGATCCCTGCCTTGTCCTCCTGAGTGTCTTCATTCTTGCTCCCATTTTCTTTTGTTTATTTGGTCTTTTTCCTTTTTCTTTTTTCGCTTGAATTTTGAGTCTTAATTTATAATTTTTCTTCATCTTATTAATTGATTGTAATTATCTTATCATTCTTGCGTTTATTTAATCTTTACTCCTTGTAATATTTTCTAGTCTTTATAAATAAATAATATATATATATATATATATATATATATCTCTCTCTCTCTCTCTCTTATTGTACATATTTTTATTTTCACAGATCTTCTTCCTTTCTCTTTTTATTTATTCCTTCTTTTCATTTTTAATAGTTTTTTTTTTCTCGGTAAATCTATTCTATTGTATTATGTACAGGAAAAAACATTACAGGCATATATTCAGATTGCCCAAGGCCGACTGTGGCTCTTTGGAGCATGATTTCTCAGCACTAGACCCGCCCTCGCAGGGGCAGCGCGACCAGACAAAACTATCTTCATAGGACATCATAATATGACAGTGAATCCTTACCATACAAAAAACATCCCGCGCAGGGGCACCGGAGCAGAGAAGTACATCCCTCGCAGGGGCATCAAAAGAGTTATAGACATAGCCAGAGCCGACATAGACATAAACGTAAACTAGAGAGACATAGCCATAGCAGACATAGACAGAAACATAAACCAGAGAGACATAGACATAGACATAAGACCGGAACAGGACCTGCACAATTGTGGAAGACGACAGGTTGAACCAGTGGAGGTTAGTCCTCCGGCTTCTCCTCGACAATTCTGCACCATCCATACTTCTCTCGTTCTTCTGCAGTGGGGAAGGAGTCCCAGTCTTCAGCAGTGTTCTCCTTGGAGGTCGACGCCTACTGAGCCTGAGGGCGATTGGGAGCTTGCACGGGAGCCCCCGCTGGTCTTTCCTCGTCACCTTCCATGCTTTCATCTGGGAGCTCCTCCTTACTGCGCGAACCACCTTCACCATCCTGAGTTTCCTCGATGAATAAGACCGAAATGTGAGCATTAATGCGGGGTTTATTCTTCGAGCTGCCAAAAGTGAAGATGGCGGAGCCAAACGCAGGAAGAGGGTCCGGTTCAGAGCTTGGACTGCTCGCGTCCATGAACTGGCTCGCTTGGAGGGGATTGGCCTCTGCCCTTCTGTGGCAATTACAACGACAACATTGGAGATGGGGCTCTGTAGCTGGAGGACGAGAAGACCCTCCCCGAGCAGAACCTCGTCGACTGAGCAGTCTTTGCCGGGGTCTAACCATTTTTGCAGGAGTACCGGCGGCTTGAAGCAGTATAGCAATTGAAGACCTTCCCAACTGGAGACAACCCCCAACTGAATTAGAGCCGCTCCCAGCAGACCTGGGACAACACTCAACAGAGCAGAGGCGGCAACCAGCAGAGTTTCCAGCCTGGAGACAACCCTCACCACCTTGAAAACTGGCCTTGACAGCAAGAGCTGTGGCCTGTAGAACAAAACAACAAGCAGGAGCCTGAACCTTGTAACCACAGCGCTGAGCGTGAACCTGCTCCATACCATCACCCACCTTAATATCCTCAACATTCCCTCGAGACCTGTTCTCCATAACTGCAAATTGCAGTCGCACCAATTAACCGGACGCTGCATTGAATTCCCATCACCCACACCTGAGCTTTTAATCCTCGGCGGCGAGAGACGCAATAACATTTAAGATTGAACTTGGGGCACCACATGGCTAGCATGTGGCTCCTCCCTGCCACCCGTACTATCACCCGCATCCGGGTCTTTTCATTTTTAATAATTATTTACACATTAATATATTTTTTAATATTTATTAACATTTATTATTTAAATAAGATTTGTTTTAATCTCTTAATCTCTTGGTTTATAATTGTTCAATTTTGTTTTTACTCTTTTATTACTTTTAATTCCTAATGTTGTTGTTTTTTTTTTTTAAGAATTTTTTTTTTGTTAATCTAGTACTTTAAGGGTATTTGGTACTTTCTTGGCATATTAAAATATTTTAAATATAGGTAATATAGTTATTTTAATTTATTTGTTGGTTTATTTATTATATAATTTTAATTTTGATTTTTTTTTTTATTATAATAATTTTTGTTTCTATATTTTTATTTTTTGGTTATTAAAAATATTTTTATTTTTATTTTTAGTTTTTAATTTTTAATATTTAAATTTTACTTCAGTAAAATATTGATTTTAATTTTAAATTGAAAATATTTTACGATATTTAATTTATATTTGCTAGTTGTTGCATCTTTACATTATTTATTTTTAATTTTCCATATATATTTTCATGATGAACGACATTCTATAATTTAAAACAAATAGATTTGAAAATTATCAATCTAATTTATTTGAATAACTCATTATAAACCATATAAATCACAGAAATTTAGACTCTGAAATATTAACTTTATTTTTATAATAAATATAATAATTTTATAAAATTATAAATTTAATAAAAAAATACAATTACATTTCCAAAATAATTTATATTTATAAAATATTTAATAGACGTACAAAGAAACTATAACCATATAAATTTTAATAATAAAAACATTTCAAAGAAATCAACTTTATTTTTATATCAAATATAATAATATTATAATATTCATAAGAAAAAACGTTTAACCACATTTCCAAAATATTTATATTTATAAAATATTTAATCTTATAAAATAAGTTATATTTTATTATTCAAAATATATAAGGTTTAATTTATTACGTCTTGGGTTGCGCATGGGCCTTAGGTTTTCAGTGCTAGGCCACTTTCGTATTATTAAAGTTAAATTACTACAAGAGTGGAATATTCTCCAAAGTAATAAAGAAAATTTTCCAATTATTTGGTTTTTAAGTTAATAATATATAATTTGATTTTAATGAAATTTTTTTGAAAGTTTTTCTAGTCTAATTTTTTTAAAATTTGATAAAAATTTATTGAAATTATAAATTTGATAGATAATCTCTATATAATCTAAGTGTTTTAAATTTTGTTCATAGTGTTAAATCTATATACACAATCAAAAAACTAATTTAAATCACACAAATTAAAATTTCACCTTAAATTTTTCGACAAAATTCTAACACCAAAAAATCCAATTTTCACCTTAAAAACAACTCCACTAACTCCACTAATGAATCATATTGCCTTTCGCTATCATATCATTGATAGAAATTTGTTTATTTCAATAAAACATTGACAACTCATTGACGAGTTGTTTAGAGCGAGAAACATTGACGAGTTGTTTAGTTAAATAATTTTTATTTTTGGTTTTTGACTGTTCTATGTCCACACATAAAATATCATTTAATATATTTGTAATAATCTTTTTTAGATACGTTATATATCATATATCTGTATTTTCTATTTTAATATAATATATTTTCAATGATGCTTGAGTCACCCATTATTATTATCAAACATTTTTATAAAGCTAAAAATATTGTAAAGGGTTTGTGGGTGAATATTTTATTGCAGTAAATTATGGTTTGTTTTGTCCATGAATTCTTAGTGTTTTGAATTCAATTCAAGATGCCTTAGAATGCTTTATTATTATTATCTAAATTAGATTTTTTACGGTTTTATAATATATTATAATATATTAGGCCACGAATTAAAAAGTTTATAATATTTTTTATAATAAAGAACCTCCAATTAGATATGCCAAAAGATAAAGAATATAAAATCATTTTTGAATATTCTTACACGATACTAGAAGATATTTAATTATTTAAATTAAATAATAATATAATATATAATTTAAAAAAATAGTATTTATATAAAAATATAATATTATTTAATTATTAGTATTTTTTTATGTTATTATTGGAATTTTGTGATATAATTTTTAGCAATATTATTATTTTTAGTGGTTTAAAATGTATTTTTAAATAATAAAATATTTTGAGTTTTTTTTGAAAAATTGGAATTTTATAGATTATATAGTGGAAAATAAATTATGATTTTAAAAATTTCCAAATCAAGGTTGTGTGGTTTGTACTTTAGTAACATGAGATGTCTTAGTTTACACAAAACTTCTTTTTATGGCTAGCCCAACAACACTACACCCCTAAAACAAAAAAAAATCCCAATATCTTAAAAAAGCTTTTTAAACACTAGAATTTTACAAATCACACATTAAAAATTATTATTCTAAAAACTTCTCATTAAATTTAAAAAAAAAATTGACCAAAAAAATCAAAAAGAAAAAAAAAAAAAAAAACAAAAAAAACCAAAAAAAATCACACAACTATCAACACAATCCAAAATTATAATTTTAAAAAATTCCATCTATTTGAGAAACTAGAAACAATTAAAAATTTACAAAAATAAACACAAGTCCAAAATTATAATTCTAAAAATTTCCAACATCTAACCATTAAAATTTTACAAATCAATAACTTGAAGAACTAGTGAAACCGTCAAAGTTTTACAAATCAACACCTTGGAAAATTAGTGAAACAATTAGACTTCAAGTTTTACAAATCAACACCTTTGAAAAAATAGTTAAACAATTAGACTTTTACAAATCACACTATGGGATTTGATTAAAATTCTCACCAAATTTTAAGGAAACCTGAAAAAAAAATGCCAAAAAATAAAAAAATATAGCAAGGGAAATCGCACAACTATCATAATACTGGAGTTGATTGCATAACATCACACTTCTGCTACCAGGATTATAAAAAAGACATCCACTCAAAAGAATAAATTACAATTTATGGTGATGTGTTTTCAACCATCAACATCGCAGCGTGCTGAGCAATTCTATTTTATGTGATGCCTATGCTTTATGATGCCAGAATCTAAATCCATTGAAAATCCTCCAGGATTCTTTTGGAGTACTTGTACAGTCACAAGTTAGCCTTTTCCTAGAGAGTAGGAATATATGATTTGGCACTTCATCGTTACTTGAACTTTGCAACTCCGTTAGTCTGCCACATCTACTACCGGTGTCAATCCTTATTAATTATCTCTCTGTATTTCTTGCAGAAATCAGTGAAAGGGGATCCATCGGCGAGTCTCGGTGAAAAAGCCTCTAATACTTGTTTTGATTGCTTGTAACTTTAATACTTAGATGTCCTTGGCGATAGTGGTGGACCAGATCATGTTTGCAGCGAAAAAAACCCATCTTTGATTACTCTGTATACTCAAGCATTTAAGTTTGCATTAAACGCAGAAAGGGAAAGGCAGTGAAGATGGCGCCCTGCATTGCCCTCCGATCGGCCATGCGCCGCCAGGTGAGTCCTTTTAAACAATTTTCTGGTGAATGAAATTTTAGTCCCTTTCAGTATAAACGCGGGATGAATCTGGGGGCTTTGATTCCCATAGAGTCATTTCAGAGGTCGTGGGAAAGTTCATGGTGGGTATAATTGGAGTTATGTAGAGTTAGTTATGAATTCGACTTCCATGGAGTCTCCTTAATCGATTCAATGGGAGGCCTAATCAACTTGATCCAGACCATTGTCAGGGCAGAGGCATGTCTTTTTGGATTGTCGATGGATTTCTGCAAGTATGTAGAATAAGTGTGGGCCTAATCGTTAATAATATGTGTTTCCTCTATGAGGTCACATGTTTCTGGTGGAGTATTTACACTTCCATACACATAGTTAAATCACTGCACACAAAAGCATACTCACATGTTTCTGGTGGAGTATTTACACCTCCATACACATAGTCAAATCACTGCACAGAAAGGCATACTCTAATGTTTCGGGTGGAGTATTTACACCTCCATACACATAGTCAAATCGCTGCACAGAAGGGCATACCTCATCCCACAAACAAAGCAGTGTCATACATCAATTTGGCACCTAACTCTGTAACCTTAAAATTGTGGTGTTCAAAGTAGATTATTATTAAAGCGGTTTTCAGTGTATTGCCAACGTTATGCAAGGTAACCCAATGGGATTTGACAATCACTTGCAGTTACAAGCAAGGAAATTAGCCTTAAAGCCTGAGGGATCCGCTTGACATGCATAACTGTCTATTGATGTTCGTGCCAAAGAGAGATCGAGAAGGGCCACTAACAAATCAACCAATGGACTTGCATCTGAAAGCCTACTTCCAGATTGGCAAAAGCTTTGATACATACTAGGACTTGTGTTGACACAGATACAATTATATTCTTCCTATTTAACCAACATGAATATCTCGTGTCTGGATGGCTTATAGACATGTGTTTCAAAATCTCGATTTCTCCTGATTTTTCTGATTTTTCAAGTTGCTGAGTTTTCCAAGTCTGATTTTTGAAGTTGCTTGATTTTTCTAAGTTTTCCAAGTCTGAGTTTATCCTTTTCAGAGTTTTGTGGGTTTTTTTCGCAAATCTTGCGAGCTCCAGATTAAATTATCCCCACCTACTTTATGCCAATGCTGAGTATATGCTGCCAAGTTTTGCAACATTGATATACAGATTGAAAATTGACAGCAGGCCATGGAACGGTGTATGGGAAAGTCAATTTAAGTGCTCCATGAATTGTCAGAAATTCAGAACTTGCCAGTACAGAATAGGGTACAATAGGGTACTATTTTTGAGCAGAACTCAGAAGCACTGTTTTTTGGGAAGGTTAACGAAATACATATTCCATGGATATCCCTGAATATCATGTATATCATGTGTGCATTATCAAACAGCTGAATTCATCTTAATCCTGGATCTATCTACCATTAAGAGACATCAAATCCCTAAAGGTGCAAACTTTCCTCAAAGTTTTCTCTATCAAAAAATTCACTGAAAACACAATGCTTATTAATTTCCCTTTGGTTGCTGAGATGTTTTAATGATTTATAAAATTTGATTTGAATTATTTTCCATCAATCTCTTTATAATCTTTATAAATATATACCCCTTAGTAAAACATTGCAGGATCCCCCTTTCTTCTCTGGAATATCCAGATGGAGAGTGGCTCAACTGTCTGCCACAATAGCCGTTGGTAACCCTGAAGGATTCAATTGAATTTGAACTTGTGAATTGTTGCCTCCCCTTTAGCAACATGCCTGGGGTGGATGGTTCAACTGATTAAGTTAATACATGGGGCCTTCTTTATATATATGTATGCATTTTACTTTTTTACTTGAGGCCTAGCTGACGTTGAAATTTTGACTTGCTATTAATTATTTTATAATTTTTAAAAATGCCACTTATCATTGAGGACAGACATTACACATCTCACTCATATCACTCATATGGGGCTGGGTCTCGGGCTGTACAATCAGACTATTCTACGAACAATTTTTTTAGCTATTGCAATATCAGATATGGTATGAGCATTGTACCAATCTTGTCTAGGAAGCTCTCTTCACTCACGTTTTATAGATTGGGTAAAACATGGACAATTTATCATGGACAATGGCAGCTAAAAGACCCTGGTTCCAAAACTGCCCGACACTCCTTCCGTTCTAGCCACTATTCCGCCCAGGAAGCATCAATAGTGTGACGCACCTACCTTGGAGGAGTCACTTTCAATCACACAATTGACGGAAACCATTATTAATTTTCAGCCTCCTTTTATTGCAACCACACTTCTTGTTGTCCGAATCAGATCCACTAGACAACATCACATTACCACATAGTGGGCCATTAACTCCTTCCGTTCTAGCCACTATTCCGCCCAGGAAGCATCAATAGTGTGACGCACCTACCTTGGAGGAGTCACTTTCAATCACACAATTGACGGAAACCATTATTAATTTTCAGCCTCCTTTTATCGCAACCACACTTCTTGTTGTCCGAATCAGATCCACTAGACAACATCACATAACCACATCAGGCCAAGTGGCTCTTTTAGTGAAAAGTTGAGCAATAGTTTCCACTTTCTGTAGAAAGTGGGGACTATTTCCACCAAACAAAGAGGAATTGATAGGACTCAGTCCAGTGAACATGCACGGGCGTGTATTATATCTGCATTTTACACTTTTGTACTTTATCTTTTGCATTGTTTTTATTCATTGTAAGAATTCATATGTTAGTAAAAATTACTGTTCACGTAAATATGAATATTTTATTGGAACACTAGGACAAATTGGTCAAAGATTATCACTCTCCACCAAAATTGTGCTTGTATAAATAACCACTACAACATAGAGTGTACATATAATATGCAGTTAATCATGTAGCTAATATGCTCAATTGCCTTGGTCACTTGAATACTTACGATTGGGTTTTCCTTCTTCTGTGTAAGTGTTTTTTGGATTACTGTTTTCTCATATCAAGATTCTTCTTGATGAATACGTCATTGAATAATATATCATAATTTTAAAGATTGTCATTCAGCATATTGTGATGTAAATGTTGGAATGTGAAGAGCTGGTGGAGTGAAGGGAATGGTTTATGGTAGTCATCAAGGTCCTGGAAGTCTTAACCTATAAAGTTATATTACAAAGGTAAGTTTTGGAGGATAGAACCTGTAATGACAAGTTATGGATGATAGGGACCTGCAAAAAATAGATTGCAGAGGAAAGAAACCCATAGAGACAGATAGAGGAAAGACATTACTAGATGTAGGGCAAAAAAGCACAAAAATAAATTGTGGAGGAATGAAACCTACAAAGTTAAGTTGCGAGGGAAGAAGCTTGGAAATGGGAAATTTGAAAGGAAAAGATGTAGGTTCTGCAAGTCTCAAAGTGTAGTTGTTTACGGACATGCTGCTGCTGCATATTTTTGCAAATTCATATGACAGTTGCATATTGCCAAGACAAGAACAATGGTATGTCAGAAGTTAGAACAATGTTACATTTATCCTCTTGGTGAATTTATCACTGAGTGTTAAAAAATTCAGAATATAATTTATCGGCATTGTCAGGGAAAATATTGGAGAATATTGTGAAACTTGAAAAAATATAAGAAAAAATTTCATTTTTTTTTTCCAATTTTTAAACATCTCAAGCAGCAACAACATCAAGCAAACACATTGCTGCTTAAATATGAAAACAAAACTAATATGTAAGCTGTATAAGATGTCAACTGGTACATCACACATTGATATTGAAATATGATATCTATCATGAGTCAGAAATCTTGATAGGATGATACAAAATCACATCAAAACAGAGATAAATGTATCTCTTGAAAGTTGAGATAAATCATCACGAGGCATCTAGATACTACGAGGATAATGCACTAAGGAATCAACAATTCCCTCTACCCCTTTTATGGGCAAAGGTCATCACTCTTCCTTTGTAAGCGGTAGGTGGATGCGGGGAGGCTAAGCTTAAGGTGGAAGGTGCAACTGCTAGGGCTAAGGTGGTAGGTGCTGGGGCCAAGGTGGAAGCTTTAGTGGGATGTCTTCTAACTCTTCCCTAGTTGCTTGCCACTGTGGAGGTGGTGGTTGCGATGGACTCTCAATCTCCCCCTCCAAACATGTCTCTACTAGAAGTGCCAAATGTGTCTCTAGTATAAGTCGAACATCCTTCTTTGATTTCTCCTCTTCTCTAACATATCGACATTATGCTGCAAAACTTAGGTGCCTCCTCTATGATAGCCATCTTGGTCTCCACCCTCCATGGACTTGTGATGTCAATTACATCTAATGAAATAACATCCTCAAGTGATTTGTCAATCTGCTTTACCCATAGCTTGAGATTGCAGTGGACATAGACCATGTCATTAAGGTGGTGGGCATCTAACCTATAAGAGGGCCATTTTGTAATTAGAGGATGATTTACCATGTGCTTAAATTAAAATTAATGAAATTATAAAAAAATTGAACATTTCTAACTTGTTGCACTTCTTAGAGTGTATTTTCTCAAAGACACTCTAGTTGTGCTCACGCCTTGAAGAGTTGCAAGTTTGACTAAGTACTTGAATGATTGTACCAATCGTTCATTGCAATGGTATAGATTCATATGACTATATGGATTTGTATTGTATGAACTTATTTACTACCCACATTTGCCTCTACTTGAATCCCTGCTCTCTCTCTCTCTCGGTTGCTCAAAATGCTTAACTGTTCAAGTGTTTGATAATATGTAAACCCTCTATCTTGACCAGTCTTTGTACTTTTCGCTGAGACCAACACCCTAATCTATTTTTGAATTTACTCCTAGTCTAAGTCATTCATGTATGAGATATGATTTTGTAGACTTAACAACTAAACATAAGACTTTTCATTTTTTTAATTAAAATGAATTACAAGATATAATTACTTTTCAAAAATAACCTCGAACTACATTTTGCACATTGATGTTGAACTTGTGTAGAAGTTCTTGTTTGAGCTATAATTCTCAACATTTCCTCTTAGCAAGGAAGGAATTCTGCAACAATCCAAGTCTATCTTTGAATGCCTCAAACTTCCCTCTTGCCAAGGGATTGGTTAGAATATCGGTTATCTGCTGATTCGTGGGAATAAACTGGAGCTTCACTACTTCGTTTTGAACCTTGTCTTGTATGAAGTGATATCTGACCTCTATGTGCTTGGATCTATTATTGAACACTATATTCTTAGAGAGTTTGATACAATTATATTTATTGCAGTAAATCATTGTGGGATCCAAGTCGTGATCAAACAATCCTACAAGTAACTTGCAAAGCTAGATGGCCTCACAAATAGCAGTACTGGCTACCATGTATTCTACCTTTGATGAGCTAAGCACCACGAAAGTTTGCTTTTGGCTGAACTCGGATATCATCATTGATCCTAGGCTAAAGCAACATCAAGAGGTTCTCTTTCTATTTGTTGCACTGCTTACCCAATCTAAGTTTGAATACCCCGCAACTTTACTTCACCATCTCCAAGATATCTCAGACCATACTCCACTCTTCTCCTCAAATACCTGAGTACTTGTTTTGTTGCCACCTAATGCTCTTGCCTTAACTCCACCATGTATTGACTCAAGGTGTTCACTTTAAGCATATATATCGTTTAGCGATGACCAAATACATCAACGAACCTATTAATTGCCTATAGATTGTGGGATCTACCAATTCTGAATTTGAAGCTATCACCTTCTTTAAATTAGTGATCATGGGTGTGGCCATAGGTTTACAATCCTCCATCTAAAACCTCTTCAGGATTTGGATTGCATACTTACCTTGCCTAAGGAAAATCTCCCTTGGTCTCCTACCAAACTTCCAATTCCAAGAAGTAATGCATTGTGCCAATGTCCTTCATCTCGAACTTTGTTGCCATGTTTGCTTTTCACATTGTAATGAGCTTCTCTACACTTGTAAGAAACAAGTCATCTACATATGACACCAAAATGGTAGATCAGTCCCAACATATATGTAATATAAGTTAGAATTTTCTTCATTTTTGGTGAAGGCATACTTTGCAAATATCCATCGATCTTGGAATATCCATGCTTTTGGTGCCTACTTTAGTCCATACAAGGCTTTCCTAAGCTTACACACATGGGACTTCCTCCCACTTACTTCAAAGCCTTGAGGTTACTCTATGTACAGTTCCTCCTCAATGATCCCATTAAGAAAAGCTATCTTCACATCAATTTGATGTATTCGCCATCCCATAAATGAAATCAAGGACATAACTACTCTAATGGAAGTGTACTTGGTTACTGGAGAAAATGTATCCTTGTAATCCACTCCTCTTGGGAGAACCCTCTCACTACAAACCTCGCTTTGAACTTCTCAATCCTGCCATTTGTAACATGCTTAATCTCATAGAGCCACCTAGAACTCACAATGGACTTCCTCTCTAGTCTTCGCACTATGTCCTTATTGCCGCAAAATCTAGCAGGCCTTGGAGAGGGGTATTCTACAAGGCTATTACTAGACTAAGAGAGAACAATGGGGTAGTGGCCCACTGTCACCACATCCAAAACCCCCTGCTCTTTACGGATTTTCACCGATTGGAGTAGTCTCGATATGTGAGAAGGTCACCTAATAGGTATTCTAAGGCTAGGGTATAACGTGACCAATAGGCTTCCAAAGGAAAGGCTCGACTTAGATACACAGTTCAACGCAAGAATAAAGTAATTTTCTTTCCTTGTAGGGGCCTAAAAGACGCAATTTATGACCTAGGGTTTGATTATTTCATTGAGAGTTGGAAAGGTTTAAGGTCAAGATGATAAAAAAAGGGTTCCCACAATGATTTTCAACAATACAAAGGTGCATGGAACCCTCAAACAAGCCCCTAAGTTGAAGCAACACCAAGCTAGGGTTTACCCTAGGGCAAACAACTAGGGAAATAAAACTTATGGACGAAATTGAAGTGAATGCCTACCAAGAGAGTTGATTTTGAGGCAACCAATTATGCCCTTGGCATTTATACTCTTAAATTCCCCAAATCTGCCTTGCCTAGAAATTCACATAAAGCCATAGTTTGAGAGCTTGGCCTTAAAGGGGCTGAATTAGGTTTAAAGAAAGTTTGTGGATAAGAAACGAGTTTGATCACCAACAAGGAGGGCCAATGCCTTGTTCCTTGGGAGAATGGAGTCTATGATTTGATTGGATGATCAAAAGGTTGCTAAGGAGGAATACACCCTAGCAATTACCTATGCAATGGATCAAAGAGCTTTATGGGAGAACTAATTAAAGTTCACCACTAGGATATTCATTCACATGTTATTCATGAGTAATGCATGCAATGACATTTAGATACCATTCAATAGATTTTTAACAAATTAGGGCACAATAGCAAACCCTAGATTCAATATATTCCATACATTAGACATAAAGAAAATAATTATTCAATAATAAGCTCACTTACGATAACATGAATACAATTCCATCCATTGATCCAAGACAATAGCTCCAAAGACAAATGAGTTGCTCCAAATGTCAAAATGCATTCATAGATTTGATTTACTCCACAAGACAAAAAGGACGAATTACAGAAGAGGTTGAAATTCCAAGTGTGTGTGATGATGAGATACAAATGAATCCTCTCCTCTATTTATACGAGGAGGACTAATGTCCATTTTAGCCTAAAAGCCCCCTAAAACAATAAAACTGTGCCACAATGACAAGTTAAGTCACAAGCTGACCTACTAGCTTTGACAAAAACTCTAAAATTTGCCCACACGTGTGATCCGTAGGGCTCTTTTTGCTGATGTCATCAACACGTAGGCCCTTCTAGAGCATGCATTGAGGCTTCTTGGTGCCAAGTTGAGTGTAGAAGCCTTCTAGAATCACCTCCTAAGGGTTGCCCTTAGGTCTTTGTCAATACTCCTCTATGGACCCCAATTTTCATTTTGGGGCACCAAAGGTGGTCTCATGGGTCTCCAAATGGCCAAAGTGCCTATCTCTACTCCAACTTTGAGGGCTTCCAAGGTGGTACTATCCTTTCCATGTCTCAACGGGTGAGACCATCTTCATCCTCATATGGGCCCCTGATTAGCTGCCATCCCTCACAAAGTGCTAAGGCCAACTGCGGTCATGTTGGGTCTAGGTGCATCATCCCAAAAGTCATCAAATGTGGGGAAAAGTGCCAAAACGCTATGGGTGTTGGAGGTGCCCAAGGGTGTATATGATGCTCTGTTGCTACTTGGAGTCTCATGGCTCTCAACACCTCACCTATGGGTGTCAATATGCTTCTCTGGAATCTTGGTACCAATTAAGGTGGCTAGGTCCTGGTTGTGGAACCACCTAACGAGCACATCACAAATTCTAGTGAAAGCAACCAAACATCAGTTACAATAATCATTCTGCATCTAAGTGGACCAAGCTTGAAAGTAATGGACTTTTCTTGACACTTCAAACTAAGATTCCCTTCCAAATTTGGGGCTTTAAACTTGCAATGTTGTTACCACCCTAGGTAGGAGTGGCTAAAGGACGACCCTATTAGGTGTTTCCTACCCCCAAAGGGGAAGTGACATTTCCTCAGTTTACCCTTCAATCAATAGGTGTTTTGTGAATAATGATGGTAATGGAGAGGAGAAGGCTTGCTTCATGGCCAAGTGCCATGGTCAAAGGGACCAACATGATGGGGATCCACATCCTGAGTTTATAGATGTGAGGAGGGAGCAATCGTGGATGCATGAGATACCAATCCGACCTTTGTTTTTCCACCCCTCTTGTGTGTCTTTTACTTTTTCTTGATTTTTCTTCCTATTACTATTCATAGCTCAAAGAGTTAGCACTTGCTTTGTATGATGTAGAGCAGTTGTATTACCCCTAAATGACGAGGCAATTCATTGCTCATCGGGGTTGGGATATGCAAGGGTTCCTTTCATGATGTACAGGAGCAATATGGTGCTCAAGAACTAGGTGATGGCCATAAGGGATGAGGTAGAGCTCATGCTAGGCTTTTGCACATGTGCTAATGTGTATGTCCCAACCATATTTTGCATTTTGATATCCTTTCTTTTATTTTGCTTGTGGCCATTATATGCTTTTCCTTTTCTTTTGGTTGCATCAACCTCCTAGGGCCAAGTTTCGGACCCTACCTAGGTATGAAGATGTATGGGTGCCAGATCCTAGAGAGCCAATGGTCAATTGAACCCGAAAAATGGATGTGGAATATAGGGCTTGTAATGTAAGATGGAAAGTGGTAAGTATGGAATGGGGATAAATTGAACACACTATCTCAATTAGGGCTTCCCAATTAGTGACCCTCCTATACCCATTGGGCCATTAGGGGAGGTCCCACTGGACTAGGGTCGGAGATTAACCCCCCATTTAAGGTTAGGGACAGGATCACAATCAAAACTCCTCCTTCCAGGTCAACCAATAATCCATGCCAAAAGGCCAAATACAAACAAACAAAAGTACCTGATTGCAAAATAAATAAAGTACCTTTTGATCAGAAGCCCACCTTCATTCATGTGCTCTTGCAAGGTGAGCGAGAAGACATATGACTGATGCAGGTGGCAAAGATATGAATGGCACATCATCGTTGGCTAGTGGTGGCTGTCAGGGGCTACTAGTTGGTTGGCTGGAAGAGACGATGGGAGATTTTTTTTTCTCCTATGGGGTTACCCACCTTTCGTGGGTAACAGTTCCAAACATCATTCTCTATGATTGAGGTGTACTCGTTCACCATGGCATCTCGCCATACCTATTGAACTGCTATAATTGGAAAATTGAAGACTCAAAATCTAAAATGTTGCTCATCAATGCCACATAGTTTAAAAACTTCTTCAGAGGTATGCTCTTTTTTAACATGCTCCTAGGAGTCTTAACATACTCTTGAGCATCCCTCAATATTTGAGTGAATCATCGAGGTTTCATGACAAAAGTGGAAGGAGATAGTGTCTCCTCTTCACTTGAATGTTGTTGTACTCAATGTTTTAAAACATGGACCAGACTTTGACTCGACCACCTATCAAATTGTGTTTCGAATCGGACCTGATGACTCAATTTTAAAAAAAATACATAAAATAATTATTTTAATGAAAAAAGTTATTTTTAAGATTATGTTTCCAACAACTTAAGATTCTATGAAAATAGTTGTTATGCCAAGAACTTCCAATTTTTTGGTTGCATGTAACAACCCCATTAACTGAATGATTTGTGGGAAATGCAATTAGACCCTCCCTTAGTTCAACCAACAAGATTGTCTTGCTTTATATATTTTGTTTATAGAACCTTGGACATCCATCAAAAAACATGGAAGTGCCTAGTTAACAATAATATGAACACAATTCCAAGTGAAGAAGAACATTTGGCAACAAATATTGTCAATTTTTTTTTATATTATTAATTCTGGGATTATCAAAAGATTGAAGATCTTCTCCCTTGTTGACCTAACACTGATTCTATGTTAGTGAAATGATGCAATGGTGATGTTTGTGTTAGCTCATGGTGAGGTGTTTTGTTCCATATGTAGGATTATTACAACACTTCCTCCATAACAACATTCTATTGATGTGAATATGCAACAACCATTTTTTTAGAGTCTAGACCCATTTTGTTAGTTTTCTAATACCCAACAACTAGTTTGAACAATATTTTGAGATGTAAAAACTAGAAAACTGAATTGCGGAATTGACTGATCAAATATATCGAGTATTCTAACAAATTTGCAGTGGAAAATAAATTCATAAAGACACAAAGCATACAATTAATAAAATACCAAAAATGCCCAGGAAAACCCAACTGGGGAAACCTGCTAATTTTTGTTTTTATTGATCTGCTCAAAAAAATCTCAGTAATTAATAATAAATCACTTGGGAAAAAATTGCCTTCTTACTCTCTGCTCCTCAACACAATATCCTGCACACCCTAGACCAATTCGACCTCTCTCTTGCGCAATGGTACCAACTGTATAGGCTGAATTGCCTCCTTGTGAAAGGTATCTCGACCTCCTTAAGTGATGTACTCTCCTTGACCTCTCGCGCTCATCTGGAACTATTTTCCTGAGATCAAAACACAAATTCTTGCTAGTGCATAATGATATGATTCAACAAGCCTGTGCTCTTCTCTTTATAGGATCAAAATGCTCTTCAACTCAAGTGAACTGGCTCCTTGAACCCAAGTTGAACTGCATCACTAAAATCAAGTCTAATTGACATCTTGAACTGAAGCGAAGTAGCCTTTTGAACTTGAGTCAAACTGCCTCACTGAACTGAAGTCGAACTGCGGTAAAATGTCCATGCATGTTGAGTTCGATTTACTATTTTTGACTGTAGGAAAATTAGAGAATTTTCCTAAGTCAGCGCTAAGAGAAAGTAAGACCATGCTTTAGCTTCACATGCGGGTTCTTCTGCCAAATTTAGTGCACTTCTAAATTTAGCAGAACCCTTCCTTCTCTAACTCTAATTAACACATTCCATGCAGGATTGGCAGAAAATTTCGGCTTGCCAGAAAGAGTGATTCCAGCGGGTAGAGCGGGAGCAGTAGTTCAGTATTTTTGCTGTGCAGATTTCTTGTTTGGGTGCAGAAGGGTTTTGTAGCAGTTTGCAGTAGCATAATCAATGTTGGGTGGAAGAGAAAGTGCACACACAGGGAAATTTCTCTCAGAGAGTTTATAGTTTAGAAATCCATATTTCCAGTTTTAGCCAGCAGTAGCTGCAAGCAATTTTTCTCACTCCAAAAGGGAGTGCGAATAATAGACTCAACAACTGAGCAAGGGAAAGAGGGAGATTTTCATTTTACTTTCGAGATGGCCACAGTTGGGCTTAGAGATCAGGATAGGTTGAAGGGAGCCTCCAACTATGTCATTTGGAAGGCTAGGATGTCCTTCCTGTTAGATGAACATGGCTTGAAGACCTATGCAGAGAATGTTGTGGTAGTACCAACCGATGCAGATCAACTTCGAGAATACAGGAGAGAGATGACAAAGGCGAAGCGGATGATCCTGGATGGAGTCCAGGACCATATAGTCTCACATATATCTGGCAACGACATTGCCAAGCAGATGTGGGATGATTTTGCTCAGCTATATCAGAATCCTTCCGAGTAGTGGAAGATGTTACTGCAAGAGAAGCTGAGAAACATTAGGATGCGGAAGGGTGAAGGCATAGATCCCTTCCTCACTAGAATTCAGGAAATCCGGGATCAACTTGCATTCGTTGGGGAGGCGCCCCAACTTATAGAGTTTGTGTGTTTGGCCCTAAACAATGTCTTTGAGGAATGGAAAGTCTTCATTCAAGGCATTTTGGGACGAGACACATTACTAGGGTGGGACAGGATATGGTCAAACATCCAGTAGTAGGAGATGAGGCGAGCTCTAGTAAAGAGCTTCATCAACGGAAGCAACAGTAAGGGTTCGAAGGGTGAGAAGGAAGAGGAAAATGTGGCCCTTGCATCAAAGGTTCCCAGTTAGGGACAGGGGGAGAAGAAGAAAAAGGACCTATCTAAGGTCAAGTGCTTCAGGCGTGGCGAGTTTGGCCACTACAGTACTCAGTGTCCTCTCAGTAAGAAGGACAAGCGGGAGAAGCAAGACCAGGCGACAATGTCTGCAAAGATAGACAAGTTGTACTCCAGGTTGGAGGAAGACTTTGCCATATTTGCACTATACCTCCAGGAGTAAGGTGGGGCGATATGGAGTTATAGTCCCTGAGTTGTAGAGGATGAGCAGGGTCCATTAAGGTGTCTTCCTCATGGATCATTACCTTGCTACGGGGGTCCACAGTATTCAGTAGTAGGATGGATCAGTGTCAATGATGCAGCCAGATTCCAGAGTGACAGTTGCAGACTAGTTGCAGTCAAGTGCTGAGGAGTGCAAAACAGTGTTGACAGTAGAGCATGAGGCTCGGTTGCAGAGTCAGCAGTAGTGCAAATTCCCCACTGGATAGTGTAGAAGCTAGTAGTAGTCAGATACTTGGGAGACAAATTTAACACAAAAGCACAGTTGATTTAGTATTTCAGATGCTTCTCAGTTGCAGTAGCAACAACAACAGATGAGAAGGAGTTGCAGTGCAGATGCAGAGTTGGTAGCAGTATAGTAGTGTCAGTAGCAGCACAAATGCAGTATCAGAGTTGCGCAGTAGTTGGTGGGCAGTGGTAGGCAGACACAGTGACCAGACATCAACATTGTATATTGAGGGTGATGCAGAGACAAGGTGTTGTAGTAGTGTTAGTTTTTGTAGCATCGAAGGTGTTCTAGTCTCGAAACCTTGTGGAGAGGCTAAAACACAAGAGGGAGTGTTAGTTTTTGTAGCATCGAAGGTGTTCTAGCCTCGAAACGTTGTGGAGAGGCTAAAACACAAGAGTTCTCCATAACCCAGAAATCGTTTCTGGAAATTCCACCTAGAAGTGTCTCAATTAGATTATTAACCAATTTTTTTAATATTTCCTAAGTCTAAACTTAGAATTATCTAGAAACTGACATGGATCGATCCAAAAATGATCTCAGCCATCGATTATGTTTTAATCTTGGCCGTTGGAGTCCCAACTGGAGATTATAAGAGAAGGTTGATGGGTTGATGGAGAAACACACAGGTGAGATTGATTTCCTCGGGCAATTCAATTTTCCAGAGAGCAACAACAGTGGTTGGAAGAGTTCGAGCCAGAGAAGGGAAGCAAAGACAGTGAGAGGCAGGGACAGTGATTTGGAGGAAGTTTTCCAGTTCCAGAGAGGTAGCAGCAAGAGGCTGAGTCATTTCTAGTGAGGTTGCGCAGAGGTCTACGCGGGAAACTTTAGAGGGCAATTTGATTTAGTTGGGAAATTGATTCAACATCCAGACGCTGGGAAAGTCTTCCAAAACGCCGGAGAATCATTTTCAACAACAGAGACAGGCATAATGACTTGATCAAAGGCAGTTTCGGGCTAGACATCAAAGGGTCTGCGCAAGGGGTCTAGGAGGACAAGCTTCTGATGCCGAGTTGTGCCGGGGTTGCTTGTGAAGGAAGGGAAATTCCCTCAGATAATTTCGACCAGATTTTCTTGCTGTGGATAGCCAATTTTTGGCATCCAGATTGTACTTGGATTATTTCACTGTTGCTTAATAATAAAAGCCCTCATCTGTTGCACTGGTTTTCCCAAGTTGGGTTTTTCCAGGTATTTCAGTCCAAAAATAACGTGTCATATTTTTGTGTGCGTGTGCCAGTATTTTCTCAGTTTCTAGTTTTTCTTCTACAGTGTTTTTATTTGGTGAAAATTGCAGTTGTGGATTATTCGTTGTTTGCCGTAGCAAATAAGTTGCTAATTAATTTACAGTTAGAAGAATAATTTCCAGTTGCTACAATAGTTAAAATTTTCACATTGGCATACTTGCCAAGTGTGCAACCCTTGCACATGTCGTGCTGATCTACACTGTACTGTGGTAACCCTATGGCAATCTGCCTCAAAAACTTTAGCACGCCATGGTGTAAGTGACCCATATGCCTATGCCAAAGTTCCCCAAGGTCACATCTTTGTGCATTGTGTTGTAAAATGTAACTAGGTTCGGTCTTCATAATGACATGATCTTTGTAAATGATGAAATAAAAGAAATAAAATTATTTTTGTATGCCTTGCTTCATGGGTTTCACGAGCAAGAGGTTTAACTGTTAGTGGCTCCCATTGAGAGCCTTAGGATTTATAATTGAGTCAAAGAGTCAATGTCATGTATGAAGAAGCTCTTCTTGAGCATAAGTCAATGTATATAAGTCTATAGATATGTCTAAATAGCCCTCCACAATACAAGCACGAATCTCCTCTTGATGTCGGCCTGCAAAATGAATTAAATAAACTCATGTTGGCTCACTTGAAATGGCATATCTATTTGAATGTTAAGGTCGACTTAATATATGGTTGAACTACTACAAATACCCAGTTGGACTCTTCGCATAGAGACACAAAAATTGTATCTATCTTTGAGATTTCCGCATTACAATTACAGTGAGAAGTTCAGTGTTTCAATTGGGCAACGAAGTGAAGAAATCTGATTCATCTGATGTTTCGGAAGGCAGTGACATGAAGGATTTCAGATGTCACTTCGGAGGTCTGTCCACAATGCACAGAACTCGGATACCTCTGCAACTTCGGTGGTAATTACAATAGGTAATTACAGTAACAACACTTATCATTCTCAGAGATTTCGATGAGCATCACAGTCATCAAGTTCGGATAAATTCAGTGAAGGGTACAACGTTCAGATCTTTGTGCTAAGGGATATTTTGGTTTTACATTTCGTCAAATAAACTTGAATTCAGGTCACAGTCACAGTGATAAGAAAGGAGTCCTTGTTCATATGTCAAGGTACATAAGGAACTTGGAATAGCGATGAAAGAATAGCGAAGATCCTTCATGATGAAGGGACAACTAAGATACAAGCAAGGAGGATCTACAATAGACAGTTCAGATGCCTCTTTGATGGACAATGTTACAAGAGTAGACAACTCGGATGATAAAGACTAGAAGGATCTCAGATTTGTCATGAAGGAACAATGAAGACATTGCAGAGACTTTAGATGATGCAAGGTACTGTTCAAAGCTATAATGAAAATAGTACTTTGATGAGCTATGTGCTATGACTCGGTTCAGATCTATTATAGTCTCGGTGCAACTATAGTAAGAAGATCTTGGTGCTATGATGAAGTTGCGATGACAAGAAGGATCAAAGGAAAGAGGAAGAGAGTAAGGGAAGACATTGTCTTGGTCTTGGAGTGGCTATTAGGTCAAGGGTCTTGGTCTTGGTCTTGGTATTCGTTAATTGGAATCTTGATAAGAAAAATTTGTGCGGGTTTTCCTCTCAAAGAGTGAGAGGTTTTGGCCCTGGCAGAAAGCCAACGTCTTGTGTTCTTGTTTTCTTTGTTTTGGTAACTATCTGATGAAGTAAGAATACACACTCTAATAATAATAAGAGAAGATTGTGCTAATAAGAAAAAGTAAAAACTACCTCACAAATAGTTATCATTAAAAGAATAATCTTATTAACCTAATTGTCCTAGATTCTTCAACACACTGATCTCTCTACTGCTCAAGGCCGCTTCTATCTCAAACTATAGCCCATAGAGGTTCTGTTAATTTTAGATAACAATGGTATGTTCTATGCTTTAGAGCAATTGACTTCAATTTTTCTTATTAGCCCAATACCAATTTCCAGATAGGCAATCACATTAACATTGATAGTAAATGCAGATAGAACATAAAACAATAAACAAAAGACAACCCAAAACAAGAGGACACAATATTTGGCGGATCCCAGGGAAAAACCCCAATGTGGGGAAAACCCTTTGATCAAATCTTCTTATTATTCTTCAAAAGTTCAGCAAAGAGAGAGAGTACATCATACAAAATTTACTTGCCCAATCACTGTAAAATAGTCTAGTCAAACAACAGTCAACAGGATGCCCTAATTAGAAAGTCAACGATGGTCAAACCAACAGAAAAAGTCCTCCAAATGAGCTCGTTCAAACCCAATCAACTTGGCCTCCAAAGACAGTATGAATCAGTCCAAAACAATCCTGAAATTCTCGGTCAAACCTGGTCAACGACCCTGCGGTCAACACTGTCAAATAACTGCAAATTCCTCAATTTCTATGCCAGGAGATGCGACCTAAGGAAATCGGATTTCTTGCCTGAAAAACATAGTCAAAGGAGTGAGTTTGACCCTTGGTCAACGTCCTTGTAATTTGTCCAAAACAAAATCTGAAAAATTCGGCCTGCAATTTTAGTCAACCCAAGTCAACTCATAGAGAAGAAGATGCTCCTGTGTGCTGTACGAACCACTGAGAAGAAGAGAGAGAAAGATGTGTGTTGAGGTGTGTCCAAATGAGGAAAATGCCTCTTCTATTTATACACAACATTGAGGGTGAAGAGACACCTCTGTTGGGCTTTGTGAGCCTATATATACTTTTGCCCGACCTTGACAATTTGTCCATAGAAGAAATAAATTCATAATTCCATTTCTGCTTGTCAGAATGAGATGATCTTTAGATCAATCATGCACCTCTCAGAAAGAGGAATCCAATAAAAATATCATCTCCATCATATGAGCTGTCTAAGGTGGAGTTTGGCCCTAGTTGCCAATTTTAACACTCCCTCTCAACTAGGGAGAAATCCACTTGCCAAACCATCTGACAATTTGTCCAATCTTTGTCATCCCTGCTCTGCTATGCTGAACCATGAAGAAATAATGAAGAAGAAATGATTGGGAGTGTATCATACCACTCTCCACTGACCCGAAGTCAATCTCCATTGATCCCAAATCAATATCTAACATCCTAGCATGGGGAGTACGGTAGTACACGATGCGTCCATTTGTGGTACTGTGGTCCCTATCCTCATTTCCCAACTCATTGGCTAGATGAGAGGTACTTCCCATGAGTCCCGCATTGCATGGGTGGGATGTATCGACAGGAGAAGGTGAACCACTCATCCTATGCATATATCAACCATCATGGGGTATCATAGGGGAAGGTGAATGATCCAGGTGGATCTTTAGGAACACACACAGGCCAAGGAGGACTCAGGGATGCTCAAAAATCAAAGTCATCGGAATGACTTCGACCCAGGACCAGAGCGTAGGGCTTGTCTTCCTGATCGCAGTGGTGCGAACGGTTCGTCAATCTGAGCTCGTATGCAAAAGATAGAGCTCTTCAAAGTTTGGTATGGCAGGGGAAAAATGGGGCCCACAGTGCGCCACATGGCATCCCAGTCAGCACGTGGGACCCACATGGCAGCTTGACACTTGGCATCCCTCCAGTGGCCTCCTAAACCTGCACAAGCAACAAAAATCATTTTGGGTTAAAAAAACCATATAACAAAAATGGTTTAATATAGTTATCAAAATAACTATATAAATCATATCAAAACCAAATATATTTATATATTAACTAAAATTGAAAAGAAAATAGTTAATATATAAATTATATAAAATATATATATATATATATATAAAACAAAACCCAAAAAAATCGGCCCATATATCTCAACCTTGGCACGAATTCATAAATCCAAAAGTTAATATATATATGGTTATAAATTTGGAAAAACCATATATGGTATGGTTAAAACGAATCAACACATTAATGGTGGGCTTGGGTAGGCGGCCATGTATGTGGTCCCGCCACCCAACGCTCCACCATACCCGCCGTCATTATTTCAAAGCCAGCGCTTGTGGTTATATCAAAGTTCGTATATAGAAAAAGTTTGGGTTATAATATAAAACCATGTGTATATATATAATGTGCCCGAAATTTCATGAAATTTGTTTATCAAAAAAAAAAAACAAACCATCCTATATATGTGAGCTTTGGGAAGTGCGCATGGTAAAGGATGGTTCAATCAAACTGATATATGGTAAAATTAGAGGGGGCAGGGTTTGACCTCCTGACCTCCCTCAACCAATTTCTAAGTATTACCATTACACCAAACGAACTTCTTGGTAACTCCACCAGTGAATTTATTTAAGAACTCAGTTTTGCCAGAGCTGAGGAGGAGGATTGCACGGATTTCGAGACAAGAGCGGGCACGCAAATTGAGGCAGTTTAATAATTTTTTAATGCAGGAACCATGATTTTTGCAGGGGGCAAAATTTTCACTGTGTAAGAATTTGACAAGTTTTATATGGTTTTTACACCTCTCGTCGCCACGAACACAATGGTGTTGTTCGTTTCTTCATCAGAAGTCTGCATCTTCCAGTGATTTCCAGAATGCACACGGAACCATGATTTCAGCAAAAACAGGGAGCGGAACCATGAGCCATGAAATTTTCCCAAGGAGGTAAAATTTCACTTTGTCAGAATATGGTCGAGTTTATACTTGTTTTTCATGGTTTTTCGCAGGGATCCTAATGGTGAAATCAGATTTGACATCTGAGCAGCGGATTTTCAGCTCATCCCTAAAACAGAATCTTTGAGGAATCCCGAGGGAATCTAAAAGATTCTTTGAGCTCCGAATTTTCAAATTCTCAGAATTCGGATTTTGGACAGTCGTTTCAGCACTACTCGATGCCACAAATTTGATGGTGTATTCAGATTTGTCTTTCTCTCATTTCTTCTTTCAGTCACTTTTCTAAGTGCCAGTGCAGATGTCCATCTTCATGTGCGAACAGTCTTCTTCTTGCGATCGATGATGTGAGATCGATGTTTCAGCAAGCTTCAGCACTTTGATAGCCTTTGCTTCAGATGGCCCTTGGTGGTGAGGTATATGATGTGTTCATGTACTTCTTCTTTTTGCATTATGTTGTATAGATCCATGATTGATGTTGATGCAGGATCTTGTTTATTACATGTTGTCATGATTCCTTGCTTGATTTGATAAGGAATCTTTCTAGGTGATGTACTTTCTGTCATAACTCTTTATGTTATGCTTTGAGATCCCTTGTTGTATGAAGTTGGGATACTCTTGTTGTCGTCATGCATGTGTTTTGCTTTGACATCCCTTTTGAAATTTGTACCATGATTGGTGGAATGCACACCATGCTTGTTTTTGTGTCACACTGATAGGAGTCATTTGATTGAGAGTTCTAGTTGTGGAACATCTCTTAGAGCCACTCTTGCATGAGGGCATTCTTCCTTGTATGATCGAGACGTCATCTCTGTGTACATCATCTTCATTGACAACACATAATGCAGCGGCCTACAACATCTTAACACGGGGGCCCGGCGACGTAGTCCCTCCTAGACGAACTCCGTTATCAACGGCTTTTGTTTTCATGTGCTGATGATTGTTATGTTCCTCTTCTTTACAGTCTATAGCTGTAATTGTTAATGTTCTTTAAAAAGCAATTTTAACACATCACGAAAGTAAAAGGTCTTGGAAGGGTCCTTCTTCACATCTGGACTTGGATCAGTGAACCACTCACCCTGTACATAGCACAACACTAGGGGAAGGTGAACCACTCACCCTATGGTCTCTCATAGCTCCAAGAAGTACCCCAAGCTTGTTGATTTATGGTAGCATCGGATGTGCTCTAAGTCTCAAATTTTGCAGGGAGGCTTAGACACATGCATTCTCCAATACTTAGAAATCGTTTTGGGAAATTCCACCCAGAGACAGTTTTATTAAAACAATTAATTATTTTTAATGGGACCTTAAGTCTAAACTTTAGGAAATTAAAATAATTAATGGGTATTGATCTAAACTGTGTGTGTAACTTCTAGAAGAAGATGAGGATCAAGCCAAAATGATCTAAGCCATTGATTAGAAGTTAATCTGGGCTGCTGGTTTTCCAACAGAAAGATATAGGAAGAGGCTTGAGGGGCACTTGGAGAACACACAGAAGGGAGATCAAAAGTTTGATTTTCTGAAGCAGAGGAACTGCTGGAGAGATTTTCGATAGTGATCTTTTGCAAAGAGGGGCAGGGATAGTATCTGGTGAGGAGTCTTTTCTTGGGCCAGAGAGTACAAGACAAGGACGACAGAACGACGTCCAGAGAAAGGCTGATGCTGCCCACGTAGTGGTAGCGTAGAGCCTAGAGGGAGATCGAATTTCCTGTTGAGGAAATTGAGTTTCAGAAGCCGGGAGCCGGGGTGTGAGACCAGGAGGCTGGAAATCGAAGTTTCTGGGTAGCAGAGGATCAAAAGGAAGAGCAACACAGTCCCCAGCAGAGGTGACGCAGAGACTGCATATGTTTGACGTAGTTTTGCGCAGAGGTTGACGTAGAAGGGACGCAAAGCCTCTTTCCAGTGAGGTCAGGGTCAAATTCTTCCAATGATAGGGTGAGAGCATCTCACTACTTGTTTTGTCAAGTTTCTCTCAGTATAGGATAACTAGTTGGGCATCCAACGAATTGTACTCAGAATTACTACCGCTTAATAATAAAACCCTCAGAGTTGCTACACCGGTTTTCTCGCATTCAGTTTTTCAGGGACATTTGTCCAAAAATAACTTTGTAGATGTGTTATATTTCTTTCTTGTTCAATTTCTTGTTTTCGCTCATAATTTAAATGGTGTAGACTGCAGTGTATTAGTTTCGCTATTTACTGTAGGAAACAATAAGTAACTTGATTCAGAAATTAACAAGTAGGAGAAACTTAATCAGTTGCTGCAGTAGAAATTTAGGGCTTCCAAATTTTCACAAAGCCCCCAGAGCTTCCAGAGCTCAATACCCAACTCAAACGGGACCCTCATAAGAGGGTCTCTTCACGACTCCAAGTCATTCACGAAAGGTTAAGAATTTGACCTTCCCAAGGGGCTTCGTAAGAATATCTATGACCTGTTCATTAGTGCTAATGTGATGGAGCCTATTGCTCCACGTTGTACCATATCCTGGATAAAGTGGTACCTGATATCAATATGCTTGGAGCGGTCATGAAACACGGGATTCTCAGAAAGACGTATCCCACTTTGGTTGTTGCAGTAGATCGCGGTGGTATCCAGCACATGCCTAGAAAGCTCACTAAAGAGCTTCCTCAACCAAACAACTTCACAGGAGGCCATACTAGCAGCAATATATTCGGCCTCGACGGTGCTCAACGAAACCGATTTCTGCTTCCTGCTCATCCAGGATATCGAAGCAGAACCTAGTGAGAAACAACATCCCAATGTGCTCTTACGATCCACCACACTACCAACCCAATTAGCATCAGAATAACCATGGAGCCTCAAATTCCTAGCAGTGTATCTCAGTCCATAGGTGATTGTGCCCCAGAGATATCTCAAGAGATTCTTGGCAGCAATGGCTCGACCATAAATTGACTCAATGTATTCACTACAAAGCATATCTTCAGATGGGAGTTCACCAAGAACATTAGGGCCCCCACTAGTTGATGATACTCAGAAGGATTTCCCAAATCCGGCCCAACAACACTTCCACATAACTTCTTGAAGTTAAGTTCCATTGGAGTAGTCACGAACTTACAATCTACCATCCCAAATCTTTCAAGCAGCTTCACAATGTATTTTCCTTGGGAAAAGAAAATCTCACCTGGCTTTTGCCAGACCTCCAAGCCTAGGAAGTAGTGCATCAATTCTAGGTCCTTCATCTCTAATTCAGAAGCCTACTCCTTCTTGCACTGATAAATAAGAGGGTCTGCACCTGTCAGAAAGAGATTTTCCACATAAAGTACCAAGATGAGAGGTTTATCATTTTCAACCTTGAAGTAAAGGTTCGGATCAACTTCACTTCTTGTAAAACCCAGCTTCATCAGATAGTTGTTGATCCTCTCATACCAAGCCCGGGGAGCTTGCTTCAACCCATAGAGGGCTTTCTTCAACCTGCATACATGTGTCTTTCAATCTAGAACTTCGAACCCCTTGGGTTGTTCTACATAGACTTCCTCCTTAAGTGAACCATGCAAGAAGGCGGTCTTGACATCCATTTGATGTAAATTCCATCCTTGAGAGGCAACAAGGGAAATGATCAAACAGATGGTGGTATATCAGGCAACTGGTGCAAATATCTCATCATAGTCAACACCTTCCTTTTGAGAGAAGCCTCGAGCAACAAACCTAGCCTTGAACTTTTTAGCACTTCCATCAGCGCCATGCTTGATCTTGTAGAGCCATTTCAAGGTGACAACAAATTTGTCCTTGGGTCTAGGGACCACATCCTAGACATCATTCTTCATAATCGAGTCATACTCTTCGTTCATAGCATCCTTCCAAACTTGGTGCTTCACAGAGTCTTTGAATGTGCAAGGCTCAGTTTGAGCAATGGTGCTCATGGTAGATAATACCCTTGGTACCTACTCAGCTTCTTACTTTCATGAAATGTCCCCCTTGGTGCAATATGTCTTTCGGCATCTTCAAGAGTGTCCCTAAGCCATGAGGGTCTCCTTTTTGAGGAGGAGGGCTCATGGGGAGGTGGATTAATGGGATCCATTGGCCCTTCAGCATTAGGCATTGGCTCATTTGCAGTTCTCCTTGTTTTCTTGTAACTTCTTCTTTGTCCTTCCTTGGAATAGGAAGGTTCCTAATCTTCCCAAGGGCAACATCTTCGTCGAAGGTGACATCATGACTTATTTCCACTTCTCTTTGAACTGGCACATAGATTCTACATGCCTTTGAAGTTTCACTGCAGCCCACAAATGTTCCTTTCTTCCCAGATGCATCCAATTTGCTTCTCTTTTCTTTCAGCACATGAGAATACACAGGGCTACCAAAAATTCTAAAGTGAGAAACATCAGGTTTCTTACTGGTGAAAACTTATTCGGGGGTTTTGGAGTCCAATGCTTGATGAGGGCATCTATTTTGAACATACACGGCAGTGTTGGCAGCTTCTCCCCATAGGAACTTCAGAAGGCTTTGATCATGAAGCATGGCACGAGTGGCTTCTATAATGGAACGATTCTTTCTTTTAGCAACTCCATTTTGCTCAGGAGTATATGCGGTAGTAGTCTCCCTCTTAATGCCAACTTCTCTACAATAGTCATTGAACTCATTTGATTCATATTCGGTTCCATTATCGGTCCTCAATATTTTGATCTTCTTCCCTGTTTGATTTTTGACCAAGGCTTTGAAAGAGCGGAACCATGTGAACACTTCGTCCTTCTTCTTCAAGAAATAAATCCAAGTTTTGCGAGAGAAGTCATCCACAAAGATAGCATAATATAAATATCCTCCCAAAGATGTCACGGGCAACATACCAAATAGATCAAAATGAACCAATTGCAAAATATCGGTAGTCTTGCTATCACTTGAGGGGAATGGTCCCCTTGTATGTTTTCCTTCGGCACATCCCTGACAAACACCTTCATGTTCTACTTTAAATTCGGGCATACCTATCACCATCTTCTTTGCATCGGGTAGGGCTTTATAATGAAGATGAGCAAACCTTCGGTGCGATAATTCGGATTGAAGAGACGTGTCGCAAGAGATAGCTCCCAATGGACTTCCTCCAACTTGATATAGGCTGTCAACCTTGAATCCAAGAGTAAATGCTTCTTTGAATTTTTTTTTTCCAAGCACGTACCTTTCCGTCAATGAATGCTACCTTGAATCCTTTGTCCTCCATTGACGAAATAGATACCAGGTTCTTCTTTAGATCAGGTACATATAGTACTTCTTGTAGATGAATGGTGTTGCCTTGATTCAATTGAAGAGTAACATTACCAACTCCTTTTACGGGATAGGTGGCATTGTCTCCAAGAATGATTTCCAAATTTGTATCATTTTCTATTAGATTTGAAAGAGCTTCCTTATACCCAGTGAAGTGCCTTGAGGCACCACTATCAATCAACCAATTTCCCAAGGTATCTGAAGGAGAGGCAGTAGAGAGGGTAGATATAAGATAAAATTCGTTTTTCGTGTTATCTACAACATTAGATTCATCATACGTGGAGTCTCTTGATCTTTTGGGAGGTCGATAATTTCCATGTTGAGTAGCGGGAGCATTCCTTTTTCCTTTTTTGATGAACTTGCCATTCCTTTGATTGTTGTTTCCCCTGAAATTGTTGCGGTTGTTGTTGTCATCATCCCGAGGTGTATCCCTTTTATTAGGACATTCCCTAGCATAGTGGCCAAACCTGTTACAAATGAAGCATCTACCCTTTCTTCCATCTTTGAATCTCGGTCTTCCTTGACATTGCTTCTTTGAACTTGCGTTGTTCTTCTTTTTAGCATGAGCAGAGAATGTAGTACGATCATTCCTATTTGAAGGCATGTCTCTCTCTATCATCCTTGTTTCTTCTTGAGTGCATCTAGTCAACAATTCATCAAAAACTGGAATTCGGTCATGGTTGAGGATAGTAGTGTTGAACACATCCTATTCACGAGGGAGACCTCCAAGGGAAATGAGAGTGAGCTCCCTGCCAGCAATAACTTCTCCAATTGATAGAAGATCATTTTTGATTTTGGTGATCCTCATGGAGTAGGATTGGATATCTTCTCCTCTTCCCTTCTTTATGTCCTTCAACTTGTTCTTGAGAAAGAGGACTTGGTTTGCATTGCTAGCTTTAAACATGCTAACCAACTTGTCATACATCTTCTTAGATGTGCCCAAATTAGAGATGTAAGCAACTAAATGCTTCTAAATAGAATCCTTGATGATTTTCTTAGCTTTGACCTCACCTTTCTTGTATTTTGTCTTAGCGGCAGTTGGTGCATTTGAAGGAGGTTCAACAATCTTTCCCTGCACACAATCCATAGCATCACGCTCTTCCAAAGTCAAGCCAAGAGACATCTTCCATGCATGATAATCAGACTTATCATTGAGCTTGTCATTAGATTTGAAGTAAGATGAGGAGGCCATTGAATCTTGTCCTTGACCAACAAATCTCAGTGATTGCTTTTCTCACTCTTGCTTGGGCTTTGTCTTCACCTCAACTCTAATACCATGTTAATTTTAGATAACAATGGTATGTTCTATGATTTAGAGCAATTTACTTCAGTTTTTCTTATTAGTCCAATATCAATTTCCAGATAAGCAATCACATTAAAATTGATATTAAATGCAGATAGAACATAAACAATAAGCAGAAGACAAGCCAAGACAAGAGGACACAATATTTGGCGGATGCCAGGGAAAAACCCCAATGTGGGGAAAACCCTTTGATCAAATCTTCTTATTATTCTTCAAAAGTTCAGCACAGAGAGAGAGTACATCATACAAAATTTACTTGCCCAATCATTGTAAAATAGTCTAGTCAAACAACAGTCAACAGGATGCCCTAACTAGAAAGTCAACGTTGGTCAAACTAGTAGAAAAAGTCCTCCAAATGAGCTCGGTCAAACCCAGTTAACTCGGCCTCCAAAGACAGTCCTAATCAGCCCAAAACAATCTTGAAATTCTTGGTCAAACCTGGTCAACGTAGATTCAACGTTGCAGTCAATGACCCTGCGGTCGACATTGGTCAAACAACTGCAAATTCCTCTATTTTTGTGCCAGGAGATGCGGCCTAAGGAAATCGGATTTCCTGCTTGAAAAACGCAATCAAAGGAGTGAGTTTGACCCTTGGTCAATGTCCCTGTAATTTGCCCAAAACAGAGTCTGAAATTTTCGGCCTGCAATTTCAGTGAACGCATAGAGAAGAAGATGCTCTTGTTTGTTGTATGAACCATGAGAAGAAGAGAGAGAAAGATGTGCATTGAAGTGTGTCCAAATGAGGAAAATGCCTCTTCTAGTTATACACAATGTTGAGGGTGAAGAGACACCTCCGTTGGGCTTCATGAGCCTATATTAAACTTTTGCCCAACCTTGACAATTTGTCCATAGAAGAAATAAATTCATAATTCCATTTCTGCTTGTCAGAATGAGATGATCTTTAGATCAATCCTACACCTCTTGGAAAGAGGAATCCAATAAAAATATCATCTCCATCATATGAGTTGTCCAAGGTGGAGTTTGGCCCTAGTTGCCAATTTTAACAGGTTCTTCACCCTAACTCCAATTTGCTTAACTGCTCTGGAGTTGAGATGCTTGAAGAAGGCCTTCCCTCTGTTGAATATAACATCATACCCCTTGCTCTCCGAAGTTGAGATTGAAACAAGGTTTTTCTTAAACCCTAGGACATAGATGACATCTTTAAGGTAGAGAGGTTTTCAGGATTCCCTCTCAAACTTGATTGTACCCATACCCAGCGCTAGGTACTTGCCATCATCTCCCATCTCTATATGAAATTGCATATCCTTCTCTGTCAACTGGCTGAAGTAACTCTTGTTCCCGGTCATATGAAAGGATGCTCCACTATTAATATACCATATGCTGCTAACCACTAAGCTTGCCATGCAAGCTATGAGTGAAAACTCCTTCTCAAACTGAGAAGTGAACTCTTCCACCTCTGTTGATGCTACCACGTGATCCTTCTTGGATTCCTTCTTCCTATTTGGACACTTGGTGGAATAGTGCCCAAATTGATGACAAGAGAAGCACTTCACTTTACTGAGATCTTTCTTCTTCATGCCACCTGAACTGGACTCGACCCCTCCTGGCTTTTTCTTGCCCCCTTTGCTAGCTAGGGAAAATTTTTCTTCCACCTTAGTCTTCACATTAGACCTAGATTTTGCTTTCTTCTGGATCTCCTCTTGCACACAATCACTCCATAGCCTCTCCCATCCTGGTAGGTTTTCTCTGCCATTGATAACATCTATAAAATTTTCCCATGACTTGGGAAATCCCAATAGTGTAAAACTGACAAGGTCTCTCTTTGAGACTGTCTCCTCAACCCTGGCTAACTCGTCCTTCACTTGGGTGAATCTGGTCAGGTAAGAAATCATGGATTTTGACTTAGTCATCTTGATATTTTTGAGCTTGTCTCGGAGTACCAGCTCCCCGGCCTCACTTGTACCCTGGTACAACGCTAAGATAACTGCCCACATAGCATGAGCTGTTTTCTTTCCGAAAATGTGAGGTATCATGTGATCCTTGACTCCTTCAAGAATCATTCTCCTGGCCTGTGTCCTTCTTGTTATGCTGGGTCGACTGCTGAGGATTTGCTTGTGCGACTGGTGGACTCTCCATAAATTCCCAAACTCCTGCTCCTCCAATACTATACCGATCCTCTCCTTCCAAGAGTAGAATTTCGAGGCCCCATCAAGGTGGTCCTCAAATCTTAGACCCAGATATGCCATGTTCTAAGTCAAACTGCTTTGAATCACTGTTGTGCAAGCCTACTAGAAAAAACACCTACTCACTAGAAAAGACTTTGCTCTTATGGACATTGCGCACCCTGCACTATTATTGTCACTTGCTTCCGAGGAAAAAATATACTAGTTTCTTTCTTCAGTCAATCTGTAGCCCTGATACCATGTTAGTTTTGTAATACCCAACAACTAATTTGAACAGTGTTATGAGATGCAAGTACTAGAAAACTAAACTACGAAATTCACTGTTCAAATATACTGAGTATTCTAACGAATTTGCAGTGGAAAATAAATTTATAAAGACACAAACATACAATTAACAAAACACCAAAATGCCTAGGAAACCCCAACTGGGAAACCTACTAATTTGTGTTTTTATTGATTTGCTCAGAAAAATCTCAGTGATTAATTACAAATCACTTGGGAAAAAATTCCCTTCTTACTCTCTGTTCCTCAACACAATATCCCGCACACCCTAGACCAATTTGACCTCTCTTTTGCGCAATAGTACCAACCGTATAGGCTGAATTGCCTCCTTGTGAAAGGTATCTCGACCTCCTTAAGTGATGTACTATCCTTGATGTCTCGTGTTGATTTGGAACTATTTTCCCGAGCTCAAAACACAAATTCTCGCTAGTGCATAATGATATGATTCACCAAGTTTGTGCTCTTCCTTTATAAGATCGAACTGCTCTTCAACTCAAGTGAATTGGCTCCTTGAACCAGAGTCGAACTGCCTCACTGAACTCAAGTCTAACTAACATCTTGAACTCAAGCGAACTGGCCTTTTGAACTCGAGTCAAACTGCCTCATTGAACTGAAGATAAAATGTCCATGCATGCCGAGTTTGATTTACTGTTTTTGACTCTAGGAAAATTAGAGAGTTTTCCTAAGTCAAACACTAAGAGAAAGTAAGACTGCACCTTAGCTTCACATGCGGGTTCTTCTGCCAAATTTAGTGCACTTCGAAATTTAGTAAAACCCTTCCTTCTCTAACCCCAGTTAACACATTCCATGCATATTTTAGGCCTTCCAAAAGTTATCTTTAATCCTCATGATGAACGACTTGAAGGTCATGTTACCTATCCGATAGGTGGGGTCACTAAGGTCCTGACAAGCCTGTTGGATGGGCACAGATAGTGAAGGGACCCATTGTCACCTCAGCCCAATACCCCGTTGTTTAGACCCAACAACCTCCTAAGTTGTCAAGGGAGGCGTTGCAAATGTAACCTCAATTAATCTCAAGCAAAATCAATGCCTTTTGTGGGGTCTGTTGTCGCACAGATTGTCACGACAATGCTCAGATCAGGGGCTGTCACTCTGATCCCCGATCTCTCCGTTTAAGCCTGTCTCCCGCGGCTAAGGGGGGTAGACCCTGTAGGGAAATGGATGACCAACTGTAAACCAGTTGGGTTGGGAGACACGAAGGAACAAGCACTAAATTGATTTGTTAAATAAATAGACCAGTGCCTTATAAAGTTAATGTTTAAATGATTACTTACTAAATGCTGCAGAAAAGTAAACCATGTAGAGCAATCATTTATCATCAAATAGCTCGAACAGAGACTAACTTTTACCAAATGAGAGAAAATGCTTAAATGATATTCCAGCGATTAAAGCTTCGAAAGATGAAATTCGATATAAAACCACGAAATTTTAAACGCTAACCATATATCACATTCATGATCATTCAAGCATGTTAAATCGCATAAACATTAGTTTCACATCAAAATTTTAGCCTTAGCAGAAAAAGATAAAACGTGATAAATCCCCGAGCCAAGACTGAATCTGCAAAAAATTTCCAAAATATTATTATTATTATTATTATTTTTTTTTTTATCAGATAAAGCAAAATTAAATGAAACTTTTAAACAAAAATCTAAATGATGTTAAATCAAAATCTAAACTTTAAGAAAATGATTTTGTATGCCCTTTTTTGTTTTTTGTTTTGTTTTTTTTTTTTTTTTTTAAGTTTTATAATTTTTATGAAATTTTTTATTTATATTTTTTAAAACAAAACTTAAAAATAAAATCTAAACTAAAACCAAAACAAAACTGAAAATCTAATCTAAATTTTAAACTAAAATAAAAAAAAAGGAACTTTTTATGAACTTTTTATATTTTATATATTGTTTATGATTTTTTATTTTTATAATTTTTAATTTTATAAAGCTCAAAATGAAACTCAACAAAAATAATATCTAATTTTAAAACTATCTGAAGATCTAAACAAAAAACTAACATCTAACAACGTATTTTTTAATTAAAACATATACAAAGCTTTAAAATCGAAATCTGAAGCTTACACTCTAAAGCTATACGGCAATTTAGAAAATCCTAAATTTAAACTTAAATTTCGAAATTGGAATTAAAGCCTGATAATAAAATAAAAAGAAGCGATAATCGTATAAAGCTTGCTATCGAAACGAAAACCTGAAAAGAATTACGTAACCTTGGCAGCTTACCCACGCACTTCGTTCATTGCTTACCCCATGTATTTGGTCCGCCGCTTCTGTATGCGTAGATGAGAAACCAGCTAACCGAGCATCAAATCAATGCATGAACAGCGGCGTGAAGAGCTTACGCTGGAGGGGCGGAGAGGTTTATTGCAGCGAGGAACGCAGGCCCACGCATAGATCAGAATCGACTTTGTTTCATTGGCTTTTCTTTCCAGGCTAACGGCATGAGGATGATTGAAAGACTGTGTGCTGATTGAAGCTTGCTGAGGGATAATGCAGGTGAGAGCGTTGTCAGCGTAAGAGGGCAAATGGGAAAGACGCAAGGGGAATAAGCTGCGTGCAGCGTTTGGGAGGCTTGATGAGAAAACGCAAATTAGATGTAGGCCAGGACAGGTGGGGAAAGAAACTGCGATGGAGATATGATTTGCTGTGGTGAGGATGGACGTGGGTAGCTGCAATGATGGCTTGGATTGCAGGAGAGATGGAAGAGTGCGGCTGCGTGAAGGCTAATAAAAGACTGCGGGTTTTCTTTGCAAATCCCACCAGGCAACCCACAATTCAAGAAGATACTTTCCAGGGACCTTGATGAAATTACTTGAGTCACTTATCTTCAGTTTTTTGCAGATGAAACCCTCGCAATAGATTTCCAGATCTGAAGGCAACAAAAAATTTAAAACCCTTGAACAGCCAAAACAGAGACCCTACAAAAACTAATTTTCCACAAGAATTTATCTCAGACCTGCAACCTGCAAATGGAAAACCCAAAAATCCGGAAAGTATATGCAAAGATTAAAAATGAAACCCTACAAACCGGTCCAAAATTACAAAATTATAGCTCTACAACAGCCAGATTTGTCAGTTATCATCAATAATATTTTTAGAACTTCAGATTTACTATGAAAATACTTTAGAAATCTCTCATGCAAATCAGAAAACAAACTTAAATAATAAACCCAGGATCGAAACTGGCTGGGCTCTGCAAGAAAATGCTTGCGGGAGTTGGCTGGTTCAGCCGAGAACTTCCCCAAATGCCCACTGGTTTTCTTCAATAAGGGTTTCCTGCACAGCTCACTTCAACCATCAATAAAGAGAGAAAAAGCAGTACTAGATCTCAAAAGCAATGGAGATACCTGCCATTACTTCAGGAAATCTAATACCATTCAAACCCTAACAAGTGAACAAGATACCTATGCTCAACAATACTCTTCAAGAAGCTGTTACTAATGGCTGAAAATTAAAATATGCAGAAAATAAAATAGCTCACAACACTTCTAGAGAGTAACACCAGCACAAGACTCACAGATCGAATGATCTCAAATGACCCCTAGGACCCTATTTAAAGGAAAAATCCCCAATAGCTAGTTCGAGTGATCCATGTCAAAATGATCTCGACCGTCGATGAGGATCAAGATATCTCTTAATCTCATCTGTCGAATTTTTAATGCATTAAAAAATTGAAATTCTGCATTTATTTACTCAAAATATTATTATTTTATTAATTACTTTTTTATTTTTCATTTATTATTATTATTATTTTTTATTTTATTTTATTTAGTTATTATTTTTTTTAATTTATTTTTTAAATGGATCCTCGAACTTAGCCTTTGGAAAAATCACCTAGGACCTAGGACTTAGGACTAATGAGGGGATTAAAACATTTTTTGACCCTCAAGACACTTCACATCATGACTTTTACAGCTTTACATCTCAAGGGGGAAAACCCATTTGACATAGACCCTCATAAACCACCCAGTTCTGCGACACAACTATAATCTAGCAGATTAACACACTAGGATTCTCCTAAGATTCTAATGACAAAATCCATTCCGGCTTTGGGGTTAGGCTGAAAGAAAACTCTGCCGATCATGGATCGGTGAGACGAAAAACCTTCCGGAACATAGATTATCACTTAGAAAATTAGGTCCACCTAGGCAATTTACATACATGACTCATATCTGCTAAGATTATTTACAATTTATACATGCAGACTGGGTTTACAACATAATATGATCAAGTCGATGATGACTGTCGAATGGCACGGACATGTCGATCAAGCACTATCCCTTTTTTGCGAAGAAAAAGGGGGGGGTACTGCTATGGGTAGTTGACCCGTGGTGGTCAACATCTGGCTCTACTTGGGGACACGTTGCTGCACTGTAAGAATGTGAGAATCCAGAATCTGCATCCACGCAAAACACAACAGAAATAAGTAGCATCCACTCAAAAATCATCATATAACATTTAAGCACATAAAAGATAGAAGCTCTTTAACTATCTAGTAACATGAAAAGTAAATCTAATCCTAAAACAGAAATGAAATGCTGAAATGACAAGGAGTAGGGATAGAAATACAATACAAAGGATGCCTTATGGCATCAGATGTCATCTTTGAAGAACAACTTGAGCCTTTGGCCATTTGCAGGTAGATCAAGTGGTTCACCATCCAATCTGCTCAAGTGGAATGAGTTTGGTCCAGCTATGTCTCGAATGATGTATGGTCCCAGCCACAAACTGTCGAACTTCTTGTGTTTTCCTGGTTTCTCATTCTTGCGATCCCAAAGAAGTACCATATCTCCCACCTGCAAAGATCTAGATCGAGAGAATTTATGAAAGCTTTTCTTAATGTTAGATTGATTTTTACATATAGCATCAAAAGCTGTCCTACGAGCTTCATCTAACTCCACAATCTGATCTATTCTATTCTGAACCACATCTTTATTAGTAGAAAAATTATGGAGGAGCTGATAAGCTGGGAATTTGAGGTGCACAGGTAAAGTTACATCCAAGCCATAAACTAATTCAAAGGGAGATTTACCAGTAGCTTTCTTCTTAGTGATTCTATCAGCCCATAAAGCATACTTGATTTTGCTGTCCCATGATCTCTTATTATCTCCTACTATCTTCTTGATAATGGTTATGAGATTCTTGTTACTTGATTCAGCCAGACCATTACCTTGAGGATAGTAATTTGACGAATGAGATAAGACAATGCCATACTTGAAACAAAAAGATGAAAACTCTAAGGAGCTAAAAGCTTTGGCATTGTCAGTAGTGATCTTAGCAGGGACACCAAATCTAGTAATGATATTATTTTCAATGAAATCCATAATAACCTTTTCAGTGGCATTCTTAGCAGGAATGGCTTCAACCCATTTAGCGAAATAATCCGTAGCAGTCAAAATCCATGAGTAGCCATTGCTAGAATTTTCATGGAACTTCCCTATGAAGTTCAGACCCCAATGCTGAAAAGGTGCCTCTACAATGACAGGTTGTAGGGGCAGGGAGCAAGCTTTTGTTTCCCAGTGAATAGTTGACAGGCTTGACAGGCTCTAACAAACTTGTGCACATCAGAAAATATTGAAGGCCAATAATAGCCAGCTCTCAGGATTTTGTGGGCGGTAGTTCTAGCAGCATAATGACCACCACAAAATCCTGAATGAAACTCAGAGATTAATTTCTTGGACTCAACGTCATCAACACACCTAAGCACTATGCCCTCAGGATTTCTCCACCCAAGGCCATCCTTCATAAGGCAATACTTAGTGGCTTTCAGTCTAAGAGCCCTTCTCTTATGAGCAACTAAATGGTTAGGACATGCAAGATTCATCAAGTAATAAACTATGTCCTTGTACCACTCATGCTCTCCTAATCTTTGCAACTCCGGCGAAGATAGATTGCTAAGATAAAACAAACCAAGAGTCTTTTCGTTATCTTCAGTCAACATCTGAGCCAAACCTTGGCCTTTGACTAGCTTGGTGGGTTTGATCTCTAAATCATATTCTTGTATTTTAGTAACCCACCTAGCACGAGTCCCTAAGCAATCGGTTTGAGTTAATATATCTTTAACAGCAGAATGTGGAACAAAAGCAATGATTTTAGAATAACCCACATAAGTTTTGAAGTGCTTAAGAGACTTGACCAAGGCATAAGCCTGCTTTTCCATGGTATTGTACTTCAATTCGGAATTTTGAAGTGCTCTACTCATGAAAGCGATAGGCTGCTCGTGACCATCTTTATTCTTTTGTAGCAGGACACCAGCAATGGTATCTTCGGAAGCGAAAGAAAAAATCATGAAATCCTTGGAATAATCGGGACTAACTAAGACAGGAGCTCTTGCAATAGCACATTTGATTTCTTGGAAAGCCTTTTTGCTGTCCTCTTGCCAAACAAATTTTGCATCTTTCTTTAGAAGACTTTGAATAGGCTTAGCTATTTCTGCGTAATTTGGAATAAATCTTCTAATAAAATTTGTCTTTCCAAGGAAAGACTGAAGGGATTTAAGATTATGAGGGAGAGGAATCTTTTGGATTGCTTCGATTCTTTCCGGGTCAATTTTGATTCCTTCCTTAGAAATGATATGGCCAAGTAATTTCCCTAACGTCACTCCAAAAACAGACTTAGCTGGATTCAAAGAAATTCCGTATTCTCTACATCTATCGAAAACCTGCCTAAGATGATTTACATGACTAATACCATCTTTAGAGAAAACAGTAAGATCATCTTGGTAAATTTCAATAAATTTCCCGATTAATCCTTTGAAGGCATAATCCATAGCCCTTTGGAATGTAGCCCCAGCGTTTGTTAATCCAAACGACATTCTGATATATTCAAAGGTACCCCATGGTGTGGTGAATGTGGTTTTATGACGATCCTCCTTCTTAACCCATACTTGATTGTACCCAGAAAAACCATCTAGTAGCGACATCATTCCAGAACCGGTTACTCTTTGCAACAAAGTCTCCATGTTTGGCAAAGGGTAATTATCTTTCTTGCATGCTAGATTAAGGTTTCGAAAATCGACACACATCCTTATGGTACCATTCTTTTTCCTAACAATCACCAGATTCGAACACCATGTCAAATGCCTTGTTTGGGCAATAATCCCTGTTGCAAGCATTTTCGCAAGCTCTTTCTGAACCAAGGGGGCTAATTTAGGATTAATTTGCCTAAGTTTCTGGCGAAAGGGTTTAGCATTTTCATCCTTTAAGTGGATAGTATGTTCCATGACATCTTCCCTATAGTCCTTTAATTCATCATAAGAAAAAGCTAAAACATCTCGATATTCGCGAAGTAAATCAGTTAACTTTTTTCTTTCCTCCACACTAGTACCTCTACCAATTTTAACCATTTTCGGGTTTTCAGAAGTACCAATTTTTATCTCGAGATATTCGCCTAGGTCTATCTTGTTTTCTTCTCTCAACTTCGTGGCATCATGCCGATCAAAATGTTGCTCTAAGGCAACCACATTCCTAGGAGTAGGATTTATGATATGCTCATGATTTAAAGATCCATCCTCCTCAGAGACTATCCGGAAATCCTCAAACTCATCCAAACTATTAAGAAAACGAATGACTTTCTTTTCATCATTGAAGACCTGCCAATGCTCTGAGTTATCTGGAACATATGGTCTAAATATTACTTCCATTTTGATCTTATCATTAATTAGCTCATCAGATAACTGGAAAGTAGTAGCAGCTACGGCAAGTTCATCTGCCAAACTATTTTGTTCTCTTGGGATAACTTTGAGATCAAGAGCATCAAAGTGCTCCATAGTATCCCACACAACATTTCGATAATTCCTCAATCTTTGATTTCTGCATGTGAATTTATTTTTAAGTTGCATGATAACTAAATCAGAATCCCCCTTAATGCTAAGCAATTTAACCTTCAAAGATTTTGCCAACTCAAGCCCCAACAATATAGCCTCATATTCAGCGACATTGTTGGTTGCTTCAAATTCTAATCGATAGGCAAACTTGAAAATGTGACCAAGGGGAGATTTAAGCACTATTCCAGCACCTTTACCATGCCTAGACGATGCACCATCAAAGTACATATACCAAACTTTCCCCTTGAGATCCTTAATCTTATCATCGGGAGGAATTATAACATTAGACATGATGGCATAGTTCCCAATGTCAGATTGCTCTTTGATTATCTCATTGTGAGGTCTCTTAGGATCTTCAACATGAAATTTTCTTTCGAGCTCTCTATTTAGTCTTACAAAACCATCACCCCTAGGAGAAGGAATCATAGCATATGACCAATTCATTTGAATACTTCCTCCTAGATCAGAGGCCCACTTTCTGGATAACAGCATACCCCAGGCATCAGGCACATCCACAACAACAATATCCATGACAACCATGATGTCTGGGTAAACTGATAGATGAACTTGCAAATCTTTGATTAAACCATGCACTTCGATTTTCTTAGAATCCATGGCGCATATGTTATAGTAGGGTCTAGAAACTCTTAAGTTAAGCTGTTCCATGACTCTTTTAGTCATTACACTAGCTGATGCACCAGAATCCAACATGCAATTATTCAATTTATATCCATTAACTAACAAGGTGATAAAGAAAGGCTGGTGATCTTTGTTATCAACATCTAAGCTTTGCAAATATATGGGAGCATCATGATAGTCAACTTCCCGAGTCTTCTGTTGAGAAGTATTTACTTGAGGACCTTGAATAACTTTTAGTAACTTGTCTCTTTGGGAAGGGATTTTAGCAATCTCGGAGACAGGAACCCAGATTTTTGCATTGTTAAACCAACTTCCCAAATCGACATCTAATCCAGAGTTTACACCAAGGTTAAAAGTTCGAGGGGGAATTTGATTCCCGCTTTGATCTTTATCCCTTCTCTGATAGGTCAAACCCTTATCTCTAGCAATTTCCAAGATTTGCTCGAGAGAGGGTTTTTCACCATATAACCTAGCCAAAATGTCATCTTCATTTTCCAGGTTATTTATACTAAAAGCTGACGAAGGATTCATAACATCATGACTCTTTTCCTTGACCTCTATCCAATCATCCATAGAGAAAGGAAACTTGCTGCCTACTACATTTATTTGATCACCTGTTCCAAACATTCCATTATCTAAAATTCTTCTAACGATGGGACAAGTGGCCTCTTCATGAAGAGCATCACAAACCCGACAGTAAGGAGGAGCATTATCAACCAAATTAGTTAGCGGATTAGGAGGTCTCTGCTCACTAGATTGACCCTTCCTTTGCCAATTGTTATTTCTATTATTATTATTTCGAGGTTGAAAATTCTGCGGTTGCGCTCTTTTGATTTGGATCAACCTATTCTGCAAAGTGGTTATCTCCTTAGTATGATTAATTTCCATGGTTTCAATCTTTTGAAGCAATTTGAGAACAAGCTCGCTTTCAGGTTCTTGAACTGCTTTTCCTTTAGGTTCCTTTAGTTTCGTGGCAACCCTATCGAAACCTGGGATCTCAGACTTCCCAGATGCGGCCTTGTCCTTTTCAAGCTCTATAGCTAAGGCTTGGCAATCTCTATAATCATTAAGTTTAGCGCACCTTAATTCATAAGATGGCTTAGGACTAAAGGCATCAATGTAAAAATCTTGGAGAGTTTTGTCTGTAGGTTTATAGTCTTGAGGTAATTCTCTAACAATACCATTAAACCTTTTATTAAATTCTTCAACAGTTTCATCCTCTCTCTTTTTTATTAGGCTAATAGCTTTTACGAGGTGTCTACCTTCTCTCTTATCTCCATATTTTTCTTTAAAGGCATTAATGATCGATTCTAAGGAGTCAAATGAATTCTGAGGTTTTTCAGTAAACCATTCATGAGCATCACCTCCCAAGGTTAAAATGAAAAGATTCATTCTAACATCTTCATGATCGAAATCAGGAGACCTCGCGTACTTAGCCATCCATATACTAAAATTCCTCAGATGCGAATTTGCACTAATCGCATTATCTCCTTGAAAGCTAGGCAACTTATCTATCCCAACTGATGGAAGAGCATTGGGATACCCTGGAATATTAGAAAAATTGCAAGGGGCATACATATCCATGATGCTGTGCTTATCTTGACTAGTAAAAAGCAAATGGATATCAGAGAGGGCTTCTTGTCCAAGGTTAACAAGAAGTGTACGAGAAGAGAGTTTGTGTAATCGTACCCTGAGGACCTTTTCAGGATCAGGAGTAGGATTGCACAGACTGCTTGGATGTCTTCTAGTACACACTCTTGAAGATAATATATGAATTGGAGTCACCACTTGAACAAGAAGTGAAACACGGAAAAGCTCGAAATGAAAGAACCAAGGACAGAAAAACTCTATCCCCGACAACAGCGCCAAAAAATGTTGTCGCACAGATTGTCACGACAACGCTCAGACCGGGGGCTGTCACTCTGATCCCCGATCTCTCCGTTTAAGCCTGTCTCCCGCGGCTAAGGGGGGTAGACCCTGTAAGGAAATGGATGACCAACTGTGAACCAGTTGGGTTGGGAGACACGAAGGAATAGGCACTAAATTGATTTGTTAAATAAATAGACCAGTGCCTTATAAAGTTAATTTTTAAATGATTACTTACTAAATGCTGCAGAAAAGTAAACCATGTAGAGCAATCATTTATCATCAAATAGCTCGAACAGAGACTAACTTTTACCAAATGAGAGAAAATGCTTAAATGAAATTCCAGCGATTAAAGCTTTGAAAGATGAAATTCGATATAAAACCACGAAATTTTAAACGCTAACCATATATCACACTCATGATCATTCAAGCATGTTAAATCGTATAAACATTAGTTTCACATCAAAATTTTAGCCTTAGCAGAAAAAGATAAAACGTGATAAATCCCCGAGCCAAGACTAAATCTGGCAAAAAATTTCCAAAAAATATATATATATATATATATATTTAGATAAAGCAAAATTAAATGAAACTTTTAAACAAAAATCTAAATGATGTTAAATCAAAATCTAAACTTTAAGAAAATGATTTTTTATGCCCTTTTTTGTTTTTTGTTTTTTTTTTTAAAGTTTTATAATTTTTATGAATTTTTTTATTTATATTTTTTAAAACAAAACTTAAAAATAAAATCTAAACTAAAACCAAAACAAAACTTAAAATCTAATCTAAATTTTAAACTAAAATAAAAAAAGGAACTTTTTATACTTTATATATTGTTTATGATTTTTTATTTTTATAATTTTTATAATTTTTAATTTTATAAAGCTCAAAATGAAACTAAACAAAAGTAATATCTAATTTTAAAACTATCCTAAGATCTAAACAAAAAACTAACATCTAACAACGTATTTTATAATTAAAACATATACAAAGCTTTAAAATTGAAATCTGAAGCTTACACTCTAAAGCTATACAACAATTTAGAAAATCCTAAATTTAAACTTAAATTTCGAAATTGGAATTAAAGCTTGATAATAAAATAAAAAGAAGCGATAATCATATCAAGCTAGGGATCAAAACGAAAACCTGAAAAGAATTATGTAACCTTGGCAGCTTACCCACGCACTTCGTTCATTGCTTACCCCACGTATTTGGTCCGCCGCTTCTGTATGCGCAGATGAGAAACCAGCTAACCGAGCATCAAATCAATGCATGAACAACAGCGTGAAGAGCTTACGCTGGAGGGGCGGAGAGGTTTATTGCAGTGAGGAACGCAGGCCCACGCATAGATCAGAATCGACTTTGTTTCATTGGCTTTTCTCTGCAGGCTAACGGCATGAGGATGATTGAAAGACTATGTGCTGATTGAAGCTTGCTGAGGGATAATGCAGGTGAGAGCGTTGTCAGCTTAAGAGGGCAAATGGGAAAGACACAAGGGGAATAAGCTGCGTGCAGCGTTTGGGAGGCTTGATGAGAAAACACAAATTAGATGCAGGCCAGGACAGGTGGGGAAAGAAACTGCGATGGGAGATATGATTTGCTGTGGTGAGGATGGACGTGGGTAGCTGCAATGATGGCTTGGATTGCAGGAGAGATGGAAGAGTGCGGCTACGTGAAGGCTGATAAAAGACTGCGGGTTTTCTTTGCAAATCCCACCAGGCAACCCACAATTCAAGAAGATACTTTCCAGGGACCTTGATGAAATTACTTTAGCCACAAACTTATCTTCAGTTTTTTGCAGATGAAACCCTCGCAATAGATTTCCATATCTGAAGGCAACAAAAAATTTAAAACCCTTGAGTAGCCAAAACAGAGACCCTACAAAAACTAATTTTCCACAAGAATTTATCTCAGACCTGCAACCTGCAAATGGAAAACCCAAAAATCCGGAAAGTATATGCAAAGATTAAAAATGAAACCCTACAAATCGGTCCAAAATTACAAAAATTATAGCTCTACAATAGCCAGATTTGTCAGTTATCATCAATAATATTTTTAGAACTTCAGATTTACTATGAAAATAATTTAGAAATCTCTCATGCAAATCAGAAAACAAACTTAAGCAATAAACCCAGGATCGAAACTGGCTGGGCTCTGCAAGGAAATGCTTGCGGGAGTTGGCTGGTTCAGCCGAGAACTTCCCCAAATGCCCACTGGTTTTCTTTGATAAGGGTTTCCTGCACAACTCACTTCAACCATAAATAAAGAGAGAAAAAGCAGTACTAGATCTCAAAAACAATGGAGATACCTGCCATTACTTCTGGAAATCTAATACCATTCAAACCCTAGCAAGTGAACAAGATACCTATGCTCAACAATACTCTTCAAGAAGCTGTTACTAATGAGTGAAAATTAAAATATGCAGAAAATAAAATAGCTCACAGCACTTCCAGAGAGTAACACCAGCAAGATTTCAACCCCAAAGTCTTTCTTTATTAGCACCAGACAAGTTTACAAGAGAGCTTCTTCAGCACAAGACTCACAGATCGAATGATCTCAAATGACCCCTAGGACCCTATTTAAGGGAAAAATCCCCAACAGCTAGTTCGAGTGATCCATGTCAAAATGATCTCGACAGTCGATGAGGATCAAGATATCTCTTAATCTCATCCGTCGAATTTTTAATGCATTAAAAAATTGAAATTCTGCATTTATTTACTCAAAATATTATTATTTTATTAATTACTTTTTTATTTTTCATTTATTATTATTATTATTTATTATTTTATTTTATTTTATTTAGTTATTATTTTATTTTATTTTATTTTTTTAATTTATTTTTTAAATGGATCCTCGAACTTAGCCTTTGGAAAAATCACCTAGGACCTAGGACTTAGGACTAATGAGGGGATTAAAACATTTTTTAACCCTCAAGACACTTCACATCATGACTTTTACAACTTTACATCTCAAGGGGGAAAACCCATTTGACATAGACCCTCATAAACCACCCAGTTCTGCGACACAACTATAATCTAGGAGATTAACACACTAGGATTCTCCTAATATTCTAATGACAAAATCCATTCCGGCTTTGGGGTTAGGCTGAAGGAAAACTCTGCCGATCATGGATCGGTGAGACGAAAAACCTTCCAGAACGTAGATTATCACTTAGAAAATTAGGTCCACCTAGGCAATTTACATACATGACTCATATCTGCTAAGGTTATTTACAATTTATACATGCAGATTGGGTTTACAACATAATATGATCAAGTCGATGATGACTGTCGAATGGCACGGACATGTTGATCAAGCACTATCCCTTTTTTGCGAAGAAAAAGGGGGGGTACTACTATGGGTAGTTGACCCGTGGTGGTCAACAGGGTGAGGTGGAGGTGCTATTTCTGGAAAACTATCTAGCTGTTTGTGATATAACTGTGCAACAAAGAACTAAACAATGGATTAATAGACACCAAATTACTTAAAGGATGTTGTGTGATCAGTTGTTTTTGATGTACAAAATTTATCCTAACCAAAAATGTAATTAGTTTGCTGTTTGGAGTATTGGTTTAGGATTTATAGGTCAAGAAAACTTCTTGTCATGTAAATTAGATTGTAAAAGTCTATGTAAAACACAGGGAAACAACTTGTAGAGCTCAAATCAGCCACTCTATAAGTGCTACAACACTCCTATATGTTATATCTAGGGGTGGGAAGGTTTGAGGAAATAATTTGAGGCTTGAGAGACCTCTCCGTAATCTATGACAATTGAAAAAGACAGTTGGAAATTGCTTTTTCAAAAAATGGGCTAAAACCCTGTTGGGCAAGTTACCCAAGAATTTCAAATCTAAAAGTATTTTTTGTTGTTTGCTAAGTTGTGTGAGTGTTGTGCGAGTCCTGAGATGACTGCAAGCTTAACCTTTGGCTTGAGAAACAATGGCCTAGGGGCATCTAAGCCGTCAAAATCACCCGAGGATTGCATCCGGCTTGGGTATCACCAACCCTTGACATGGCTGGATTTTTTCCCACGGAGTTTGGAACTGGTGACCTTCACATCACGAAGTGCCTTAACAATACACCCCATCACTGTCTATTCTGTTAGTTTCTATAGCATTGGATGTTTATTAGCCACAAAATTTGGTGGAGAGGCTATAATACATGAGATATCCAAAACCCATAAATCGTTTCTGGAAATTCCACATAGAGATGGCTTAATTAGATTATTAACCAGTTTTTAAATGTTTCGTAAGTCTAAACTTAGGCAATATGGTTAGTTAATCAGAATTAATTAATTCAAGGTGCGAATCATCTAGAAACTCACATGGATCGACTCCAAGATGATCCTAGCCATTGATTACGTTTTAATCTTGGCCGTTGGTGCTCCAACAATGGATTATAAGAGGAAGTCGATGGGCACTTGGAGAAGACACACCAGAGCACAAGAAGCTTGATTTCCAGAGTAGCAACATTCAGTTATCGGTGAGCCAAAGATCGAAGCAGTGAGTGAGGGGCAGGGACAATGAGTCAATAGGAGATTTTTCCAAATCTAGAGAGTCAACTACAGAAGGGCCTAGTTTCGTTAGTGAGGTTGTGCAGAAGCTTCAGAGGTAGTAGTTCAATTTGGCCAGAGAGAGAGTCGATTTAGTTACTGAAGGCCGTGAAGATTTCCGGAAGGGATCAACAAGTCATTCTCAGAGGTTGGATTGGGAAGATGGTTTGATCTGTTGCAGTTCCAGGTAGAGCATACCAATCGCTGCATAGGCTTGACGTAGGGGTTTCATGGAGCCCATTTAGAGCCAGTTTTGGAGCTGGATCAGTGTCGGGTGAGACAAAATTTTGTCTCTCTAATTTTTGTGGCCAGTTTCTCCTGTAGTGGATTGCCAGTTTGTGCATCCAGATTGTACTAAGATTTTCACTGTTGCTTAATAATAAAACCCTCAGCTGTTGCATCAGTTTTCCCAAGGTGGGTTTTTTCGGGGACTTTGTCCAAAAATAACGGTGTCATTTTTATTGTGTGCGCGCTAGTATTTTCTTAGTTTCCAACGCTATTTATTTCCACAGTTTTATTTGTGAAGGTTGTAGTGTGATTTATTCAGTATTTTTCGTAGCAAATAAATTGTTAAATTAATTAACAATTATAAGAATAATTTCTAGTTGCTGCAATAGGATTCCAGTCTTGGAATTTTCACATGGTATCAGAGCGTGAGTGATCAGTCGGGAAGGTCATAAGAGAAGTAAAGAATTTCGTTGGTCAGAGGGAGTAGTAGGTTGAAATCCTTATAGAGGCAGCAGACAGGCAGGTCAAATTGTTGGGGCAGGAATTCGATTTTCAGTGGTAGGGTTGCAGAAAAGTCAAGTTGCCCGGGTTAGTGATTCCAGCAGTCAGAGGGAGCAATTGCAGCTCAGATTTTCGCTAAGTAGCTTCCTTGGTTGGACGCAGAGGGTTTTGCAACTGCAGAACTAGTGTCGGGTGGAAGAGAAAAGCACACACAGAGGGAAAATTTCTCTTAGGGAACTTAGAGTCTCAGAAGTTCGATTTTTCTAGTAGTAGATTAGTAGTACCTGAGTGCAGATTTTCTTGCTCCAGAAGGGAGTGTGTGTAGCAGACCAACAACCAAGCACAGGAAAAGAGGGAGTTTTCAACAGTTTTTGAGATGGCCACAACTGGACTCAGTGATCAGGATAGGTTGGAGGGTTCCTCCAACTATGTCATCTGGAAGGCCAGAGTGTCCTTCCTATTGGATGAATATGGACTGATGCTCTACATAGACAATATTGTGGCAGTTCCTCGGGATATGGATCAACTAAAAGAATTTAGGAAGGAGGTGGTGAAGGCGAAGCTGTTGATCCTGGATGGAGTTCGGGACCATATAGTCTCACACATAGCTGGCAAGGATACTGCCAAAGAGATATGGGATGCTCTCTCCATGCTATACTAGGGTACTTCCGAGCAGCGAAAGATGTTCTTGGAAGAAAAGTTGAGATGCATCAGGATGCAGAAGGGGGAAGGCATAGATCCCTTCCTCACCAGGATTCAGGAGGTCCGAGACTAGCTTGTAGCTGTTGGGGCAGCGCCTCAACCAACAAAGCTAGTGAGATTGGCACTGAACAATGTCTCTAAGGAATGATAGGTTTTTGTCCAAAGTATATTGGGCAGAGACAAGCTACTAGAATGGGACAGGATGTGGTCAAACTTGCAACAGGAAGAGTTGAGGTGAGCTCTGTTAGAGAGAGCTCCATTAGTGGTAGCAGTAACAACAGATCGAAGGTGGTGAAGGAGGAGGAAAATCTGGCCCTCACTTCAAAGGGTCCCAGTAAGGGGCAGAGGGAACAAAGAAGGAAGAAGAAGGACCTATCTAAGGTCAAGTGCTTCAGGTGTGGCGAGTTTGGCCACTACAGTACCTAGTGTCCTCTTAGAAAGAAGGACAAGGAGGAGAAGCAGGACCAGGCAACAACACATGCTGAGATAGATAGGCTGTCCTCCAGGTTGGAGGAAGACTTCGCGATGATGGCAGCCATACCTCCAGGAGTGAGGTGGGGTGACTTGGAGTTGTAGCCCCAGAGAGCTACAAAGTTTGGCAGGGTCCTTAAGGAGTCCACCTCATGGATCATTACCTTGCTACGGGGGCCCACCATATTAAGTAGCAGTATGGATCAGTGGTAGTTGATGCAGTCAGTACTAGAGTGATTGTTGCAGACTAGTAGCGTCAGATGCTGACAAGCGCAATGCAGTGTTAACAACAGAGCAGGGGGCTCAATGCAGAGTTGGCAGCAACACAGAGTCTTCAATGACAATGTAGATGCTAGTAGCAGTCAGAGACTCGGGAGACAGATGCATCATACTGAACACAAATGATTCAGTATTTTAGATGCTTCTCAGTTGCAGTAGTTGCAGTTGCAGTTGCAGCAACAACAAATGAGAGGGAGTTGCATTGTTGGCAACAGTATGGCAGTGTCATCAGCCGCATAGATGCATCATCAAAGTTGCGTAGTAGTTGGTGGGCAGCAACAGCCAGACATCAACAATGTGACAAAGGTGATACAGAGACAGGGTGCTTTGGCAGGATGTGCAGCACTTAGGAGAGAACACAATCCTCGCTAAGGGGGAGTGTTAGTTTCTGTAGCATCGGATGTGTTCTAGCCACAAAATTTGGTAGAGAGGCTAGAATACATGAGATCTCCAAAACCCAAAATCGTTTTTGGAAATTCCACCTAGAGATGGCTTAATTAGATTATTAACCAGTTTTTAAATGTTTCCTAAGTCTAAACTTAGGGAATATGGTTAATTAATCAAAATTAATTAAGTCAAGGTGTGAATCATCTAGAAACTCACACGGATAGACTCCAAGATGATCCTAGCCATTGGTTAAGTTTTAATCTTGGCCTTTGGTGCTCCAACAATGGATTATAAGAGGAAGTCGATGGGCACTTGGAAAAGACACACTAGAATACCAGAAGTTCGATTTCCTTGGCAGATCGATTTCCAGAGCAGAAATAGTCAGTTGCTGGAGAGCTAAAGATCGAAGCAGTGAGTGAGGGGTAGGGACAGTGAGTTCGGAGGACATTTTTCTAGATCTGGAGAGTCAGCTATAGGAGCGCTGAGTTTCCTCAGTGAGGCTGTGCAAAAGTTTCAGAGGCAACAGTTCGATTTGGCCAGACAGATGGTCGATTCAGTTGATGAAGGTTGAGAAGATTTCTGGAAGGGATCAACGAGTCATTTTCAGAGGCTGGATTGGGTAAATGGCTTGATCAATTGCAGTTCCAGGCAGAGCGTACCAATCGCTGCGTAGGCTTGACGTAGAGGCTGACATAGGGGTTTCGTGGAGCCCATTGAGAGCCAGTTTTGGAGTTGGATCAGTGCCGGGTGAGACAAAATTTGTCTCACTAATTTTTGTGGCCATTTTCTCCTGTAGTGGATTGCCAGTTTGTGCATCCAGATTGTACTCAGATTTTCACTGCTGCTTAATAATAAAACCCTCAGATGCTCCACCGATTTTCCCAAGTTAGGTTTTTCCGGGGACTTTGTCCAAAAATAACGGTGTCATTTTTACTGTGTGCGCTAGTATTTCTTGGTTTCTAGTGCTATTTATTTCTTAGTTTTATTTGTAAAGGTTGCAGCGTGATTTATTCAATGTTTTTCGTAGCAAATAAATTGTTAAATTAATTAACAATTAGAAGAATAATTTCTAGTTGCTGCAATAGGATTCCAGTGTTTGAATTTTCACATATTCTACACCTTGTGGGCTTGATCTAAAAATAATCTTTAAATATAGGTGGAAATAAAAAAAAATCACTCTACAAATAACAAATAGAGTGACTAGAGAGATTGCTAGAGTATGACTTACCCGTAAAACGCTAGAAATATCTGGTTTTGTTGCAGATTTATGCAGGTACAACAAACAAAACACACTTAGATCTGCAAAATATCAGCTAGATACAAGTATAAAATATATCATATAAAACATGTATCTACCCTTGGACTTAGGTCTATTAATAAAATTTAATTTCTCCAAGAGTTTTAACTTGCTAAGATAAATCATTTAAAATCAACAAGTGAAAAAGGTCCTAAAGTAATGCAAAAAATAAAAAGTTTTGGATTTTTTAAAAGAATAAAGTGGTTGTTGGATTAATACCATGTTCCAAACTTACTTCACCCTCACTGGAGTGTGAAATATGCACCTTATTAAGTTGATCTTGCTGATCAATCAAGGGAGTGGGGTTCGTCTCTATGAGAAGTCACCCCCACTATTGACTTATCCAAAAGCAATTATGTCCTAGATTGTTGGAAATAGCAAAAAGGTAACATCTTAATAAGTTAAAAGTGATAAAACATCCATTTAATGGTAACATATAAACAACAAATTAAAACCTTAGCATCATTTCTAGGTGAGGAAGTTAAGCAATGACACCATACCAACTAGTAACTGCAGCAACATGAAATATCATTTAGCACATCAGAGATGAAGGGCATAAGAAGTGATACACCACTGCATGTGAATGACTGATGATCATAGGAATGCAACTGATGGATGGGGACTAGCGGGTCCAGGCTGATAAGCAAAAATCTCGTCAAAGCAACACACCAATTGAGTGTTTCTTTACGGGAGTTACCTGAAGGGCAATGGTGTACAAAACTATTAACTCCCTTTTGATTACCACCTCCTTGTATAAACCCTCGAACTACTATTGGATTTGAAGACTTTGATCTTCTTCTCTATTTAGTTTTTAACTAAAGCTTTTGACCATTGAAACTTGCTAAAGACCCAGACCCCAACCTTGGTCTTCAGGAAGAAGATCCATGTTTTGTGAGAGAAGTCATTGGTGAAAGAAACATAGTACATGCTTCTTATAATTAATGCCATTGACATTGGCCCATAGACATTTGAATGTACCAGGTCTAGAATTCCCTTACACCTATGCTCGTTGCTTGGGAAAGCAACCTTGTCATGCTTTCCAAGCTTGCACCCTCTACATACACCATATTGCTTAGTACTGAAATTTGGAGAACCTTTGACTATCATCCTGAGAAGAGACAACATCTTGTGATGTAGGTGCCCAATCCTCTTGTGCCACAACTATCACAAGCTGTCATTATTATGCACCAGGGCTTGAATAGGTTCATGCTGCAACCTATACTAATTACCTTCTTTAACCCCTCTTATTTGAGTTGTATATGGGCTAGATTCTTTCGGTTTGATGACGACTTGCTGGCTCTTGAACTCAATCGCAAATCCCTTATCCTCCATGATCGACACTAAACACAAGTTTTCATTGAGACCTAGAACAAACAAGACATCGTTAAAATCTACAAAAACTTGAGCTGGAAGGGAATAATACCAATTCTTGCTAGTGGGTACTTGGCATCTTCACCAAGCTCAACCTGTACGTCGAAGTCTAACTTCTTCAAACTAGAAAACCATTGTCGTGCTAATGTCGAGATGCCTTACTGTCCACATACCGTGCATCCCTTTGAATTGTGCTTGTAGAAAGTCATGATATCATTGAGAAATCCTTCTTGAACTTGGAAGAAAACGTTCATATGAGTTTCTTTAGAGGCTAGTACATGCTTTTGTTGTTGCTTCCCTTTGCCCTTCTTCTTCTTTGTACACAGTGATGCATAATGTCCCTGCTTTTTTTTTGCCGCTTCCCTTTGCTCTTCTTCTTGTTCGTACACAGTGATGCATAATGACTATGATTGTGACCAATGAAGCACTTGATTTTACACAAGTCCTTCTATCTTGGCTATGAGGTTGAGTCCTCATTCTTTCCCTTACCATTTTTGGGTCCTTTACCTCTTCCCTTATTTGCCTGACCAAATAGAGCTAGGTTCTCATGACCACCCTTCTTGCGGGTCTTTTGCTCCATCTGAGTCTCCTCTTGGATATAGTCATTTGACAACCTTTGAAAGTTAGGAAGGTTCTCTTGAGCACAAATACCTTTGAAAAGTGGTTCCCATGAAGGTAGGAAACCATTCAGTGCAATGTTTGCTAGTTTTGCATCTTCAACGTTCTCCTCAATTGTTGCAAGTTGACCACAAACCTGTGTAAATTTCATAAGGTAACTAGTGATTGAGTCTGATCTAGTCATCTATATGGATCTAAGTTTGTTTTGTAAAATCATCTTTTTGTTTATCTTCTTGTTTTAGTAGAAACTTACAAAGGTATCAAACATTTCCTTTGTTGTCTTCTTCGTATATATATGAGGGATCAAATGATCCTTTATTGCATCGAAGATCATCTACTTGGCCTTTACTTTCCTCTTTTTGTGAGTTGCCAACTATTGTGGATATGTAGGTGAAGGCATAACATCTTTGACAATAAATCAGAGATCATTCTCTTCTAGTAAGAGTGTAACCCTCAGTTTCCATGATAAGAAATTCGAGGCACCATCCAATATGTCCTCAAACCCAAGTCTCGCTAAAGCCATTTTTGAGATCTACGGAACTCCCAAATTCGAAAGTTAGTTTTGAAATCCTCTACTTGATGGTCCTTCTTCCGTGCAATTGATTTATTGTTGCAAATCCTTGGGAATCTCAATCTAAGAAATAGTTTTGATACCATGTAAAAACTTCCAAGCCTAGGTGACTAAAGTCCTTATGATCTCAATTAAACAAGTAAATTGTTGAATTTAATTAATGCAAAAATTATGTTTATACCATGGCATCATTCACACAATAGTTGGAGATTAAATAGAAGGGGTAATACATAGTGTCATGCATACACATGTAATTTCTTCTTCAAATAAGCTTTTCATTCCTTCGAAAAACTTCCAAGGAAAACTCCATAGTTTGCTTAAAACTAGTAGCTGCATGATGAATAAATTGCACTGAAATTGTGTGGTACGACTGTTTGGATTATACACACTAGTTGTATGACTTTGTCTATAGGGATGTACAAATCTATACCATATGGCCTTGCCTACTATCCAGGTTCGCCTTTGCTTGAATCCTCGCTCTCTCTCTCTCAACCTACTCAATTGTTCAAGTTTTTAACTTTATGTAAACCCTCTATCTTGACTTGTTTTTATACTTTTAGCTGAAACAAAAACATTAATCTATTTTTGCATTTACTCCCAATCTATATCATGCATGCATGAGATTCATGTTTTTAGACTTAACAACTAAAATACAACTTTTAACATATTTAACTAAAGTGAATTATAAAATAGAATTACTTTTCGAAAAAATATTGAACTACTTTTCACACATTCACCCTGTACACGTGTGGAAGTTCTTGTTTGAGCTATAGTTCCCATTATAGAAGAGGTGGCTCGCTATTGGGAACTTGTGAAGGGGGTCTTCCTAGTAGTTTGGTGTAAACTGTTCTACAATCTAAGTCGTCATTTTTGTAGGGGTCTTGCTATCAGGGGCCAAATTGCTTCCAAGTTTGATGGATCTAAGCACTAAAATGGTGTTTTACTCTGTCTTCCTCTTGATGCCCTTGTCCACGAGGAACACTGGGAAGAAAGATGTGATACTCATAATAATGATCGGTTAAGGGGGTGGTTATAGGATGTAATATCTAAGATCTCGTGGGCATCTTCCTAATATAACGTCATGGGCCATGGCATATTTAATCTAAATATTGGAAAAAAGTAGAGAGTGAATTGTGAGTCTCTTTGACCATTTTGTGGAATCGACCTTGTGTATCTCATAAAATTAGGGGACTTTGGATATAACGTGCTCCTCTGTCTTTGTCTTCTGCCAATGGAAAATATGATATAATTTATTTCCTATGGAAAATAATGCTCAACTTTCACTTGAAGTTGATTAGAGCCCACTCAAAATTTCCCCCAAAGGTATCCTGAGCCCATGCATCCAATGTCAAAGAATGTAAACGGGGTTGAACTATGATGTCATTTGTTAACTCCATGAAGTACTCTGCATAAAAGGCCATCTAGGGTCTCAACCCTCCAAGAGGGGTGATCTAAGGGATGTGGACATACTGCCTATAAATATTCTCCTTGATAATACCATTCATCTCCTAGTTATCAGGTAGGCTAGGAGCATCCATAAAGTACTTGAGTGAGGGAAGGCACTCCATTGATATGATAACTAGCTATAGGAAATAAGATACCTTTGAGAACTAAAGTTGCACTCTCCTTGAGGGGTTTGGCCAGGGGGGAGGCGTCTAGAGAGTGGCCTCAAAAGAATGATAGGCATGATTTGGATATCGATCCCTACTACTAGTCGAGGTAGTAAATATTTGGAGACAATGAAATGATTCTACTAGTTTGAAGATTGATCTTGATATGTAGGGGGTGTCGAAAAATCTGCTTGAATGATGCACTGCGGAAATGACCTCTTGTATCTGATGATGTGGTGATGCAAGAGGGTTTGAATTCTCTTGGTATGGGCTTGATAAAATCAAGAAGGCTAGGATCACGCACCTTGATAGAGTCTATGAGGTCTAGTTTGAACAAGATATGTTGAAAATGGTGCGGGAAACATAGTCTCTCTAAAAAGGAAAGGGATCCATATCCCTCATTAACTTGTGTTGGAGATATTGCCTCAACCTTGAACTTATGCCCTAAAAATTGAACCCATAGATAGATACATGTTGTGGTAATTTCGACCTCCTCCCCCATGATGTAGAAGTGAAAATTTGAGAGGGCCTTGTTCGAGCATCCAACTGTCTCTATAGACCCTTAATGGGGGAGGCTCAAAAGATTACATTCTCAATAAAAGGAGTACGAAGATCAGGACACAGTGGAGGAGACAGGCTAGATGTGCTTGTGCAAGAATGATTGTAGCGTGTGTATGTAGATCCGAAAGAAGGTGGGTGAGAGAGGGCACCCTTGCTTCCCCCTAGTTGCACTCTTGATGAGTTCTAACAACCCATTTTTTGTATGGAGGCAACCAAGAGTGACCTCATAGAGGTGCGTACTAGCAACAATGAAAATCTTTGAGGTACCAATGTCTCAAACACTTTGGAAAATGAACTCTCTTGAAACTGGGTCAAAGACATTTTGAAATTCTATAAAGTAGCGTAAGACTTTTGAAGAGCAGCGCTCGCCTCCTTAATAATGGTCCATAGGATGAGGATATGATCCATATTTTGTTACCTTGGTCTAAATCCTGCTAGTTCCTTCCTGTAATGTCCCTTGCCAATTCGTAACTACGGAGAGAGTTGAAGTCATAGCCTACAATGATCCCTGTAGGTTATGGACAAGAAAAAGGGGGTCAACAAGTTAATTAGTAGATGTTATCTTAATAATTAAATTAAAGGTGGTAAAGTCACTTTAGAAAAATAAGTGACCCATGGTATTATTATGCCACCCATGGTATTTTGGAGGAAAAGTTTTAAAAGAAGAAGAGACTTGAGGAAAAGATATATGTGAGATTTTATTTATGAATTGACAAGGAGCTCAAGTAACTACTATGTGAGGGATAAACCCTTGAATATTCCCAGTTTTGGTGTTGAAATACACACCCTAGCCAGTGGTGATTGGTTTCGGTGGTTGCACAACGACCCTAGCTAATCTGGAGATTGATCATTTGCAAAAAGGTCGAATTGATTTTCCAAGGAGGTTGATTTACCAGTTCAGGAGGAGGCCAAATTATCTCCCCAGGGAGGCCGAATTACCAGTTTTGGTAGGAGGCTGAATTGTCTCCTCAGGGAGGCCAAATTCCTAATTATAGATGGAGGCTGAATTACTGATCCAGGGAGGCCAAGTTCCAATTACAAGAGGAGGTCGAATTGGTTATTAAAAAGGGACGAATTTTCAGTAGTAGCTAAATTGGCTTTCTAAGAGGGCTGAATTATATAAATCCAGAGGGGCTGAATTTGTGGCATTTGGGAGGGACGAATTGGTAAATTGGAGAAGCAGAGTTGCAATATGCCGGAGGGACAAATTTAAGAAGGCCATAGAATTATTTTCTAGAAGAGTCAAATTTCCTTATTAGGGGGGTTGAATTACACAACCCAGGAATTCGAATTGCCATCTTGTGGGGGGGGAGGAGGTGGGGTGAATTGTAGAATCAAAGAGCGAGGGACTGAGGGTATATTTCCAGGTTGGTTCCTCAATTATTGATGTAATTTCCTCTTAGAATTTATTAATAAAACTATTGGGGTTTCTTGTAGTAAATTTATCTGCAATTTCTATGGTTTCGAGTTGCATTTTTCATTAATAGTTTTGGCAAAAATTTATGTTGTAAATTCTGAAGACATTTTTTGGGAATTTTAATTAAATAAATAAAAAGGAATATTAATCAACTAGGGCTTGAGCATGTATTACAAACTTGGAGCTTGACCCCAATTGTTTGGCCTTCGTTACCTTCATCCAAAGTGGCCCAACGAACTCGACTTTCTCTACACGATTCAACCCTCACGAAATAACCATGCCCCCTTACTTAGTTCGAGCCTCTAACTCGGCCTTGGTGACACCCCTCCTTCACGAATTAGCTTGCAGCTTGAGCACTTGGCCCTAGTTACTTGCACCCCCTTCACGAGTTTTCTTGTAGTTTGGGCACTCGACTCCAAAACTAGAAATACTCGGCCTCCACTAAATAGAGTTGTTGCAGTGATGAATAATTCTGAGTCCAACTCCCATGATCATTGACAAATAAATTTTTCCGTTGAGCTTCTGTGAGGAATCTGTACGATTCCTCCTTCTCCTTCGATGTAAGCATAAATGAGTGATTTGAAGCAATCCATCCTTATCGATTGGCTAGGCTATATCGTTGCAACAACGAAACCAATTTGGTCAGATAAGTTAAGGTGGATCTCACACCACTGAAACTACCCTCCTCGCACTAGGCTTTCACCCTTCTTCAAGCTCCACGAGCTTTCAAATCAATTAACAAATCAATAACCAATTCAACATATCCAAGAGTGGGCCCCAATCTTCCTTTTAATGTCATGAGTAATCAAAATACCATTGGTTATTACCATGAGTCACCTGAATACCATGGGTGCCTTTTTCCCCTTTTTTATTAAAGTGACTTTATAAGGTTTTATTCCTTAATTAATTAGCCACTTTTTAATCTAATTACTTAATATCGCTATAGAAATGACATGAAATAATTAACTTACTAGAGTCTCTTTACTTGTCCTCGAGAAATCTGACCTTGTCACCATTCATTGACTCTCCTCCTCGAAAAGGGACATTAAATTGTTCCTTAAGACCATCAATATATATATATATATATATATATATATAAAGGGGACATTACACCCCCCTAAAGGTGTTTCCTCTTGAGCTCCTTGAATGGTTGCAAATGAAGTGCCATGGCATAGAGCTTTGAGAATGTATTTTCAACCATAATCACCTTGTAATTATTCAAATCCACATTAGAACCTGATTTATAAATAGAGGGGATGTATGGTGGGGCCAATCTAGTGGAAACCTTGAATGTATAACATGGTTAAATAAATCAACAATGTGATGCATTAGTTAATGAGTGCCATATTTGAAAAGATTTGCTCGGAAGCCCTCCTCATTAGTAGCCTTGCTAGTATCCGTCTTCCAGATTACCTGACTTATATGCATGTAGTAGAATATGTAGCAAGAGCATGATGAAGAGGTGACAACGACAACGAGTTGTTTGAGGAAATCTTAAAGTGTAAAAATATGGTTGAATGGATGAGGGTCAAGATCAATTGTTATGCTAGAGTGATGTGGAGAAATGGTGTTCCATAAAGCTTTGGGGGAGTGGTGAAGTGAGACACACAATTCTCATCTCCTCTATGTTATGAAGGGGTGTTTCTTGTAGTCGAAAAAGGTCCGGTATGATTTTTGTATTGGTGTGTATTGTGTAGGAGGTGGAGTAGTGAAATATGGTGTAATGAAAATACAACTTCTATCTTTTACTCCTTTGGACTAGTTTTTCGTTGCAATACTTCATAGAAAACCATTACTAAGACAATTGGATCAAGGTTCAAGCTAATCCTAAATAGTCGAATCTTTGATGAGCAATGTGGTTATCTATACTAAAAATCTTCTGATGAATTAGACCTTAACATGTTGAAGTTTCTAAGTTTACTTAGTTAGAAACCCTCCATGCACTTTATTTGATTTATTCCTACCTACTTGTTATCTTCCTTAACAAGTTATTTACAATGTAAATACTGAAAATAAACACTAGTGCATGCTCAACATATTACAGATCAACAACTAAAAGAACAAGAACAAACACACCACATGACACCATTATTTTTGGACTAATGTCCCCGGAAAAACCTAATGTGGGAAAACCGGTGCAGTTGTTTGAGGGTTTTCTTATTAAGCAATATCAGAGTACAATATGGGTGTCGAAACTGGCCTACCCAATAGAGAATTTCCTTAGCAGTAATACCTCTTGGTTTTTGACAAATCTACTGGCTGAAACCCCAGATAATCCTTCCGGTAGCTACTCAGCACCAATCTGCCCCAGAAACCCCAACGTCTGCCCAATCTGGACTGCCTCAGCCTCTCCTAGCCCAGCACTGGCACTGCGTCAGCCTATCTTGGCCTACGTCAGCCCCAGGAGGCTCTGCGTCAACTCTCTAAGCCTCTACGTCAGCTACGCTGGCCCCTCTGGTGCTCTGCATAGCACTTAGTTGCCTCTGCGTGGCCCTATGTGAGCACTAGCTGCTCCTGCGTCTCTCTCTCTCACTACTTTGCTGCTATCCCGACACTATCTCTGCCTCTCTGTCTCTCTGTACTCAGTGTCCCTCAACTGCTATCTTGATCACTGATTCTATCTCTTTTAGCAAACCTCGCTCTAGAGAATAGAATGATTGATTACTTTGGTGTATTCTCCAAGTGACCCTCAAGCCTCCTCTTATACTTTTCTTGTTGACATATCAACGGCCGAGATTAAGTCCCTAATTAATGGCTAAGATTAGATATGGCTTGATCCATGTCTTTTGGACCACTCTAACATATATTCATATTAATACACATTAATATTTTATTTTACCTAAGTTTATACTTAGGGACTCCATTAAAAATATTAATTATTTTAATATCTCTTGATCTGTTTAGAATCTGCCCAAACCCTTTTTGGGTATTGGAGATCTCATGTGCCCCAATCTCCGGCTAGAGCACATCCGATGCCACCCCAAATCAACATAACATACGTTATTCATTATTTCTAGTTCATACAGACAAGCAAGGCACAAGCTTATAAATATAATGCTACTTTTTATGCCCACATTTTCAATGCTAGGATGAATCACTCCTATATCCAAGTTAAATCTAGAAGAATTGCTATCACAATAGAAGGCATAGAAACCTATTTTCTTATTTGGGCACCTAGGGGAAGGTACTGAATGTGCGACACTTATGGACCAAGGGTGACATGGAAACAATGGATTCATCCAAAAATGAGTAGGACAACCCCCATGACATAGGTAGAGAGGTTGTTTTAGAATTTTGACATAAGCTTTGGGAGTTTATCTAAAATGTATAATGCATTGTTTGTTTCTTTGTTATAGTCATATGGTTTAGTCAACACATGATTCGTCTATTGATTAGTGTGTTTCTTCTCTTCTCATATGAGATCTTGCTCTACTTCGTCTAGGATCAACCTCTTGATTTTGTCCCTTTGTCCCTTTTATGTTAATTTTTATTCTTACTATGACTAGTTGTGCCTTTGAGTCCCATTGAGCTATTTTGGTCATTTTTGGACATTAATGTAATTTCTTTCTTTTTTTCTTATTTCTTCTCTTATATTCTTTTAAAATTAAAGCCTAAATATATATTTCTTGAGAGATGCATCGAGCTAGTTGACACATGATTCTTGTATTGATTAGTGTGTTTCTTCTCTCCTCACATGGGATCTTCGTTTTACCCCACTGTACTTTTTATTTTTGTTTTTATTGTTACTATGGCTAGTTGTGCTATTGAGTCCTGTTACCCCCCCGACTTACACTTAGTGATAAAAGCAATGTTCCACCAAGGCTTTGGGACGAAGGCACACGAGTGCGGGGAGCCACACAAGGGGGACGTGTTGGAGTACCCTCAAATTTTAGGAAAATTTAAGGGGAACATGGAGATGTCGGGGTATATATATATATATATATATATATAAAATTCAAATTCAAATACATATACAATAATGAAATCATAAATATATTTATCCATACATAATTGAATTGAGTAATGAAATACACTAATCCATATTCATCATTCATACTGATACATACATCATTCATACTCATCATTCATCCATACACCACGAGATTCAATAATGAAATACATTGATCCATATTCGTCATTCATCATTCATCATTCTAGAATCTACATTGGTTTAAAAATTAAATTCGTCATTCATCATCCTAGAGTGTAAATTGATTTAAAATTTAAATTCATCATTCATCATTCTAGAATCTAATTAGTACTAAGAAAAATAGACTATAGTAGATATTGAAGTCTGAAGATTAGAATAGGAAATTGATTTAACTCAAACTCAAAAGAATTGCTTTTGGGCGTCCCCCTTTTGAGGGGGTGCACCCAGAAGCACCCCTTTTGGGGAAACGCATCCCCCACACCGGGGAAACCCTTCCCCTTGCGTCTCCCCAAAAGGGGGACGTGGGGAAACGTTTCCCTAGGCATCCCCCCGTCTCAGGTGTGTGGGAAGTGTGGGGTGCATGTACCCCACCCTAGGGAATGCGTCCCTGTGGAACATTGGATAAAAACCCTAATCCATAAGGTGCAACCCAAGAGAGAATTACTAAGATGGTCACCACTATCACTTAATCAACCTATCCTCTCACTTTACATTATCTTTTCTCCAACTCGTGGGGGGGCATCCTTAGGTAGTAGAATTACTAAAGCTATAATTAATTAAGCTCAAAGGTGATTTGAAGAGATATCTCTAGTAAAACGATGTTTTTGTAGTTTTTTAAGAAGTAAAATACTGATGGAGAAATCAAGAGATCAGTGCCAATCCAACAAGGGCAAATGGAGTCAAGAGGCCAATCCAAGAGGGAAAACTCATCAAATGGTTAAGATTATAAGGACCACAACATGCATGTCACAAGAACTTGTCATTGTTAAAGAATGGAAGTGAAGAAGTGGTAGGAGGATCTTGAAATTGTTACTTCAAAACATTGCTAAAGGGGCGTTGCCTACACAATGAACTATCACAAGCAACAACTCTAGAAGATGATTCAACTAGGATAATACATTCGTGAATACAATTTAAAGGAAAAAAGAGGGAGAAAAATCCTCACATAAAACCCTTATAATAAGGTCGATACACCCTTCTCTCTTGGCCCTACAAAGCGAGTTCTAGCAACTCTATAACCATAAGCAACAATTTAGAAGCATTAGAACCATAAACCATGTTACCACCAAAATATAGTAGGCCTTGGGGAGGGAAACCCTACAAGACAAATAACTAGGCTAAGTGTTAACAATGGGACAATGGCCCACTATCACCACAGCCAAGGTCCCCTGCTTTTTACAGACTTTCACCGATGGGAGGAGTCTCGGTAAGATTAGGATTACCTATATAAAATATATTCTAGGGTTAGAGGTGCAAGTCACTGCAAGGTGATGGATTAAGATCTCTCAAGGAACACTTGTAGTTGTGATATAAGGCTTCAAAAGGTGCTTTGCTTCCTATGAGAGATATGGAAATAGATTGCTCAAGACCTAGGGTTTTGTGAATTTGCGTGGATAAAATGTACTCCCAAGATCAAGGCAATGAGAAGAAAGGGCTTTTGATGATATACTTCATCAATTACTAAGCTCATAGAACCCTCAAAGAAGTCCCCAAGTTGAGGACAACTAGCTAGGGTTTCCTTCTTAGGGCGATACCTAGGGTAAGAGATTTTATGGACAAAATCCAAGTGGATGCCAACCAAACTTGGAGGTTAAGCAGTTAAGACCCTAAGCTTGATGTTTAGGCTCTTAGATTCCCACAACACTTCTCCCTAAGCAATTCACTCTAAGCCCTAGTTAGCCGCCCTACCTTAAGAGGACTGAAATTTTAGAGAGAGAATTTATGGATAAGAAATGAGTTTGACCACCAAGGACTTGGATTAGTGCCTTGTCCTTTGGGCATATGGAGTTTTAGGAGGCTCAAGATGAGCTAAATCGTCTCCAAGGAGGCCTAGAATTGATGCCCTAGGTACCAATTCCTAGCATTTACCCACTTCAAGAGATAATGGAGTTTGATGGAGAGTTCAAGGATTTCCTCCACTAGGAACATTCATTACATGTCATACAATGAATAACATATGCAATACTCAACTAGAAAGCCTTTCAAAAATTGATTTTCAACAGTTAGGGCACGTTTTAGCATATTCTAGAAGCAACAATTCCATACATTAAACACTTTCAAGAGAAAAATCTCATCAACATAAAGCACTTACAAGATAACATTCTATATATCCATCCATAATTCAATAAGTAGCTCCAAAGACAAGATTGAATTAGCTTCCAAACATCGAAATGCATCCAAAAGATCTCTAATAGCCAAAAGAAACAAGTGTAAGTTCTTCTTAAGAAGTCGAATTTCAAGCGTGATGATGATGAGAGACTCAAATGAGGTCTCTTCTATTTATACATTTTCAATCAAGTCTAATGTTAGCCTAAAGCCTGTCTTAATTGTCAAATGATGGGAAAAAAATAATTGAGGTTACAAGCCAACCTCATAGCCAATGTAATAACATAAGAAAATACCCACAAGAGGGCTGAAATGATGATGTCATCCATGCGTTAGTCTCTTGGAGGCATGCGTTGAGCACTCTTGGTGCCATGTTGAGTGAACGGGGCTCCAAAATTCATCCTCTAGGGGTTGGCCCCTAGATCTTTATGCAAATCATTGTGTGGACCACAATTTTGTGTTTGGGGCACAAAATGGGTCTCATGGGTCTCCTAGTGATAAAATTACCTGATTTTGCTCCAATGTTGAGGGCTCAGAGGATGGTGCTAGCCCTCCCATGTCTCAAGGGGTGAGACAAACCTCATTTGGGCCTTGGATCAACTACCAAACCATGTGATCACTGCTAAGCCAGTTGGGGCACACTATAATGTGGGGCAAAGTGCAGACTGCTGTAGGTGCCCATGGAATAGAATGATGCTTTGCATGCAATAGGAGTCCCATGGTTCTTAACGCTTCACCTGTAGGGTGTCATATGCTCCTCTAGTGGACTTGGGCCCCAGTTAAGTTGCCCAACCCATGATGAAAACCACGTGCCATTCATATATAATGTCTAGTGTTGCATCTTCACCATCAGGTATAATTAATCATTAGTGGGTCTAAGTGAACCAATCTTGTTAGTCAAGGGAAAATTGAGACTTCATATGGGGCTTCCCTTCTAAATTCGGGGTTTTGATCTCGTAATAGTGTTACCTCCCTAGGTAGGAGTGCCTATAGAGGATCCTATTAGGTGCTCCCAGCCTCTAAGGGGAAAGACAGGTCCCTGGTACATCCTTCAATCAATAGGTGGCATACTAAGTCACCTGACACGGGGACACAGGACACGCAGGACACACAAATTCGAGTGTCTGACATGGGGCACATAGAACGCCCTGGAACATGACACGTAGGACACGTTATATAATATTTTATTAAATATATATATATAAAAAATTGATACTAAATAGATATTTCTTGCACAAATTCTCATTCATGATATAAATTCAGACATAGATCTAGATTCTACATTATAAATCTAAAATTGTAAGTTGTACACTGTGACATTATGCATACAAATACAATTGTGACAGATTCATCAATGATCCACTAGGAGAAAGACAAGAAACTGCAATTTTCTCATTAAGCCATCAAAATCAAAATGTGTGTTACATAGCTAGTAGCAATGCCAGTGGCAAATAGAAATAGCAAATACAAAACAACTACAAGGTAATAGGTAGCTCATCAATCATCATCATCAAAATCAACATCACTGTCATGGTTACCACTGCTCTCCTCTGCTGCGTCCTCCTCCTTTGTATCCAATGTAATCTCTACATTTGCTAGTGTGGAGGATGACCCCTTAAGAGTATCACCATCATCAAAAGTGACAGGCTCTAACACTGGGTCATTAAGATCCAAGTTGGCCAATGCCAACTCAACACTGTTGTCCAAACCCACATCATCAGGAAAGACATCCCACATTTGTCTTTCCCTTCAACCACTCATCCCTCTGCTTGTAAATAAGACGAAGGTTGGTGTGCACGTACACCATTGTCTCTGCCCTAGACTGCTCAACCCTGCTCTTCTTGACACTATACAAATTCCCATATGTGCTCCAATTCCTCTTGCAACAAGAGGATGAAGTCACCTGAGAGAGGAGCCTCATGGCTAACCGCTGTAAAGTAGGGCTTGCTGCCCCATGAGTTGCCCACCAAGAATAGTGATTCTTAGTCCCCCTATCTCTAATCACATTATAGCCTGCAAATCGCCCAGTGCTAGTGGAAAGCTCTGCAAATCCATCCCCCACCTCATCAAGGGATTCTCTATCCTGAAATATCCGCTTCAATGCATCCTTCCTCCCCTGTGAAATTTCACCATCCATGTGAGGAGGGAATCTGCGGGAAGGTCCACCATTCAACCACTCATGGGTGTAGTATTTTTGGTTCAATGGGTTAGCCAAACAATGCAAAGGTGTGTAATTCTTGTCCCATCTGCTGACAAGAATATCTTGTATGGTGGTGAAGAAGGCCTTTCATGTTGTCTCATACTCAGGGCACTCACTATGTAAAATAATGGTCCTCACGGACTCAATCATGGAATCCCGTCCCTCATAAACGTCTCCTAGGATGGGTTGGTCTGTATCTGCAAATCATAGCAAAGCAATGATAGGGTCCATGATCTTACTAGTGAGATCTACCCTCTCTGACCAAGCATCATCTAACACTGTGTCCTTGACTCTTTTTGAGGCTACTTGATCTGTCTTTCTCCAAAAAGACCAAAAATATGAAATAACCATGGCCCCAAGAGCGGTCTTGACCTCCCTCAAACTCTTCAACATGATGAATGAAGAGGCAAACTGTGTATCTGCAATCTTCAACAATAATAGATGAGTGTACTCCTTGTAGATTATGAGGGCATTTTTATGATTTTGTACAAAGTTGCGGATATGTCGTGCATCCTCAATAACACTTCCAATCCAAGGCACATCAAAAGCAATAGTTTTATGTGCTAAATTCAAGGAATGGACAATGCAAGGTGTCCAAAATACTTGTGGATATTTAGCTTCCACAGTCATGCCAACAACCTTGCAAACAAGTGTATTGTCTGTAATGATTTGCACACAAGAATCAACACCTACATCTTCAATAACTTTAATGAACAACTCGCCAATATATTGTGCATCCTTGTATTGTCCAAGTGCATCCATTGATTTCAAGAAAACTAGTCCATTCAAGGAAGACACCATGAAGTTGATATGTGGGCAGCATGCTGGATCTGTCCATCCATCAGAAACAATACTAACCCCAAATGTTGGCCATGCTGACTTACTAGGCTCAAGCATTTTGTCTACCTCTTTCTTTGCCTTAGTCAACAATGTGGTTCTAAGCTTCTCTGACCAAAGAGGCACATACCCTGATGGACCCCCTTGAGTTAGAGCTTGACACATATCAAGAAATAAAGGTGAGCATGCAACATTAAAGGATATGAAGTTTAGATAGAAAAATAAGGCAATGGTGATATCAAGCTCTTCTCGTCTCTCTTTCTGAAAAATCTTGTCCATTGGACCAAGTGCCACTGCCTTTCTTTTTGTTGCTTGACCTACACCCCCACCAAAACTCTCAAATGGAAATTTGTTGTTGCTTTTCCTCAAGAATGGAAGGGGATCCTCATTCTTGTTTTTTTTTAGATGATGCAACCACCCTTGCCACACCAACATTGGCCTCTTTTTCCATTTCTTTCCTCTTAGCTACAGACACATTTGCACATGCTCTAGTTCCACATGCTGGTAAGCCCAACAAATGATCTTTGACATGGAAATAAGTGCTCTTGAAATGATTGTTGTAATTATTACATGTCCAAGAAACATTGCCTCCCCCCTTCAAATTGTTGCCCGGACCTTGATCTTTTGTGACATACTTCCACAAGGGATATTTGCTTTCTTGAGCCTGCCATTTTTCTAAATTTATTCTGCCCTCAACATTTGAAGCTGCTATTGCAGCCCCACTTCCAACAGAGGAAACACTTGCAGACCCTGATGAAATTGTAACAGGAGGGGCATTTCCAATGGGGACATTCTTCCCCTTCCTTTGCCCCTTCCCTGATGCCCTTGATTGAGCCATGGATTCTATAAAAAAAGAAAAAGTGCACAAAAATGTAAAAAAAATGGACAAAAAAATTGCTATAGCAAAAATGCAAAAAAAATAGAAGCAAAATGCACATACTTGTTGCTTGAATCACCTCCAAAATGCTCCCAAACCCTTTGCTAGTCACTCCCACACACCCACAACAAGAGAGACACTAAAGAATGAGTGAGAAATGGGCCCAAATCAGGCTTAAAGGTCGCACAACACGCTTTTCAAAGGGACACATGTCCCGAAATCGAGATTCATTGGCTCGTTGAATCCATTTCACGTGCCCAATGAATCCCACGTGCCAGGACACACTTGAGCCATGAATCAGACACGTGTCCCTTGAGAATCGTGTTCGACACGTGGGATTCGTGAAAGGGGGGGGAGGACGAATCCGATTTCTTAGGTGGCATATGAGTAATGATGAAATGGACGAGGATATAGGGGTATCAAAGCCAAATGCCATGGATACAAGGATAGCAATGATGAGGGAAGTCCACATATTCGGCATACAAGTGTGAGGAGGGAGCAATTGTGGTTACGTGAGTTACCCCAACCTTTGTTTTTCCACCCCTCTTTATTTGCATTTTGCTTTTTCTTTGTATTACTGCTCGAAGCTCCATGAAATGAGAGCATGCTGTGAATGCTGTAAACCAGTTATTACCCCCTTAAGGTGGGGCAGTTCATCGCCCACTAGGGGTTGGGGCGTGCATGGGTTCCTTTAATGATGTGATGGGCACTCATGGACTCTTGCCCACGTGCTATTATTAAATGTCCCGAGTCCCGACCATTTTTTGCATTTTATGATTTTCTTTTTCTTTTGTTTCTTGCTTGTGGCCATGATATACTTTTTTCTTTTAGCTGCATCAACCTCCAGGGCAACGTTTCCAGGCTTGACCCAGATATGTGGACAAGAGGAGGAGTCGTGCCAGTGCTTTGTGGACCCAGTGGTCATGTGGACCCAAAGAAGGAAAATGGTGAAATAGGGCTTGTAATGTGTAAAGGGGAGTGAAAAATGTGGAACGGGACAACGAGCCCATGCTACTACCAAAATCAAGGTTTCCCAAGTAGTGCTCTTCCTAAAGCCATAGGCCAATAGGGGAGATCCCATAGGACTATGATTGAAGATTAATCCCCCCATTTAGGGTGAGGGAACAAAATCACAGTCAAGCTCTTCCTCCTTCCAAGTCACCCAATAATCCATACCCAAGACTCCCAAATGAAAAACAAGTATAAGCACAATGAAAAACATACCTTTTGGGTCAGATTGCCCACCTTTTAACATATGCTCTTGAAAAATGGGTGAGGAAACATACAACTGATGAAGGGAGCAGAGATAATGTGGCACATCACATTGGATACTTGGTGGCTGTCAGGGGCTACTGGCTGCCGACTAGAAGAAGATGAATAGGAGAAAAGCTCTCCTAGGGGTACCCACTTTTGGTGGGCAACAAGCCACACATTCAAAGGAGAAAACCTTGACACATCACATCTGATTTGAGAAAGATGTATCCATTAAATTCTAGGGAGAGGAAACTCCAAAAATCTAACCATAATTACAAATGGAGAGAGCTACTCTTTGAATAGAGTTTAGCTTCATCTCATTTTACAATGAAATAGTAATTTTTTTCCGTGATCCCCTAATCTCTCCAAGGAATACAATAAATAAAAGTAGCAATGATTTGTTAAGATCCACTTTATTCTTCAAAAAGAATCAATAAAATATGCTAGGAAAAACAATTCAATGCCCTCATGTATTGAACTCCATGAGACGAGTGAACAATAATAAAATAAAGGAGTTGGTTATGCAACAGTCTCCATAGTGTTTTGCAAGATGAAATTTACTATCAATAATGCATAAAATTGTGTGTCATGTGGCATCAAGAGCTAGGGCACTCCTCACTATCAGCCTACCTCAAATAATGATCTCCCAAAATAACTAAAGCACTCAAGCAATAAAGGTGGGGTACTCCTCAAACCAATGGTCAAATACGGCAAGAATTTTGCAACAAGTTTCGAAAACATCATAACTTTGTCAATTTTTATTGGAATTTCTTTTATGACCTCAATTTGGAAACCCTGCAGCCAGTTTACATCTAATGACGTTGGTTTGACGGAAATATGGCCACTATGTGAAAAGATAACTACTTCTAAAGCTAGGCCACCTTGAAAGTATGCAACAAAACCTTAGATCTAGGGTTCAAAACCTTCTAGATCTCCTTTTATGTGAAACTTCCTCATCAATGCCATGGAAATGATTGCAGTGCTCAAGTAAAACCATCCAATACCGGATATATGGCTCTTCATGGTGATTTATCCTCCTAAAATCATGAAATAAAGTCCAATGACCAAGTAAAAACCCTCAGAAGGTGGTATGTGTGGCATATCCAAGGTGGACGTTCTCATCAATGGTATAGAAGAATGTGCAATTAGGAGTCTTCCAAGGTGGACATCCTCCTCAAATAAGTTTCCAAGCAAGTGGATCCTTGAAACAAGGTATAGGAAGAATGTTGGAATTTCTAAGTCTATCCATTAGAAATTCTTCCTGCACTATCTGATCTATTTCTTCCTACTTGTTCTGTTAATTAACAAGTTATTTACCATGTAAATACTGAAAATAAATACAATTTCAGTCTCAACACATACAGATCAACAACTAAAGGAAACAAGCACACAAGTGACACCGTTATTTTTAGACTAATGTCCCTGGAAAAACCCAATATGGGAAAATCGGTGTAACTATTAGAGGGTTTTATTATTAAGCAGTTTCAGAATACAATTTGGGTGTTAGAAATGGCTCACCCAACAGAGAATGCCCTCGGCAGTAGTACCTCTCAGTCGGAGACAGATATTTCGGCTAAATCACCAGATGAATGATCCTACAACAACACTGCAGCACTTCTACTGCTCTCTGTCGCCCTGATAGGGACTGCGTCACCCTATCCAACTCTTAGTTCCAATCTGCTCGACAAAATCTCCCAGCGTCAGCCTCTAGGGTCTGCGTTAGCCTCTCTAGCCCAACGTCAACCTCTCTGGCCCAGCGTCAGCCTCTCAGGGCTCCATGTCAGCCTCTGGAGCCTCTGTGTCTCCCATGCTGGCACTCCCCAGGCTCTGCGCAGCTCCTGGCTGCCTGTGCGTGGCCTCTAGCTGGTTCTGCGTCAACCCTCTCCCGGCTTCTACGCTGATGCTCCTTGTACTATCTCTGCCTCTCTGTTACTGTATTCACTGCCCCTCAGCTGCAAATCTGATCACTCCTTTGATATCCTCAGCAAGCCCTGCCTCAGAAAATCGAATTCTTGATCAACTCGGTGTGTCCTCCAACTAACCCTCAAGCCTCTTCTTATACTTTTCTCGTTGATGATTCAACGACGGAGATTAAGTCCCTAATCAACGACTAAGATTAGATTTGGCTTGATCCATGACTTTTGGACCACTCTAACTCAGTTTTATATTAATTCACATTAATATTTTATTTTCCCTAAGTTTAGACTTAGGGACTCCATTAAAAATATTAATTATTTTAATATCTCCCAAATTGGTTCGATTCTACCCAAACCATTTATGGGTCTTGGAGATCTCATATGCTTTAGCCCCTCCACCAATTTTCGTGGCTAGAGAACATTCGATGCTACCCCAAATCAACAAAGAACACATGTAGAATCAATGCTCAACTAAGTCCATGTTACCCACCATTTTGTGGGTGATATTTCTAGGAGAACATTTTTCTCCAACATGGTCCTCAGCCGACAGCCAATAACCCCTTGTAGCCACCAACTAGCTCATTGTGCCATTTCTCCGCCACCTGAGCCAACCATGTGGTCCCTCACCCATCTGTTATGATTGTATGTTTGAAGGTGGGCCTCCTGAACCTAAAGGTATGCCTTCTCATTTGGTAATTGAGTATTGTAGTTTGCTTATCATGGACACTTTTGGGCATGGATTAATGGGGGGATTCAATGGAAAGAGTGGGCTAGGTCTGTGCTCTTGTCTCCTAGACCTCTTTTGGATGTTAACCTTGGACCCTAGTCCCGTGGGATCTCTTTTACTGACCTTTGGGCTTTAGGGATGGTATTACATGGAAAACCTTGATTTTGGTTGCGTGGCTCGCTCCCTCATCCACATATATCACTCCCCTCCCACTCATTATAACCCCATTCATCATTTTTCCCACCCGGGTCCACATAGGGTTAGCCTTCCCCTTCCCCTTGCCCACACCTTGGGTCAGGCCTGGAATGATGCCCCAGAGGTTTATGCAGCTGAAAAGAAAAGTAAAAGCATAAATGGCCACATTCAACAGGAAGATGTACCACAAAATGCAAAAGATGGTTGGGACAAAAAACATTTAGCACGTGGGCAAAAGCCAATACATGAGCTCCACCCCATCATCATGGCCATCACCCTGGTTCCTATAGGCCCTAGATGAGCCTTCTTTATCATTTAGGAACCCATGATTGTCCCAACCCTTGGTAGGCAATGAAGTTATGAACCACCCTACCTTAAAGGAGGAATCCACTACTATATCTTACACATCATGCTCTTATTCCTTGAGCCCCGTGCAGTTAACCCGTGCAGTTAATTAAAGAAAAATCATAAAAGGCAAAAGACATATAAAGAAGGGTGGAAAAATCAAGGCCGAGGCACCTCATGTACCACGATTGCTCCCTCCTATACATTATATTCCCAAGTGTGGGATTCCCTTTTATTAGCCACCCTTGTACCCAAGCATGTGGCCTAGAGCTGCCCCTTTCATTCCCTACTCCATTCATCTCTTTATCACATGCCACCACCCTTTAAAGGATGTACCTTGGACATACTATCCCCTTTAAAGGTAGAACCACCTAATAGAGTACCTGGTTAACGCCATTTGGAGCTTGGAGACATTAGCACATATCAAAGCCCACTATGGAAGGGCATGCCATCATGAAGTGCCCACCTGTTGTCCATGGTTTGTAAGTTATTTAACTCGATTTCCTTAAATGACTTGTTGTACTAGAAGGCTAGGGGCCGCATTGGATCTTATGCAGGATTGCAAATGGTTTCCATTTTGTGTTTGGTCTCCCTATACAGTGTCCTGACCTTCCAGAGGGCTACATTGGCACATGTAGGGTGTGTGTTGAGAGCCATGGACCTCCACGACAATAGACAACACTCCATGGATCCCTAGAGATGTTTAGAGATTGCTTGAGATTCACCTATTGGACGAGGAAGATGCACTTGGTTCACCATGCCTAGTCGACCCCACAGTTGTACCATGCACTTGGCAGATGACCCAGGACTTGTATGTTGATGTGGCATCACTTACACCATCATCTGAGCCCTTACAAATGGTCTACAGGTATCTTCGTCCTACTTGGACACCCATGAGGTTACTTGCGTGCCCTCACACCCATTGGGAGCACCGCAGGTTCATTATTTGGAGAACAAGGGGCCAACCCCTTATCCACTACTCTTGGGAGTCCTATTCATCATTGTGGCACTTATGGACTTCAACAGGCTTCTTAGAAGGCCCAATGACATGCAGTGTTGATCATTCGACCTCTTGAGAGGCTTATCATTTTGTTTATGAGCTAGTTTGGTGGGCTTGTCACCAAAAGTTAGTTATTTTACACATTATTTTACTTTAAGGGCTAATGTATGCTCAAGTAGCTAAATCGAACTCATTAGAAGTGTATAAATAGAAGTGATGTGAATTCATTTAGAATCATCACTTGGTTTGGACTTGTATCTCTCTAGATATTTTAGCTATTCCTTCTTGGTGGACGAAATTTTGGAGCATGGATGAATTTTGATGTTTGGATTATCTTTTCTTATCTTGGAGCTTCTCGATTGGCAAGTTTATTGATGGTTGGATATATTCTCTTACATGTAAGTACAAATTTAATGCTATTTCTTCTTTTACTTTGTCACATGCATTGATGACGAGATTTTCACTATACTAGGGCTAATTGTTGCATGCATTTACTGCGAAATTATGGAATTACATTTCTATATAACATCTCTCTATGTATGGGCCATGTATGTTGAACGAATTCTCCTAGGGATAATTCTATGGTTGAATTTATCTTGACAAGCCATCTTACCTTGCGAAACGAAGTATAAAAGCTTTTAAGGTCACTCTCCTTTGCCCCAATGACAAGCGAAGTTGTCCTTAAAGTCTCCTTGACCTAGAAACGAAGTCCATTCTCATATTCTTCTTGACTCCAATCTCCCCAAAGGATTAGGCACTGGTCTACCATAAGGTGATAATTTTAAAGAATCATTTTTCTTCACATCTTCTCCTTTATTCTAGGTCTAGCCACATTAGGCCTCCTAGGGCATCACTTTCTTGACAAACCACTTGTAGAAAAAATTTGATATCTTGGCCTCTCTTGCACTGGTGTGTCTCCTATGTACCCTCCAAATCTGAGGAGATTTCGATGGTGGGATTGCGAGATATCCCAAGCCCTAGCCTTGAGACCGGTTTTTGCTCTAAGTTCTCCTAGGCTAGTACCTCATAGGGATCATTTTGGCACCTTTGAGTGAAAATTATTTTTTTGATCCCCTTCTCCTCCTTGTATAGGTCAAGACCATCATTGGTTTCCAAACTCCCTCCTCTTGACCTAACCTGGTCCACTTGGTCCTGTGTGGTCCCATTTCTCATCAAAGTCAATTCTTCAAAAACAGCTTGGGAATCCAAGTTTTGCAAGGATTTTAGGGATTGTGAAGCTCCTTTACAAGTCATATTCCTTTAACCTAGCTCCCAAATTCCTATCCCCCTATCCTAGAAAACCTTGTACCTTGCTTAAGAAGCAAGCAAGTCCCATTCTTGAGTTTCTCCTAGGAAGGGGTCATTGAAGTCACTTCATATCCATTTTGCTTGATCTACCTTGCATAAGTGATTCTCTATATATCGGGTCTCCTCCCATCGGTGAAAATCCATAAAGACTAGGGAGCCTTAGCTGAGGTGATAGTGGGCTAAGTCTCCATTGTTGCCCTTGACCTAGCAGTTGGCCTTTTAGGATCCCCTTTTAGGTCCCCTGCTAGTTTGAGTAGTAACAGTCCATAAGGAAAGGGGGCGACTCGTCATCAACCAATAAAATAAGGTAATCCCTCAACATGTGTGCAAGTGCTAAATTTAGGGAAGAATGTGTCAAATAAGTCATGTATCACCATCAATGATTTTGCCAAATAATTATGTCCTCTAGGAAGAGTTTGACAAGTGTAAAAACATACCACAAGGTTGGGGTTCCCCATGGTAGAGTCCGCCATCGAGCAATAGTGCATAAAAATATGTAGAAGAGGGGAGTGCTCCACATGAGGGTGTAGTGTATACCATAACACACCATAATATGCTTACAAACTCTCAATATCGACAACGATGTTCACCTCATTAGCATCACACCATGCTAGACCATATTAAATCACTCGAAGAAGAATGTCAAATAGCAAAGGGAGAATGCCAAGTGTTCTATGCCATCATGAAACCAATCACACGAAGATGCTAATACAATGTTTGCTTAGCTCAATAGTGCTAGAGTGTTTCATAAAGGGAGTCAAACATCAATATGTATCATGAACCATCGACAAGATCACAGAGGCTCCATAACCAAGTCTACTAGCATGAAAGGAAAGAAATCATCAAGATAACCAAAGCATCAATATTATCAAGCTATCCATGACTAATAATCTCATCAAGTGGAAACACAACCCATAGGTGATCCAAAGATCAACCTGTAAACCTGTATTTGTAATGAAAATCATAAGAATAGTGAAGAATTTTACTAATGTAGGCCTCATGTAAAATGAGGGGTAACAAGTCCCATTTTTGGACATTAATGTAATTTCTTTGTTGTTTTCTTATCTCTGCTCTTATATTCTTCTAAATTTAAATCCTAAATGTATATTTCTTGATAGATGGATTAAGCACTCTCTTTGATTTTACCGTACAGGAGACAAATATAATCATTTGTGAGGATATCTATAGGAACTATGTGCAGATCACTTGGATAAACCTTTAGGGTGGGTTGTGTTAGGGTGGGTTATGTCTGAAGATGGCCTTCTATGCTGAGACTTCATGATGATGAGGGATGGATTCATTGTTCATCACCATTACATGCTTCATCATTGGATGCACGCCCTTTGTATTCCCTTAGGATAGTTTAGAGTTGGATCTCATCAACTGTAGAATTAGATGGACTACCGGATAGATTGTTTAGACAAGATTTTCTAGCAATGCCATCTTCAAGATCTATTCGTCCTGAAGATGAACCATAGTGGTTGGTTCGAAACGTATCACCAACTAAAATATTGATGTGATGGATACAGAAGACAGATTTCAAAGCAATGACATCTCCAAGAGATTGAGTCAAAGGAACACCTCATCTTCTGTTGCCCCATTTACTATTGAGATCCATGGGAGATTTCATTGCCTATTTAGGAAGATGCGGACCCTTTCTAGTCTCTTCTAGTATGTAGACCAAAGATGTCTAGCCCTTTACATGTAGAAGGCCCTCACACTTCGTACCCACACTCTCCAACCTCCTCTTAAGCCAGATCTTGTTCAGTGGATTACCTCCTCCTTTACGATGCTCCCATCAACTAGGGGCAATAAGAGACAATCTGATAATATCATTGCTTCTAGCTCTTGATTGGTGTGGACCAGAGTGACCATTTCCCCTTCCTAGAGACCTCAAAAACATTGCCAGACTAGATCCCTTACTAGCAGGCAAATTATATAACCTAGACATCAACAATGAGTTATCGTAGACAAGTAGTAGCATAGTGGAGGGTCCAGATATTCCCGACATCATTCTATCTTGAGTTTTCTTCATTTGGCCTGGATGTTAGGAGAGGTAGATCTAGTGGATCATGACCTAGTCCCTAGATCCTTTCCCTTTGCACATCTCCCTTCCATTGTGGCTCCCCGCACTTGGATTCAAGGGTTTTCTCATGTTTTCACATATAGACTTCATGTTTCTACTTTACTTCTTGTTCTTTATATAAGAGACTTTTTAGTACTCCTGCTTTGTATTGATATCATTGTACTCAACAGTCCCATTGACCTACTTTAGGGTCATTTGTTGGACATTAATATAATTATCTTATCTTATATGTTTATTTGTCTACTGGTCTGATTGATCTCTTTTTGATTACTTGAGGACATTAATAAAAAATTAATTTAATTTCAATGTTAAGTTTCTCATTGTTTAGGGCTGCTATGGATCGTTGAACTTAGGTTCTCACTAACATTTTTAAACTCTTCACTTCCTGGTGCTCACCATTGTTTTGACTTGTCTTGCTTTCCTTATAACAAAGGGGCTCAAATCTTCCTTTCTAAGATCCAGGGCTATTGGTATATCTTGAATGACTTAACAGTGAAGGAGTTCCCTAGTGTGATAGTCACAAATCCATTTGACATTGCTCCTTGACATGTTGTGCTTGACCTCCAAGCCAGGTCAAGTTTGGAGTTGAAGGGATACTAATGCAATTCTCCTACAAAGGGATGAATTAATAGATCCTACATACCTCGCCTCACTCGGGGGCGATTCAGATGATCACATCATACTTTTAGGTTGATTCGCCTGATCGAAGCAACAAGCGATGAGCTGAGTTCCAAAGTATTTTAGATAGTAGAATAGTGAGACCTCGGGTCTCCCCTCAGTCCCCCCTTTGTGAAGCCACCCGGTATCCTCGAGACCATTGTGGAGGCGCCGAACAACACATCAATTCACTCACACCCCAAGCATTAGTGGGATTAGTTCTAGACGATTCCCGAGCAGGGTGCCCCCTCCCCAACGGACTCCTCCCTAGCCCCATTAGAGCAGGTAGAGACTTATCCATGCTTCTTTCCTTCGGCCTCAGATGCTAGGGTTAACCCTCACTCCTACATCCCCCCAAGATCGAACCACTAGACACCTTGTTGGATCCAAAGGACTTCGATAACAAGCCAACGCCATTGTCGGCCCCCTTGTCGTCGGCTATCAGACTCAAGCTTTCTTGACATCATTGACCTCCAGCCTTGGACTTATTCACTTAGTCTTCTACATGATCGTGGGCCTTTGATTCAGTTACATACATGTTTATGAGGCTGTGCTATTTTTGTATCCTTCTTTACTTCATTTTATCCTAGATTTAGGTTTGGCATTTTCTAGGAGTTGCATTTGCACTCCCTCATTGTACTCGTACTAGATGTACCCTTTAGTCCCATTGACCTACTTTTGTGGTTATTCGTTGGACATTAATAAAATTATCTTATCTATTACTAGGACCTTCTTGTCTTTGGATGATATGAAAGCTTCCATCCTCACTTCCACCTCATCTCTAGTTTCTTCTCCTACCCGCACTGGCACATTTAGGAAACCACTACAAATCACTCCCTTGTGGCCCACTAGTCCAAGCCATTCTCCAGGGGACATTATTAGATAGGTTCTTAGGGTGGACATTCCCATTCCTGGCTCTAATGACAATAGCCATTGTCTCTTCTTACTTATAGTCTATTTCTCTACTACTTTGAGATTGTATTTAGCGCCAGGTTCCTACAATAAATACGATTCTTCTTCTTGATCTTCTAGGTATAGCTTTTCTTTTCTTTTGTATCCTTGAGTGATGATTTTTGCGCCGCCCCCTTGCCCATTTTGGCAATTTGTACTTTCCAGTCCTATTGACCAATTTTGGTCGTTGGTAGACATTAATATAATTTCATTTCATGTCAAGATTTACAAGGGTTTATTGTATTTTCCCTGTTAGAGAACATGCGGTATGATTAAGGAAAAGGTCTACCTGGAAAAGCTCAAAGATATTCTGTTTATCTTGTTCCTATTGATTTTGAATTAATCAAATATCCTCTAATCTCAAACAAGAAATTGCTCAAAATTATTCCACTGAAGAAAGCATTGCCACAAAGTAGATGAATATTGAGTTTTCAAAACTATCCTTTATAGTTTTAACTAGTGCAAAAACATGTTTATTGATCCTGCAATTCATATGGTTCAGACCAAATTTTGATTTTAAAATATATTTTTTGTTGCTAATATTAGAAGCTACGCCTTTTATTTCTATGTACAAAGAGAAGGAAAAGTCTAATTATAAAAAATTACCATTAAGAATCAGTGGATATTGAAAATACTTTTATCTCTTAAGCTTGAATGAAAAAAGTAAAAACATTCAAATACATAATGTATTGTTGTCATTATTGCATGGAGAGAGAAGTTAATTTGCTAAGGCATCTGGAAGGAATGATGATGAGCTTGAAGGAGCTTTCTTTCACTTATTTTGCAGCTTCAATAAAACGATAAAATTTCTTTTTATTTTTTCAAACAGGAGTGACATCCTCAAATCAGGCTAGAACTTTACTTTTGAAGTATGAAAAAAAATATACTTTATGCTTCATATTATAACTCTGATGTGCTTATATTTAGTTCTTTGTTCAATGTAATCTTGAGAACCTTTTTTCTGTTGGAATTGTCCAGTTACCTTTCTTGACAAGACAAATTGTGATTGGTGCTCGAGAGGTAGAGTCACAAACATTTGAGGTGGCTACCAGATGGAACAGTTCAGTGGCATCTGCACAGGAGGGCGTGATAGACTCTCTTGGTGCACCTGTTCTGGAACTGAATGATGCCAAGGCACAGAAGGAAGTTTCGGATTCTATGGAGCAAAAGGTTCCAAAAGAGAAGTATGGAATCTCCATTACTATTTGATGTTAATAATGAAGTTCTTTTTTTCAAAAGAATGCTGCTAAGCTACACTGTTTTCTTTTTCATGTTCATGGTGTGGTGGATTTCTCAACTCATTAGACCTGGATGTTTATTTCAGATACAAAGGACATCACATGCTTTCCCCATTCACCGCAGGGAGGCAGAGTTCAGATACACATCCATTGATAATTGACAAATCTGAGGTATATAGGATGAATGCAATGAACACATTATATTATGTCTGCTTATATCTTGTTTGTGGTGATATATTTCACTGTTGTAAACATCCCAATTTTATAGCGAAAAAATTGCGAAATTGTGATTTTTTGGCCTAGCTGATGTTTGGCGATTTTTACCGATATTCTGGTGGTATCTTAATTTTGCCTTTGTTTGCCGATTTTTACTGATATTTTCTCGATTTTCACGATATTTTGGTTTTTGCGGATCCTTGCCAATTTTATACCGATGCCGATGTTTGCAACATTGATATATTTCCTCTCTATTTTGTTATAACAAGAAATGCTCAAATTCAATATGCTTCGAGCCCTTCAGTTATTAACTTGTTTGCAATGGGAAAAGTGATGTATCATTAATCAAGAAATATTTTTCAATAGGCATGTTCTTAATTGCTTGTAATAAATGGCAAACTCAGTCATTTTTAGTGGATTTTTTGTAATTCAACTGTGTATTCCATGAATCTATTCAGCTGCACTTTCATTCACTTGATGAGCCGGTTTGGGCCAGCTGTTTTTGCATTTAGATTTGAACTTCATTTTCATGATGTTGTAAGGTTCACTCTTCTAATAATAAATGCTATCTACTTCAAAATTTTTAGTGCATGTCTTGATGTATGGCTTTTGGACTGTTTTGGGTTGAGCAAGAGATGAATAGAGTTCAAAAAGTAGGTCCTTTTGTACTAAATCTTCCGACTTTGCTTTGATCTTACGAAGACTATCCAAGGGTGCCCGACATAGATAATCTTCTGCTGGACCTCTTATTTACATTTTACCATATTCTGGAATTCAATCATTGCTGTTCCATTGATGCTATTGATTATCTTCTTTTTTAGGCTACTTATTCTTCTGTTTATGTTATAGATTATCTGCTTCCAGTTATAAATCAGTGTTGAACTTGGACACAGGAATAAATTGTCTGTGGTCCCAAATAGTTGACTCTGGAAACGTTTTGGAAAAAATTGTCAAACTTGGCAAAATATTCTTGAACATTAAAAAAATGAAGAAAATTTAATATTTTTTCAACTAAATTAAAGTACCTGTGCATTTATTAAGCACCACTTTCCTCTCTACTGGAGCACTGAGGTAAAGTTGCAGAATGAACTGCCAAAAGTAAACTTTTAAACTAATTTCTGCCCTATCAGACGTTTTTGGAAAATTTTTGGGAGTGACTTGGTGAACTCGCCATTTTTTCAAATAATTTGGGAGTCTGCCAAAATTTTCACAAATTGCCAATTTTATTGTTTTGAATTTGACATACTGACTAATCGGCAAGTCTTGCAACACCAATAATAATAGTTTTTTTTTCTCTGAAAAGCACTTGTCTGAAACAAAAATGATAATAGTCAAAAATAAACCTATGGATTGTCATTATCTTTTGTAGTCTGTTATATATATGGTGCTCACCTGGACTACAATGTGGATAACATAATACACCTTCGTTCTGTAAAAGGGTAGTCTTTACTTAATTTAATTTATATTCCATTCATTATAGGAAAACCAACATGGTAGCAGAGGATTACTATGGCTCTAATAATAGCAGCTCTTGTAGCTGATGAGTCTTTTCTAGCTTTCAAAAAACATGTCATGGTCCCTTGGCACCCTCCATGACATCGCTATTAGAATGAAATTATCATAAGTTTAGATTTTTTGTATCTGCAAAGAATGATAGTGGACTGGATTAGATTCCTTGTGTTTTGAGTAAATGTATGATAGTAATTTTAGTCTTCCAGGTCAGTTATACTGGAAAAAAAATAACATCTAATGAATGCATGTTGAAGTGATATATGTTGGTAGTCAAAGAGATATTTCTTGGTAATTATGCTAACATGTATTTTAGTGTTATAGCAATGAAATTTTTTAAGAATACTGTTATACTGATATAAGCATACCATGGCTGAACTGTATGCAGGGTGTTTTTGTATATGATACTAATGGGAATAAGTATCTTGATGCACTTGCAGGCCTTTGGTGCAATCCTTTGGGTAATTAGACAACACCCTTTCCAAAGTGCATTTTCTTAAGAGAATCAGATTGCATTTTCTGTTCAAAAGATGACCTATATCTGGAATCCCTTTCTCCTATTTAGTTTTTGCATATCGTCTCTATGCAAAGTATATTTTCAAAATGTATTATCCTTTCATGTTTGTTAAAATTGGCAACTAGGGCCAAACTCCATGTGGGTCATCTTATTTATGACAGCTGATATTTTTCTTGGATCCCTCTCATCAAGAGGTGTAGGATTGATCTAAAGATCATCGGATTCCGATAAGTATTTATGAAGTTATGAATTTATTTGTGTTATATGACAAATTGTCAAGTCGGCCAGCATCTGGTGTAGGCTCAGAAGCCCAACAGTCATGTCTATTCAACCTCCACGTTTTAGTATAAATAGAAGAGGACTTGAAGTCATTTGAGACACACTCTTCATGCGATCTCTCTTCTCCACTTGTTTGGGTTGTCCTCTCTCAAGGAAGACGTAGTGGAAAGTGTCTTCTAAGAGAGCCCTAGCCGCAGTCAACTAAGGTCACTTAGCCGCAGTTGAAGGGAGAGACACCTGTATGCAGTTGAAGAAGATCTGGCCGCAGTAAAGGAGGCCTCATATGCAGCTAAAGGGAAGGCCCTATCCGCAACAAAGGAAGGCTTGGGTAAGGCTAGATCCACAGCCATTGAGGAGACCCTAATACGCAGCAAAAGAAGCCCTAGCCGCAATTCTAGAAGAGCCCTAAAGACACAGCTAAGAAAACATCAAAAGAAGACCTACCCGCAGATCTAAGAGGCTCTAATCCATAGCCAGAGGGAGGCTCTACTTCCGCAGCAAATAGACCCTAATACGCACAGCAAGCAAAGGATAGGACAGCGAGGAATGGAACGCTGTTTCAGGCAGGCCGAGGTGTTGTCTTGCGGGTTGTAGTCTTGATCTTGAAGGCCGAGAATGAAAGGACTGTCTCAGAGCATTGTTGAAGGGTGAACAGTTCTGTTAAGAGAATGCCGCAGTCATTTTTGGGGTGAAAGGTTTGTGCGTTGGGCTTGAAACTGCCCTTAAAGAGTAGCGTGGAGGGCAGCACCCTATTGGAGGACAGCCGCAGTAAGAAGAAGCAATTCTGGGTTAGTTTAAGGGTTGTTAGGGACTATGGTTGGGTGCCCTAACCAGTCCAGAATTGCGGCAGCCTAATTACCCTCAAACAGTGAGCTAATGCACATATTCTGAAGTGTATCTTGTATGTGTTGAGACAGCTTGATGGGCAACTTATAGGAGTCCTTAGGACAGCTAGTTTGCTGTGATAAAAGAAGGTACTTATCATATGCCTTAAGGACTGTTTGATAAGCCTCAGTTATACAGTAAAAGAAAGCATTGAAGTCTGCTCCTAAATGTTGTTGCATTAATGATGTTTATGTAACTAGTAAAGCATAGACAGCAGCAAGTACAGTGCAACAAGGACATTGGGACAGCAGTAAGCATGGTGCAGCAGTGGCACCATGTACATCAATGATGAACACTGGGACAGCAGCTGCATGAGGACCAGCATTGTGATGATGGGTGCATTACAGTGTAACACTGTGAGCTATAGCACATGGACAAGATACAACACAATGATAGGAGAAGGAGTCACCTTGGAGAATTAGTTGAAGCAACATGTCTTCAATTGATCTCATATAGATATAGAAAGTCAAAGTGTTGACTTCTGTCGTAAATGTACTATCTCTCTCTCTCTGCTGAACTTTGAAGAACATAAAAGAAGAATTGATCAAGGGTTTCCCCACATTGGGGTTTGTCCCTGGCTAGCGCCACATCTTGTGTCCTCTTGTCTTGGCTTGTCTTCTGCAATTTATATTTATGTTCTATCTGCAGTTTATTTTAATGCTGATGTGATTGCTAATCGTGAAAATTGAAATAAATTGCTCTAACATAGAACATACCTAAACTTAACATGGTATCAGAGCTGAGGTGAAGACAATGCCCAAGCAAGAGTGAAAGAGCAATCACTGAAGACAGTTGGGAAAGGACAAAAGGATCAGTGGATTCCTCATCCCTCTTCAAATTTACCAAGGGTGAAGTTGAAGCAGAGAATATTATCAGAATGGCGCAGCGGAATATGGCCTACCTAAAGATCACTTCATTGGAAGACCGGATCTCAGGGTGGAAGGAAAGGCAGATAACTAGTTTGGCCATTATGCGAAGGAGTGTCCGAATGGTAGAGACACATCTCTTGATGAAGATAACAATCATTCCAGGGACATCTTCAATGATCAAAGGAATGACAGGTAATGCAGGTCTTCAAGGAAATGGCCGACTCTTCATAGAAAGCAAGGAACCCCAGGTATGAAGAATCAAATGTTGTTTCTGATAAGATAAAGAAGCGTTATCTTGTATTGGCCCTCTCCTTCAGATTCTTTGGGAATCTCGCTTATTGATTGTAGTGCTTCAAGGCACTTCATCGGATAGATGGGTGCACTCTTTAATTTGGTAGAGATGGAAACAATCGTGGGATTATACTTGGAGCCGATGCCAGCTATCCCGATAATGGTGTAGGGAATGTTACCCCTCAATTGAATGAGGGTAACTCGATTCATTTACAAAATCTCTTTTATGTACCTGATCGCAAGAAGAACTTGGTGTCCATTTCAGCAATGGAAGTCAAAGGTTTCAGGGTGGCTGGCACTCATCGATGGAAAGGTATGTGTTTAAAAATAAAATTTTCTAAGATGCTCTTGAGTTCAGGGTTGGAAATTTGTATCAAGTTGCAAAATGGTTCTTATGGGGCCCTACCCGATGTGAGTCAGAAGGTGACTCAGATGCCTGAATTCAAGAAGAACGTGAAGATACATGTCTGAGATGTACCAAAGGAAAATCTTACAAGGGGACCATTCCCCTTATGTAGCAGGTCCATAGGTTTGGAACAACCCGAGGAGTTTGAGATTCATGATCGGGGATCTCATGTGTGCAGGTGGAAGAAAGCCCACTATGGCTTGAAGTAAAACACCTCGGACATAATATGAGAGGATTGATAACTGTCTGATGAAGCTGAGATTCATTAACAATGAAGCCGATCCAAACCATTGTTTGAAGGTTGTGGATGATAGACTTCTCATACTGGCACCTTATGAGGACGACCTATTTCTGAGAGGTGCAAACCCTCTCATTTGCAGAAGTAAGAGGGAGTTGGATTCTGGATGTGGAATGATAAACTGCAAGCATATGGCTGCCTCATGGATCTTAACTTTCAGAAGTTATGTGGTAGTGATGTCGGATCAGATTTGGGAAATGCCTTTGAATTTCATAAACTCATTTGCGTTGATGTTCTTTGTAAACTTTCGTCTAGACATATGTTTTGCAGTCAGCATGGTGAGCTCATATTTGATTGAGCCTCACTGGATTGATGCCAAGAATATTTTGAGATATCTTCAGGGCACAATCTCTCATGGATACACTGCCGGATTATTCGAATGCTGACTGGGCAGGTAGTGTGGAGGATCACTAGAGCACTTCTCAGAGTTGGTTTTCTTTGGATTCTACTTCGATATCATGGATGAGCAGGAAGAAGAAGTCGGTTGCTATAAGCACCGCCAAGACCAAATACATAGCTATGAGTATGATCTCGTGTGAAGCTGCATTGCAGAAGCTCTTAAGTGAGCTGTTTGTACACATGATGAATACCACTGTAGGAATCCTGTATTGGATGATTGCTCCAACAGATAGACATTAGATACTGCCTTATCTGGGATATGGTAAGTCGATGAGCAAGGAGGCTCCATCACACTGAGATGATGTACAGGTCATAGACATTTTGTCAAAGCCCCAGGGAAAGCTCAAATCTGTGACTTTCCCGAATGACTTGGAGTTGTTGAGAGACCTTCTTATAAGGGTCCTGCATGTTGCATGTATTGAGCTCTGGGAGCTTTGGGGGGCTTGGGGTACTTACTGGAGCAACATATGATGACAGGGCGACTCACCCTCCCCTGGTGGTGCGCTATGTACAGAATGACAGGTTAAACCTTCCCCTGTGACACCCTGTGGCGACTATGGAGCAAGATGATTAGTTCTCCTGTGGGCCAGGATGATTCGTTCTCCGTGGCAACTATGGAACAGGATGATTAGTTCTCATGAGGGCTTAGATGATGTGTTCTCCATGGCGATTGTGGAACAGGATGATTCGTTCTCCTGTAGGCCAGGATGATTAGTTCTCCGTGGCATCCACTGGATAGGATGATTCACTCTCCTGTGGATAGGATGATTAGTTCTCCTGTCGAGGCATCCTACCCATGCAGTCCGAGACTCATGGGAAGTACCTCTCATCTGATCAATGAGCAGGGAAATGAGGATAGGGACCATAGTAGTACCGATGGACGCATCGTTGTATCTACCGTACTCCCTATGCTAGGATGACCTTCATTGATCTGGGATCAATGATACTGGTCTGGGACTAGTGAGAGTGGTACATACTCTGAAACTGACTTCGGGTCAGTAAAGGACTGGTCTGGGACTAGTGGTACACACTCTGAGACTGACTTCGGGTCAGTGGAGAATGGTATGAGACATTCTCGACCAATTCTTCTTCTTCATGGTTGAGCAGAGCTGAGCTAAGCAGAGCTGAGTAGAGCAGAGATGAGCTGAGTAGAGCAGAGCTGAGCAGAGCAGAACTGAGCAGAGCAGTGCAGGGCACTGATGACAAAGATAATACAGTTGGACATATGGATCAGCGGATGGAGTTCTCCCTAGTTGAGAGGGAGTGTTAAAATTGGCAACTAGGGCCAAACTCCATGTGGGTCATCTTATTATGACAGCTGATATTTTTCTTGGATCCCTCTCATCGAGAGGTGTAGGATTGATCTAAAGATCATCCGATTCCGACAAGTATTTATGAAGTTATGAATTTATTTGTGTTATATGACAAATTGTCAAGTCGGCCAGCGTCTTGTGTAGGCTTAGAAGCCCAACAGTCATGTCTATTCAACCTCCACGTTTTAGTATAAATAGAAGAGGACTTGAAGTCATTTGAGACACACTCTTCATGTGATCTCTCTTCTCCACTCGTTTGGGTTGTCCTCTCTCAAGGAGGACGTAGTGGAAAGGGTCTTCTAAGAGAGCCCTAGACGCAGTCAACTAAGGTCACTTAGCCGCAGTTGAAGGGAGAGACACCTGTATGCAATTGAAGAAGATCTCGCCGTAGTAAAGGAGGCCTCATACGCAGCTAAAGGGAAGGCCCTATCCGCAACAAAGGAAGGCTTGGGTAAGGCTAGATCCGCAGCCATTGAGGAGACCCTAATACGCAGCAAAAGAAGCCCTAGCCGCAATTCTAGAAGAGCCCTAAAGACACAGCTAAGGGAACAGCAAAAGAAGACCTAGCCGTAGATCTAAGAGGCTCTAATCCATAGCCAGAGGGAGGCTCTAATTCCGCAGCAAATAGACCCTAATACGCACAACAAGCAAAGGATAGGACAACGAGGAATGGAACGCTGTTTCAGCCTTCAGGCAGGCCAAGGTGTTGTCTTGCGGGTTGCAGTCTTGATCTTGAATGCCGAGAATGAAAGGACTGTCTCAGAGCATTGTTGAAGGGTGAACAGTTCTGTTAAGAGAATGCCGCAGTCATTTTTGGGGTGAAAGGTTTGTGTGTTGGGCTTGAAACTGCCTTTAAAGAGTAGCGTGGAGGGCAGCACGTTATTGGAGGACAACCACAGTAAGAAGAAGCAATTCTGGGTTAGTTTAAGGGTTGTTAGGGACTATGGTTGGGTGCCCTAACCAGTCCAGAATTGCAGCAGCCTAATTACCCTCAAACAGTGAGCTAATGCACATATTCTGAAGTGTATCTTGTATGTGTTGAGACAGCTTGATGGGCAACTTGTAGGAGTCCTTAGGACAGCTAGTTTTCTGTGATAAAAGAAGGTACTTATCATATGCCTTAAGGATTGTTTGATAAGCCTCAGTTATACAGTAAAAGAAAGCATTGAAGTCTGCTCCTAAATGTTGTTGCATTAATGATATTTATGTAACTAGTAAAGCATAGACAACAGTAAGTACAGTGCAACAAGGACATTGGGACAGCAGTAAGCATGGTGCGGCAGTGGAACCATGTACATCAGTGATGAACACTGGGACAGCAGCTGCATGAAGACCAGCATTGTGATGATGGGTGCATCACAGTGTAACATGGTGAGCTACAACACATGGACAAGATACAACAAAATGATAGGAGAAGGAGTCACCTTGGAGAATCAGTTGAAGCAACATGTCTTCAACTGATCTCCTATAGATATAGAAAGTCAAAGTGTTGACTTCTGTTGTAAATGTACTATCTCTCTCTCTCTGCTGAACTTTGAAGAACATAAAAGAAGAATTGATCAAGGGTTTCCCCACATTGGGGTTTGTCCCTGGCTAGCACCACATCTTGTGTCCTCTTGTCTTGGCTTGTCTTCTGCAATTTATATTTATGTTCTATCTGCAATTTACTTTAAAACTGATGTGATTTCTAATCGTGAAAATTGAAATAAATTGCTTTAGCATAGAACATACCTAAACTTAACAATGTTAAATTGAACAACAAAAATATTTGGATACCTCTTGTTGTACACATAGGTTTTCTACATTGTAGAAGGCAATTTTCTATATTACATAGTGAAGGATATAATCTCTAAACCTTGTGTTGGAGAACCAAGGAACTACAGAAGTGAATAACAAGGAATTCCAAGAAGAGGTGGTGACTGTGGTGTCGATATACACTGTTATATTTGAAGCACAAGGAGCGTAGTTCACTATATGGAATAATACTCCAAAACTTGATTTTTCACCATCATATACCAATCCATGGATTATCTATATATAATCCAAAGTATAACTAACTGCCATAAAATAAGTAAGACAGTCACCTTTGATCAGCTTGAGTGTGCCTAGATCTCCATCTTTTTTGCCTCGACCTGTGCACCAGTGGATTGAGTTGGGACAACCTTTTAGTTAGTCATGTTGATTAGTCAATTGCCCAGTGGACCTCTTAGTTAACTTCCCTAGTCGGCCTACACCTTTGATTGACTGTCTCCAGAGGGTCCAGAGATGTAATGAACCTGTTGCTCCAACACCCTTCATCAACAGTACTCTGTGGTGATTCAGGAGGGGAAAACTAGTTCTGTAGATGTGGGTTTATTTTATTTCTTCAGCAAATCACAGATTACATAAACTGCGTGCCTTTTACAGGTAAAGCTCTGACAATTTTTCTCTTCATTATAGTTGACCAATTTGAATTGGGAAATCAAGAATCTCCCTCTGCAAACCAACTTGGCCTCTCCTAGGCAATTCACACTTCCTCTTGCAACATGCACTGGCTAACTTGAAATTCGAACTGTCCTTCTTAACAACTCGAACTACCTTTGGGAAATCAATCTTGTGAGTAATACTGCCTCCAACAACTCGATTGACCAACTTGCATTGCCTCCGGGAAATTGTTTCGATAACTGGCAATTGAAACCACTCTCTGACAACTCACACTAGATAAGCTGGCTATTTGCACTGCTTGTCTCTGTTAGAAAATCAGAAAGGCAAAAATATTTTCTTTATATTGATAATCACTTGTGATATTTTTTAAGTTCTTCTTTTATCTTTAGTTCATCAAGCAATTACCAAAGCAATAACACAAAGATCACAAACACCAGATGTAGGCGGACAACCAAGGAAAAACCCCTATATAGGGGAAAACCCAGTCAACAACTCTTCCTTAATAATTTCACGAGATGATCCAAGACTCTTGACCTAGACACAAACTTCCTCCACACCAAGTCAGCCCTTTCTTCCTTCTATAGATGATAACCCTTTCAACAACAACTTTAACTTAGCAACAACAACTGGCAACAACAACTTCGACCTAGCAACAACAACTTCGACCTAGCGAAATTTCGACCCAGCGAAATTTCGACCCAGCGGAATTTCGACCCAGTAGTAGCCCAACAAATACTTTGACCCAACAGAAAGACTTTGGTCCAACAATAGCACTTCGACCCTCCAATAGTAGACCAAAAAATCCACACGTGTGAGAGAGAGATGACCCAAAAACTTCGATCTTGTCCTTTCCAACAATTCTCCTTCTTCTCTTGGAATTTCACACTTTTTTTGCCTCCTTTTGGATATCGAACTTGTGTGTGAGATGTGTCTCCAAATGAATTCGAACTGCTTGTATATATAGGCTTCTGGTGAGGTCGAATTACCCTATTTGAGGCCGACTTGATCTCCTTGAGGCTGACTTGGTGTGGAGGTGACAAATAGCTTATTTGACTCAATAATAAATCTTTTTACATGATTCAAAATCCCAAGAAGGGTCTCTTTAAATGGACAATGACTCTAATGACTCAGTATAAATCCTAGAAGTCCTCAATGGGGACTTTGACCTAAAACATGATGACCCAAGCATGAAACCCATGCTTTAATAAGTCATAATAATAATAATTTCTTTTTTTTTCTTTCTTTTGATAAATACATTTCATTATGACTCAAATACAATTATGAAGACCGAACCTAGTTACATTCTTCAACACTCCCTCTTAACTAGGGAGGTATTCATATATATAAGTACATGGAAGATCTCAAAACACATGAACCATGAAGAGTTTAGGCACTTACAGTGCCACAGACTAGATTACTAACCAGGGTAATCTATCCGGGTGGGACTAAGATGGGCTAAAGCTTTTAGCCTTTCTAGGTACCATTAGGCTTACTTGCTAACCATCAACAACCTAGGGAACTAGGTGCGTAATGTAAGGTCAGAGTTCTATGACCAACGCCACTCTCCCTACTACTTCAGGAACTAGACATCAACACATATGCCGACTAGATGTCCTCCTAGGCATTTTACACACACAATGCCTCAACACATCAAATCTCTGTAACCTCAAGTGTGCTTTTAAAAAAATTCGAGAGATTTACTTGAACAGTCACAACCCCAACCAATAACAACCTTTCAAATACTCATGAGTAAACAAAAACCTTCGGGATGTCTAAAACTTCCTTTCCTACTTCAAATGCAACAATCAAATCTTGTTTTCCTTCTTTCAGCAGCACCTCAATATGCATTCTCCATTTTCTTCTTCAAGGTATCCATCATGACTATAATATGCCCTCCCTCTCAACTTGGGAGATATCCTTCCTTTTATCTTGTCTCCCTCTTCACTTAAGGAGATTAACTTCTTTTTATAACATTGGAGAATCTTTCTTGGCTTCCATACTTCTTATCAGAGTCATCTTGATCATCATCATGCTTATCAACCAAATCAACTTTACTTATGAATATCTTCAGCATCTTGAAGATTATGTACTTGCACAACTTAGATAGCAAGTACAACCAGATACATATATAGAAGCATGAACTCAACTATATCAGAATCATATAATAATGAAAGCATTAGACTTCAGACAACAAATACCTAAACTTAGTTAGGCTCACAAACAACAAGAGACACATACTTTTATACTTCAACTTCTTGCTAGGGTTTTGTCATAAACCCTAGATTTCATCATTAAGACATTTGAGCAACTAAATCAGGATAACAATCTTCATTATGACATACTCTACTACAATGTATTGCAAACCCTTGAAGCAATTCAAACAAGTACATTTACAATGCATCTAACAACTTTAGAATTCATATGATAGACTTCTACTAGGATTTAATGCAAACACTAGATTCCATACATGAGACACTAAGCCTTAGATGTCAACAAATAAAACCAAGCACATCACAGTCTAAGGTTTCAATGATATGACCAACTTCTACTAGGGTTTTTTGTAAAGCCTATATTTTATCATAATGGAAACAATATCGCCATATCCTAGAATATTAAACTTCTACTAGGGCTTAGTTACAAACCCTAGAACTTTATGAACACCAACAATTTTGGTTAGCACATATATCTAGGATTTCATAATCATGCACAAACATATCACAACAATATCCATTAGGTAAATCTAAGACGCAAATATTAATACATTTAAAGTCAGACATATAACAATCTCGATTAGGCTAGGGTTTTGATCAGACATACAAACATACACCCAGGGATTCATTCTTAGGAGCTTACTCTCGATATATAAGGGTTTTACTCATAAACCCTAATTTACCAAAACCTCAAGGTCTAGGAACACATTACCATCCAACCCTAAAGGACTAGGGTTTCCATAATAATGACATTCTCATCAAAACCCCAAACATCAAAAGAATAGTATTTTCTTAATTTTATCAGTAACCCTAAGTAGACTAGGTATTTCACATTAGTATACCCTTAGGCTAGGGTTTTATAGAGAACCTATTGGGGTTCCTTAATCATAATGATTTTAATAAGGGTGGATTCAATCTAATGATTAATCTCCCAAACAAGAATCTCTATGATTCAAAGCATTGTTACCAGACTCGGAAGCGACAATAAATCAATGAGGCAAAAGAGCGAAGAGTTTTAATCGGATCGGGAAAAAATCAGCAAAAAATCGGGAAAAAATCGATGAATTCAATAAATAAAAATATGCACATATATTGAATTAAAAAAACATTTTTCATTGATATTCAATAAAGCCATGTACAAACAATACATAATATCAATAGATGTCCAAAATATCATTAATGAATTAAGTATCTCATGTATGTTATGAGTCCAAACATGATCCAAAGTACCGAGTCCTGACTCCTAACCAGTGACTACATAGAACCAGAAGCATTTGCTTCTAAATGTTTACAAAAAACTGCATACTAATAAGACAAAAATCAGTAACTAAGAGTCTAAGACTCTCAAGAGTGAGAACTAGAAGTGATTCCCCCCACTCCTTCACTTGCTCGACTCTCAAAGTTCTCCAAGTCATGTAGGCTTAAAAGAGGAGCCTCCTCTAATTGGACCCAATCTGTTGCATTTGTAGTTTGTAAATCTATCTCTTCAAGGTCGATTGGTGAATGATCCAAACCTGTCATTATCATGAGACATTGAAATGTGAATTAAAGTTTGAACTTTAAAGTTTAAACTTTAAAGTCTAAATCAGATTATGAAACCTTCAAATTCAAGCTCTCACCTAGTATTTTCTTGTTGCGAAGTCGTAGATTGTAATGGACAAATACAAGGTCATTTAAGCACTTTTGTGTCAATCGATTATGCTTCTTAGAATGTATTTTCTCAAACATGCTCCAATTTCGCTCACAACCTGAAGCATTGCATCCTTGTTTCAAGATTCAAATGGAGAATCTCTTCAAATATGGCGTATCACTGCCAAAGTTTTGCCACAAAATACCTAGCAAGTGGCAAGGGTTCATGAGTAGAAGTACTAAATACCAAATAGTAAAAACTTAAAAAGACAACAAAATTTAATAAAATATTTAACATACAAAATAAAGTTTAAACAAATTTAATGAATTGATGAAGCCTTCAAGCCTCAAAGGGTCCTGGCAACATCTTAGACCTTTTTCATATAACACTAGTATAGGCAAATAATTTAGTTGGCGCCCTATAATCCCGTAGTTGGGTAAAGACACGACTTTGAAATTCTGGATCAGGGAAGCACCTTTCAATGCATGTCATAAGTCTTCTGCCAACATTCCCATCCTCATTAAATTTGCTCTTATCATAAAAACACTGTGGGTTTAAGAACTACCCAATAGCATGTAAGGGGGAATGCAATTGCCTATCCCAACGTGCATCAATAATGTCCCAAAGAGGCATATACTTTTCCTCCTCATCCCCATATCTTCTTCTGATGGCCTCCTTTGCGAGATCCATCGCCTCATAAATGTAACCCATAACGGGTTTGTCACCATCAACCATCCTGAAAGTTAAGCTTTCGAATTTAAGGAAATATGAAACGTTGAAAATAAAAAGAAACTTGAAATGAAATCTTAAAAATGAAAAAGTTAAAAGACTTGAAGTACCTGAGAACTCTAACAAGGGATTCTGTCACACCAATAATCTCTTCGACATCTTTCTAGAAACCGTCATTAAACATAAAATCAACAATTTCAATGCCTTCAAGGGCCTTGGAATGTTTAGATGCCATTCACTTAGGTCCCAAGAACATCCTCTTCAGATTTATCTTTTGCTAAACAACATATTGCAAAGATATGAAATTTGTTGCAAATCTAGTCACTGCAGGTCAAACAATTTCTTTACCTTTAGTGTATTTTCTCATGGTGTTTAGGAAAATAGTGTGGTTGTATAGGTATTTGGTTATGGATTTTTCCTTCTCCACAACCTCATGTATCCAATGAAGCTTACCAATGTCCTCAAGCATTAAATCTATGTAATGGACAACACAAGAGGTCTAAAAAATAGTGGGGTGCCTAATCTCAAAAAGTCTACCAGCAACCATATAATTAGTTGCATTGTCGGTGACAATTTGTACAACATGTTCTTCTCCCACTTCTTGAACAACTTCCTCCATCATTTCACAAATAAGTTGGGCAGTCTTAACCTTGTCTGAGGCATCCACTGATTTGAGAAACATTGTGCCTGCTAGACAAGATACAAGGAAATTTATTAAAGTTCTATTCCTTTGATCTGTCCATCCATCACTCATGATGGTGCACCCTGTTTCTACCCTCATGAACGAAACTCAGATAGCACAAGCATGACATCTTCAACACTCTCTAACAACAAATTTGCCCTAAGGCTATCTGATGAAGGGGCTTTGAACCCTGGACCCGCAACAACAATCGCATCAATCATAGCTTGCCAATAAGGACTTTTGGCATAGTGGAAAGGTATGTCAGAATAGTACCAAAAGTTAGCAATGGCCTTCCTTGCCTGGCTATGGATATTTTTTTTCCAACCAGTGGCATCCAAGGTAGGTTGGGAACCGAGTTTTGTGCGGGGAGCAAAAAAGGTGTTTATGTTTCCACCTCCAGTGTTGAATGCAAGAGGATTCATTTGGCCTTGAGTTTGACTTGGACTTGGAGGCATGTGTGGGAAACTTGGGAACTACATTGAGGATTCAACAGAAGGAGATGACAAGGGGGTAGTGGAAGAAAAACCGTCAATTCCAGGAGTTCCTATTTCTTTTTTGTTGCTTTGCTTTCTTGGCATTAAGCTGATTCAACATATCAATGACCAAGGTTGCTTGGTGTTTGACATTTTCGTCAATGTCTTTGTAGAGACCTATATCATGGTCGAGTATCTGTGCAAGGTGGTATTTGAATCTATAAATGCCTCCACTACATTTCGCTTTGCAAAATTTACAAAGGAGCTTGGGGTCTCTGGAAATCTTGTCAGTGTGTCACAATAAGCCCAAGCAAAGTCCTCCCTCGACATTGTTGTTGTTTTGGATTTGTGTTTTAATTGTGGCTTCTGTTAAGATTTGGAGTCGTGCCTTCTATTTAATTTGGCTCTTGTAGAAGACAATAAAAAATTAAAATTAAAAATGCCATATATGTTTGAACTTTAAAGTTTGAAATTTGTACTATGTACCTAATCTACCTAATCTAACTAGTTAATTAAGGCAGGAATCATGCTAAATAACTGGAGGTAGCATATAGATTAGGGTAGGCTTGGCAATGTATAGATTGTTGTAAAAAACATTGGCAGTTTTAAACCGAATAGTCATGCAAAAATGCATTTTTTCATAAATGGTTATCTCACACTATAGTGCTTTAGCATAAATTTATATCCTTTTACAAAAAATCCTTTAGTATCCTAAATTTAAAAAATTTCAAAATGAAAAACAATCTTATAGTTGTTCACATGACTAACTTTAAAATATAAAGTATGGTAACTATAGGAGTAGGTGCACCGTGCACTAGCTCCAAAATTCTTCACTGTAAAATAAAACAAAATGTTCCATGGTGCACTTATGCAGCGGACAATTCCATCATAAACTAAGAAATATTATACATATATTATTTCCTACAAATTTAGTTGTACTAAATAATAAAAATGAACACACTCGTTTCAAATATTTTTCGGGATCCATCGCATAATGTTTGTTAGATAATCGATGTTTCAAACCCTCAACTGTGGTTCATCTTCAGGATAATATGAAATGTGGAAAAATGATAAGACCAAGGTAATAATAAATAGGGATGATATGGTGGAAAAATAACTGACAATAAAATCCCCTAAAAAAGGGATTTTTATTAATATATAAAATGTATATAGTATTATTTGTCTGGATATCTTTGTGGTGCCTTTCTCTGTCTGACTGAATATCTAGGAGTACTCCTGTGCATCTCTCAGTGTCTACTCTGCCCACTTGGCCCTCTTCCTCCCTGTGGTTGGAATTTGAGCCTGAGTTAGAGGAGCACTCTGCTCCTCGTTGTGTTCCTCCTAATCAACCTACTCACTTTGCACACTAGTCTATGACATAGTAGCCTTGGGTGTGTGCACTATCTCTGTTTTTGGTGTCACTTGCTCCTAAACCTCCACTGTAGAGGACATTGTACTACAAGACCTCCTGAGAGCCTTGTTCTCCTCAAACCTCACATCCCTCCACAACACTGCTTTTCTAAGTGCTAGAATGTATATCCTATAGGCTTTTGAAGTTTTGTTGTACCCCACAAGAATTCCCTTCTTCGCTGTAGGTTCTAACTTGGTTCTCTTTTTTGATGGAACATGGCAGTATAGTAGACAACCAGAGATACAAATGTGTGACAAATCTGGTTTCTTTCCTATAAAAGCCTCCTCAGGTGTCAACTTGTCAAACATCTTATGTGGATTCCGATTCTGCAAATAAACGACAATGTTGCAAGCCTCTGCCCATAGAAACATAGGCAACTCCTGGTCACGTAACATAGCCTTGGCCACTTCGATAATGGCCCTATTCTTTCGCTTTGCAACCCCATTTTGTTGAGGGTTGTATGCAATTGTCATCTCTTTTCTGATACCCTCACGTGCACAAAAGTCATTGAAGGTGTTCAAGGTGTATTCACCTCCATTATTAGTCCTGAGTGTTTTAACCTTTCTCCATTTCTGGTTCTCTACAAGGGCTATAAACTCCTTGAACCAACAAAAAGCCTCATCCTTCTTTTTCAAAAAGTATATCCAAGTCTTCCTAGAGAAGTCATCTATGAAGGTTACATAATAATGGAATCCACTTAAGGACATTGCTGACATGAGCCCCCACACATCTAAACGTATTATGCCCAGGATGCCCTTGGCCCTAGTATCGCTGCTCAAAAAGGTGGTCTTGGCATTTTTTTTCTAATGAGTAGCCCTCGCACACATCATGCTACTTGACCCTGAACTATGTCAGTCTTGCCATAATTTCCTTGAGCACATTGAGTGCTCCATGATGCAAATGAGCCATCCTCGTATGCCATAACTCACCCTACTCTTGGCTGCCACTCAACATTGCTTGTGTTAGTTCAAACTAAAGTTTGAACAAGTTACCTTTTTTGACTCTTATCACCTTGGTTGTACTAGAATCCTTAGGTCGAATATACACCTTGTTGAAGTTTCTAAGTCTACTAGTTAGAAACCCTCCATGCACTTTACTGATTTATTCCTATCTACTTGTTTCGTTATTTAACAAGTTATTTACAATGTAAATACTGAAAATAAACACTATTGCATGCTCAACATATTACAGATCAGCAACTGAAGGAAACAGAAACAATCACACCAAATGACACCGTTATTTTTGGACCAATGTCCCTGGAAAAATCCAATGCGGGAAAACCGGTGCAGCTATCTGAGGGTTTTCTTATTAAGAAATTTCAAAGTATAATCTGGGTGCCAAATCCGGCTTACCCAACAGAGAATTTCCTTGGCAGTAGTTCCTCTCAGTCTGAGACAAATGTCCCAGCTGAAACCCCAGATAAACCTTCCGACAGCTCCTCAGCTCCAATCTGCCCTAGAAACCCCGTCTGTCCTTTCTGGACTGCGTTAGCCCCTCTCTGCCCAGCGCTGGCCCCGCGTCACCCTGAATGGGTCTGCGTTAGCCTTAGGAGGCCCTGTGTCAGCCTTTTGGCCCTCTGCGTCATCAGCAACGCTGGTCTCTCTCTGAAGCTCTACACAGCTCCCAGTTGCCTCAGCGTGGCCCTGCATGAGCCCTGGCTGCTACTGCGTCACTCTCTCTGGCTACTGCGCTGCTCTCGTCGGTACTATCTCTGCCTCTCTGTCTCACTGTACTCAATGCCCCTCAACTGCAATTCCGATCACTGATTCTATCTCTCTTGGCAAACCCCGCTCTAGAGAATAGAATGATTGATCACTTTGGTGTTCTCTCCAAGTGACCCTCAAGCGCCCTCTTATACTTTTCTCGTTGACATATCAACGACCAAGATTAAGTCCTTAATCAATGGCTAAGATTACATCTGGCTTGATCCATGTCTTTTGGACCATTCTAACACAGTTTTATATTAATCCACATTAATATTTTAATTTCCCTAATTTTAGACTTAGGGACTCCATTAAAAATATTAATTATTTTAATATGTCCTGAACTGTTTAGAATTTGCCCAAATCCTTTCTGGGTATTGGAGATCTCATGTGCCCCAACCTCTCCACCAAATTTCGTGGCTAGAGCACATCCAATGCTACCACAAATCAACATTCCCTCTTACCGAGGACTGTGCTCTAGCAATACTCCTCACTGAGTATTACTCTGATCATCCGACATCGGTCTCTGTGCTGATGCTAGGCCTGCTGCCCAACATCCTCTGCACTATTGCATCCTGTACTGCTACCCATGGTTCTGCCACTGCCACTGCTGCATTTGTACGACAGCTCCTGCATCTGTGCTGCTGCTGGTCCTTTCTCCCAACATTGCATCCGCACTGCAACTCCTCTCATCATGCTGCATTGTGCTGCCCACTGCTGCACTGCAACTCAATTACTGAGAAGTAAGTAACTGATTTCCCAACTTTGACCTCTTTGTTGTGTTAGAGACCCTCCTGATGCTGAAGCTCCCTCTGCCGCTGACAAGTGCTCCCTCTCTGACCTCTACACTGCTTCAACAACTCCCTGCATCTCGCACTGTTGCACCCCTCTTTGTGCCATCCTGCACTAATGCAACACTCCGTGCCTCTCGCACTGCTGCAGCCTGCTAGCCTCGCGCTGTCTCGGACTCCTGCACTATAGCTCTCTCTGCCGCTTCATCTGTATCCATCTCTACCCACATCAGCCAGTCCTGCTACTTCTCTTCGAGGCTCCTGTAGCAAGGTCTAATCCAAGAGGCTGGGTACCTCGAGGATTCTGCCCCTCATCGCCTGTAGTCTGCTTGACTACAGCTTGATGTCTCCCCACTTCTTCTTAAGTGGCGCATGTGCACTCATGGCACAGTCATCGTCTGTCTCCACTTCCTTCTCTGCCCTTGCTGGCGCTGCCTTAGTCTCGGAAGACTCTCCCTTTCTCTTCTTCCTTGGACACTGGGTCGCATAATGACCCAGCTCTCCACAGTGGAAGCACTTGATCTTGGAGAGATCCTTCTTTACGCTTTTCTTGCTTTCCCTCAGATGCTAGGGCAACATCTTCCTCCTCTTTGACTTTGATCCCCTTACTGTTGCTTCCCCGCCTTTTGACTGCCGTCTGATCTCTTCTTGGTGAAGAGCCGCCCACATCTCATCCTAAGGTGGAAGTGTCTCTGCCCAGTATACTCTGGACAAATACCTCCCAGTCTTCTGAGACTACATTCAGGGCTGTCCTCACCATCAATTCCTGATCTGGCGTGGCTTCTATAGCAGTCAACTGATATCGGATCTCATTCAATCCTTCGAGGAAGGTGCCAATCGGTTTTCCCTTCTTCATCTGATATGACCTCAGCTGATTCTTTAGTAACATCCTTCTCTGCACAGAAGTATGTTAGTACAATTTCTTCAGGGCCTCCCACATCTCATATGTCGTTTCCTTCTCGGCAATGTATGGTACTACATGATAGTTGACCCCGTCAAGGATGATGCTCTTGGTCCTCGCCTGTTAAAATTGGCAACTAGGGCCAAACTTCATGTGGGTCATCTTATTCATGGCTGATAATATTTTTATTAGATTCCTCTCGTCAGGAGGTGTAGGATTGATCTAAAGATCATCCGATTCCTGAACTGTTTAGAATTTGCCCAAATCCTTTCTGGGTATTGGAGATCTCATGTGCCCCAACCTCTCCACCAAATTTCGTGGCTAGAGCACATCCAATGCTACCACAAATCAACACTCCCTCTTACCAAGGATTGTGCTCTAGCAATACTCCTCACTGAGTATTACTCTGATCATCCGACATCGGTCTCTGTGCTGATGCTAGGCCTGCTGCCCAACATCCTCTGCACTATTGCATCCTGTACTGCTACCCATGGTTCTGCCACTGCCACTGCTGCATTTGTACACAGCTCCTGCATCTGTGCTGCTGCTGGTCCTTTCTCCCAACATTGCATCCGCACTGCAACTCCTCTCATCATGCTGCATTGTTCTGCCCACTGCTGCAACTGCAACTCAATTACTGAGAAGTAAGTAACTGATTTCCCAACACTGACCTCTTTTTGGCTAGAAGACCCTCCTATGCTGAACTCCCTCTGCTGCTGACAAGTGCTCCCTCTCTGACCTCTACACTGCTTCA